>OY288275.1:16491496-17762746 GCA_958450335.1 Hibiscus tridactylites | reverse complement strand
ACACCTATTCGTTTTGACTTAGGCCAAGAAACCTGCAAATAATAAAAATGAGGGTTTAATAAACTAATTCGAGTAATGGAAGTATAATAAAAGAGAAAAGAAATATTGAAATGAATTATGGAATGAATTAGCCTCAGGCTTCGCTTTACCACAACTCTTCTCGATCACGGAAATGTATTTTGCTTCAATCTTCTTGCCGGTTATAGTCTACAAGGCCCATCCCTTGTAACTTGCTTCTCTATGGTAAACTCAATTCCCAGGGCAATCCTTGAAATCAAGTGCTACGTTGATTAGCTATGGCCATCGATGCTAACACAAGTCTGCATTAGTGCTGAAGAAGCCCGTAATCGGATAGTTGTCTCGATGAGAATCATTTCCGATTTTGATTCCTCTTAGTGGACCACCACTAAGTTTTTTCTAAGGGGGTTGAATCCGCTACAAGCCTATTCTCGTCCCCAACGGTGGATCTAAACCACTTCTAATCCGACGACGCCTTCGAAATGAAATAATTGAGATACCTAAAGATTAGGTCGATTGCCTAACCAATTTTACAGAAAATCGAAAAAAGAAATGTTGGAGGAATGAAGAACTTTTCTAATCTTACGAGGTAAGTCGGGTTTGGCGTTGCTTTTGGCTAAGGGAATTTTAGCTAAGTATGGTTGGTGAAGAAACCATACTTAGTTTTAACAAAGGAAAAGAAAAATAAAAACCAATAAAGGTAAAAGAAAAGAGATATATTTAAGCTCAAGATAAATGAAGAACAAGAGTGAATTCCATGATGAGTTTCACCCCAAAGTAGGGTATTTATAGTAGTCTAAAATCCTAAAAAATCACTCCAAAGTGATAAAGATAAATTCTAAAATAATTCAAATTAATTACATAAGATAATGATAAAGTTTGAAATTTAAATCTTGCTGATAAGCAAGTTGATATGCGACTGATAAGTTATCACGCTGCTGACGTCGGCTTCTAGAAGGTGCTGACATGGCGTCTAGTCAGCATTCATGCCCCAGTTCATGCCCAACATCCCAACCACGAATATGGATTTTCTACAGTTCCCAGCCTTTTCCTGTTTGTTCTGCATCCACCAAGTCTTTCATGAGAAAAACACGAAATATCCCACAATTAAGATCCACAAATCATTAATTTAAGCACAATTAGGAATAAAACGACGACTAAACTAGCTACTCATTAATAATAGAAAGACTAATATAATAGAAAGAAAAGAACTGTCTTTTTGTGTACTTTCCCCAGTTCTGTTGCTACCGCAGGCTTTACGCAATCGATCGGATCATATAGATATCCCTTCAACACAACATAGGTCGTCGAAAGGATCTCGGAGACTCACCAAAGCACGAAAGCCAGGATCTTTCAGAAAACGGATTCCTATTCGAAGAGTGCATAACCGCATGGATAAGCTCACACTAACCCGTCAATTTGGGATCCAATTTAGGATTTTCCTTGGGGGTATCCATAAGGAATTGGAATGTAATAATATTGATTCATATAGATACAGAGGAAAAGGTTCTCCACCGATTCAAATGTTGGACCTATGGGATAGGGATAGAGAAAGAGGGAAAAAAACGAAGATTTCACATAGTGCTTTTGATCGAAAAATCAATCTGATTTATTCCGTACCCCTCGCTCAATGAGAAAATAGGTCAGATTTTATAGGATCAAACCTATGAGACTTAAGGAATGGTGGAAGGGAATAAAATAAAAAAAATCAAAAAAGAGGGAAAATAATAAATAAGTAAATAAAAATGAAGTAGAAGAACCTAGATTCCAAATGAACAAATTCAAACTTGAAAATGATCTTTCTGATTCTCGAAGAATGAGGGGCAAAGGAAAGGGGTTGATCGAGAAAGATCTCTTGTTCTTATTATAAGATCGTGTGATTGGATCCGCAGATGTTTGGTAAAAAAAATCTTCTTTTTTGAGAATAATCAAAAATAGAAAGTGTCCAATTGGAACATGAAAACGTGACTGAATTTGTCCTAGTTACTCTTCGGGACAAAGTGGAAGAAGGGAGGAGATTCTCGAACGAGGAAAACAACCCAATGACTTCGAAAGAATTGAACGAGGAGACACATGAGGTGAAAATCTCATGTACGGTTCTGTAGAGTGGCAGTAAGGGTGACTTATCTGTCAACTTTTCCACTATCACCCCTAAAAAACGAATTCTTGAACAAAAATCCACTTTTTGATTTATTTCATCTATTCTATGGATACACGTTACACCACGATTTTGAATCAGAATAGAGATTTCAAGAAATGGCAGATCTATTCACTCTATCAATAACTAAGCCGGATCTGGTGTATCATAAGTGATTAGCCTTTTCTATTGATTCCTACGGATTGGATCAAAAACATTTTTGTAATGAAGTATTCAACTCCAGGAATGAATCGAAGAAAGAAATCTTTATCGGTTCTACCTCGTATTTTTTATGAAGAAAATGAATCTTTTTATCGAAGGATCAGAAAAAATTGGTCTGGATCTCCTGCGGGAATGATTTGGAAGATCCAAAACCAAAAATAGTGGTATTTTCTAGCAGCAACATAATGGAGGCAGTCGATCAAGATAGATTGATCCGAAATCTGGTTCAAATCCAATATAGCACCTATGGGTACATAAGAAATGTATTGAATCGATTCTTTTTAATGGATCGATTCGATCGCAACCTCAAATATGGAATTCAAAATGATCAAATAGGAAGTGATACTCTGAATCATAGAACTATAATGAAATATACGATCAACCAACATTTATCGAATTTTAAAAGGAGTCAAAAGAAATGGTTTGATCCTCTTATTTTGATTTCTCAAACCGAGAGATCCATGAATCGGGATCCTAATGCATATAGATACAAATGGTCCAATGGGAGCAAGAATTTCCAGGAGCATTTGGAACATTACGTTTCTGATCAGAAGAGCCGTTTTCAAGTAGTGTTCGACCGATTACGTATTAATCAATATTCGGTTGATTGGTCTGAGGTTATCGAAAAAAGATTTGTCTAAGTCACTTCATTTCTTTTTGTCCAAGTTACTTCTCTTTTTGTCCAAGTTGCTTCTCTTTTTGTCTAACTCACTTCCTTTTTTCTTTGTGAGTTTCAGGAATATCCCCATTCATAGGTCTGAGATCCACATCTATGAATTGAAAGGTCCGAATGATCAACTTTGCAATTAGTTGTTAGAATCAATAGGTTTTCAAATCGTTCATTTGAAAAACTGAAACCTTCCTTATTGGATGATCATAATACTTCTCAAAAACTGAAATTCTTGATCAATGGAGGAACAATATCACCATTTTTGGTCAATAAGATACCAAAGTGGATGATTGACTCATTCCATACTAGAAATAATCACGGGAAATCTTTTGATAACACGAATTCTTATTTCTCAATGATATCCCACAATCAAGACAATTGGTTGAATCCCGTGAAACCATTTCATAGAAGTTCATTGATATCTTCTTTTTATAAAGCAAATCGACTTCGAATCTTGAATAATCCACATCACTTCTGCTTCTATTGTAATAAAAGATTCCATTTTATGTGGAAAAGGCTCGTATCAATAATTATGATTTTACGTATGGACAATTCCTCAATATCCAATTCTAATAGACTTATTGAAGGGTCCCATTGGCGTGCATCCAGTAGGAATTGAACCTACTAATTCGCCAATTATGAGTTGGGTGCTTTAACCATTCAGCCATGGATGCTTAGCGGGAATCCTCGTACATGGTGAATAACCAAATTTCAATTGAATTGAAATGGATCCTCGTACAAGTTTGAGATTGTTGTAGAGAAAGATAGGAATGCTTATGTGATGTTGAAGAATATTGAAGAATTTCCGTAAATCAAAGTCTTGAATTTTTAAAGCTACATGTTGCAGAGAAAGATAAGAATATTGCAGAGAAAGATAGGATTGTTGAAGAAGATGAATAGTTAGTGACTAAAATAAACAACAAATAAATTTTGGCATACTTAACGTGTAATTTACCCCTTTCATTTAAGACATGTTATTTTTTGTTAATAAAATGACATGTGGCGTGTTTTGATCGGCATGTGAATTTTTTTTAAATGGTGTTAGACGGAGGGGCCAAACATGGTAACAATTCTTAGTTTAGGGAGTAAAACGTCTCAAAAAATACTTTAGAGTGTAGTTTGGTATTTTGTGTATAATTTAAAGGCCAAACGGAACATTAAGTCAATTGAATATGGTGAAGATGAATTGGACTTCCACGATGATGAGGGAAACTAGTGGACCTCTTTTATTTTATATCAGATGTTTCATGATTTCGGGAATTCTAGAAACCGAAGGAGATCAAGAGTCAAAGATACTAGGAGGAGAACTCGTTGTTGTAGTTATGTTTCATCAACTTATGATGAAGGTTCAGTTAGACTTGAATAATAACGAGAAAACTTTAAAGATGATAGTGTTATACTATCATCTCGTTATGACCTTAATAACATTACTCGAGTCTAACTATCGTCTCGCTAGTGACGAAGTGGTTCTTGAATTAACATTACTTGGATAACAACGAGATGATAGTAAAACTCGAGTGCTAGCGAGCAGGGAGGTATAAAAACGAATCATATTGTTTCATTGACATGTTTAGTTTATTAGAATTAACATGAATGAAATTACTAGTTGCATAACCTTATTTGAAAATTTCCAGTTTTTGTTCATGGTTTGCACAGCTCAAAGACGCATATCCCATTTTTATGATAATTAGGTGTGTATTGTTTGGATCTCTTTCTTCCCTTTACAAAGAAAACTGTTGACGAGCTTAACTTAAAATTTCACTAGTATTGTGACAACCATATGGCTTTGTTTTTAATCATTCATTCGCTCGATTCTCGCTAGTATTAAATTGCGGTTGCGGATGCGGTTGCAACGTCGCGGTTGCGGTCGTTGCAACATGATTTTTCTCTAAAATATAACTATGATTCTAGATGCGGTTATAGTTTGCAGTGTCACGGGAACCTCCAAAACCGTTACGATTCGATCGTTACATTGCGCAACGGCCGCAATTTAATACGTACAAGTGGTGAGCAATTTGGTAATCGATGTTGCTGACAGTTTTAGATTCTTAAACATGTAAAAAAAATTGGATCTTGTTATGCCTGTGTTGTGTTAGACTTGAATTTCATGTGGTTTATATTCATTTTGTTGCAAAAATTACTTCACTTAAGATAATATATATTTGGGTTAATTATTTCATACACAAGCGGTGGAAACAAAAAGTTTTCACAAAATCTTTAGTTTTAGGTTGAGGATTAGATTTTAGGGGTTTATGTTTAGTGGTTTATAATTGATGGGTTGCGTTTAGAATTTAAGGTTTATTAGAAAAGGTCACTGGGAAGTTGTCAAAACATGAATTAGATGAAATTCCCTCTCAAAGGCGACGATATGCTATACAGTTCTGATTACATCGGTCAACAACCTGAAAGGGGATCAGATCATCCAAGACCAATGAAAAATATAAATAAAAAACAAAGCTATGAGGGTCACATGATGAACACCAAACACCTATAAAAGTAGTCATAAAAAGTGTCATAAGCTATAGACGTATCATAATGACAGAAAAAACGTGTCACAAAGGCAGAGAAAAGTGCAACACGACGTGTGAAGAAAAAGAAAATAAAACAAACATATTCAAATATAAAAAGAAGAAAAATATGAATTATCAACAATCAGCAACCAACACTAAGACTAATACTGTCGTCGATTAAGCAAACAAAGAAAAGAAGTAAACCACTAAAGAGTGTAAAACAAGCAAGCTAGGATTAATCCAAATGTGAACATATTTAAAATAAAGTTGATCAAATTATAAATATGTGTATAATTACCACATAAATAATTTAGAAGTAACATGGTAAATATATACATATAATGCAAATAAAATTCAAGATAACTATTTCTTCTTCTTATGGTTCTTAACATTGTAAGTACATGCATATTTATTATATGAACAATTTAAATTTGACGTGTAAAAAAATAGACTATAAATAAAATTTAAGAAGATTATTTCTTCTTATTCTTTTAACATGTATGACCATGGGCGTATCTACCATAGTACTTGACCTACCATAAAAATAGATAAATTACAACATAGGTCACTTATTTATTAATAAAGTTACAATTGGGTAATTTAATTATTAAAAGTTACAATTAAGTTGCTTAATTAAAGTTTTAGTTACGCTCGGATCACTCCTCTGTTAAAATACAAACAAACATCTAACAAGATTTGGTATAATGATAATTTTAGTCCGCAAAACACGTATATATTCTACCAATTTAATCCGAGTTCAAAATAATTCAATAAATTTAACTTTTAATGCTTAAAAAAGACATCAATTTTGTCATTTTTTCTCCAAATCACATGTATACCATCCTTAACATTAGAGTATTTCATTTACAATCATTAATTAATCTAGTATACAAATTTATACATGTAAATATATTTATAATTATTTTTAATTTTAGATCTATAATTAGTATCTACTTAAAATTAAGGGTAAACTACATCAAAAGTCACTCAATTATGGGTAAGATTACATTTGGTTCACCCAATTATTAAATGCTACATTTGGATCACTCAATTATGAGCAATGTTACATTTGTGTAAATAATTAGAGTTGAATATTAATTTGAATTTTAATTAAAGAAAAGTGGTAGATCACGTAAAAAGAAAACCTAAAATAACCGTTAAAATGGAAAAAGAAAAAGGAAACGGAAACATATCAACACAACACCCGTTTATAAATCCGCTGCTTCTACTGCTTTATCTCTCTTTATTTGTTTTATGGTTGAAAAAGACAGAATATTGACAAACCCTTGAACTGCTTTTCAACCTCTTTGCAATTCTAACTAGCAACTAAACCTGCTTCCGTATGGCCTCGATTTCTGGATCTGCCCACTGCCGAGAGCCCAGATCCGGCGGCAAGATGCTGCGTCCTCGGCGGACC
The DNA here is from genome assembly GCA_958450335.1 of Hibiscus tridactylites. Taxonomy (NCBI): domain Eukaryota; kingdom Viridiplantae; phylum Streptophyta; class Magnoliopsida; order Malvales; family Malvaceae; genus Hibiscus; species Hibiscus tridactylites. The sequence continues at coordinate 17,755,772 of OY288275.1, read as the reverse complement.
ATGTCACGTACGACGCCTTACGACCGCCCCAGATTGCTCAATTCAACTGAGCAAAACCCTAATTGGATCTCCAGGCATGTATTTTCCCCCACTCGAGCTTTCGTCTCCGGTGCCACCAGGGTGCTCTCCTCTGTTTTTGGCTTTGAATCTCCCTCTTCTTCGTCTTCAGACAGTGATTCAACTTCAGGTCCCACTTGCCACTTTTTTTATTTTACTCACTTTAAAGCATATTTTTTTCACGAAATCCGACTCTTCCCTTCCATTTTCTCCCTCTTTTTCCTTAAATGATATTTGTTTTGATAGTAATAGCTTAAATTCTAGGTTTTCGATTGATGGATTCCTACAATCAAAGCATGCATCTTTGTTGTTAACTTTTAATTCCATAAAAACTGGAGCCTAGAATGTTGATTAAAGAGACAGCCTGCAGGCAGTGCGTTAGTACTAGTCATGCACTCTCATATTGTCCTTCCCTTTCGTATAGTTATTGCTTTGTGGTTCAGCTGTTTTAAGCTACTTGTTTTCAGTGAGGTTACATGTTATCATCTTGATTCTTGAGGCTTCCATTACTTCTCATGCCCGTTTATTGGAATCCTAACCTTTTAGTTGATAATTAAGCATGTTTCCTTTTTGTACAAGTAGATATAAAATATCCATGTTGTTTCACTTTTATGTTTCTGGAAGATTTCTACTTGCTCAGGTAGTAGTCCACGTATTGCATCCATGTTTATTCATAGATTTTTTTTAAAAAAAAAAATTGGTGCAGATGACGTTAGTGGTACAAATGATGGTCAGGATGTCTCGAGTCAAGGGCTTGATAACATAGAGCATGTAAGTTTGCCACCTTCTATGCTTTTAGTAATTCTGCTGAAGAAAAAAACAAAACATTTAAATAAAAACTTTTTGGTGATACTGGTAAATTTGGTTCTGATTTGATAATATTCCTCTTCCGGTTTTTGTTTATTTGCCTTGTCTTTATATTAGTTATGATTATAATGATCTTAGAGGGTTCCTTAGTTGTTCCTTTGTGGGCTATCAGGGCGAGCCCCAATCTTTTGCAGGAAAGATTGAAACCAAACGTCTTATAGAGCAGCTTCTCGTGCAGGAGTCATTCTCAAGGTAAGTAAAGAAACTTATTTGCTTATTTGATGTTTTGCATGCTTTAATCCTTTTCTTTCTTCCTCCTCAAGTTGTCCTGTATATAAAATATTTGGTCAACGCACAATAGTGTGTGTGTAGTGTGACATTTACAGAATTTGATTCTTTGGCAAACTTTGCTTGACATTTTTTATTGGATGTGTCTTTCCCCCATTCTTATCTCCAGTCAAGCATAAACTTCAAGTTTTGAACTTTTTAATGGATGCTATTTTGACCAGGGAAGAGTGTGATAAACTAACAAATATTATCAAGTCAAGAGTTGTGGATTCTCCCATGATCAGAGGCATGGAGCTTGAAAGGCTAGTTGAAACGCCTAATAGAGCAGGTGGAAGTGGTATGGCATTCACAAAACTGAGAGAACAAATTTCAAGAATGAACTCAACACCTATAGCAGACTGATTGTGTTTCTTATTTTTCAGATGTTGACAATCATGATCTTTGTGGCACAGCTGTTATAGAGGCGAAAAAATGGTTAGAGGAGAAGAAGTCAGGATCAAATTCTAAGTCAGACTTGCAACACGGGACCTCTGCTCAGAAGTTTGTTACGTTGGCACATGTTTGTAACTCTTTTCTCTATGATGCGTGTGGGTTGTTTTTTTCCCCTCTTTTGTGAATTCTTTTCTTACAAGGAACAGGTGAATGTGAAAATTCATTAGATAGGAACTTTATATTATGAAAGGGGTAGATGAAAAGGTTAGATAATCACTATGATACTTCCTGTTTCATCAATGATTCTAGTTTCGACTTCTGCTTTGTGATCAGTGTTAAAAAAGGCAAAAGGCGCACTAAGGCGATAGGGGTTTTATATCCGAGGCGCAAGGCGAGAGGCGAGAGGCGCACGCCTTATTGAAGTAAGGCGCACATTTTAAAAATAAAAGATATACAAGTTACATAAAACATCACTTGAAAATTCTTTACATTCAATAAAATTTTGGGTAATAAGAATAATGAGATTCTTTGAAATGTTCAACTTCAACATGAAAAATCAAGGAGAATGTATAAATGCACATGACATTGCATTAAGTTCATTTAGGGTTTAGGGTTTAGGGGTTTAAGTTTAGTAGTTTTGAATTTATGGGTTGTTGATAGAATTTAGAATTTAAAGTTAAAATTTAAGGTTTGTAGGTTAAAATCTAAATCACTAACCATATTATCCTAAAACCTAAACCCTAATTTCTAACCTTAACCCTAATCTCTAAATTCTAACCATAAACCCTAAATTCTAAACCCCTACACTAAAACCCCTAAACTCAATTAAATTTAGTTCAATTTTTAAAACTCAACCAAATTCATTTGAATTTAAATTTGATCCAATTTAATTAGTTTTTATATATATAGTGTGTTATGCTTTAAGTTCAAATTACACATTAACTCAACCAAATTAATTTAAGTTTCATTTGATTAATGTTATTTTTGTGTGGTCTCACTTTTGGCCCAAGTTAGTATGTAAAAAATAAAAAAAAATTAAAAAAAAGCCCAAAAGAACAAAAAAAGTGAACAGGCGGCGCCTTTCTGCGCCTCGACGCCTCAGCGCCTTGTGCGCCTTAGGCGCGCCTTGCTGCGCCTCATTGAAGTCGCCTCGCCTAGACCTAATTAGGCGTTTCACCCTCGCCTCGCCTCGCCTTAGCGCCTAGGCGCGCCTCGGTAGCGCCTTTTTAAACACTGTTTGTGATTGATCCTTTTCCTCGTATAACTTATGCTGAATGTTTTAATTCTTCCCCTTTTCCCTTTAGTTTTGTGTCATCTCCTTTATGCTTTCCCGAGCTTCTATTATACTGTCTTCTTTTTTTTTTGGATAAATGAACATTATACTGTCTTCATTTAACTTTTAAGCTGATATTTTTTTCATATATTTCCTCCATGTCTTGTACAGCTTATGGTATAGCTTATCTTAAATGTTCCTTTTCTTCCCCTTATCCAGTTGTCCCTTTGTTTATTTGCTGTCATTTTTTTGATGATTGAAACCATGATCTACATCTTATCAACATGTATTTCTGTATGTATATATAGAGAGAGATTATGCTTCTTGTACTTAAATTTTTGTTTTACTCATATGGAAGATCTATTGCTGAAAGAATCTAACATATGTCTTAAATACAAGTTGAATATGAGCCGTAAATGGATATAAGTGTCCTATTGTCCTCCCACTTATAATTTATTCTTATAGATGCCAATTTGCTTATGACGGTTTCAGTTGTGCAGTAATTTGCTTTCAAAGTTCACTCATTTGTTAAAGCAATGGTGAAAGTGGTGCCGGGGAGTATTGTTGTAAACACAACCATTTTTGAAAGAAACTCATGTTGAATGTTGATATTTATATATTATGTTAGTGTGAAAAATATGTCAATCTTTAAGTAAGCTTTTGTTACTGCAGAGCATTGAAGGTGAAGCAGGATCACCTGTAGACATGGCCAAAACATACATGCGAACTCGCCCTCCATGGGCATCTCCTGCTATGAACGATATTGAATTCAAATCTCCACCGCCATTTGGAGTGCCACTTTTCAAGGAAGAAACACCATTTTCAATTGGGGGCAAGTACTTGTCCTCGTCCAAGGTACTCTATATGCTTACTCCTCTGTTGATTGGATGCAATGATGCATATGTGTGTTTTATGATCATTAAGATTGCGGGTCTTTAAATTTCATATGATATTATTGTTGGGTTGCTTTCCTGGTTGGGTCCATGGGTAGCACTTTTTTTAATTAAAAAAATATATTGCAATTAAGGGTGGTCAAGGGCACAAGGTGCACTCTAGTTGTATGCTCTCAGGCACAAGGCTCAAAAAAAGCGGTAGCCTGTGTGAAGTAAACTGCAATATGTTTGTGTGTGTATATTTTCTTATATATAATGTTTGTGTACAAAACATGCAATTTTTTTATTGGTTAATATGGATGATTTATTTACCATCAGTACCTGTGTTGAATACTATTAAATATTGAGAAGTATAGAGTTTGATACCCCTTTCTTTCTTGTAAAGCTATATCTAATTAAAAAAGTGAAAAATAAAAGAAACTAAAGAAAACTTCAATCAGGTGGACATTTTTGCCTATCGCCTTACAAAAAAGCATGCCTATGTGCACCAGATGAATGCCTGAACAAATGGGCCTAACCTGAAAGGATCTGAGGCACATTTCCCCCCTTTTGTTCCCCTAGTGCTGAGGTGCCGGTGCAGGTGTGCCACTGTGCCTAGGTGCAGGTGTTAACAGCACTGTTGCAACTATACCAGAACAGAAGTAACATCACTGTTTTCTGGGTCCTGAAGCTTACTGATGCTTAGTTTACTAGGTCGAAAGTATGCTTGCTCTTACTCTTCTATATGAGTAATGTGCATGGGGGTGAAGTGTAATTTTCTCTGCAGTACGTTCTTCCTTCGGTTATGATTTAATTTGCTGCTTATACATTTGACATGGATGCAGCGGAAATGGGATTCTCCTGCTACCGGTTCATGGAACATCCAAGAGGAAATACGAAAAGTGAGATCTAAGGCAACAGAAGAAATGCTGAGGACTCTATCATCCCCAAAAATTGACTGGTCTTTGTTTGCATTAGAACAGAAAAGTGCTCCTGATTCTTTAGCTGCCAAAAACTTAGGCCCTGCTGAGGAAAATAACCCCGGTAGCTCAAAAAAATCAGTAGAGGCATCTGAAGACTTGGCTACTAGATCAGGTGCAGTATAACTTGTGGGAGGGAAGCTCGAATAATCTTGGACATATTTTCTTCTGATATTCTTTTGTACTTTCAAATTTTGGCAAGTCTGTTTAGTTTCTAGGCTGTGATATTCTAAGACATAACATCTCTTTTCTCATTTCAGCTCCACAGATTCCAGAAGATGCATTAAACAGTGATGCTTTACCAATCCCTGCAACTCTTGGTTGTGAAGATAATCAGGTATCTTAATAGTTGAATGGGATTTGGGAAGCTTACATAGTGTTGCTTGAAAACTTTTATGCAGATTAATTTTCTGTTAGCTTGTTTTACCAGACTCTTTTCATTGTTCTTAGGGTGGATTTATGATGTCTTGATATTTCATTTTATTTGTCAAGCATTGTGATATTTGACATTTTTCTTAATTTTTTGCAAAGGGTATGGAAGCTGTTCAAAGCACTGAGGGAAAAAGAGGTATTCTTGTATCCTTTTTATCTTTTGTTGTCAAATTGCATCAAACAAATGTAGTGGCTTTACAGATACTGCATTGTGATTATTATTTTATTAATTTGAGGGGTGACAGTTATGTCTTTAATTCTTATACTTGATACATGTAGCCTACCTGTGCTTAATTTATTTTTTCCATGAAAAAGTTATGGATGGCGATTTGATTACATGGTGTTTGTAGTGTCCTGACTAGGTTATTTTTCTGTAACTAAGGTTTTGCATTCAAGCTTTTGGCATTGTTCATAAACAAAGGTAGGGCATTCCTCCTTCGGAGGTCTATAACCTGCCAGATTTCCCTGGATCTCAATCTCAAAAGAAAGTACTTTTATTTTCTAAACTTGCTCTTTGTCTAATGAATTCGTTTTCAAGGCACCACATGTTTCATCTTCATTGTGGAGTAGCCACACTTTCTTCTCTCTTTTGTGTAGTCCGTATCATCTGTTAAATCTTCTACCTCTGTCAAAAGTTTTCTAAGTGAGTTTCTTGGGATGGCTCAGGTGAGACACGAGATGAGGGACAGAGACTTCAATCCACGGTTGATATCAAAACTGCATCAAATAGGTTGGTATAATTTCCATTAAAGAATCCCCCTTCCAAAACAAACAAACAAAAGATGTTAAAGAGGTTTTATTGTTACTTGCGAAGTTCCTACTTATCTCTATACGAAGTCAATGCTTTTCTTATTCTAACTTCTAACCTTTTATGCCACAGTGATGTTATCGCTGCTGATGTCAATCATTTTAAGGACACCAATGGGTCCGACTCTATCCTGCAATTTGGTTCTACTAGGGAAGGAACTGTACAGGGTAAGAAACTACCTATTTGCTGTTAAGTTTTTCCTACTTAACTTTCTTACCAAGGTCTGTTGCTATCCTTCTTAATCCCTCGGAATATTTCCTCATGAACACAGCGATAAATTATACTGGTACCTAAGATTGAAACAGAGGGATAACAATTTGGAAGATTAAGTAACTTGAAGTCTCTGCTGTAAAGATTCTTTTTATTGTTTGTTGTGTCCATGTGCGCATTTAGGAGGACAGGTGGATTGTTTATTACTCAATTACATGTGTTTTTCATCGCTAAACATAACCTGTAGGCTCACAAATAGTAGAAGAAAACCGTGGGACATTAAAAGTTGCCGAAACAGGCCGTGCTGATGCTGCATCTACTGCCAATGGGTTACCTTCTTCAGGATACAGGTGACACTGCTGCTAGCCCAAATAGTTTAGTTTTGACGGATGTTTGAGTTTCTTTTTAATTTGATTAGTTTCTTCATCATTTCAGTATGCCAGCTGAAGCGGATAAAGAACAAAACCAGGGACCAATAAATGAGGAGAATACAGTTGGTTCTGGGGATGAGAATGCAACAAGAGTGTTGGCGAAGGACAAGAGTAAGGCTTCCGTAGAAGTGGCAGCGGTAAATGAAAACTATGTTGCAGTTGCAGTATCCGATTCCCTGAACAGTTCAAGCATGCAGCATGAAGATGAAGGTTCGGTAGAGCAGTTGAGTACACCCAAGTCAAAACGCAACATGGCAGGCAAAAGCAACAGTGGCATGGAGAAGCAGCAGGCAAAGAAAGTGAGCCGAAACACGAGGAGAGGAAGGGGACGGGTCAGATGATATATATGCTGTACTAATATTATGGCCGTAGCTTAGTGTAAAATGAGGTGTAAACTAGAAGCATAATAATATGTGATGAGCATATTATTTGTACACTGTAGTATATTCACTGAGTGCGGTATTAACCCTTTTGTAGCTACCCTGTTGGGATTATTTAGGTATGAGTCAGTCAGGGAGTGAGGTATTCAGTTCAACTTCAGGAATTGATTTTTGTGTTTCCATCATCATCATCATCATCATCATTGTAAGAATCTGTAGCAGTACCACTGGTTAATGACCTTTTTCTTTTATGTACTCCTATTTGAATAGATAAATTTATATGGATTACTTAAACTGTGATTCAAACTTATTTTTCTTAGGTGCTAATGAGTATGATATGTAAAAGATCCATTTGTAAAATGTTTTCTACTCGTAATGATTTTGGCCATTATTCGAACAGTATGGTTTTTTCCGAAGTAGCCAAGCTCCAGCAGGAGAAGCCTTGGGCCAATGATCAGCAATACTTGATGCGCGTTAATATGGTTTTTTCCCAGACCAATTGCCTCGTGTTCTTGATACGCTAATAATGCCAGTCTCTACGAGAATGGTTAATCCTGATCCTTTTTGCACCATCCAAAAGGACAATTGTGATTCAGCTACAAACTTTTATTGGAGTTGAACTAAACTACGGCCTGCCTGCTACATTATGTTGAGACCATAATATGTTGTCAATGAAAAATCTTATCTTAAGAGCTATTGTTGTTTGTTTCACAGGTTGGACGATCGGAGAATGTTGTTGGATGGTACCATTCTCATCCCGACTGTCTGCTATTGATGTTGTTTTTCAACCCAAATGCTCAACCAGCAGTGGAATCTGTAATGAATCAAACATGTACCCTGCAATGAATTTGATGTGCCCCATTCTAGACATGAATCAAACATCAGAGAAGCTGTCTGAATCATCAAATTCTGACTCCAACAACATAAATGACCACATATAGTAATAGTAGTCCCCCTCCTCTCCATGATTACTTGTTCAATTTATCCATCAATAAACCAGATAATATGTTTCAACATCACTCAAAAGTCACAAGTCAATGTCAGAGTGGCAACTAACTACTAGGAGTACAACACAACCTTTTATTATTCCTTAAAAAGAACCTCTTTTTAGTATTATTATTTATTTAAGAATACCAGTATGTTTTGAAGTTGAAGAATAGATAGAATACAACACAAACAATTTCTAACTGCTATAATATGTGTTTATAGACAAAGGGAAACTAAAATAGTAGCAGAACCCCAAGATATTATTTTTATTAAGGTCAGCCCTTTCTTTTCCCTTTTCTTTTCCTTTTTTTTTTACTGTGTCACTTCTTCTACTTCTACAGTTCTACTTCTATTCCTCAAATCCTTTTCTTACACAATGCCTTTATGTTAAGTTCGGTAATTTAGGGTTTTGATTTATTCAGGGGTTTAGTGGGGTTTCTGTTATCCCCTAGGGTTTTGGTTATGCGAAGACGTGATTTGGGTTTGCATTGTTTGCTTTCTCGGTGGTTTAATTTGGGGGGTTTTTCTTTTGGAAACTGATATACCGCTATATATCTTGGGAATTCTGAGTTTGATTTGCACCGTATGGTATGCAAATTGGTGAATTTGAACTTGTTGGGTGCTGGAGAAAACTGTAAATTGGGGGGTTTATGTGAATGGTGTAGGATCCTGGTTATTGAGCAATGCAACCCCAGCAAGGGTCAAGAATCGATTTAGCTGAATTGAAAGCTCAGATAGTGAAGAAGATTGGGGATGAGAATTCAAAAAGGTATTTTTATAATTTGACTAGGTTTTTAAATCAGAAGCTCAGTAAAACCGAGTTTCATAAGTCATGTCTCCGCATTCTTGGGAGGGAGAATCTGCCACTGCATAATCGGTTGATACGTTCAATCTTAAAAAATGCATCTCAGGCTAAGGCTCCACCACCAGCTGTGAAATCTTCTCCTGCTAGAGAAGATGGACATCAGCAACCGGGATCGCATCCAAATTCGGACATATGGTCGAATGGTGTTTTGTCAGTGTTGTATCCACAAAAGGTTTGGTCTGGAATGCAGGATAGAAAAGTCCGGGATAGGCTTAGTCCGCTGGGGCCAAACGGAAAGATAGTTGTTTCGGTTGGAGAGGAAGATGATGGCATTAAATCGGGTGTGGAAAACGAGGATTTGAGTTCATATGATGACCATCAGAGACCGGTACAGCATCTTCTAACAGAACCAAGGGTGCCTAGTAAAGATCCCATTGTTGAAGATAGGGAGGAGGTAGAACAAGCTAACCAGATTAGTCTCTCTACAAGTCCTCTGATGGCACCACTTGGGATCCCGTTTTGCCCGGCTAGTGTCGGTGGGACCCGCAAAGCTCCCGCTGTAGCAAGCAGCAGTGGCTTCATTCGCTACTATGACAGTGGCGGTTTGTATGATATTGAGACGTTGAAGAAACTTATGGAGCAGATTGCAGCAGTGCAGGGCCTTGGAGGGGTTTCCGCGGAATGTGCTAGCATGTTGAATAACATGTTGGACGTCTATTTGAAGAAATTGATTACGTCGTGTGTTGATCTGGTTCGATCAAGGTCATCACGAGAACTAAGAACGCACTCCACCCACAAGCAGCGGACTCACAGCAAGCTTGATAATGGTATGTGGCCAAACAATCACTTGCATATGCAGAGTACCTCTGGGGACACAAATATTTCGCATGAACATGGGCAACAGCTCTCAATATCTCTGCTTGATTTCAAAGTGGCAATGGAGCTAAATCCCCAGCAGCTGGGTGAAGATTGGCCGTGGCTCCTGGAAAAAATCTCTTTGCATTCCTTTGAAGAATGAATTCCCTGCAAAAACTTGTTTATCATGAAGCTAAGATCGGTTCGATGTTGACCACCGAAGCTCTTCTCGATTACCGACACGAACCAGATGGCCAAGTTGGATAAAGCTCTGCCCTTTACAAGATGAAACTATGGGTTTGAGTGTCAGCAGGATGCTTCTAAATCTAACCGGGACTGAAATTATTTTCGAGCAATTGAAATAATGTGCTGGAAAAGAAAGTGCTTTGTTGTACGATTAGCAATTTCTTTGGCTGTTTGCTGCCATTTCAACAGATCTCAAGCTTTTCTTGCAACTTACAGCCAATGTGGAAAGAAGAAAGTTTTGCAGGAATACTGTACTGTCGATTGGTGAAAGGTAAATTTCTCATTGAAGAGAAGCAGTATTCCTCTGTATGTAATTTTAAAATCCGAGAATTTATTGAGTTCCAATATTAATAAAAAAAATCAACATCTGTTAAATTGTCCAATAATGCTTGGCTAAATTCAAACTGCAGCAGGACGTAATGTGTATTTTGATTCATGCTTCTTTTATTACCACTGGATTGAGTGTTTCAATGCAGAGTTTCTCACTTAAGAGCACCTGCTTTATATGTTTGGATTTGATATTTACATGTGATCATAAAAATAAAAATAAAAATAAAAATAGATGAAGAAGAGAAGCCATGGATTTGTACAAAAGAAAACTCAGTCTCTTTTTGCTTTCTTCTATTCAAATTCCAACTCCGCTATGAGGCGACGAACAAGAAGACTGCAAGGCTTCTGCCGATGCTTTGCAAATGGGGCACCAATTCTTCACCCTCAACCACTGCTGTATGCACCCGACGTGATACCTATGCTCACACTGCAACCTCCCTACTTCATCTCCAACAACATACTCTTCCTGCACAACCAAATCCATTGCACTCACATCCAGAAATATGACCTAACGAAACTAAATACGATAAACCGAGAGTTGTTTAGAAGAGAACCTGACATATACTGCATCTGGCATCATCCTTTTCAACCTCACAGCTGACATTTGCATCCTCCAAAGATGTTGCCTCATAGATGCTTTTTTTAAGGCATTTCGACACAGCTTCTTCGGATAGCGCAGTGCTCACGTTACCCATCCTCTCTTCTAGAGCTAGTAATTCCTATCATGATGCCAACACAAGCCAACTCATACTTTACCTTTAACAAGCACATAGTGGGGGAAATAAGATGCAAACTTTGCACCACCATATTGAAACAAAAACAAACCTCATATGACATGTTATCTATATCCAATCTCATCTCTCTATGTTGGTCGTAAAAGTTCAGTCCATTGAGGAACAAGCTGGTCTCCAGAACAAGTAATTGCTGCACAACAGAAACAGAATCAACAACAAAGAACAATCAGGCCCAAGTGAAACACTTCAAAATTAGCTACCTCATATGACAACTCTCCATCTTGTTCAATCCTCTCAAGTGCTAATAACACCTGTGTAAACATACAACCACCGTAACATACGGAGCTTTAGTAACACAGGAATACTAAAAAAAACTACTAATGGTTTACTATTGCCTCTCCCTGGAGAGAACTTCTCTAACACCAGATAATTTAAGATAGTAATGGGTAAAAGACATTTGCAACCACACTAAGTTCATTCCCTGAGTTATATAGAACGACAAATGAATAACAGTAAAGTTATACATCCATTCATAGGATAGTGCAGGTTGAACCGTACTGTTATATACCTCCGCAATGCCATCCATATTGTATCGCCGGAAGCTATTCCGGTTCACCAAAGAGCGGTTGATGCCAACTTCAGAAGGAATAGACGGCATGGTACTGTGTAAACTCTCATTTATTCGACCTGGTCGACTGTAAGAAATAGCACAAATTGAGCCAGTTTCTGAGGAAACAGGAGCACTCAAATCAACAGTTACATCACTTTGAGGCACTTGCTGCATGTCTACAGGGAACTCGTTCAAAGTTAAATTACTCCCACTTTCTTGGTTAGGGAGTCTCCCTCTACCATAACTACTGCTTGATCTCCGAGTCCTAACTGAAGAAGCAACACTACTATAACTATTAGGGGGCCAATTTCTGGCTCGCCTTGAATCAGAAATAGAAACTCCATGACTAGAACTGTTGTTCCGTCCCTCCAAAGATGAACCACTCAACTTCTTTCCCCTGGTTGAAGAACTACCTTCTCCATCAGCAGTTCTCTTTTTTACTATATCTTTCCTTCTGCTGAAGCTTGAATCCGAAGATGAACAACCCGAAGGAACAACATCAGAAATAGAATTACATCTTATGTTTCTCAAACTGTACCTGCTTGTGTTAGCACGAATTGCCTGGGAAGCACTTCGAGAGGCCAAAGTAACCGATGGACCGGCAAGAGTATCCTGGTTGCCCAACCCAGAACGCTGAATAAGGTTTCTCCTTGGTCTTGTGTTTGATGCTGCACTAGAGCTCCCAACTTCCATCGCTCTAACTTCCCTAGAAGCAGCATCTTCAGATTTGGGCTGCAGCCCTCTTTGAATCTTTCCTGGTGGGGTTATGAGCTCCGACACTTCTGGCTCATCCTGAACACTACTAGTTTCAGATGAATCCATTTCCAGCTGAGATGATAGTTTTTTCTGAGAATTTGTAGAGGATTTTCTAGAGTTGATAACTGCAGAGTATGCCCTAGAGGAACTTCCAACTATTTCCTTGCCGCTTGATGAAGTGCGGTAAGAAGGCCTTGAAGATTTTGCTTTTTCCGAGCAGCAACCGGGAGTACCTTTCATGGAATTCAGCCTACCACTGCATCCGATTCGGTTGCAAGATTGGACATTCCGTTCTCTGTTATTAACATGATCCTTCAAGATGATACCGGATCCCTTTCCGGGTACAACAAGCCCATCAGCAGCTCTTTTACTAGTATATCCATCCATTTAGTTATCTAATATCCTTTATATCTGGAAAAACATCAAAATAAACGTAGCATATGGTAAAGACAGAATCCTCTACCATGACAGTAACTTCAGTGCAGGAGGAGAAAAAAAACTAAAAACCATAACAGCAAGCATAGACAGCATGCATACTACAGGAACTTGTCATAATTCAGATTTGGGACCATAAGGGTAAAGTTTTGAAATTTATTTTCAACATAATATAATCTGTATTGCTGTATAACCTATGCAAACCCCTCAAAATGAAAAAAAAGAGGGAAAAACTGCAGAACCTAGTCCTAAACCCAAACTAGAAACTCATTCCTATTTTACTATCTACTTATTTATTCACAAAGAAAGGAAATTTCAAATTTTCCTTGTGTCAAGAAACAAATTATGCTAGAATTCCATAACAGATGACAAAAGAACCTAGAGAACACAGAAAAGATGAAGGCACCTTTGTTATGTAATGATCAAACACGTTCAAAGAGAGAGGCTTTGAGAGTTTTTTCAAAAAAATAAAAATAAAGTAGATAAATAAATCAGAAAAAGAAAAGGAGAGACAGTCACATGCCCCAGCACTGTAATTGATCCCCAACAAAAGTGGGTTTTTTCTCTTTGGTTGATGTTTTGCTTGGATTATTCTCCACACAATCATTTATTTATTTATTTTCTAAAAATAAAAGAGACTTGGTCCGTGATCTAAGGGTGGAAAAAAAGCTGAACACCCTTCATATCCAAATTGAACATTTCTTCAAGTATTTGTCCATCCCCTTAAATAATCAATCTTTCATATATTGCATGAACACACACACAAAAATCCGATTAAAAGAAAGAACCTTTATAGACAGAAAACAGATACCCTTATTTGCCAAAGATTTTTATTTATTTATAATGAAGATTTGTTGCCGTACCTATTGGCTTGCTTCACCGTCTTCTGGTATTTGATTCTTTGAATACACGAAGAGTGATGAAGATGAAGTTTCCAACAGAGAGAAAAACAAGATGTATGAAAGAAGGAAGAAAGACCGGACCCAAAGGCAAAGGCCAAGCTGAGATTGCGAGCCAAATCACCTAATCCTTTTTTATTTGTTTATATGACTAAATTAGATAGGCTTTGAAAGGAAAAGAGAACTATATAAAGAAACAAAATAATGCTACCAACACGTTATGACTTATGATAAGCAATTTGTAAGTTTTGAGTTTAAAATTATATATGGGTTTGTTACATAGGTTAAGGATCATTTAAAAATCTTTATTAAATATTAGATTTAATTTGAAAAAATCACAATAATTCAATGTACTAAAAACACTAAAAACTCTAGTGAAAAAATACTCATTCAATGTAATGAACCCTAATCCCTAAAATCATTACCCTAAAACATAACCTTAACCCTACAATCATAAACCATAAACCCTAAACACTAAATCATAAATCTTAAACATAAACCTAAACATTAAAACCCTAACCCTAAACACTATAACCAAACCTAAACTCTAAAGTTTAAACTCTAAACCTTAAATCCTAAACCCTAAAATCATAAAATGCTAAACAATAATCCCTAAACCTTAATCATAAACATAAACACTAAAACCCTAAACCATAATCATAAACCTTAAAACCATACACCATAAACCTTAAACCTTGAGCCTAAACCCTAAAATCATAAACCTAAACCCTAAAAACTAAACCCTAAATCATTAATCTTAAACCATACATTTTTTAATATATTTTTTTAAATTTTGTAATACATTAAATGATTGTGGTTTTTCAAATAGAATCTTTATATTTAATGAAGGCTTTTAAATGAACCTTAATCTATACTATAGATTAGAAAAAAGTTATATATATATATATATATATAAAATTAAAATGTATAGCGTGCGTCGATTCAGATAATCAACAAAACATCTTTAAAAATGGGAGAATAAAAAAAAAAATAATGCTACCAACAGAATAGAAAGGGGAGAGTGGTTTGTGTTTGCCGTCCCTCCAAACAGCAAATGGAAATGGGGACCCCTTGTTTTTATCATGAATTATCGATTGATTGGTTTTGTGGACTGTAACGGAACAGTCCCCCCACGTCAGCAGCTGAACTCCCCTCACCTCTTACTTTCTTTTTTTCTTTTTAATTATGGGTAAATTACATAAATCACCACTACATTTTATTTTCAAACCTATTTTGGTTAGAGATTTAAATAACGGTCCGCGATCATTATTTAAAAGTTTTGGTAGTGCCTAAAACCGCGGTACTTGCAACCACTATGTCCGCAATAGTATCTGTTCTTTAAAAAATTCACGACCGCGATAGCTGCAATAACATCTGTTATGTCCGCAACCGCGATAAATGCAATGTGACCGAAAACGTAGCTGCAACCGCAATTTAAATCCCTGATTTTGGTCAGTAAAGTTTCAAAATTTTTAATTTTTTCACTGAAGTTTAGACATTGAACGTTTTTTGTTACTCATCCATTAACTTTTTAACGACGTTCATTTATCGACGAACGAATGAACTTCTCCAAAATCCGAACAGTGGAAAACTTCATCAACACAAGAAAAGTAACATACTGAGAAACGAGTTCTATCTGACAGCGAAGGAGGAAGATCGACAAGAGAGAAACCATGAAATTTTTGGTCGATTCATGAACTTTGGAGCACTTTCCGATAAAATGGAAGTCAAATTCACACTCATGGGCCGAGACGAAATGAATGGTGAAATTTCGGACTTAACGACCATCATCTACGATTGTTTGGGGTTTAAGAGTGACAAAAAATAACCAATTTCTAAACTTTAGTGACAAAAAACATTCAATTTCTAAAATTCAGTGAGTAAATTGAATGTTTTAAAACTCTAGTGACAAAATAAATTTAAAAATAAAATTAAGTACTGATTTACGTAATTTACCCTTTAATTATTCATAACTCTTCGGTTTTTATATTATTAAAAGACTTGGAACCAATGAATTCCAAAGAGTAAACCAATAACGATCCTAATCAAACTAAATTTCTATAAATAATGGTAATAAAAGTTTTATTTTCTTATAGATGGATAGAGATTAGATTAAGGGTAATTGAAACTCGATTAGATTTGGAAAAGTTAAAACTTTTATTTAACGCGAAACGAATCATAATTTTATAAATTTGAATTGATTCGAAAAAGTTTTAAATAAATTTATTATGGTATTTGGCATAACTCAAAAAAATATTACTCGTCAATTCGACTAACTCAAAAAAAATTATTCGATCCGATAGAATATTATCCCCTAACAAAGATGTCAAATTATCTGTTTGATGAATTTTATATTTTTTTATTTACTTTCGGCAAATGTGGCAAAGTTGAACGAAGAAAAATTTTTTATTATGGTATTTGGCATTATTTGTTTGTCTTTAGGTAGCTTAATATTCAAGCTCTTGTTTCATTAAATTTGATAATCACTCTTGAATTGCAACTTGTTAATGCTGAAGAATTTTGTAATTTAATTTCAATTACTTGCTTTATATGAAAGAATTCTTCATTTTTTTACAAGGAATTGATTTGAAATTCCAATTAATTAATTAAAGTGTAACATTTATATGTGAACAATTCTTTTTTGACTTGCAGCAAAATCTGATATAACAAGCAAAGTATTTTTGTATTAATGTATGGTAAGGTGTATTTAAAGCGTAAGTTTTTATTTTGGCCCTTTGGTTGTTGAGGGGTTTATTCTGACTAATCTGGGTCGATTTATATCGTATATTTAAATTTAGTGGATGAATTTTTTAATGAAAATTTTCTGTATACACAAGGTCTCGAACTCGAAACTTGTTAAAGCGTAGATTTTAAATAGAAGGCATAAAGTCAAAAAAAATGCCCCTAACGTTTGGCTAAATAGTCATTTTGGCTCTTATTCTCTTTTTAATCAATTTAACCCCAACGTTTCGTTTTGGGTTAAAATGACCCGTCTACGGATGAAAAACTGTTACTCAACTAATGATAAACAACTTGACAGAATAACGCGTCAGAAGAAAAAAATATTTTATATTTTACATAATTTTATAAAAATATTTTTTAATTAATGTGTCATTATGTAAAATCAACATATTTCTTTATATGACACTACTATTGCAGTGTACACTAGCATGTAGGTTTGTCGCGTCATTTTAAGTTGTTTATCGTCACTTGACTAATAATTTTAATCCGCAAAGGAACTATTTTGACCTAAAATAAAACATTAAAGATTAAATTGGTTCACAAAAAAATAAAAACCAAAATAATTATCCAGTCAAACGTTAGGGACATTTTTTTAACATTTTACCAAAATAGAATTGCAAAGGTGATATTCATGGACCGTGGCTCCTACGTCCTTTTCCTTACTTTACTTGCCTCCCTCCCAACCTCCAGCCATGCCTTGTATATGCTTCTCATTTTTGTTGGTTCGAAATAATTACAAATTCATATTATTTTAGGTTCTAATCATATTACATGCAGATAACTTTTATTTGTGTCATTTTTAATATATATTATTTTGAGTTTAAATCATTTTGAATTCAGGTAAATTTAAATTTGAATCGAATATTAGAATAATTAATATTTTATGATACAACAAATTGAATTAAATTTAAATTTCAATGGATGAAATTGAATTTTTGAATTAGACTAACAACCTATACCCATCTACCATTTATACTAATAATTTTATATTTTTAATAAAAATAATAATTTTATTTTTTAAAGGACACAACAATAGGAGTTCTAGACATGTGCAACTGAAGCAACCGCACAGGGCCCCAAAAAGGAGGGCCCAAAAATATGGACCAAACATATATTAAATACTTATAAATTTGTATATTCTAATTAATAATTTACACCGTTCTTCAAATTAATTACAAAATACGAACAATAATATCAAGCTATTATTACTTTTTATAAGAGATTTGAACAATACCAATTATATGAGAATGTTTTGACTTCTTATTTTATTCTAATAAATCACTTGCATTGGACGACGTTAAACTCAAAATTCATTGTAATAATTTTGAAAATGTTCTTAAGAAATGTAAGTTATATGATGTTGATTGTTGATGGAAATGCATTATTTATTGACTTAAAATTACTTAGAGAATTTTTACCTAAAAAAATGGGAGCAATGAATTTATTAAGATATTTAAAACGTTTTAATTTCTTCCAAAATACAACAATTGCTTATAGAATCTTATTGAATATTCTAATTATTGTTGCTTCTAGATAACGAGGTTTTTCAAAATTGAAGTTGTTAAAGCCATATTTACGGACAACTATGTCTCAAGAAAGGTTAGAAGAACTTGCTTTGATGGCAATTGAGAGTGATCTTTTAGAAAAAGTTTGTAACCCCCTAAACTCGAGCCAGAAGAAATGGGCCAAATCTAGGAAGTCGTGTTTGAAAACTTACGCCTCAAGTAACACATTTTAAGTTTACTTACTTAAAAAAACAAAATTATTATTAAAAAAATAAAGTCAATAATATCTCATTATTATAAAACGTAGTCGTTTAAACATTATTGCGATAATTGGTTAAATTTCTGAAAATAACCTTGTAATTGCATGCATTTAGTAATACTCAAATTAAAAACAGTAAACAGTCCCAATGTACGAATTACATAAATGTTCCAAAATATTTAAAAACAGTAGTATAAAGTAATTAAAAAAGAGTTCATACTGAATTATAAAAATATCCGAGTAAAATGCGAGAAGCTCCAAGTACCGAGTCACCTAAAAGAGTCTGAGATATCTGAAAATTAAAAACTAAGAGGTGTAAGCTAAAGAGCTTAGTGTGTCTCTAAAGTGCAAACGAAAACAAAACAAAACAAATCAAAACAATATTTTATTTTCTGATAAAGACTTTTCTGAAAACACAACAAAACCGTATCATGATATGATGTATGATGCACATGAATCATAGTACCAAACTCCGATACACCGAAAAGTAAGGTTCCCCAGAACCTACTTTCTCCATCGTCACCATCCAAAGTGGAACTCAGCCTGAAGGGTGGAACCATTGATCCGAAGCAAAATTCAGCCCGAAGGGTGAAACCACTGAACTTCCCCGAACAAATCCTAAACTATATACCCACAATGGTATGATGCCGATTTTAAAATCCGAGTCTCATCTGAAACTTGAATTATGAAAATTCAAGTTGCACAATACTATAAATCCGATGTTTTACGATTCCGAAAATCTGATATTTCACAATTTGGTAAATCTTATTTTTAGTTAAAAAATAGTCTGATATGCTATGCATGATATCCGAAAACTTTCACAAATCACAACACAGAATAAATCACACAAGTTTATAGCATAAAAGAAACAAACAAGTTTATAACACAGGAAGAGACACACCTTTAAGAAACATAAGCTCTAATGTCGAGAAAAGCGCGTCTCACGCTCAGATCTAGCTGAATCAGAACCTACGAGGTATGAATACTATATTATAACTAATATTAACACTATACCGCCAACTAAGAACATAAGACTAATCTGAAGGTACACTAACGGAAATATCTCGAAGAACATGTGTAACAACCCAATTTTGGGCTTAGAAGTTTTGGGTTTGGACCGGACCGGTCGGAGTGCGGTTCGAATATAAAAGGTGATTTTTAGGAAAGCCTAGTTCGGGTTGCATTAAAAATATGGAAAAATATCTTAAAATCCTCTTTTATTATGTATAAGAGAATGGTGAAATCAATTTTACAAAATGAGGTTTGGAAGTGTGACATTTTGGTTTAGTGACTAAAATGTAATTTTTGAAAACTAGGTGACTGTTTTAAAAAGGATTGAAACTTTGAATCTTTAAGGAGCTATTTACCCAAGAAGAGTTTCTCCAGATTTTTCTTAATATTAATCAATTAATTAATGGTTTTAAATTAAAGGTAAAAGGGAGGGAAAGATATTTTGTCATAACTAACTTTTCTCTAAAATTTTCTATTTCTTTTCTCTCAACTTTTCTCTCAACCCAAACACTTTTCTCCAGCAAATTTCTCTCTGATTTTGACATTCAAAGATGAGATTTCAACCTTCATTTGATCTCTAATCATTTCTACATCAAAACCTTAGCAATTGCTTATTGAATTTTCAAGAATCTTGGTTCCAAAAAGGGAGAAACTCAAGTTTAGAGGTATGAACGTCCTTCTCCTCTAAATTCTCAGTTCTTTACTGAAATTCCCAAGTTCTCAATCCTTGATTTGTGTTTTATTAAAGGTTTTGTAGTTGTGTTCTTGATCTTGGCTTTAAAATGCAAGATTTGGTTAATTTTTGATGAAATTCGTATGAAATGGTTGGGTAATGTTTTGAGATGTGTTTTTAATGTAAATTGGATGTATAATTGATGAGAAATTGAGGTTTAATCAATGCAATCTCGGATAGGTTAATTTTCCTAAGTTTTGCTTGAGTTTTTGGTGGTTTTTGGGGTGATCTTGGTGATATGCTATAGCTGGAGGTATAAGGATGTGTTTAGATCCTTTTTGGATGTTAATTGAGGTTTATGAATGATTGGAATTGATGGATCTTGGCTGGGTAGTATTGTAGTGATGTTTGGATGTGATTTCGGTTGTGTTTGGTAGCCGAAATGTGAGTGTTGATGAGAGCAGCGAGTTTAGGTGCTTTGGTTGAAGATATTAATGCATGATGATGCATTAATCCTCTGCTTTGATGTGTTTAAAACAGGGGAGACATCTTCGGATCCTTGTGGTGTTGATCCAGAAGCTTGATTGGTGTTTCGGTAAGTGGCGAAACGGAATCGGTGAGTGAAGTTTGGTTTTCAGCTTTGAAACCAATGTTTTGAAGGTTTGGGAGCTTAGTTTAAGTCTAAACAACTTAGCTAAGCTCAAGAGTAAGTTTTCGGAAAAACTCTCTTGTTGATGAATCATGAGTTGGTTGAATGCAAAGTGATTTGTTGCATGTTTAAATTCTATTTTTGAAAGCATATTTGAGCATGTTTATTGCTGATTTTATAAGCCATGTATTGAAGGATGCTCAAGGTAAGAGATCCTTGTTTTTGTACATTGATAAATGTGGTTTTGATGCATAATGATGCATGATGATAATGGCTTTGTCAAATGCATTAAAACAGTGGATTAAAGTTGTTAAATGATGTATATTGGCAAGTGATGTGGTTTGTCTTAAAGTACATGAATCAGATATAGTTAGCCGGCTATAGGATTGGGTGCACCGTGAATAAAGTCGCCTTGGATGTCGAGGGGTTGTGATTGTACCATGCTCCATCCAAGTACACTAACGAGATGGTTAAGAACACCATGGTGGTTAAAAGTCCATGGGTGGGTCTTGTGTTAAGGTCATCATGGTGGTTAAAATTCCATGTGCGGACCTTGTGTATTGTTAAGGTCATGATGGTGGTTAAAATTCCATGTGTGGACCTTGTGTATGGTAAGATCACAATGGTGGTTTAAAGTCCATGTGTGGATCTTGTGTTGTTTGTCCCGTGATCTCGTTAGTGATGTTATACAACTACCAATGAGTGATGTGGAGGGGTTGTGATTGTACCAAGTCTCCATCACGGGTGTTGAGGGGTTGTGATTGTACCATGCTCCACCTTGATATTGGTAGTGTGTATGAAGCGTAAGGGACAACGCTTGAAATCCGCGTATCCGATTGTTGATGTTGTTGATTGTCGATTGTGTTTTGGAAAGGTTTTGATTATCACTTGTAAGCCAATATGACATGTTAATGATTTAAAGCATGAAATGCTTGGTTTGTTTACATTTGTGCATGATCAAATGTGGTTTAAACTAAAGGTTTTGAAAAGGAGTTTTATAAATGCATTATTGTGATGTTTTAAATGAGCATTCCTCACTAAGCTATGTGCTTACGCTCTCTCTTTTCTTAAACCAATAATGCAGAGCATTGAAGTGCTTAAAGGGCAGCAAGGAGGTCAAGAATCCAAGTGAAGAACTAAGCTCATGTATGGTGAATGTTTTCCTAACACTATTAGCTTTTGGGCATTTGGCAATGGGAACCTATGTTGTTGTTTTGGGAGATGTTTTGGACTCCCTAAGTTGGTTTTATGCTTTTGATATTGATGGAACATGTAAATGGCCTTTATGAGGTTTGTTTGGTGTTTTGGTGTTTGAATGGTTTTCAATATAGGATGCATGCCTATAGAGTTGGGATTTTCTTTGATTGATGCCATGTTTGAGAATGGTTGATGCTATTATGTTCCTTAAGTATATAATGACTTGCTGGTATGATTTGAGGGTCATACGAATGTGTTTGATGGGCTGAATGTGAAATAAACCAGCAAAATTTCTGCAATTTGGGCATCCTATTTCGGAACAGGTGCTACCGTATCGGAACAGGGGGCCTGAAATGGCCTTGGCGTTCCGAAACGGGAGGAACTGTTCCGGAACGATTTTGCCACTGCCAAGCCCTGTTCCGGAACTGGTTTCGGAACGGTCCCGCGTTTCAGAACGGATCATCCCTGTTCCGAAACACCCGACCGTTGGGCACTGAAATTGACGGTTAAATGTTTTGCATTCCTTACGTTTTGGTCCTGAACTTTGTATATGCAATTGAATGAGTTCGAGATGTCCGTTTGAGTTGAAATTTGGCAGAGAAGCATGAAACATGACTAATTTCATAATGGTAACCCAAAAGTTGGTTAAGTCCTTGAAATTTCCAGAATTTGCATTTTGGTCCCTAAATTCATAATTTGTGCAATCGAGTCCCTAAACGTTTTCTGATTGCGGTGATCTTTGAGTATGCTGACCTTATGAACATCCCTAGGGTTAATATGCATTTAGATAAGATTAAAAAGAAAAAAAGGGTCGTTAATCAAGGTTGACTTTCGGGTTGACTTTGGTTTTCCCCGTGTAAACTTCTTAATTCGGGTCAACCGTCTGGGCCGGGTTAAGGGGGTTACATTTGGTGGTATCAGAGCTGAGTTCTCGAGTAATTGGGAATGATTGTGTGGGTGATGAGTGTATGTATGCTTTGTATGCTTGTTGAATGAAAGCATGTTGTGTGAATTGTAAGTATGTTACAATTGTGATGAATGCTGTGGTGAAGCATGTTAGAGAGACCCATTGCCAAATCAAAGCTAATGTAATGATTTGTTTTTAATTGGAAGTGAGCTTGAGTACTTGGATTGCTTACCTTGCTGAGCCTGATTTTGTTATTTGCATTGTGATTGCATTGTTAGTGAATGGCACCTCATAGAGAAACGAGGATAAATACGCGAGCTATGGCTCAAAATGAGAATGAGGAGAATGCTGAAAATGTGGTGGATTTACCTCCTTCGCCTGGTGGTGGTGGTGCCGGGGGTGAAGGAGCTGCTGCTGGTGCTGGGGTCGCAGGACCTGAAGCTGGTCAGGGGCAAGCTGTTCCTGACATGACAATGCTGGTACAAGCCATTGCTGGAGCTTTTCGAGCAGCAGTAGCTGGAGCTCAAGGAGCTGGGCATCAGGGAGATGCTAATGCTAGACTACCTTTGGAGCGTTTGCGTAGTCTGGGAGGGACTGAGTTCAGGGGTTTGTCTGCTGAAGGTTCTGAGTCTTGGCTGGAAAGTACCAAGAGAATCTTGGGGCAAATGAATTGCACTGATGTGCAGAAGCTGGGCTGTGTGGTATCGTTGTTGCAGGACGATGCTTACACTTGGTGGACAACCACTATCTCTGGGATGGCGGATGCTGATGTGTCATGGACGTTCTTTCAGAACATTTTCAAGAGAAGGTACCTGGGTGTGAGGTACTTGGATGAAAAGAAGAGGGAATTCATGTCTCTCACCCAAGGGAGCATGTCAGTGGCTGAGTATGAGGTTCAGTTTGTTCGACTCAGTCAATACGCACCTGAGCTTATCTTTGACGAGCGGGAGAGGTGTGAACGGTTCCGTTATGGTTTGGTGACGGAGGTGAAGACTTATATGCTGGCTGCTGAGTATAATGATTTTGATGTGCTGGTTGGTAGAGCAAAAGACATTGAGATGAATTTGAGTTTATCTGCTAGAAGTGCTGGTTCTAGTGCTGGTAAACGAGTTGCTGAGTATAGTTCCGGTGGTGGACGGAACAAGAGGGGACGTGATCGGAAGTTTCAGTCTTCAGCTAGGCGAGGTGCTGGAGGGCAAGGTGTGCCTGCTTAGGGAGACAAGGCAAGAGATGATCCGAACACATGTTGGACATGTGGATCGCATGGCCATTTGAGGCGTGATTGTCCTCGAGCGGCGAGGGAGGTTCAGGCTCCTGTTGTGGCAGCTGGTAACTCGTGCTGGAACTGTGGATCAGTGGATCACATGAGGAGAGAGTGTCCTCTGTTGGCCGGTGGTGGCCAAGGACGTGCTCCTGGAGTTGTTGCACCACAGAGAGGTCGTGGGCGCGGCCGTGGTAATTTCCAGCGGAGAGAGGATGGTGGATGGAATGTGGCTCATGTTGTAGCTGTTCAGCCTGAGGGTGGTGGCCAGGCCAGAGTGTATGCTCAGAGGGAGGGGAGAAATGACACGGATGTGATCGCAGGTACTTTTACTTTGCAATTCTTGTCATTACTTTCCTTGATTGATTCTGGATCTACGCACTCATACATATTGCGTGAGCATGCTGAATTGCTTGGTTTGCCTGTTGAGTCTTTGGATGTTGGTATGCGTGTCACTAGTTCTTTTGGTGAGACTGTTGTGACTCGAAAGCTTTATAGAAGGTGTCCCTTGGTTGTGCAAGATCATGTTTTTCATGTAGATCTTATGGAATTGCCTTTCTATGGTTTTGATGTAATCCTTGGTATGGATTGGCTTGTTGAGCATCGAGCTGTAGTGGATTATGAGAATAAGCGAGTTTCGTTGAAGCTTGCGGATGATTATGAGGTAGTTGTGGTTGGTGAGAATGTGAAGTTTCTTGCCAATGTGGTGTCTACATTGGAGGCGAGCCGGATGCTGAGGCAAGGTTGTGAAGCTTATCTCGCTTTTGTGATGAATCCTAGCTCTAAGGAGTTGCGTGTGCAAGATATCATGACTGCGCGAGAGTTTCCTGGTGTGTTTCCTGAGGAGTTGCCTGGATTGCCTCCTAATCGTGAAGTGGAGTTTGGGATTGAGTTGTATGAAAATACA
This sequence comes from Hibiscus tridactylites, assembly GCA_958450335.1. NCBI lineage: Eukaryota > Viridiplantae > Streptophyta > Magnoliopsida > Malvales > Malvaceae > Hibiscus > Hibiscus tridactylites. Next base: position 17,731,034 of record OY288275.1, on the reverse strand, counting down.
ACTCCAGTGTCCATTACCCCTTATCGAATGGCACCTAAGGAGTTGAAAGAGCTGAAGACGCAATTGCAAGAGTTGCTTGATTGTGGTTTCATTCGGCCGAGTGTGTCACCTTGGGGTGCACCGGTCTTGTTTGTGAAGAAGAAGGATGGCACTATGAGAATGTGCATTGATTATCGTCAGCTTAACAAGTTGACTATCAAGAATCGGTATCCATTGCCGAGAATTGATGATCTTTTTGATCAATTTCGGGGATCAACTGTGTTCTCTAAGATTGACTTAAGGTCAGGGTATTACCAGTTGAAGGTGAAGGATGTGGATGTGCCAAAGACAGCTTTCAGGACGAGGTATGGGCATTATGAGTTCCTTGTGATGCCGTTTGGTTTGACAAATGCTCCTGCAGCTTTCATGGACATGATGAATCGTGTATTTCATGAATACCTGGATAAATTTGTTGTGGTGTTCATTGATGATATCCTCGTGTACTCGCGTACGGAGGAGGAGCATGAAGGGCATTTGAGAATTGTGTTGCAAGCTTTGTTGGAGAATCAGCTTTATGCTAAGCTGAGCAAGTGTGAGTTTTGGCTTAGAGAAGTGGTGTTTCTTGGTCATGTGGTTTCTACTGAAGGGATTCGTGTTGATCCTTAGAAGATTGAGGCGGTGATGAATTGGAAGGTTCCTAAGTCTGTTCATGAAGTCCGTAGTTTCCTAGGTTTGGCAGGATATTATCGGAGGTTCGTGGATGGGTTTTCGAAGATTGCTGCACCTTTGACGAAGTTGTTGCAGAAGGATGTTAAGTATGAGTGGACGGAAGTGAGACAGCAGGCTTTTGAGAAGCTTAAGGCAGCTTTGACGCAAGCTCCTATCTTGGTTCAACCTGAATCAGGGAAAGAGTTTGTGGTGTATAGTGATGCGTCCTATGTTGGTTTGGGATGTGTGTTGATGCAAGAGGGTAAGGTGGTGGCTTATGCGTCGCGGCAGTTGAAGGTGCATGAGCGCAATTATCCTACGCATGACATTGAGTTGGCTGCAGTGTTTTTTGCTTTGAAGATCTGGAGACATTATCTGTATGGTGAGAAGTGTACTGTGTACACGGATCACAAGAGTTTGAAGTATCTGATGTCTCAGAAGGAGTTGAATCTTAGACAGCGACGTTGGGTGGAGTTGCTCAAGGATTATGATTTGACGATTGAGTATCACCCTGGTAAGGCTAATGTTGTAGCGGATGCCTTGAGTAGGAAGGTAGCTGTTGAGTTGAGGGCTATGTTTGCCAGTTTGAGTATTTCGCGTGATGGTGGTCTTGTGGCTGAATTGCAAGTGAAACCATCTTTGGTTCAGTTGATTAAGGAAAAGCAGTTGTTGGATGATTCCTTGGTACCACATGTTCAGGATATTGCGGAGGATAGGCCTTCGGAATTTTGTTTTAATGATGATGGAGTGTTGTGTTTTGGGAGTCGGATAGTAGTGCCCAATGATGCTGAGTTGAGGCGTGCTATTCTGACTGAAGGTCATAGTAGTCCTTTTGCTATGCACCCTGGTAGTACTAAGATGTATCGTGATCTTCGTGATAAGTACTATTGGGTGGGTTTAAAGAAAGATGTTGCTGAGTTTGTAAGTAAGTGCATGGTGTGTCAGCGAGTTAAGGCTGAGCATCAGTTTCCTTCAGGGTTGTTGCAACCGTTGAGAATTCCTGAATGGAAGTGGGAAAGGATTACCATGGATTTTGTATCTGGTTTGCCTTTGTCGCCATTGAAGAAGAATTCGGTGTGGGTGATTGTGGATCGCCTGATGAAGTGTGCGCATTTCTTGCCTGTGCATACTACGTACACTTTGGATAAGCTTGCGGAGCTGTACATTGCTGAGATTGTGCGGCTGCATGGTGTGCCAAAGTCGATTGTGTCGGATAGGGATCCGAGGTTTACATCGCGTTTCTGGCAGTGTTTGCATCAGGCTTTGGGTACACGGTTGAATTTCAGTACATCTTATCATCCGCAGTCGGATGGTCAGTCCGAGCGTGTTATCCAGGTTTTGGAGGATATGTTGAGGTGCTGTGTGATTGAGTTCCAGGGCTCTTGGGAGAAACATTTGCCTTTGGTGGAGTTTGCCTATAATAACAGTTATCAGGAAAGTATTCAAATGGCACCTTATGAAGCTTTGTACGAGAGGAAGTGTAGGACTCCTCTGTGTTGGGCTGAAACGGGTCAGAAGTTGGTTTCGATGCCAGCTTTGTTGAAAGGGACCACCGAGAAGGTGAAGCTCATTTGTGAGCGCTTGAAGGCAGCTGCTGATCGGCAAAAGTCTTACGCGGATCTGAAGCGTAAGGAGATTGAGTATGCGGTGGGTGACCGTGTGTTTTTGAAGGTTTCGCCTTGGAAAAAGGTGATGAGGTTTGGCCGAAAGGGTAAGTTGAGCCCTAGGTACATTGGACCATACGAGGTGGTTGAGCGTGTGGGTCCTGTTGCGTACAAGTTGAGGCTACCGCAAGAGTTGGAGAAGATTCATGATGTGTTTCATGTTTCTATGCTTCGGAAGTATAGATCGGATCCTTCACATGTGATGCCTGTGGAAGAAGTGGAATTGAATCCGGATTTGACCTATGATGAGGAACCGGTGAAGGTTCTGGATTCGGATAGTAAGGTTCTTCAAGGCAAGACCATTGAGTTGGTAAAGGTGTTGTGGAAACATCGTGGTGTTGAAGAAGCCACGTGGGAGCGGAAAGATGACATGTTGAAGCAGTTTCCGTACCTCTTTCCTTCAGGTAAATTTCGAGGACGAAGTTTCTTAAGGGGGGGGGGGGGGGAGAGTTGTAACACCCCAATTTTGGGCTTAGAAGTTTTGGGTTTGGACCGGACCGGTCGGAGTGCGGTTCGAATATAAAAGGTGATTTTTAGGAAAGCCTAGTTCGGGTTGCATTAAAAATATGGAAAAATATCTTAAAATCCTCTTTTATTATGTATAAGAGAATGGTGAAATCAATTTTACAAAATGAGGTTTGGAAGTGTGACATTTTGGTTTAGTGACTAAAATGTAATTTTTGAAAACTAGGTGACTGTTTTAAAAAGGATTGAAACTTTGAATCTTTAAGGAGCTATTTACCCACGAAGAGTTTCTCTAGATTTTTCTTAATATTAATCAATTAATTAATGGTTTTAAATTAAAGGTAAAAGGGAGGGAAAGATATTTTGTCATAACTAACTTTTCTCTAAAATTTTCCATTTCTTTTCTCTCAACTTTTCTCTCAACCCAAACACTTTTCTCCAGCAAATTTCTCTCTGATTTTGACATTCAAAGATTAGATTTCAACCTTCATTTGATCTCTAATCATTTCTACATCAAAACCTTAGCAATTGCTTATTGAATTTTCAAGAATCTTGGTTCCAAAAAGGGAGAAACTCAAGTTTAGAGGTATGAACGTCCTTCTCCTCTAAATTCTCAGTTCTTTACTGAAATTCCCAAGTTCTCAATCCTTGATTTGTGTTTTATTAAAGGTTTTGTAGTTGTGTTCTTGATCTTGGCTTTAAAATGCAAGATTTGGTTAATTTTTGATGAAATTCGTATGAAATGGTTGGGTAATGTTTTGAGATGTGTTTTTAATGTAAATTGGATGTATAATTGATGAGAAATTGAGGTTTAATCAATGCAATCTCGGATAGGTTAATTTTCCTAAGTTTTGCTTGAGTTTTTGGTGGTTTTTGGGGTGATCTGCTATAGCTGGAGGTATAAGGATGTGTTTAGATCCTTTTTGGATGTTAATTGAGGTTTATGAATGATTGGAATTGATGGATCTTGGCTGGGTAGTGTTGTAGTGATGTTTGGATGTGATTTCGGTTGTGTTTGGTAGCCGAAATGTGAGTGTTGATGAGAGCAGCGAGTTTAGGTGCTTTGGTTGAAGATATTAATGCATGATGATGCATTAATCCTCTGCTTTGATGTGTTTAAAACAGGGGAGACATCTTCGGATCCTTGTGGTGTTGATCCGGAAGCTTGATTGGTGTTTCGGCAAGTGACGAAACGGAATCGGTGAGTGAAGTTTGGTTTTCAGCTTTGAAACCAATGTTTTGAAGGTTTGGGAGCTTAGTTTAAGTCTAAACAACTTAGCTAAGCTCAAGAGTAAGTTTTCGGAAAAACTCTCTTGTTGATGAATCATGAGTTGGTTGAATGCAAAGTGATTTGTTGCATGTTTAAATTCTGTTTTTGAAAGCATATTTGAGCATGTTTATTGCTGATTTTATAAGCCATGTATTGAAGGATGCTCAAGGTAAGAGATCCTTGTTTTTGTACATTGATAAATGTGGTTTTGATGCATAATGATGCATGATGATAATGGCTTTGTCAAATGCATTAAAACAGTGGATTAAAGTTGTTAAATGATGTATATTGGCAAGTGATGTGGTTTGTCTTAAAGTACATGAATCGGATATAGTTAGCCGGCTATAGGATTGGGTGCACCGTGAATAAAGTCGCCTTGGATGTCGAGGGGTTGTGATTGTACCATGCTCCATCCAAGTACACTAACGAGATGGTTAAGAACACCATGGTGGTTAAAAGTCCATGGGTGGGTCTTGTGTTAAGGTCATCATGGTGGTTAAAATTCCATGTGCGGACCTTGTGTATTGTTAAGGTCATGATGGTGGTTAAAATTCCATGTGTGGACCTTGTGTATGGTAAGATCACAATGGTGGTTTAAAGTCCATGTGTGGATCTTGTGTTGTTTGTCCCGTGATCTCGTTAGTGATGTTATACAACTACCAATGAGTGATGTGGAGGGGTTGTGATTGTACCAAGTCTCCATCACGGGTGTTGAGGGGTTGTGATTGTACCATGCTCCACCTTGATATTGGTAGTGTGTATGAAGCGTAAGGGACAACGCTTGAAATCCGCGTATCCGATTGTTGATGTTGTTGATTGTCGATTGTGTTTTGGAAAGGTTTTGATTATCACTTGTAAGCCAATATGACATGTTAATGATTTGAAGCATGAAATGCTTAGTTTGTTTACATTTGTGCATGATCAAATGTGGTTTAAACTAAAGGTTTTGAAATAGAGTTTTATAAATGCATTATTGTGATGTTTTAAATGAGCATTCCTCACTAAGCTATGTGCTTACGCTCTCTCTTTTCTTAAACCAATAATGCAGAGCATTGAAGTGCTTAAAGGGCAGCAAGGAGGTCAAGAATCCAAGTGAAGAACTAAGCTCATGTATGGTGAATATTTTCCTAACACTATTAGCTTTTGGGCATTTGGCAATGGGAACCTATGTTGTTGTTTTGGGAGATGTTTTGGACTCCCTAAGTTGGTTTTATGCTTTTGATATTGATGGAACATGTAAATGGCCTTTATGAGGTTTGTTTGGTGTTTTGGTGTTTGAATGGTTTTCAATATAGGATGCATGCCTATAGAGTTGGGATTTTCTTTGATTGATGCCATGTTTGAGAATGGTTGATGCTATTATGTTCCTTAAGTATATAATGACTTGCTGGTATGATTTGAGGGTCATACGAATGTGTTTGATGGGCTGAATGTGCAATAAACCAGCAAAATTTCTGCAATCTGGGCATCCTGTTTCGGAACAGGTGCTACCGTATCAGAACAGGGGGCCTGAAATGGCCTTGGCGTTCCGAAACGGGAGGAACTGTTCCGGAACGATTTTGCCACTGCCAAGCCCTGTTCCGGAACTGGTTTCGGAACGGTCCCGCGTTTCGGAACGGATCATTCCTGTTCCGAAAAACCCGACCGTTGGGCACTGAAATTGACGGTTAAATGTTTTGCATTCCTTGCGTTTTGGTCCTGAACTTTGTATATGCAATTGAATGAGTTCGAGATGTCCGTTTGAGTTGAAATTTGGCAAAGAAGCATGAAACATGACTAATTTCATAATGGTAACCCAAAAGTTGGTTAAGTCCTTGAAATTTCCAGAATTCGCATTTTGGTCCCTAAATTCATAATTTGTGCAATCGAGTCCCTAAATGTTTTCTGATTGCGGTGATCTTTGAGTATGCTGACCTTATGAACATCCCTAGGGTTAATATGCATTTAGATAAGATTAAAAAGAAAAAAAAGGGTCGTTAATCAAGGTTGACTTTTGGGTTGACTTTGGTTTTCCCCGTGTAAACTTCTTAATTCGGGTCAACCGTCTGGGCCGGGTTAAGGGGGTTACAACATGCCCGATCAGACTGAACAACTGGAGGTAACTCGTCAACCTCAAAGTCAATACTTGAACACGAGAATTTTTCGAATCAGATTCTGAAATCCATAACTCAACCAAATTTTATGATTAATTAGTTGAAATTAGCAAAACAAAGTCTTCGAGCTTGAATTTGACAAAACAGGCAGCGAATACGGACTCAGGACGTCAAAAAAGGTCAAGAGGAACGTTTTTTGAAAAAGTCAACTCTTGGTCAACTTTTGTCAAAGTCAAAGTCAAACTTGGCCAAACGAGTCAAAGTCAATTGTCTAGTCAAAGGGTCAACAAGTCAAAACCGGTCAAAGGGTCCACAAGTCAAAACCGGTCAAAGGGTCCACAAGTCAAAAGCGGTTCGAGTCAACTATTCAAGGGTCGGTCCGGTTCACTGATCTGGTTCGGGTCATGGTCCGGTTTAACTTTTAGGTTCGGTTCAAGCTTGGTCCGGCTAAGTTTATTAATTCGATTCATTGGTCCAGATTAACTTGTGCAATCGGTTCGATTTGGTTCAAAACACAAAAATGGCTTACTCGAAAAAAAGGCTTTCACAAAATAGAACATTTAGCATTATGGCTCATCGGTTTGGGCCAAGGCCAATTGCAGGTTTGATTCAATGCAGTGGTTTGGGTCACTCAATTGTTGGACTGAAATCTGATGGCCCAACTTCTTATGATGGTGGCTTAAAGGCAACATTAGGTTTTCTAAAAACCCTTGATGGCGGCGGCAGATGATGTATGAAAAAGACGACGACACGGATACGAAACAACAACGGCGGCATCAAGGACGACGACGACAGATCTAAACGAGAACCAAACAAAATCTGTCCGACATGGCAGCAATAGCAACAACCAACACCGGTTAGCAAAATCACACCACTACACAAAGCTAAAAATCGAAAAGGGAAAGACAAAACTTACCCAACAACAACGATGGAGGAGACGACCACGGAGCACAATGGTAAGGATGAAAAACGAAATGTTTCTCTCTGTTCTCTCACAAACGATGGTCGATGGGTGTACCCAAGGGTTGAGGTTGTTCACAAGATGATAGTGATCGAGATGGTGGTGGTCGTTCGGGAAACGACAAAGGAGTACAAGAACACAATGAATGAATTAATACCCTAATTAATTAGGCCAAAAGATTCATGTTTTTTATACACAGTTTTATTGATAAATAAAAATAAAACAAGAACACAATCTATAATTGTTATGAATATTTATCTACGAGGATGTTTAAGAACTTTATTTAGGAGATTTGATTTACTTTATTATTAGGAATATTTATCTATGTACTCCTTATGCCTATAAATAGATGACTTGATGAAGGCATTGTACACAAGTCTATATTTGAGAATAATACAAAGCTCCCTCTTTCTCCCATCTCTTTATTCTTTCATTCTTGTTCGTTGTTCTACGTTATTTTATTCACAACACGTTATCAACACAAGACTCTAATCAACCGATGTCTTCATTGTTCGAATCTAAAAGAAATTACTGGAAAAAATTCGATTATAAGATGAACCAAAGATAATTTCCCCTATTTTTTAGATACTGATTGTCCTTCTCTTTGTATTTTAACTTTGTTTTTCTTTTTAATTTTTGAAAAGCATGGAAGCATGCTTGATTGTATTTGAGCATGAAGTAGACATGGGTTTGTGACTTCTCACAAATCAAAAGACGAATTGACAGATGCGGAGATCATGTTTGGTTGTATTTAATTGATATTGTACATGATCTCGCTCAATTACCGTGATTCTTGTCGGTGGTTTTTCAAAAAAAAATTTAATAAAATATTAGAATCACATTATGAATAATTGAATCGAGTGTCAAGCCAACGGCCAGCGCTACTGGTGAGGAATGCACTGTCGTGTGGGGTATGTTTATTTTTTTCACACTCTGAAAACTCAAGCTATCTAGATTATTAATAAATTAATAAGCTTGTTTTATTGTTGTGTTTCTTCAATTGAATTTTTCATGTATATGCTTGATAGCCATACCTCATGTTTGTTTTGGTGTACTCGAAAGATATGTTAATAAGAAAGTATTGGTGTTTATTATTTTATTATATCAAACACAAGGTTTGAGATTTGGCGCAAGTCTTTATTAAAGATTGAACATAAAAAGATATGTATTAACGAGTTTACTTTAGAAATCGAAGCAAGCAAAGACAAGTGGTAGCTAACTAAGAATGGTTGATGTATTCACTCTGAAAATATAGGGTAAGCAAACCAGTAGAAAGAAAGTGTAAGCAAAGGGGATAAAATTCGTCTGCCCCTTTTCGGTGCCCCTACATATGCCCCAACACTAAAAAACACTACAAAATTAAAATCTAAGCCCTAACCTTAAATTCTAAATCCTAAACCCTACACCATATACCCTAAAAAATACACCCTACCCTAAATTCCCTAAACCCTAACCACAACCCCTAACATAAAACCCTAAACCCTAAACCCTAAAGTTAGTTTTGAGCGTGGGGGCATATGTAGGGGCACCGAAAAGGGGCAGGGGAATTCCATCCAAGCAAAGGTGTGTGTGAATATTTCTTTAATTACAGTGAGAATGTGCATATGTTTCTTTAATTGCCGTGAGAATGTGTGCATCTCACCAAATGTCGAGAGTTTTTATTTTTAACCGTGTTTTAAGTTTTACATGTATTTAAATGACTTGAAAAGAGACACGATATAAAAGGAATTATGAGAATCTGTCTGAGTCATTTGCTATGCCTCCATCGTCCTCGAGAGGAAAATCATTATCGGTAAAATTTATTTTTCCCTTAAACTATGATTTTAAAATGCGATAAATCATGGTAATTTTGAATATACAAGAAGATTGTTATAAAGTCTATATTTGCTCGAAATCAATATTTTTTCCGTGTCGAAAAACTCGACTATAGACTTCTTCCAAGTTCAAGTTACAAAAATTCGTCTTTATCCAAAAAAAATTATGGGAGGCATTCCCTGAAGTGAATGCAAGCATGATGTTTATTCCATGCGATTATTGGATATGTTTCATTCCTTGGAGTGAATGCAAACATGGTAAATCATTATTCAATTAGAGACATAACTTCGATATAATCCAAGTACATTGGCCGGACATCCCATTCTGCGAGGCTATTGGTCTCAAAGAAGGTTTTTAAACGACCTTGTGAACTGATTTAACAATGCCGCGTACGAGGATTAAATCTTTGTTCTCTGTGATAAGGATATATTAATAAAAATATACTGCACTTTCATGAAAAATAATGTTGTCCTCAGACACAATATCATAAAAAAGGTTTCAAAGGCTCATCGGCTCTACTGCATTCACTGAAGTGAATGTGAGATTTTATAATGGAAAGAATAAATGCCACATTAGTAGTTGTGGTTATGATCGAGGCCATGGACATAGACATTATGATCATTTTATAATGAAATCATTTTTATTACCAATGCGATGTTATAAACAATTGGTCTTGTACTTGTCATACGCTGAAAAATCAACAATCATTGAATGATAAAAGAAAGAAAATAGAAGCAAATTTTGACGAAGATGATATTAGTCCAATTTATTTGGACATTGTTGGTCCAACTCATTTGAATGATGTTGATTTCTTTATAACACTCGAAGGGAATAAACCATCTTCTATTTATTCTCATAACCTTGAAGAGAATTATTTATCTTTTTATTTCTTTTGCTTTATGTTTATTACTTTACACATTAATTATTTACGTTTTGTATTTATATTTATATATTATGATATTTATTTATTTTGTTTCACATGATTACTTATCAAATACAATATATGGTGACGAGTTATGCTTAATAGAAACATAAAATATATTTTCCCATTTAATGCAAGGGATAATGTGAGTACTATATCTCAAAGTACTGAAAATATTGATGCTCCAGAAGAGCAATAAGCTCTTGAGAGAAAGCACATTATGAAAAGTGCATAATTGCGAATATTGCAATAATTACCGCTAATGATAATAATACCGTCACCGCTAGAAGTGGAAATTTTAAGAGAACAATACGAGTTTGCAAAATATTTCTTTGGGAATTATAGATAACATATGATATCAATTGACATTTAAAATAAGCTAATATGAATATAAGTTCTGGTAGCCAAAAGTTAATTGAAAGCTCTAGAAGAGTTTTGTATTGCTACCAAAAGATAATTTCCATTGAAAGCTCCGAATGAGCTAAATATATTCTTATTCAAAGGAACAATTTTGATGATCGTACTAGACATGTACTAGTGAGATTGAATCACATGTTATGGTAAACAAGAAGTTTACCAAATTCAGAAATATGTATACACATATGTATATAGTTGGCATGATCGGTTAGACCATCATGATCAATAATGATGCGAAAACTATTGAGATTTATATGCACACTTATTAAAGAACATGAAGTTCTTGTGTTGTTTAAAGGAATTGATTAAATTTCACTTACTAAAAGAACACAAAGTTCTTGTGCTGCTTAAAGGAATTGATTAAATTTCACTTACTAAAAGAACACAAAGTTCTTGTGTTACTTGTTCTCAAAAGAAATGATTAAGATCCCCCTTACCAAAAAAATTTGAAGTTTTTGTACAAAAGTTGAGACTGCATGTCTTGCATATCTAAATGAAATATGAGCCCATTTATCCACAAATGTGGAAAGTTTTATATGATTTTAGTAGATGCATCTACATTGTTTTATCAACTACAACCAGAAGCTTGTGAGATTGATTATAAAAGGTTTCAGATTATGCAATTAGACTATTCGTCTTATAAAAGCTTCTGGGGTTTATATTTTAGGCTATATCGGTTGAAATAACTGTTACAAAGCCTATTGATTATGGAAAATACAATTTAACAAAATTTTAATTGAATGTCTTCTCTTTAATAGCTAAACCATGAGAACAAAACATTTATTATTTATATGGTAATTCCATATAACATCACTTATATGCATCAAGCCAACGAGGTATAATAAACTACCTGTCATAATTGGTTTTTGGTCAGAAGCCATACATTTCTCATTTTATAATTTTTGAATGTACGATATATTGTTGAAGTACTCCACCACAACGCACAAAATGGGTAAATAAAAAGGGTTGAGAATATATATTGAGTATGAGTCCCCTTTATGTTTAAATTCTTAAACATTAATTGGAGAATCATTTATGACATGATTTTCTCAACATCAGGGGGATCTAATAATCAGCTGGATAAAGAAAAATAAATTATCATCATCTAGATCCTCATATATGAACTAGAAGTTCATAAGATAATTCATGTTATTACTGACCCAATGAGAGTAACTAAGTCTCATATATCAGTTGAAATGCACTAAATTTGAATGACATGTTAGAGCAAATGAATGTAAATCATGCATGAAGCATGAAAATTGGTTCCAATGATCAAAATTCTTGTAAATAGAAAATAATATGAGATGACCATATATTAGAGACGTGTTCTCCTGAAGAGACTCAATACAAAACTAATAATAAAACTCTAGAAGAGTTTCAGGTACCTGAAATAAAAACTGAAATCTTGAAGAGATCTCGATGAGTTATGTCACTACAAGAATGGAACCAAAATAGAAAAGTTGTCGACAACGATTTTGCAAACATTTTTACATAGAATACTTCTATAGAAGTAAAGAAAGAAAATGAGGATCTTGTATAGAAATCTACCCAAAAGTATAGATATTAAATTGGCCAATGTAGAAATACGCTTGTAACTCTAAAAGATAAGTATTTGGGACCAGCAGTCCAAACACCTAAAGGTGTAATGCAAGTGAGACACAAATAAGTAGTCGTAAATACAACGGAATTATAATTTATGAAGAATTCTAAATACTTCATGGTGGATGCAATTACTTTGGCAGTTATGAAATATTTTATATGCGTCTAATTATTTTGTGGATCCATATTTATCCTTGAAGGATTTCAAATGCTAGAAGCATTTGAAAATTTCTGAGGAAATTTATTTAGACATGTCTCATTGAATATTTTGGTGCATTTGGTATAATCGCCTTAACGAGTATTGATTGAGAAAATATTGTAAGAATGATCTTATTTCCTTATGTATTTTTTATAAAGGAGTTTGGATCAAAATTCATGATATTATTAGAACTTCTGAAGAACTTTAAATTGGAAACTCATGAATAGCTTTCAAAGTATTTAATGAAAGCATTTGAGAAAAAGAATCTTCATATGGGGTTTTGTCTCAACCTAAAAATCGAGCATTTAAATATGCATTTTTGTCTATGAATGGACACATGTTGAAAGAATCTTAACGGGATTCAATATAAACAAAGCATATCCATTGAGTACCCCAATAATTGTAAGATTGTTGGATGTGAATAAAGATAACTATATCTTTTCTTGGTCTTGAAGCATCATATCTTAATTGGTCCAGAAGCACCAGATTTCAGTTGCCTATAAATAGATGACTTGATGAAAGCATTGTACACAAGTCTATATTTGAGAATAATACAAATCTCCCTCTTTCTCCATCTCTTTATTCTTTCATTCTTGTTCGTTGTTCTACGTTATTTTATTCACAACAATAATATAATTTATAACACTAAAAAAGAAAAAGAAAACAGTAAATCTAAAAAGAAAAGATAAGCATTGCACTGGTTAGATAAAAAACTCTCTCTTTGTACAAAAGAAAATATCTACAGTCCATTGTAGGAAGGGTCCATGGGGAGTTGTCAAACCACGAACTAGATGAAATCTCCAAAATCGACAATCACCTTTCACACCTAATTTCAAAGAAGACGATCCGCTACAGATTACATTGACAAATAACCCAAAAGGGGATCAAACTATTCGTTGCCACCGACAAGCACAAATTAAAAACAAGCGTCGTGAAGGTTGCAATGTGAACACCAAACACCCACAAAACAACCATAGAAATGTATCATAATGTAGAAACGTTCTATAAAGGCGTAGAAAACATGCCACAGAGACAGAGGAAAGCTCAACAAGATGTACCTACAAAAAGAAAAGAAAACAAATAAAATCAACTATAAAAAGATGAAAAAATATAATTCATCAGTAGTGGGCGACCAACACCAAAACTGGTGCTACCGTCAATTAAACAAAGAAAAAAGAAGAAAAAAAGTAAATGTCCACCTAGAAGACAAAAATTAAAACAATAGGGTTTCAAGAGATTCATGTGGACCGCTAAGTAATTGTATTTAATGAAGAAATGACCCCTCCAATTTACATTTACAAATGTAATTCGAAAGAATTCAACAAGTGGTTTTAGTGAAAATGATGATGTTGTTTATTTTAAGAGATTCAAATTCAAACACGTGTGTGTACCCTATTAAATAATTGCGATAAAATAAAACAAGCAATATTAGATTTGTACTTACACATGTAATTTTCGTGGAATTTTATTGGTGAGATGAAGTTACCACCTAGCAAATTAATGCAATATTCAAAGCCTTTTCTTTTAGTTTTTACACTTCACTCATGGAATCTTACGCCACATGTTGTTTTCGTTACCAAATATGTGTATACAAAGTTAATAATAGAGGGGGATAAGTGGTAATTGTCCAAGTCGCCGCTAATTTCATAAATGTAGCTAATACTATAATAATTATGTGTTTTTTTACCAAGAAGTGTTTCATATCATTCCACTAGAAAACACATGAAACATAAGACAATGTCAACCACCCATGCATGGCCATGCAAGGTAAGAAAAATCAGGAACAGAATCAAAGCAAAACGCCCTAAGAACGAAAGAACCCAACTCCAAAGGGTACAAGTTCGCCCACAAGCAGAACCAATCCCTCAAAACGATCCAAGGGGTGGCCAAAACAAGATCAAAGAGCACACTGACATAAGAGAAGAACAAAACAACATAAGAAAAAACACCAACAGAGACTAAAGACCATGGCCAGGATAGAGAACATGAGTCCATTCTACGTTCATAGGAGAGCTCCTTTCGGAGTGATAGCATGAAAAATCAGCTAACATCTCTAGACTTTTCCATGCTTGTTATCCAGCTGTAAACTTTCTGTGCATGGCTAGGGTTTGTTATATTGTTGTAACAGACTTTGCTGATGTGGCAAAGTCTCTAGAACGTCCTTGCATGGGTTTAATGAATTATCAACCCTTCAAACTCATTTTCAACATTTACGGAGAGATTGCCTAGTGGGTACCGATACCCACTCAAGAGCATCGATACGCCTCTCTAGGTACCGATACCCAGTCAGCGCGTACCAATACTCGACTTCACATGTGTAATGGGTTTAACCAATACCCTGTACCGGTACACGAGGGCCGTCTACCGATACCCCGTTATGCTCCCAAGCGTACCGGTACACTTTTACGTTACTGGAATTCTGATGGAACATAGGGTAGCGATACCCACATTAGGTGTACCGATACGCCCTTTAAGAGTTGTCTGCGTTCATCATTTAAAACACATGGTATCAGTATGGGTTGCTTGTGTACCGATACTGAAGCCTAGAAATGGCTTCCAAGGCTCATGAAATCTCATCTCAAGCCCCCAAAACGTAACCTTTAACCCTTTAACTCAATCCTACATCTTTTGAGAGTTGATTAGGGTGATTTACTACCTTTTTACACCTTATTAACTAGGGGTGGGCAAGACCGGGTACCCGGCCAATTTGCCTAGAATTGGTCCCGGTCCCGGTAACTACCGGTTCCTGAAAATTAGAACCACTCCCGGTCCCGATTAGACCGGGTCTAAGATTTCAGGAACTGGTCCCGGTACTGGTGGGAACCGGTACCAATACCGGGTACCCGGTCAATTAGTCTATTATTAATAAAATTTGAGCAGCAGGGGAAAAAATTCTAACCATCAATAATAATATTAAATAACAAAGTAAGAATATTGTAGGCTTGAAGGTTGAAGTCTTAAAACGAGTCATACTCATAATATTCATACATAAAGAGAAATAAAGGAGCGCCTTCAGTTGCTTTCAACCTCTTCAACGCCATTCGATACCAGACCAGTACCGGGTCCAAAAAAGTAGGATCCAGTCCCGATCCCGGTTGCAATCGGGACCTAAATTTTGGATCCAGTCCCGGTCCCACCGGAACCAATACCGGGTAAAAATCCACCGGGTCCGACCGGGTCCGGGACCGGGACCGGGTAATCGGATTTTTTGCCCACCCCTATTATTAACGTTTAATATGGATTTACCATTAACAAGACTTTAAGCTACCTTAAGCTAAAACTAGCAAACATACACCATAAAATCAAGCAAAACAATCATTTTATGATCTTCAAGAAGAGTAAGAGTCAGAGATGTGTTGACCTTAGCAAGAAATCTTCGATTTAAGCTCTCAAACAAATACTCTTTAACTTCTCTCTCAACTCAAGCTTGGAAGAACCCCAAGACACCTCTTTTTTGCCACAAAGTATACTTTTCATGAAGATTGAGAGACGAAGATTAAAAATCCGAAATGATGTATAAAGGTAAGGTTTTTAGATTCTTGAACTTAGGTTGAGAAAGGGGTGTGTGGGAGAAGAAAGATGAAGAAGAAATGCTGATTTAGGGTGGTTTCCCAAAACTCGACGTGAAGAAAAAAGAAATTAAGGGGTATCAGCCTTTAATTCAATTTAGGGTGAAATCTCAACACCAAACCGTTCACTTTTACTCTTGCTACAAAAAGGTCACTTCACAAGCCCATACAACTCAATACTCAACCAATTAAGCTCAAACTTGGCCTAAAGGGTCCAATTACTCAATCTAACACGAAGGTCTATGCCCTGGGTCAACGCCTAGTCGTTGACATGGAAATTTGGGTCATTAAAACTCTCTCTTAATAAAATGAAATTTCGTCCTCGAAATTAAACGAAGGAAAGAGATGCAACTATCTCAGATCCATCCATGACCCAACTCATAAAGTTTACTTTGGTTCTAAAATTCCTTTACCAAACTTCCTTATTCAAAGCTCACAACACTGGACTCTTCAACACCCATCTCATGAATTCCAAAGATTCATTTTCTAACAATCGAACAACACTCACATGAACCTTAAAGTGGATCAACAAAGGATAACCTCAAACATCATCTGTAACCAGAACGTGACACCTCTTCGAAGATATACTACTAGGAACACCTCTTTGTCTACCATTTACACCAAGACCAAACATTCCCAAGAACAAGCAAAACTCCGACAACCGAATTCTACCATCCATCTATCTTGTAATAACAACCCTTCTTCTGGGCTTGGCTAACCAAGATGGGAATTAGCACTTCACTTTACTAGAACTCACCCCAACTCGAACTAAAGCTAACTTACGATCATGCAACTCCCCTATTCAAGCCACTTGATCCAAAATAAAAACTGTTGCCACATATGAACTCTTACTAGAGATCAAAACTCACCCAATCATCCTTGAAGGTCCGAACATTCCCTTTCAAACAACCACTTAATCCCAACGAACAATTATACTAAAACTTTAACAAGCACTCAAGAATTTTCAAATAGTTCTCCCAACAAGATCTGTTGCAACACAAGAACCCCAGTTCCCATAACCATAGCCATTAAAGCACTCTTTCGCTGCGCTACTCTAATAACATTCACACCGTTTTACCATACATGTAGACAATCCATCTCAAAATTGGGTAGAACAACCATTCTATCCATCAAGCCCAAGATTATATCGACGTGCTCATGAATCCGAACCACCTCACAACCTTTCCTTAATGTCCAAACATTACATCCAACACAACCTTTATCACTACTCCTCTTTAACTTTCAACTTACGATACTCAAATTCTGAACGATGATACAGAATCCTCAAAACTCTTCAACCAATTTCAAGATCATCAACCTCGAGAGATAGGTAACGGTCCTTCACCATTACACATCTGCTCGCAACATTTATTGCCAGCACTCTTCGCCATACCAACACAGGCACGTTTTAAGGTGAACCACTTGGTGACGACACCCGTATTCACTCACTTTTACAAATGAGTCCACACTGTAAAAGTTCAGTCTATGCCATACCACAAGGTGATGGACACTAACACTGAACTCCAAGTTACCTCTAAAGTGGGTTCTAATCTACGACCAAGAGGTAAGCCCACCCATCCCTCGAATAACACCTAAACATCCCCTTAAACGCCCGCCACTCTAAGGCCTCAGGCTCTCAACCCTTGTATCTACTACATGGGCTAAAAACGTCTTGCAACTTACAAGGCTCTCTTAGAACTAACATCACATGAGCACAGAACTCATGCTAGGGAGGTAATGGTTCCTCACGTCTATTACCGATAACCTGGTTCACTTTTAACCTCGAACTTCAAGACTCTTGCTCGAAAACTAAGGCATACATCACACTCACACGACCAACCTACATCAAGAGTAACATCCACTAACTAGGGAGAGAGCAAATCTAACAAGTCCATAGGGACTGTTACTCTCAATCCTCACTCACCATCCACGATAAAACCTTACTTACAAGCACTTATAAATCTGACAAAATAATCAATCCAACATCAACCTTTAGATCTTACCACAACACTTATTCAAAGATAACCAAAACCATTATATGATGGGAGATCAATTTTCCATCCATGCAATAATTTCAAACCAAAATGAAACATAGGTACCAGACATATCATCGGTGGCAAAGTTGTCCTCTCTGGCATTAATGGCAGGCTTTCTAGCAATAGCTCAAGCGTTGACTCTGATGGTGGATCTCATAGTACCTCCACCCTGATGTCCAGATGATGCCCTAGCACTGCCTCTAGCAAAACTCTGACCATATCGAGAAGATGTCAGCCTCTGAGGCTGAACTGGTGTACCATCATCCATCATTAGGCAATCTTTCGCCATGTGACCTGATGCCTAGCGACTATAGCAAATCCTCTAAAGCAAGAAGCACACCCAAGGTGATACCGACCACAATCCTCACAAGCCGGTGGAAACGACGCTCTAGCTGAACTATCAATACTCCCTTCTAGAGCAGAAATCAATGAACCCATATGAACCCTCGGTCCAGATCCCCGATCGTCCCTCAATAGCTGATATGAAGCAACTCTCTTCGAATCCCTTGAAGTAGGGAAACTCCTAGACGGAGCCTGAGAAGGACCTATGGTGTCTTAGGTCCCAACAACATGTCCTCTAGAGTCCTCAATTTGACTCAATGTCAAACCCTGAAGTTGCTCAAGTGCATTATTTATTAGCTCAGAGAATGTCCCAAGTGGACCCACTAGCACGTGCATCTAAAGGTCAACCTTCAACCCATGCCTAAACCTCTTACAAATCAACTCCTCGGTGGAAACTAAATCCGGGGCATAATGGCTCAACCATAGAAAATCTTGCTCATGCTCAAACACGGTTTGGTCCCCCTAAACTAGATGCATGAACTTACCTCTCATCTCATCCATATAAACCTCACTGATGTACTTCTTCCTAAACTCATCCAAGAAGACATCCCATTTCGGGGGTGCAGGCTGTAGTCCCAACTCAACAGTCTCCCACCACTCATGTTCATTACCCTTAAGGAGGGAGAAAACACAATCGAGGTCACCCTCTAGACTTCCTCTTATCTATCTCAGAATCCTTTGAGTGTCTTTTAACCAATGGTCAGCCATGATCGGGTCATCTTCACCCAAACCTTTAAAATATTTTGGCCCAAAATGGTGAAGCCTCTCAATAGAGTTTAGCAAGGCGTCTCAGATTGCCTCAGAATAGCTTGCACCACTTGCAAGAGAGCATAGGTAAGATCATGGAGGTGGCTCACCCCTCCACTTGTGGTACCTCCCAGAAGGCTCGTGTTCCCAACATCCTGGACAGATTCCTTACCAAATTATTTCTCTTGAGAGACAAGGCTCTCTTCATGAATTTCCTGGTCATGTTTGGCATCACCCGTTGTAACACCCCAGAAAAAAGGGCTAGAAGATTCGGGTGAATTATCAGAATCAGGTGAATTATCAGAATCGGGTTGGAATTTTGAGTGAGGCATTGGCTAATTAATTAATTCCAGGAAATAATATGGGTAATTAAATTGATTTCCGATAAATTTATCGTGATAAGTATTTGTAAAAATATTTTTAATGAGTTTAATAAAGAATGAAATTGAGTTTGAGTAATTTTAAATGGGTTGTTTTAATATTAATTAAATGGTGACTTTTTTACAAATGGTTGTAAACTATTAATAATGGTAATTTTGTAAAAGGACCTAAAGTGGTGGTTTTATGGGATTATTTGACCCATTTATTAAATAAGGATTTTAATACCTATTTCTAATTAGAATTTGACGACGGTTATTATTTTCTCAAGAAAGAAAGCTAAAAGACTTGTTTAATGTATTGAGATTTGGTTTGATTGAATGCATATGAAAAAAGTGAGGTAACTTGGCTTGTGGTATATATTGTCAAGTGAGTAGTGTTCTAATGTTATCGGATATAGTTGGCTAGCCATAGGGTTTAAAGTGCACTATAATAAGTCGCCTCATGTTTGTCGAGGGGTGAAGAGTAAACCATTCTCAAACATGAGTACCCCGAAGGTTGAGGGGCGAAGAGTAAGCCATGATCCCTTCATGTAGATGAATACATCAACCGTTGAGGGGGCGAAGAGTAAGCCATGCTCTGGTTAACCGTTGAGGGGCAAAGAGTAAGCCATGCTCCGATTGAGGATGTATGTTAAGTGAGAACAGTAACCACTTGGGAAATCTGTGTATCGGATATAGTTGGCTAGCTATAGGGTTTAAAGTGCACTATAGTAAGTCGCCTCATGGTTTGATGCATATGGTTGTTATACATGATTTGTTTTGGAAACAAACGGGAAAATGCTTTGAGATGATTAAGCATGTTTTATATAAATGTCTTGAGAATGTAAGGATCATTATGGAAGCATGAAGTATATGTTTTGAATAAGCTTGTTATTTTTAAATGCTTTGAAAATGAGGTGTTTGACTTGCTTAAATATGACTTTCTTTTTTTTTGCTCAACAAGATGTCGTATATTAAGAAGAAATATACAACCATATGTCACAACGGTCACCTCGTTAAAAACCTCCCTAATCCTAACAGAGGAAAAGAGTACGACCTGTATGTGACAACATAACAACATAAACAGTCAAACGACAAACGAAACAAAACCAGCGATCACCCGGTAACGTTAACAAACACAAAATAAAGAAACACGCGATACTCCTTCCTTAGCCAATGCATCAACTAAGCCATTCGCCTCTCAAAAAATATGCGAAAAACATACCGAGTGCAAACTATTACAACAACTGTCAATCTCATGAAACACCTCCTAATAATGCCACGACCGCTTATCCACATGTAGCACCAAACTAACGGCGACCATGGAATCCGACTGCCAAAAGAAAGTTAACGCAAAAGCAATTGCCCGCAATTCAGCCTCATTAGACTCAATACAACCAAGAGGGTCAGAGAACAATGCCACTATCTTGCCTTGCTCATCGTGTAATACACTCCCAAAACCTGCAGGACCCGACTTGCCTCGCGCGGACCCATCCACTAAAAACTTCAACGTCCCTACCATCGGGGGTTCCCAACTGATACCGCTACATATCGGTCGCGTCCGGGGATTCAGTATAGAAACTTAGGCAATCCCACCACAACACCTCACCAATGTAAAGGTCAGTCTGTAACGTCCGCATCCAATAATACGAACGTAATTTAATTAGAAAACAAACCTCCACTATCGGTAATGACTTCTTATTAAACACCATCTCATTTCGCGCAAGCCATATTGACCACATCAAAGCTGCCACACACGATACCCACAAGCAACTAAAAATGCCCGAAAACGAGCAATGGAAGTCCGTTAAGAAAAATTCTGACAAGGTCTTCGGCATCGGTAAACAAACTCTCCACCAACTTCGAAACCAGTCCCAAATGCGTTGAACCAACGGACAAGAATACAACAAATGGTCAACATCCTCCTCTCGCTCCTTACAACAAACGCACAACGTGCTTTGTCCCTCAAACACAATACCCTGATGTCGCAAAAACTCAAACGTGGGCAAACGACGCAACTAAACAAACCATAAGAAAGCTTGTACTTTAGAAGGAACCAGAATTTTCCACGTGAAACACGCCCCAAAATCACTTTCGCCCGCTTGATCAAGCATCAATATCTGTGAAATAGCTTTAACTGAAAACAAACCTTGCGCATCCAGGGTCCAAACCAGATTGTCACGGAAACCAGCATGTAATCAAATCTCACCCACTACAGACCACAATTCACGTAGCTGCCCTACCTCAAAAGAACGAAGGGAACGGCTAAAAAAATCAGCCCACCTTGAATGACGAAGTCCCCCTGCACTGAATAATCCACAACCAAAGCAAGACGATTACGAGCACAAGAAAATAACCGCAGAAATATATCCTTCAACGTCTTTTCCGCACACCATGTATCAAACCAGAAAAGGACACGATTCCCATCCCCCACTTGCCACAACAATTTCTCATACAAATACCGCTGCACATTAGACAAACAAGCTGTTTGCACTATTTGCTTCCATACAATCGACATCGCTTGTTGCCGAGACGAATTAAAACGCCACCATTGGGCAGCCTCTCTATACTTAGCCACTATAATAGCCCTCCATAACGAAGATGCATCAGTGGCATATCACCACGACCATTTAGCTAACATAGCAGTATTACGCACTTGTAAATCCGCCACCCCAAACCGCCCAAGTGACACAGTCTACACACCATCTTCCAGCTCACACGACTCATCTTTCGATGCAAATTTACACCACCCAAAAAAAAAGCACGTCTCAACTTATCAATTGCCGCAATGACACCTTTCAGAATACGAAACACACCCATGTAATATATTGGAAGGGAAGAAAGGACAGAATTCACCAAAGTAACCCGTGCCGCAAAAGACATCGAACTACGCTTCCACCCAGCAAGTTTCCGTCGCACATTAGCAAGAACAGGTTCCCATACCGCCATGCTGCGAGGATTAGATCCTAACGGCATCCCCAGATAGATAAACGGAAAAGAACCACGTCGACAACCCAATGCTTTGGCACACGACTCAACAGTAACCTCCTCAACACCAATAGCAAACAACGATGATTTACTAAAGTTTATTTGTAAACTTGAACAGACTTGAAAACAACTGAGCAAACGTCGGATAGAATCAGCACATCCAGGCGAAGGTTCGAAAAACAAGATAGTGTCATCCGCAAACTGCAAATGTGTAATTGTCACCCCCGGCGCAACACATACCCCCTGTATCAAACCTGTCGCCTCATCCTGAACCAACAAACTATGCAGCCGTTTAACAACACTGACATACGGACAGTAGATACACATTCCAATATCTAATGGCGCCACACCTCACAAAAACTGCCCGTCGAACTATTCAGCAGAATCGTAGGCTTTGGAAAAATCTAACTTGAGCACAAAACCGCCCGTCGAACTCTTGCGCAAAGAATGTATTACGTCAATTTCCAGTAGAATGCCATCAACAATTTGTCGTCCACGAATAAATGCCGATTGGTGCTCGCTTATCAACGAACCCAACACCACCTGCAATCTCTTAGCGAGCAACTTCGCAAGAATTTTATAAACCGAATTCACAAGGCTTATCGGTCGATAGTCACTGAGAGCCTTTGGTGAATCAATCTTCGGAATCAGTACTAAAAAAGTGCATTTCACTCCCGGAGGCAGCTTACCCGCTACATGAAACTCACCTAGAAAACGTAGCACATCTCCTTGGACTATACTCCAACATGTTTTGAGAAATGCCATGCTATAACCATCCGGTCCCAGGGATTTCGAACCATCGCACCCGCGTATCACCTCCCAAACCTCCTCTGTACTAAACGGCGCCACCAAAGCGTTATTTGATGTTCTATCAACCTGACAAAACTCTCCCACAATGCTCCAAACACATAGCCGTTCAACGGCCTCAAAATGTGTAGAAAAAGCCATCACAATATAATTACATAAACGATATACATCCGTTTCTCAACGGCCATTGATCAGCAGCCTCGTAATTGAGTTCTACACAGCTCTAAGTTTTGCCGCACGATGAAAGAACGATGTGTTGCGATCCCCTAAACGCAACCAGTTCGCCCTTGATTTTTGTCTCCACAGGGATTCCTTACGCCTGATTGCCTGCCATAACCGTTGCATCCACTCTCTTTTCCACTATATCAGTTTTTCTTCGGACTCGCACTGATCTCCCTCCATTCCCGTAGCACCTTACCCTTCAGCTTTTCCTGAATCGACTGAATTTCCAACTCAATATCACCAAAAACAGTACGGTTTCAGCTACGCAAAAATTTCTTCATGAATCTAAGATTAACCATTATGTTTTCAGTTCCAACCCCCTGTTCCGACAACCGACACCACTCTTCATCCATTTAAGGACATGTTTCTTATCTTCCAACCAGCAATTAATAAAGCGAAAAGGTCGAGGCCCCCAATCTTGATCATCGCATAGCAACAATAACGATGTATGGTCTGATACCCCTCTAGGAAAAGAATGCTAAATAATGTTGGCAAAAACATATACCCATGCAGACGATAGCAAAAATCTATCTATATGACTTCGCCTGAATCCCCTCCCAAACCAAGTATATTGCTTCCCTATCAACGGCAAATCCACTAGCCCAGCATTGTCAATGAAATCAGAGAAATCTTCCATACCTATCGCTATAGAGCTGTACCCTGCACGTTCTGATAACCAGCGTATCGAGTTAAAGTCACCTGTGATACACCACGGTCCTGGGATGTCCAGAATTAGCTCTCCTAATCGTTGCCACAACTGTCTCTTTGCCACCACATCGCATGGTGCATAGACATTCAACATACAACACTGCAACTCCTCCGCGCACCACCTCCCCCTTATAAAGATAAAATTCCGATCCACCTCCATTGAGACAATACTGAAACGTGAACCTTCCCATATAGTAATCAAACCACCTGAAACACCTATCGAAGGTGAAAAAATATATTCATATCCGTCCGATACCCATAAACTTGCGACCACTAGCAACGACACATCCTCTAGCTTTGATTCCTGCAACATCACCATATTCGCACGTTGTTTTTTTACTACTTCACCCACCGCCCTACGTTTCAAACACGAACCTAACCCCCTGACATTCCATGAAACCACACGCATCCTTACTGACTTCGCCTTTCCCTAGAAAAAACCCGTTTAAGATCCTTTATAATGTTTGCTTCACACCCCACTGTTCTTACTCCCACGATACTGCCCAATGCCACTGTTGCCTCTATTTCCTTAGATAATAATTGCTGGCGATTCTAAAAATCTGAATCCGAGAGTGAAGCATTAACAACATGCGTCAAAACTTGCTGGCGTAGCACCTGTTTTCGCGGTCTGCCCCTACCAATTTTTTGCGTTGAAACCACTCCTGAAAGAAGATTTATTGATTTTGTTTTTCTGCCGTTAATCCAAATCAGAGAACTATGGTTTGCATTGTCTGAAACAGAAAATTTCTCTCCTATCTTATCCGTTATCCTCTCAATATTTGAATCTGGATTATCCTCCAAAGCCACAGAAGTTGAGATTGGTTCAACCATCTCCACGTTATTTGCATTCAAATCCACAAAATTCGATTGTGATTGAACTACCTCGAGTTGGTTAGCTGTTGTAGGACTTTTCCCAACCTCGCACGTCACCCTTCCGGAGATTTGCTCCTCCATCGGACCCGCCACACCACCGCCGTTAAGTGCAATTCTGCTGCCAACTCCTTGATACTCCATGGTTTCTTGCACCACCCCACTGCACAGTTTTGCAGGATTTCCAGCTTATCCACTGCCACAAACCCATGCGCTGAAAAATAGAATGTATCGTCGTGATTAACCTCTTCCTTCGACCGCTGCTTCAACGAAACTTTTGGTCTCAAGTTCCCTGCCTGTACCGACTGTTCTGTACCGGTTTTAGCCTGTTTCCATCTCCAAAACAAGTCGCGATCTCCATATTTCGCTTTACATACAGAGATCTGTGAACCATAAATCCATTTACCATGCAATCGTTCTATTACCCGCTCAGCATCCTCTCGACTACTCATTCTCACAAACCAAAATCCGAATCCGTTCTAGCTAATTTCCGGGGAATGAACACATCCACCACTACCCCGTGACGATCAAACACCTGCCATACCCCTTTCCAGTGAATTGATGTAGAGAGATTTCCCACAAAGACTGTCCACACCTTCCGATTACCAAACTCCGACGACATCTTCAATAAACCTTCCCTACTCTTATAATTTGAACATATTTTGACCTAAACAAAATAAATATGACTTTCTAATAACGGTTTTGGTTTCAAAAATGCATTGACGTTTTACCCTTTTAAGCGCACTCACTAGGTATTATATACTTACGCTCTCTTTTCTTCCATCAATGCGGCAAATTAAGCAAGTGCGAGTGTCGTGGTTCGAGGCAAGGAGTGATTCCAAGGCAACCGTATTTAAAGAGTATGTTTATGCCAACATTATTATTTGTAACAAGGCAATGTGGGTAAAATAGTGGGATGAATAATTTTACTTAAGATATGATAACTTGGTTGATTTTGTATTACACTAGTTGATGATTGTATTTAATGATTAAGATGTTAGTATTATTACTTTAATTCTTTGTATACTTGATAGTTATGGTATAATGATTTAAATTGTTTAAATAATGATTAGATGCTTATATGTTATTCGTTGGAGTTGAAATTTGACATGCTGCCATGAAACATGACTAATTAAGTATTAGTAACTTGAATAAATCCCTGTAATTATTCAGATTTATAATTTGGACCTTAGAATGCTTGTATTCGCAATTAAGTGCCATATTGATGTTCGAATCGAATGAAAATTGAACCGCTGCTAGTATGCACACATTGGGACTTAATAATGCATCTAGACAAGTTAAAAGAAAAAATGGACCGTAATTCGAGTAAGATTGTTCAGGTTTGCTTCGACAAACCTAATTTGATCTTCTTGGTTCGAGTCTAACGTCTAGGCCGAGTCAAGGGGGTTACATTTGGTGGTATCATAGCCATGTTACAAAATCTCAGACGGATGGAGTTTAATTTTGTTATTTTGAGAAATTGATAAATGTGTTTCGTAGGTGATTTTGTTGTTAATTGCTTATATTGGGATAATCAGGAACATATTGCCTATTACAAATGCGTTTGAAAAAAAGATTTTGCAGGTTTGTCTTGGATCACTTGCCGAGCCTACGCCCCAACTGTCAGTTTTAAAAACCGGTAAAAAATTTGATTTTAGATGAAAAATAATTTATTTAGTAATTACTTTCGAGCTTAGTAAGCGTCATCTGGTTATCGACAGTATAAGGAAAGTGGTTTCCGATCTTGAGTTGACTTGGTCCTCGATCGAGAATTGTAACGCCCTAGTTTTGGGCTTAGGAGTTAGCCGGGTTTAGGCTAGATCATTCGGGAGAACCTGTTCAAACAATTTAGACAAGTTTTGGGATTTAATTGTTTTATAAGGTTTTTGAGGCTGGTAAAATATGGGAAAATATTTTAAAATCATTATATATATATATATATATATATGATTTTGGTGGGATCAATTTTTTAAAATAATTTTGGAGGTTTGACATTTTGGAAATTGGTGACCAAAATGTAAAGATTGTAAAACTGCTTTTTAGTGACTGTATCCTAAGAGATCAGAACTTTGAATCTTTAAGGAGCTATTGGTCCAGAGTCTAATTTAGACTTTTGCCCTTTAATTGGTCAATTTTAGAGTGGATTTAATTAATAAAACAAGATGGAGGGAATTAAATTGGCATTTGTTTCTTAAAATCTATTTCACATAACTACATTTTCTCACAATCATTTTCTCTCAAATTCTTAACAGCCAAACATTAGTTTCTTCTTAAAAGATTTGAGGTAAACACTTGATTTGATTTATCTTTTTAACATTAAATGATTTCCTAATGTTTTCCTATCAAAATCTTATGATTTTATCTTTGTTTTCTCATGTAAATCTTTACAATTGAAGAGAAAAGTCATCATTAGAGGTAAAGTTTCATTATCCTTCTCTAATGAAATGTTCTTTATTAAAATTCCCAAGTTCTTGATCTTTTATGAGTTTTTCCATTTGGGTTTTGATGTTACAATTATGGAAAATTGGTTTAAATGATGTTTAATTGACGTTTAATTGATTAAATCAAGAAATCTGTGTTTTGAATCTATTTTGATGGGTTTATAATGAGATTATATCATGATTATGATGTATTGAAAGTTTGATTAAATGATTTTAATTTAGGAGACCTGAAACTAGATGAGTTGGTTGATTCTTAAGTTGGAATCTTTGAGTTTTTGGATTGATATAGATGTAAATTGATGTTGTTTTGACGTTAATCTCGTTGGATAATAGTTGGAGATTAGTTAGTAAGGTTTCGCCGGTGTTTTCGGTAGTTTTCGAGTGGCGAAAGCTTAATCAATGTTAGGCGATGTTGTGGTTTTGTGTTGAAGGGGATTTTGATGCAAGGTTGGGCATTAATCCTCTTCTTTGCTTTGGTTAGAAGCATGGGATATTGTTTTGTTAGCTTCGAAAGGAGTTGTGGTTGATCCAGAAGCTTGATTTCTATTTGACAAAGCAAACGAGGTGTTGTCAGTGAGTGGAATTGGTTTTAGGGTTTTTCGAAGGCTTGAAAACAAGATTTGGCGGTTTAGATTAAGATTGAAATGCTAATCTAAGCTCGGAAGTAAGTATGGTAGTTTACGCTCAAGATTCTCGGCATTTTCCATTGTTTTGGTTGATGATGCTCATGTTTTAGAAAGTGATTTGTCACCTACTATTATGCATGTTTTTATGAATTGAGGAATGATTCATGTTATCCCATGAGATTCATTTATGGTTTTCAAGAAGTTATATCTTGATGAGAAAATTCTATGCATTGATTTATGTTTGAAAATTGGATGAGTTATGGTTTGTGATGACACAATGAAACACAGTAGGTTAACATGGTTTTAAAGTGTATATTGGCAAGTGACAGAGCCTTTAATAATCGGATATAATTGGTCGACCAATAGGATGAGAGTGCACTATAAAAAGTAGCAAAATTTGTACGTACGTGAGCCTAAAACATGATGAGTGCAGACACATCATGTAAGCCGTAAGATGAGTGCAGCCGCATCTTACGAGCATTAAGGTGGGAACATCTACACCTTGTGAACATTTTGGTGGGAGCAGCCACGCCATATGTTCTGCCCTTCTCATGGTGGGAGCAACCACACCATGTGTTTAGGATTGGAAGGTAACCATCCGGGTCACTTGAATGTCAATATATGAGATTACCATGATATTTTGTGAGTGTTTGTAGTGAACTCCCTAGTTTGGCACAATTTTGTAGTGCCTTAATAGACTTGTAAAAGGCCTTTGATGTTTGATTTGAGCTTTGGTATTGTTTATGGTGTTTTACTTGACCTGATAATAGGGAGCATGCCTATAGATTTCTCTTTTGGTTGTGTGACCATGATATGACGATGTTTCTGATGTGTATGGTTAAGGATCAATCCTTATATATGTTTGTTATATGTTAGAAGCATGGCTAGTGGTCTATTTTTGGTTTACGGATTTTTTATCGAACGAAATGTGACATTATAGGCCCGGGCGTATCGATACTCGGGCTACCGTATTGATACAGTTAGGTAAAAATGGCTTAGCGCATCGATACAACAAGCATTGTATCGATACAGTGTATGAAGAAATGGCTAAGTGCATCGATACATCGAGACTGTATCGATACGGTTTAACGCTACTATAATTTGTGGTTTAAAATTTCATTGGACCGTATCGATACTGTGGCTAAGGGTATCGATACCTTATTAGGTAAGTTGGTTAAATGCCATTTTCTGGGTTTTGAATCTTTGCATTTTAGTTCCTGAATGTTTGTAAATGCAATTGAGTGAACTTGGGTGATCGAATTGAGTTGAAATCTGTTATGTGAACATGAAACCTGACTAATTGATTATTGGTAACTATAATTTTGTAATAGGTCCCTAAATTTTGTAAGTTTTACAAAATGGTCCCTAAAGCATGTTTAGTCTTAACCGAAGGTTCAATTGACTTTGTCTGAGTTGTAACTTTGTTTGCTGTGAGCATGATCACCTTAGGATTCGTAAGAGCATCTATACAAATAAAAAAAATAGGGTCATCTATTAAGGTAAATCTTTACCGGTTTACTTCAACGTTTAAATGATTTCTTGATTTTTCTATACACGTAGGTTGCTTATGATATGCTTTAATCGTTGATTGGTTGTGTGCTATGTACAGTGTTTGATAACATGTTAATATGGATATTATATGATGTATGGGGGAGAGATATTGGGTTACCCATTGCCTTATTAATATTAATGTAAATAGATTTTTTTTAAACTTGAGCGTCTTGGATTCTTTCTTCGAGCTGGCCTAACTGTTTTTATTGTCACATTTTATGTGTAAGATTTATATTTTTTGGGAAACTGAAATCGAGACGAGAGACTAGATTTAATTTTAACAGTGTCGGGGTTAAGCATG
This sequence comes from Hibiscus tridactylites, assembly GCA_958450335.1. Classification (NCBI taxonomy): domain Eukaryota; kingdom Viridiplantae; phylum Streptophyta; class Magnoliopsida; order Malvales; family Malvaceae; genus Hibiscus; species Hibiscus tridactylites. The sequence goes on along the minus strand of OY288275.1, from coordinate 17,701,375 downwards.
TTGTGAGAGAAGAATCTAATCTTGAGTTGACTTGGTCCTCGATCGGGGGTTATTACAGGGTGGTCTCCGAACTTGAGTGATGTTGTTCTTGCTTGTGAGTTTACAAGTGGCGTTGGTCCACTATTTGTGTATTAAAGGTGGTTGCCACCACTGAAGGTAGACAAGTACAATATGTTGTGTTGGTGACAAATGCGTTGGTGGCGTTCAAAGGGGTAATAGGTTGAGTATTATAAGAATATTTGGTATCGTAAGTAGTAAGAGTGGTGGTTTTTCGTGTGCAATGGTGGCAAATGGGATCAGGATCAACGACTAAGGATAGTTGGTGTTCTGCGCTTTGGTAGTAAAGCAAGAGTTGCTCTTTATTTTGGCAAGTGTGGGTTGCGGTGTGGAAGGTGTGTTGTTTCTGAGAATGTTACTAGTAAGTGTGAACATTCAAGCACGCACAGTACCAAAACACTTATATGTATATATTTAAATATGTCGATACATGCATACATTTGGGCATGACATTAGAGGGTTTGCATACATATACATAGACATTCATGAGGGCATGTAAGTGATCATGCATACATATGTTCACAGTTATGAATGACTTCTCGAAGGTCCGACAAGTTGTTGGCATAAGTGAGGTGGCTTATGTAAGGTAATTCTTGTAAGGAGATGCTCCAGGATCTTGAGGTTTGTGAAAGGTGCTAAAGTTCGGTTTTCAAGAGTTAAAGTAGTTTTATTTGGGAACAACCAGGTTTGGTGTTGGAAATATGTGATTTTCTAATCCCATTGGTTGGTAGTGAAGTTTGTCAAGGAAATTTAGGATGCTTGTAGTGGTGCTTTTATTTTGGAAAAGGTTGGGGAGCTATCAAAAATTCGTTGGTTATGTAGTGCGCGTAAATCGCTTGAAGAGTGTTTGCCATGGGTGGTTAGAGTTCCACATGCTTTAACACCTATGATTGTGTCACAGAGAGGCTGAAAGCGCGGTCGAGGTAATTTTCAGCGAAGGGAAGATGGTCGGTGGAATGTTGTTTATACCGTAGTTGCTCAACCCTGTTGAGTTGTTGGAAATGTGTATGCTTGTGACGAGTTCTTTTGTGGTGACGATTGTTTTTAGGAAGTTGTATAGGAGGTGTCTGTGATGGTTCAAGGACATGTGTTTGCAGTCGATATGATGGAGTTACCTTTTTATAGTTTTGATGTTATTCTTGGTATGGATTGGTTAATCGAACATAGGGCGGTAGTGGATTGTGAAACCAAGCATGTTTCGTTGAAGCTTGCCAATGATTACGAGGTTGTGGTGGTAGGCGAGAATGTTAAGTTCTTGTCCAATGTTGTTTCAGCAGTAGAAGCGCAAAAGTTGATGAATGGAGGATGTCAAGCATACTTGGTGTATGTTACGGATTCAAATATGAAGGAGGTACGTCCCCAGGATATCCAGACTGTTTGTGATTTTCCGGGGGTATTATCGGAAGAGTTGCATGGTTTTTCGTTGGATAGGGAGGTAGAGTTTTGTATCTAGACGTATACAGATACGGCTCCGGTGTCCATTGCTCCATATCACATAGAGCCAAAGGAGTTGAAAGAGTTGAAGACGCAACTTCAGGAGTTGTTAGACCGTGGTTTTATTCGGCCTAGTGTGTCACCATGGGGAGCGCCGATGTTGTTTGTGAAAAAAGAAAAATGGCACTATGAGAACTTGCATCGTTTATCGGCAACTAAACAAGTTGAGGATAAAGAATAAGTATCCTTTATCGCAAATTGACGACCTATTGGATAAATTCTGTGGTGCAACGGTGTTTTCCAAGATTGATTTGAGATCGAGATACTATTAGTTGAAGGTGAAGGATAAAGATGTGCAGAAGACGACCTTTCATACCCGTTACGAGCATTATGAATTTTTGGTGATGCCGTTTGGGTTGACGAATGCGCTAACAACATTTATGGACATGATGAATTGGGTGTTCCATGAGTTCTTAGATCAGTTTGTGGTTGTGTTTATTGATGATATCCTTGTGTATTCACGTACCGATGAGGATCATGATAGATATTTGGGGATTGTGTTGCCGACCTTGTTGGAGAATCAGTTATATGCTAAGTTGAACAAGTGTGAGTTTTGGATTAAGGAAGTGGTGTTCCTTGGTCATATTATGTCGACGGAAGGAATTCTTGTAGATCTGCTAAAAGTTAAAGCGGTTGTAAATTAGAAACAACCTAAATCATTGTCGAAAGTACGTAGTTTCTTGGGCTTAGCGGGTTATTATCATTGTTTTGTCGATGGTTTTTCTAAGGTTGCTGCTTCTTTGACAAAGTTGTTGCAAAAGGATGTTAAGTTCGAGTGGACGGAGACACGACAACAAGCTTTTGAGAAGTTGATGGAAGCTTTGACACGAGCCCCAATCTTGATTCAACCCGAATCGGGTAAAGAGTTTGTGATTTTCAGTGATGCATCCTATGTAGGATTAGGGTGTGTGTTGATGCAAGACGAAAGAGTTATGGCGTATGCATCTAGGCAGTTGAAGGTACATGAGCACAATTATCCTACACATGATATTGAGTTGGCTGCAATGGTGTTTGCGTGGAAGATATGGAGACATTACCTTTATGGAGAAAAGTATGTGGTGTATACAGATCATAAAAGTTTAAAGTATTTGATGTCTCAAAAAGATTTGAATCTTAGGCAACAAAGATGGTTGGAGTTTCTTAAAGATTATGATTTGTCGATTAAGTATCATTCTGGTAAGGCTAATGTAGTGGTTGATTCTTTGAGTAGGAAGGTAGTTGTGGAGTTGAGAGCCATGTTTGCACGATTGAGTGTGTCGCGGGATGGTGGATTGATAGCCGAGTTGCAAGTGAAACCTTCCTTAGTTCAGTTGATTAAGGAGAAATAGTTGCTGGAAGATTCGTTGGTTTCGCATGTTCAGGATATAACAGATGGTAATTTGACGAACTTTTGTTTTAGTGATGATGTTGTGTTGTGTTTTAAGAGTCGAATAGTTGTGTCGGATGATGTTGAGTTGAGGCGCACTATTCTGACTGAAGTGCATAATAGTCCTTTTTCTATGCATCCTAGTAGTACTAAGATGTATCGTGGGTTGAAGGATGAGTACTATTGGGTTGGATTGAAGAATAATGTTGCTGATTTTGTAAGTAAGTGTATGGTTCGTCACTGCGTGAAAGCTGTTCATCAGTTTCTTTCTGGGCTGTTACAACCTTGGAAAATTCTGAAATGGAAATATGAGAGGATTACGATGGATTTCGTGTCGGGTTTTCCTTTGACCCCTTTAAAGAAGAATTCTATTTGGGTAATTGTGGATCGTTTTACGAAGTGTGCGCATTTCATAGATGTGCATACTACGTATACGTTGGATAAGTTGGCAGAGTTGTACATTGCAGAAGTTGTGAAGTTGCACGGTATACCTAAATCCATAGTTTCAGATAGATATCCGAGGTTTACAATGAGGTTTTGGGAGTGGTTGCATCTTTGGGAACACGACTCAATTTCAATACCTCGTATCATCCTCAGACGGATGGTAAGTCTGAGCGAGTTATTCAAGTGCTTGAGGATATGTTGCGGTGTTGTGTTATAGATTTCCAAGGTTCTTAGGAGAAAAAATTGCCTTTGGTGGAGTTTGCTTATAATAATAGCTATCAAGCGAGTATACAATTGCCTCAGATGGATGGTAGGAAGTGTAGGACACCTTTTTAATGGGCGGAAGGAGGGGAAAAGTTTATTTCCTTGCCAACTTTGCTTAAGGGAACAACGAATAAAGTAAGGCTCATTGGTAATCATTTGAAAGAGGCTTTGGATCTTCAAAAGTCTTACACGCATTTGAAGCGTAAAGAGATTGAATATGAAGTTGGTGATAAGGTGTTTCTGAAAGTTTTGCCTTGGAAAAAGGTGATGAGGTTTGGTTGGAAGGGCAAGTTGAGTCCAAGATTTATAGGACCATATGGGGTGCTTGAGCACGTTGGACTGATAGCTTATAGGTTGAGGTTATCGCTTGAGTTAGAGAAGATACATGATGTTTTCCATGTATCCATACTTCGAAGGTATATTTTGGATCCGTCACATGTTATGCCTATTGAAGAAGTTGAGTTGAATCAAGATCTGACCTATAAGGAGGAACCGATTAAGATCTTGGATGTGGACAACAAGGTTCTTCGTGGGAAGACCATATAGTTGGTTAAGATGTTGTGGCGACACCAAGGTGTCGAGGAAGCTACGTGGGAAAGAAAGGATGACGTGAAGAAGCAGTTTCCTTATCTTTTTCCACCAGGTAAATTTCGAGGACGCAATTTCTTAAGTGGGGGAGAGTTGTAACGCCCTGATTTTGGGCTTAAAAGGTGAGCCAGGTTTAGGCTACATGGTTCGGGAGAACCGGTTCAAACAATTTAGACTAGTTTCGAGATTTAATTGTTTTATAAGGTTTTTGAGGTTGGTAAAATATGGGAAAATGTTTTAAAATCATTATATATATATATATATGATTTTGGCGGGATGAAATTTTGAAAATGAATTTTGGAGGTTTGACATTTTGGAAATTGGTGACTAAAATGTAAAGATTGTAAAACTGTTTTAGTGACTAAATCGTAAAATATCAAAACTCTGAATCTTTAAGGAGCTATTGATTCAAAGTCTAATTCAAAATTTTCCCCTTTAATTGTTCAATTTGAAAGTGGTTTTAATTAATAAAACAAGATGGAGGGAATGAAATTGGCATTTGTTTCTTGAAATCTATTTTACGTAACTACCTTTTCTCACAATCATTTTCTCTCAAATTCTCTCTAGCCAAACATTAATTTCTTCTTAAAATATTTGAGGTAAACACTTGATTTGATTTATCTTTTTAACATTAAATGATTTCCTATCAAATCTTATAGTTTTATCTTTGTTTTCTCATATAAATCTTTACAATTGAAGGGAATCCATCATTAGAGGTAAGGTTTCATTCTCCTCCTCTAATGAAAGGTTCTTTATTGAAATTCCCAAGTTCTTGATCTTTTATGAGTGTTTTCTATTGGGTTTTGATGTTACAATTATGGAAAATTGATTTAAATGATGTTTAATTGATTAAATCAAGAAATCTTTGTTTCAAATCTATTTTGTTGGGTTTATAATGAGATTATATCATGATTATGATGTATTGAAATGTTGATTAAGTGATTTTAATTTAGGAGACCCGAAACTAGATGAGTTGGTTGATTCTAAGGTTGGAATCTTTGAGTTTTTGGCTTGATAGTGTAGTTTTTTGGTTGCTAGAGGTTCTTTGTTGTTGAGAAGGTGTTTTTAGATGTAAATTGATGTTGTTTTGATGTTAATCTCGCTGGGCAATGGCTGGAGATTAGTTAGTAAGGTTTCACTGGTGTTTTCGTTAGTTTTTCGTGTGGCGAAAGCTTAATAAATGTTAGGTGATGTTATGATTTTGTGTTGCTGGGAATTTGATGCAAGGTTGTACATTAATCCTCTGTTTTGCTTTGGTTAGAAGCAGGGTATGCTGTTTCGTTAGCTTCAGAAGGAATTGCGGTTGATCCGAAAGCTTGATTTCGCTTCGGCAAAGCAAGCGAGGTGTTGTCGGTGAGTGGAACTAGTTTTAAAGCTTTTCAAAGGTTTGAAAGAAAAGTTTGGGGATTTAGATTAAGCTTGAAACGCTAATATAAGCTCAGAAGTAAGTATGGTGGTTTACGCTCTCGATTCTCGGCTTTTTCCATTACTTTGGTTGATCATGCTCATGTTTTAGAAAGTGATTTGTTACCTACTGTTATGCATGTTTTTATGAATTGAGGAATGATTCATGTTATCCCATGAGATTCATTTATGGTTTTCATGAAGTTATATCTTGATGAGAAAATGTTATGCATTGATTTGTGTTTTGAAATGGGATGAATTATGGTTTGTGATGACACAATGAAACACAGTAGGTTAACATGGTTTTAAAGTGTATATTGGCATGTGTCGGAGCCTTTAATAATCGGATATAACTGGTCGACCAATAGGATGAGAGTGCACTATAAAAAGTAGCAAAATTTGTACATACGTGAGCCTAAAACATGATGAGTGCAGCCGCATCATGTAAGTTGTAAGATGAGTGCAGCTGCATCTTACGAGCATTAAGGTGGGAGCAGCCACACATTGTGAACATTTTGGTGGGAGCAAACACGCCATATGTTTTGCCCTTCTCATGGTGGGATCAACCACACCATGAGGTGTATTCGCATATCTAAGTTGTTTTATGGTGGAAGCAACCACCCCATGTGTTTAGGATGGGATGGCAACCATTCGGGTCACTTGAATGCCAATATATGAGATTAAATGTATCATTAGTTTAAATGGTTTTGTATAATGAGCATTATACATGAGATTCTATTTTGTAGCATGTTTTGTAAGTTAAAGCATGTGAAGCCTATTTTGAGATTTGCATTGGGATCAATGCATGAGCCAAATGATACATGTGTTTTAAAGTTAAATGTTTTGCTTTAATGAGTTTTAAAGCATGATACTTTGTTGAGCGTGATGAGAAATGGTTTATTTCGAAAAAAGGGTTTCCAAAAAGGCATTGTTAATGGTTTTAATTTGAGCATCCCTCACTAAGCTTATTGTTTACGCTCTCTTTTCTTAGCAATGCAAAAAAGTAGATTGAATGGGCAGTGAGGAAGCAAGTGAAGAAGTCCAAGTAACGTTCATAGCTCAAGTATGGTTTTTAAACAAATAATTAATAATAAGTTGGCAATGAGAGGTTACCTTGATATTTTGGGAGTGTTTGTAGTAAACTCCCTGGTTTGGCACAATTTTGTAGCGCCTTAATAGACTTGTAAAAGGCCTTTAATGTTTGATTTGAGCTCTGGTATGGTTTATGGTGTTTTACTTGACTTAGTAATAGGGAGCATGCCTATAGATTTCTCTTTTGGTTGTGTGAACATGATATGACGATGTTTCTAATGTGTATGATTGAGGATCGATCTCTATATATGTTGGTTATATGTGAGAAGCATGCCTATGGGTTTATTTATGGTTTACGTATTGTTTATCAAACGAAATGTGACATTACAGGCCCAAGCGTATCGATACTTGTGCTATCGTATCGATGCAGTTAGGCAAAATCGGCTTAGCGTATCGGTACAATAAACACTGTATCGATACGGTGTATGAAGAAATGGCTAAGTGTATCGATACATCGGGACCGTATCGATACTGTTTAACGCTACTGGAATTTGTGGTTTAAAATTTCATGGGACCGTATCGATACTGTGGCTGAGGGTATCAATACCCTATTAGGTAAGTTGGTTAAATGACATCTTCTGGGTTTTGAATCTTTGTGTTTTAGTCCATGAATGTTTGTAAATGCAATTGAGTGAGCTTGGGTGATCGGATTGAGTTGAAATTTGATATGTGAACATGAAACCTGACTAATTGATTATTGGTAAATTTAATTTTTTAATAGGTCCTTGAATCTTATAAGTTTTACAAAGTGGTCCCTAAAGCATGTTTGGTCTTAACCGAAGGTTCAATTGACTTCGTCTGAGTTGTAACTTTGTTTGCTATGAGAAGGATCACCTTAGGATTCATAAGAACATCTAGACAAATAAAAGAAAAAAATAGGGTCGTTTATTGAGGTAAATCTTCACCGGTTTATTTCAATATTCCCTGTGTAGCTCGCTTGAGTCGGTAGAGCGAATAGACCGGGTCAAGGGGTTACAAGAATAGTTAGAAATGGTCTCTAAACTTGAGTGACTTTGACCTCGTTCGTGAGTTTTGGGGTGGCATTTGTCCACTGTTTCGAATATTAAGAGTGGTTATTACCATCGATGTTAATGATATGGATTTTGAGGACAAGAGTTAGTCATGTGATGTAAATGGAAATGAGCACGCTGCAAGGTATCGTATGCTTGATAATAATATCAATTTTCGTAAAGTATGCTTGAGGAAACGTCGACCGAGATTTTAAAGAGTATTTGGGAGTGTTTGAGATGATAAGGTTATGATGTACGCGCCAGGTAAGAAAGTCGGTGTTCAGGATTGAAACTTGACTAGTGATGTTGACTATAAAGAGAATTTGATAGTGTCCCTAACGTCTTTTCCATGAGGATGGTCAAGGTATGAAATATGCATAAGACATTGTATTGATTTTCATCTTTGAAGGTGTAGAGTGTCCATGAGTTCTATATTTTCTACACATCCATGCCCTTATTATTGTTGTTCTTAAGTACATTTAGGCATATTTAGGTGCATTGCATGCATTATAACAGTATCTTCTCTTTTACCATGTTTTTATTGAATATTTTTTGTTTGGTTGAGAAAAGTTATTGTTTTAGTTTAGCTTATATTTTCAGGTGATATAGCTAGGAGAAGAGAGGAGAGGACAGGAGAGCTGGAACCAAAGGAGTTGTACTGAAATAGCTCAAGATGCAGTCAAGGGCGTTGCCGAAGCAACATTGCTGCCAAGTGCCGCCCGGGCAGAAGTTACACCGACTTAGCTAAGATGGGTCGCAATTTAAAGAGGGCAATTTCCTAAGCCCAATAAGCCTAGTCTTGCGATTTTCTGAAGCCTGTAGCGGCCGGTAAAGCTAATCCAAGATCGATAAGTAGGAGCACTTATCTTTACTTGCAGAAGAAGGCAACGTCCAAAGAGTCCATATTTAAGTAATAAAGGAGTATGTATTTAATGCAATCTACTTTTAGAACTCCTACTTCAAGGAGGACTCAAATTTAGGTCATGAGCCCTATATATACCCAATGTATGTAAGGATATAGGGGCATGACGAGGGTGAGGGGATGCGAGCTTGAGCAGCCGCACAAAGAGATGTAGTGAAATAGGTTGGAGTAGTTGGGGGTCGCTACCCAACTCTCCTAAAGTTTAGGTGCCTGTATGTAAAACATTTTGAGGGAAACGGTTGTAATGGTTTTGAGTTGTTTTCAATAAAATTCCAAAGTTTGCTTAATATATGCTCTTTGTTCTTTCAATTAGTCTACACTAGTCAGTTGAAGAGAAAATCCATTTGTCTGACACGAAAGTGCAAGGCTCACGAAAAGGTTAAGCACGGTCACAACATGCAAAGGCGTGACTAACTTGGTTTCACACTAGTCCACAAGTTTCAGTGGCTAAAAGGGATCACTAATGGAATGAACTTGCATGTGTTAGGTTGACACTGAGATTTCTAGGTATTGTCTACATCACGTGAGTGTTCGAGCATCCTAACCTAGAAATAGGAGGGATCACTGTCGACTATCCCACTGAACTTTGGAGTGTCTGTCAGACTTGCCGCCAGGACTTCTTTCCGTTCCACCTGCCAAGACAGTACACTCCTGCAGTGGCAGTGACCTCTGCGGCCGCGTGACAGGGTCGTAGTTTGCCGCCCGCCATCCTGCCGAGGGAGCAATTCATGGCAGCGCAAAACATGCTCAGACTATACAATGCAGTCCACATGCTACTGAGCTGCATTTGTCTTACCTAATCTATCGCCCAAATCTCTCCCTATCATTCCTCTCATCACTATCTTTATTTTATTTGTGTTTTATATTTCCACATCATGAGATTTAATTACGCATTTACTAAATCTTTGTGCATGAAGCCATTCATAGGAGCTGCTCCTATCCCTGTGGGAGACGATATATTTTATACTATAACTTGACAAGAGTGTGCACTTGCGCTCAGAAATAGAGAACACCTAGACACTCTACAAGTTTTTGGCGTCTTTGCCGGGGATTGGCAACAACAACTACGTTTGAAGTTCTGCACTAATATTTAGTTTTTGCACATTAAATCTCTTTTTTATTTAATCAAAAAAACCTATTTGTTTTCTTGGTGTATGTCCCGCCAGGGCAGCAACATCCACCTGAGGAGGGGAAGGACATGCCCAGAAGAATAGCCAAACACAAAGACCCTCATGAAGTGGTTATGCGTGGGAAAAGCGCAGCCCAACATAACCCAAAATTTTCTTTATTTTATTTTTACTTTATTTTTAAGCATTAAGGATTAGATTTAATTTTTAATTCTTGTATTTATTTAAGGTTAGGAATGAAGGAAAGATCAAGAAAGATTAAAGAATAACGGAGAGGCCCAACTAGCGGCCAGGGCAGCCCAAGGCAAATAAGCATAACGGCTAGCCGCAACGGCTATATTTTGCCCCAGCGAGCGGAATGGATATCTGTGTAACGGCTAGAATCCTGTTATTCGCGCCGCGATAATTGCTACTCGTTGATAGCGTGCCTGCCGAGAGAAGCTGTTATATAAAGCCAACCATTCTCCTCCCGTTCTTCACTTTGCTTTCTTCTTTACTCTGAATTCTTTATGCAATCTTTGCTTCCAAGATTTCCCTTGCTTGATTTTCTTTCACGCTCTTTCTTTTCTTTCTTTAGGAAATACAACCGTCCCACAAACTATGCCCTCATCATAGCAACCTATTGTCACCTCCAAAACCTTTTCCCACCATGAATGCAGTTCTGTAGCTTAGCGTATCGATACTCTTAAAGTTGTATCAATACGGTCCCGATAAGTAAATAGTCGTTTAGTACTTCAAGCTGGTGCGTATCAATACGTGTGGCAAACATATCGGTACGGTTCTGCAATTTTATAGTGAGAAATAGCCGTTCAGCATACATTGACAATTTTATCTCACAAGTGTTTTTCTATACAAGAATGGACAATTTAGATCTAAGAACATCATTCTTGTCTTCCAATATGCATAGTTGGTCTCGTCGAAGAATTGTAGCTTGTCGATGGATTGCACCATTCAACCGGTTGATTGAATTGATGTATCGAGCTTCCCGGATCGCCTCAAGAGGATGTTAATCCCCTTCTATTGAGCCTCACTCTGATACCAATTGTTAGGCTTGATAGGCTCGATTTTCTTCAACCGAAATGGATTGCCAAGCGATAGAGAAGTTGGATTATTTGGGTGATTGATGGTGGAAGCGAAAATTAAATAACGCGATGATTTGGAGTTGTTCAACTTTCTAACCAAAGCCTACATCCACTACCTTAGCTTCCTACTAAGGATTTCAACCAATTCACTAAGAATTCTTCCTTTTTTTGGGCTAAAGAGGAAACTGTTACAACCTAGAGTCACAAACCGTGATCTAGCATCCAAAGCTCACAACCCGAGATTAGGGAACACTCTCAAAACAAAGAATTCTAGCAAACAAGAAATCCCCCTAATAGGTGCGTGTTTGCACTCTTAAGCTCTTACCCAAAACCTAGAACATTTGAGCATACATTAACAATTTTATCTCACAAGTGTTTTTCTATACAAGAATGGACTTTTTAGCTTTAAGACAATTCTTTCATCATAATGTTGTTGATAACTGGAGCATTAGTCTTTCCTTGATGCTTGGAGGTCCCTTTTATACTTCTAATTTAGTTCATAGCCGTTGTAGACCGTTGGGGTTGAATTGGAGCCGTTGGATCCTTTATTTCCCACCATAAATGCAGTTCTTCAGCTTAGCATATCGATACTCTTAAAGTCGTATCAATACGGTCCCGATAAGAAAATAGCCGTTGAGTACTTCAAGCTGGTGCGTATCAATACGTGTGGCAAGCATATCGGTACGATTCTGCAATTTTATGGTGGTAAATATCCGTTGAGCATACATTGACAATTTTATCTCACAAGTGTTTTTCTATACAAGAATGGACAATTTAGATCAAAGAACATCATTCTTGTCTTCCAATATGCATAGTTGGCCCCGTCAAAGAATTGTGGCTATTCGATGGATTGCGTCATTCAACCGGTTGATTGAATTGATGTATCGAGCTTCCCAGATCGCCTCTATAGGATGTTAATCCCCTTCGATTGAGCCTCGCTCTGATACCAATTGTTAGGCTTCATAGGCTCGATTTCCTTCAACCGAAATGGATTGCCAAGTGGCGGAGAAGTTGGATTATTTGGGTGATTGATGGTGGAAGCAAAAAATAAATAACACGATGATTTATAGTGGTTCGACATTCTAACCAAAGCCTACATCCACTACCTTAGCTTCCTACGAAGGATTTATACCAATTCACTAAGAATTCTTCCCTTTTTGGGCTAAGGAGGCAACTGTTAACACCAAGAGTCACAACTCGTGATCTAGCATCCAAAGCTCACAACCCGAGCTTTGGGAACACTCTCAAAACAAAGAATTCTAGCAAATGAGAAATCCCCCTAATAGGTGTGTGTTTGCACTTTTAAGCTCTCATCGAAAACCTAGAACACTTGAGCATACATTGACAATTTTATCTAACGAGTGTTTGTCTATACAAGAATGGAAAATTTAGCTCTAAGACAATTTCTTCATCATAATGTTGTTGACAATATGAGCATTAGTCTTTCCTTGATGCTTGGAGATCCCTTTTATACTCCTAATTGAGTTCATAGCCATTATAGACTGTTGGGGTTGAATTGGAGCCGTTGGAGCCTTTATTTCCCACCATAATTGAAACTCTGCAGCTTAGCGTATCGATACTCTTAAACCCGTATCGATACGGTCCCGATAAGGAAATAGACGTTGAGTACTTCAAGCAGGTGCGTATCGATACGCATGGCAAGCGAATCGGTACAGTCTTGCAATTTAAAAGACCATTGGGGGTAGTTGGGCGTATTGGTACGCAATATAACCGTATCGGTACGCGAACTAGTCGTTGGGCATTTAAAGCACGTCGTATCAATACTGACAAAGCGTATCGGTACGAGTTTTGGCTATTGGAATTTTACTGTAATTAAAACCCTAAAGGGTATCGATACGAGATCAACCATATCGGTACGGTTACATTAAAAACTTGGTTTTGACTACTTTAAATACATTTCAAATTATTCCAAAGCCTTGTAAAATCCCTTAAACATATTTTCAAGTTGTTTTGACTAAAAGCATGTTTTAAATTCTTTTCAATTTAGTCCAAAACATTTTTAAATTATTATATCAAAACATTTAATTCTACAATCTCCCCCTTTTTGATATAATAAAACCAACTTGAAAAATTGTTTGAGATTCTCCTCTTTTATATTTAAAAAATTGAATAAGAGATTTTAAAATTTAAAAGTAGTTAAAGTTCCACCTTATTCACTTGAAAAATCAATTTTTTCAAATCATTTCGCCCCTTTTTTGTTATATCAAAAAGAATTTAAATGAATTTAAGTTCAAAATAACATAGGAGGAAAAAAAATTGACACAAATAAGAATTTTGGTTTTAAAATTTCTCCCTTACTTAAGCCATCAAATACTGTTAGTCCAAAAATATGATAATCTAATTGTACAAAAAAATAATCCAATTGAAGCAAAAACAAAACAACTAGAAATTTTACCAACACTTGAACTTCAATGGGGGATGTGAAGCCTTCTTCTTCAAGTGTTCTTTCTTGTGTGTTTGGAGCTCCCCCTCAAATTTGGACTTGTTGATCATTCTCACTCACGCATAACATAAGACAATCAAGTAATTTTTTGTATCCAAATTGCTTTGGATCCATAGACGTTAGTGGAACAAAATTTAGTCCCCTTAGGAATCTATTTTACAATTTCATCCTTTTTAGTTGAAATGATTAGTCCTTTTGGGACCCCAAACACTTATAAAACATTTTCCGTTTACAAATCTAGGGGCACTAGATTGTCTTTGATAAAAATTTGATTTTCCAAAATTTGTTTTCTTTTTAAGCTCTTTAGAAATCAAATCTTTTTCTTCTTGAACTTTATGAAGCAAATTTTGAAAAGCAACACATTTTTGCTCAAATTCATTGTGTTTTGCTTCGAGTTCAATTTTGGTTTTAGAAATCAAATCATTTTGAATTTTTGAAATTGAAACCACTTTCTTGTTTTTCAAAATGTGATTTTTAAACTCTAAAACCAAATCATCATAGGCATCTTGAAATTCATCAAAAGAATATGACATGAGGTAGATGAATTAGAAGTTACCCTTGAATCTTCTTGGATGGCCATAAGGCAAAGGTTGGCTTGTTCATTGTTAGTGGAGTCTTCATCACTATATGTAGCCACATATGCATTCTTCTTATTGCTTGAACTGTTTGCCCTCTTCTTCTTCATTGATTCACGTTCGAGTTTTTTCATTGATTTCTTCATGAATGGGGCACACTTCTTGATTTGATGAACTATCTCTTCTTCTTCATCTTCTTCCTCACTTGATTCATCATGGTTGCACTTGGAGGATTTGAGAGCATTGACATCAATGCCTTGCTTCTTGATCTTATATCCCTTCTCCTTATATAAAGGTAGAGACATCATCTCATGGGTAAGAAGAGATCTGATTAGCTCATCAAGCTTGAGCTTTCTCAAGTCTTTGGCTTCAATGATGATTGTTTTCTTTGAATCCCATGACTCGAGAAGTGAATAGATCACTTTTCGAATGAGCTTGTCTTCTGAAATCTCCTCTCCAAAACCTTTGAGTTGATTGACGATTGTGGAGAATCAGTTGAACATCCTCTTGATGTCTTCATCCAGGTCTATCTTGAAGTTCTCATACTCTAAGTTGAGAAGACCGATCTTGGTCTTCTTTACTTCGTTGGTTCCCTCGTATGTGACTTCAAGCTTGTCTCAAAATTCCATGGAATCTTCACAAGAAGACATCTTCTCATATATGTTGGGGCTAAATGCACAAAAGATAATTTGCAAAGCCTTGCAATTTAGCTCCATCTTCTTGCGATCATCTGCATTCCATTCCACTTTGCTTCGCTGTGGCACGAACAGACCATCCTTAACTATGTCCCAAAGCTTGTAATCTTTGAATTTTATGAAGAACATCATTATGGTCTTCCAATATGCATAGTTGGTCCCGTCGAAGAATGGTGGCTTGTTGATGGATTGTGCCATTCAACCGGTTTATTGGATTGATTTATCGAGCTTCCTGAATCGCCTCAATAGGATGTTAATCCCCTTCAATTGAGCCTCGCTCTGATACCAATTGTTAGGCTTGATAGGCTCGATTTCCTTCAACTGAAATGGATTGCCAAGTGGCGGAGAAGTTGGATTATTTGGGTGATTGATGGTGGAAGCGAAAAATAAATAACACGATGATTTAGAGTGGTTCGGCTTTCGAACCAAAGCCTACATCCACTACCTTAGCTTTTTACTAAGGATTTCAACCAATTCACTAAGAATTCTTCTTATTTTTTTGGGCTAAGGAGGCAACCGTTACAATCTAGAGTCACAAACAGTTATCTAGCATCCAAAGCTCACAACTCGAGCTTTGGGAACACTCTCAAAACAAAGAATTCTAGCAAACAATAAATCCCCCTAATAGGTGTGCGTTTGCACTCTTAAGCTCTCACCCAAAATCTAGAACACTTGAGAATACATTGACAATTTTAGCTCACAAGTGTTTGTCTATACAAGAATGGACTATTTAGCTCTAAGACAATTTATTCATCATAATGTTGTTGACAATTGGAGCATTAGTCTTTCCTTGATGCTTGGAGGTCTCTTTTATACTCCTAATTGAGTTCATAGCCATTGCAGACCGTTGGGGTTGAATTGGAGCCGTTGGAGCCTTTATTTCCCACAAAAAATGCAGTTGTGCAGCTTAGCGTATCGATACTCTTAAACTCGTATCGATACAGTCCTGATAAGGAAATAGCCGTTGAGTACTTCAAGCTGGTATGTATTGATACGCGTGGCAAGCGTATCAGTACAGTTTTGTAATTTAAAAGACCGTTGGGAAATTGACCGTTGGGGGTAGTTGGGTGTATCGGTACACGAACTAGCCGTTGTTTATTTAAAGCACACTGTATCGATACTGACAAAGCGTATCGGTACGGGTTTTGGCTACTGAAATTTTACTATAGTTAAAACCTTAAAGAGTATCGATACGGGATTCATCGTATCGGTACGGTTACATTAAAAACTTGGTTTGACTACTTTAAATACATTTTAAATTATTCCAAAGCCTTGTAAAAACCCTTAAACATATTTTCAAGTTGTTTTGACTAAAAGCATGTTTTAAATTCTTTTCAATTTAGTCCAAAATATTTTTCAATTATTATATCAAAACATTTAGTTCTACATATATCTTATGGGAGTTGATTAGGGTGGTTTGCTACCTTTTTTACACCTTATTAACTTTTAATATGGATTTACCATTAACAAGGCTTTAAGCTACCTGAAGCCAAAGCTAGCAATCATACACCATAAAATCAAGCAAAACAATCACTTTATAATCTTCAAGAAGAGTAGGAGTCAGAGATGTACTGACCTTAGCAAAAAATCTCAGATATAAGCTCTCAAACAAAGACTCTTCAACTTCTCTCTCAATCTAACACGAAGGTCCATACCCCGGGTCAACGCCCAATCGTTGACTCGGAAATTCGGGTCGTTACATGAAGAGGGAGATCAACGAGAGAGAAACTATGAGATTGTTGGCTGATTCATGAACTTTCGAGCACTTTTCAAGAAAATGGAAGTTAAATTTAGACTCAAGGAGCCGAGACAAAGTGACTAGCGAAATTTGGGACTTAACGACCATCATTTATGGCCGTTTGGGGTTTAAGAGTGGCAAAAAAACATTCAATGTTTAAACTTTAGTGACAAAAAACGTTCAATGTCTAAACTTCAGTAAGTAAATTGAATGTTTTGAAACTTCAGTGACAAAATAAATTTAAAAGTAAAATTCAGTACTGATTTACGTAATTTACCCTTTAATTATTAAAAGACTTGTAACCAATGAATTCCAAAGAGTAAACCAATAACGATCCTAATCAAACTAAATTTCTATAAATAATGGTAATAAAAGTTTTATTTTCTTATAGATGGGTAGAGATTAGATTAGGGGTAATTGAAACTCGATTTGATTTGAAAAAGTTAAATTTTTTATTTGATGCAAAATGAATCATAATTTCATAAATTTGACTTGGCTTGAATTTTTTTTAAATAAATTTGAGTTATAAAATAGTACTCATCAATTCGACTAACTCAAAAAAAAATTACTTGATCCGATAGAATATTATCCCCTAACAAAGATGTCAAATTATCTATTTGATGAATTTTTTTATTTACTTTCGGCACATGTGGCAAAGTTGAACGAAGAAAAAAAATTATTATGGTATTTGGCATTATTTGTTTGTCTTTAGGTAGCTTAATATTCAAGCTCTTGTTTCATTAAATTTGATAATCACTCTTGAATTGCAACTTGTTAATGCTGAAGAATTTTGTAATTTAATTTCAATTACTTGCTTTATATGAAAGAATTCTTCATTTTTTTACAAGGAATTGATTTAAAATTCTAATTGATTAATTGGTGTAACATTTATACGTGAACAATTCTTTTTTGACTTGCAGCAAAATCTGATATAACAAGCAAAGTATTTTTGTATTAATGTATGGTAAGGTGCATTTAAAGCGTAGGGTTTTTTTTTCTTCTGGTTGCTTAGAGATTTATCTTAACTAATCTAGATCGATTTGTGTCGTATATTTAATTTTAATAAATTAACTTTTTAACAAAAATTTTCTACATACACAAAATCTCAAACTCAAATTCTATTAAAGCGTAGATTTTAAATAGAATTGCAAAGGTGATATTCATGGACCGTGGCTCCTACGTCCTTTTCCTTACTTTACTTGCCTCCCTCCCAACCTCCAGCCGTGCCTTGTATATGCTTCTTATTTTTGTTGGTTCGAAATAATTATAAATTCATATTATTTTAGGTTCTAATCATATTACATGCAGATATTTTTTTTGTGTTATTTTTAGTTTAGATTGTTTCGAGTTTGAGTCCTTTTAGATTTAGATGAATTCATATTTGAATTAAGTATTAGAATAATTAATATTCTATGATACAACAAATTTAATTAAATTTAAATTTCAATAGATGAAATTTGAATTAGACTCACAGCCTATACCCATCTACCATTTATACTAATAATTTTATATTTTTTAATCAAAAATAAAAAAATATTTTTTAAAGGACACGGGGCCTATTAATTTTTTTTCTCATGTCTACAATATAGGCGAGATAAAGTGTTATATTAAAATATATTTTGGATCAAAATGGCCTCTCGTGGATGGAAACCATTAATTGCCTAACAGTCAACGCGGGATGATGATGTGGCATGTTGGCTTGGCTTGAGACGCTGACGTGACATTTTGCCACGTTATTAAAAATTTTATTTTTTTAAAAATAATTAGTAATAATTTATTTAATTTATTATTTTTAAAAAATAAATTACATAAAATATTGTTTATTATTTATAGAAAAATTAAAAAATAATAATTTATTTAATTTAATATCTTTTAAAAAAATAATAAAGAGTATTTTTTAATTTATCATTTTTTCAAAATAAAAAAAATTAAATTTTTTAAAATAATAAATCAAATAATTTATTATTTTTATTTTAAAAAAATTAATAATTAAAATAAAATTAATAAATTAAATAATTTATTATTTTTACAAAAGCTAAAAGTATTTTTATAAAAAATTGGTGACGTGACACTTTGTCAAGTCAACATCCCAAGCCAAGTCAATATACTATATCGTCAGTTTGCGTTGACCGTTAGTCAACTAATGAGGACATTTTAACCTTAAAAATAAAACTTATAGGTAAAAGTAAACCAAAAACAAATACGGGCCAAAATAACCATTTCATAAAATGCTCCTAACATTATGCCAATATATTTATAAAGATTCATTCCACAAATAATCATATGTGGAGTGATGAAGAATTTATTTATAAATATATTGGTCTTTTTAATCGTTTATCAGTAAGCACATATTTGTTAATGATTAGGCATAGGACATGTGTTATACATAGTTTTGGGCAACAATTACCATATTTCTACAATAATTAATATCCTAATAATATATTTTATAATTTGAGATTAGTTGATTGGTAGGCAAATGCGACTGGCCAACAAACAAATGAATGAACTAATAACCCTAATTAATTAGGGTAAAAGATTTATGTTTTTATACCACATTAAACGGTCATTTTTATTGATAAATAATAGTAAAATAACAACATAATCTATTATAGGTTTTAAAACATTAAAAAAAGAAAAAGAGAACAATAAATCTAAAAAGAAAAGAAAAATAATGACTGGTCAGATTAGACACTTACTCCTTGCACAGAAGAAAATATCTATAGTCTATTGTAGGAAGTCTATAGGGGGTTGTCAAAACATGAACTAGATGAAATCTCCGTAATGAGAAGTCATATTTCTTGCTTATTTTCAAAGACGACAATTTGCTACAAATTACATCGGCAAACAACCCAAAAGGGGATCAAATTATTTGTGACTACCGACAAAAACGAATTTAAAATAAGCGTCGTGAAGGTTATTGTACAAACACCAAACATCCACAAAATAACTATAGAAATGTGCCATAAGACAAAAATGTTCCATAAAAGCATAGAAAACATGTCACAGAGACAGAGAAAAGCTCAACAAGATGTATGAACAAAAAGAAAAGAAAACAAATAAAATCAACTATAAAAAACGAAAGAAAATTTGAATTATCGACAATGGGTGACTAACACCAAGACTGATATTACCGTCAATTAGACAAAAAACAAAAAGAAAAAAAAAGGTAAATGTGGACTTAGAAGATAAAATTTTAAACAATAAGGTTTTAAGAGATTCATGTTGACCGCTAAAAAATTGTACTTAATAAAGTAATGACCCCTCTAGTTTGCATTTACAAATGTAATTTGAAGTACATGTGAATACCCTTTCAAATAATTGCCAAAAAATAAACCACGCAATATTATGCACTTACACATGTTATTTTCGTGGAATTTTATTGATAAGAAGAAATTACCACCTAGCCAATTAATGCAATATTTAAAGCCTTTTCTTTTAATTTTTCCACTTCACTCATGGAATCTTACGCAACTAGTTGCTTTCGTTACCAAATATGTGCACAAAGTTGAGGTCCAAGTCCCCACCAATTTCATCAATGTAGCTAATACTATAATAATTATGTGTTTAGGTAAAGCTGTTTTAGTGTTTGAGATACATTATTATATATTATGATTAAGATAAGCTTTGAATTACAAAAATAGGTACAATGGCTTGTCCAAGAATCCCCAGAAAAAAAATAAAGAAATATAGTATCTTCATTTATCATTACAAAAAAAGTAAAGGGTAAGGGCAGCATTTTGATAATGCATGGGCATTCAATAATAATATTAGTGAACCAACGACTTGGTCTAAGTAGTAAGCAATTTGGTATCATTTAAACAAGTCTTGAGTTTGATTTTTTGTGTATACAGAAAATTTATGTTGAGAGACTCACCCACCAAAGCCAGGTGTACAACGCGAGTTGGTCCGAATTAGTTAGGGCAAAGCTCTGAAAAACGGGGAGGCATATTAGTGAGATTAGAGAGAGGGGATCATTTACAGCTTGTAATTATAAGCGAAAGCAATGGTGGTTGTTACCATTGGTTCATTCACGTACGTGCATGTGATACCAAACAAACTATTTTGGTGTTGTTTGTTTTAAGGTTTGAAGAGGTCAGCAGGCCTCTCCCCACATACCTCGGCTGGTTTTGATGGTCTAAATAAAACACTGGTTTTAATTAACTAATAACATTTCAAAGCTGGTCTTCAGGTCTTGTCTTGTCTTGTACATATAGGTGCAATCTTTCACTTGTTCCCCTGAGTTGTGGTGATCCAATCAGAATGCTCCAGCCTCCTTTGCTGCTGCTTCCGCCTCGTAAATCCTAATCCCTTCATCATCTGGGTGGATCAGGGGAGTGGCAGAGACAACCTGCGAGTCATGGCAACCGGAAAAAGAGACAGCGGTTTGGGGAAAGACAAGAGCCAGAGGCCCACTGTCCCGTCTAAACCAAATGCTTCCATTGCCACTGCGCAAGGGATCAGGAGACATTCTCTGAGCTCCACTCCATCAAACAAGTCTACAAAGAGCTCAACCGCTGATGTTTCTGCTGCCACCAAGACTATTAAAAAAACTGCAACACGCACCTCCCAACCCCAACCCCAACCCCAAAGGCCTAATCCTCTCCGAAGATCGGTTGTCAGGCCTGCGACTGCGGAAACAGTCAAAAGAAAGCCACTTGTTTCTCCTGCCCCACAAAAACCATCCACCACCACTAGGTCTGCTGCTTTTCCCTCAAAAGCACCAATTGCAGCCAAGCCACCCACCTCAGCTTCTTCGTCTAGGTTAAGGACTACGACTACGACCACCATGACGACTAGGAGCATGACAGCAACCCCTTCCCCTCGCCCCACCATTAACAGGGCCAGGGGCACTACTACTTCCTCGGTTTCAAAGAAACCTTCAATTACTCGTGATGCAAAGCAAGCCAAAAATCTTGGAAACAAAGAAAACTTGGATCATCAATTTGAGGTTGTTGTGAAAGATGAGCAGGGTAAGATGCATGATATCAAAATACCAAAAGCCGAAAAAGAAACTCAACAATATGCTCATGTTGAAGAAGAAGAAGAAAAAGAAAAACATACCGTTGATAACGTTCCCAGTGTTATGCAAGAGCATGAACATCAAGTGCCTCGGACTGAAGAAATGGAAGATAAGGTTCATGAACAAGAACCTGATGGCTCAAACTCCAGTGATCAACATGAGGAAGCTGCGGGAAATGACACAAAGAGGAGATCAATGTTACATATGAGGAGACTAAAACAGAAACCAAAGACAAGGGAGTTGAAGAAGGTAATACAACTGAGGAGGTGGCTGCTACAAAAGAAAGTGAAGAAGAAAGCAATGATGAAGGAAAAGAGCAGGATAATGAATCCGTTGAAGAGGAAGCTAATGTGGTTGCCCAAAGCCAATTAGAAGCAGAAGCAGCTGATGGGGAGAGGGAAACAGTTGAAGAGGAAGCCAATGTGGTTGCCCAAAGCCAATTAGAAGCAGAAGCAGTTGATGGGGAGAGGGAAACAGTTGAAGAGGAAGCAAATATGGTTCCTGGAAGTAAAGTAGAAGCAGAAGCAGCAGAGGGGAAGCAAGAGACAGTTGAAGAGGAAGCAGATATGGTTCCCGAAAGTCAAGTACAAGCAGAAGCAGTAGAGGGGAAGCAGGAAACAGTTGAAGAGGAAGCAAATATGGTTCCTGAACGTCAAGTACAAGTAGAAGCAGCACAGGGGAAGCAGGAAACCGTTGAAGAGGAACCAAGTATGGTTCCTGAAAGTCGAGTACAAGCAAAAGCAGCCAACGGCAAGAATGAACTACCAACACCCAAACATGTTGTGGAGGAGGTGACAGCCAGTAAGCTAGTTACAGAGAGGAAGGGCAGCGTGAGAGCACTGGTTGGGGCATTTGAATCAAATAGCAAAAACCAGGGCAGAGTGAGAGCACTGATTGGGGCATTTGAATCACATAGATGAAATAAACTTCAAACGCCAAATCAAGTCATTCTCTATCAAATAAACCATCCATGGTCCGCTACAGATTTCTCACTAACAACATCTGACGTTTGGATAGAGTTTTTGTTCCCATGCTATACAATTTGTTTTATTTGTTTTCTTCTTTATCTTCTAGTCTTCCTTCAATTCTCTTTGTCCTTGACTCCTTGTAACAAATTGATATGAATTATATAATAATGGAGCTTGGTGACTCTAAATTTTGAAAAATAAACAAAATGCAAATTAAAGCATGCACTCTACCTTATATATACAATTTATATATAAGTATATACTATAATTCAAAAGCCAGTTACAGAAAGTTACACATCCAGGATGATGGAGAGAAGAGCAAAATCACAACGGCTGAAAGCTCCACAATGCTCCAAGTAAAAATAAGAACAAAGATAACAGAAGGTTGTTATCAAAAGACAAAGGAGACGCTGAAACAAATTTGCATAAATATATTGAACTAAAGAAACCAGAGATAACACTTTATTCCCAATAGTGTTTTCCAGAATCTTGGAAAACTTGCTTTCTAAATAATTCATGAAGTCGATCTTTATGGAAAATTGCTGGCTAAATAATTTATAATCACATACCACAACTCTATTGTCACTTCATGTAAAAATTTGTACATGAAATCTAGCAATATAAGCTTTAATGCCATCTAGCTAGTAACTAAATCAATGAGTGAATATGGAAGTAAAATGAATGGTTATGGCTATACCTCAAAAGTATATTATCCGCCAACCCAACACAATCCTCCATTTTTATGCCCAGGAAAAGAGACAGGAACATTTGCTCCAACCCCGGCACCGTGTACTTTACATACTTGCCGGAACTTGCATCTTGCTCTACCCATGGCCCATAATTTTGCATATAGCTTCTATAGACAGGCAGCACTTTCTACAGTCTTGTCTCCTTTAACTGCTTGTATAGATGCCAGTGGTTGTTCATGCCAAACAGACAGGACAAGGTAGCATAGTCATATGCTTTCACCCATGTTTCCAAATTCAAATCAATGGCCTTAATTACTTTCAAAACCTCATTAACAAGAATCCTTTCTTGGAATCTTTCATGCTTCCAACTTCGGTGAATGACCAGAACTTGAGTCAGAATTGGCTTATAATCCTCGCCAAGAAGTTTATTGTAGTAATCGGTTATAAAACTCACCACTCTTTAAACGCTCTCATCCTGAGGAGGTGAACTCTGCCTCTGTAATTCCACCTGAACAAAGAGTTCCCAGAAAATTTAAGTTGCACCATTGATCACCCTTTTTATGATATCTCTTGTCAGGTTTTGCATCTCAACACATGCTTTTCCCCCAAAGAGTCGGTTGAAATCCAATCTCAATTTGTTCAGTGATGCAAATATATCCAACAACTTTAGAAGCTTAATCATTACAAAGTTTGAACTCAGCCTCAAACAAATGATTTACTGCAAACTCCAAATGCTTTCCCTATTGTCTAATATATCCCTCTATGTTCTTCACATCATTGAATCTCAAGATAATCCAAATCAAGTGCCTGCAAACTAGCTCTGACATTTGAACTGCGAACTTCAACATAGTTCGTAATGCACTTCTCGAGTCTATTATTAGCAATCAGCCTACCAAGAATTGCTTGCAACTTGTGAATAATAATCACAGGTAAATGGGAAGGAGCAATGCATGCTTGTTCACCTAGTGACGACGGAGATGACATCGGAAGTGGCACACTATGCTCCGTCAACAGTCGCCTAAACTCATTTTCCAGTTTATTCAATGCAGCATCTAAAAGCCTACCATCAAGATACATTCTTTGCCCATCGTTTCACAACTCCGTTAGCCCTTTGAGCGATTTCTTCAGATTGGACATGTACCTTCCATCAGCAAATCTGTTATGGTCCAAATACTCAATTACATCTTCCAACCATTGGATTGCCAACCAGCAATTATCACCCAAAAACCTCATTGCCTCTTCGAAGCGTTTCAACACCCATAAATAACTAGGAAGATCATTCATAGGATCTGAAAGTAGAAACTTTTCAAGTCCATGAACGACATCAAAAACTTAAGCACTGCCATAACCGGGCCGATGGCTCGGTTAATGTGCCCCTAACAGCAGCGAGGGCATCCTTGTCTGCACGAATTGAGCGGACAGCAGCTTCTAAGGAAGAAAGTCTTCGCCATATGGTCTAATCTTGGTCCAGCCTTTTCAAGAGCCAATCCTAGGAATTTCGATGTCTCTAAGCTAAGCTTTAGTGATTTTTTTGCAACTATCAAATTATTGATGTGATCATTGTTCTTGCAATCATCACCGGCTGCAGATGGGTCCATGCTAATCCCCAATTAAAACTCTAACACACAAAAAAACCCAGCTTTCAAGTACTAAGATGAGATAACTGGGACTACAAATTTTGACCACAATGGGTTTTCCTTGCCTACTTTTTTTAAGATTGATCTCATCAATTTCCGTCCCTCGGATTCATCAAAGAAACAATTGAAATGAAATTAACCCCAACTCATACAACAACAGAATTTTTTGTTCTTTTATTCTTCACCGAATTATACAAAAAAATAAACGGAATCCACGACAAACCATATAGTTTTTAGAAAGACAAAAGGGGGAAATGTGGAGGAGAATATCAGAAGTATTAAAGAAGAGTCAAAGTTGGTTAGCCTTGATAGTCAAAGTTGTTGAGTCTGTTACAATTGGTTATTGGGCTGTTAGTCTGTTAAGGTGTATTAGTCTTGGGCTATAAATAATGGGCCTATTCTCTGTATTGGTAATGTAATTCATTTGTAGCAAATCAGAGATATTATTCTAAAATCCCTTTTCCCAAATTCTCTGTTCATCATCTTCTTCATCGTATTCTCCTTTCTCTTCAATCCATCCTCTTCAATTGCCATTAGTTCTTGCTTGTTGATACGTTCTAACATGGTATCAAAGCCTCGTAATCGGTGCCGTGGAGCTGCAATTTGATCGGAGATTAACACTGGCAGAGCAGTGGTCGTGGTGTAACAGTTCGTTGATTCTTGAGCAACTGCGGTCGATCTTTGTGAGTAATTCATCCGCTCTTCTTCTTATTATCTTTTGCTGTGGCGGTTGTGAGTATTTCTCCATCTGATTTTGTGTTCTCGAGTGGTTGTTTCAATTGCTCTATGATTTTGTGCCCTAGCTGTGCTCGTGAGTTGATTCTGTGCCCTAGATGTGCTCCTGTGTTGCTTTCTTATCATTTTTCATGCCTCCGATGCTCGATTTATCCTGGATTTCTCTGTGTGCAAACTGATTTTGCTTCATTTCTTGTTACGAATCTGTCTATCTCATTATCACCTCTGCTGAGTGTATGAATCTTCTGGTGATATGCTTGATTATGCTCATTACTGATGCTTGTCTGATTATCCTTCTGGATCTGGTGAATACTTTTGTTATGCTTGAGCCTGCAAATTGTTGATGCTCATCTGTGTATCCTTCTGGATCTGAATTTGCATGATCTGTGTTTGTCTTCATCGTATCTCTTGTGATTCTTGCTCTTGAAGTGTGATCTGCCTCTTGTGATTCTGCTTCTGTCGTTATGACTAATCCTGAAACTGAAAACACCTCACCTGATGTTACCAATACCACTGAAATTGATCCTCCAAACACAAACACTACCACAACCTCTACAAACTCTAATACCTCCTCTAGTAAGCTGTTTGAATCTAAAAAAAATTAATGTTACTCTAAATGATGAAAACTACTTACTATGGAATCAACAAGTTCTACTCACTATTAAGACCAATCGGTTACAGAAGTTTATTGATTGTAATGTTACCTGGCCACCACAATATATTACTAAAAATGGAGTGGTTTCAATTAACCCTAATTTTGAGTATTATGAAGAGCAAGATGGATCACTTGCTTCTTGGCTTCTCTCCACTGTTAGTGAAGGAGTCCTTCCCAATCTCATTGGGCATAATACTTCAGTTGAGATCTGGAGTACTCTACATAGGATTTACAGTGGTAAAACCACTTCTAGGCTTATGTCTTTAAGAAGGTTATTACACTCACGGAAAAAAGGGGGATTTGAGTATGAGGAAGTTTCTAATGAAAGTTAAAGGGGTCTGTGATAGTTTAGCAAGTTGTGGAGAGATGATTTCTGATCAAGAACATGTCACTGCTATCTTAAATGGTTTACCTCCTGAATTTGAATCTGTAATCACAGTTTTAACTGCTAGTCCTACTCCCTCAGATGTTAAATCTGTTCACACTGTTCTTTTAGATGCTGAAGCTAGACAAACTGGATTCTTAAATCATGTCAGTGCTTCTGCTAATCTCACCACTCATAATTCCACCATTTCTCAGTCTCCAGTTCCAAAACCTTCAGCACAACCTCAACCTCAATCTCTTCCACAACCATCTAACTCTTCTACTTCAGCACCTTCCTATACACCTGTTGTTTCTACACCTTCACCTACAGTGCAACCTCAACCTATTCCACCTGAAGTTCACACTGGTTCTTATGATGATAACACTGAATACAATCAAGATAATGGGTCAGGGTATAATATGAACTATAATAGAGGTAGAGGAGGTAGAGGAAGATTTTCTTCAAACATGCCTCATTGCCAATTATGTGGAAAGATAGGCCACTTAGCTGAAAGGTGTTATTCTCGGTTTAATGTCAACTTCAAGAATGAAGCCTCTAGACCACAAGGGAGGGATTTTGCTCCTCAAGCTCACTTTAGTACTTATGCTGGATATGGATCTGATCCTAATTACTCTCATGGTTCTGTGTATTACCCTGGACCATCATATTATCCATCTGCACCATATTATCCTCCTCCTCGACCTGCTGTGTATGCCCCTTCTCATGCTTTTGTGACACATCAGTTGGCTGGTATTCCTGCACCTCATCCTGCAGTTTATCCTACTCAACCACATGCCTTTATTGCAACTCCTGAGGTTGTAAGTGACAACTCCTGGTATCCAGATTCAGGAGCAACACATCATGTCACTAATGATGCTCACAATCTTATGCTGCTTCATGTTATCCTGGTTCAGGTAGTGTGAAAGTGGGTAATGGTAATTCTATTCCTATCTCAGTTATTGGTCAATCTTCTTTATTAACTCATCTTAAATCTTTACATTTAAAGCATGTTTTATTTACCCCTGGAATTACTAAAAATTTACTGTCTGTGTCCAAGCTTGCACAGGACAATCAGGTGGCAGTTGAATTTTATCCAAGTCACTGCCAAATTAGAGATTTACATACCAACAATGTTTTGCTGACTGGTGGAATGCACAAAGGACTTTATACTCTCCCTAGCTCTTTAGTGTCTGCTACTGTTCTTGCCAATAATGCTACTCATGTCAATAATGTACCTGCATCTGTTTCTGCATTTTCTGCAAATTTTGTGTCTGCCAATAATGTGTCTGTTTTAGATAGTTCCTATTGCTTTACAATGTCTCATAAGTTGCCTTTAGACTTGTGGCATAGAAGATTAGGTCATCCTGGTCATGATATTTTGATAAAATCATTAAATCATTGTAATGTTCATTTTACTAGTAATAATAAACAAGAATCTTCTTGTTCAACATGTAAATTTGGTAAGTCACATAAGCTTCCTTTTGCTGATTCACATACCACATACACTTCTCCTCTTGAGCTCATTGTCACTGATGTTTGGGGCCCTGTACCCATTTTCTCAAATGGATTTCGATATTATGTTGCATTTACAGACTCATTTTCTAGATATACTTGGATCTATTTTCTAAAAACAAAATCTGGTGTTCTTAATGCTTTTATTCAGTTTCAGAGTCAAGCTGAAAGACAATTTGGCTGCAAATTGAAGGTTGTTCAGTCTGATGGGGAGGTGAATTTGTTGGTCTGACTTCTTATCTTCAAAGTAAAGGTATTATTCATCGCTTCTCTTGTCCTTATACTTCTGAGCAAAATGGATTGGTAGAGAGGAAACATAGGCATATTGTAGAAGTTGGTCTAACCTTGTTAGCTCAGGCCTCAATGCCTTTAAGATTTTGGAATGAAGCCTTTACTAGTGCTATATACTTGATTAATAGACTACCCACAAAGGCTTTAGAGGGTCTCTCTCCTTTTGAAAAAACTATTCAAACAATGTCCTAATTATCATTTAATGAGAGTATTTGGTTGTGCTTGCTACCCTTTTCTTGGATCTTATAACAAACACAAACTGCAATTTAGGTCTACAGTGTGTGTCTTCTTAGGATACTCACCAAGTCATAAAGGTTACAAATGTGTAGACTCTACTGGTAGAATTTATATAACCAGACATGTGCAGTTCAATGAAGGCTTATTTCCTTATGAGACTCATCCTTTGTTCTCCAAAACTACTACATCTTGTAAATATTGCTCCTCAAGACCATCTCAAACAAAGTCAACATCTCTTCCTATTGTTCAGTCTCATAACAGTCAGCATGTTTCTGTATTTTCATCTTCACAAAATCTGCATCAGAATGTCAACATTCAGTCTAGTTCAAATATTCTTCATGATCCACCTGTAAAACACAAATGAGTTAGTTTCAAATGAGTCACCTGTAAACACAAATGAGTCAGTTCCAAATGAGTCACCTGTAAACACAACTGAGTCAGTTCCAAATGAGTCTCCTTTGCATTTTACTTCTTCATTTCCCATAAATACAAACGAGTCCATTCAAAATCAGTCTGTTTCAACTGAGTCACATGTGCATCCTTCTCTCTTGTCTCCTGTAAACACAAGTGTGTCAATTCAAAATGAGTCTTCATCTGTTTCACCTACAGCATCATCAAGACATTCATCATCTTTCACAAATCATTCTTCCTCCATCATTAAAACCATTAATCCTTCCACTAAATCTCCATCTCCACTTCCTGCTACCACATCACTTCCACTATCCATTTCACCACCATCATCAAACTCCATTTCACACTCACAATCTACTTCATCTCCACACTCCACCTCTACCTTCATTCCATCCTCCACCACCATTCCTGATCCAAGTTCTTCCAGAGTTCAGAATCAACACTCTATGGTTACTAGAGGAAAGGCAGGGATCTTTAAACCCAAGGTCTATACAGCAGCATCAACCACTCCTGATGAACCTTCTGATATTTCTACTGCTCTGCAAGATCCAACATGGAAGGAGGCTGTTCAGGCTGAGTTTAATGCCCTTCTTCTTAATGGCACTTGGGAACTGCAACAATTACCTCCTAATAGGAGAGCCATTGGTTGTAAATGGTTGTTCCGAACAAAGAAAAATCCAGATAGCACAGTTGAAAGGTTGAAGGCCAGACTGGTAGCAAAAGGGTTTTCTCAAACTGTTGGTTTCGATTACCACGAAACCTTCAGTCCAGTGGTTAGGTCCAATACAATTCGAACTGTTCTTGCAGTGGCTGTGATGAAGCATTGGACAATTCGACAAATAGACATCAACAATGCCTTTCTCAATGGCAATTTGTCTGAAGAGATTTATATGGAACATCCTCCAGGGTTTGAGCAATATGGTAACAATGGTGAAAAGTTGGTATGCCACCTAAAGAAAGCTCTATATGGACTTAAACAGGCACCCAGAGCCTGGTTTCAGACTTTAAGGAGTTTTCTTCTTAAAGATTTGGGTTTCATTGCCTCCAAATCTGATACATCCTTCTTCATTAAGTCTGATGTGAATTCTCAAGTGTTGCTTATGGTGTATGTAGATGACATTGTCATCACAGGGAGCTCATCCACTGAAGTGAATGCTGTGGTACAACAGGTCAATGAGACTTTTTCATTGAAAGACCTTGGCAGTTTGGGCTTCTACTTGGGAATGGAAGTTCATGAGTTCCCTGAGGGTCTTTTGCTGAATCAAAGGAAATATGTTACTGAACTTTTGATTAAAGCTGGTATGCAAGATTCAACTCTAGTTATCACACCAATGGTTGTTACTCCTAAACTGACTGCTGATGATGGTGAATATTTTGATGACATTCATCAGTATAGGAGTATAGTAGGAGGGTTGCAGTATATATGTTTGACTAGACCAGACATTGCTTATGCTGTCAACAAGGTCATTCAATTTATGAACAATCCATGTGTCACACACTGGGGTGCTGTCAAAAGAATTCTACGTTACCTTCATGGTACACTTGAGCATGGGTTGTTTTATACATCAGGAGATGTTTTTAGCCTGGTCTGTTACTCAGATGCTGACTGGGCCTCTTCAGTGGAGGACATACGTTCAACCACTAGATACTGTGTCTTTTTGGGTAACAATCCTATTGCTTGGAGCTCCAAGAAGCAGTGTGTTGTATCGCGTTCAACATGTGAAGCATAGTATAGAAGTCTAGCAAACTCAGTTTCAGAACTGATCTGGATTGAACAACTCCTTCAAGAAATGGGCATTTCTGTTGTAGGAAAACCTGTAGTGTGGTGTGACAACACTTCTACAGTTTCTATCTCTGCAAATCCAACTCATCATGCTAGAATTAAACATGTTGAGATTGACTTGCACTTTGTTCGAGAAAGAGTGGCTGCTGGACAACTCTTGGTTAATTACATTCCGAGCTCAGAACAAATTGCTGATATTCTCACAAAGCCTATACCTCCTTCTTCTTTTGAAACCTTGAGATCCATACTTGGAGTTGTGTCTTACACTGAAGTTAAGACCAAGTACCAGAATGTTGAAGAAAGAAAAGAAGAGAACAAGGAGAATATCAGAAGTATTAAAGAAGAGTCAAAGTTGGTTAGCCTTGATAGTCAAAGTTGTTGAGTTTGTTACAATTGGTTATTGGACTGTTAGTCTGTTAAGGTGTATTAGTCTTGGGCTATAAATAATGGGCCTATTCTCTGTATTGGTAATGTAATTCATTTGTAACAAATCAGAGATATTATTCTAAAATCCCTTTTCCCAAATTCTCTATTCATCATTTTCTTCATCGTATTCCCCTTTCTCTTCAATCCATCCTCTTCAATTGCCATTAGTTCTTGCTTGTTGATACGTTCTAACAGAGAAAACAAGGAAAAATATGAGTAACTCACTCGGAAAAGAAGAAGAATAGTAGTTGGTTAAGATAGATGAGTTGGAAGGGCGAGTTAAGCTGAGCTGAAAGGAGAGAACTTTGAGTAAAGTAGCTGAATGGGTGAGTTTTTTTATTGACAGAGGGAGAGAAGAAGGGACTTTTCTAGTATGCGGCCGTCTAATATACGGCTAAGAAAGGCGTTACCGGAAACATTATAAGATAAATAATGTATCCAATAAAGAGCTACCGGATATGTTGATATGAGATAATGTATCCGGTAAAAATACGAAAAAATGGAAGAAAAAAAATGGTAACCGGCAAATTTAAGTTATCGGTCAAACATAACAAAATTGGTAAAATGACCTATTTTGTTGATCCGAATATCAATATTATCGGTAGAGCCTAAATTGTTGATAAATTTGAGCTGATGGGCCCTTGGAAAATCCCACGATAACAAAATCGGTAAAATTACCTATTTTGTTATCCGAATATATATTCGGTAGCGCCTAAATTGTTGATAAATTTGAGCTAATGGGCCCTTGGAAAATCCCTTGATAACAAAATCGGTAAAATTACGTATTTTGTTATCCGAATATCAATATATTCGGTAGCGCCTAATTTGTTGTTAATTTCGAGCTGATGGGGCCTTGGAAATTCCCACGATAACAAAACCGGTAAAATTACCGATTTTGTTGATACTCATATCAACATATTCAGTAGCGCCTAAATTGTTATTATTTGATCGTTTACATTAATATTAAATATTTAAACAAACCGGTACTAGGGTAACGTAATAGGTAGCCAATAAGAATCGATACTTTAAACAATAATATCGATATTTTAATAAAAACATTGAAACTGGTTCAATTGTGGCTCGATAGTATGGATACTTATATTAAATGTGTCGATACTTTTATTAGAAGTATGGATACTTTCGTTAAAAAGTATGGCTACTTGCAGGAAAAGTATGGATACTTATATTAAATGTTTCGGTACTTTTATTAGAAGTATGTATACTTTCGAAAAAGTATGGATACTTCTATTAAATCGTTTATATCAATTATATTTATTAAAAATAAAGAGTTCCCAATGAAAAGTTTAATAATATAAGGATGAAGAAAAATGATCATAAAAAATGAAGTTCAGTGCTTCAATTACAAATTACTAAAGTAAATAAAAAAATGGAAGTAAAACAATGAGCCTCCTCCCTTCAAGTCCCCTGCCACCCATGGCACTTGTTTCAGCTCCAGCTTGTTGTCCAACCATCTGTGCATATGGTCGCATCTCAAACTTGACCTTTTGGTTGCCTAATGAACAATTTGTTTTTGCATAAGTATGAGCAGAAGTGTATCTTGTTATATTAATAATAGAAGAAAATGATAGAGAAAACCTTGGAGATGGTGGTTGAAGATGTGTATGTCTTCTTTAACAGCCATATAACCATATAGTTGGCGCTGGCTGGATGGACCATACATTAAGCCCTGACAACGTTGCCAAGCATCTCTATTGAAACCTTGGGCAGCAAACTGGGTATGCAGACGCTGAACATCTAGATAACCTCTTGCCGTGCTCTCAAAAATTAGAAGGCTCATCCCACGATGGCCTTCTGGACCGTATGAATGGCGAGCCTTGGCAACAACACCATAGGAACTGAAATAGTTGAGAAGCTCTTGGTTTCCCATACCAATCTACTGAAGCAGAAAATTAAAGAAATAAGAAGTTAAGTATTATAATATTAATGAAAACATAATTCAGAAGTTATATAACTACCTTCCCATCTCCACCTCTATGAAGCCTTGTGTTCATTATCATCACCATGGGTGATCAGAGTATTTGGTGATCAGCTTCGTGGTTGCTTGAGGGCGGGGGGGGGGGGGGGGGGGGGACAATAGCAGCATCATTACTCAGACCATTCCATTGGCCTAAAGCTTGACCTTGAGGAGTAGCCGAAGTACCCCTTCTACGCAATTCCTCCTCCAATAGATGACCAAAGAGGCGATGAATTTTGAGCTTTGGTCCTCCTTTGGTTTTTGCATGTGTGACTAGGGACTGAAGGCCACGAAATTTTTGAGAGGCACCAGGTCCTCCTTGGCATGCTGGACACAGCCATTGAGTAGAAGGGTCGTTGATAGAGTTCATTCGATCGAAGGCCTGGAAGAACTTGTTGAACCATTTGCTGGATTTCATTGACTCATGGCTTAGTTGTTCCTCCTCATTATCAGAATCAGAATCAATATAGAAATCATCATCACTGCTTGATGATGTCTCGGAATCAATCTTCCTCTTTGCCAAAGGCTGAGGATTTTTACCCGAACTTCTGCTGGAACTCATTGTATAATAGAAGATGGTGAAAGAGAACTGATTGTAGAAGTAAACGAAAGGGTTGAGTAGATTAATTTGAAGATGTTGTGAAGATTAAATAGAGGACTTGTTAATTTATAGGCAATTTCCGTTTGGGAGGGAAAGTGATAATGCATGAAACTAAAAAGGCAGATTCAGAGATTCATTCGTTCTCCTCGTTTCCAGGGTTATAGAAATAAATGAGGAGAAGGTACATGAACAGAACGATGCATGTGATACATTGAAAAGACACAAAACTGAAAAGGCATAATCAGATTCGTTCGTCTCCTCGTTTCTGGGGTTATAGAAATAAATGAGGAGAACTAGGAGAACTACCCAATAAATGAAGGTCATGAACAGTGCATGTGATACAAGTGAACAGACACGAAACTGAAAAGGAAGAATCAGATTCGTTCCGGGAATTAAGGGTTTCAGCTTTATACAGGATGAGCAGTAAACGGTGCATGTGATACAAGTGAAAAGACATAACACTGCAATGCAAAGTTGATGTAGTGTATAATGAAAACGGTAATAATAAACCGGATACATTGATGTAATGAATAATGAATACGGTAAACAATTATCGGAAACATTAATGTTTTTGCAAACGTATCGATAATTACATTCAAACCTGGAAAAAGTATCGATAATTTTGTTTCTAGTAAGCTATGGGAAGCCTTTAGTTTTTGTTAATTATCGATATTTTTGTAAAAGTATCGATATTTTCGAACGAAATTCGTACTGGAAACATTGATTTTCTTTCAAAAGTATCGGGTTTTTTATTAATAATGTCTAAATCGTATCGAAACTTTTGTTCCAGCATGCAATGGGAATCCATTTGTGAATAAAAAGTATCGATAATTGTTTTCACAGAGGATGAAAGTATCGATATTTTCGACCATATTTGCTAACGTATCATGTAATTTTACAACAGGATCGATACTTTTACTGAAAGGGGGAAAATGTATCAAAACTTTAATTCCAATAAGCTATGAGAATCCTTTGTTTCTGAAAGTATCAATATTTTTTATCGTAACGGACATAAAGTATCAATATTTTCGAGCAGATTTGCTAACGTATCATGGAATTTTACAACATGATCGAAACTTTTTCAAAAAGGGGGAAATGTATCGAAACTTTATTTCCAATAAGCTATGAGAATCCTTTGTTTCTGAAAGTATCGATAATTTTTATCGTAAAGGACAGAAATAATCGATATTTTCGAGCAGATTTGCTAACGTATCATGGAATTTTACAACAGGATCGAAACTTTTTCAGAAATGGGGAAAAATGTATCGAAGCTTTATTTCCAGTAAGCTATGAGAATCCTTTTGTTTCTGAAAGTATCGATAATTTTTATCGTAAAGGACATAAGGAATCGATATTTTCGAGCAGATTTGCTAATGTATCATGGAATTTTACAACAGGATTGAAACTTTTTCAGAATGGGGAAAAATGTATCGAAACTTTATTTGCAGTAAGCTATGATATTCCTTTTTTCTGAAAGTACCGATATGTTTTATAGTAGTGGGCAGAAAGTATCGATAATATACTACAATTTATTGCACAACTAACTTTGTAGGAAGGAAGAAATAAATGATGTTACTGCTTTCAACCACCATCAACCACCACCACCTACCGATTATAGTACCTGAAAATGAAAGCAACACACAACTCCTGTGCAGGAAAAGTTTGGACCACTTCAACTGATCGTGTTTACGAAAATGGAAGATACTCCATCCAACGATGTTAATGGTAGCGGGAATTTGCAAGATGAAAAGTTGACCGTTGATGATTCGGAACGGTTGGTAGGTCAGCTCTTTTCTTCACGTGAGGAAGCTTGGAATTTTTACAAGGAATACGCAATGAAACATGGTTTTAGTGCACGTCGAGGAACAACACGGCTGGATGGCGAAGGGAATGTGAAGACACAAGAATTTTGTTGTTCAAAAGAAAGGTTTCGGTCATCAAAAGTCAAAACTGTTAATCATTAACATGCTCATACGCCAGTCACACGAACAGGATGCAAGGCTAAAATCGTTGTCACAACAACAAAAACAAAAGATCAGTGGGTTCATTTATCAACATATTTACAGGTATAATGAATACCTTCTTCACAATTTTTCCTTCTGCTTTCTTCTTGGCCGAATATTTTTATCTATCATTTGTGGACAACATGTTGAATGGTTGCTTCTCAGTTTCACTCATCGTGTTCCATTTATTCACCACAATGTCTTTCACTTGAAAATTATGCATAAACCATCAACAATCAAAATATTCAACCTACAATATATTCACTATAAATTCAATTTACATACCGAACCGATAGTGTAAGTACCACAATCCTTCATCCTCTGACATTCTTCCATACTATCATGATAAGAAAGTTTAAATGTTCTTAAATACTTTCATCCAATTACAATTTACAGAACAATTATTTGACAATTGCTACTTACTAGAAGTACATATATCCACCCTTTGGTTGCTTTGGATTTTCCTCACTTTCGATACTTTCCGGCTCCATTTCAACCATTTCAGTCTCATCTTCAACAACATCTTCATGATCCTTAGCACCCATCTCGCTTCAGTTCTCTGAAAAAAGTATCGATATTTAATTTCTACCGACATTATTAATTTCTACCGATAAGTTCTCAGAACAAAGTACCGATATTTATTTCCTAAATATAATTACACAATTTCGACCTATAATCGATCCGAATTCTGATTTTACTTCAACATCACTAAACCCAAAACATTATCCCCAACTACCCAATACTACATTACCAAAAAACTAGGGTTTCGACAACATACCTTTTACTTCAAAGTCCCCAAACCCAAAACCTTTCCTTTCGATTCTGATACAACACGACTCCAAGAACGCCTACCTTGTATTTCACAGCAACCAAACTCGGGTCGATTTCAAATACTCTCTTAGGTTTTCTGTAAATGCAAGCAATACAAAGGTTTGTATTAGAGTAGATACTTTTAACCGGTTATATCATTATGATATATTTAATCGATACAATTCCCCAGGTTTCAATACTTTTTTGAATTGTGTCGATTCTTTCGACACCAAACAAGATATCCGGTAAACATTTACCGGTTAGATTATATGAATTAATAATATAACTGGTTATGTCTAATTTTTTCTATTGTACCGATTCTTTTGCACACGTTCTTAAAAAAAGTATCGAAACCAAACAAGATATCCGGTAAAGATTTACTGATTACATTATATGAATTAATAATGTAACCGGTTATGTCTAATTTTTTCTATTGTACCGATTCTTTTGCACACGTTCTTAAAACAAGTATCAAAACCAAACAAGATATCCGGTAAAGATTTACCGGTTACATTATATGTATTAATAATGTTACCGGTTATGTCTAATTTTTTCTATTGTACCGATTCTTTTGCATATGTTTAAGTAATGTAACCGGTTACATTAAATTTGCTTGTATTTTACCGATTCTTTTGACATGTTCTTAAAAAAAGTATCGACACCAAACAAACAATTCGGTAACGATTTAACTGTTCGATAAAATTGTATAAAGTGTTACAAAAGTTTTTGTTTTTTCGATACTTTTTAAAATTCAATACAAAAAATTGTGCACAAAGTATCGATATTTTCGACATTTTTTTCCAACCGCGGTTACATTGTTGTTCAAAAAGTATCGATAAACTTTTAAAAAGTATGGATACTTTTGAAATTAACAACAAATTAGACGCTACCGAATATATTGATATTCGGATCAACAAAATAGGTAATTTTACCGGTTTTGTTATCGTGGGAATTTCCGAGGCCCCATCAGCTCGAAATTAATAACAAATTAGGCGTTACCGAATATATTGATATTCGGATCAACAAAATCGGTAACTTTTACCGATTTTGTTATCTTTAACCGATCACCTTTCTATCCGGTTACGCCGTATATTAGCCGCATATTAGCCGCCTTACCGCAGAACTACCCGAGAAGAAGCAACCCATAAGTAAAAAGGAAACTTTATGATAACACAACGCCTTTTCTCTCTCAATAAGCCTAAAATGAGGCGATTCTAAAGAAAAGCGTGTTAATATAAGACTAATAAATAGTGAATTGTTAAAGTCGTTAGATGAATTTTTTTTTTGATTTTGATCATTAAATTTAGATTCTCCAAAAAAAATACACAAAATCAGGCAGAGGTTATTGCCGATAAGTTTTAAAACTTAGTAAGTAATATCGAAACTTTAAAGGGATAATATTCTTGTTACAACCTAAAATATTACAATAACGCGTAACTTTTAAGATGAACGATAAAATTTTGAAATTTCGAGTCATGTACCAGAACCGATAGATAAATGTTTAAACCTAAATTATTAGTGCGGTTTGTGACAATAAACGTTGACAGAAGATGTAATGAAATTTGATATAGGGTACTGAAACTTTCAGTTGTGAAAATAACATTTTAGGGTTAACGCATAACATTTAACGTTTTCTCTTGGTTTTTGAAATTTTGTAAATATACCAAAAACCTGTAAAAAACGTATAAACTAGAAATGTTTAAATTCCCTTTAACAATACATGTTTGTATAGTAAGTTTCGGAACGTACAAATCAGTACTGAAACTTGTCGTATAGTATGTTGTATGGATAAAAATAGATGTTAAAACCGTAAAAGGAAAGAAAGTAGATAAAATATTAGGTTGAAGTGTCAAGTATCGAAATTCATCAACAAGTATCGCAACCTAAACTAGATGAATATAATATTTTTGGTTTAACGATTCATATTTTCAATTTTTTTGTAGGTCTCACAATTTACTTAGTTGTTTTAGTACTCGTAGCGATTAAAGCCCTCCATAGAATGAGAATCAAACATTCATTTGTTTAGTAACATTTTAGGGTTAGAACTCATTTCCCCACTAAAAATCTGGAAAATCCTCTTCATTTGTAAAAAAAGTTCGGCCAATGTAAAGGATCGAAACATCAATTTATTTCCAACAATTTAGGTATGCGTCTGAATATGTGTAATCGTCCTAAAGTTTCTCTATTTCGGGCAAAGCAAAGGTAACAATCGAAACCATGAGTTTGTTTATTTGTGAAATACTTGAAATCTAGGGTTTGTTTTTCGAAATTTTGGTATAGAATTGCATTTCTTGTTGGAGGAAATATGTTTAAATTGAATATTATTCATCGATTCGAAATGAAAATTTTGTCTTGTTTCAGTTTTTTAAACGTTACCCTTTTCATCTCTTTGAACCTAAAAAGGTTAGATTTGTTTGTAATGAGGATAAGGTTATTTATGGGTGAGTTGGTTTTTTGTTTTTGCACCAATTCATGTGAAGATTTAATCCTTAGGATGACAACTTCAAATTTGAATCTTGTTTTTGATAAAGTTGCTGATAAAGTTGCTAATAAAGTTGCTGATGAAACTGGTGGTGTTGAGATGTTGGCTATATGTGACAGGTCGTACGCACAAAAAACATGTATTCCCTTCATTAAGTTTTAGTAAGTTGATATTTACGTATTCTTATTGCATCTCAGAATAAATGGTTGAATGGTTACCTTTGTTATTTTAATGTTTTACAACCAAGGTGAATATATGAGGATGAAGCAAACTGGGGAAAAGTGACTAATGTGGTAGGTTTCAGTGATTTTTGATGTTTGCTAAAGACGTGTTCATTTGAATTTGTCATTCGTAGGTTAGGAAAGAGTTAGGCAAGAAATGGGAGAAAATATCGAAGGAAGAAAAACAACCTTAGCTTGATGAAACTGAGAAGAGAAGGCGATATACAAAGACTATAAACCAGGCGTTCCGAAGAAGGTAATAGAAGTATAAAAACATTCTTTGTTTGATATAGTATAAGTTTATATTGAGATTGACATAATAATTGTTATCTTATCACCCATAGACATCTTTTGACACAAGGTGTAGTCAAAAGCAATTATACAATTTCATAAAAGAAATGAAGACGGTGAGGATTGATCATGTTCTTGAAGAAATTGGTTTTGTGTCGTTAATTTATATAAAATCTCGCATTCTACGTCGGGGCCTATGTGAGAAATTGATGGAAAGTCATTATGTTCGAATGAGTGTTATTGAGTTTGAAGGACACAAAATTATTGTATCAGTTAAAGATGTAAAAGTTATATTGGGCCTGAAGAATGAGGATGTTGATATTCATGAAGTACAGTTGAGTGACAATGGTAAAGAACTTGGTGTAAAGTATAACCTCGGCACATTTGTAACTTATGCAAAAATCGAGATATCTGGTCACTACAACTACTGGCAGAAATGTATTCTACCTTAGTGGTAGATAACGTAACGCTATTTTATTTCTTAGAAAACCATGATATAAGCAGGTTACCTAGGAATTGACAAGTACTAGAGGTACTCTTTCTATCTATCTTACAACCTCCATAATCCACATCCGAATAAACATGCAAACTAAAAGATGGGTATCTAGGATACCAAAGACCTAAACTAGGTATATCTCTAAGGTATCTAAATATTCTGTTAACGACTTGTAAATTCGATTCTCTTGGACTAGCTTGAAATCTAGCACACAAGAAAATATTAAACATGATATTTGGTCTACTTACGGTAAGATAAAGCAAATATCCTATCATAGATCTATAAAGTTTAAGATTAATATATTTACCTCCTTCATCTTTGTCAAGCTGTAGGTGAGCTCATTGGAGTGGCTTGAGGCTTCACATTCTCTAAGCCAAACTTCTTGAGCATATCCTTGATGTACTTTGCTTGATTGATGAAGATTCCATTATTCCTTTGTTTGATTTGGAGTCGCAAGAAAAATGAGAGTTCCCCAATCATGCTCATTCTAAACTCACATTGCATTAACTTAGCAAATTCTTGGCAAAGAGAGACATTAGCAGAACAAAAATAATAATATCATCAACATAAATTCGAACTACTAAAATATTTCTTCCTTTTCTTTTGACAAAAAGTGTAGTATCAACCTTCCCTTTGTCAAAACCTTTTTTCAACTAAAAAATTTGACGATCTTTCATACCAAGCTCTAGGAGCTTGTTGTAAACCATATAAATCTTTTTGAAAGTTTGAAAACATAGTTTAGATATTTTGAATCTTCAAAACTAGAAGGTTATTCCACATACATTTCCTCATTAATAAAACCATTTAGAAAAGCACTTTTAACATCCATTTGAAAAAGCTTGAATTCATGAAAACGTGCAAATCCAAGCAACATCCTAATAGCTTCCATTCTAGCTACGAGTGCATAGGATTCATCAAAATCAATTCCTTCTTTTTAGTGTAACCTTGAGCAACATATCTAGCTTTGTCTCTCACTATGTTATCACTTTCATCTAGTTTATTTCTAAAAAACCCATTTAGTAGCTATAATATATTTATTACTAGGTCTATCAACTAATTTCCAAACTTGACTTCTCTCAACTTGATTCAACTCTTCTTATATTAAAAAAACTCTTCTTGCATAGCCATAATTCAATAATCATAACTTAATGCTTCTTTGATATTCTTAGGCTCTATGCATGAGATAAATGCAATATAATTACATGTATTTCTAAGAGAGGATCTAGTGGTTACCCCTTTGGATGGATCACACAATATTTCACCACCTTTGAAATAGTTGAATCCCCTTGGGTATGTGACCTCTCTTTCCTTTAGAGATATGTCATTCAAGGCTTCTAGAGGTAGATCATGTGGTTCTTCTTTTGATGGAACTTCATCTACCTTTGATGATTGTCCTTCACCATCACTGGCATTTAAAATCCTTATATCACCATCACAAGTATCCTTCCTCGGAATGAGGTTATCATCGAAAACAACACGAATATACTCTTCAACCACTAAAGTTCTTTTATTAAATACATGATAAACTTTAGAGTTTAAAGAGTAACCAAGAAAAATGCATTCATCACTTTTTGCATCAAACTTGCCTAAATTGTCTTTTTCATTGTTTAAAACAAAACATTTGCACCCAAAAGGATGAAAATAGCTAATATTAGGCTTTTTCTTTTTGAAAAGCTCATAAGATATTTTCTTTAAAAGTGGGCTAATCATTACACAATTAAAAATATAACAAGCGATATTTGTAGCTTCCTCCCAAAAATATTTTGGCAAATTATTTTCACAAAGCATGGTTCTAGCCATCTTCTAAAGTTCCTTTTTTCTTCTCTACAACCTCATTTTGTTGAGGAGTACGAGGAGCCAAAAAATAAGGCTAATTCCATTTGAGTTACAAAATCCTTCAAAACCAAGATTTTGAAATTATGTTCCATGGTCACTTCTAACATGTGAAATACAGTAACCAACATCATATTGGTTTGCTTTTGAAAATATGATGAATTTTTCTAAAGCCTCATCTTTTGTACTTAAGAATAGAACCTCAAGTAAATCTAGAGTAATCATCAACACGCACATAAGCATATTGTTTTCCACCCAAGCTCATAGTTCTAATAGGACCAAAAAGATATATATGGATCAATTGTAATATCATAATAGTTGACACATCATTAATGGATTTAAAAGAAACTCTTTTATGTTTTCTTTTTGCACATGCATCACAAACTTTATCTAGAGAAAACTTGATTTTAGACAAACCTCTTACTAGATCATTATAAATTAATTTTTTTCAAAACATTCATGCTAGCATTTCCTAGTTTTCTATGCCACAACCACGAACCATACTCATCTTTAGCGACAAAGCATGCGTTTGAAATATGAATGTCATCTAAATGCACCATATAAATGTTTCCTATTCTATGACCTATAAGCAAAATTTTGATAGATGCAATGTCAATTATTTTGCAACCATTAGAATCAAACATGACTTTGAATCCTTTATCACAAAGTTGGCTTATGATTAAAAAATTATGCTTTAGATCATTAACATATAAAACATTCTCAATAAATATAGAAGAGTGATTAACAATGAAACCAATTTCTTCAATGTGGCCTTTGGAGTTGTCACCGAAAGTCACTACTCCTCCACTCTTTGGCTTTAGATCCATGAATCGACTCTTGTCACCGTTCATGTGTCTCGAGAATTCACTGTTAAGGTACCGTGAATTTGAGCTTGTATTTTAGGCCTTGTAGCAATGCTCCCCTTGCAAACATAGACTCAAGTCTTAATTTTTGGTACTCAAATTCTTTTGGGTCTATGAGTATTAGCTCCCAAAATCTTAGTTCCCTTGGGAATCCAAGAAGTAATAAGATCAACATTATTAGAAGCTAAGAGTTCCTTATGAACCCAAACACCCCTAACATTGTTACCTTTAGATGGCCTTTGGAATCCTTTATGTTTGTATCCATTAAAGTCCATCTTCATGAAGTTGGGTTTTTAATAATGTCCTTTTTCAAAACGGTTTGTCCCAACTTTGTTCAAAGAAGCTTTAAGACCACCCACTTCGTTTTTGTGATCACCATGGACTCTTGAAAGCAAGTTATGCAAGTCTTGAATTTTCTTTTCAAAATCTGTTTGTTTTGCTTGCATATCCTCAACTTTTCTTTCAAGCTCCATCTTAGTTTTGGACAAAGAATCATTTTCGTTTTTCAAATCCAAAATAATTTTCTTGTTTTTAAAAAATAGATTCTTTGAACTCCAAAATATTTCATCATAAACCTCTTGTAATTCATCATATGTTTCTTGAAGCTCATCAAATGTAAAATCAAATGTAGATGAATTAGAGGTTACCTTATGATCCTCTTCAAGTGCCATGAGACATAGGTTGGTTATCTCTTGCTCCTCCTTATCGGATGAGTCTTCATCGCTCCAAGTAGCCACGTGAGCTTTGAGCTTCTTTTTCTTCTTCCCAGAGCTCGTCTTCTTTAGTTAGGTACAATCGAACTTGATATGCCCCAAATTTTTGCACTCATAGCAAATGATTTGGTCATTCTCTTCCTCCTTTGATTTGTTCTTAAAGCTCTATTTTCGTTGGAACTTTCTTCCTCGGTTGGACTTTATAAACCTTCTGTTTCTCTTGGCTAGCATAATTATCTTTTCATCTTCTTCCTGGCTAGAATCACTATCATCTTGTGAAGCTTTGAGAGAAATCCCAAATTTCTTCTTCTTCTCCTCATCCTTTTTTCCTTGTCTCATTGGCTCACGAGTGAGAAGAGACCCTATGAGAGCATCAAGCTTCAAGTCCTTAAGATCCTTAGCTTCGGTGATGGTGGTCTTCTTTGAATCCCATGATTCCAAAAGAAAGTAGATGAGCTTTCAAACAAGTTTGTCCTTCGAGATGATTTTTTATAGCCCTTGAGCCCATTTATAACGACAGAGAATCGATCAAATATCGACTTTACATTTTCATCAAGTTCCATCTTGAAGTTCTCATAACTTATATTGAGGAGCCCAATCTTAGTCTCCTTCACTTCGTTTATGCC
Organism: Hibiscus tridactylites; assembly: GCA_958450335.1. Classification (NCBI taxonomy): domain Eukaryota; kingdom Viridiplantae; phylum Streptophyta; class Magnoliopsida; order Malvales; family Malvaceae; genus Hibiscus; species Hibiscus tridactylites. The sequence goes on along the minus strand of OY288275.1, from coordinate 17,657,411 downwards.
TTCATGAGTAACTTCTAGCTAGTTCCAAATCTCATTGGCACTCGAGCAAGAAGACATCTTGGCATACTCATCCGGTCCAAGAGCACAAAACAAGATGCGTATAGCTTTGGCGTTGAATTGTAGCTTCTTTCGATCATCATCAGTCCACTCTTGTCTTTCCTTAGGGACGAGTCGATCTCCTTCTCTCTTCATAGGGATAGATGGTCCATCTATCACTACATCCCAAATGAGGTAGTCATTGGATTGGATGAACAATCTCATCTTATTCTTCCAATATGTGTAGTTCACCCCCATTGAAGTACGATTAGAGGTGGCAAATGGGTCATTCATTTCGGGTTATTTTGGTTTAGGTCATTTTGGGTCTGACTACATTATGTTTAAGTTTGGTTCAGTTTTAGTTTGGGTCTATTGTGATTCCAGTTCGGTATCAATTTAAGACACTGGGTCGGTTGACTTTGGGTCGGTTGATTTCGGGTTAACAGGAGATCGGTTGGTTTTAGTCGGGTTTTCAGGTCGAGTTAAGTTTTTTCATATACGAATTTATGTAGCATGTATTTTTGACTTTTTGGTGAGTTGTGCGGCAGTTCACTTTGCACCTCTATTTATTTATTTTAATATATTTTCTTTATTTTGGGTTGCCTTCGGTTCGGTTCCATTTGGTTTAGTTAAAAATCGGTTTGGGTCCATTCAGTTTGGCTGAAAATCAGTTCATGTCTATTTTTGGTTTAATTGAAATTCGGTTCGATTTATGTTCGGTTTATTTTGGGTTTCAAATCAAATTCAGGTCATCGTGTTCGGATCGATTTCAGGTCTCGGTTCAGTTCTTGGGTCTCAGGTCAAGTTTATCATGTCTAAGTAAGGTGGCTTGGAAATGGATTGAGAATCTTCCATGAAGAAATTGTCGGAAGTAGAGGTCATGACTTGACTTAAAAATTGACTAAGCAACGGTTGTATCAAATCAAGAGGATGTGAAGCCTTCAAATGAGTGTAGCTTTGATACCTAAGTGGGGTATAAATTTTTCAAAAGTCTATAGCCTTTTAGTCTTAAAGATAGGGGGAGTGAATTAAAAATTTATTTGGTTTTGTTATATAAAAAAGGAGAGATTGTTAAGCCTATATTTTGATTTTGATCTAACAATGACTTAATTATAAATAAATAAATTTTTAAGGCATTTAATTTTACTTACAAATTGACAAGCATTCGAAACCAAAATAATTCTCTAAGTATATCCTTTCAATCCCTATATTTTTCTAAGTGTTTTGGTCCTCAAACAAGCCATTTTGGTAAATGAGTACCGGTACGGCTATATGCATACCAGTACGGGTTTTCGTTATAAAAAACCAATTTTATTCAAATGGTTAACTGAGTATCGGTACGATTATATGCGTACCGGTATGATTTTTCAACACTGTAAACCAAATGGCTAGTTGAGTACCGGTACGGCCTTTGGCGTACCAGTACGGAACTTAAATATTTTCAAATTATTTTAGACCGTTAAAGCTTTGTCAAATTTTAGAGCTAAACTTAAGATAATATGAATTGTGTACCAATATGGTAATACGTATATCGATACGCTAAATTCGCATTGATTCACAGATTTTTCAATGAGTAAATCTAGTGTTGGTACGGTACGAAGCGTATCGGTATCCCTTGTAAAATCTTCACTCCGTACCGATATGCTAACCCGCGTACTGGTACCCTTTTGATGCAACGAATACTTCTATTTTGAGCAGGTACTGATACGAAGATCTGCATACCGATACCTACACTTTCCAAACAGCGTTTAATGAGGAAAAATTACAGCCTAACGGCTCTATTCGATTTTCCAACAACCCAAACGGCTATAAATCAATGACAGAGTATAAAATCAAGTCTCCAAAGCTTCTTCAATAGAAAGACAACTATTCTAAAGCATCTAAGCTCATATCCAACATCTTTTAGAGCTTTTATTGAAAAATTTTATATCCACTAGTATTTTTCATTTTTCATTTAAGTGTTGGGGTTTCAGTGATCTTAAATTGTACAAACAATCTTCTTTTAGAGGAATTTCATAGTTTGTTTCTTTGAATTTACTTTTAGGAAAAGAGATTATCTCCTTTAGCTTAAAAGGAAAGATAAATTTGTGAATTTGTGAAAATTCTTAGTGTGGATAGCTAAGATAGTGGATGTAGACCTTGTTTAGAAGGTTGAACCACTCTAACCACTTGTGCAAATTTTCTTTCTTTTTACAACTTGTTTTCACCAATCTTTTAATTGCTAATTTACTCCCTCTTGGCCATCTTCTTTGATTGATCAACTCAACAATATTAAATAATACGACATATTAAATATCACCTCTATCAAATACATAATTATTTGTTCATATTATAATACAAGTATGTTAAATAATACAATACGTCGATTATAATTTTATAAGCAACGCAAATGCCTTTGTCCATAATAAGTTGATATCAAAGTTATAAAGATTTGACCGGTGAGTTTGGGTACAACAAGATATGTTACGGTTACGGTGTGATTCTAATTAAAATGTATTAAATACGGAATTTAAAATGTTATTCGTCAACATAAAATATTATATTGTTTTATAATATTTTAGGTTGGTGGTTAAATATCAAAACTTGACTTCGAGTATTGATACTTGTCGTGAGACCACCAACTTAAAATGTTATCAAAAGTGTAAAATTTTAAGTTGATGAATAACATTTTAAATTATGTGTTTTATTATATTTTAGTTAGTGTCGCACCATAACCATATCGTAACCTGCATACGTTAGACTCTCCTAAATTTGACCGAAGTTTCATATCCAAAAATTTCTTCAGGATTTCGGTGGATCCGATCATGAGGGTTTGACACTTGAGTATGCTTTTATTATAAACCAATTAGAGAAATTATATCATAAGCTCGGCTCGGCATGTTATCCATGGTCTCAACCAAAAGATCTATTTTATTAAAAAAATCATATCATCTTTTTATCAAGTTAATCTTCACTCAGATTTACTGTAAATAAATTAAAAATCATTTTTTTGTAATTGTAGATTCACTTGGTAAAAAGATGACATAAAAAAATTTAATGAAATAGATAATTTTTATTGGTTGGGATCAAAAATAACGTAACGAGCCGAACCTATGATATAATTTCTCAAACCAATTAATATTTGTTGATGAACGTGGAACAAAAATTAATAGGATGATTTATGAAATCAACTAAATTTATGGTATATTGATGATAAATATTATTTTAATTCTAATTGATAGATCTCCAACTTCTCTGATAGTTTATGAAAACAGCTAGCGATGAATTCTGACAAAAAAAAAAAAAAAAAAAAACAGCTAGCGTTGAATTGTACCAAGCATTTATACCAATCCTACATGCCAAATGCCAATGATGTAGACACAGCTTATCTTTGAACGATATCCTTTTGCTAAGAACAATGCAAACTCAAGCTTAAAAAAGTTGATTAATTCCAATTCAATGGACCACATCCTTCAGGCTTAAAAAAAAGCGCCCCTACATCCTAATATTATCAGACTAGCATCTAAAATTTTATATTTCTCAAATTAGCATCATTATAGTAAATTCGTCATAAAAGTACGGTGAATTTTAAAATAATATTAATTTTTTATTTAAACTCGTCGTGTGTGCACATTGAGGGTGAGATTCCTTCACATGAAGGTTTATTAAACAATCTATATTAATTAAAAGAAAGGAAATAGAGAATTAAATATAGCAAATTACTTATTAGTGCTATCGGGCTGAAGGATCATAAGCAAGCACCTTCCATTCTTCTACCTAAGCACACACCTCTATTGAAGCTACATCTAAGCTTTGATTTCCTTTGATTTATTGATTCTAGCTAGTTCCTAGCAAATAAACAAGGTAAACCCATTGAATATCTATTGATTTCCATGATGAATTCATGAAGAAATCATGAAATCGAACCTATTGAAACCCTAGCTAATTTCCCCATGGATTCTTAAGCTTATGTGTTGTGCTTGATAGTTAGAAATAGTTTTGGATATTGTTTATAACCGTTGAAACTCTAGGAATGAATTTTGATAAACTTCCATGTTTCCTATATAGCTCAATCTATTGGTGGAGAGGATTTACCAACACCTAACAAGCCTCTTAGCAAGGGAATTGTAATCCAAGAGCCTCAATAGCTTCGGAGCCATCAGTGAGTGTAGTTGTGTCATGGGAGTGACTAGGTGTCATTCTTTTGCAATGTTCATCATTGTGGTAAGCATTGTTCATCATTGCGGTAAGTATTAGTAAGTTAAATGCTATAGCCATTATTAACATTGATAATATTGAACAAGGTAAGCATTGATTTACATGAATATTATTGGCTTACATATTGATTCATTGGATACGGGTAGACATTGGATACATTTGGCATGTCATATAAATCATTGAGCTCATGTACGATGGACTATGATCCTTGGGTTAAAACCCTTATCGGCGATGTTGGCAGGATGTATGTGTATTGGTCATTGACGATGTGGAGGGATAGACCGTTTATTGACTTCTTAGCTTGGCGATGTTGGATAGGAATTCGTGTATCTATCGGTTACTTCGATCTAAGGAAAATGAGTATTTTGAATACAAAGTTCATAGTATGCATGTACATTGTTAAATTATGTTTATCACATGCCTAATATATTATAATATGGTTTTTATATTGACACTTATAACAATGAACTCATTGGCATGCATTACCGCTTAATTTGTTATTGTTGATAACTACCTCACTAAGTTATGTAAGCCTAACATAGTTCATTGCATACATTTTCATGTTCTATAGCTTAGTGAAGTGGATCGTGGTTAGCCAGTCGCAAGTCACCTCTGAGTCCCCTTTTTGTAATGTACATTCACCTTTAAACTTCTAGAATGGTGGCATATGACTCTAGTATGTCTAAGTGGCATAATGGACATGTTTCGAATGTGTAAGTTTAAAGTACACATATATGGTATTTTTGGGAAATTGGAATGGCAGCGGAGATGACATATTTGGTTAAGTTACACTCCATTAGCGTATATGTTGCTAAAAATGTTAAAATGAGACACGAGCATGAATATTGGGTACTTCTAGGAAACAACACCTTAAATACAGGCTAAAAAAAGCCATATACCGAATTTGTTATAAAAAATCGTAAGAAATTTTGCACATGTACCAAATTTGTTACCAAAATAGTAAGAAATTCGGTATGTACATAATTTCTTACGACTTTTTTATACATACCGAATTTCTTACAAAAGTTGTAAGAATTTTGTACATGTACCGAAATTCTTACAAAAGTAGTAAGAAATTATTTACATACCGAATTTCTTACGATTTTGTAAGAATTTCGATACATTGTACAAAATTTCTTACGATTTTTGTAACAAATTTGGTACATGCCTTTTTTAGCCTGTATTTAAGGTGTTGTTTTTAGAACTTCCCATGAATATTAGGTCATAGAACTTATTGGAAACCATTGGTATTGATTAAGGAATCATTGGACATGTTTTGGTTAGGTAAATAATGCAAAAACCAGAAAATTATAACATTACAGAATAGGCGTATCGATAAGGGTAGATGTGTATCGGTATCAGTGTGCATATTTGAACCAAACCGTTAAATGGGTTAGCGGTACAGATTGAGATGTGTCGATACGGATTTTCAACACTGGAAATTTGAATTCTTCCTGGGTACCAGTACGAAAAGGACTCGTACTGATCCCTCATTTGCCTATAGGCTGGTACAGGTACGGCGTGACCCGTACTAATACCGATTTTTGTCACTGAAATTTGTAACTTTAGTTTGTTCACAAGGGGTACTAATACATGAGGAGAAAGTATCGGTACGACCTCACGAGTACCGGTACAGACTACCATGTATCAAAACTAAATTTTGCCACTGGAAAATATTTTGAATAGAAGTGCCGGTACGACCTCTCGAGTACCGATACTAAGATAGGTAATTCTGTTATTGGCCTAAATTGGTTTGTAAACTTTATAAAAATAGACCTTAATATTGGTAGAGTTAAATGAGCATGATGTACACCTCAAAACTCAGTGGAATTTGGAATGTTTGTATATTATGACTCTAATTTAATATTGGTACTATTAGTTACTAGAAAAGACCTCAATTTTTTAAATTTTACAATTTAGTCCCTAAACACTGATTACATTGCATTTGAATCCATATTGATAAATTGATTAATTAATTGACCACCTTATAGTCATATTTATTGTAACATTGTAATATTGGCATTCATTGATCAAAGTATAGTATACATAGCATCGGTTTTCACTGTACAATTACCGACATTGACCATTGGCGGCATCTTCGACCCGATTCTCTACCAGACCAGGAAGAGGGTGTTACAATCCAAACTGCCTAAGAACCCGAATGCCGTAAAACATATCAACATTCGCAAAATGTAACAACAACATTACTCAACACCAATTTTTGACATTTTCATAGGCATCGTTCGGAATCACCTCGCGAATATCATCATCCTCATATGACATCCATCAGAACTGCAATAATACGTACATAACAAGAAAGTTGGATCAAAATAAATTGAAAATTGCAAATATCAATCAAAAGCGAATTTGCATTATTTGCTCGTCGCAATACATGTCAATCTTCATTCTATCTTTAAGAATTAAATTTAACTACAAAGCCTTCTTTTTGAATGTTTGGCTCCATTTGCACAATACAAATACATACATCATGCTTTCCACTAATAACATCTAAAATTATTGTGTGACTGAACATTATTACTTTGGAGCGAGTGGGAATTCAGACGGAGCATCGTAAATTGGTGCCAAGATTGGAAGACGGAGCAAATAATACGTACATAACAAAAAAGTTGGATCAAAATAAATTGAAAATTGCAAATATCAATCAAAAGCGAATTTGCATTATTTGCTCGTCGCAATACATGTCAATCTTCATTCTATCTTTAAGGATTAAATTTAACTACAACGCCTTTTTTTAATGTTTGGCTCCATTTGCACAATACAAATACATACACCATGCTTTCCACTAATAACATCTAAAATTATTGTGTGACTCAACATTATTACTTTGGAGTGAGTGGGAATTCAGACGGAGCATCGTAAATTGGTGCCAGGATTGGAAGCTTGTACTAGGCCCATGACTGTAGCAGCACCACACACCCACCAATATAGTCATTCAAGAATCTTTTGTTGACGACTGACTGATTGGATGCCTTGCACAATTCGCGGTAGAGGAAACTTAATATTGCAGGCCTCCAACTGAATTTTCTTGCTCCAAACGACGTCTACAAGAATAGGAGGTATTGCGTGTGCACGTGAGAACTCGATTTGTCTGGTAGTAGCATACCACTAAGAAGGAGAAATATATAAGCTCGAGCAACGCATTCAATTTCTACCGATGTGGAATTTTCATCAACTTGAAAATCACTCTTCATCCATGTCAGCTTCACACATTTACCATCAACAACATGCACTGGTGGTGTCTTCCCTTAAATACTTGAAGCAGTAATCTTCAGGATAATCCTTATTCTGAGAAATGATTGAACTACCCGAAATTTGGACACCAAGATACATAGCAACATCTTCGAGGGTGATTGTGCACTCCCCACACGGCATGTGAAAGGTATGCGTCTTTGGCTTTCAACGCTCCACCAACCTATTAATCAACTCTGGCATGACTTGAAAGTCATGAATCTTTGACGCATACCTAAAACCGTCTGTCTCCAGAAATTCTCTTATATATAGGCTTGGCGGATCGCTCCATCAAGCGAGGCCGAAATTTTGCCTCCTCAGTCTACAAACACAAAATTTAAATTAAATTAGTACTTCGTCATTTACAAACAATAAATTAAAAGTTGTAAAAAACCATAAATTCTTACCAATAATTTCATGTTCTTCGTGATGTGGGAATCTTCAAGTCTTAATAACGCCATTTCCCCCCAATAATTATGCGTAATTAAATGCCTAAAACATCACAAATCAATCGAATTTCAAAATATTTTCAATTAAAATAATTACAACACAATTTACTATTCAGATTAAACAAAATTATTCATATATAAAAAATTCTTATAAAATATTAATCATAATCTAAAAAATTAATCGTAATCTATAAAGTCAAACAACGTTACTTTTAATCTTCCAAAATATGTGTGAGCTTGCTTCTTCTAGAAAATCACACAGCTTGACAAACTCCTTTACTTTGCTCGAACATAAGATGTTGAAAAAAATTGTGTTCTAACCCTAAACAAAACTACCTATTTATAGGAAACTAAAAAAAACCCTAATTTGAAAATCCCTAAACAAACCCGTTGTGTTTTTTCGTAAAAATCGTAATGGCACGTTAAGCCAAATGGAACTTGTCGTGCGTGCAGGACGAGTTCAATTTAGGATTAGGTTAATCACCTGATTAAGTTTTTAAACGGATATTTAAAAAATTAAAACATGTCGTTCACACACGGCGAGTTTGAATAAAAAAATAATATTATTTTTTAACTCATCGTGCTTCTACGACGAGTTCACTGTAATGGTGCTAGTCCGAGAAATATAAAATTTTGGGTACTAATTTAATAATTTTAGGATGTAGGGGGCTACTTTTGTCTTTAATCCCATCCTTCACCAATTACCAATATAAAGGAGCAGCTGATTAACCTACACTTTGTCATAACCTACACTTTGTCATACGTTATAATTATAACGCATCGCTCCCGCGTTTTCTCATTCATTTTAGGCTTAATAGTTAGAAAGGTACTTAAATTATATCTTTCCTTTCAGTTAGGTGTCTAAAATTTATTTTGATAATTTGATCTTTCGCGTTCGTTGTTCAATATTTAATTGATATGCCTATCGCCAATTACTTGCGATGGGTGATTGGAAAAAATAGACGGGGGCATCCGACGTTGACGGTGGTGGATTCGGCAAGGTTATCGATGTTGACAATATGTTAAGTTTGAGGTTCTAGGTTTAGGCGTTAGTGATTTGAGACTATTTAATGATTTTTTTTTTTGAAAATTTGGGATATTTTTCAATTTGATTTTTAAAAAAATAAAAGACAAAAAGTAAAAGTCAAGTGTCTAGCTATGATTGGATGATGGATGTTTTTGACAAATTAACTTTAAAGTGTACCAAAATAAAACGTTAGACACTTATTTTCACCCGAAAAAACTTTAAAAACTTTAAAAACAAAAAAAAATAATTTGAGCACTTATTTTATGATTAAGTTTTTTATTACCAAAACTATATTATATATATCTATTCACAATTATGATATTATTATCATCATCACCCAGCAAGATAATCAATAAACAAATAGTTTAATTTAACTTTACTTTTAAGGACTGATTCCCACAAATCTCAACTAGTCTACTATTTCCATCCGGAGAAAAGAAGGAAAAAAAACAAATTTACATCTAACCCCTCAGGTCCACTCCAAAATATCACAAAAAGTCTACTTAGACTTCTTTTAAAAAAGAGTTTATTATTCGGTTATGAAGTTGACTTGAATACCATTCCCACGGCAGGAGCCATGTTCTCCTGCGCCGCGGGTTGAGAGTGGCGGTGCTCCCCTTCGTAAGTTACAATCAACATCGTCAGATCATCCGTGGCTCGCTCCACGTGTTTCCTCGCGGGGCACCCTCTGATGCTACTGCACTTGTAATATCCCCTGTACAAACAAAAGTCAACGCAAAACTCAAATCCTAGAAATGTATGATTCCGTGATTTAGGGTTTAAAAAGAGACTGAAAACATAAGATTCTCGGGACTACAGTAGTTACCGTGGGTATGGTGAGCCCTTGATCGGTTTTTGCCCGTACTTCCTCCAGGAATACTCGTCTGCCGGAATATCGGCGATCTTAGAACTGATCGCCGGAACTCTAATTACCTTTTTCACCCTATTCTTCCTGAAATATCAAACCAAATACAAAGTCAACATCGATTTTGATGAGCCCAGCTAAACTCGGACGTTTTTTTAATCTTGACTCGGCTGATTCCTACGCAACTCAACGAAGCCGATAGCTATTTGTAGTATTACCTTCGGTTTGAGGAGCAGTGGCACTTGCCGCTGCCTGAGACGTTATCCGAGTGCTCATGTTCGCGGCACCTCTTCTTTAACGGAACCGATGATAGTGGTGGTTTTCCAGCGGAAACGGCCTGCGCCGGCGTCAAGAACAGAGATGAACCTTGCTTCCCGTTTGAAACGCTGCCGTCGCCGGTGATGGCAGAAGACATAAACGAAGAGTTGGAGGAGATCCTGAAGCTTTCATTAGTAAACTCCAACTCTGCACTTTTAGAGTTGGAGCTAAACAAATTAGGTTTTGTGAAATCGAGAGTCAAACTCTGTGGCTGCGAAGGAACGAAACTAGCGGGAGTCGCAATTGGAGCTTCGGCCGGCGCCGGAGTTTGACTCAGAACCTTGTGGGAATTAGTATCAGTTAGAGAAGCAGAGGATGAGGACGGGGAGGAAGAGGAAGAGGACTGAACCGGTCCACGCCTGAACCTGGCGTGACCGGTTCTGTTGATTAGTGAGATGACCTTTTTGAACTTAGAGACGGCGAGGTCGGCGTGGTTCGAGTGTTGAGAAAGGAGGGTGATGAGGTGCTCCATGCTCTTCATGCCTTGCGATGCAGCCTCTTGTATGGCCGTAGGATCATCCATATTATGTAAACTCATCAGATCCGCCGCCATTTTCACAGAAGAAAAACGAAGAGCGAAGAAAAGTGAAGAAATCGAAAGATCAACAAGTCATTGAAGCCTGGGAGGGGTTGATATAAGGGGGCATTGGCCGGGTAAATCGGAGGGCTAAGATTGATTTGAAAATTTTGCATGGTTGAATAAAGAAATGGGTGCGGTGGCCGGTGGGTGGTGGGAGCCAGCGCAGAGAGAATAATAGGCAAGATTTGGGTTTGAATTTGATTGAATAAATTGATCAACAACGTTGACTAGACTTTTAACAAAAACAAACAATTCGCTGTTAAATGATCAAGTCAAAATAACGTAGTGGAGGTTCAAACTTAGGTTAGTCTTTTTATTGTAGTCGACCTTTTCATTTTCTTTTTTTAGGCAATGCAAGTCAATTTTACTTTTCAAATCAATTTCTCATTTGTTCTATATACATGAAATGATTCATTTATATTTGTTGATGACAAAATAAGGAGGTACCGAATAAGAGAAGTGAAGACGGTTATTAAAGTGGTTGTGGTAAATTCAAACAGTTTATCTTTCTAGGTTTGAGGTAAAGAGTAGCATATAAGATGTTGGTCGGAATGGAGAAGATAAGATGAGGAAGAAAGAGTTGTACACCCCTCACTGTCGGATCTAGACTTCATATTAAGTGGGTTCAAGAAAGTCAAAATTAAACGAACTAAGTGGGAACAGTAAAAAATACAACTAAACGGGGTCAAGTAAGTTCAAATATATTTAATTTTCCCTTCTACCCTCAATTTTTTTTACAAGAATTCTCTAGAATCAAGTGGGTCAATTAACTCCACTAAAGTCCATTTAAATCCGCCCCTAACACCCCTCTCAGTTTAGCCATGCCCAAACACATCGTGGGTATCCTTAGGTATTCTCTCCTCTCATAGGGGGTGCGAGTATTTATGGCCCATTAGTCTATTGGTGATTGATAATGTTAGACCCTAACATTAGGAATTGCATGCTGGTCATGTAGATATTGTGCAGTGGCGCCTGATAATATTTGTTCCCAAAACAACTTGAGAACTTATGTAATATTAATCTCTAGAAGAGCCTATCTCCATAAGAATTGTTGTTGTGGATTGTTTTCATTGTTTACCAAATATATAGGTGTTAAGGAGTATTTTTAAAATCGTGCGGAGGTGAAGGATTTAGGTGTAGCAATATTATATAAAATTAAATTTATGTTTGGATTGAGATGGAAAAGAGGAAATGAAAGAAAATGTTATCATTCCCTTGTTTAAATAACATCTTTTCATATAATCATTGATATCGATTTATTGATTGACTAATCTAAATCGAATACTATAATTATTTATTACATAGTTATCTTTCCAACCTAATTTGTTTTGTTTGTACAACTAGAATTCTAACCTCTGACTTGACTTTGTTTAAGAATGTAACGTCTCATCCAACTAAAAATCGATAGTTGGTAAATATTTATAAACAAATAATTATTTGGATTAAAGGTAGGCCCTCAACGAAAAATAAAAGAATCAATTAAGCCCTTATAAATTTTTTTTACCCAATTTAACCCTCATAATTCAAATTACAATCAAATTAACCCTTTCGTAATGTGATCATGTTAACCGTCAGGGTCCAATAATGATCAACGCAGTCATCGTTATGGTCAACATTATAGAAGGGTTGATTTGATTGTAATTTCAATTATTAGGGCTAAATTGAGTGTGAAAAATTCTGAGGGCTTAATTGATTTTGTGTTTTCGCCCTCAGGCTAAATTTAGCCTTAATTTCACAAACTTATTCAAGTTGAGGAAAAATGGAAAAAGAAAACAATATCAATAAGTAAATCGAAAGACGAAATAGGATGACCATGATGATCATAGATACGTTGCCTACTTTTGTTTAATTATTTTATCAAATTATTTGTACTTTTTCTCAATGAACCAATTCTTAAGAATGTTTATGATAGGCTCGAGTCGATCAACCGAAGACTGCCAAGGGGGTCTGTTGCGTGTAATAAGTGCTACGCAATTGTGCAAGTATATACATCGCAAGTAATAAAGTGATATAAGTATCGAGTATCGTCTCCACAAGGATTGGTTTATGATATGCTCGAGTATCATCTCCACAAGGATTGGTCGGAATGGCAACTTAATTGCTGCGGCAATTGATGTCAATTGGGTTGCCAAGGCAACTGGTATAGCGGTTGCCGGGGTGACTAGTATAACGATGCCGGGGCAACTGCTTGGGAAACTAAGTGGCAACCTTCAAGGTTCGTCAAAGCGTTCTTCAATGGTTTCTCCTTATTCCTAATTCGAAACACTAGTAATTGTGCATGCCTTGATAATACCTCCCAACGTGAACCAATGGTGGACAACAACTGATCTTGCGCTCCTTTTAGCTATTGAAATTCACAACTTACCCCCTAAGCCGAATTGGTCTTCACCATCGATTTGATTGAATAAAGACCATGCTCGTTCGTTTCGTGAATCCAACTCTCCGGATATTAGATAAATAGATAGTTTCACGAAATCCTCTCTCAATTCACTCACAAACAAGATTAAAAACCAAGAATGAACAAACCTTGAATTAAAATTGCAAACTCAAACTCAAAAACATAAACAAATCTGATCGTTTATGAAAACCACAAAACCCAAAATAACCCAAGCAAATCAAGTTAGTCCATGGCTGGGTTTTGAAAGATATACAAAGAATAATCCCCAACCATGAATCTAACCGAAAAACTAAGAAGAAAAAGATGAAGAAATCAGTGCAGCCTTCTTAGTCGAACTCTCTCCCTAGCGACCTCTCTTACACGCCTTGTAGTTGGCGGCTAGGCTTTTTATTTATAGGAGAAGGCTAGGTCAAAGTTCTTCTTGAGGAGGAAGTTAAGTTGGATTTAAATTGAATAAAATAAGTATGAAATCTCTTTAAATCTTTGTCGAACTAAAACTTCTTCTATTTTCTTGGGATTTATCTCTCTTAACCTTTTCATGAACCTCCAATCTTCTTTCTTCGTGCCACCTATCACGATTGAATCAAAATTTTCTGCTCTTCAATTCGGCTACCACTTTACCTCTCTCTTCTTGTCGATGGTTGCCACGTCAACTTTTTCGGCATCTCCTTCTTGCCGATGGTTGTCATGGCAACTGTCCTGACAACTAGTCTTGCACGCATAAAAATAGCCTCTAGCAGTATCTTTTTCTACCAAAACTAATCAAAACATGAACTCAAGCATACTGGTGAAGGTAATTATGAAAATATGCATGAATGCCTAATAATGCAACTAAAATGAGCTTAAGTATAACAATAATATAAGTAAAAATGGTCATAAAAGTAGTACTTTTGAACACTCATTAGGGTTAAAATGCTTCTCAAATGAATTGGTAAAAAACCGAAAAATAGTAGATAATTTGCACAAGCGATTTTAGATTGGTTCGACTTCTAAACCAAGTCTACATCCACGCTAAGGATTTCCCAATTCACTAATGAATACATTCTTTTTTTAAGGACAAAGTGATAACCTTTACATCTATATCTTTTCAAAGGCTAAGATAAAACATCCCTAGTTCTTCTAAGGCTCAACTAGAACCTATCCCTCAATTACGAGGTCTTGACATTTGTAAACTTAATACCTCTATAGGTGGGTGTTTACACATTTTGGCTCACTAGGATTTAACTTAATTACAAGAGAAATAAGCAAATAAACAATGAAAAACTCTTCTTTATTGATCTTTAAGCTCGAATATCCATCCTTTTGTTCTTCAAGTGTCCTTGGCTTGTATTTATAATGTGGAATGTAAAACTAACCGTTTATATTCGTTGGGGAAGGTTTGGAGCCGTTGGAGGGTGTTTTTTCTTCATAAAAAGTAGTTTCAGTCCAATGGGTTTTGGTATTTGGAAGTGGGTATCGATAATCCTTCAAAATATAGTCGTTACAGGCTCAAATTTAAATTTTTGGCAGCTCGTATCGGTACGTGAACAGTGCGTACCTCCCCGTGCATATACATGAATAGTGCGCACTTGTACTCCGTATTCATGAACAGTGCGAAATAGTTTTTTTTTCGTGTTTTAAAAGCTTTAAAAACATTTTTAAAAATATTTTAATCAACTAAAAAATATTTTATAATTTTAAAACAATTAATAACACACATTTTTGAGGTTTTAAAACTTCGAAACATATTTTTCAAGTTTGTTGGACTTTGATTTATTTTTGCAATATTTGAATAAGTTCGAAAACATTTTTATCTTAAATTGTTATATCGAAATATTTATCTCAACAGTTTGTATGAACCAACCGGGAGCTATGTTGCTTTTCAAATATTATCAGATAAATCATGTTTTTTTCCTTTACCCCTAACAGGAACATTAAGTCTAAAGATTCATCAATTTATTTCCTAATGAGATCATTCATCGAATCATTAGCTTCCTCCCTTTCGAATCAGCTGTCTACATCACTTTCCTTTCAAAATGATAGAATGACCTTTGGAGAATAAAGATGCAACGACCCGAATTTATGAGTCAACAATTAGGCGTTGACATGGGTTATGGACCTTCATGTTGGATTGGGTAATTAGGCCCTTTGGGCCAAGTTTGGGCATTATTGGATGAGTATTGAACTATAGGCTTCAGTAGTGACCATTGTGTGACAAGGAAGAAAGTTGGGGACCTTATGTGGTAATTATACCCTTTTTAGAATTAAAGGCGGGCTTTCCCCTTATTTGGGGTGGTATTCACGTGGGTTTTAAGAGTAAAAGGAGTTTGGGTGAGATGACCGTTTTCCACTCTTTCTTTTCACCCAACCTCTTCTTTTTCTCTCTCTCTAAACATTCATGAATATTTTGAATTAAATAAGCCAATCTTGCTACTCATTTCTTCCATCCAAGATCTAAGATTAAAGTATGTTGATCTCCTCTTGAAGAGCTTCAAGAAAAGTGTATTTTTCGTGATAAAGAGGTAAGCTTCCATTAATGAGTTTTTAATTTACATTTTAAGCTTTAGGGGTTTCCATAAAGTTTCCCTTGATTTTTAAGGTTGTAAATTCGTATCTAAGCTTGCCATAGTTGTTAGTTCAAGCTTTAATTCGATTTCCAAATTTGTTTTTCAAGAAAAAGGAGTTGAAAAGTTCCTACATGCTTGGGTCTAAGAGATGAGGTTAAAGGAGCAAAGGGTTAGAGCTTATTTCGGGATTTTGGCTAAAGGTCAGTACATATCTGACTCCTTTAATTCTTGAGGATCATAAATTAATAGCTTTGCTTGATGTTATGATTTTATGGGTGTTTCTTGGGTGAAACTTATCTTGGGAAATTAAAGTAAGGATTTTGATGCTAGTAGGTGGGTAAAATGACTCATTTAAACCCATAACATACCATAAAAAGTTTAAACAATTAATTGGAGTAGGTTGATTATGTTTATATCCAAGTTAGGTTGTTTTCTAAGCTGTAGAATATATAATTTATGGGCTCGAATAACGATAGGCGAGGTGCCCGTACCGGTACTCCTGTTTAAAATGAAGAACACAATTGAGCTATGAGAGGAATACTGATACGACTTTTAGGTTGTATCGGTACAGGTCGACTTATATCAGTACCCCTTAGCTAGAAGAAATTCTAGAGAAGAAACCTAATATCGGGACACGGTGAGCCGTATCGGTACCAATGTCGTACCGATAGTCGTGATCGAGTATCAGTACCGAGTGGTCGTCAAACTCTCCCTCTAAGGAGTAAGTATATTGGTACGTGATGGATGTGTACCGGTACTCAAAGCCTGGTTAGAATTTCAGTGAGCAATCATGGGTATCAATACGAAACCAACCATATTGTACCAAGAGTCCAGTATCAGTACGCGGGGTTACGTACCGATACGCCCTAGGCAAACTACCAAAAAAATTGATTGTGTTGGGTTCGAACGATCAATCAAATTTCCCAAGAGGAGGGGTGAATTGGCCTTTGTGTGAAATTGGTGGAAGCAAAAGGAAATTAAAAAATTGTACAATGATTTATAGTGTTTCGAATTCTCAACCAAGTCTACCTCCACTACCTTAGCTATTCACGCTAAGAATTTTTCACAAATTCACTAATTTGTCTTTCCTTTTTCTAAGATCAATAAGATAACCTTTACAAACCCTCAAAGCTTATACCCTAAAGCTTTGAGACACTTCTCAATAAGAGAATAATATAGAGCAAACAATGAAAAACCTCACAATTTAGCTCTCACCCAAAATCCTAACACTTGAGCAAATGTGACAATTTGTCTCACTAGTGTTTTCTACAAGGAATTTGACAATTTAAGCACTAAAACAATTTCTCTATTCGAAGAATATTTGTATTGAGTTTCTTGTTATTCCAAGGATGCTTGAAGAGGTCTTTTAAACCCTCTAATGGCTTCATGATCGTTTCTAGCTGTTGGGGGTTGATTAGAGCCGTTAGGGATTTTATTCCAGCATTAAATGCACTTCTGGATATGTTGCTATCGATACTTGTATTTGAGTATTGGTACCCACCTTAAAATCGAAAGAGTCATTATAGTGTTTTTCCAATAGGTACCAATACGCGATACTTTCGTATCGGTACGGGACCACTCGTATCAATACAGACTTAGCTGTATCAGTACGCGGTTTAGCTATTAGAAAATTTGAAAACTTGGGAAACAAAGGGCGTATCAGTACACGAGCGACTGTATCGATACCTTCTCTTTTGGGTATCGGTACGAGGAAGACCGTACTGGTTCTCGAAGCATGTTTTTGACTCGTGGGTTATTTTGAAAGCATTTCTTTAAGTCAAAACCATTTAGAACATATTTTTTTATCAACACGTATGATTTTATTGAGGTAAAAAACCATACAAAAGTTTGCACATGCCTCATTAAAAAACCCCTAAGCCTAGTCGGGGGAAAAAGTACCACATGCTAACTTAAAACAAACGACAAAGACAAGCCATGCCCAAACAAGCCCCAACCAAAGAACCAATACAAAGAAAAAAAGGACCTCAACAAACCAAACTAAATTGTAGCTCACAGTGGCTCACGCATGTAGGTAAATGATAAAGCCAACACCTAAGCGAACAACCAAGACATAACCTCATTCAAGAATCTGAAAAATCAAACTCCTATATACTCTACTCTTCGCTAAAGCATCTGCAACACCATTCGCTTCCCGATATATATGAGAAAAGCACCCATTAGCTAACACCACACACGACGCATCAATACTTTGAAACAATTCCAAAAATTTCCATGGTTGTTTGTCGGGATTAAGAACCCGTCCAATTGCCACTTGCGAATCCGATTCAATCACCAAACTCACTGCATTCTTCCAAATAGAATCCAAAAGCATACCAAGTGCGAACCTAATCGCCCGAAGTTCAGCCTCATTCGATTCCATAAGACCGAGAGGGGCCGGAAATAAAGCATGAATTGTGCCATGATAATCGCGCAAAACTCCTCCAAAACCAGCTGGCCCCGGCTTACCCATTGCATCCCAGTCCACATTAAACTTAAGTCAACCCTCCACCGGAGGAACCCAGACCACTCCCACCCTCGGAACTAAACCATAAGAGGTGACTGAAAAAGACCAAGGATAAGACCACCACTGAGCCTCAGCCACCAAATTAGCATTCTTCGAAGCTTTCACCCAATAAAGCGCGCAAGGCTTAGACAAGAAAAAATCTCATCCATGGACAACGTCTTGGAATTAATAATTTTATCATTCCATCCCAACCAAAGGGAACAGAGTAAAGTCGCACAACCCGACACCCACCACTCCCAATAAATACCAGAAAAAGAACAATGCGAACGGGGCACCAGAAAGTCTTTTAATGTGCGCGACAAAGGCATAAATAACTGCCACCAATCCAAGAAACGGTGCCGCAATTCACGTACCATAGGAGTGACCGAAAATATGTCATAAGGAAATTGCGTTCGTGCAGGCCTCAACACTTTTCTTTTGGTTTCAAATCGTTTGATTTATATATATTGGCGTACTGCTCTTAATTTTGTACTGTTCATTTAAATAATAATATTTTATCTTATTATTTATTCTTGGATTAACGACTATATTCTAACAATCTTAAGACAAATTCTTCTAAAGTTTGAATCCAAGATGAACATCATACTTGTACAGAGTAGTGTCATACATGTTCAACTCGAAAGCTTACGCGGATCAAGTTTTTTATTGTTTTATGTTTCCTAACATGTTTCATGTTCTAGCTCTATGCTTTTGCAATAATTTAATCTTATATGGGAACTAATTTCTCAACATGTTCATTTGAATTATTTTAGAAAAGCATGACTAAATTTGCGTCAATGAGGTGAGAAGATTGAGCTGCTGCTAACTATAATCTTGTGGTACAATGACAGACAACTCATTGTGCATGCTTTATTGGAAAGATGTTTTGGTATAAGGTAATTTTAAATCTTTAAATATATGGTTTATTACCTTATTAATCATGTGTGCATATTTTATGGCAATAGCAAAACCATTATTATGGTATTATGTTGGAAATATTATTATGGTATTATTACCTAATATTGTTTTGGCCTTAAATATGAAGAGAGAAAAAACATATGTGATTTAAAAAGGTTGCCTTGTTCGGTTAGTGAGAATCAATGTGATTATTGTATTATTAAAGGTAATCCTTATATTTTTTACATCATTGTGGTAATATTCATGATACTTTTATTATGGTCTTAAGGTAATTTTTAACATTCCTTAATAAAGTTTGGTCAAAATATTATTAAGATATTTTCATGGTAATGTTAACGCCTTAAATCAAGGTATTATTTATCATTTTGTTACCTTACAATTTTGGCATTAATATTAAATAGTAAAATGTAATGAATAAAAGATATCTTATGTCATTTTTGGAAATACTGTGGATTATTTATTTTTGTACTAATAATTTTTTTGAGAAATTTTATAGAGACGAACATGATATTCAAATGAAATCTTGATTTGTCTTAGAAACAAAGATCTTGTAAATAATTCGTTTCGGGAATTATTTTCTGCTGTTTTAACGAGTTTACTTGATCTTCCAAACAAGAATTAATGGAATTAAAATCAAAGGATTAATTCCTTTTGATTTTTGTTGGTTAAACAGAATTAAGTTGGATGATATCTCTATTGTTTAACAGAAGATATAATGGAAATAAACTACTAAATTAGAATCTTGCGTTGATTCTAATTTTAGAAAAGAACATAAATCATTGAATTTATTTTCAAGAGAATCTTGTATGATTCTAATGTTGCAAGGAAAATAAATCATTGAATTTATTTCCTTAAGAATCTTGTATGTTTCTCTTTGGTATGAAAAATAAATCATTGAATTTATTTTCTTGGGAATCAAGTATGATTCAATTTTGTAAAAGGAAATAGATCATTAAATTTATTCTTATGCTAGAATCATGTGTTGATTCTAACGTGTTAGGGGAAATAAATCGTTGCATTTAATTTCGTGTGAATCTAGAATGATTCAATCTTGAAATAAATTGGTGAAATTATTTTGGGAAAAGAAATAACTCATATCTATTATTTACTAAACAACAAAAGTAAGATTTCATTTTGGAAATAAATCGGTGAATTTATTTCAAAAAGTAACATTGGTTACCAAATTCAAAGCGATGATTCTGACTGAGGTCTTGAATCAAAGCATAGAAAAACTTGGTTCTCTATGTCAAAATTAAATTCTTAAAGCATATTCTGATGCATGTTATGAAGTGCACAGTGTTTAAAAATGGCTAAAGAATTGTGATGGTCGTTGGATCATAAACAAATTATTGAAAGACAATTTGAAAGTGCAAGTCTAGGATTGGTTCTTTGAGAGACCTGGTATTTAAGCGTGCCTAGTGCACCACCTCTCTTTCATAAGTTACCTACCTGGTGCATTGTTTATTATTTTTCTTTCTATTAATACCGTGTGAACTTTTGTTTGGGGTTTAGTTTATTAAATCTCCGTCGTCTAACAAAAGTTAAAAATTATGTTTGTTTCTAATTTTAGTCTCTGATTAAATCTCTGACGTTTAAGTAGATTCATAATGCTTTGGTTTTGGATTGTGTCTATGTGACACAATGGAAAAAACAGTGAAATTCATTGGAAAGAATTTCAAACATGGAAACAAAAGATGCTGCATATTTGCCATGATAAACATTGTCAAATATATGAAGGATGATCCTTGTATGATTAGAAAAGATAAGGTAAATATTGTTACCACCTTCAAATGTTACTAAGGTAAATATTGCTAAGAGACATATTACCACGACAAACGTAGTGGAAGTCGAAAATGACTTGAAACCACGAATTAGGCGGTGTGTTCAAGAAGCAGAATTTTACGGAAAATGCTTCAATTGCCATAAGATGAGGAACAAGTCTTCGGACTATATATTTTCAAATGAGGGCAATTTTTTGGCGTAACAATTGATATGGCAACATATTGGTTGAATGAATACGTGTATTTGCTTAAAAGCAAAGATGAAGCTATAAAGAAAATTGTTCTCTATCAGCATGATGTTGAAACCCAAACTTAATTAAAGGATTAAGGTGGAAAGAATCTCTATATGAGTAACGTTGGTACTATAATGTGCTTAACATGTGGGGGAAGTTGTTAAATCAACTAATTAAATAAGGTTTCCCACAACAAAAGAAACAAGGCACCATATGAGTTATGGAAGGTAATTAAACCTTCCTACAACAACTTGAAAATGTGGGGGTATCTTGCAAAGGTAATGAACTCATTACTAAAGTAAATGAAAATAGATCCCCAAAAACGATGGATAGTATTGACTATACAAAACATAGCAACGAATATAGATTTCTTATGTATGAATCGAAGAACCCTGAGATTCATAAGAATACGATAATGGAATCAAAGAATGCATCTTTCTTTGAAAATGTATTCCCTTGTAAAGCTAGGGAAGTTGGTCAAAGTTCAATGAAACGAACTTCGAAGACTATTAATAAAGATGACTCAAATGATCAACAAGGGGTTGAGCTTGAAATAGAGCCATGAGTAAGAGTAGAAATATTCTTTGGATTAGATTTTTCTTACCTTTATGCTAGAGGTTAAACCTCTAACGTATACGTTCATCTGAAGACACCTTATGAAAAGATGCCATTAAGAGCGAAATTGATTCCATCTTGCAAAGCCATACATGGGAATTAATGGACCTTCCCCCTAGAATTAAACCACTAAATTCAAAATGGATTTTCAAAAGGAAAATAAAAGCAAATGGAATAATTGATAAGTACAAGGCAAGGTTAGTAATCAAAGGATACCGAAAAAAGGAAGGCATTGATTAATTTGATACATTTTTCCTGTATCAAGGATGATGTAACCCCCTCGTCCCGGTCTGGTCGGATGACCGATCCGAGTGGGCCACATGGGGAAAACCGAAGCGAAACCCGTTAAGGCTTCCCCTCGGTTAACGACCCAGAAAATTTCCTTTTATTTTATCTTGTCTATAGGCATAATTAAATCCTATGTGAAGCACAGCAGCGGAAAATACAAACAATGTAACATGCTCTAATCAGCCAATACATTAAACAGCTCATTTTAGCCTTTTACAGCAGGCCGTTTCGAAACGCCCTTAGGGTGTTCCGAAACGCCTTGACTTAGTCAACATGCCAGGGTCTACCATAGGGTGACCGTTTTGAAACAGGGGTGACCCGTATCGAAACGACCCCCATCCGTTTCGAAACGGCAGGCCAATTGCAAAGGGACCGTATCAGAACAGGGTGACCCGTTTCGATACGCCCCTGTCTGCAGACTCCCTTTTGGCTGTTTTAAGGCACAAGGGTGCCCCAAAACACCACCAAAACACCCTACAACACCCTAACAATTAAACTTAAGGCAACCCAACTATATTAGCATGCTTCAACAAGATTAAGACGAGTCTAAACACTAAGGCAAGACATCACAAGTCATGCATTCATACAACAACATTCAAACATAAAGGCAACCTCTAAGGCACAAGCCTAACATTCATAATGAGCAATTTAGGCATGGGTTACAATTCAACATGGCCACACAAGCCATACAAAAGCAAGATATCAAGGAGTCTAAACAAGCTCCTAGACAACTACCAACTATCCATCAAAACAACACATGTCCCATTGCTCAAACTATTACATGTTCAACATTAAAAACTCATACTTGAAGTACTCAAGGTTAACAACCACACTTGGAGGCCCTCCACTTGCTTGAGCAACCCGCGAACTAAGGATCTGCAATGTTGAACAAAGAGAGCGTAAGCAATGATGCTTAGTGAGGGTAAGCTCTAAAAACAAACCTCAACATTGCAGGGTCCGAGCACGATCTAGCCAAGGCATTACACAAATATACCAATGATCCACAAGAGCCACAAGATAAAGATGTATGAGCAATATACAATATAAATGCCATGATCATAAGCTCAACTCCACAATACATGTAATCACATTCAAGCATCCCATCAAAGATCATAAACCTCAACACATTGATACACATATCAAACAACATTGGCACCTAGCTATGACCCGAATACGCGTATAGACATGTTGGAACTCACATCCAACAACCACATTACCTCACGGTGGGATTACACTCATCACCGATCTCGCGGAGGGGATTCCACTCATCCTCACGCCCCGTCGATGGGATTCCACTCATCACCGACTATTTTAAATACAATTTCCGTGCGAACCCGTACTCCTCATTGGTGACTCAACGCCACCAAGGCCACGCGCAACTTTTGACTCATGTGTACACACTAACATCCTAATGATCGATCATTTGTATTCAAGTATACTAGTGCCAACATTTACTCATTTCACATTACTCATTCCAATCATTTCTGTGCTTAGCACGTACTCACCAACAACCATCATCATGCATGTCTCAAGCATCACAAGTCATATCTCACCTCACATGTATAATACAATATACACAATCATTCATATCACATTTCATACGAGACATACACAACCACATAAATGAGTTCATCCAAAGGCTCTAGATCAAGTTTAGGATTAGGCTACCACCCTAATCCTAACTCTAGGTGGGTCTACCAAGCCCAACCTAGTCCATATACTCGAACCAACTATTTTAAAACCATTTAAAACAATTAACCACTCGCCTAAGCTTCCAAGCTCAAAGGCCAAGCACGCAACCACCTTCAATTTCCCGGATTTACTTCCGATGCTTCACCGATGTCCAATCTCGATTCTAATCAATCCCAAACACAAACAAAACATCCACCATCAATAATTCATCGTTGGAACTAACCCGGAATGCAATTCAACCACAGACTACCATGTTGCAAGCATGAACAATTTCCATTTTTTCACCAATTCGGATGGCCCCAAGACCATGTCCAAAAACCATGTTTTCAACTTCCATTACACTCACCAATGATCCTAATTAAACCCCTATCCATAGTACTATCAAAAGCCTATCAAAACCCACCTAAAACAACCTCTAAAACTCACCCAAAACCCTCCAAAAACCCCATGTTTACCCAATTCCGAAAATTGCTCAAAATCATTTGAAATTCACATATGTTATACCATTTGACCTCTATACAACATAACTAAACATATTAAATCAAAACACTTCACTTAACAACATAAAGATCTCATTTTAATCAAAATATTCAAAACTTCCATTTTCCAAAACCTTCATGAAAATGAAAATAAAAGGTACTTTCATGGAGAGGGAGGTAAGGGGAAGTAAAAAATACCATTACCTTTCAAAACGGAGTTGAAATGGATGAGGAATGAGATGGAATAGTGGAGAGGGGGAAGGGCTTCTATTTCACGTTGGAGATGAGAGGAGGAAGAGAGTGAATAGTGATATTTGTGAAAAAGGGGGGATTTAAATTAGAAAAGGGGTAAATTACAAAAAGGCCATTAATGAATGGCTATTCCCTTGTTTTTAAAATAGCTCTTCAATATTGAAATTAAATCGATTTGGTCCCACCTCAAATGTTTATTTTGAAAACCCGGAATTGTAAAAGAATCATTTTAATTATAAGACCGAGCCCAAATAATATTAAAATATTATTTTCACCTAACCCCCAAACCCAGGCGTTACAACTCTCCCCCACTTAAGGAATTTCGTCCCTGAAATTACCTGGTGGAAACAAATACGGAAACTGCTCAACCATATCTGCTTTCCTCTCCCACGTGGCCTCTTCCACACCTCTATGTCTCCACAACACTTTGACCAACTCTATGGTCTTGCCACGCAACACCTTGCTATCAGAAGCAAGTATCTCAACGGGCTCTTCATTGTAGGACAAATCCGGATTTAACTCTATCTCCTCTACGGGCATCACATGAGAAGGATCCGATCTGTATCTCCTAAGCATAGACACATGAAAGACATCATGGATCTTCTCTAACTCAGAAGGTAACCTCAAACGATAAGCTATAGGCCCAATTCGCTCAACTATCTCATACGGACCAATGAACCTCGGGCTCAACTTGCCCATCCGGCCAAATCTCATTACCTTCTTCCACGGAGATACTTTCAGAAACACTTTCTCACCCACTGAGTACTCAATCGGAAGCTGCTTTCAAATGGTCACAAATCAACTTCACTTTTTCGGTAGTCCCTTTAAGCAAGTCTGGCATAGGTAACAATCTCTGACCTGTCTCGGCCCAACAAATCGGAGTCCTACATCGTCTACCATACAAAGCCTCATAAGGTGCCATCTGAATACTAGACTGATAATTGTTGTTGTAAGCAAACTCAACCAACGGTAAGTGCTTCTCCCAAGAACCCTGGAAGTCAATCACACAACAACGAAACATATCCTCTAGAATTTGTATCACTCGCTCTGACTGCCCATCGGACTGAGGATGGTAAGATGTGCTGAAATGCAAACGGCTACCTAAAGCACTATGCAAGCAACCCCAGAATCTCGAAGTAAATCTAGGATCCCTATCTGAAACAATAGACTTCGGAACTCCATGAAGTCTCACAATCTCACGGATGTACAAGTTTGCCAACTTGTCTAAGGAATATGTAGTGTTCACTGCTAAGAAGTGAGCACACTTAGTGAACCTATCAACAATCAACCAAACAGAGTTCTTCTTTGAAGGAGACAAAGGCAACCCCGACACAAAATCCATGGTGATCCTCTCCCATTTCCATTCCGGAATCTTCAAAGGCTGTAGCAAACCTGAAGGAACCTGATGTTCTGCCTTCACTCTCTGACAAACCATACAACGGCTCACATACTCGGCTACATCTCTCTTCAAACCAACCCAGAAGTAATCATTCTTCAAATCTCGGTACATTTCGGTACTACCGGATGCATAGAAAAGGGACTCGAATGTGCTTCACTCAGAATCTGACGTCTCAGCTCAACATCTTCTGGTACAACAATTCTATCTATAAAGCACAACAGGTTCTCACCACTGAAACTATACTCGGTTGGTCTTCCTTCGGCTATGTCCTGAACATGAGGAACTAAACTCGCATCTTGCAACTGCTTCTCTCTAATCAACTGAATCAAAGAAGGCTTCACTTGCAACTCAGTGATCAAACCACCATCATCGGACACACTCAATCTAGCAAACATAGCTCTCAACTCAATGGCCACTTTTCTACTCAAAGCATCGGCTACTACATTTGCTTTACCCGGGTGGTACTCAATGGTCAAATCATAATCTTTTAACATCTCTAGCCATCTTCTCTGTCTCAAGTTCAACTCTTTCTGTGTCATCAAGTACTTCAAGCTCTTGTGATCGGTGTAAACTATACACTTCTCATCATACAAATAATGACGCCAAATCTTCAATGCAAACACAACTGTGGCTAGCTCTATATCATGAGTAGGATAGTTCTTCTCATGAATCTTCAACTGTCTAGAAGCATAAACAACAACTCTCCTTTCTTGCATCAAAACACATCCTAAGCCTACGTAGGAAGCATCACTGTAAATCACAAACACCTTACCTGAAACAGGTTGCACTAACACTGGAGCATTCGTCAAAGCTTCTTTCAATTTCTCAAAGGCCTTCTGTCTTGCATCTGACCATTCAAATTTGACTCCTTTTTGCAACAATTTAGTCAAAGGAGTAGCTACTCTAGAGAAACCATCAACAAATCTCCTATAGTAACCGGCTAATCCTAGGAAACTCCTAATCTCGGTCACGGGCTTAGGTTGTTTCCACTCAACAACAGCCTCAATCTTTGATGGATCAACTCGGATGCCTTCGGCTGAAACAACATGGCCAAGAAATACAACCTCCAGAATCCAGAACTCACATTTACTAAGCTTCGCATACAACTGATTGCTCAACAATCTCTGTAAAACAAATCTCAAGTGCTCATCATGCTCTTCTTATGTCTTCGAGTACACAAGTATGTCATCAATGAAGACAACTACAAAACGGTCTAGATAGTCTCTAAAAATTTTGTTCATCATGTCCATGAATGCTGCTGGTGCATTCGTGAGCCCAAATGGCATCACAAGAAACTCATAGTGACCATATCTAGTCCTAAAAGCTGTCTTCGGAACATCACCCTCCTTTACCTTCAACTGATAATACCCGGATCTCAAATCTATCTTCGAGAACACTGAAGCACCTCTCAATTGATCAAACAAATCATCTATACGAGGCAACGAATACTTGTTCTTCACAGTCAATTGATTCAACTGTCTATAGTCAATACACATGCGCATGCTACCATCTTTCTTTTTCACAAACAACACGGGAGCACCCCACGGAGAACTACTAGGCCTAATGAAACCACGGTCTAATAATTCTTGCAACTGACTCTTCAACTCTTTCGAAGCCATGCGATACGGAGCTATCGAAACTGGATTAGACCCTGAAACTGTCTCAATCACAAACTCAACATCTCTGTCCGGAGGCAAACCCGACAACTCTTCAGGAAACACATCTGGAAAGTCACACACTGTTCTGATATCTTTCGGTCTAGCTTCACTCATATCCGGATTCATAACATAAGCTAAATAAGCCCCACATCCAGAGTCCATCAACCTATGAGCCTCTAAAGCTGACACCACATTAGACAAGAACTTAATGTTCTCGCCTACTACTACTACCTCGTAGTCATCAGAAAGCTTCAAAGAAATTCTCTTTGTCTCAAAATCCACACTAGCCCGATGCTCAACCAACCAGTCCATACCCAGAATAATATCAAAACCATAGAAAGGAAGTTCCATCATATCAATTGAGAACACATGACCCTGAATCTTCAGTGGACACCTCCTATACATCTAAGATCTCAACAGGGATATCTAACTTCCGTGCATGCTCACTCAAAATGTAGGAATGCGTAGAACCTGAATCAACCAAAGACAACAGAGACATAGACTGTAACTCGAAATTACCTGCTATCACATCGGTGTCGTTCTCGGCCTCTCTCTGAGCATAAACTCTCGCTGGTCCTCCCGCCTCTGGCTACACAGCCACAACATGAGCAAGATTCCTCTAAGCATATACCCTAGGTGCATCAGCCCTAGGCTGGAAGTAGCCACGACCGCGCCTACGGCCTCTCTGAAAATCATTCGCTCTCGCAGGAGCCTGAGCAATGTTCGGTGCCTGAGCCGCCTTATGCGGACAATCCCTTCTAAAGTGGTCCCTCGAACCACAGTTCCAACAAGCATGGAAGTTACCCCAACACTCACCAGCGTGCTGTCTCCCACAACGGGTACACTCGGGCAAACGCCCTCCTCCTCTATGGCCCTGATGGCCCCTACCATGGTGGCCACCGCCACGTCAATGATCAAACTGATGTCCGCCACCTCTGTGCCTCTTGGCGTCTCTACCATCAAAGTGGTTATGCCTCTTACCAGAACTGGAACCACCAGATCGTTTGGCCGAACCCAAACTATGCTCTAAATCCTTGGCCCTCACGACCAATACATCAAAGTCTGAGTAGTCAGAAGCCAACGTGTACCTCTTGACCTCTTCATTCAATCTGTAGTGGAATCAGTTACAGCATTCCACTTCAGTAGGAACCAACTCTAGGGCATACTGACTCAAGCGAACAAAGCGGATCTCATAATCAGTCACAGAAGCCACTCTCTGAGTAAGAGCCATGAACTCTCGCTTCTTCTCATCTAGGTACCTCGGTCCCAAGTACCTCTTCCTAAAAGCGGACTCAAAGAAATCCTAATCTATCTCTGCCTTTGGAACCCCAGTAGTAATGGTGACCCACCAGGTGTAGGCATCACCCTGAAGCAACGAGATCACACAACCCAACCTACGTGCGCCCGCACAACCCATCTGAGCCAAGATACGAACTGTCTTCTCCAACCATAACTCTGATCTCTCCGGAGTAGATCCTCTAAACTCCTCGGCCCCCAAGCTACGGAGCCTCTCCAAAGGTAGACTAGCATCGTCACACCTAGGCTGAGTTGCAGCCTGAGCTCCCGCAACTGCGGCCTGAAATGCTCCCGCTATCACTTGCACTAGCGGAGTCATATCAATTCCAGCTGGACCTTGGCCACCTTGAGGTCCATCTCCTTCGGCTCCATCCTCGCCCCCAACTCCAGGTGGAGGAGGTGGTGGTGGTGGAGGTGGTGGTGGAGCGCCAACTCCCGCGGCCACCGGCCCTTCTATGTGAGCCTCCACACCAACCGCCGGCTCGACAGGAGCCGCAACCCGTGGTTCCTGACGAACCACCCTCGGCCTACCCCTCGGTCTAGACATCGCTCTCACAGATATCAACTACAACCACAACAACAAAACATACAAGCTGGGTTAGCAAGGCAAGGCTTCCAAGTGTTCAAGTACGTTCCCTCACTTAAAAATCATTTTTCAAATGTAATAGTAGCAATGGGACTCACACACACATACTTTTGAATAAACAGTCAATCATACTTATCAGACAAGCAACCATTCTTTCAAGGCAAGCAAACACCGTGCATATCAATCAAAAACTTGAACTTACCTCACTTACCTGCCCAAGGTCTCGGTAACCTTAGGCTCTGATACCAACAAGTGTAACCCCCTCGTCCCGGTCTGGTCGGATGACCGATCCGAGTGGGCCACACGGGGAAAACCGAAGGGAAACCCGTTAAGGCTTCCCCTCGGTTAACGACCCAGAAAATTTCCTTTTTATTTTATCTTGTCTATAGGCATAATTAAATCCTATGTGAAGGACAGCAGCGGAAAATACAAACAATGTAACATGCTCTAATTAGCCAATACATTAAACAACTCATTTTAGCCCTTTACAGCAGGCTGTTACGAAACGCCCTTAGGGTGTTCCGAAACGCCTTGACTTAGTCAACAGGCCAGGGTCAACCATAGGGTGACCGTTTCGAAACAGGGGTGACCCGTATCGAAACGACCCTAACGGTCAACTTCTCGTGGTCAACGATATTTGACCGTTTCGAAACATCAAAGGCCCGTTTCGGAACGCCTTTATCTCGCCAATTTTTCAAAATTCCAGAAGCAAAAATGTTCCGAAACGACCCCCATCCGTTTCGAAATGGCAGGCCAATTGCAAAGGGACCGTATCGGAACAAGGTGACCCGTTTCGATACACCCCTGTCTGCAGACTCCCTTTTGGCTGTTTTAAGGCACAAGGGTGCCCCAAAACACCACCAAAACACCCTACAACACCCTAACAATTAAACTTAAGGCAACCCAACTATATTAGCGTGCTTCAACAAGATTAAGACGAGTCTAAACACTAAGGCAAGACATCACAAGTCATGCATTCATACAACAACATTCAAACATAAAGGCAACCTCTAAGGCACTAGGCTAACATTCATAATAAGCAATTTAGGCATGGGTTACAATTCAACATGGCCACACAAGCCATACAAAAGCAAGATATCAAGGAGTCTAAACAAGCTCCTAGACAACTAACAACTATCCATCAAAACAACACATGTCCCATTGCTCAAACTATTACATGTTCAACATTAAAAACTCATACTTGAAGTACTCAAGGTTAACAACCACACTTGGAGGCCCTCCACTTGCTCGAGCAACCCGCGAACTAAGGATCTGCAATGTTGAACAAAGAGAGCGTAAGCAATGATGCTTAGTGAGGGTAATCTCTAAAAACAAACCTCAACATTGCAGGGTCCGAGCACGATCTAGCCAAGGCATTACACAAATATACCAAGGATCCACAAGAGCCACAAGATAAAGATGCATGAGCAATATACAATATAAATGCCATGATCATAAGCTCAACTCCACAATACATGTAATCACATTCAAGCATCCCATCAAAGATCATAAACCTCAACACATTGATACACATATCAAACAACATTGGCACCTAGCTATGACCCGAATACGCGGATAGACATGTTGGAACTCACATCCAACAACCACATTACCTCACGGTGGGATTACACTCATCACCGATCTCGCGGAGGGGATTCCACTCATCCTCACGCCCCGTCGATAGGATTCCACTCATCACCGACTATTTTAAATACAATTTCCATGCGAACCCGTACTCCTCATTGGTGACTCAACGCCACCAAGGCCACGCGCGACTTTTGACTCATGTGTACACACTAACATCCTAATGATCGATCATTTGTATTCAAGTATACTAGTGCCAACATTTACTCATTTCACATTACTCATTCCAATCATTTCCGTGCTTAGCACGTACTCACAAACAACCATCATCATGCATGTCTCAAGCATCACAAGTCATATCTCACCTCACATGTATAATACAATATACACAATCATTCATATCACATTTCATATGAGACATACACAACCACATAAATGAGTTCATCCAAATGCTCTAGATCAAGTTTAGGATTAGGCTACCACCCTAATCCTAACTCTAGGTGGGTCTACCAAGCCCAACCTAGTCCATATACTCGAACCAACTATTTTAAAACCATTTAAAACAATTAACCACTCGCCTAAGCTTCCAAGCTCAAAGGCCAAGCACGCAACCACCTTCAATTTCCCGGATTTACTTTCGATGCTTCACCGATGTCCAATCTCGATTCTAATCAATCCTAAACACAAACAAAACATCCACCATCAATAATTCATCGTTGGAACTAACCCGAAATGCAATTCAACCACAAACTACCATGTTGCAAGCATGAACAATTTCCATTTTTTCACCAATTCGGATGGCCCCAAGACCATGTCCAAAAACCACGTTTTCAACTTCCATTACACTCACCAATGATCCCAATTCAACCCTATCCATAGTACTATCAAAAGCCTATCAAAACCCACCTAAAACAACCCCCGAAACCCTCCAAAAACCCCATGTTTACCCAAATCCGAAAATTGCTCAAAATCATTTGAAATTCTCATATGTTATACCATTTGACCTCTATACAACATAACTAAACATATTAAATCAAAACACTTCACTTAACAACATAAAGATCTCATTTTTAATCAAAATATTCAAAACTTCCATTTTCCAAAACCTTCATGAAAATGAAAATAAAAGGTACTTTCATGGAGAGGGAGGTAAGGGGAAGTCAAAAATACCATTACCTTTCAAAACGGAGTTGAAATGGATGAGGAATGAGATGGAATAGTGGAGAGGGGGAAGGGCTTCTATTTCACGTTGGAGATGAGAGGAGGAAGAGAGTGAATAGTGATATTTGTGAAAAAGGGGGATTTAAATTAGAAAAGGGGTAAATTACAAAAAGGCCATTAATGAATGGCTATTCCCTTGTTTTTAAAATAGCTCTTCAATATTGAAATTAAATCGATTTGGTCCCACCTCAAATGTTTATATTGAAAACCCGAAATTGTAAAAGAATCATTTGAATTATAAGACCGAGCCCAAATAATATTAAAATATTATTTTCACCTAACCCCCAAACCCGGGCGTTACAGATGATACTCGCAATTGCTACTCTGCAAAATCTAAAAGTACATCAAATGGATGTTAAAACATCTTTCCTAAATGGAGATCTTGATGAAGAAATTTACATGGAACAACCTGAGGGTTATGTAGTTTCAGGTCAAGAAAGGAAAATATGTAGTTTGGTGAAGTCTTTGTATGGACTTAAACAAGCACCAAAACAATGGCATGAGAAATTCGATAATGTCATGATGACTAACGATTTCAAAATAAACGAGTGTGACAAATGTGTATATGTTAAAACTATAGAGATTATATATGTCTTCCTATGTTTATATGTTAATGATGAAATGGTAAAACTCACCAAAAACATGTTAAATTCAAGATTTGACATGAAAGATATGAGACTGGCCGATACGATTCTAAGCATCCAAATCAAAAGGTCACTGGAAGGTCTCATATTAAATCAGTCACACTATGTGGATAAGATTCTTGAGAAATTTAATAAGGAGGAATCTAGCATAGCTTTAACTCCATAAGACCCTTGTTCACATCTATCAAAGAATCAATGGGAAAGTATCCATCAAGTGGAATATGCAAGAGTCATAGACAACTTAATGAGTCACACTAGACCATATATCGCTTTTATTGTGAGCAGTTTAAGCAGATTCACAAGAAATCCAGGGAAAGATCATTGGAAATCAATTGTGAGAATACTGAGATACTGAAGATATACTCGGGACTACAGACTGCATTATTCCAAAACCCCGCTGTCTTAGAAGGATACTCTGATGCTAGTTGGATATCTAATATTTAGGATACCAAAGGCACAAGTGTATATGTATTCACTTTGGGGGGAGGAGTCGTGTCATAGAAATCCTCAAGGAAAACTATAATAACCAGATCCACAATAGAATATGAGTTTATAGCTTTAGACAAGTCTAGAGAAGAAGCCGAATGACATTAGAAATTTCTTAGAGGATTTTCTTGAATGACCAAAGTCAATGCCCACAATATGTATACATTGTGATGACCAAGCGGAAATTGGTAGAGCATAGAGCTTTTTGTATAATGGTAAGTCGAGACATGTGCGTCGTCGACATAATACTGTTAGACAATTGGTCTCAAATGAAATTATCTCTATTGATTTTTTGAAATCAAAGAATAACATTGTGGATCCACTAACCAAAGGGTTAAATCGAGATCAAGTTCATAAATCATAAAAAGGAATGTGACTAAAACCCATGTAAATTTAAGGCGCTATGTGAAGTAAAACCCTTCCTAGTTGACTGGAGATCCCAAGATCTAGGTTTAAAGGGACAACCTAATTGCATAGACTTGTGTGGTCACTGTAGGGGCTCTTATCCCCAAGTCCATTTGTATGATGTAAACAGTGATCAAAGTGGTTTAGGCTAAGCAATGCTTTTAATGTCTATTATGTGCTTTGGTGAGTCAAGCAACATAAGTCACCTATGTGAGAGTGAAGTGGGGTTGCTTCAAGGAGACTATTGGGCATAGTTCTTCCAAACTCTTGCAGAACCAGGCGATGTCCACGGCCATACCCATGAGAACTAATACTCTTGTCAGGGAGGTAGTTGTGTGAGTATATCATCGTTTACACAAACGTTAGAACAATTCAAGGACATCACATCTACTGGTCAGTCAGTAAAGTAAATATACTTTTACAAGGGAAAGTTCAAGGGTGGACACCTATCTATCCTATGCAACTATCGACCATAGAATCTATCACCACATCGAGCCAAAATGTTTTTGATTAAATCAATTTCATTCATGTGGGGGATTGTTGGAAAAATTTGATAATTTTGGAGCTTTGAATGAGAAATTGATTCAAACATTGTTGAGGAAAATGATGAACCAATTGTTGGTTCGTAAATGTGCAGATGTGCACGACGTAGGTAACGCAAATGTCTGAACCGGCCTGGTTCTCTGTGGGCCTGCAGATCTTTTGATCAAAATTTAAAATAATTTTTCCTCAAATAAGAGTATATATTTGCCAAATATTATCTTGGAATTCAAAAGGTTAAATATTGAAAGTTACCTTTAATTCAGATAGTAATTTTGGAAATTGCTCTATAGGAGAATCAATTGATTCTCAATATTAAATGCTCCATTAGGTCAAAACTTCCACTTATATTCTCATGACACTCCTATAAATAGGGAGTAAACATTCTAGGTTTAAAAACAACTCAAAAACCACAGAAAATTTTATTGTTTTACTCTATGGATTTTACAAGTAGTTTTTAGTGGTAGACGAAGGCAAGGGTTAGTTCGTGATCTCCATAGTAGTGCAATTGTGGTTGATCATCTGTTGTTTTATCTCGGGAGACAAACGACCAACGAGCTCGAGCACCATAAGAGTGGCCGAAGATCTGTCTTAAGGAAATTGCGTTCGTGCATGCATCAATATGTTTCTTTTGGTTTCAAATCGTTTTATTTATATATATTGTCGTATCGTTCTTAATTTTGTACTGTTCATTTAAATAATAATGTTAATCCTCTCCTTCTTCAAGTTTCCTTCTCCCTTGTGTGTCAAGAGCTCTAAAAATTTAACTTTAACCATCAATGCTCAATCACACCTACAAAAGACAATTATTATATTTTTGGTATCCAAATTGCTTTAGATCCATTGACATTAGTCTCAAAAATCTTAGTTCCCTTTGAAATCCATTTTTCAATATCTTCCTTTTTCTTTGAAGAAATAAGTCCCTTAGGGACCCAAATATTTTTAATCATTTTTCCTTTGAAAAATCTAGAGGAACTAGGTTGTCTTTAATAAAAAAATTGATTTAACAAAAATTGTTTTGGAGCTAACTTCATTTTCATTTCCTTGAAAATATTTTTTAAACAAATTCTTTATAAGATCATCGATTTTTTAAGCAAATTTTATAAATCAAAATTCTTTTTCTCAAACTCATTGAGTTTTGCTTCAAATTCATCTTTGATTTTAGAAATCAAATTATTTTCAACTTTTACCTTTGAAACCTTTTTCTTGTTTTTCAAAATATGGTTTTCAAATTCTAAAACCAATTGATCATAGGCATCTTGTAATTCATCAAATGTATATGAAATTGAAGTAGATGAATTAGAAGTTAGCCTTGAATCTTCTTCGATGGCCATGAGACAAAAGTTGGCTACCTCATCATCGGTGGAGTCCTCTTCATCACTCCATGTAGCCACAAATGCATTCTTCTTATAGCTTGATCCCTTCTTCTTGACATGCCCCGACTCCTTACACTCGTAGATAATGATGGGACCCCTCATCATTATTGATTCATATCTTGATTCTTCTTTTTCATGCTTCATGAATCTTGCAAACTTCTTGAAGAGTTTGGCCATATCTTTTTCTTCACTATCCTCTCCACTTAAATCTTCTTGTTGGCTTGTGGAAGATTTAAGAGCAACATTCATATCTTCATTGTTCTCTTCTTCCTTCTTTTTTCCCTTTGACATCATCATTTCATGGGTTAGCAAATATCCCATAAGCTTGTCATGTAACACCCTCTACCCGATCCAGTAGAGAATTGATTTAGAGATGCTACCGGAAACATATTAGAATCAAATAGAGAGTCACATCAACACTTATGTTGTACATATGTCATACAAGAAACATACAAATCTTACATTCCTTTTTCCCTCAATCAGAATCATCATTAGAGACAAATTCGTAACAATTACAAGTTCAAGGGTAACATCATAATTTCCCTTTTCATTCGCCATTCAAGAGTATTAAAGGCATAGACATACGGTTATACCTATTATCGACTTAGGATTAAAGTTTTAGATTAATCAGACTTCATTTACCTAGTCAATTCCACCATTTTAAACTTTTAAGGACTAAATTGTAAAACAAGGAAAACTTAAAAATTTCTCATAATTACTAAACCAAGGTGAATTTCATAGTATATGGGTCTTACATGTAAATTTTAATAGTCAAATTCCACTAATAACTCTCTAATTAATCTTTCTAAGATTTAAGGACCAAATTGAATTAATATAAAATTCTGGATTTCATTATTTCAAGCTTATACCCGTTTTAGTTACCTTCGGTACCGGTACTCAGAGGATCGTAATGGTACATAAACCCTAAATTCTCAAATTACAGCTTATAAGTACCGATACGCAATCACACCATACAGGTACATGAATTTTTATTCCTTACATCGAACTTAAAATGAGTATAGGTACAGCTACCCTCGTACCATTACGCCTTTACAATTACAAATTCCATATTCAATTTTCTATACCGGTACCATAGCCTTGTACCGATATCATGCTTGCAACTGACCTGTAATAAAACTTTCATACTGTGATAATGGAGTCGTCATCAGTCCCTTTTATTGTATTAGGCCCAGACAAGAAACCTAAGAATAAACCAGAGGTTACAAATTTTTTAGGGTTTAGGGGCATGGTTACGTGTGGGGAAGGATTAGACCCCCCATCACGTCCACAGAACGACGCTTACTTAATCACTAATATTTCTATGGTAATCCGAATGAATGCGTGCAAAGATTAATGTAAAAATCTACAA
The DNA here is from genome assembly GCA_958450335.1 of Hibiscus tridactylites. Classification (NCBI taxonomy): domain Eukaryota; kingdom Viridiplantae; phylum Streptophyta; class Magnoliopsida; order Malvales; family Malvaceae; genus Hibiscus; species Hibiscus tridactylites. Next base: position 17,620,421 of record OY288275.1, on the reverse strand, counting down.
AGTTCTAAAGTGACTCGAATTCGCTCACGGCTGAGGAAACCCCGATCAATCTAAAGTGACCCAAAATCCGAGAATATAGTCTTGCATAAGAGTTTCAACCGATCCCCAACTGCTAGGGAAATTCCATATTAACCCTTATTGAGAAAATATCTTGTTTTCCTTGAGGCAATAAAAATAATTTTTTAAATGACCTTTTAATGTTCTTTTTTAATTTTTAAGGGGTGATTTAACTTTCAAATTTAATTATTATTATTTGTTTTGGAAGCATGTGTAAAGAAACTAATTCTAAAAGGTTTTATTTAATTATTTTATATTTAAGAAAAAAATATTTACTTTTCTAAAAGATTATCTAAGAGAGTTTTATTTACAATTTAGGAGAAATTATTATTTACTTTTTATTTTAAAAAATTACCAAGTTAGTTTTATTTACTATTATTTACAATTAAGGGAAAATATTATTTACATTTCTAAAAGATTACCTAAAGGATTTTATTCAGTGTTTTAAAATTAAAAGAATGTATCATCTTACTTAAACTATGTTACCCAATTAATTATTAACAAATAAATTATTTTAGGAATCAAAACTCTAATTAAACTTTAATATTGGTAAACTAATTTTACAAAAATATTTAAGTTATCTATCAGGGAAACAAACCTAAAAGTGTTTATTTCAACTTATTTGGTATGCTTTAATTACAAGAAAAAACATTAATTATTAAGAAGTCTATTTACCTTATCATTTTATCATGTCAAACTGCATAAAGAGAAATAAATTAGAGAACATAATAAAAATGAACAAAGTAAACAATGAGTTAAACTGCATGAAAAGAATTTAAGAACTAGATTAAAAATAAAGAGGGATTAGAGTAAGGAAATTGCAAACAACGGGACCAAAGCGTGACCTCATCAACGTGGGGTACAAACCAAACCGCAAACCGAACGGTGTCACCGTTGCTGTCGTTGCGCCTAGATGCTGGTTACTGTACACCAACAGTGCACCGTGGCCACTATCCTTGTTTTGGTGGTGGTGCCGACTCTATCCTTCAACGATAATGGATCCTCCACGAGCTTCAGATACGAGGACCCGTACCCATTTTCCTCCTTATTTGAAACCAAGTAACCAAAGAAAAAAAAAAGAATGAAAGCAAAAGTATAAAGAAGCAATGATTGGGTAAAAATACCTTAAGAAAATAACTATCACTTGTATTGCTCTTGAATTTTTGTGTTACAATGGGTGAATAGTTCGTTGTGAATGTGTTAATTACAATGTAATGAAGCCTATTTATAGGCTTTAAGAAACCTTATAAGCATATTTTCTATTCGTGCTAAATACATTTGGAAAGGGAATAATGTCTTTACTTGGGCATCAAACCACCTTCCTTACATTCAATTTGATCCTAAATGAGTTAAAATAAATGGGGAAATGTCTAAGATTGAATTTAATTACAAATGTTCAATAGAATAATTGAAAATTCGTAATAAAATCAAATTCCCGTATTGAACCTGTATCCCATTTTTGCACATGTTGTCTTCAGTAAAATGAGCATATCTTGAGCTCCCAACGTCCGATTGAGGCGTTTCAAGATGCATTGGAAAGGTAACTAAAAGAAGGTTAATACGTAAGCAGACATACTAACCCAGATATGCTCGGATCCTATTGGAAATGTGCCATGAGTCCACTATAAGAAATCCTTGCGCATCACATAACTTTCTATACTTGTTGGACAAGATCTCTTGTAATATTCACATATCTGATGTGATTAGGATCTTGTGTGATTCGAAAAAAATACATTAATAATGATATAATATATATATACAAAAAGACAAAATTGGCCAAATGGGCCTTTATTTCTGTATATGGACTCTTGTTGAATGGACTCTCTTTTTTATCACTTTTAATGGACTCTTTTTTATATTTTTTGCTTATTGGGTTAAATAATAATAATACATATATATATACACGAAAAAATCAGGTTCGGATAAAATTAGGTGATTACGTGTACCGGTACTCACCTACCCGTACCAGTACGCCCTGCACAGATTGGTAAATTTTGCTTCTGGTTTTCTAATCGATTTAGGGACCTAAATGTTTTCCAAACTTTATGAAACTTTACCAGCAATTTTACAACACCAATTTCTATTAGCACGTCAAAATTCATGATTAAACGAATTCGTTTACTAGGTTTAACACCCTAAGTGCTCAAAAGGTCATTTTTTGCATAGTTAACCAATTTCTGAAGTGTCAAATTGTTACCAAGTAGGCCAAACCTGCATATTAAGCCGTTTACTACACTTTAACACATATTAATTTCAAACTTGTTTACAATCCATAGATTATACATATACATCAAATCATCAAAATGGCAAGTTCATACTTCAAAATACCACATGCCACCTATCTAGGAGTTTAGGGACATAGAGACATTACACAAAACTTGGCTTGGAGTGACTTGCAACTTCCAACATGATCGGGCTGTATAAGATGGTTTTTAACCTGAAAATGCATGAGATACACATGTTAGGCTTACATAGCCTAGTGAGGTAGTTCATAAATATGTACATATAATTTAACTTGGCATGATACAATTGACATAATGGTGAATATCATATTAGCATGTCATATACATGTAGGACATTTCGAAACCTTAACATATCAAATATAGCATATTAACTCAAAGCATATTGTCAACTTTTCCCTTGGACGTAGCAATATAATGGATACACAGATTCCACCTCCTCGCCAAAAAAACATATTATGGTCCATAACGCTCCTTCTCATCAATGGCCAAATCATAAACATGCCTCCTCTTCGCCACATATAGGCTGTAGCTATCTCCTACATCTAAGAAGACCTAGTCGCCAACTAAGGGAGACTCAATTGAGAGAAAAACACCAAGGGGCTATCGGATTCTTATTCTTCTTCCTCTTGGTTCGATTAGATTCATGCTAGAGAAATTATTCTTTGTATATTTTTCGAACCCAGCCATGAACTAATTTTATTTGGCTTGGGCTATTGTGTTTTTGTGGTTGTAAGAATGATTGGATTTGTTTAGGTATTTGAGTTTGCAATTTTAATTCAAGGTTTGATCATTCTTAGTTTTTAATTTTGTTTGCGAGTGAATTGGGAGAGGATCTCGTAAATTCATCCATTTATCTAATATCAGGAGAATTAGATTTAAGAAACGAATGAACATGATTTTCATTCAAATGATCGTTGGTGAAGACTAATCCGACTTAAGAATAAGTTACAGATTTCAATGGCTAAGAGGAGCGCAAGACCGGTTGTTGTTCACCATTGGTTCACGCGGGGATGTATTATCAAGGCATGTACAATTAACCAATGTTTTGAATTAGGGATAAGAAGAAACCATTGAAGAACACTTTGCCGAACCTTGAAGGTTGTAGACAGTTGCCCAGGCAATCGCTCCGCTTCTACATTGCCCAGGCATCTGCTTCACTCATTGCCCACGCAATCGCTTCATTCATTCACTGCCCAGGCAACCGCTTAACCCGTTGCCCAGGCAATACTATTGCTGCCAATTGCCAAATCAATTGATTCATTCTTGCACTCAAGTAGCAAGATAGTCCATTCGATTGTCACTTCTCAAACTCATGATAACTCGACCTGCTCTCTCTTATTCGATTTCTTTATCTTTTATTTTTGATTGCTCTCTTTTATTTTATTTATTAATTAGAACTCTTAAAATCACCTACATGTGTTTTTTTCTTTTCCAATGCAGTAACTTAAGTAAAGTGGCCCAAACCAATCCCTGAGGAAACGATACTCGATACTTATCACTTTATTACTTGCGACGTGTACACTTGCACCAATTACGAAACACTTATTACACGCAATAAGTTTTTGGCACCGTTGTCGGAGATTGATAATTGGTTTTAGTTGTTTTTGTTATTGCATTTTTATTAGTTTTACTAACTTTTCTTTTTGTTATTTTTATAAAAAAAATCAGGTGCGCTACAAGTTAAGGGACATCAACATGTGGGGAAATAAAAGAAATCTATTCGAGAGTTGATAATGGAAGATAGGAATTAACCCAATCAAGAATTTCTTACACCCTCCGATAATTACCTATACCAACCGAGAAAAGCCCAAAGAATCCATACTGTGGAAAACTCTTGCACTTATTGTGGAGAACATCATGTGTTTGAAAATTGCCCTTACAATCTCGATGCATATGGCTACAAGGAGGACCATAGATGGACACAATGGAAAAATCCTTCATGGTATGATAAAAAACTCAATTTTTTTACCATAACAGTTTTGCCGCAACAACAGATATGCCAAGACAATGTAGTCCTTTTCAAGAGCATTCAAAATCCTTGGAGGACACACTTCAAGCTTTCATGGCTAGAACTGAATCTCTCACAGAATCCAATCAAGAGTTATCAAATTCTATGGATGCAAGGATGGCTAGGATGGATGCATTCATGAGCGATTCAATAGATCGAATGGGGAGACTTACAAATGCCATGGATAACATGTACCAACAATTAAGTCTTGGGGATACTAACTTCCCAAGGTAAGAGGATAAGGAGCAATGCGAAGAGAGGTCCTCGATGTCTGTGGAACAACTAGAACCTCCAAATCGAGAGGATGCCAATAAGAGAGACTGCCCAACACATGATGAACCTATGCAAACACCCATGGATATTTTGAATTATAGGAGCCAACTTTGCTACTAATTTCTTCTATCCAAGATCCAAGATTAAAGTATGTTGATCTCCTCTGCAAGGGCTTCAAGAAAAGTATATTTTTGGTGATAAAGAGGCAAGCTTCCATTAATAAGGTTTTAAGAGATTTTAAGCTTTAGGGGTTTTCATAAATTTTCCCTTGATTTTTAAGGTGGTAAATCCGTAACTAAGTTTACCATGATTGTTAGTTCAAGCTTTGATTCAATTTCCATGCTTGTTTGTCAATAAAAATGAGGTTGAAAAGTTCTTATATGCTTAGGTCTAAGAGAGAAGGTTGGAGGAGCTAAGGGTAAGATCTTATTTAGTGATTTTTGGCTAAAGGTCAGTACATCTCTAACTCCTTATATTCTTAAGGATCATAAATTAATTGTTTTGCTTGAGGTTATGGTTTTATGGGTGTTGGTTGGATGAAACTTACCTTGGAAAATCAAAGTAAGGATTTTGATGCTAGATAGGTGAGTAAAATGAATCCTTTAAACCCATAACAAACAATATAAAGTTTAAACAATTAATTGGAGAAGGCTGATTGTGTTTAGAGCCAAGTGAGGTTGTTTTTTGAGCAGCGAAATGCAATTTATGGGCTCGAGTAGCGGTACGCAAGGTGCCCATATAGGTACCCCTGTTTAAAATGAACAACAAAGTTGAGCTATGAGAGAAGTATCGGTACGGGTCGACTCATACCGGTACCCCTTAGCTGGAAGAAATTCTAGAGAAGTAACCTAGTATCGGTACACAGTGAGCCATACCGGTACTCGTGATCGAGAACCGGTACCGAGTGGCCTTCAATCTCTCCATCTAAGGAGTTAGTATATCGGTACCGGTATCGAGTGGCCGTCAATCTCTCCCTCATAATTTTTTTACATCCAATTTAGGCCTCATAATTATCAGGGTTGATTTGATAGTAATTTAATTTATTAGGGCTAAATTGGGTATAAAAAATCATGAAATATAAATTGATTTTTATTTTTTATTTTTCATTGAGCGCTAAATTGACATTTAAGCCTAATTATTTTTATATGCAATGTCTAAACTACATAGACTTCTCCCAAACTTTAAATAGAAAGATATTCAATGCTTGAGCATGCTCAATATCGTGTCTTTCAATATGTTGCACCGACAACAATACTAATCAAACATAATTTAATAAATAATTATTTAACCAACAACTAGTTGATCTAGTGATATGAACACTAAATCCGTTAAGCAAGGTCTTCCAATGCTTGAGCAAGCTCAATATCATGTCTTCCAATATGTTGCACCGACAACAATACTAATCAAACATAATTTAATAAATAGTTATTTAACCAACAACCAGTTGGTCTAGTGATATGAACACTAGATCCGTTAAGCAAGGTCAGGGGTTTGGAGGGTCGCCCCATAATGAACATTCATAGTACTTGGTCCGAATTACACAGTCAATTAAAATTAGATATTGGTAGTTTAACAAAAAAATAAATAATTATTTAAATAAATTTATTACATCAATATTAAAAACGTATTAAAAATTCAACATTTAAGCTAAAAAAAAAGTTTTAATTTAATTTATAATTGGATTACAGAGCATTTGAAATGATCCGTGTCAAGATTTGATTCTTGTTAAATATGTGATGGTCAACGAAAAAGAGGTCATATATATATATATATATATAAGAGGATATATCCAGTTACACACTGTAAAAGTTTTTAAGTTTTACACATTTTTTATTGTTGGATGAGTGAAACAAATGACTGAGATTAATAGTAAAATATGTGAAGATAAAAAAGTAATGAGTTAATTTCTGTCATCCAAGGATCCAAAAATGTGTAAAACTTAAAAACTTTTAAAATGTGTAAGTAGATTCTAACTCTATTTATATTGGAGTTGTAGGTGGGGTTTATTTAACAATAATGTTATGCTTATTGCTGATTAAATAAATGCATAATGTCAAAAAAATATCCCTTACGTTTGACTAAATAGTTATTTTAGCACTTATTCTTTTTTGAACGATTTTAATCACCAACGTTTTATTTTGAGTTAGAATGGACTCTCTGCGAATGAAAATTGTTAGTCAATTGACGATAAACAACTTAGAATCGTGTGACAAAACTACATGGCAGTGCACGCCGCGATACTAGTATCATATAGACAAATATGGTGACTTTACATAATGACACATCAGTCAACAAATATTTTTAATAAATATAAATATTTTTTTCTTCTAACACGTCATTCTATCAAGTCATTTCAAGTTGTTTATCGTCAGTTGACTAATAGTTTTCATCCGTAAAATGATCATTTTGGCCCAAAATAAAATATTGGTAATTAAATTAATTTAAAAAAAAAAATAGGAGCCAAAATGACTAATCAGTAAAACGTTAAAAATATCTTATTTTATGCCTTAAATAAATAAACATTTGTCAACTTGTTCCATTTCATAAACATCCACGAAATAATCATAATCAAAATTAATTAGATAAATCAAAATTAATTATATATATATTGGGTAAGACTCAGACTTGACGTCGCAAAGTTATTAATATCTCTAACTTTAATATCAAACTAAGATCTTACTGGTAGTTTGTGGATGGAAACTTAACCAACAAAGATCAATATTATATAAAAATTAACCACATTCACAAGTATCGTTCCATCCCTCTTGCTTTATTCCATGATCACAAATCAATAAAATATTATATTTAATAATCAAATAATCTTCATGTTAGAATATACGGATGCCATTAGTTGAATTTGTTTCATGTTGGCTTATTAGTTGAATGACATAAAAAGATACAGGTCAAGTTCGTCGAATAATGTTTAGAGTCAAAGTTAGAGATTTGAATTATTTTTAAAGGTTTAACAAATCAAATTCGTTAACTTAGATGTTTGTTAAATGGAGGATTGTAAGAGCGGATTGAGGTAAAATCTCTCGAATTGAAAAAGCTCCAAGGAGATTTTGGGTTATATGATTAAATATAAGAGTTAGTAAATACTCTTTTGTCCTTGATAATTACAAAGATTATTTCTCGAATGACCTAAATTTGAATAACTAATAAAATTAAAAAGATAGTTTTACAAATAAAAATTAATCTATACATTTATAATTTTATATTTAATAATTAATAAAACTCTCTCACCTCTTTTTTAAAAAAATTCAAACCCTATGTTGTCTTCATAGGGGCCAACCGCTACCGTTGTTAGCGGTTGGTCTTTCATTTTTCTTTGGTGTTACTTTACTCTTTCATACTTCTTCTTTTTCCTTCTTGGTTTATGTTGTTCTTTTTTTTTATTTTTACTCCGTTAGAATCTTGCTGACCCGCTTGATGAGATCCTTATCCCCGTCAATCAGGGTCTTTTATCGGGTTTGATTTTGTGAGCAAGAAGAAATGAAAGTGGCCAAGAAGGGTTTTCCTATCTCCTCCCTTGTAACACCCCCTTCTCGGCCTTGTCGAGAACCGGGTCGGAGAGTGCTACCAATGAACAAAATAACTTTCGGTACGATAAAATTTCAATTCATAACATAATATAATCAATGCAATATTAATAAATCAATACCCAACATGCTTCTTAGTCCGATTAATCCATTACAAAACAATAACTATAGAATTAGGACCAATTCATAACTATTATAAGTTTAAGGGACCAAACTATAAATCTGATAAATTAGGGATCCTTCGATGCAATCGATCATACCTTATTGAAATTCAACACAATAATAGTAAGTCTCTAAAATTTCATACAAATTCGACTTCATCTACTCATTTAATTGATTCGCTCTAAATTCAGTGATCAAACTGTAAACTTTGCAAACTATCAAATTACGCCTTTTAACCAACTTAACTAACCATGTATCGAAACACCTTAAGGTTGTTTCAAAATAGATGTACGATGGTAAACCTAAGTTGATTTTGTCCTTTAAACCGTATCGATACGGGCAAGCCCTGTATCGGTACGAGTTGACTCTCTTTGACTTTGACTCTTTTCGATACACGATATACTTGTATCGAAAGAGAGAATTCCAATGGCAAAATGTTCTGATATCGCCTCAAACCGTATCGATACACCCTGTTCCAAGGGTCCTATTATGCTTAACCGTATCGATACGCCATTACCCCATATCGATACGGTATAACTTGTAATGACAAATTTTTTCTAGTTTTTAATGAATTGGCCTACCAAACAATGTTCAAATACAATGAAACTTTACACACAATATTTCAATGTTATAAACTACTAGCATGCCAAATTTCACAATCATATGAATACGTTTACTAGGATTTCACCTATAGGAGCCAACTATACCATTTTTACCCATTTTTAGACAAACCAAAATTCAAATTTAGGCCTTTAACCACTTGTCAAGTATTACACATAATAGACATAACAAAATAGGCATAAGAGACTAGTTCAACTACTTTGCCATCTTCCTAGGAGTTCGTAGGGACAAAATACATTACTTTAGGCTTGTAGTGACTATTCTCGCCTCGACTATCCGGTCTTCAATTGTAGTGATCTTTCAACCTGAAATGCATGAGATAAGACACGTTATCCAATTGTATCCAATGTCCATTCAAATTCAAGGTTTCAATGTCAATGATAATATCCAATATTCGAAAGTAATTCCAATGATCAATAACTTCAATATTATCAATAGTGAACATGTCTCATTAACAATATTTCATGGTTTCAATATCAATATCATTACCAATATCCGATGATTATTTATAATGTTTCGATAACAATAAATATAACAATGACAATGCATGACGAAGATGCCAATAACTATGGCCGATGGTCATTAACAAACTTACTAACACTTACTAATGAATCTGATTAACAATCCTATGCAACTTCTTCAATGATACTACTAGCGATATGATCGAAAACAACAATAAGAGATTCGGAAAGGCTCCTCGCCTAGTCCCGAGATTCCAATTACACTCACCTTAGAATCCGATGCTCTTACAGCTCTCGGATGACAATGTCTTTGCTTCTAGGTTTTGACGGAGATGGCGAAATCTCTCCTTCCCCCTCTTGAGCTAGAAAATCGATAAGGAAATTTTTAGGATCGATATTACGATATCAAAATCAACATAACGATATCAAAATCGATATCCGATTTCAATATAAACAACAACGATGAAATACCCATGGATGGTCAAAACCCTAGCTTGAGATTAAACTCAATACATCCATGGAATCCAATAATCGATTGAGGAATATAGCTTAATCGATAACAATAATTTGATAACAATAAATCAAAGAAAAACTAAGCTAAGGTTTGCTCTCCAATGGAGGTGTGTGCTCAAGGAAGAAGATGAAGATGACAAGGGAGGTGCTTGCTTAGGAACTCTCGGTAAGCTTTTCTATTTCCTTTTCTTTGTTTTATGTTTATATATTCTTTAACTATTTAGCTTTCCTTCAAATGAAGGAAAGCTCTTGGGCTATCCCACGTAGGTGGGAATTTAATTTGGGAGGGGCTAATCGCGAGGTTAGTCCCTCAACTCTCACTATACTATGGTCTTGCCTTCCAACTTGCAATTTCCTCAATTTAACCACGAATTAGTTTTTGATGTTATTAGATAGGGTTCAATAACAATAATTTAACTTAATTGGAGTCCAATATCAATAATTAACTAGCCAATACTATGTTTAGACTTTATCGATGTGAAATTTCCGATCACCGGAACCCAATTCCAACTAGATTGGATTTTGGGGTGTTACAACTCTCCCCTCTTATGAAAAATTCATCATCGAAGTTTTACCTGAACCGAAGAGATGTGGATATTGTTGTTTCATGGTCTCTTCAGGTTCCCAGGTAGCTTCTTTAACAGTGTGGCTCCTCTAGAGCACTTTAACTAACGGTACAGTTTTGTTAAGAAGCCTCTTGACTTCTCTTGCAATAATCTAAACCGGTTCTTCCTCTTAGGACAAATTCGGTTGAATTTCTACAGATTCAGGTTCCACAATGCGCGAAGGATAAAAATGATATTTCTGGAGCATCGATACATGGAAAACATCGTGGATTTTACACAATTCAGAGGATAACTATAATCGATACAACACAGGGCTAACTTTTTTAATAACTTCAAAGGGTCCAATGAATCAGGGACTCAATTTTTCCTTCTTGCCAAACCTCAGAACCTTTTTCCACAGTGAAACTTTAAGAAAGCCTTTTTCACCAACTTCGTACTCAATGTCTCGTCTTTTGAGATCAACATAAGCCTTTTGTCGATCAAAAGCAGCCTTTAAATGATCATGAATAATGGTAACCCATTCTTCAGTTTCCCAAAGTAAGTCAGGAGCCAACATCTTGCCCTCACCAAGCTCCAACCAACACAATGGAGTTCGACATCGCCTACCATATAATGTTTCATACGAGGTCATTTGGATTGATGCATGATAACTATTATTGTAGGCGAACTCCACAAGGGGCATGGATTTCTCCCAAGTTCCACCAAAATCGATGATGCATGCTCGAAGCATATCTTCCAAGATCTGAATTACCCTTTCCGACTGGCCATCATATTAAGGGTGAAAGGTTGTGCTAAGATTAACACTAGTGCCTAGAGCTCATTGTAAGGTTCTCCGAAACCAAGATGCAAATCGGGGATCTCGATTGGAGATAATGGACTTGGGTACTTCGTGGAGTCGGATCACTTCCTTGTTGTATAAGTCAACCAATTTAGGGGGACCGTAGTCCATTCTAATCGGTATGAAATGAGCAGACTTTGTGAAACGATCTACAATGACTCATATAGCATCATGTTTTGTGGGAGTTAAAGGTAGACCACTAACAAAATCCATAGTGATCTTTTCACATTTCCATTTCGGCTGATTGACAGGTTGCAATAATCCGGTAGGAGCACAATGTTCTTCTTTAACACGTTGGCACGTAGAACATTTGAAAATGTAGTCGACTATGGCCTGCTTCATGCTCGACCACCAATAGAGTTCGCGTAGGTCCTTATACATCTTCACGGATTCCGGGATGGACAGAAAAAGAACTTGAATGAGCTTCTGAAAGGATGTCGGTACTGAGGGATTCGTCATTAGGTACACAAACCCGATCATGGAAACACAAAAGCCCTTTAGAATTAATTCCAAAGTCAGTGTTGTCCAATAACTTAGAGACAATGGATTGAAGTTTAAGATCTTGTTCTTGCAAAACCTTGATTCGTGAAACGGTGGTAGACTGAACTTGAAGTTTAGCTACAAGACAACGATGTTTCTGAAGCCATAAGTGAGCGTTAATTGCTCGAGAGGCTACAATATAGTGATATTACAATGAGTTAATGTACTATACAATACATACAACTCTATATTCACTGTCCATACTTACCAGGCAAAGGTTTGTGGCTGAGTGCATCAGCTACAATGTTGGCCTTGCCCGGGTGGTAATCGATGACAATATCATAATCTTTAAGGAGTTCCATCCATCTTCGTTGTCGAAGATTTAATTCCTTTTGGGTCAATAGGTACTTAAGACTTTTATGATCGGTGAAGAGATAACACTTTTCTCCGTAAAGATAATGTCTCCAAATTTTCAATGCAAAGACAAATGCATCTAACTCAAGGTCATGAGTAGGATAATTCATCTCGTGCGGCTTAAGTTGTCTTGAAGCATAGGTGATGACTTTGCCTTCTTGCATCAATACACACCCTAACCCGAGATATGGTGCATCACTATAAACTGTATAGTCCTTTTCGGACTCGGGTTGTATTAGGACTGGTGCATGAGTATAGACTTGTTTCAATTGATCGAAACTCCGTTGCTGATCTTCAGTCCAAAAAAGAAGCTTCTTTTCTCAATAGCTTAGTCAAAGGAGCGGCTATTATAGAAAATCCTTTTACAAATCTTCGGTAATAGCCAACAAGCTCAAGAAAGCTTCTGACTTCATCAATGTTCTTCGGTGGATGCCAATCTACGATAGCTTGGATTTTCTTTGGGTCCACCTGAATAGCCGAAGCTGATACAATGTGTCCTAGGAATGCAACTTCGGTGAGCCAAAATTCACACTTTGAGAATTTCACAAACAATTGCTTCTCTTGTAAAGTTTGAAGCACGATACGAAGATGATCTTAGTGTTCTGCTTCATTCTTGGAATAGATCAATATGCCATCTATAAACACCACTACGAATTTACCAATATAAGGTCGAAAGACCTGATTCATCAAATCCATAAAAGTTTTCGGTGTATTGGTTAACCCGAATGGCATCACCAAGTATTCGTAGTGTCCATATCTTGTACGAAAAGCAGTATTTGGTACATCACATTCTTTAACTCTCATTTGGTAATAGTCCGACCTTAAATCGATCTTGGAAAACACGGAGACATCCTTTAATTGATCGAATAGTTCGTCTATTCTAGGTAATGGATACTTGTTCTTGATGGTTACTTAGTTCAGATGTTTGTAGTCAATACACAATCGCATATACCCATCTTTCTTCTTTACAAAGAGAACCGGAGCTCCCCAAGGCGAAGAGCCTGGTTGAATAAAACCATTGCTTAAAAATTCTTGAATCTGAGCTTTAAACTCTTTTAATTCAACAACTATCATACGATATGGTGCAATTGAAACTGGAGCAATCCCAGGTTGCACCTCGATGCCAAACTCCACTTCAAGGGTTGGGGGCAATCTTGGAAGTGCATCAGGGAATTCACATACAGTTTCAATATTCCGCAATTGAGATTCATCTTTGGTTTCCAACGTCAAGGCACAAAACTTGATGCTCACTAAGCCAATTTAAACCTAGGATGGCATCAAACTCATAGATCGGTAAAGCCAACAAATTGGCTGGAAAAAGAATCCCTTGGATCATTAAGGGGCAGCTTTTACACACTAACCTTACGGTGACATAATCTTCTAAAGGACTGGTTACAGAAATTCTCGATGCTATTGGTTCGGGAGACATGCCATACTTCTTGAGTATGATGGTGCCTATAAAAGAGTGAGTAGAACCAAGGTCAATCAATGCATATAAAGGATGTGAATATAGCTCAATGGTACATACGATGACAACATGCTCGTCCTTTTCTTCCCTGCTCCTCACATGATACATATGGGCAAGAGCTTTAGAATCTTGTTTGTTGAATGGTTTCCCCGAACCACTCGGTCTTCCATAGGTTTCTGTTGACCCTTGCTTTGTTCCTTTACCTCGAAAGAATTGGGCAGGTGAAGAACTAATGTTTTGATATAATAATTGAAAATAGTTTTTGACTAAATTGAAAAGATTTAAGTTTTGCTTTTAAGTCCAAATATCTTGAAAATACGTTTGAAGTATTTTAAAAGGGTTTCTAAAGTGTTTTTAAAGCCAAACATTAAAAACCACCCAAGTGTTTCAAAACGCCCCTAGGTGTTTCGATACAGGACTTCACAGAGAAAAAGCGTTTGGATACAACCTTGTCTGTTTCGAAACGGGGCTTGATCTGGGTGAGAATTTTGCATAGCCTTTCGATACAGCCACTGCCGTTTTGATACGCCTATGTGGCAATGACCGCAACAGTCAAAACCCTCAACAACCTTTTCATTTGTAGGACGTTTCGATACGAGAATCAACGTTTCGATACGGCCAAGGTTGTTTCGAAACGGGTGCTGCATCAGACTACAACGACTCTTTCTATTTTAGGGACGTTTTGAAACAGGGTATAGTGTTTCGAAATGGAGAGTTGCAGAACTGCATTTATTGTGGGAAATAAAGTCTTCAATGGCTCCAATTCAACTCTAACAGCTACAAACTCAATTAGGAGTATAAAAGGTACCTCCAAGCATCACGAGAAGGCTAATGCTTCAATTGTCAACAACACTATGATTAAGATTTTGTCTTAGAGCTTAATTGTCCATTTTCTTGTGTAGACAACACTAATGAGCTAAACATTGTTAAATTTGCTTAAGCGTTTAGGTTTTGGGTGAGAGCTAGATAGTGCAAACAAATACCTATTATAGGGATTTCAAGTTTGCTTAGAATTTCTCTTGTAGAGAAGGTTTACTCAAAGCTTTGGGTAGAAAGCTTTGAGGGTTGTAAAGGTTGCCTCCTTAGCCTAGAAAAGGGGACGAAATTCTTAGTGAATTTGGTTGAAATCCTTAGTGGGGAGCTAAGGTAGTGGATGTAGGTGCTTGTTAAAAGGTCGAACCACTATAAATCCTTGTGTCCAATTCCAATCTTTTAGCTTCCACTTTAACACCCAAAAATTCAATCTTCTCCAAACTTGGAAAACTCATCGGTTGAAGGGAATCGAGCACCATAAAACCCAACAATTGGTATTAGAGCTTAGCTCAATTGAAGAGGATTAACATTCTATTGAGGCGATCCGGCAAGATCGATCATCATTTTAAACAATAGGCTCAATGGCGCAATCCATCGACAAGCCACCTTTCTTCGACGAGACCAATTATGCTTATTGGAAGATGAGAATGATGTTCTTTGTCAAATCCAAAACTACAAGTTTTTTGATATCAAAGAAGATGGCTCGTTCGTACCAAAAGAAAGCAAGGCTGAGTGGAGTGTCGACGATCGTAAGAAGATAGAGCTAAATTGCAAGGCTTTGCACTTCATCTATTGTGCACTTAGCCACAATATATACGAAAAGATGTCTTCTTGCCAGAGTGCCAAGGAAGTTCAGGACAAGCTCGGAGTTACATACGAAAGGACTAAAGAAGTAAAGGAGACCAAGATCGCCCTCCTCAACCTAGAGTATGGAAATCATTCCAGATGACAAACTTGTCCGTAAATGCATCTACTCTCTTCCCGAGTCTTGGGACTCAAAGAAGACGACCATCATCGAAGCTAAAGATCTCAAATCTTTAAAGCTCAATAAACTCATGAGATCTCTCCTCACACACGAAATCTTGAAGAAAGTAAGAGAAGAGGAGAAGAAAAGGAAGAGATAAACAAGATGGGGGAGAAGAAAGTCAAAGAGCTAGGCATCAATGGGAGTGTCGTTGCTCTTAAATCCTCCAAATACTGACATATTGAATCAAGTGAGGAGGAAAGTGAAGATGAAGAGATGACCTATCTCTTCAAGAAATTCACTCGGTTCATGAAGAATTAAATGGAAAGATGTTATCATGAATTGAAAAAGAAGATGAAGGAATCCCACAAGTCCAAAAAGAAGGGATCATCTTCAAAGCAAGCATATGTGGCCACATAGAGTGATGAAGACTCCACCGATGATGAGGTAGCCCACCTATGCTTGATGGCCCCAATGATGGGGAGGTAACTTCTAACTCATCCATTTCAAATTCTTATACTTTTGATGAGTTACAAGAAGCCTATGATGAGTTGGTTTTCGAATTCAAGGCTTCATTTTCAAAAAACAAAAAGTTGATTTCAAAGTTGAAAAACGAAAATGATTTGCTTTTGAAAACCAATTTTGAGTTTGAAGCAAAATTGAAAGATTTTGAGCAACAAGTTTCTAGTTTACAAAACATGCTTCAAACAATGGAAAAAGATCATCAAAAGAAGTTGATGATCTTAAGAAAGAAAAGATTTTGATTTCCAAGGAACTTGAAAAGAAAAATTATTTTTGAAAATCAAAATTTTACCAAAGACAATCTAGTACCCCTAGATTTGTAAATGGAAAATGTTTTAGAAGTGTTTGGGTTCCAAAAGAACTAACCACTTCACATAAAAGGATGAAATTGAAAAATAGATTCCTAAGGGGACTAAATTTTGTGCCACTAATGTCTATGGATCCAAAGCAATTTGGATACCAAAAATTACTTGATTGTCTTATGATAGGTGTGATGGAGATTGATCAACAAGTCCTATTTTGAGGGGGAGCTCCATGCACACAATGAAGAACACTTGAAGAAGAAAGGCTTCACATTCTCCCTTGGAGTTTAAGTGTTGGTAAAATCTAGTTGTTGTTATTTGTTTAATTCAATTTATTTACTTTTAATTCAACTAGATTATCATGTGTTGAACTAACAATCCTTGATGATGCTTTGAGTAAGGGGGCATTTTAAAATCAATTTTTTTTTATCAAAATCTCTTTTTGAACTTGAAGGGTGAGAATCCCAAACAATTTTTCAAGATAGTTTTATTATATCAAAAAGGGGGAGATTAAAGAACTAATGTTTTGATATAATAATTGAAAAATTGTTTTGGACTAAATTGAAAAGATTTCAGTTTTGCTTTTAAGTCCAAATATCTTGAAAATACGTTTGAAGTATTTTAAAGGGCTAAAGTGTTTTTAAAGCCAAAAATTGATAAACCACCCAGGTGTTTCGAAACTCCCCTAGGTGTTTCGATACAGGACTTCATAGAGACAAAGTGTTTCGATACAACCTTATTTGTTTCGAAACGGGGCTTGATCTGAGTGAGAATTTTGTATAGCATTTCGATACGGCCACTGTCGTTTCGATACGCCTATGTGGCAATGACCTCAACGGTCAAAACCCCCAACGACCTTTTAAATTGCAGGACGTTTCGATACGAGAATCAACGTTTCGATACGGCCTAGGTTGTTCCGAAACGGGTGTTGCATCAGACTGCAATGGCTCTTTCTATTTTAGGGACATTTCAAAACATGGTCGTGTGTTTCGAAACGGGGAGTTGCATAACTGCATTTATGGTGGGAAATAAAGTCTCCAACGACTCGAATTTAACCTTAACAGCTAGTAACGGCTACAAACTCAATTAGAAGTATAAAAGGGACCTCCAAGCATCAAGAGAAGGTTAATGCTTCAATTGTCAACAACACTATGATTAAGATTTTGTCTTAGAGCTTAATTTTCCATTTTCTTGTATAGACAACACTAGTGAGCTAAACATTGTTAAATTTGCTCAAGTGTTTATGTTTTGGGTGAGAGCTAGATAGTGCAAACAAATACCTATTAGAAGGATTTCAAGTTTTCTTATAATTTCTCTTGTAAAGAGGCTTTACTCAAAGCTTTGGGTAGAAAGATTTGAGGGTTGTAAAGGTTGCCTCCTTAGCCTTGAAAAGGGGACGAAATTCTTAGTGAATTTGGTTGAAATCCTTAGTGGGGAGCTAAGGTAGTGGATGTAAGTGCTTGTTAGAAGGCTGAACCACTGTAAATCCTTGTGTCCAATTCCAATCTTTTAGCTTCCACTTTAACACCCAAAAATCCAATCTTCTCCAAACTTGGCAAACATATCGGTTGAAGGAAATCGAGCACCATAAAACCCAAAGCAAGAGAGGCAGCATTAGTCGGGATAGCAGTAGATTTGGTTGCATTCAGAAGGCAATCACGAATAAAGTGACCCTGCTCACCACAGCAATAGCAAGCTTCAGTATGCTTGCGACATTGACCCGTTGGGTGCCTGTTCTGACAATAATTACAAACTAAATGTTGGTTGTTTCGATTTGAACCTCCGGTGCTATCAACAGATGCTGCCTTGGCAAAGGACTGTGTTACCGACTGAGCCTATCAATATTTCTAGAACGGGAGGGATGCGGATAAACATTCTGCTTGGAGCCTAGATACCTCCCTTTCTTGTTCCATTTGGGAGGTCGAGAATCATCCCTAAACCTCTTCTCATATTTTCCAAACCCATCGGCTCGTTGAGCCCTCTGTGCAGCTTCGGTGTCTTTAACTCGGTTCACCAAGTCTTGAAAATCAACGATGCCCAGTGCAGTAAACACAAGGCGTAATTCATCATTGAGCCTTGCAATGAACATTCGGAACTTCTCTTCCTCCTTCTTTATATACTCAGCACCGTATATACAGTACTTGCAGAAATCATGGATATATTGCTCGATCGGTCGTCCACCTTGTTTGAGGTGGAGGAAGATGCGCCGCCTCTCAGCGAGATAAAACTCACTAATGTACTTCTTGCGAAATTCTTTAAGAAAGAACTCCCAAGTTACAGTGTCCTCAAAGACCGTCAATATAGTAGTCTCCCACCAATGGAGTTTGTAAAACTAACAAATTGATTTTGATATAACAAAGGATTTAAGGATTAAATTGAAAAAGTGAAAATGAATTTTTAAGTCCTCAAAACTTTCCTATGTGTCTAAGAAAAATGTCCAAGTCAAAACCTAAGTTTATTCAAAATTTTCTAAGTGTTTACCAAGCCAAAACAGTGATTTTCGAGTCACCATTTCAGAATGACCCTTTGGCGTTTCGGAACGTTTTGAAACTATTAACATCTGTTTTAGAACCAGCCTTCCCATTTCAATACGGGTGTCACGAAATAGGTCTTCTCATTTCGAAACTGATGAAGAACAATGGAACTGTTTGAACTGTTTCGATACGGCAGTATCGAAATGACCTTAAACGTTTCGAAACGAATTTCAAACTTGGCTTTAAAATTTGACCGTTTCACTTTTATAAATAATTTTTAAGAGACAGTTGAAGTGTATCGAAACTCTTTTAAGCAGTTTCGGTACAGGTTTTGACAGTGGCAAAATGTTTCGAAACGGACTTCAGCACGTTTCAAAACAGGCTCTTAGCGTATCGAAACGATCGTGACCATTTCGGTACGGCCTATTAATTACACCGCAACAGTTATTTCTATTTTGGTCTGTTTTGAAACAGGGTCGAGCGTTTCAGAACGGGTAGTTGCAGACTGCATTTACGGTGGGAAGATAACATCCCAACGACTATAATTATGAAGGCAACAACCCCAACGGGTAGAATTCAATGAGAAGGTATAAAAAGGAGTCCTAAAAGCACCAACAACAACTATTGATCCTGAGAGAAACATCCAAACATCAAATTCAAGCTCTTGTGCAAAAATCCCATATTTTTCTTGTAAATCCCAATTGTAGAACTTTGAATTTCCAATCTTATTTGTTTCAATTGGGTTGAGTTCTTGTAAAAAGGGCTACATTTGTATTGAGAGATACTAGCTATTAGCCTTAAACTTCTTTGTAAACCTTGTGTGAAGATTGGGTCAATTTTTGGGTAGAAAAATTGGCCATTGTGTAAAGGTTTCCTCCTAAGCCTAGAAAAGGGGAAGATCAACTAGTGGAGTTGTTGGAAAATCCTTAGTGAAGCTAAGGTAGTAGATGTAGAGTTCAATTGGAACTTGAACCACTCTAAATCCCTTGTCTTGCAAATTTTTATTTTCCACTTCACCACCAAAATTTCTAAAAATCCAATTCACCCCCTCTTGGTTTAAATTGATTCAACGATCCACTCAACAGAGTGCCTCGTCAGCCAACAATGCTATGGCACACTCGAGTTTGTGCTCGTCCGAACAATGAAGTTGCTTGTTCAAAATCCGTAGAGTGTTGTCCGACTAGTATTCGGCAACTTTAAGGTTGTCTTCATCTTTTCCGGTAAAAGTGTAAGCTCGATACTGTAAGAGCTTATCAATAGGAGCTCGGGTGTGTTGGACAACAAGAGCGATAGGTTGCACAACCTGTTCAGCTCTCACAGCAGTCATAAACTGCTTGAACATGCCAGCCATGTTCTTGTAACATTCGGCCTAAGTGGTAGGTGCTACAGGCTCGGTATTCTGAGTAGGAGTATCTTGCGGATGCGGTGGATTCGGAGGATTTCCTCCTCTAATCTCCTCGCCATGTGTCAAGGAGCCGGTAGCAAGCTCGTCAATGTGAGCTTCGTTAGTCTCAGACATATCTATATAAAACATCGGATTAGTCGACAAGTCACAATATACACAATATATAACTCCTAGGTGACAAAGTAACATAACAACAATACAACAAGCTTTGGTTTAGTTCTATAATCGACTAAACTCTAGCTCTGATATCACAAATATAACACCCCCTTCCCGGCCTAGTCGAGAACCGGTTCGGAGAGTGCTACCGATGAACAAAATAACTTTCGGTATAATAAAATTTCAATTTGTAACATAATATAATCAATGAAATACTAATAAATCAATATCCAACATGCTTCTTAGTCTGATTAATCCATTATGAAACAATAACTATCCAATTAGGACCAATTTATAACTATTACAAGTTTAAGGGACCAAACTGTAAATATTTTAAATTAGGGTTCCTTCAATGCAATTGATCATACCTTACTTAAATTCAACACAATAATAACAAGTCTGTAAAATTTCATACAATTTGGAGTTCATCTACTCATTCAATTGATGTGTGTGGAAGTTTGGAGTTCATCTACACAACAATAACTATTACAGTTTGTCGGCTTATAATATTGTATGTTAAGCTATGTTAGCTTGTTGTGTGTTAAAACAATAAGGGTGCATTGTTTTGTAGCTTGCTTGAATGTTTTCAATAAGTTTACAATGCTCTGAGTGTGTTTCTTTTGTTTTCATATAGTTACAAAAAAGGGCAGCAGCTCAAAGGCTTAAACTTAGCTCGGATGAAGCTCACGTGAGTGTATGTAGCTCATCTTCAGCTCAAAGGAGTATCGGCAGCTCAACTCAGCTCACTTCACTCCCAGCTAGCTGAATTCAGCTCGTTTCAGCTCCAGTCAGCTCAACTTTAGCTCCACTAGCTCAACTCCAGCTGACAAGTCCAAAAGTAGCTGAAAAGCGTCCTACATGTCGGGGAGTGTACCAGTGCACGCGTGGCAGCCTAGGTGTCATCCGAGCATGTAACTTGCACACGTGGCAGCCTTGACACATGTGTGTGGAAGTTTGGCTGAAAATCAACCCCTTCCTCTCTCAAATGTGCGGCAAACTTGAAGATAAGAACAAAGGAAACACATTTAACATGTGTTTATTCTTTGAAATTCAAATAAAAGCACAAATAACATGTGTTTTATCCATTTGGGCGCCCAAACTTCAAACATATGGCCAGAATTGCATGCCGCCCCTTTAGTGGTTATTTAGTTAAATTTTTTTACTTTCAAATGGCTAATTAACAGCCACATATTTGAATTCAGTCAACTTCCCTTGTACTCTATATATATGAACGAAAATCACTTGTAAAAGGTTAGACAATTTTTATGAAACAAAATTATTGTGAGTTTTTCTCTCAATTTCAGTTCTTCATTGAACTTCTTTGGCATTTTCAGACTTTGTTTGATTGTGTCATCCTCCTTGATACTTCGGGTTCCTAGATCGCTATCTAGAGGGTCCAAGTCCTTTAGCGAAGAACGTATTCGATTCGGGTCCGCTCAGTATATTGTTCGGGTTCTTTCGAGTTCAACATCATGTTAATTTCCAGCAACTTCAACGCCATTTTCTGCCATTTTAGTCGTTCATTTGCTGCCATGAAAGCCCTTTGAAGCATTCATCAACATTTGAATTCCGAAACTGCCAGAAAATTCCTTCCTCTCATTTCTTTCTTTATTTTCGTTTTTTTTTTGTTCTTGTTGTTTTAACATCATTCTAACATCCATAACATTGTGTTATTGCAGAAACATGCTTGCTACAATCCTAGATCCGTTACAAACAAAGGACCGTTGTTTCTGAAGCAACGTACCCTTTATCATATGGTATCAGAGCTTTGGTCGGATTATAGCACTTTCTGCACTACAAGAAATCAAAAAAAATAATACAAAAAAATTGAAATTCTTAAAAAAGTCAAAGTCAAAGTTTGACCAGAAAAGTCAAAGTAAAAAAATAAAAAAATTCAAAAAAATCAGATTCGACAGATTAGTGTTGTTTACATCTTATACTGTTGTTTGGATCAAAAAATGATGAAAAATTTCTTTGTTTACCGTGGAATGCTTCAAAATCACCCGAAACAACCTGTTCTTGTTTGTTCGGTGATAGGGTTGTGGTAAGCATTTCTTTTGCAGTAAGTACTTTGTTTTTCCTTTCTTTCACTTCCTTTTGAGCTTTAATTCCAGCCATGTTCTTATTTTGTTTCCAGCCTTTGTTTTTGTTCAATTAAACAGCCCTAAACTTCGTTTAACCTTTGTTCTATCATTTGTGCATTTATATCTTGGAGTTGACACAGATAACAAGTTTGAAGGGTCATATTAGTTTCTTAAAGAACTGTTTGCGAGAAAACGAGTGCAAAAGGCATTTGAGCGTTGTAAGAACAGAAGGGGAGACAAAAAAAAGCCATTCAAGAGCATTCTCCCGAGTGAAACACGAGCGCTGAGTGTTATCTTTTGAGTGCACTGTTCTTTTGAGTGATCTGTGAGATTTTGTTAAGTGTGCAGTGAGGACCATTTTTTTATTTTATTTCACTAACATATATATATATATTGTGTGTTCTTGTTTGTTGTTTTGGTTTTTCAACATGGCAGGTTGTGATGATAATTCAGGTGAACAACAACCATTGAATCTCCAGATGCAAGCCTTAGAACGGATGATGCAACAAGTGATTGCTAATGCATTGAAACCTATACATTCTCAATTGGATAGATTAGATGGGGGTGGTTCCCATTCTGTCCATGGAGAGATAAATGATGACAATGTACAGACATTGGCTACCGGTGAAGCACTTGTTGACAAGAGAAGTCTGAATGATCAACCATCACAGGATGAACCGCAACAAAACAACCTCTTCCATACGAGATGCAATGTGAACGGCAAGGTATGTATTGTGATTATTGATAGTGGAAGTTGTGCTAACGTTGCTAGTACTCTCATGGTTGACAAGTTAGGACTGAAGACGACCACACATTCCAATCCGTACAAGTTACAAGGGTTGAATGATGGTGTTGAAATCAAAGTTATCGAACAAGTTGTTATACCATTTTTCATTGGTAAATACAAGGATGAGGTAACTTGTGATGTTTGTTCTATGGATACTTGTCATTTGTTGTTAGGAAGACCGTGGCAGTATGATAAGAGAGTTTTGCACGATTGTTACACCAATCGATACTCTTTTACTCATGAGGGCAAAAAGGTAACTTTGGCACCTATGACTCCAAGTGAAGTATATGAAGACGAAGTTCGTTTGAAAGCGAGTACTACAGCTTGGAAAGCCAGCAAAAAGAAGAATGACTGTGACAAAGAAGAAGTGAACTCAAAGGTTTTATCTGATTCTACGTTTTCTTCTATTTCTTCTTCTAACTTGCCGGTTAATAAGGTGATGCCATGTGAAGTTCCCAAGTTTGCTAATGTTGGTATGTCTAGTGCATTTAAATTCTTTCCAGAAATTCAACAACCTTCCATACCACGGTTTGACGTTCCTTTCCATTGTAATATTGATTTTTCATTTTTATATGCTGATTTTTTTGGTTGTCCATTGGATTGTGAACAACCTTGTGTTGTGATTCTGGATGATCGTCAAAATTCTTGTTGTTCTTTGGATTTGCCTTTGTATGTCATTGTTTGCAGGATTACGAATGTGCAACGAGCATTGTCTGACTTTATGTTGTGCATTATTCGGAAAGGTACAAGAAAGAAGGCATTTCCATTTGTGTTCTTTTTACGAGAACTTGATTCTAGAGGATGGCATATGTGCCGAGCAAGAAGGATGAGGAAGTTCCCTGCCAAGCGAAAGTCGAAATTGTTCCCTTTTATAATGAGGGTCGATTTGGGGACAAATCGCATTAAAGAAGGGGGATGATGTGAGCACGTTATGCCACCCAACGTTGCAACTTCAAACTTTCAGGGAAGTTTGCTTTTTCATTTGTTACATACTGATGTGTAACATTTCTTATACTTATATTATTTATATCAGTGTGTTTTCTATGTATATATTATGTTAAGTGTGTTTTAGATAAGTTTGTCAGCTTATAATATTGTATGTTAAGCTATGTTAGCTTGTTGTCTGTTAAAACAATAAGGGTGCATTGTTTTGTAGCTTGCTTGAATGTTTTCAATAAGTTTACAATGCTCTGAGTGTGTTTCTTTTGTTTTCATGTAGTTACAAAAAAAGGGCAGCAACTCAAAGGCTTAAACTTAGCTCGGATGAAGCTCACGGGAGTGTACGTAGCTCATCTTCAGCTCAAAGGAGTATCGGCAGCTCAACTCAGCTCACTTCACTCCCAGCTAGCTGAATTCAGCTCGTTTCAGCTCCAGTCAGCTCAACTTTAGCTCCACTAGCTCAACTCCAGCTGACAAGTCCAAAAGTAGCTGAAAAGCGTCCTACATGTCGGGGAGTGTACCAGTGCACGTGTGGCAGCCTAGGTGTCATCCGAGCATGTAACTTGCACATGTGGCAGCCTTGACACATGTGTGTGGAAGTTTGGCCGAAAATCAACCCCTTCCTCTCTCAAATGTGCGGCAAACTTGAAGATAAGAACAAAGGAAACACATTTAACATGTGTTTATTCTTTGAAATTCAAATAAAAGCACAAATAACATGTGCTTTATCCATTTGGGCGCCCAAACTTCAAACATATGGCCAGAATTGCATGCCGCCCCTTTAGTGGTTATTTAGTTAATTTTTTTTACTTTCAAATGGCTAATTAACAGCCACATATTTGAATTCAGTCAACTTCCCTTGTACTCTATATATATGAACGAAAATCACTTGTAAAAGGTTAGACAATTTTTATGAAACAAAATTATTGTGAGTTTTTCTCTCAATTTCAGTTCTTCATTGAACTTCTTTGGCATTTTCAGACTTTGTTTGATTGTGTCATCCTCCTTGATACTTCGGGTTCCTAGATCGCTATCTAGAGAGTCCAAGTCCTTTGGCGAAGAACGTATTCGATTCGGGTCCGCTCAGTATATTGTTCGGGTTCTTTCGAGTTCAACGTCATGTTAATTTCCAGCAACTTCAACGCCATTTTCTGCCATTTTAGTCGTTCATTTGCTGCCATGAAAGCCCTTTGAAGCATTCGTCAACATTTGAATTCCGAAACTGCCAGAAAATTCCTTCCTCTCATTTCTTTCTTTATTTTCGTTTTTTTTTGTTCTTGTTGTTTTAACATCATTCTAACATCCATAACATTGTTTTATTGCAGAAACATGCTTGCTACAATCCTAGATCCGTTACAAACAAAGGACCGTTGTTTCTGAAGCAACGTACCCTTTATCAGGTTGACTCTTTTTGACTTTGACTTTGACCCATTTCGATACACGATAGACCTATATCGAAACAGAGAATTACAGTGGCAAAATGTTCTGATACAACCTCAAACTGTATCGATACGCCCTATTCCAATGGTCTAATTATGCTTAACCGTATCGATATGCCAATACCCCGTATCGATACAACCTGACCTATAATGATAGACTTTTGCTGGTTTTTAATCGAATTGGCATATCAAACAGTGTTCAAATGCAATGAAACTTTACACATAATATTTCAATGCTATAAACTACTAGCATACCAAATTTCATAATCATAAGAATACGTTTACTAAGATTTCGCCTATATGAGCCAAATATACCATTTTTACCCATTTTTAGCCAAACCAAAAGTCATATTTAGGCTCTTAACCACTTGTCAAGTATTACACATAATAGACATAACAGAATAGGCATAAGAGACTAGTTCAACTACTTTGCCACCTTTCTAGGAGTTCGTAGGGACAAAATACATTACTTTAGGCTTGTAGTGATTTGCCTCGCCTCGACTATTCGATCTTCAACCGCGGTGATCACTCAACCTGGAATGCATGAGATAAGACACGTTAGGCATACATTGCCTAGTGAGGTAGTCACAAATAATATAAACAACAATGTATGAAGTATATATATATATATAATCTCATGCTCATCAATGTCAATACTATGTTTCATTATTCAATGTTTAACATATTATATTCATTATTAATCATTGGATTGAATCAAGGTAGTGGATACAAGAATTCCTACACCTTGCCAAATTAATGAATGGTCCAATCCCTCCGCCTCGCCAATATGACCAATACAAAAACACATCCCTCCGCCTCACCAAAACAATATAGGTCATAGCCTTAGGACCGTAGTCCACCCGTACACTGAGCTCATGAATTCTATGGCATGCCAATTGTATCCAATGTCCATTCAAATCCAAGGTTTCAATGTCAATGATAATATCCAATATTCGAAAGTAATTCCAATGATCAATAGCTTCAATATTATCAATAGTGAACATGTCTCATTAACAATATTTCATGGTTTCAATATCAATATCATTATCAATATCCGATGATTATTTACAATGTTTCGATAACAATGACAATGCATGATGACGATGCCAATAACTATAGCTGATGGTCATTAACAAACTTACCGGAACTTACCAATGAATCTGATTAACAATCCGATGCAACTTCTTCAATGATATTACTAGCGATATGATCGAAAACAACAATAAGAGATTCTGGAAAGCTCCTCGCCTAGTCCCAAGATTCCGACTACACTCACCTTAGAATATGATGCTCTTACGGCTCTCAGATGACAACGCCTTTACTTCTAGCTTTCAACGGATATGGCGAAATCTCTCTTTCTGCCTCTTGAGCTAGAAAATCAATAGGAAAAATATTAGGATCGATATTACAATATCAAAATCAACATAACGATATCAAAATTGATATCCGATTTCAATATAAACAACAACGATGAAATATCCATAGTTGGTTAAAACCCTAGCTTGAGATTAAACTCAATACATCCATGGAATCAAATAATCGATTAAGGAATATAGCTTACCCGATCGATAACAATGATTTGGTAACAATACATCGAAAAAAAACTAAGCTAAAGTTTGCTCTCCAATGGAGGTGTGTGCTTCAAAGAAGAAGATGAAAATGACAAGGGAGGTGCTTGCTTAGGAACTCTCGGTAAGCTTTTCTATTTCATTTTCTTTGTTTTAAGTTTATATATTCTTTAACTATTTAGCTTTCCTTCAAAGGAAGGAAAGCCCTTAGGCTATCCTACGTAGGTGGGAATTTAATTAAGGAGGGGATAATCGCGAGATTAGTCCCTCAACTCTCACTATACTATGGTCTTGCCCTCCAACTTGCAATTTCCTCAATTTAACCACGGATTAGTTTTCGATGTTATTCGGTAGGGTTCAAGAACAATAATTTAACTTAATTATAGTCCAATATCAATAATTAACTAGCCAATATTATGTTTAGACTTTATCGATGTAAAATTTTTTATCACCGGAACCCAATTCCGACTAGACCAGATTTTTGGGTGTTACATCCCTCGTTGGTTTCTTCCTTCTTTGGTCTGTTTCCATGGTTTTTTTTTTGTGGTTTGGTTTCTTTGCATGCAGATTTTTCGGTTATTGTCATCGGTCGATTTGGGCTCTGGTCCTTTCCTATAGCGAGAGTCTAACGACTAGGCTTTTCGACGTTGTCCCCTTCTATGCATTTTCCTCAGAGGCCTCTTGTGTTCAAAGAGATGAATTTGCTGTTATGAAGCTATGCTCTCTCACCGACCTTTGTTGCCTGATTTTGTTGTCCAAGTCAACGTGGTCTCTCGGAACAATCATCAAATTTTTTCGACCGTCTAGTCCTTCCCATTTGGTGGACCTTTTATCCGGCCCGGGCGTCCTACTCCATCCACTAATGCTGATTGTTGTCGCCGCTTGTTTGCTATGCATCCATTCTAGGTTTTTCAGGATCCCTTTTGCTCTTGTTTTTGTTATGGTTTTGGCCTATAATGCCCTTCTTTGTCTCTAGACTGTTGTTGATACCTGGTTTCCTTTGGACCTTTGTATGTTTCGATTGTGTTGAATGAAATCTTTATTAGGTCAAAAAAATTAATCAAATCTCTATTTTTTTCTTTTTCTTTTACTAACCTCATTAATCTTGATTACTATGTACATTAAGATAACAATTTATTTCAAAAGGAATATTAGGTAGGACCTAGGGATGGCAATGGATCGATCTTGGACTCTATCTGAATTTGTAGATTCAGATCCGTTTTATAGGGTATGGATCTTAAAATTTTAGACATGGCGGATTTAGGCCGGGTCTGGATCCTCTGATTAAAGTACGTATCTGAGTTCAGACTTGATACTAAGATTCGGACTTGGACACGTTTATAGAAAAATCCACCTTTGGTTTTAATATATATATATATATAAATGACATAATAGGTGTTAAAAAATATATAAATATTTTATAGAGGGAGATGCCACAAAAGTGAGTTCTTATAGGTTTGATTTTTATACTCAGTTTCTTTAATGGCATAATGGCAATGGAATGTTTCATGATCTACATTTTTTAATGTTTGTGTTATTCAAAAGACATTTGTGTAATTGAGTTGGAGTATTTTTAGACTTTAGTTTATCGTTTTTTATTCTGTTACTAGTTGTATTGGAATTAATCTTTCCTACATTGGAGATGTGATGTGAAATTAGTCAATGACAGTTTTATTACGTTAAAAAATAGGTCGAATGATCGTTTTTTAATAGACCCGTTTTGGACCCGAATCTATAAAATTCGTTGGATCTAGACCTGGGTCCCAATTTTCTAGACTTATAAATTCGGGACAAGTCTGAATCCAGGATGTGAAAATAGGTTTGGATCTGAGTCATGTGATTCAATTTGAATTTGGACATTTTTTTATATCTACAAACTACTAATCTAGTCCTTAGCCTCGTGAAGATTATAAAAGTTTGTTTCATTTATTTATTTTTAAACCCCTGAACTCGTAATCAACTAAGCTTGTGGACGTGGATCATTGAATCAAATCCATTTATCTATGCTCTAATTATGTTTTCAATCTTTATAGTCTTTACATTTTTAAGATTTCCATTTCATAAATTTAATCTCTTTAGCTCTTTATTGAAAATTTGAAGTTTAATTTATAACCATTTTTGATGTATAACAAATGGAATGACTATATGTAATGAATTTTAGGATAATATTTGACGAGTGATTCATCCTTTTTTGATTTAGACAAAAAGTCATACGTTAATAGAGCTGTAATCATTTTTTTTGTATCACTTAGTATGTCCCTTTATCGAGAAATTTTAGGATATAAGAAAGGTTGAAGAAATTTTGAGAACCTACGGCAAAATTTAGAGTAAATATAAAAGTCATCTCTTATAAAAGACGACTTTTATGTTTACTATAGATTGTGCTACATTTTCCAAAATTTCTTTAACCTTCCATATTTTCCTGAAATTTGTTTTCAACTCGCATATTTCTCAAAATTTGCCACCTTAGTCTCTTTTTCATACATTTTTTTTCTAGGGATTTGTCTCTCTCCCCAATATGATAATAACGTCGGTAGGAGTGGAGGCTCAATGCTTTTGAGTTCTGATTATGAGTAAGTATTTAATCGAGTCGAGTAAAGAAATTTTAGTTAATTAAATTGATGAGTCTTATTTTATAGTTTAATTTTTAATTTTTTTGAGTTGAACAAGTAATTTGAGTTTTTATTTAAGTTTAATTGTAAATATTTATAATGTTATGGTACTAGTTGGTTTCAATTTAAACGATTTTCTATAACCATACACAATATGTATAAAATAAGTGCCCAAACTATATCAATTTTTCCGGTTAGGTACCTAAACTATTTTCTGGGTCAAATAAGTGTATAACGTTTCATTCCATTACTTAAATAAAGTTTTCCCGTCAACGGCCGCTAAAAGAATTTTATCATCAAATTATAACATGACATGTGTCATGTTTTTTATTTTCTTATTTATAAATTTTTTAAAAATCTCAAAGTTTTAATTTCTATTAATCCTCAAGTCACATCTCCTTCATCGCCTGACATCCTCCGCATGTTAGTGGTTCATCGTTCACTACCCAACTGTCGTGTACCTCACAGTTTGGCACCCCCACCCCTAGTCGTAGGTCAGTCAGAACCCAATCAACGTTTTTTCTTCATTTTTGGATGTTCGTCGATGGTGCAATCGATAGTTCATTCATTGGTTTTCAACGATGGGGTGATAGAACTTTCACTCGTGAAGGTCCGACGAAGGCAAGAGCGTCCGATTGTGTTTGAATCGGTGGTGGGAAGGGGAAATTTAGAGATTTAAGGTTTTTTTTTACAGAAATTAAACATTTTGCATTTTTAAATAAAATTAACGATTTCTGATTTTATAAAAAAATAAAAATTAAAGAAAATAACGGAAATAAATTAAGTATCATGTTTTGATTAGATAACGAAAAACTTTTAACGACTGTGACAAAAAAAATTTATTTGAGTAATAGAATGAAATGTTAGACACTATTTTAGTCTGAAAAATGATTTAGGCACCTAACTGAAAAAAAAATTATTATAGTTTGAGAAGTTTTCAAACAGTCAAGCCATATATGTGGAAAACAACTTTGATATATATGGCGGGTAAACTTTAGTTTACACATGCCTTTTAGTTTTAGGGGTTAGAGTTTTAGTTTAAGGTTTAAAGTTTAGGGGCTTAGATAATAAGGTTTAGAATTTAATTAGTGTTTAGAATTTAAGGAATATGATTTAAGGTTTATTTTTAGGGTTAGGAATTTAGGATTTGAGTTTTATAATGTAAATATGCAGGTTTTATAAAATTAGTTTTACATAGCCCGTGTATCAAAATTTTACCCTATATATATTCTATTTTTTCATATGTGATATACATATATTAGGCAGAGTCGAAATATTTGGCTCTAACTTAAAAATCGATTCACTAGTTACTACAAAATTTAAGTTATACCAGTTCTATTTTATAACTCAAATTTTATTTAATTTTTTTCGATTTGAATTATTTCGCATCAAATCGAAAAGAAAAAAAAACACATTTTTTAAATTGAGTCAAATTTTGATGACCCTACGCATTCTTTTTCATCTCCCACCTTTATGCTTAACAATTGTTCTTCACTTTTTGACAAGTATTCTTGCGACTGTACCTTCAATTAATGGTGGAGGGGTACAGCATTGTTAACTGATTTTTTATTATTATTACTATCAAATGAATTATATTTTTTTAAAATATTAGAATTTCATATATTCAAATTTAATGAAAGTATATCGACAGGGTTATTAATTGGGTTTTATTCTTTGAAGAAACAGATTAAATTCTCAAAAATTAAAACATGTGGGTTAAATTTTAAAACCATAAGGAGTAGAGGGAGTGGAGACCGAATTAGCTCTTTATTTATTAGTTCAACATTTCCGTAAAGCTGTAAACAATCATAGCCAACTTCAGGGGAAAAAAGAAAGATCAAAACCAGCTTTTGTTTTCCCTTAACTTCAATTTTCCCCAATCTTTCTACTCTACTTCCTCCAGCTTTCAACAGATTCTAATATACTAATCTACTGAAAAACAAGGAAAAGATTTCGTTGGGAATCTGGGAAATCTTTTCTTTGGCATACCTTTTTGTGTGATTTTGTTAATATAAAGGGTAAAAAAAATGGGGACAGCCAAAGTCTCAGATTCCAGTTCTAGGGATCAAATTGCGAGAAATCACAATGAAACCGATGTGGTTTTGAATGTCTATGATCTCACTCCTTACAATAATTACACTTATTGGTTTGGTTTAGGGATTTACCACTCCGGTATTGAAGGTTTGTTCCCTCTTCTTAGTTTTTCTTTTATGGATTCTTTAATCGAATCGTTTATAGATGTGGGTATTGGTTAATGTAGCTCCTTGTTGCTTAAAAATGGAGAATTTGGTTTCTCCGAATAGAAAACAGATACGGGTCTGCTGAATTATTTTTAATTGATTTTATGTGATTAGCTTAACTGAATACTTATTGGGAAAGAAGATTTTCTAAGGAGGAAGTTGGAATATAATAATTTCATTGATATGGAGAAAATGAGATCCTTTGAAGCTTACTTAAATCTTTGTATTAACACAATGAATATTTTCTTTTGGTCATGAAATTCTTTAGTTTTAGTTTCAAGTATTTGTTATTTAGATTAGATGAAGACATTGTTAATTTTTCGGATTGAAATGCAGAACATTCTCGTTGTTGAAATAAAACAGCTTATTGCTAAATCTGCTCTTTCCAATTCAGTTGTTTTGGCTAAAGGGAGAGATTGAAAGCATTTTTCTTTGCAATATGACATGAATTTTTGTTCATATGTTGGTAATCTCTTCTAGTCTAGGAAACTGAAGTGTCTATCTCAATATTTATGAACAGTTCATGGGAAAGAATATGGGTTTGGGGCCCATGATTTTCCAATTAGTGGAGTTTTTGAAGTGGAGCCAAGGAGCTGCCCTGGTTTTATCTATCGATGTTCTATCTCATTAGGACGCATAAACATGCCTTCCTCCGAATTCAGAACATTTATCGAGGATGTAGCTTCTGAGTATCATGGGGATACCTACCACCTCATCTCCAAGAACTGTAATCACTTTACGGACGATATGGCACATAGATTGACGGGCAAATCTATCCCGGGATGGGTGAACCGGATGGCTCGACTAGGTATGCTGACCCTTCCAATTGTTTATCAAATTGTAGGCACACATTTTATGTATGCACACATATTTGTCTGTGACATTGGATGATGTCAATGCCTTGCTCTTCCTTAAATCAAGCGAGAACTTAGATCTTTTTCTGGGTGGAGCCTAAATAATTGGCTATGTTTGTAGCTACTTTTGTTTGGTAGTTGATACTTGTCCTTGACCCTCCATTCAAGGGAAAACAATCACTAGGAGGAGGCAAGCATCGATTGTCATTCAGTATACTTCTCATCATCCGTATTGTTTTAATACTTCACTTGTTCTTGAAAATGCAGAACGTGTAAAACAAAAAGTGTTAATTTCGTGATTTGTCAAAAACGTAGGTTCATTATGCAGCTGTTTGCTTCCTGAAAGCCTTCAAGTAACTACCGTGAAAGAGTTGCCTGAATACCACGACATAGGTATGCTTCGCTATGTCTCCTGTGTTAGTTTTCAAGAATGTAATCTACCATTTACACCCCTTTGTGGTACTACACTAATATTGAACTTTCTTCTGCTTTGTTTTGGCTGCTTGCTTCCAGAAGATGGAACTGAATCTGCCTCAACTTCCACTCCCCGCATTTCACCTGAAGTTGATGATACAGATCAAGAGAAGCACTTGCTCTCGTCGAAAGATGGAAGTTCGGAAATAGCTTTTATTAGAGAAGCCCAAGCATCTTGCAAGATGCCTTAAACGAAGGATTATTATGGCAGCCTTAACCAAATTGGAAGCAGAATGCTGAGCTTGCAATGCATGCATGCCTTTCATTGGATGTAATTATCTTCAATTCGCCGGTGTCTTCTCCCCCCCCCCCCCCCCCTATTTGAGCAGAAGAATCTGACACTTGAAATATAGTTTGTTGTTAATGCTTTGTACTAGTGGTTACATTGAACTCATGGACCCCTAATGGGATTGCAGAGAATCTATTGTGAGCTTTTCCAACATCTCAAAACAATACAAACTCTGGCTTTGTATCAGTTGCATAAAAATTAGATGCAGCTAGTAATTTGCAGGTTCTTTTGTCCTGGTTTTGCTTTAATGGACCTTTTCAATGCTTTTCCCTTTTCATTACTATTACTATTTTTTATGTTTCTTTCTTCTTGGCTTAAGTAACTTGACCAAGTAAACATATTATTTTCTTACATTTTTCAGAGATGATCTTCCAGAAGGTCAAATTCCATTTTCTGCACAAAACTGGGTCTTGAAATGAAAACCAGAAAGTTCAACAAGAGCCGACGGCAGCAGTGTCGATGCCCCATCTTATCTTAGGTTAAACAACATTAGTACAAAGGAAATGGTGGATAAATGAATGGCAGTATAAAGAACTCTGGTTCAACAAGTTCATAGATAAACAAGATAAGAGCCTCAAGCTGAATAAAGCAATGATTGTATAAGTGGGAGTTACCGTCCGGATAGCACGGACATTGAAAAAGAAGATGAAGCTGAGGTAGGAATGTTACGGTCTACATCCGATCCGATCGTGGTGATTTTTGGCCGGCGATGATACTCACAATCCTCTTCATCTATGGATAACAAATCAACAACCACCATTTGAGTGTCTGGGGGCTCATCTACCACAACACGCCCTTCAAGCATCTCAACCACTTGTGCCATGCTCGGCCTTAGTTTCGCCCGCTCTTGTATGCACCATAAAGCTACATAAACCAGTCTTTTCAATTCTCTATCATCAATCCCTCCTGCTTCAACCAGCCTCTTATCAACAGCTTCTATTAGTTTTCCTTCTTTTAGTTTTTTGCTCACAATTTTAGGAAAGAACTGCCATTTCCTTTGAGACCTATCTGTGCCATCTTCGACGAGACTAACATTTCTTTGGCCTCCGATCATCTCCAAAAGAACCATTCCGTAGCTGTAGATATCGGATTTCTCTGAAACTCCATGCTCCAAGAGCCATTCTGGGGCTAAATAACCTCTAGTCCCCCTGATTGTTGTAATGACCCTACTCTCATCTTTTCCCATCAACTTTGAAAGACCAAAATCTGCCACAATTGCTCTATAATTCTCATCAAGAAGTATATTTTCTGGTTTGACATCAAGGTGTAATATCCTCGACCGGCAATCATGATGTAGGTAAGAGAGTGCCTTAGCCACATCGATCGCGACTCTGTACCTTAAATCCCAAGCCAAGCAGCCTCCACGGTGATTTCCAGTTTCCCTTTGCCTTCTATGGAAGATCCAATAGTCCAACGAACCATTAGGGATGAACTCATAAACAAGGAACCTTGGCCCTCCAGGAAGACAACAATACCCTATCAGACGCAAAAGATTCACATGTTGCACACTTGCAATTGCCGCAACTTCAGATCTAAACTCCTTTTCCCCGTGCTGCTCCCCGTCGATCCTCTTTACAGCTACCGAAGTGCCATCGCCAAGGATACCTTTATATACTGATGCAGATGAACCTTTGCCTAGCAGTGCCTGAAAATTATCTGTTGCATCCTCAAGCTCCTTAAGCCTAAACTTGATTGGAACTCCAGCTACCTTCCGAAGAAAACTATACTCTATTCGAAGCTCCCGACCTTCCGATACCAGCCTCTTCTCTAACACTTTCCTTCTGCGATGATACCGCTCCCTAATCACAAGACACACAAATACTGCAAGGATTACTGCAATACCTGCCCCTGCAATGAGGAAGAAAGCCCTGGAAAGCTTCAGCGATACTCGAGCAACGATGATAAAAACGATGAGGCCGATGATTACCGCCGCACCTACTATATTTGCTTTCTTGTCCTCCATTACAACTTCATCATTGTCTTGAAGAAAGTATGGAGGCCAAGGCAAGAGATTCTTGCTCTTCTAGCTCTCATTTGTTTGCTTGTGTTGTGAAGAGAAAAACCTATGTTAACTTCCCTTAAAGTAAGAATTGATTAGAATAATATAATTCCACAGACTAAGAGCTAAATTTTCTATGTTTGGATCCACCAAATGTTGAAGGGGCTGTTCAATTTTATATACGCATCTTGTATTTGTTTTTCAAACGTTTAAATGGTCAAACTTTTGGTTCGTACTGCCACGGACAAGTCATTTGTCATGTTTGAATTTTATTTTCATGCAGACCTTTCACCATTAAATACATTAATTATGAATACTTTGATATCAATCAACCATCCTTCGACTTCGTCAAATTTAACAAGCAGCTGACTGCTTTTCTGCTTGATCCACATACATGCAGAGGAGAAGTCAATAATTAAACAGTTAACGGGGTCGAGAATAAAATATAAAAAACTTAAAAATTTCATTAATACGATTCAATTTACGAACTTTAAGCAAAACAAATTTATAACTTAAAATTTTAAATTATAACTTAAAATTCTGCAGAGACTGTAGAAGTTAGTCCCAACCCATGTAGCTTCGCCCATGCATACGTCGACAAGGTTCACCCAATCTCTCCATTAATAGCAAAAAACTTATACAAGTAAAAAAAACAAAAAAGGGATTTTTGATTAGATTAGATTATTTAAGGATGTTTAGTCCCACAAGGCAATCCACAAGCGTTGACCAGGCACTTTCCCTACATTTTAGAGGCCTTTTGGATCACACAAACATACCAAAAGTTGACAAGTTTTAGGACCACTTGCGAGACAAAAGATGCTATGAAATCCCCCTTTTAGACCATTACACTTGAATCTTTTTATACACATTGTGAAATACATAGTCAAAATGAAGACTTCAACTATTATAAAGTACAAAGCCAAGGCACATAATTTTCTAAACAAGAGGCTGAGCAGGATATTTATATAATTTGTTAGAGTCCTTGTCGGATTAAGTCTAACTTCTATTTTTTTTTTTTGAATTGAACTACTATTTTTAATCTTTAGTTAATTGAAAATGTAATAAATCCCACGTTGCTAAGATAATGTTGCTAAGATAATGAGAAGGGTAAGCATGTAAACGAATTAAACGAGGGTATGTTAATGTTTGTTTGATTAATTTTAACCAAAAAACGAACGAACATTAATAAATAAACGAACATAATTTTTTGTTCGTGTTCATTTGTTAAGGAACGTAGCTTGTTCGTGTTCGTTCGTTAAAATGATAAACGAACGTAAACGAGCACAAACGAACGAACATATGTGAATAAATTTAAATAAACATATATGAATAAACTTAATTTTTAAAAATATAAAACTTTTGTTATGAAAAATAATAAATATAAATAGACATATGTGAATAAATTTAAACGAATATAAACGAACGAATTACCAAACGTTCACGAACGTAAATGAACGAACGAGCCCTTTGTTCGTGTTCATCCATTTAAATAAACGAACAAAAAATCTTATTTATATTCGTTCGTTTAATAAATAAATAAACTTTTCGTCAAACGGTTCACATAATGTTTGTTTCGTTTACCGCCGTACCGAGTCAAATATTGAATTTTTTACTTATCTTTTTCAAATCCCTCCTTTTGTCTTATTTTGATTGGAGTGTTGAGAGTTGTAATTAAATATTTGTTTTGTTGTACCGTGGGTATCAATTATTGATATAAGGATTTAATCGAGGGATATTATATTTCTTAGTATGATCTGTGATTATATTATTGTCTGATCTTTTACATAAAAAAAATTGCTTTTGCTTCAAGATTATCATTGGTTGTTTAGTTGTTAAAAAGTTTATATCACAAATGAGTACTTAAACTATATCAACTTTTTTATTTAGGTATTTAAAGTATTTTTTTGTCAAAATAAAATTTTAAAATACATTTTTAGTTTAATTAAATACTTAAAGTATACTTTTTGATCAAAGTAGATACTTAAAATAAATTTTTCGTCAAAATAAGTACTTATAGTACTTTTTTTTTGAATAAGTACTTAATGTATTTGCTTTAAGGCAATAGTGGAAGACGCGCCAGAGAACATCCTAGATACAAAAACCTAATGGGAGGTTGGAATTATGCTGGCTAAGTGCTCTTATCGTTGATAATA
Organism: Hibiscus tridactylites; assembly: GCA_958450335.1. NCBI lineage: Eukaryota > Viridiplantae > Streptophyta > Magnoliopsida > Malvales > Malvaceae > Hibiscus > Hibiscus tridactylites. The sequence continues at coordinate 17,582,704 of OY288275.1, read as the reverse complement.
AGATGAAGCAAATCGTCATCTATGAAACATTTCTTTTTTCTTGTTGCTCGCTTTCGATTCGATGCTATTGGAATTGTTTTAGCCCTTAAGGTGCCAAATGCTTGTCTGGCAAAATTGTTTAAGCCCATTTCACGTTGATATGCGGTATACATTGGCATTACAAAAATCTTGGCGAGAAGACTTACTACATTTCTATCTAGCATGATCACTCCAAATCACTCTACATTTATGAAGGGAAAGATTATTCTGGATAACACATACTATAGGAAAAATGTTTGGTTAAATCGAAAAGGGTTGAAAATAAGACTTGTTTAAGGCGTGCACTAGACACTGTCCTTAAGGATATTTCCCGGTGAAGCGTACCCTCAAGAATTCAACAAGTACTTTTGCTAAAGCAAGAGCAAAGAACCAATGAATACTCAGCTTTTAAAAGGTGTTTAAAATGAGAGAAAGAAGAAGAAAATAAGTAGATGATTCTACTTTAAGATGAATTATGAAGGCATATGTGCATGGTATTTATAGTATCATGCATGCCTAAAAAGAGCATCTAAAAATAGTAATTAGACAAGGGCAAATTAGTCAAAAATAAAATGAATTGTTAAGAATAAATATGCTTTTATTTGAAATGAATGGTTAAAATTAATCAGAAAATGGATGGTCCAAAATGAATTTTAAATAATAATAAAAATGGATCGGGCCTCTAGTTCATGCACATGAGAAAATTTGCCGGTTTCAACCGAAGAACTTCTTGACCAAATCTCATATGCGCGCAACCACCGTTATATTTTTCTCTTACAAGCCCAATACCAAGTCTTTCTATTTAAACTCAAAACAAATAATATAATAGAGAGATGTGGGATTCTTTAAAATATACTAAGTAAACTTATAATTTTACAACAATCCCCCACATATTTCAAAGAATGTTAAATAAAAATGTTTAGCTGAGTATTCTGACATAACATATTCATTCTGGTGTCTTTCTGGACTATGAACTAAAACTTAGAAAAATGAGATATAACTTACAGAGTAATTGGTGAAACACTTTTCTATGAACCAATAATTCATTATTGTAAGCTAACATTCTCATTAATCACATTATATCTATTCTTGCTCTTTATCGCGGTTGTGCGCTAGTAGACCATGCGCGTGCCTGGTTTTCATAAGTGCTCAAGAGACTTTGCCATATATCTCATAGAAGCGGCCTCACTTCACACTTATATAGGTCAAGTCATCAAGTGTATTTTGCAAGTCAATACACCACCTATAAAGATTGTGAACTTGATTAAGAGTTTTACTCACCCTCACCATCATTGTAGTTTTTAGCACTATTTACACCATAGGAAGGGACAAAAAAAATAATGCAGTGTTTTCTCTACAAGATCAATCAATAACTTGTTATTACCTATATGAACCTTCTTCATGGGATCGCCAATCACAAAGGTTGGGTTACCATCACTGTTGATTTCTTATATTGGCATATGTCTCTTTTCCCCTCGATGTTTCACATATTAATTTTCTTTCCTAGGAGTTTAGCTGAATGATTTGGCCAAAATCATTTCTAACTTCACATAATCAATTGATATCACTTCATCTTTTTGCGGCTGCTTTATTATCTCATGTCATTAGGTAAATATGTCTAGTTTAACCCTTGAAAGTTTTTACTCTTTGCAATGTCTATTGCTACTTGACAATCGTAATGCATTGACATTGAATCTATGATTTTTGTGCCTAACGAAATACATGATAAGGAATTTTTTAACCGCTCAACTTCAAGTACATGCTAAGAGATCACTTAGCTTTATTGTTCAGGTTAAGAAATTTTTCTACCACTTAACTTCTTTACACAGGCTAAGAAATTTTTCTACTACTTAAGTTTATTATACAGGCTAAGAAATGAAAGAATCCTCTTAGCTTCATTATTAGCCAACTCTAATGCAATAAATACAGACTTCATAGTAAATTTTCTATAAATGTCTGTTTGGCTAGTTTTCAAGATAGCGTTCTACCTCTAAGGGTGAATACATAACCACTAGTAGCTCTAGTCTCACGTGAATAAGATATTCAATTATCATCATTATATCCTTTTAATACAACAGATATTTCACTAAGTAGAATATCATAACTCATGATATCCTTTTGATATCTTATTAACTTTACTACATCAACTCAACAATAATGATTTGAGTTGTGTATATCAGCTCAATTGAAAAATAACATGTGTCGTTTCAGGTCTAGTAAAATTCATCAAGTGCATCAAAATTTAATAATTTTATGCATACTTGGATTGAGCAACATGATCACATGTATATTTTCTCATTTGAATATTAGCATCATAATGAGTATTCACATGTTTGGTATCAATATATCCAAACATCTTAAAATTTCAACGTTATGTTCTTGTGATAGCATTTTGTTATCACGCTTCCTCATGGTTTAAATATTTAATATGACATTTGTTTCATTCATGTCTTTCATTGAAGCAAGATACCTTTCAGTCTCACATAATAATTATTAAGATAAGCATGTAATCAATACATAAATAAACAATGGGTAAACTACACAGATGACCACTGAACTATAGGTTTGGTGTCAAAATGACCACTATATCATTTTTTGCCGCAAATGCACCACACAACTATTTAAATGGTTCTATTTTAGCCACACGCCGTTAAAAAAACGAAAAAGTTGACAGAACTGTTAAAAAATTGGTATAATTACACATTTAATCATCTATATTTATACAAAGCTTAGATACTAAAAATCTGAAGGAAAAGGTGAACAAAAAATTAGCTCTCCAAGCAAAACAGGCTACATAAAGGAAAGCAACCAACCCTTGTTTTATCACGGATGACAAACATCAAAGTCGTTTTGCGAGGACTAAACAATCGCATCATGACCTGTAGCCAAATACAAGTAGATCAAGAAAATAACCACTCAAAATTCAGGGCCCTGCTTGGAAAGGGAAGCAAGATCGCAAATACATGGAATACAGTCTTCAGAAGAGATTTGTTGGCAGCTTGCTCACGACCAATATCATGACACCACCTAAAAGAAAAATTGCTCAAGAATATCACTTGCATGTACTACTGATAGCAGTTAAGTCAAAACATTTTCAAGCACCGTAGAGGTGCCAAACCTTACATGTTTATGAGTACTATATCTGAAACCGCCAATGCAAAAAGTGCACTTTCTTTCTCAAATGCTGTGTCATCCTGGAATGAGGCAAAGAAATTAATGAAAAATAAGTCAAAAAGAAATTATCTCGATTTGTGTAATGTTGTCTAATCATGTTAAAATGGATTAGATACAGAGCACCATCATGTAATGTTGTCTAATCATGTTAAAATGAAAAGCCAAACAGATATTAAACAAGAACTTGGTAATTGAATTACTACCGGTAAGGAATATGTAGATTTGTGTTGGGATCACGATATCTTTTGGCAAGACCAAAGTCAATGATGTAGACCTGATGAGGGGGAAAAGGTTACAGGAAATAAATAAAGCAGAAATAAGAGAAGTGTCATTTATGCAAATCAAGCATTGAGGAAATATAAACCTATAACACATATATTGTTATTAGTATTGTGTATCACAAGTATATGCTTAGTTCAGTGGTAAACTTGCGCGTTACACCCCCAAAGTCCCAGGTTTAATTCCTACCAAGGGTAGTTCTTTGGTTTTCATTTTTTCTACTCCAATTAGGGTGACACGTGTCACCACCTTATTGGGGAATTTTAATTATTTTTATTTAACTAAATTAATTAATTTCACCTCCAATCAGGACTAAATTGATATATCGTATAAATATAGAGGACCAAATGTGTAATTATAGCAATTTTTTAACAGTTCCGTCAACTTTTTCGTTTTTTTAACGGCGTGTGGCTAAAATGGCCATTTTAACACCAAATCTATAGTTCAGTGGTCATCTGTGTAGTTTACCCATAAATAATCACACAAACATCGTCAATCAGTTTGGTATAAACAAAAAACATTATTAAGATAAACATGCTACCAACACAAACAAATAATCACTCATGTTTTCACTTATCCCTTGATTTGATTTCTCATTCCACAATTTTTAAAGTTTGTTTCAAGACATACAATGATTTAAGATATTTACAAACTTTGATTTCACGATCTGATACGATGCATTTTTCAGGTTGTTCACTATATACTTTTGAGTAATAAAAAAATATGACTTTAACGTCCATTTGGCTGATAAAGAAATTGTATTGAAACTAGAGAAAAAGATTTCAATAATTTTTTTAAATAGAGTAAAAATATAAAAATAATTTATATTGTTTTAAGTAAAAGCTTTTGCAATATATATTTATAAAATAATTATTCTTAAAAAAATTTTGTAAAAAAAATTTGTTTGCAATCGATAAGTTCTGTTTTATGAAAACTAATTTACAAATGTTGTAAAAATGAATTACATTCAATACTAACCACTTTTCAAAATAAAAGCATCGTAAGAAGAAATCGATTCAGAAAAATTGTATCATTTTCAGCCAAGTATAAATATAAAAAATAATACTTCCAAAGAATTTTATAGTTCTAGGTCGTTCAGATCTTCTCAAATCATTAGGTTCATAATCAGGTTTCAAATAAGTTTGACTAATAAATTAGAAGAAACAAGCGTGTAATTTTAATGACACACCAATTTATAAGAGGAAATAGATCACAAATTATGATTTCTTTTTTATTATAGTCATTAAGCAAAATAAGCATCTCCTTTATCTTATCCATTCTTTTATTCTTGAAATAAAATACGATATAACTCGAAAACATACTACTAAAATTAGCATAAATTATAGTCATTGTTTGTTTAGCAATTTTATTTCAACCAAATATGTTATTGTCCAAAGCATATATGCAACATTGTGAACATGCAATATAACACTTTAGAAACAATTATTTTTCCTTACGAATTAGAAGCATAAATTTGGAAAAATACCCCACACTTAAAAATATTTTAAGAACATATAACTTTTTAAGGTGTCTCTAATCATTTTCACATAGAAAATCCAACATACACATTTTAAAAATTATATTAATATTAGCATGTCAAATCAATCATAACAATATAAGTTCTCACATTAACATGTCACGTAGATCATCATAACATTTAATCATACAAGAAATATAAATAGCATGCCTAATAATTTTGAATAAACATGTTACAAACCTTTTTTCACAGAATATATTCTCGATTCGTCACATTTGAAGAAAACTTAGGCTAAGGTTTTTTAACTTTGAATAATACTTGTCTCTTCAAATACTTGTACAGTTTTAAACGTTGTTTAAGATAGACAATTTCTTCTCCTTCCTCCGTAAGGGGGTATGACATAAATATGTGCCTAGTAGCATCATTGTTTATCATCCACTCTTTTGTATTCGTAAATATATTAACTTTGAGAAATAGTCACAAAAATTATCTCATCTGCTTCAACCAAATTAAAATTTAGCCCAACAGGACCAACCACATCTATTTCAACCAAATTAATGTTTGGCTTAACAGGATTAACGACATCTATTTCGCCCAAATTAATATTTGGCTTAACAAGATAATCATATCTTATTGAAATTTCTGCACTAAGTTATATGGTGGCTCAATCTGTCATTATAATTGGAGATAAAAATCGTGGGCATAGTCAATGAATAATGCACCAGGTAAGTTCCTATGAAAGAAAGGTGGTGTAAAAGACACTCTTAAATATCAAGTCTTTGATAAGACCAATCCTAGACATGCACTTTCACATTATACTAACAATTAATTATGAAGTCTGCCACACATAAAATAATTTTCTTTTTCCTTCTTTTTTTCAAAATATTATTTTAAGTTTGTAATCAACTTCAATCATACTTAAAGCTCAATTCACAAAATTCTGTAAGCATAGATATTAGGCATAAGAATAATAATTCAATATTATAGCATAGATAAATAAAATTACTATCTAAAAGCTTCTTCAAAAATTCATAGACAATACATACCTATTTTAGTAGTGGAGTTCAAATTATGATGTACAGACAACATCGCGACTGTAAAGGGACACACTAGAGTACTACACGGACAACGTAACAACAACAACAACACCAACGAAAATCTTTGTTAAGAGGTCACGAATTTTTGGTTTAAAATAGAAAATGGGAAAAATATCCTTAAGATTGTAGGAAAAATGTTTGGTTAAACCGAAAAGGGTTGAAAATAAGACTTGCTTAAGGCGTGCACTAGACACTGTCCTTAAGGATATTTCGCGGTGAAGCGTACCCTCCAGGATTCAACAAGCACTTCTGCTAAAGCAGGCAACAGAAAGAGCAAAGAACCAATGAATACTCAGCTTTTAAAAGGTGTTTAAAATGAGAGAAAGAAGAAGAAAGTAAGCGGATGATTCTACTTTAAAATGAATTATGAAGGCATATGTGCATGCTATTTATAGTACCATGCATGCCTAAAAAGGGCATCTAAAAATAGTAATTAGACAAGGGCAAATTAGTCAAAAATAAAATGAATTGTTAAGAATAAAGATGCTTTTATTTGAAATGAATGGTTAAAATTAATCAGAAAATGAATGGTCTAAAATGAATTTTAAATAATAATAAAAACAAAAATAATAAAAATGGATCGGGCCTATAATTCATGCACATGAGAAAATTCAACGGTTTCAACTGGACTGAACTTTTTAACCAAGCCTCATGTGCGCGCAACCATCGTTATATTTTTCTCTTACAAGCCCAATACCAAATCTTTTTATTTAAACTCAAAACAAATAATATTAAAGAGAGATATGTGATTCTTTAAAATATACTAAGTAAACTTATAATTTTACAACACATACTTGCTCAGATATAACAGAATTACTCTTTCTCCTAGGCGTGCTCTCAAGGTAAACCTTCCTAAAGCATTTGACTCCCTTAGTTGAGATTTTGTTCTTAATGTTCTTGTAGCTTTGAGGTTACATGACAAGTTTAGGGATTGTATCAAGGCTTGTTTTACAGGGTCTAGATTCTCTCTCTCTTTTAATGACAGTTTGAAAGATTTTTTAGATGAAAAATGGGCATTAGGCAAAGAATTCTCTTTTTCCTTATTTATTTGTCATTAAATGAATGTTTTCTTCTATATGTTGAATGTGGCAGCTGATAAAGAAATCTTCCAATACCATCGTAAAAATGCCACGTTTGTGTTTTATAGATGTTTTACTCGTCTTCTGTAAAAGCACTCCAAGATCTGTTGTTGGTGTTTACTGTGTATTGGAGAAATGCTATGAAATTTCTAAAGAGTTAAATGTGAAAACTTTAAAAAGTTAAGGATGGATACAAGCCTACCCAACCTTATATATAGATACGCCATTGTTTCACGGGAGCTATGAAAGGAGAATGCATGTTGTTGTAGGGTTCATAATTGGAATGTTGTCTGTAAGTGGTCTTGGCAAACTTGACCCGAGACCCAAACTTGAAATCAACTCGAACATTATCAGAAATTTGATTTGAAACTTAAAATAAATCGAACCGAAACCGAACTGAATTTTAGTTGAACCGAAGACAACCCAAAATAAATAAAAGATATTAATAGAAATAAAGAAAGATGGGATATGAATAACCGCACAACTCACCAAAAAGTCAAATATATTGGCTTTGTAAAGTCATATATATAGTGTAAAAAATTGACTGGCCTAAAAACTTGATTAAAATTGACCGATCTCCCATTGACCCGAACCGAAAATCAACCAACCCGAAATCACTAGAATCACAATCGAACCGAACCGAATGACCAGACCTGAAATAACCGAAACCGAAATTACTCGAACCAAAAGACCCGTTTGCCACCCTGACTGTAAGGTATTTACAATTGCAGGAAAAGAAACAATGTGCAACTTCAGAATTTAAATGCTTCATAAAATAATCTACTGCGAAACAAGATTAACCAAAACTACTAATCTCTTCAGTTTTAAAATAATTAACAAATTGTCAAGTGTATTGTATGACTAACACCCATCCATATCTACTCGTTACCCTACAAATATACATTACATACAAATTGGCTATAAACAAACCTATCCATAACAGATGAAGGGCCAAGGCCGAATGGGATGAAACCGACGGGGTCTTTGGCTGCTCGAGCCATGCCTCGGGAGAACCGAGGCGGGTGGAACTCGTCAACATCACTGCCCATATGGCTTGATCACGATGAAGGGCCAATATCGGATCAAGAGCTCGGTTCCTTGAGGAATAATGTAATCCCTAGCTCCGCATCGACTTTGTGCCGTCTGATTGTGGCTATTGCCGGCGAGTACAACCGCATGGATTCATTTAAGATCATAGTTAGCTGCTAAAACTACAACAGGTGAACCCCAATATCAGATGATAGGGAAGTGGACAGGGCTTTATAGTCATATCTTAGACAAGACATGATGTTGTTGTTGTAAAAATATAAGTTTACCTAGTATATTTCAAAGAATTCTACATCTCTCTTTTATATTATTTGTTTTGTCTTTAAATATAAAGACTTGGTATTGAGCTTGTAAGAGAAAAATATAATGGTGGTTGCGCGCACATGAGGTTTGGTCAAGAAGTTCAGTCCAGTTGAAACCGGTAAATTTTTCCATGTGCATGAACTAGAGGCTCGATCTATTTTTATTATTTTTAAAGTTCATTTTTAACCATCCATTTTTCTAATTAATCTTAATCATTCATTTCAAATAAAAAATATCTTTATTCTTAACCATTCATTTTATTTTCGACCGATTTGCCATTGTCTAATTACTATTTTTAGATGCCCTTTTTAGGCATGCATGGTACTATAAATACCATGCACATATGCCTTCATAACTCATCTTAAAGTAGAATCATCTACTTACTTTCTTCTTCTTTCTCTCATTTTAAACACCTTTTAAAAGCTGAGTATTCATTGGTTCTTTGCTCTTTCTGTTGCCTGCTTTAGCAGAAGTGCTTGTTGAATCCTGGAGGGTACGCTTCACCGCGAAATATCCTTAAGGACAGTGTCTAGTGCACGCCTCAAGCAAGTCTTATTTTCAACTCTTTTCGGTTTAACCAAATATTTTCCCTACAATCTTAAGGATTTTTTCTCATTTCCTATTTTAAATCGAAAACCTGCGACCTTTTAACAAAGATTTTCGTTGGTGTTGTTGTTGTTGTTACGTTGTCCGTGCAATACTCTAGTGCATCCCTTTACAGTCGCGATGTTGTCTGTACATCATAATTTGAACTCCGCTGCTAAAATAGGTATGTATTGTCTATGAATTTTTGAGGATGCTTTTAGATAATAATTTTATTTATTTATGTTATAATATTGAATTATTATGCTTATGCCTAATATCTATGCTTATAGAATTTTGTGAGTTGCTTTAAGCATGATTGAAGTTGGTTATAAACTTAAAATAATATTTTTTAAAAAAAAGAAGGGAAAGGAAAATTATTTTATGTGTGACAGACTCCATAATTGATTGTTGGTATAATGTGAAAGTGCATGTCTAGGATTGGTCCTATCAAAGACTTGGTATTTAAGAGTGTGTTTTACACCACCTCTCTTTTATAGGAACCTACCTGGTGCATTATTCATTGACTATGCCCACGATTTTTATCTCTAATTATGATGACACATTGAGCCACCATATAACTTAGTGCAGAAATTTCAATGAGAAATGGTTATCCTGTTAAGCCAAATATTAACTTGGATGAAACAGATGTCGTTAATCCTGTTAAGCCAATTTGGTTGAAACAGATGTTGTTAATCATGTTAAATCAAATATCGATTTGGTTGAAACGGATGAAATAATCAAAAAAAGAAAAATCTTGTTGAGCCAAATTTTAATTTGGTTGAAGCAGATGAGATAATTTTTGTGACCATTTCTCAAAGGTTATATATTTACGAATACAAAAGAGTGGATAACAGTCAATGGTGCTACTAGGCACATATTTATGTCATACCCCCTTACGGAGGAAGGGGAAGAAATTGTCTATCTTAAACATTGTTTGAAACTGCACAAGTATTTGAAGAGGCAAGGTATTATTTAAAAACCTTAGCTTAAGTTTCCTTCAAATGTGACGAATCGAGAATATATTCTGTGAAAAGGGGTTTGTAACATGTTTATTCAAAATTATTAGGCATGTTATTTATATTTCTTGTATGCTTAAATGTTATGATGATCTATGTGACATGTTAATGTGAGAACTTATATTGTTATGATTGATTTGATTTGACATGCTAATATTAATATAATTTGTAAAATGTGTATGTTGGATTTTCTATGTGAAAATGATTAGAGACACCTTAAGTTTATAAAAGTTATATGTTCTTAAAATATTTTTAAGTGTGGGGGTATTTTACCAAATTGTTTCTAAAGTGTTAGATTGCATGTTCATAATGTTGCATATATGCTTTGGACAATAACATATTTGGTTGAAATAAAATTGTTAAACAAATAATGACTATAATTTATGTCAATTTTTGTGATACGTGTTTTCGAGTTATATCATATTTTATTTCAAAAAAAAAAAGAATGTGTAAGATAAAAGAGATGCTTATTTTGTTTAATGACTATAATAGAAAAGAAATAATAATTTGTGATCTATCTCCTCTTATAAATTGGTGTATCATTAAAATTGCACGCTTGTTTCTTCTAATTTATGAGCCAAACTTATTTGAAATCTTGATTGTGAACATAATGATTTGAGAAGATCTGAACGACATAGAACTGTAAAATTCTTTGGAAGTACAATGCTTCGTCTGGTTTGTACTCCTTGAGCGTCTACCGACGCTATGTATGTTACGTGACCGTGGGGTGCATGTTGAGACACAAGATACGAATTGTCGTTGGTGTGGGGAGGGGGAGGATGAAGCGGACCATATTTTGCTTCATTGTCGGTGGGTGTGGCAAGTGTGGTCGTTGTTCTTGGCGTGGTGGAAGGTGGAGTTGGTTCGGCCGGCGTCGATAGTGTCTTTTGTACATATATTCCTTGATGGGCAGTTTCGAGGAGTGATCAAACAATGGTGGATGGCGAGCTGTGCAGCGACTTTGTGGTCGCTATGGCTAGCTCGCAACGACCTCTTGTTTAATGGAAAGCGGATATCACCGGTGGACTTGTTTTTTACCATTAAGCTGCGTGCTTTTTCTTGGGTGAATGTGTTGGATAACAATGCCATGCTCGTGGAATCGATGTGGTGGGATTGCCCATGGTGGTGTGAGCATAGGGGACGGACATTTGGACCTCGGCTAGGGGTGAGTTGGGTACCGCCACCGGTAAGTATGGTTAAATTTAATGTTGACGGCTCAACTAGAGGAAAGCCGGGACTCGCGGGGTGTGGTAGGGTGTTGCGTGATGATGGGGGTAAGCTTTTGGCAATGTTTGCTGGCCCTTTGGGGATACTCGATTCAAATGAAGCTGAAATTCATGCGCTTTGTTATGCTATAGAGGCATTTAGCGCCTCGCATTGGAGGGGACAGCATTGTGTGTTCGAGTCGGATTCGCTAGTGGCCCTCTCTTGGGTGTTAAATAGGGAGAGTAGACCTTGGAAGCACTATTGGTTGTTTCGGAGGATTGATAACGCATGTCGTAGTGTGAATTGTACTTTTCAACATGCTAAGCGTGAAGCGAATGGTGTTGCGGATATGCTTGCAAAGGGGGGTGTGGATCGGAGGGATTGGCTGCGTGTGGGGTTTGATTGATTGGCTGAGGGACATGTCGGGCATTTGGTAAGGGGTTATGGTGATTGTGGATGACATACGGGAATGGGAGCTGGGTGCGTGATGTAGCAGGGGTGCGTTTTCGGTTAGCAACAGGGGCTGCCGGATACGCTACAGTGGGGCTGCTAGGGTGGGGTGCGTTTGTAGGGTATTTTTTGGTCCGAGGGAGGGGTTGGTTCATTGCTTTCGTGTGTAATTCTGGGTCCACCTCGGGTACTCTTTTCCTCCATTTAGGTTTAGGGAGGTTTTTAATGAGGCCCGAGTATGGATTTTTGTATGATTTATTCTTAATAAAATCATACGATTGAGCTAAAAAAAATTCTTTGGAAGTATTATTTTTTATATTTATACTTGGCTGAAAATGATACAATTTTTCTGAATCGATTTCTTCTTACAATGCTTTTCTTTTGAAAATTGGTTAATATTGAATATAACTCACTTTTACAACGTTTCTAAATTAGTTTTTACTTCATAAAACAGAACTTATTGACTGCAAACAAATTATTTTTACAAAGAAAATTTAAGAATAATTATTTTATAAATATATATTGCAAAAGCTTTTACTTAAAACAATATAAATTATTTTGATATTTTTACTTCATTTACAAACAAACAAAAAATTCATTGGAATCTTTTTCTCTTGTTTCAATATAATTTTTTTTATCAGCCAAATGGACGTTAAAGTAATGTTTTTTGTTACATAAAAGTATATAGTGAACAACCCGAAGAATGCATCGTATCAGGTCATAAAATCAAAGTTTGTAAATTTCTCAAATCATTGTATGTCTTGAAACAAACTTTCAAAATTGTGGAATGAGAAATTCAATCAAGGGATAAGTGAAAACATGAGTGATTATTTGTTTGTGTTGGTAGCATGTTTATCTTAATAATGTTTTTTGTTTATACCAAATTGATTGACGATGTTTGTGTGATTATTTATTTATGTATTGATTACATGTTTATCTTAGTAATTATTATGTGAGACTGAAAGGTATCTTGCTTCAATGAAAGCAAATGTCATATTGAGTATTTAAATCATGATGAAGCGTGGTAGCAAAATGTTATCACAAGAACATAACGTTAAATTTTTAAGAAGTTTGGATATATTGATACCAAACCTGTAAATACTCATTGTGATGCTAATATTCAAATGAGAAAAATATACATGTGATCATGTTGCTCAATCCAAGCATGCACAAAATTATTAAATTTTGATGCACTTGATGAATTTTACTAGACCTGAGATGACACATGTTATTTCTCAATTGAGCTGATATACACAACTCAAATCATTTTTGTTGAGTTGATGTAGTAAAGTTAATAATATATCAAAAGAATATCATGAGTTATGATATTGTACTTAGTGAGTACCCGTTGTATTAAAAGAATACAATGATGATAATTGAATATCTTATTCACGTGAGGCTAGAGCTACTAGTGGTTATGTATTCACCCTCAGAGGTAGAACATTATCTTAAAAACTAGTCAAACAAACATTTATAGAAAATTTACTATGAAGTCTGTGTTTATTGCATTAAAGTTGACTAATAATGAAGCTAAGTGAATTCTTCAACTTCTTAGCCTCACAATGAAGCTAAGTGGTAGAAAAATTTCTTAGCCTGTGTAAAGAAGTTAAGTGGTAGAAAACCTTCTTAACCTGAACAATAAAGCTAATAATCTCTTAGCATGTACTTGAAGTTGAGCGGTTGAAAAAACCCTTATCATGTATTTCATTAGGCACAAAAATGATAGATTCAGTGTCAATGCATTATGATTGCCAAGTAGCAATAGACATTGTAAAGAATAAAAACTTTCAAAGGTCAAACTACACATATTTGTCTAATGACATGAGGTAATAAAGCAACTGCAAAAAGATGAAGTTATATCAATTAATTATGTAAAGTTAGAAATGATTTTGGCCAAATCATTCAGCTAAACCCTTGGGAAAAAAAATTAATATGTGAAACATCGAGGGGAAAGGGACTTATGCCAATATAAGAAATCAACAGTGATGGTAACCCAAACTTTATGATTGGCGATCCCATGAAGAAGGTTCATATGGGTAATAACAAGTCATTGATTGATCTTGTAGAGAAAGTACTACATTTTGTCCCTTCTTATGGTGTAAATAGTGCTAAAAAAACTGCAAGGATGGTGAGGGTAAGTAAAACTCTTAATCAAGTTCATAGCGTTTATAGGTGGTGTATTGATCTGCAGAATACACTTGATGACTTGACCTATATAAGTGTGAAGTGGGGCCGCTTCTATGAGATTTAAGGCAAAGTCTCTAGAGCACTTATGAAAACCAGGCACGCGCATGGCCTATTAGCGCACAACCGCGATAAAGAGCAAGAATAGATATAATGTGATTAATGAGAATGTTAGCTTACAATAATGAGTTATTGGTTCATAGAAACATGTTTCACCAATTACTTAGTAGGTTATGTCAGAATGAATAAGTTCTGGTTTCACCAACCTAGTATATTTCAAAGAATCCCACATCTCTCTTTTATATTATTTGTTTTGTCTTTAAATATAAAGACTTGGTATTGAGCTTGTAAGAGAAAAATATAATAGTGGTTGCGCGCACATGAGATTTGGTCAAGAAGTTCAGTCTAGTTGAAACCGGCAAATTTTCCCATGTGCATGAACTAGAGGCTCGATCTATTTTTATTATTTATTTATTATTTTTAAAGTTCATTTTTAACCATCAATTTTAAAATGAAATTATATTCATTTTTAACCATCCATTTTTCTAATTAATCTTAACCATTCATTTCAAATAAAAATATTTTTATTCTTAACCATTCATTTTATTTTCGACCGATTTGCCCTTGTCTAATTACTATTTTTAGATGCCCTTTTTAGGCATGCATGGTACTATAAATACCATGCACATATGCCTTCATAACTCATCTTAAAGTAGAATCATCTACTTACTTTCTTCTTATTTCTCTCATTTTAAACACCTTTTAAAAGCTGAGTATTCATTAGTTCTTTGCTCTTTCTGTTACATGCTTTAGCAGAAGTGCTTGTTGAATCCTGGAGGATACGCTTCACCGCGAAATATCCTTAAGGACAATGTCTAGTGCACGCCTCAAACAAGTCTTATTTTCAACTTTTTTCGGTTTAACCAAATATTTTCCCTAAAGTTGTTACCGTCTTAAGCTTAACAACATCATCTTTGGTGGGTGCGTCACGTGATCCACACACCCTCTTGCACTAATCCCTTTTAATTTGTAACAAATCATGAATAGGTCAAAGTAGTCTAATTGGACAGATCAGGTTGCTTTTGGTCTGGTAAATTCAGATAATCTATGTTTCGAGTCATGAATAGGTCATAGTAGTCTAAATGGAGAGATTCAAGGTCGTCCCACATAAGGGAGAGGCCTAGGTACACTATTAAAATTTTATTTTTAATATTTGTAAAAAAAAAATTAATATTTATTGTAAGAGTTCAATTTTTTAATATTTATCGTTAAAATCTACTATTAAAATTTATTTATTTATTTATAATACTTGTTATCAGAGGTCTATTTTTTTCAATATTCGTTATTATGAGTCTAAATTTTTACAATACTTGCTATTAGTTGCCTATTTTTTTTCTAATACTTGTTATTAGAGTCTACTCTTAAAAATGATTTTTTTTCAATATTCGTTATTAAGGGTTAATTTTTTTTCAATACTTGTTGTGATGACCCATTACCCAATATTTGTTATTAGGTACATGCTATTAATTTTTTTTTTTCAAAACTTGCTATTAGGAACCTAATTTTTAAGTTCACCTTTAAGCACAAACATCTGAAGAACGAATTTGAACAGATTAACTTGCTTTTGGTCTGGTAAATTTAGATAATCTAAATTCGAGTTTTAATTATTTTTTTTCAAATCATTTTGTTTTAATGGAATCACTATAAATTCCGATCATTTTAAATTCTAATCGCTTTAGACTCAAGCCATTGATCATTTAACCTACTAGTATAGGTTTGGGTTGGATGTGCTGGCTACTTAACTTTTTATACTAAAGTCATATTGAATTATGTTTGAGTTTTCAGGGTTGGTCAGAATTAACAGGAAAACGTTTGTACTGAGATAAAAATTAATTGCGACAAAAGACTATGATTTTAATGAATTCAATAATAGATTAATGTAGGAGATTAAAATGAAAATATTATGTACAGTGATAAGTAGAAATTATAGTATGGGTTATTTCTGCCACATCATTTATGAGATTAATCAATAAAAACTATTTATCTTATTATTTTTTTATGTTATCTTTTTACCAAGTAAATCTTCACTTAGTAAAAAGATAATACGATAAAAAAATAATAAAATTTATGATTTTTATAAATCACTCTCATGAATGACGTGACAGGAATAACTCATAATATAATTTTTCAATGAGAAGACACATATATATAAGTAGAGAATTTTTCGAAAACGATATTGTTTAAGCGATAGTCATGAATTTCAAATGTGATGGGTAAAACCGACGAATAGAAATCCTCTACTCTTTTTCGGTGCATCTATTTATGCCTCACACTAAACATTAGGTTTAGAGTTTAGAGTTTAATATTAGGATTTGTGGTTAGAGTTTAGAGAATTTGGGTTTGAGTGTATTTTTAGAGTATATGGTGTAGGGTTTAAAATTTAAAATTTAAGGTTAGGACTTGAAATTTAATTTTTTAGTGTTGAGACATAGAAAAGGACACCAAAAAGTGCAGGAACTTTTTATCCAAAAGCGACATGAAGCTAAAGAAAATAAAAAATACCTATAGGCAGGGCTCGACATTGTCGACCATTTGTCCACCATATCGCTCACACTTTGTTGCCACAGCCGGCATCAGCAACTATAGTGAGTAAAAATAAATTAAACAAGAGAGAAATTAGAGAAAAATATTGATACACAGTACGTATAAACTACAGTTTATACATGTTTATTAAATTTAGGGGCTATAGATTTTTTAGGTTTAGTGTTTATGTGTTTAAGTCGTAGGGTTTAGAATTTAAGATTTAGGGTTAGAGTTGAGAATTTATGGTATTAGGGTTTTAAATTTTAAAATTTTAAAAATAGTTGTGCAAAAATTTACACGAGTTGTGTATCAAAATATAATCCGAAAAAATAAGAAAGCAAGGCCAACGACATAGGGGATACCATTGAAATTCTAGTAGATAATAATATTGTTGGGCTCGAAATCCATCAACCGAATTCGCCAAGAGGGTTGAAATTACTTCTCGAATGAATTGGCTAAAACCGAAAAATAGTAGACAATATTTGCACGATGATTTTAGAGTGGTTCGACTACTCAACCGAGTCTACATCCACTACCTTAGCACACCACTAAGGATTTCCTAAATTACTACTATGAATTCTTCCTTTTTATAGGTCAAAGGGGTAACATTTACAACTCTATCTTTTCAATGGCTAAGATAAAACCACTATAGTTTTTTCTTAGGCTAAACTAAAACATCTCCCTTTTACAAGGTAAATTTTTGTAAACAATAAAACATCACAAGGTGAGTGTTTACAAGATTGAAGCCCACAAGAGTGTAAAGAATAAAAATAATGAAGAACACTCTCTACACAATATATACAAGAGAAATAAATACTTAAAAAATATTTCTCTTAATCATGAAGCTTGGATATAGTCTCTAACCATCCTCAAGTGTCCCAAGCTTACTTTTATAGTGTGTAATGATATTCTAGCGGTTTATGATCGTTGGGTATGATTTGGAGCCGTTGGAAGCCATTAAAATCGAGCATTAAATGCTCAACTACATAGTGATTTTGAAACCTTTGAAGGGGTTTTGAAACCTAAAGGTTTTACCAAAAAGAAAAAATAGTCGTTACAGGGCCTGGTTCCGAAACCAGCAGAGGGTTTCGAAATTTTTAACCAAGATTTGGTTTCCAGGCCTTAGTGCCTTAATGGTTTCGAAACCACCTAGGGGGTTTCTAAACATCTTCTTGAAAATTAACAGATTTGACTTTTTGTTGACTTTTTAAGGACTATATAATATAGGTATTAAGTCAAACAACTTATAAAAAGTTTGTTCAAGTTAAAATTATGTTTTTGACAAATTTGAATCGAATAACTTAAGTTTACCAATTTTTATAAATTGGTCCTTTTAGTTATATCAAAATCAAAATAAGCCTAACAATATTCTAATTTTGATATAACAAAACACTTGATAAAAATTTGTTTTTGAGAATTTTGTCAAACTTTTAAAATTTCAATTTGGGCTCCTTAGTAAATGTCTTTTGTTTTTAAAAACTAATTGGCAAATAATTTTTCAATTTTTAGTTTTTTTTTTCTTTTTTTCTATAGCAAAAAACAAAACAAAAAATGCTTCAAAAGAACAAACATCATTAGAGCAATAGGGCATTTTCCAAAAATGAATGAAACAATGAAAAGATAAACCATAATATCCAAAATAACATAGAATCTAACATAAGAAATTCAAATATAAAATCTAACATAGAATCCATCATAAAACTATAAGTATTAAAAAATATTCAACAAATTGCATAAAAAGCCTAAAAGCATAATTCAAAAACCTAAATCAAAATAAGTGCAAAATATCATAGCATAAAGTCATACTAGAATGCATAAAAAGCCTAAGCATTTGGTGCATCATGAGGCGATGAAGGTGGGAAAAGATGACCACGAACATCATGCATATCATGCTCCAAAGATGTCACACGACCATCTAATCTACGAAGCAAGCCTGTAGTCTCCTCATGAGAGCTACGAAGAAAGGCATCAATGTTGTCGAAACGAGTGACCATAACCGCATACATGGAATCAATGGTCATGGGAGGTGGAGCATCCGATGCATCAACATTCCTTGGATCAACGCGAGCTTCATCTTCATCATTCTTGTGTACTCATTCATCATTAATGAACCTTCAAACAGTCTTCTTAGATGTCATATCAATCTTGCTCTTGAGATGAATGGGGAGATCAAGGGAGGTGTCAATGTTTAACTTCTCAAAGATGTGGCTTAGAACACATTCATAATTGAGAGAGAAGCTAGAAGGGTTGCTAATGATTTTAACAAGAGAAACGAAGATGGTTTGAGCAATATTAAAATGGTTACCAGTACGAAGTTGGTGTAACCACCAATAATCGATGTGACACATGCGAGTACATCTTCCACCAGAGGGACGGAAAAACCAAATGGTGAAAAGATGAAGAAACTTATCATAGATGTGAAAATGAGTAGGATTATCATCATCAAACTTGATAGGAACACTCTCAGACTCATTAAAAGCACCACTATTAGGGACACCTAGATGGTTGGCAATACTTGCCGGAGTGAGTTCAAATTCGGTTTTCATAAGATATGACTCAATGGTAACAACCTTGGAATTATTTCCATGAACAAAAGTAGCATTGTCATAAAAAAAGCTTTAACTAGGTTATGAAAAACATGAGGTTTAATATCTTGAAAATCCATTCATCCTCACTTGACAAAAAAATGAAAAAAATTCAAAATCATAGAGCTTGGAGGTCAAAAAGTTTAAATCTATAGTTCGCTCAGCTCTAATATCTTTGGCTTCGTAAATTTGATGAAAACAATCAAGATTTTAATCATTTTGAAAACAAAGATTCAAATATTTAGATTTTGAAGTTGAGGTTAATTAGAACGAGAATTTTGAACTCTTTCAAGACGAGTACGTTTAGATTTATGAGGCATGATTAAAAAAATAGACTTGAAAAAAATAGTTTATGAACTTTATCAAACACTTGGGGGCAAGGATTTCAATTTTTTTTGGAAAGAGTTTGGGAAGGAATGAGTATAACTATAACACCCTCGACTCGGATGTCACATTTGGGCCTCAAGCCCAACCCAAGTCCATAAAATTTTCTCAATTGGTTTAACTTAAACAACTTATTTCCAAAACATTTAAAGTCCACAAATAAAATATAGTTAAATAATCAAAACGATACAAAGGAGCTCCAATTTAATTTAAAACATTTCAAACTTTTGATTTGATTAATACAATCTCAAAAATAAGAAATACAAGCTTGACCACGTAAGGTCCTATGGATACATAGCCCACTAACACAAGTACTGTACTTCGAAGACCTCCACATGCTGGAATCTCGTACTGATAATGCTCCTCGATCCCACGATCAACCAACGCACGAAAACAACGATTCCGAGCTCTGAGCTTAAAAGCTCAGTGGTGCACATCTACTCTACTATACTTCATGCTAATCATAAACATAAGCATGCACGCTAGTACGAGCAATAAGGAGAGATAAATAAACATGTGGCGCTACCACTATTCACCTAAACACATGACATTAAACAAGTTCATGGCTCACTTAACAATAAACATATCAATATTTCACATAGCATCACTTTAAGTGTGGCCCGATGTTACCTAGCTTGAAACTCACACTCGGGAGAGACCCGGTTATCACTAAGCCTCAGATCGAACTCCCAAACAAACTCGAGTTTGATCCAGAAATCACTAAGCCTCAGATCAAGCACCCCAAAACAACTCGAGTGTGATCCGGTCCCACTAAGTCTCGAATCAAGCACCCCAAAACACATGTGGTCCAGAAAGCACATAGCCTCGAATCACAAATTGGGCATATGAATCCCATAAACAATATTCACATTGTAACCCCCTCATCCCGGTCTGGCCGGATGACCGGTCCGAGTAGGCTACACGGGGAAAACTGAAGCGAAACCCGTTAAGGCTTCCCTTCGGTTAACAACCCTAAAAATTTCTTTTAACTTTAACTTGTCTATAGGCATTATTAATTCCTATGTGAAACACGACAGCGGAAACATAAGAAAAATAACAACGACCATCCAGAACAACACATTAAAACAACCCATTTTAATCCTTTACCGCAGGCCGTATCGGAACGCCCTTAGGGTGTTTCGATACGCCTTGACTTGGTCAACTGGCCAAAGTCAACATGATGAGTCCGTTTCGAAACAGAAGTGACCCGTATGGAAACGATCACAACAGTCAACTTCTCATGGTCAACGAGATGAAGGTCGTTCCGAAACGCTAAGGCCCGTTTCGATACATCAATTTATCGTCAAAATCTCAGATTTCCAGTGGCAAAATCGTATCGAAACGTTCTTTAGGCGTATCGAAACCCCTAGCTAAAAACAAAGGGGTCGTATCGGAACTGGGTCGACCGTTTCGAAACGCCCTCTGTCTGCAGATTGGTTCTAGCTGGTTTTAAGGTACAAGGATGCCCCAAAACCCCACTAAAGCCTCTCACAACACACAAGCACAAACCTAAGGCAAGACCACACTTCTACAAACATGTTTAACACACATCAAGCATATAAGAACCAAACATTAAAGGAACCAACATCAACAACATGTTAATCATACATAGCATTGAAGGTTCATGCTTCACAAGGCAAACACTTGAGCATTAAAGAGAGGCATCCAACACAAGGTCACACATTCACCACAAGGGAGCATATATAGCTTTTAAGGTTACATGCCTTAGCATACAAAACATATAAGCAATCAAGACATGCAACAAAACGAGGTTTGCAAATCAAACAAGGCATCCAAAAGCCAAACCAACATTAACATACAACAAAGCATTCACATCAAACAAGGCAAAATCGTATCGAAACGTTCTTTAGGCGTATCGAAACGCTTGGCTAAAAACAAAGGGGTCGTATCGAAACTGGGTCGACCGTTTCGAAACGCCCTCTGTCTGCAGATTGGTTTTAGCTGGTTTTAAGGTACAAGGATGCCCCAAAACCCCACTAAAGCCTCTCACAACACACAAGCACAAACCTAAGGCAAGACCACACTTCTACAAACATATTTAACACACATCAAGCATATAAGAACCAAACATTAAAGGAACCAACATCAACAACATGTTAATCATACATAGCATTGAAGGTTCATGCTTCACAAGGCAAACACTTGAGCATTAAAGATAGGCATCCAACACAAGGTCATACATTCACCACAAGGGAACATATATATCTTTTAAGGTTACATGCCTTAGCCAACAAAACATATAAGCATTCAAGACATGCAACAAAACGAGGTTTGCAAATCAAACAAGGCATCGAAAAGCCAAACCAACATTAACATATAACAAAGAATTCACATCAACAACACTTATCCCATTGCTTGACTATTACAATCTACAATTTAAAGATCATACTTGAGCTAACCAAAAGCAACCCTTGGAGACATTTCCTTGCCCTTGCCACCCACAAGCTATTGATCTGCATTGTCGAACAAAAAGAAGCGTATGCATAAAAGCTTAGTGAGGGTAGCTCATAAAACAAACATCGACAATGCAGGGTCCAAGCACGAGCATACAACCAAGGTAGAATGCATGAGTTCTTACCTTCGAACCGCAAGAGCCAAAAATATAAATGATGCATGATCATAGTATCAATGTCATGTCATGCTCAACGAGTCTATAACCACACATATAGAAACACATATAACCACATATGAGCAACATAATCCCCAAGCTATATTGGCACCTAGCTATGACTAGAATACGCGGATAACCGTTGGAACTCACATCCAACAACACAACCATTACCTGACGGTGGGATTACACTCATCACCGTTCACGCGGAGGGGATTCCACTCATCCTCACGCCTCATTTCACGCGGAGGGGATTCCACTCATCCTCACGCCCGTCAATGGGATTCCACTCATCACCGACTAATATATATATAAGAAGATTTCCAGGCGAACCAGTACTCCATCTTGATGACTACCATCATCAAGACCACGCGCGCATTTGACTCACGTGTGCACACTAAACATCCTAATGATCGATCATTTGTACCCAAGCATACTAGTGCCAATACTACACATTTCATTAATCTTTCACAATATCATTTCATAACACTTCCGTGCTTAGCACGTAATCACCATGACTTACCGTCATGCACAAACCACATTTCCATGCCTAGCATGTACTCACCATGATCTTCGGATCATGCAACCACCTCATATCATCATTTCACCTGTCAACACCACATGTATATCATTAACACCAATATCACATCATATTTTACACATATGTATAACCATATCATATTTATCATCAACATGCATATAACAATGCATTGAGCCATGCCTCAACATACATGTATAACATTGTATACATAACACCACAATCACAACTAATCAATAGGCATAAACAACCATTAAAGAGTGCAACCAAAGTCTCTAATTTAAGCTTGGGATTAGGCTCCCACTCTAATCCCAACTCTAGGTGGGTCTACCAATCCCAACCTAGTCAACATGCTTGAACCATTTGCTCAAAACCATTTAAAACATTTTAACCACTCACCTTCACCTCCAAGCTCAACTACCAAGCAAGCAACACCTTCAAGTTTCCGGATTTGTTCCCAAGGCTTCACCAACACAAAATCTCACTTCTAATCACCTCAACACAAGCAAAACAACTTCAAATCAACTCAAACATCAAAGTAGCTAACCCGGAATACTAATCAAACACCAAACACAACAATTCAAGCCATGAACAATCCCCAAAATCACCAAACCCGAGCAGCCCTTATACCCAGCCTAAAACTTGTGATTTCAACACATTTAGCACATTCAAATGCTTCCAAAACAGCCCCCAACTATTACCCTAACAACAACCCTCAATTTCCAACACAAACCACACCTAAAACTCAACTAAAAACCCTCATAAAACCCCACCAAAACCCAAATTCGGGAATTAGCATAAAACCATGTAAAAATCAACTATGTTGGACCTCAAGGTTCACAAACAACATATCTAACAACAACAAATCAAAGGCTTTAGTAAAAACCCATAAAGATTTAACCTTTAGCTTAAAACTTTGAAAAACACAAATGTAAAATACATAGTTTTAGTGAAATCTAAAAATACCAAAATGTAGAGGATAACAAGGCCAAGTCAAAACTATATTTACCTTTCAAAAAGCTCAAAGGATGAAGAAGAAAGGAGGTGGAAGAGTGAGGTGAAGAGAAGCCCTCTTTTTTACGTTAGAAAATGAAAATGGGGAGGAGGATGAAGATGACCACATGTCTTCATCTTTTGTTTTATTTTTAATTCACCCAAAAATTCATATTTACAACTATGCCATTAATGAATGGCCAAAACCCACATCTCCTAAAGCCCATGGATTTTGGACTTAGAAGATAAGCCCAACATAGTTTTAAACACTTTGAAATCCCGAGGCCCAAGAAAATATTTTATTATTTAGATTATAAACTGAACCCGAACCATTATTTAAATATTATTTTCATCCGACCCCCAAACCCGGGTATTACACACATAGATTTAATAACAAAACATAACCATTACATTTGGCTTTACCATCACGTAGTTTCCACAATGCTTAAACTCATTTTATTCTCACCTTGTTCACCTTATCAAGTTGTTAATACATTATGGAGAAATACATAACTTAATGTCATTTCTTGCCTCCATTAATCCTTGTTATCTCATTTGTCAAGGCATAATTCCATTATTATATTACCCATCAATTTCCACCATTGATTTAAATTTATTTAATATTAGCTTATCGGGTATCGGTACTCGAACACAAGTATCGATGTGGTACCCTGTGTGCTGGAGCTCATACGTGTTAAGATATATATTTTGATATAATAATTGCAAATTTGATTTGGACTAAATTAAAAATGATTTCAAAATGTTTTGTAAGTCCATACAACTTGAAAATATGTTTAAGGGTTTTTACAAGGCTTTGGAATAGCTTAAAATGTTTTTAAATTACCAAACCTATGATTTTAATGCCATCGTATCGATACAGTATATATCGTATTGATACGCTTTAGGGTTTCAGCTACAAGGAAATTCCAGTAGCCAGAACTTGTACCAATACGCTTTTTCCGTATCGATACGGAGTGCTTTAAAACTTACCAACGGCTAGTTCGCATATCGATACAGTTGTATCGCATACCGATACGCCTTAATCGCTCTTAGTGGCCATTTTCCCAATGGCTATTTGAAATGCAAGCCGTACCGATACGCTCGTAAGCGTATCGATACGCATTAGCTGGAAAGAGCTCAACAACTAGTTCCTAACGAGGATTGTATCGATACGATCATTCGAGTATCGATACACTAAGCTCCATAACAGCAATAAATATTGGGAAAATGCATCCCAACGACTCCAATTCAATCTCAACGGTCTACAACGGCTAGAAGCTCAATTTGGAGTATAAATGGGACCTTTAAGCATCCATGGAAGACTAATGCTTCAATTGTCAACAACAATATGATCAAAGATTTGTCTTACTGCTTTATTGTACATTCTTTGTATAGACAACACTTAAGAGCCTAAATTGTCACATTTGCTCAAGTGTTTAGGTTTGGGTGAGTGAGATAAATAGTGCAAACTATCCACCTTGTGAGGGTTTTAAAGTTTGCTAGATTTTCTCTTGCTTAAGAGTGTTCCCAAAGCTCGGGTTGTGAGCTTTGGTTGCTAGACTTAGGTTGAGTCTAGGATTGTAACGGTTGCCTCTTAACCCATTAAAAAGGGGAAGAATATCTAGTGAATATTGGTTGAAAATCCTTAGAGGGAGCTAAGGTAGTGGATGTAGGTGCTTGTTAGAAGGCCGAACCACTATAAATCCTTCTGTCTTTTGTTTATCTTTTTGCTTCCACCAAAAACACCCAAAACACAAACTTCTCAACAACTTGGCAAACAACGGTTGAGTGATCATCGAGCCTAACAATACGCGTACCGATACACCTTGTGAAGATGTCTTTTGTGCATTTAGCCCCAACATCTATCAGAAGGTGTCTTCTTGTGAAGATGCCAATGAGGTATGAGACAAGCTTGAAGTCACATACGAAGGAACCAACGAAGTAAAGGAGACCAAGATTGGTCTTCTCAACCTCAAGTATGAGAACTTCAAGATGGAACCAGATGAAGACATCATGAAGATGTTCGATAGATTCTCCACCATCACAAATGGACTCAAATGCTATGGAGAAATCATTCCGAAAGACAAGCTTGTCCGAAAGCTTTTCTATTCACTCTCCGAGTCATGGGACTAAAAAAAGGCTGCCATCATCGGAGCCAAGAATCTCAAGACTTTAAAGCTAGATGAACTCTTGGGGTCTCTTCTCACTCATGAAATCACGAAGAAAGGAAAATAAGAGGAGGAGAAGAAGGAAGAGATAAAGAAGATGGGGAAGAAGAAAATTATGGAGCTAGGCATTAACACAAATATTGTTGCTCTTAATTCCTCCAAATGCCAACATAAAAAATCAAGCGAGGAGGAAAGTGAAGATGAAGAGATGGTTCATCTCTTCAAGAAATTCACACGATTCATGAAGAGCGAAATGGCTAAATTCAAACATAAGTCGAAGAAGAAGATGAAGGATTCCCACAAGAGCAACAAAAAGGGATCATCTTCAAAGAAAGCATATGTGGCAACTTGGAGTGATGAAGACTTCGCCAATGATGAGGTAGCTCACCTATGCTTCATGGCTCTCCAAGAGGGAAAGGTAGCTTCTAATTCATCTACTTCTAATTTATATTCTTTTAATGAATTGCAAGAAGCTTATGATGAATTGGTTTTTGAATTTAAACCTTCATTTTCAAAAAAAAAAAGAAATTAATTTTAAAGTTAAAAATAAAAAATGATTTGCTTTCTAAAACAAATTTAGAGTTTGAAGCAAAAACCAAAGATTTTGAACTTAAAGTTCCAAGTTTACGATAATTTCTTAAACAATTGAAAATGATCATCAAAAGGAAATTGATGATCTTAAGAAAGAAAAAGATTTGATTTCCAGTGAACTTCAAAAGAAAATTTTTTGAGAAATTCAGATTTTTATGTAATACAATCTAGTGCCCCTAGATTTTTGAATGGAAAAGTTTTTAGAAGTATTTGGATTCTAAAAGGACTAAGTACTTCAACTAAAAATGATGAAATTGCAAAATGGATTCATAAGGGGACTAAGTTATGTGATGCTAACGTCTATGGATCCAAAGCAATTTGGATACAAAAAATGACATGATTGTCTTATTTTAGGTGTTATAGAGAATGATCAACAAGTCAAATATTGAGGGGGAGCTCCATACACACAAGGAAAGACACTTGAAGAAGGAAGGCTTCACATCCTCCCTTGGGTTCAAGTGTGGTAAAATCTAGTTGCATTTCTTTTGTTTAATTTGATTTATTTCAACTAGATTATCATATTTGTTTGACTAACACTTATTGATGCTTGAGTGAGGGGGCATTTTTAAAACCAAAATTCTTATTTGTGTCAAAAAAATTTAACCTTCTATGTAATTTTGAACATAAAGTTTTTTAAATTCTTTTTTATATAACAAAAAGGGTAAAATGGTTTGAAAAAATGATTTTTCAAGTGAGAATAAGGGTGAGCTTTATTTTTTTTTAAAAATATTTTACAAAGGGGGAGAGTCACAAACAATTTTTCAAGTTGTTTTATTATAATGAAAAGGGGGAGATTGTTAATATATATGTTTTGATATAATAATTTAAAATTTGATTTGGAATAAATTGAAAAAGATTTCAAAATGTTTTGCAAGTTAAACAACATGAAAATATGTTTAAGTGTTTTTACAAGGCTTTGGAATAGCTTAAAATGTTTTTAAAGTAGCCAAACCTATGATTTTAATGTCACTGTACCGATACAGTATATATTGTATCGATACACTTTAGGATATCAACTACAGGGAAATTTGAGTAGCCAAAACTCGTACCGATACACTTTTGCCGTATTGATACGGAGTGCTTTAAAACTTACCAACATCTAGTTCGCGTACTAATACGGTTGTATCGCGTATCGATATGCCTTAACAGCTCCCAATGGTCATTTTCCCAACGACTATTTGAAATGCAGGTCGCACTGATACGCTCGTAAGTGTATCGATAAACATTAGCTGAAAAGAGCTCAACGACTAGTTCTTGACGAGGACCGTATCGATATGGTCATTCAAGTATCGATACGCTAAGCTCTATAACAACAATCAACGTGGTGAAAAATGTACCCCCAATTACTCCAATTCAATCCCAACGGTCTACAACGGCTAGAAGCTCAATTGTGAGTATAAAAAGGACCTTCAAGCATCCATGGAAGACTAATGCTTCAATTGTCAACAACAATATGATCAAAGATTTGTCTTACTGCTTTATTGTACATTCTTTGTATAGACAACACTTGTGAGCCTAAATTATCACATTTGCTCAAGTGTTTATGTTTGAGTAAGTGAGCTAAATAATGCAAACTATTCACCTTGGAAAGGTTTTCAAGTTTGCTAGATTTTCTCTTGCTTAAAAGTGTTCCCAAAGCTCGGGTTGTGAGCTTTTCTTGCTAGACTTAGGTTGAGTCTAGGATTGTAACGGTTGCCTCCTAAACCATTAAAAAGAGGAAGAATATCTAGTGGATATTGGTTGAAAATCCTATGTAGGAGCTAAGGTAGTGGATGTAGGTGCTTGTTAGAAGGCCGAACCACTATAAATCCTTCTGTATTTTGTTTATCTTTTTGCTTCAACCAAAAACACCAAAAACACAAAATTCTCCACAACTTGGCAAGCAACGATTGAGTGATCATCAAGCCTAACAATACGCGTACCGATACAAATATTACTTACTGAAAATCCTAGATTTCCTCAATTATCGGTACGGGTTAACCCGTACAGATATAGACCCTAACCGCATACCAGTATGGCTAAAGCTCATACTGATACCCTATTCACGTATTCACACCATTTCCTTAAATTACGATATTACCTAGCTTATTCGATCCCTAGAGCTTATGAAAGTCATTAGAATTGTTTTCTAACATGTTTACTCAATTAACATTGCTTACCGGCTTTATAGTCATTTATTCGAATATAAACATTATTCATCTATTACACAGTTTCCATCGAATCACATCAGTCCATTCAAACAAGCATACAAAACGTCACATTTATCTCAATCAATCCAACAATAATCAATTAATCATACATGCATCACAAACGAACCTATACAATCTCTAAAGCCTCTAGAAGTCTCATCATACCCGTAACATCATCATGCATCTCAAAATATCGAGTCACATACAATCAGTCTCTACTCATACTTATCTATCATCAACTTATTTTACAACCACTAACAAGCAAGGCAATTATGCTTATGATGATCATGAAGCAATAGGAGCTCGAGGTGTACTAACCTTATGTTGATATCGCTAAAATCCTCATCCAAGCTTCCTGTACATTCCACTTGACCCGATATCTGATCCCAGATAATCCTTGTATACTAAAGAATACAAAACTACAATAATTCATGCATCCCCTATTCAAATCACAAGGTCAAATGCATAAAAACACCTTATCGGGTTCGAATTTGGCAAAACAGATTGCGCCATTAGGTCTTGAACGTCGAGAAACCCCCAAATGGGGTCCACCGAAAAAACTCAATGGCCTAGTCAATGTCGGTCAACGCTGGTCAACTACTCTGGTGATCTTGTGCGGCGCGGTTCATCGTAGCAGCCATGCACCCACATGGCGTGATCTGGTGCGACCAGGTTCACGTGAAATCGGGTCTGGGATCTAGTATGGCAAAGTGCACTGGATCTGTGTGCACCCGCCTGAACAGCCACACGCCCACCCGCATGGGCGGTGCATGGGGCCTCTATTGGTGGCTGGACGGTGCCAGCAAGCTCTAGTTCGACAGTTCTTCGGCCGGTGAGCATGTCGGTGGCATCCATTTGCGGTGGTTATGGCCAGAACAAGGCGAACGAGCTTTCTCCGCTTTTTCTTTCTCTTCACTCTGGTGAATGGCCGCTCGGACGATGACGAGACAACCACCGTTAGATTCGTCTCGGCGAGACATTTCCAATGGTGTCGGTGGTATCGTGCACGGTGGCTTCGACGGCCGTAGATCGAGCTTCAAAGCTCTCTTCCTTCACTTTTCTCTTTTTCTCCTTTTTTTCTCTCTCTCCCTCAAAATATGTTCTCCCCTTATTCTTCTCTCTCTCGATCCCATCACCAGCACACATTATCCATAGAATATACATCTTTCTTTTTCTTTTGTTTTACCAAATAAAAAATAAAATACCCACCATCTTACCATAAAGCCCAATTCCAAAATTTTTAATTCGGCCCCAACCTAAAAACCTAAATCTTAAACTCCAAATGTAATGGCCCATAGCCCGAGTCCAAGACCCGATTGTTAACCTAATATTCAGGTTGTTACAATAACCTCCTAGAAAATAAGTAATATATAGCATATAAATCAATCTCAATTCATCCGTTTAATGACTAAATCCACACAAAAAACTGTAATTTTCAAAAAACCTAAGTTAAAAATTTTAAAGAATAATTCATAGGTTTTTTGAAAAATCATGTGTAGGAATATAAAATATAAATAACTAACGTGATTAAAGATGATTTAAAACATGAGAAACAATTTTAGAAAGCAAAATGTCATCAAAAATCTGAAAATAAAAGCATGCAAAAGATGGGGTTTTGATAAAATTTACCCTGAAGAATTGATGAAGATAATGAAATAACCCAAAAACTTGAATGATTTTTCAAGAACAATGCAACTAATTGAGAGGATTTTGAGAGGGTTTGGTGTTAGGGGAAGATATGAGAAAAAAGAGTGTTTAGGCTTGAAATCGATCAACCGAATTCGCCAAGAGGGTTAAATTTATTTTCCAGAATTAATTGGCTAAAATCAAAAAATAGTGGACAATATTTGCATGATGATTTTAAAGTGGTTCGACTACTCAAACGAGTCTACATCCGCTACCTTAGCACACCACTAAAGATTTCCCAATTCACTACAATAAATTCTTCCTTTTTACAAGTCAAATGGGTAACCCTTACAACCCTATCTTTTCAATGGCTAAGATATGACCACTCTAGTCTTTCTTTAGGCTAAACTAGAACCCTCTCCTTTTTACAAGGTAAATTTGTGTAAATAATAAAACTTCACAAGGTAGGTGTTTACAAGATTTGAAGCTCACAAGAGTGTAAAGAATAAAAATAATAAAGAATACTCTCTATACAATATATACAAGAGAATAAAGAAATAAAGACTTAGAAACTATTTCTCTTAATCATGGAGCTTGGATATTGTTTCTTATCATCTTCAAGTGTCCCAATCTTGCTTTTATAGTGCTTAATGATATTCTAGCCGTTTATGGCTATTAATAATATTTTAGAGCTGTTGGAAGTCATTAAAATTAAGCATTAAATGCTCACCTATACAGGGGTTTTAAAACCTTTGAATGGGTTTCGAAACCTGTGGGTTTCTAAAAAAAAAATCGTTACAGGGCTTGGTTTCAAAACCATCATGGGGTTTCGAAACCTGTGATCAATATTTGGACCTTACTACCTTAGTGGTTTCGAAACAACCTAGTGGGTTTTGAAACCTCTTCTTTAAAATTTACAAATTTGACTTTTTTATTGACTTTTTAAGAAGTATACAATATATGTATTAAGTCAAACAATTTTAGAAAAAAATTGTTTAAGTTAAAATTATATTTTTGACAAATTTGAATAGAATAACTTAAAATTATAATTTTTTTCAAATTAATATTTTATTTATATCAAAATTAAAATAAGTATAACAATTATTATTAGAAGGGATAACATTCATCAAATTTCAAAAGTATCTATCTTCGTAGGCTGCAAATCCTATTATATCAACTCATACATTATCAATGCATTACATGCAATCTCTTCCGCATATATTATAGATTTTGTTTTGAAGTTTCATATTTTACAACTTCTGAAACAAGGTTATCCTTCTTTATTCGATTTAGTATTATCGTATCCCTTTGTAAACTATTTTCACTCCATAACACATTTTCAATACATGTTTATAGATATTAAGTAAATTATTTTTTATTTCAATACACTTTTCAGAGAATTTATTAGTGTTCTACCTAGAGCGTTGGATAGAAAGCCTCCTTCTGCAGTGGTTAGAAAGAAAGTATTGAAGTGTTATTTAAGGTTAGATCTCTGTAAAATCTATTTTCTTTAGAATATAAGCTTTGATGTTAAAAAAAATCAATTAGATGTAGAACACTCCACCAAGTTTGGTATATATATAGTGGCGCTTTTCGCGGCGTTTTAGAAACAAACGCCACTATAGAATAGTATATGGCGGCATTTAATAACTCATACTTTAGTGGCGTTTGTATTACAAACGCCATAATAGGTGTATTTTCTAGTTCTTCATTCTTGCTTTTAGCATTATTCTGTTCGATCATAGTTTTCTCCCCAAACCTTAGCTTATGTAATTATAGGTTATTTCTGGTTTCGCTTGAATAATGATTGAAAGACCGAAACTTGTCAAGCCTTTTTCTGTTAACATTAGCTTTGGACACACTAAAAAAAGTTGGGGAAAGGACTCCTAATTGCTCTGAACAGGGGATTTTTGGGCCGAGGGTCACTTTTTTATGCAGGGATTTAGATTGCGGTAGCGGTATTAAATCCTGGGTTTTATGTAATATATCTGAATGCATTTTTTCTGGAATTTAGATTACTTTGGGATAGCAAAAGGTATCTGTTAGGGAGAAAAAATGGAAATAACTAATGTCTCTGAATATGAGGCCATTGCACAGGAAAAGTTACCCAAGATGGTTTATGACTACTATGCATCAGGTGCAGCGGACCAGCGGACTCTCAAGGAGAATGGAAATGCATTTTCTAGGATTTTGTGAGGTATGTTAATTTACAAACGAATAGCTTTCGTGTTGTGGATTTGCAATGTGAAAAGATTTAATACTTAAAGTTTTCTGGCAATCTTTTGTTTGTAGGTTCAAATGTATGATAGTTTCTTTTCATTTAATGATGCTAACTCATTGATTTATGGGAAAATAGGTTTCGGCCCTGGATTCTTGTTGTTGTTAGCAAGATTGACATGAGCACAACTGTCTTAGGATTCAAGATTCCAATGCCTATAATGATTGCTCCAACTGCTGTGCAGAAAATGGCTCACCCTGATGGTATGGATTTTCTGTTTTTTCATTAACTGCTTAGAACAAGTATATGATATATAAACAAGGTTAATGAATTTCCAATGCCAATTGACATATTTCTACATACATGATGATTGGCTTTGCAACTTTGGTGTTTTGGAAACAGAATTCATTTGTAGAATAATGATTTGTAGAAGCTAAACAGTAAATAAGATATAAAATTTAAGTTTCTTATGACTATATAACAGCAAATTCTTTATGAAATTTGTTTGTAAATACTTATGATTGTTCACAGACTTTGCCAAGGAAGTCGAACAACTGGACTTAAATATTGAATGTTCTTTTAAAATAGCATTGTTCAATGTTACTTATGGAGCTGGTTTGTTGTCTTTAACTAGAATAGTATTATAAGATTGTGTGTGTGTATTATATACTTGTTCTAAGCAGTTTATCTGCAATGTCCTTACGTTAAAGTGTGTTTCTTTATGCAGGAGAATACGCAACTGCTCGAGCAGCTTCAGCTGCTGGAACAATTATGGTTCGATTCTAATTATTCCTTCAGATTTATTTTTAAACTGAATTTGTCCATGGCTTGTGTCCCTCATTCAGCACTTCATTGTTTTAGACTATTTATGTTTTCCCCTTTAGATACTATCCTCATGGGCTACTTCCAGTGTTGAGGAAGTCGCTTCGACGGGGACTGGCATTCACTTTTTCTAGCTCTATGTAAATCTCTACGCTTTCTCTATTTTGTATAGCTTTTGAGAATTGTGA
Source organism: Hibiscus tridactylites (assembly GCA_958450335.1). NCBI lineage: Eukaryota > Viridiplantae > Streptophyta > Magnoliopsida > Malvales > Malvaceae > Hibiscus > Hibiscus tridactylites. The sequence continues at coordinate 17,549,275 of OY288275.1, read as the reverse complement.
TATAATTGTCTGAATCTTTGAGTTATCAATGGTTACTCTGCTTATTTGTTAGGTATACAAAGACAGGAATGTGGTTGCACAGCTTGTGAGAAGAGCTGAAAAAGCTGGTTTCAAGGTGGTTGCAAGCAAATTAATTATGTGATGCAGCCAACCAAGAAGTTAATGTAGATGAATAGGCTTTGTACATTGAGCATACCACAATCATAATTATTATCAAAATTTTATTATGTGACAATCAGTTAAAATATATTTCAAGTTTCTATACTTTTTGTACATTTAAATTTTGGTCTTTTTACATTACATATTTAAGAATTCAATTTTAATTATCAATGGTGTTAAAAATGTTTTGTCATGTCATTTTAAAATAAAAAAATTGTAATTTGTGATAAAATAGTAATTGTCAAAAGGCCGATTCGCGACATTTTTTTTGGAGAAAACGCAACTAAATATTGTAATATCTAGCGGCGTTTGGCGAAAAACACCACTATATCCCATCACTTTTTAGTGGGGTTTGGTTAAAAAACCTTTATAACTCAACATTTAGCGGCGTTTTGAAAACAAAACCCCACTATAAATAGGGTATTTAGCGGCGTTTTGAAAATCAAATGCCACTAAAGATATGGTATTTAGCGACGTTTTAAATTTCAAACGCCGCTATAGAACTCGACCTTTCGCGGCATTTTTTAAAAATAAATGCAGCTAACTATTGCAGTGTTAATTTTAGCGACAGTTCTTGTGGCACTTTTTCTAGCGTCGAAAAGGTTTTTATAACCCTATTTTTCCGTAGTGAAAGTTTGTGTTATAAAATAATAGATAACTAAGGAACTTTGAGGCACATTATTTATTGGTAAAATTGGAGGTTTGAATAATAAACATTATGATTTATATTTTACTCCATGAGACTTTCAAAACAATATATAATATGCTCAAATTGGTTGAGTGATGAATGAGAAATTGATGCTCAAAGTAAACTACATGCGATTGTTGTCGAGGAAAAATGTTGTTAAAACACTCATCCCACATTGGAAATGTGTGGTGCATGGAAAGGTATTTATAATCTACAAACAACATATTAATTAGTAAATGTGTAAGCTAAAGTTGGATGATGTAAGTGATGACATTTTTGGATTGTTAAATTTTAATGGGCTTATTAAAATTTTAGTATATGTAAATATTTTTTTCTCAATAAAATAATCTAGAATATGGATAATTTACATAGATATTGTTGTGGGATTATTTTTTCCCCAAAATAATGCATGTTCATTTTTATTTCCCAATATATTGCACTTTCTACATTAAAACAAAGAAGGACTCATCTGAGTCCGACTTTGAACAGTGATTTCAATTTTCGAATAAAAAATTAAAGACTCACCCAGGTGAGTCTGACTTTGAACAGTAAAAATGTAACACCCGGGTTTAGGGTTAAGTGAAAATAATATTTTAATATGATTTGGGCTCGAGTTTATAATTAAAATAATCCTATTCGTTTCGGGTTTCAAAAATAAATATTTGAAATGGGACCAAATTGATTAAATTGCAAGTTAAAGAGCTTTTAAAGAATAAGGGGATAACCATTCATTAATGGCCTTTTGGTAATTTGCCCATTTTTCAATTTAAATCCCCCTTTTCACAAATAAACACTATTCACTCTCTTCCTCATCCATTTTTCAATGTGAAACAAGAGCTCTCTCCCCTTCATCACTATTCCATCAAAAAGCTCATCCATTTCAACTCATTTTCGAAAGGTAACATCATTTTTGACCTCTCCTCAACTCCCTCTCTTTAAAAGTACCATTTGTTTTCATTTTCATTGAAGTTTTGAAATTGGGTTTTCAAAAGATTTGATTAAAAATGGTGTCTTTGTGTAGCTAAACTTAATATTTTGATTTAATATGGTTAGTTATGGAATATAGGAGCCAAATGGTACAACATATGTGAATTTTGAATGATTTTGAGCAATTCCCGAAATTGGGTAAAAATAGGGTTTTTGGAGGGTTTTGGGTGAGTTTTGGGGGTTGTTTTAGGTGGAATTTGATAGGTTATTGATAGTACTATTGTTAGGGATTGATTTGGGATCATTTGTGGGTGCAATGGTGTTGGAAACATGGATTTTGGAGATGGTTTTGGGGCTTCCCGAGTTTGCTAAAAATGGGATTTGTTCATAGCTTGCAACATTGTAAATTGTGATTGAATTGTGTTCCGGGTTGGTCTTTTGATGTTGGGCTGATTTGGGATTGTTTGAATTGTGTTTGAGGTTGTTTAGAAGCTGAAACTTGTGTTGGAGAAGCTTCGGGAAGAAATCCGGGATTGTGAGAGTGGTTGCTTGCTTGGCTTGGAACTTGGAAGCTTAGGTGAGTGGTTAAACGTTTTACGTGGTTTTTAAATGATTGGTTCGAGTATGTGGACTAGGTTGGGCTTGGTAGACCCACCTAGAGTTAGGATTAGGGTGGTAGCCTAATCCTAAACTTGATCTAGAGCCTTTGGATGAACTTATATATATGGATGTTTATGCCTCGTATGACTTGTGATATGATTGCTTATGTATATTGTGTTATACATGTGAGATGAGGCATGTTTTGTGATGCTTAAGGCATGCATGGTAACGGTTCATGATTGTGATCATGGTGAGTACGTGCTAAGCACGGAATTGATTGAAATGAGTAATGTGGAATGAGTTAAATGTTGGCACTAGTATGCTTGAGTACAAATGATCGATCATTAGGATGTTAGTGTGTACACATGAGTCAAAAGTCGCGCGTGGCCTTGGTGGCGTTGAGTCACCAAGGAGGAGTACGGGTTCGCCCGGAAATATTATTTATATATAGTCGATGATGAGTGGAATCCCATCGACGGGGCGTGAGGATGAGTGGAATCCCCTCCGCGAGACCGGTGATGAGTGTAATCCCACCGTGAGGTAAAGTGGTGGTTGGATATGGGTTCCAACGTGTTTATCCGCATATTCGGGTCATAGCTAGGTGCCAATATTGATTGATATGTGTATCAATGTGTTGTGAATTATGATCCTTATTTGGATGTTTATATGTGATTACTTGTGTTGTGGAATAGAGCTTATGAGCATGACATTTATCTGGATATTGTTCATGCATCTTAACTTGTGGCTCTTGAGGATTCTTGGTAATTATGTATTTTGCCTTGGCTAAGATCGTGCTCGGACCCTGCATTCTCGAGGTTTGTTTTTAAAGAGCTTACCCTCACTAAGCTTTATTGCTTACGCTCTCTCTTTGTTCGACAATGCAGATCCTTAGTTCGTGGGTTGCTAGGAGCAAGAAGGGGGCCTCCAAGTGTGCTTGTGGTGCTTGTTTAGCTACCAAGTATGAACTTTTAAATTAAGATGTAATGGTCAAGTAATGGGACATGTAATCGTATTATGATGTTTTGGATTATGTTGTGGTTGATGTTGCTTAGGAGCATGTTAGACTCCTCGTATGTGCTTGCTTTTTGGCTTGGGGTGTATGCCTTGCTTGAAACCTTGTTAGTATATTGCTATCTTGAATTTGTCTAAGTGTTGGCCTTGTGAATGCTTACTCCTTAAATGAGTTGTATGAATGCATGACTTGTGATGTTATGCCTTGGTGTTTAGTCTCGTTTTAATGATGTTAAAGCATGCTTATAAGTTGGTTTGCCTTAGGATTAATTGTTAGTGTGTTGTTGGAGGTTTTGGTGGTGTTTTGTAACACCCGTGTTTTGGGCCTAGGAGTTAACCGGGTTTCTAGTTCGAGTCAATAAAATTTAATTAAAAATCAGTTCAACCTAAATTGGATCTAATTGAGCTTTTGTAAAAGGGGACCTATGTGGTAATTAAACCAAAAACATTTAAAAGCAAGACAACTTTAAAATAAAGTTGTCATCTTTCTCACCTTTTCCCATCTTTAATTTTAAACACCCCAAACCCTCTCCAAAACCCTCTTAAAGCTTAGTTACTATTCCATAGGATTGCTACTTCGATTCAAGGTGTTTTGCAAAGAAGCAAGGGGAAACGTTGAAGGAGCTTTGGGACCGAATCCGGGTGCGTAGGAGGATTGTTCGATTTGCTAAGGAAGGGCGGTGAGTGGTTTCAAACTTGTTTTAAAGTATGGTTCGAGTGTGTTTAGTGTGTGAGAGAAATGTGCTTGGTAGGCCATTTCCATTTAATTCATGTTGTTGATTTTAGCTATTGATTTCCTTTGAATGCTTGTGTTGGCCTATCTATGCTCTTGAGAAATGTGGATAAGTTATGCATGTATGTCATGATATGTATATGTATGTGATGAGCATGAGTGTGGTTGATGATATGTGATGTGATAATGATAATTGGCACTAAGATAATTACCGGTTGTAAATGATCGATCATTAGGATAGTGTGCACACAAATTGAGTCAAAACGTACGTGGCCTTGATGGCGTTAAGTCATCAAGGAGGAGTACGGTGATGTAACATTCCACCGGAAGCTTTTTATATATTTCTACGGGATGATGAGTGGAATCCCATCTGTAGGGCATGTGGCGATGAGTGGAATCCTGCACATGCAAGGTCCGGTGATGAGTGGAATCCCACCGAGGTAAAGTGTTGTCAAGGTTTTAATCCGCACAATCGGGGTAATTAAAGTGGCCAATTAACTTGTTCATGTATTGTGATATATGATGGTGATATGTGATTGAGGCATATGGTGTTGTTGCATGATGATCTATATTGATGTTTAAATCTTGCTAGGATTGAGAGACCATATTTGCCACTTGAAAGACTAGCTAGGTCTACTTGATTATATGCAATGCTTGATATGTGTGAGATTAGGATTACATGCTTGAACCCTGCATTGTTGATGTTTTTCGTTTTAGAGCACCCTCACTAAGCTTATAGCTTACGCTCTCAATGTTCAACAATGCAGATCATTAGCGTGGTGTTAGCTCGAGGCAAGGCAAGAAGGGCTTCCAAGTTTGTAGCTCAAGTATGGTTATCGATTTTGTAATAGTTAGCAATGTGGCAAGGGTCTTTGTATGAGCGTGTGTGACTCATTTGATTGATGTTGTTTTGGTTTGATCATGGTTTGTAAGCATGTTACACTATGATGAATGTTTGATGTTTGATGGCATGTTTTAGAATGTTTAGGTTGCATAGTGTATGAGTGCAAACCTTTCAAGATGTCTTGTTCCTTTTTAAGGTCCTTTGTGCTTTGAGTATGCCAATATTGCCTAATTTGCTCCTTGATTTGAATGCTATGTATGAAAGCTTAAATCCATGTTTGAATGACACCCATGGCTTAAATATGTGTGCTTGCATGTTGGTGTACGCTTAGGTGAGTCGAGAAATGCATTTAGGGTCGTGTTGGGGTCGTTTTAGTTGAGTTTGAGGAGTTGCAGTGCAGGGGGTATCGATACCCCTGGTTAGGGTATCGATACTCTCTTGCCCAAATGCCTCAGATTTTGCCTAGGGTATCAATACCCTTAGGGTATCGATACCGTCCAAAGTTTCTGTAAATTGGAATTGGGAGTTTGAATAGAGCGTATCGATACGGGGTCCCCGAGTATCGATACGGTTCTATTCTGTTGACCAAAGAAGGTTGACCGAGGAAGAGGGTATCGATACCCCTGGTAAGGGTATCGATACGGTCTTCTCGTGTTGACTTCCTGGGTTGACCTAGAAGGGGGGGTATCGATACCCCTGTCAAGGGTATCGATACTGCCTGCCATATAAACTTAAAATTGCATGTTTTTGCATGGCTGTGTTTCGAATGTGTTTTCCTTTGAACGTTTTCCGTTGTTGTGAATCACATAGGACCTAATATTCATCTAGGCAAGATTAATATAAAAAGAAAAAAATAGGGTTGCTAATCGAGGGGGAATCCTTTGGGTTTCGCTTCGGTTTTCCCCGTGTAGCTCACTCGGACCGGTCATCCGGCCAGACCGGGACGAGGGGGTTACATTTGTTGGTATCAGAGCCTGAGGTTACCGAGACCTCGGGCAGGTAAGTGAGGTAAGCTTAAGGTGTTAAATGCTTATGTTGTTCGATGCATGATTGGCCATGAATCCTTGATGCTTGATTGATCATATGATGTTTTGAATGCCTGAACTGTTGTGTCTGGTATAGAGTGAGTGCCCATTGCTACTATTACTTAATTTAAAAGAGATTTTTGAAAAGAGGAATACTTGAGCACTATTGGACCCTTGCTTTGACTAACGTAATCCTTATCTGTTTCTTGTTGTAGTTTACCTTGCTAGTTGAACCATGAGACCACGTGGGAGGCCTAGGATGGTTCGACCGGAACCACGGGCAGAGGCTCCGAGAGTTGACCCAGTTGTGAGAGTTGAGGCTCAAGTGGGAGAGCCAGTGGTTGGGGTTGGAGCTCCTCCACCACCTCCACCACCACCACCTCCTCCACCGGGAGTGGGAGGCGAGGCCGGGCCCGGAGGAATGGGACCACAAGGAGGCCAAGGTGGCCAAGGACCGGCCGAGATTGACTTAGCTCCGTTAGTTCAGGCAATAGCCGGGGCATTCCAGGCTGCAGTAGCTGGAGGTCAGGCAGCTCATCATCAGGGTGAGGGCACCGGATTGCCATTAGAGAGACTTCGGGGCCTTGGGGCCGAAGAGTTTAGAGGTGCTACTCCGGAGAGGTCAGAGATGTGGTTTGAGAAGACCGTCCGTATTCTTGCTCAGATGGGATGTACTGGTGAGCGCAAGTTGGGATGTGTTGAGTCTCTGCTTCAGGGTGATGCCTACACCTGGTGGGTCACCGTTACTTCAGGGATGGATGAGACCGAGATCACTTGGGAGTTCTTTGAGACAGCTTTCCAGAAGAAGTATTTGGGTCCGCGATACCTCGATGAGAGGAAGAGAGAGTTTATGGCACTGCTTCAGGGGAGTATGTCCGTGACTGATTATGAGATCCGATTTGTCAGACTGAGTCAGTATGCACCTGAGCTTGTACCTACTGAGGTGGAGCGTTGTAACCGTTTCCGTTATGGGCTGAGTGAAGAAATCAAGACTTATACACTAGCTTCAGACTACACTGATTTTGATGTCTTGGTCTCGAGGGCCAAGGACTTGGAGCACAGTTTGAGTTTGACCAGGCGGTCAGGTGGATCTAGTTCGGGTAAGAGGTCCAGCAACTTTGATAGAGGTGATGCCAAGAGGCATCGGGACAACCGGCATCAGTATGATCATAGGCGTGGTGGCAGTAACCACGGTAGGGGCCACCAGGGCCAGAGAGCTGGTGGGAAGTTGCCCACATGTGCTACCTGCGGGAGGAACCACACCGGTGAGTGTTGGGGAAATTATCACTCTTGTTGGAGTTGTGGTGCTAGAGACCACATTAGGCGTGACTGTCCACATCAGGTGGGACAGGCACCAGCTCAGGCTCCTGCTAGAGCCAATGATTTTCAGAGAGGCCGCGGGCGCGGTAGAGGTAATTTCCAGCCGAGGAACGATGGTCAGAGAAACTTAGCTCATGTAGTTGCAGTCCAGCCGGAGGGCGGAGGACAGGCTAGGGTTTACGCCCAGCGCGGGGAGCAGCATGACACCGATGTGATCGCAGGTAATTTCTCGATACAGTCTTTGGGTTTGCTTTCTTTGATTGACTCTGGGTCTACACATTCCTACATATTGAGTGAGCATGCACAGTCTTTGAATTTTCCTTGTGAGTTGTTAGAGGTAGGAGTTAGTGTTACTAGTTCCTTTGGGGACACGGTAGTAGTTAGGAAGATGTACCGAAGGTGTCCGTTGATGGTTCAGGGACATGTGTTTCCAGTGGATATGATGGAACTTCCTTTCTATGGCTTTGATGTGATTCTGGGTATGGATTGGCTCACGGAACATAGAGCTAGGATAGATTTTGAAACTAAACGGATTTCTTTGAAGCTCACAGATGATTATGAGATTGTAGTGGTGGGTGAGAACGTGAAGTTCTTGTCCAATGTGGTTTCAGTGCTAGAGGCTAAGAGGTTAGTTGAGTTGGGGTGTGAAGCATACTTAGCGTATGTGATGAACCCTAACATGAGTGAGGTTAGACCTCAAGACATCCGGACAGTATGTGATTTTCCTAGTGTGTTTCCGGAAGAATTGCCAGGGTTACCACCGGACAGAGAGGTAGAGTTCAGCATTGAGACTTATTCCGATTCAGCCCCTGTTTCGATTGCTCTGTATCGTATGGCACCGAAAGAATTGAAAGAGTTGAAGACTCAGTTGCAAGAATTGACAGATAGAGGTTTTATTAGGCCTAGTTCTTCACCTTGGGGTGCACCAGTGTTGTTTGTGAAGAAGAAAGATGGAAGTATGAGAATGTGCATAGATTACAGACAGTTGAATCAGTTGACAGTGAAGAACAAATATCCGTTGCCTAGAATTGATGACTTGTTTGATCAGTTGAGGGGAGCATCGGTCTTTTCGAAGATTGATTTGAGATCAGGTTACTACCAGCTAAAGGTCAGAGAGGTCGATGTACCGAAGACAGCCTTTAGGACTAGGTATGGACACTATGAGTTTTTAGTCATGCCATTTGGGTTGACTAATGCACTGGCAGCTTTCATGGACATGATGAATAGGATTTTTCATCAGTATCTAGATCAGTTTGTAGCTGTGTTTATTGATGACATCTTGGTGTATTCGCGAACCGAAGAAGATCATGACCGACACTTGAGACTTGTTTTGAAGACTTTGTTAGATCATCAGTTATATGCGAAGCTCAGCAAGTGTGAATTCTGGATTCGCGAGGTAGTCTTCTTAGGACATGTAGTGTCAGCCGATGGGATTAGAGTTGATCCGAAGAAGATTGAAGCCATTGTTGAGTGGAAGCAACCGAAGTCTGTGACAGAGGTACGTAGCTTCCTAGGCTTAGCCGGATACTATAGGAGGTTTGTAGAGGGTTTCTCTAAATTAGCCGCTCCATTGACACAGTTACTTTAGAAGAGTGTTCAGTTTGAGTGGACAGATGCAAGACAGAGAGCCTTTGAGAAATTGAAAGAAGCTTTGACCCAAGCTCCGATTTTGATTCAGCCTGAGTCCGGGAAGGACTATGTGGTTTATAGTGATGCCTCGTATGTAGGGTTAGGATGTGTTCTAATGCAAGACCGAAGAGTAGTTGCGTATGCCTCAAGACAGTTGAAGACTCATGAGCGCAACTATCCGACCCATGATATAGAGTTAGTGGCAGTTGTGTTTTCTTTGAAGATTTGGAGACACTATTTGTATGGTGAGAAATGCACAGTATACACCGACCACAAGAGTTTGAAGTACATTATGACTCAGCGAGATTTGAATCTCAGACAGCGTAGATGGTTAGAGTTGCTAAAGGACTATGATCTTACTATTGAGTACCATCCGGGTAAGGCCAATGTAGTGGCCGATGCATTGAGTAGGAAGATGGCCGTGGACTTGAGAGCTATGTTTGCTAGATTGAGTTTGTCCGGGGATGGTGGCTTAGTAGCCGAGCTTCAGGTTAGACCTACTCTAGGTCAGATGATTCGAGAGAAGCAGCTCTTAGATAGATCTTTGGCACCTCACGTGCAAGATATAGCCGAAGGTAGATCTTCAGACTACAGTTTCAGTTCCGATGGGGTCTTATGTTTCAAGGACAGAATAGTTGTGCCTGAAGACAGTGATTTGAGACGTACGATCTTGACTGAAGCCCACAGTAGTCCGTTTGCTATGCATCCAGGAAGTACGAAGATGTACCGTGATTTGAAGAATGAGTACTTTTGGGTTGGCTTGAAGAGAGATGTAGCCGACTTTGTGAGTAAGTGCCTAGTGTGTCAGAGAGTGAAGGCGGAACATCAGGTTCCCTCAGGTTTGTTACAGCCGTTGAGAATTCCGGAATGGAAATGGGTGAACATCACCATGGATTTTGTTTCAGGTTTGCCTTTGACTCCTACGAAGAAGAACTCAGTTTGGGTGATAGTAGATCGTTTTACGAAGTGTGCTCACTTCTTGGCAGTCAACACTACTTACACCTTAGATAGATTGGCCGATTTGTACATTGGTGAGATTGTGAGGCTACATGGTGTGCCGAAGTCCATTGTGTCAGATAGAGATCCGCGGTTTACTTCGAGATTTTGGGAGTGTCTGCATACAGCTTTGGGTACCCGTTTGAACTTCAGCACTTCCTATCATCCTCAGTCAGATGGTCAGTCAGAGAGGGTTATTCAGATCTTAGAGGATATGCTGCGTTGTTGTATCATAGACTTTCAGGGTACTTGGGAGAAGCATTTGCCTCTAGTAGAGTTTGCGTACAATAACAGTTTTCAGTCGAGCATTCAGATGGCTCCGTATGAGGCCTTGTATGGCCGGAAGTGTAGAACTCCAGTGTGTTGAGGTAGGACAAAAACTGTTACCTATGCCGGATTTGCTCAAAGGGACAACCGAAAAGGTAAAATTGATTTGTGATCGTTTGAAGGCTGCTTCGGATAGGCAGAAGTCCTATGCCGATTTGAAGAGAAAGGAAGTTGAATTCTCAGTGGGTGAGAAGGTGTTCTTGAAGGTGTCTCCGTGGAAGAAAGTGATGAGATTTGGCCGAAAGGGGAAGTTGAGTCCGAGGTACATAGGACCGTATGAGATTGTGAAGAGAGTTGGTCCCGTTGCTTATCAGTTGCGCTTGCCATCCGAGTTAGAGAAGATACACGATGTATTCCATGTCTCCATGCTTCGTAAGTATAGGTCTGATCCATCACATGTTATGCCCGTAGAAGAAATTGAATTGAATCCGGATTTGACTTATGAGGAAGAGCCCGTCGAGATCTTGGCTTCTGACAGTAAGGTGTTGAGGGGTAGATCAATTGAGCTAGTAAAGGTGCGGTGGCAACGTAGAGGTGTGGACGAGGCCACTTGGGAGAGGAAGGAGGATATGGAAAAGCAGTTTCCGTATCTCTTTCAGTCAGGTAATTTCGGGGACGAAATTCCTTAAGTGGGAGAGAGTTGTAAGACCCGTGTTTTGGGCCTAGGAGTTAACCAGGTTTCTAGTTCGAGTCAATAAAATTTAATTGAAAATCATTTCAACCTAAATTGGATCTAATTGAGCTTTTGTAAAAGGGGGAAGGACCTATGTGGTAATTAAACCAAAAACATTTAAAAGCAAGACAACTTTAAAATAAAGTTGTCATCTTTCTCAGCTTTTCCCATCTTTAATTTTAAACACCCCAAACCCTCTCCAAAACCCTCTTAAAGCTTAGTTACTATTCCATAGGATTGCTACTTCGATTCAAGGTGTTTTGCAAAGAAGCAAGGGGAAACGTTGAAGGAGCTTTGGGACCGAATCCGGGTGCGTAGGAGGATTGTTCGATTTGCTAAGGAAGGGCGGTGAGTGGTTTCAAACTTGTTTTAAAGTATGGTTCGAGTGTGTTTAGTGTGTGAGAGAAATGTGCTTGGTAGGCCATTTCCATTTAATTCATGTTGTTGATATTAGCTATTGATTTCCTTTGAATGCTTGTGTTGGCCTATCTATGCTCTTGAGAAATGTGGATAAGTTATGCATGTATGTCATGATATGTATATGTATGTGATGAGCATGAGTGTGGTTGATGATATGTGATGTGATAATGATAATTGGCACTAAGATAATTACCGGTTGTAAATGATCGATCATTAGGATAGTGTGCACACAAATTGAGTCAAAACGTACGTGGCCTTGATGGCGTTAAGTCATCAAGGAGGAGTACGGTGATGTAACATTCCACCAGAAGCTTTTTATATATTTCTACGGGATGATGAGTGGAATCCCATCCGTAGGGCATGTGGCGATGAGTGGAATCCCGCACATGCAAGGTCCGGTGATGAGTGGAATCCCACCGAGGTAAAGTGTTGTCAAGGTTTTAATCCGCACAATCGGGGTAATTAAAGTGGCCAATTAACTTGTTCATGTATTGTGATATATGATGGTGATATGTGATTGAGGCATATGGTGTTGTTGCATGATGATCTATATTGATGTTTAAATCTTGCTAGGATTGAGAGACCATATTTGCCACTTGAAAGACTAGCTAGGTCTACTTGATTATATGCAATGCTTGATATGTGTGAGATTAGGATTACATGCTTGAACCCTGCATTGTTGATGTTTTTCGTTTTAGAGCACCCTCACTAAGCTTATAGCTTACGCTCTCAATGTTCAACAATGCAGATCATTAGCGTGGTGTTAGCTCGAGGCAAGGCAAGAAGGGCTTCCAAGTTTGTAGCTCAAGTATGGTTATCGATTTTGTAATAGTTAGCAATGTGGCAAGGGTCTTTGTATGAGCGTGTGTGACTCATTTGATTGATGTTGTTTTGGTTTGATCATGGTTTGTAAGCATGTTACACTATGATGAATGTTTGATGTTTGATGGCATGTTTTAGAATGTTTAGGTTGCATAGTGTATGAGTGCAAACCTTTCAAGATGTCTTGTTCCTTTTTAAGGTCCTTTGTGCTTTGAGTATGCCAATATTGCCTAATTTGCTCCTTGATTTGAATGCTATGTATGAAAGCTTAAATCCATGTTTGAATGACACCCATGGCTTAAATATGTGTGCTTGCATGTTGGTGTACGCTTAGGTGAGTCGAGAAATGCATTTAGGGTCGTGTTGGGGTCGTTTTAGTTGAGTTTGAGGAGTTGCAGTGCAGGGGGTATCGATACCCCTGGTTAGGGTATCGATACTCTCTTGCCCAAATGCCTCAGATTTTGCCTAGGGTATCAATACCCTTAGGGTATCGATACCGTCCAAAGTTTCTGTAAATTGGAATTGGGAGTTTGAATAGAGCGTATCGATACGGGGTCCCCGAGTATTGATACGGTTCTATTCTGTTGACCAAAGAAGGTTGACCGAGGAAGAGGGTATCGATACCCCTGGTAAGGGTATCGATACGGTCTTCTCGTGTTGACTTCCTGGGTTGACCTAGAAGGGGGGGTATCGATACCCCTGTCAAGGGTATCGATACTGCCTGCCATATAAACTTAAAATTGCATGTTTTTGCATGGCTGTGTTTCGAATGTGTTTTCCTTTGAACGTTTTCCGTTGTTGTGAATCACATAGGACCTAATATTCATCTAGGCAAGATTAATATAAAAAGAAAAAAAATAGGGTTGTTAACCGAGGGGGAATCCTTTGGGTTTCGCTTCGGTTTTCCCCGTGTAGCTCACTCGGACCGGTCATCCGGCCAGACCGGGACGAGGGGGTTACATGTTTTGGGGCACCCTTGTGCCTTAAGACAGCCAAAACGAGTCTGCAGACAGAGGGCGTTTCGAAACGGGCCACCATGTTTCGGTACGGTCCCTTTGTGTTTGGCCAGGCGTTTCGAAACGGATAGGGGCTATTTCGGTACATTTTTACTACTTGAATTTTGAGAAATTGGAGAGATAAAGGCGTTCCGAAACGGGCCTTTGATGTTTCGAAACAGTCAAATCTCGTTGACCACGAGAAGTTGACCGTTGGGGTCGTTTTGATACGGGTCATCCTTGTTTCGAAACGGTCTCCTCAGGTTGACCCTGACCTGTTGACTAAGTCAAGGCGTATCGAAACACCCTAAGGGTGTTTCGATACGGCCTGTTGTAAAGGGGTAAAATGAGGTGTTTAATGTATTGTCTTGGTTGGTCGATGTTGGATTGTTGTATTTCTGCTGTTGTGTTTCACATAGGATTTAATCATGCCTATAGACAAGATAAAGTTAAAAGAAATTTTATGGGTCGTTAACCGAGGAGGAACCTTAACGGGTTTCGCTTCGGTTTTCCCCGTATGGCCCACTCGGACCGGTCATTCGACCAGACCGGGACGAGGGGGTTACAAAAAAAAATTAAAGACTCACCCAGGTGAGTCCGTCTTTGAATAGTGAAAGATACATACACGGGAATGCATGCATGGTAGAATAGGGAAAGACTCTCCCAGGTGAGTCCGACTTTGAATAGTGAAAGACTCACCTAGGTGAGTCCGACTTTGAATAGTGTCAAATAAAAAAAAAGGGTTGCATTGCAGCACGGGTTGGCAGGCTGCAGCTGCAGTTGCAACATGGCATGCATGCATGGGGCAGGGGAGGCAGGTCTCGGGAATGGGTTTGGGAGAGGTTGGTTGGGTGAGTGGTTGGGATTTAATTTTGGGGTGTTAAATAGGGATTGTAGGATGAAGTTTGAAGGAGAAAAATATTGTTGAAGGTTGAAGTTAGAGGGAATTTTTTAGAAGAAGATTGAAGAAATATTGTAAGTATATTTATTAATTTAGTAGTTTAATTTTTTAAAAATTTAATACAAAAATTAATTTTTTATATTTTTTTAACTTAGTGTTGATAATGTTTAATATAAGTCTAATGTTTTGAATATTTGTGTTAGGGGATGGAGGTTGAAGGTGAAAATTGAGTAAAGAAGAAGAAGAGAGATTTGAAGAAAGTATAGTAAGTATTTGTGTAGATTATTATTTAATTTAAGCTCACTAGATTTATTTATAATTTTTAAATTGTATGTTGTAATTTTAGGCATTGTTTTGGTTGATGTTGGATGATGATTATGCTTTATTTTGGTTGCATGTTTTTTATTAAATATAAAATGTTTGTATATAATTTAGTTTATATATTTATATGGAGATTTACATATATATATATGTATTTTTTTAAAAAATTCCTAAATATTTTTCCTAAAATTCAACACTGATTTTTATATATATATATATTATTTGTTATTATTAAAATTCCACACTAATTTATATATATATATATATATATTATTTATTATTATTAATTTCATTTATCAAAGTTGTAAAATTCCACACCAACTCAATTTCACACGAGACCCTTTTACATTACTTTCATATGGCACCTTCCCAAAGTACCTTTCACAAATATCAGTAGTTGAACCCTCATTTGGTGCGACCAGTGGCTTACCGTTTACCAGAACCCCGATAAGATAAACTACTTCTTCTAACGTGATTGTGCATTCTCCACAAGGCATATGGAAAGTATGGGTTCTGGGTCTCCAACGCTCAATTAGAGCGGTAATCAATCCGGGTACCAACTTGAACCCACGAAGGAACGTCGCATAATAGAATCCTGCCGTATTCAAGAAATGCAGGATTCTGTTATCTATGGGAGCATCTACCATATGTCGATGATGTTTAAATGTCTCATTTGTATCCTGTAATTAACACATTATTTAAACATAATTATTAATAAAAATACATAAGTAATTAATTTTGTAATAAATAAATTATTAAAAAATTTGTACCACCTCATCAACCCTAAGACTAGTAATATGTCGATCTTGTAAATGCAGTAGAGAAGTTTGCTCAGCCATCCTACATGACAAGAAAATATTAGTAAACTAAGACTAAATCTATTACGTTAAAAAATTTAGTAATATATAAATAATAAATTCTCAATAATAAAAACATGAAAATATGTATGATTTATCAATTTTCTTACAATAGAAATATGATAAATAAAATAATTTTTTTCTATGATTATATGGATTCAAACCAGCAATAAAAAATATTTAATATTTAATTTAAAAAATCATTTTCCCATTTGTTTGGAAAAACAAACGATTTAAAAAATTAGTGCTGAATTTTAATAATAATAAATAATATATATATATATATATATATATATATATATATATATATAAATCAGTGTTGGATTTTGGGAAATATATATATATATATATATCAGTGTTGAATTTTAATAATATATATATAAATCAGTGTTTAAATTAATAATATATATATAAATTAGTGTGGAATTTTAATAATAATAATAAATAATACATATAAAAATCAGCGTTGGATTTTAGGAAAAATATTTGGGAAATTTTTAAACAATATATATATATATATATATATATGTGTGTGTGTGTGTGTGCGTGTGTAAATCTCCATATAAATATATAAACTGTTGTGAATAAATAAAAAAGAACAAGAATAAGAACAAGAAGAACAAAGAGATGAGAGAAAGAGGGAGATTTGTATTTTTCTCAAATATAGACTTGTGTACAATGCCTTTAATGAATCATCTATTTATAGGCATAAGAAGTACATAATACATTAAACTCTAATTCATAGAGATAATATTTCTAATAATAAATAAATCAAACTCCTTTGATAAAGTTCTAATCATGATAGACATTCACATAGATAAATATTCATAACACTCCCCCTTGGATGTCTATGAAGATAATGTGCCTCGTTAAAACCTTACTAAGATAAAAACCCAGTGGGAAAAATAATTATTCAGTGAAGGAAAAAGAGTACACACATCTTTGATATGCATAACATGTTGTCTCATTAAAAACCTTACCAGGAAAATCCATTGGGACAAAACCTCGGTTAAGGGGAAAAGAGTGCAACGCGTATTTACTCCCCCTCATACAAACATCACAGAAGATCTTTGAATCTTCATAATTTAATCTTGAATATCATTTTTCTAAAGATCGTGAGGGATGAAACTTTGGAGTAATATGTTCCATGATGTATCCACTTTCAAACTGAGATATACATCTTGCGTTATCTTCACACAAGATAGCTTTTATCATATCTTGTAAAAGTAAATCCACATATCCTTTGGATATGTTAGGTCAATAGTCTTAGCCAAACAAATTTTTTGGCTTGCCTCGTGCATAACAATTATTTCTACGACATTTGAGGAGGCGTCAACGAATGTTTGAAGATCTAAATGTAATGATCTTTGTATATTCATAGATATTTCTTAACCAACTAATATATAGTGCTTCAAGACCAAGAAAAGATATAATTATCTTTATTCACATCCAAAAATCTTACAACTATTGGGATACTCAATAGATATGCTCTATTCATATTGAATCTTCTTTAAGATTCTTTCAGCTTATGTCTGTTCATAGACAAAAAGAAATATATAAAAATGCTCGATCTTTAGGTCGAGATAAACTTGATGTCAAGATTCAAGTACTTGTATTGAAAGTACTTCATAAGTTTCCAATTTGAAGCTCTTTAGGAGTTCTAAAATTATCATAATGGATCTTCATCCAAACTCCTTTATAAAATACATAAGGAAATATGATCATTCTTATAGTATTTTCTCAATTAGTATTCACTAAGGCGATTATACCAAATGCGCCAAAATATTCATGAGACATGTCTAAATAAATTTCCTCATAAATTTCCAAATGCTTATAGCATTTTAGATCCTTCAAGGATAAATATGGATCCACAAATAATTAGACGCATGTAAAATTTTCAAAACTGTCAAAGTAATTGCATCCACCATGAAGTAATTAAAACTTTTTATAAATCATAGTTCAAGTCGTATTTACGACTACTTATTTGTGCCTCACTTGCATTACACCTTTAGGTGTTTGGACTGCTGGTCCAAATACTTCTATTTTAAATGTTCAAAGCGTCTTTCAACATTGGTCAATTCAATATCTATACTTCTGAATAGATTTTATACAAGATCCTCAATTTCTTTCTTTACTTCTATAAAAGTACTTTATGTAAAATTGTTTGTAAAATCGTTGTCGACAACTTTTCAATTTTCTGGTTCCATTCTCGTAATGACATAACTCATCGAGATCTCTTCAAGATTTCAATCTTTATTTCAGGTACCTGAAACTCTTATAGAGTTTTATTATTTGTTATGTCTTTGGTCTTTTCAGGAGCACCCGCCTCCAATATATGACCATCTCATATTACTTTCTATTTATGAGAATTTTGATCATTGGAACCATTTCAACTATCATGCTTCAGGCATGATTTACATTCTCTCGCTCTAACATGTAATTTAAACTTAGAGCATTTCAGCTGGTATATGACACTTAATTACTCTCATTGGGTCAGTAAATATGTCTGGCAGTTGACATGTAATAACATGAATTATCTTATGAACTTCTAGTTCATATACGAGGATCTAGATAATGATAATTCATTTTCCTCTATCCAGCTGATTATTATCTCCCCCTGATGTTGAGAAAAATCATGTCATAAATGATTCTCCAATTAATGTTTAAGAATTTAAACATAAAAGGAGACTCGTACTCAATATATATTCTCAACCCTTTTTATTTACCCATTTTGTGCGTTATGGTGGAGCAATTCATATCGCACATTCAAAAATCATAAAATGGGAAATGTATGGTTTCTGACCAAAAACCAATCATAACGGGGAGTTTATTATAACTCGTTGGCTTGATGCGTATAAGTGTTGCTATATGGAAACACCATATAAATAATAACTCTTTTGTTCTCATAGTTTAGCTATTAAATAGGAGGCATCCAATTGAAATTTTGCTAAACTATATTTTTTATAATCAATAGGCTTTGTAACAACTGATACAGCCTAAAACATAAACCCACTAGCTTTTCAAGACGAATATTCTAACTGCATAATTTGAATCTTTTTAGAATCAATCTCACAAACTTCTGGTTGTAAGTCGATAAAACAATGTAGATGCATCTACTAAAATCATATAAAACTTTCCACATTTGTGGATATATGGGCCCATATTTCGTTCAGATATGCAAGACATACAGTCTTAACTTCAGTACAAGAACTTTAAGTTCTAATTCTTTTGGTAAGTGGGATCATCTATATCCTTTGAGAACAAATAACACAAGAACTTCACGTTCTTTAATAAGTGGAATTTAATCCATTCCTTTGAGAATAAGCACCACAAGAACTACAGGTTCTTTTAATACATGTGCATGTAAATCTCAATAATTTCTACACCATTATTGATCAGGATGGTCTAACCGATCATGCCAACTATATATGTGTGTATATATCTCTGAATTTGTAAACTTCTTGTTTACCATAACATGTAATTCAATCATACTCGTACATGTCTAGTACGACCATCAAAATTGTTCCTTTAAATATGAATATATTTAGCTCTTTTGGAGCTTTCAATTGAAATTATCTTTTGGTAGCAATATATAGCTCTTCTAGAGCTTTCAACTGACTTTTTGGCTACCAGAACTTATATCCATATTGGCTTATTTCAAATGCCAATTGATAACATATGTTATCTATAATTTCTAAGGGGATATTTTGCAAACTCATATTGTTCTCTTAAAATTTCCACTTATAGTGGTGACGATATTATTACCATTAGTGGTAATTATTGCAATATACGCAATTCTGCACTTTTCATAATGTGCTTTCTCTCAAGAATTTATTGCTCTTCTAGAGCATCAATATTTTCAGTACTTTGAGATATAGTACTCACATTATTCCCTTGCATTTAAATGGGAAAAATATTTCTTATGCTTAAGTACAATATGAGTACTTGCATTATCTGCTAGGCATAAATAGCCACAACTCATTGTATATTTTATTCTGGAAGTAATCATATTCTTCAAATAATAAATGAAATAAATAAACATAAAGCAAACTAACATAAATAATAAATAAATAAAACTAATTAACATAAAAAAATAAAAAAAATCAATTCTTCCTGTTAGAGGTTATAAGAGAAATAAAATAAATGGTTTATAACATCACATTGGTAAAAGGATTTCACTTCCTTAGAATGATCTTTATCACTCTTGTCATCCTTATAACTTCGCTACCAGCGGGTAGAAGTATTCTTAAAACGACTATATTTTTCATTTGTATATTCATAACCTCGACCACGACCACAACTTTTAATGTGGTTTTTTATTCCTTCCATAATATAATCTCACATTCACTTCAGGGAATGGAGTAGAGCCAGTGGGCCTTTGAAACTTTTTTCAAATATCCTTATCACAGAGAACAAAGATTTAATCCTCGTACGCGACATTGTTAAACCTGTCCACAAGGTCCTTTAAAAACCTCCTTTGAGACCAGTAGCCTCGCAGAACGGGATGTCCAGCCAATATACATGGATTATATCGAAATTATGTCTCTAATTGAATAATGATTTACCATGTTTGCATTCACTTCAGGGAATGAAACGGTTCCAATAATCGCATGGAATAAACATCATGCTTGTATTCACTTTAGGGAATGCCCCATCATTAATAATCGCATGGAATAAACATCATGCTTGCATTCACTTCAGGGAATGCCCTATCATTGATAATCACATGGAATAAACATCATGTTTGCACTTTGCATTCACTTCAGGGAATGCCTCCCATAAAACTTTTTGGATCAAGACGAATTTTCGTAACTTGAAATTGGGAGAAGTCTATGGTCGAGTTTTTCGACGAAGAAGAAATATTACTTTCGAGTAAATATAGACTTTATAATAATCTTCTTGTAAATTCAAAATCATCATGATTTATCGCACTTTAAAATAATAATATAAAGAATAAAAATAAAAATAAAAATAAAATTTACTGATATTGATTTTTCTCTCGTGGACAATGGAGACATAGCATATGACCGAGATAGCTTCTCATAGTCCCTTTACATCACATCTCTTTCCAAGCCATTTAAATACATGTAAAACTCAAAACACGGTTAAAAATACCAACTTTTATCCATAGAATAACATAAATAAAATTTGATCTTTAATTATAAGAAACAAGAAAAAAAATGATTTAACCAACAAAAATAAATGTGTTCAAAATTTGCTTGGCTAGATCTGTTAAAATCTATATTTGTCTTAATCAATTAAAGTATGAAATTGGACCACTTTTGCGAATTGAAATCCCTAATTATAAACCAGGCATAAAATGAGATATAAATCAAATCAAACGAATTAATAATATTACTACTTAATGATCCCATCTCTAATAATGCACAAATATAAAATAATATGTTATCATGTAACAAAACTTTAAGTTACAAACTATAAACTCCAATCATTAAACAACCAAAAACACATCACTTCTTTTTCATAAGAAAATGTTAGCTGTAACCCCCTCGTCCCGGTCTGGCCGGATGACCGGTCCGAGTGAGCTACACGGGGAAAATCGAGTGAAAAACCCTAAGGATTCCCCCTCGGTTAGCAACCCTATCTTTTTTTTTCTCTTTTAACTCTTGTCTAGATGGATATTAAACCCTAAGTGGTCTTACAGCGGAACAACATGAATGAATCAATCGAACGAACTCAAACAATCATAATACAGCCCAATTTTAAAACTTAACTGCAGGTGTATCGATACACCTAAGGGGTGTATCGATACCCCTTGACCAAGTCAACTGGTCCAAGTCAACTTGTGGAGACCGTATCGATACACCTAGGAGTGTATCGATACCCTCCCCAATTGTTGACTTCCCACGGTCAACGCTAAGGAGACCGTATCGATACGCATGGAGGCCCGTACCGATACGGAACTGGACAGTAGCTCCAGTAGCAAAAATAGTATCGATACACCTCTCAAGTGTATCGATACACGAGGCTTGAACAAGAAGGTGGTATCGATAGCATACCAACCGTATCGATACCCCTGCACAGAGAAAACCTCCAAATTCAGCAAAAACGATCAAGACTCGATTCTAAATGCAATTTAGGACTCTCCTAGACCCCAACAAGCATTCATACATCATTTACATACCACTTCACAGCCATACAAGCATCCAACATGTACATACATCAAAGGAGCATGCAATTGAATCAAGATGACACTTAAACATCCAAAAACTCATATTTCAACATTCAACATAAGGCAAACTCAAAGACACTTAACTAACATTCAAGATAAGCAATTTAGGCATGGATTACAACTCAAAAATGGCATCACACGCCATACAAAAGCAACATAACATGGAGTCTAAACATGCTCCTAGCAACCAACAACTATCCAACAAAACCATACATGTCCCATTGCTCATACTATTACATGTCTAACATTAAAAATCCATACTTGATGAACTCAAGCCAAAAACCACACTTGGAGGCCCTCCACTTGCCCGAGCAACCCACGAACTAAGGATCTGCAATGTTGAACAAAGAGAGCGTAAGCAATGATGCTTAGTGAGGGTAAGCTCTAAAAACAAACCTCAACATTGCAGGGTCCGAGCACGATCTAGCCAAGGCAAATCACATATAACCCAAGGATCCACAAGAGCCATAAGATAAGATGCATGAGCATTATACAAGTAAATGTCATGGTCAACAAGCTCTAAATCCTCAACACAAGTAGTCACATCAAACATCCAAAGTTAAGATCATTAATCTCAACACATTGATACATTTATCAACCAACATTGGCACCTAGCTATGACCCGAATACACGGATAGACACGTTGGAACTCACATCCAACAACCACATTACCTCACGGTGGGATTCCACTCATCACCGGCCTCGCGGAGGGGATTCCACTCATCCTCACGCCCCGTCGATGGGATTCCACTCATCACCGACTATATTTAAATACAATTTCTGGGCGAACCCGTACTCCTCCTTGGTGACTCAACGCCACCAAGGCCACGCGCGACTTTTGACTCATGTGTACACACTAACATCCTAATGATCAATCATTTGTATTCAAGTATACTAGTGCCAACATTTACTCATTTCACATTACTCATTTCAACCAATTCCGTGCTTAGCACGTACTCACCAACAACCATCATCATGCATGTCTCAATCATCACAATTCATATCTCAACCCACATGTATAATACAATATACATAACCATTCATATCACATATCATACGAGACATACACAACCACATAAAAGAGTTCATCCAAAGGCTCTAGATCAAGCTTAGGATTAGGCTACCACCCTAATCCTAACTCTAGGTGGGTCTACCAAGCCCAACCTAGTCCATATACTCGAACCAACTATTTTAAAACCTTTAAAAACAAGTAACCACTCACCTAAGCTTCCAAGCTCAACGACCAAGCAAGCAATCACCTTCAACTTCCCGGATTCAGTCACGAAGCCTCTTCCACGTTTCCTCTTGCTTCTAGTAAAAAAGAAACACCTACGTTACTTCCCAATTCAATGCTAATTCAACCATCAATCTACTTTGCAAAACACAACTCAATTTCCTCAAGTTCCCAAACCACATAACATCTCAAAAACCCAATTTTCGGACTCCAACAACCATTGGCTGAAATACCCATTTCCAAGCACCCAAATGACTTCCAAACATCCCAAATCACCCTCCTAACATAGGTAGACCATCAGCCCTTCAATTCCAACACTAAACCTCTCAAAAACCCCAATTTTTCATACTCTAAAATTTGCCCTAAGGACCCACTACGAAATTTCATCCAAAATCAACCAAATTAATATATGTTGTATATTTCATTATGATTAAACATAACCCCAAAACAAATTCTCAAAACAATTTGAAAAACCCCATTAAAAACCCAAATTTCAATATGAACCCTAATTCCCAAAACTCAATATTTTTGAAATCCAAGACCATAGATAAGTAGAGAATAGAGAGGAGGTTAAGAAAATATAATTACCTTTTGATTTTGTGTTGAAATCGAGTGGCAAAATCAATGGAATAGTAATTAGGGTTTTATGAGAGTTTGAAAATGGGGGAGAGGGTTTTGAAATTGGGAAAGGGAAAAAAATGAGAAGGAAGATGACAACTTTTCCCTAAAAGTTGTCTTGCTTTATTTAAAATGTGGGTAAATCACAACATTGGTCCCTCCCTCTTTATTAAGATTCAAATAGGTCATTATTCAAAGTTGGTTTATTTTAATTAGATTTTATTTGATTCGAACAACAACCCGGCTAACTCATAGGCCCAAGACACGGGTGTTACAGTAGCATTGTCAATAATAAATAGAATTGTATGTTATTTTTATAACAAATCTAATCATTTCATAAATAAATAAATAGGTAAATGCATGAAACTTAAAATTATTTATTTATCTGTCAACATTACTAATAACTAATACATTATATATAGATTTTAATCCAATGATAACATATAATCATACCAGATTCGATTATATATACAATCATAACTATACAAAAAAAATCATAATATACTAATACAAAAAAATCAAACCTTAAATCATGAAATATATAAACGAAACGATGAATCATAATATACTTCCTTTATATTTAGAATGATTATAAAAACACCAATGATTCTCACCAAATTCATGTTTGTGCGTCAAATTGAAGGGAAGATGAAACTTGATCTTTAACCAAAATCTTCTGAGCGAACTCGTGTTGATAACGTGTTGTGAATAAATAAAGAAGAACAAGAATAAGAACAAGAAGAACAAAGAGATGAGAGAAAGAGGGAGATTTGTATTATTCTCAAATATAGACTTGTGTACAATGCCTTTAATGAATCATCTATTTATAGGCATAAGAAGTACATAATACATTAAACTCTAATTCATAGAGATAATATTTCTAATAATAAATAAATCAAACTCCTTTGATAAAGTTCTAATCATGATAGACATCCACATAGATAAATATTCATAACATAAACTAAATTATATACAAACATTTTATATATTTAATAAAAAAACATGCAACCAAAATAAAGCATAAGCATCATCCAACATCAACCAAAACAATGCCTAAAATTACAACATACAATTTAAAAATTATAAATAAATCTAGTGAACTTAAATTAAATAATAAACTACACACATACTTACTATACTTTCTTCAAATCTCCCTTCTTCTACTTTACTCAATTTTCTTACAATTTTCTCCAAACCTTCAACACAAAAATATTCAAAACATCAAACATTAAACTTATACTAATTTAAAATTTTAAATAATTATACTATATTACAACATACAATTTAAAAATTATTAATACTCAATTAAAAATTAAAAAAACAAAATTTTCACCTTCAACCTTCATCCCCTAACACAAATATTCAAAACATTAAACTTATATTAAACATTATCAACACTAAGTTAAAAAATATAAATCAAATTTTCGTATTAAATTTAAAAAAAATTAAACTACTAAATTAATAAATATACTTACAATATTTTTTCAATCTTCTTCTCAAAAATTCTCTCCAACTCCAACCTTCAACAATATTTTTCTCCTTCAAACTTCATCCTACAACCCCTATTTAACACCCCAAAATTAAATCTCAACCACTCACCCAACCAACCTATTCCAAACCCATTTCGAGACCTGCCTCCCCTGCCCCACGCATGCATGCATGCCGCGCTGCAACTGCAGTTGCAGCCTGCCAACCCGTGCTGCAATGCAACCCTTTTTTTTATTTGACACTATTCAAAGTCGGACTCATCTGGGTGAGTCTTTCACTATTCAAAGTCGGACTCACCTGGGCGAGTCTTTCACTATTCAAAGTCGGACTCACCTGGGCGAGTTTTTAAATTTTTTACTGTTCAAAGTCGGACTCACCTGGTGAGTCTTTAATTTTTTATTCGAAAATTGAAATCACTGTTCAAAGTCGGACTCATATGAGTCCTTCTTTGTTTCTATTGTAGAAAGTTCAATATATTGGGAAATAAAAATGAACATGCAATATTTTGGGGAAAAAATAATCCCACAACAATATCTATGTAAATTATCCTTATTGGATACATAAGCGGTGGAAATTAAAAGTTTTTACAAGCATCTTAGTTTTAGGGTTTAAAGACTTAATTTATGGTGTATTGTTTAGGGGTTTAAGTGTATGTGTTTTGAATTTAGGGATAGTGGTTGAAACTTATAGTTTAGGGTTTATAGATTAAAACTAAATCTTCACCATTTTACCCTAAAAACTAAACCCTAAACTCCAAATTATAACCACTATCCCTAAATTCTAAATCACTACACCTAAAACCCTAAACCTTACACCATAAACTAAGCCCTTAAACCCTAAAACTAAGGCGCTTGTGGAAATTTTTAGTTTCCACCTCCAGTGTGTAGGATAATAATCCAAATTTATAAGGATTTATATCCAATACACTGGCAGTGAAAACTAAAAATTTTCACAAGCGCCTTAGTTTTAGGGACTTAGTTTAGGGGTAGGGTTTAGGGGTTTATGTGTAGTGGTTTAGAATTTAAGGATAATGGTTAGAATTTAGGGTTAGGATTTAAGATTTAAAGGTTAGACTTTAAGTTTTAGGGTAATATATTGAGGATTTAGGTTTTGAAACTATAAACCCTAAATTTTAACCCTAAATACTAAATTCTATTTATGGTCCCTAAATTCTAAACTATTAAACCTAGACCCTTCACCCTAAACTAAATCTCTAAACCCTAAAACTAAAGCGCTTATGGAAACTAAAAGTTTTCAACGCCAGTATATCAAATAATTATTCAATTTAAAATGGTCGTTAAATTGGTAATTGAAATTAAAAAAAAGTTATAAAATCACTAAAACAATATAGATTTTTAGTGACAAATTAATAGTGACTAGGAATAATTTTGTCACAAATATTAACTTTTTGTGACAGTTTTTTTGTACGATACTATTAGTATAAGTAGTTGTGACATATTTTTATTTGGTCACTGTAACAGTAGTAATTGTGACGATTACATTTTTCACAAATAAATTCTCTATACAATTGTAACAGTAGTTGTGACATATTTTTATTTGGTCACTAAAACTTTGACACATGATAGTGACGATATGTGAAGTGGTCACTATTATTTGATATTTGTTGTTACAAAGAAATTACTTGTCACTTAAAGTTTTACTTTGTGTTGTGATAAATTTTGTCACCAATAAAAAAATAAAAGCAATGACAAATTAGACATTGTCACAATGATACATTTATTTTTATAATTATAAAAATTAAAGTTATCATAAACTAGTTTGTCAAAAGGTAAAATATTTCTATAGTCTATACTATGTGTAAATTGTTGTTTTAGTCAATCTATTTTGATCAACTTTAGTCTCTATATTTTTAAAATTTTAAAATTTTAATCCTGATCCTAACGGAACACTGACAATATTACTAAATTAAAAGGACTAAAATTGGTTAAATTAAAGAACAAAAATTAAATAAGCAACTTATGTATAACAAATTAGCTAAAAAGAAAATTTTACTTAACATATTTAAATACTACCATTCATGTCGGGATCGAAAATTCAAAAATTAAAAAGTATAGAAATTTAAAGTGACCAAATTAGAGTACAAAGACTACTATGTGATTTTAGAATAATATATGATAAAATTTTATTGAAAATTTTAAAAGATATATTCCATTTTGATTAGTTTTTTCTTCAAAAAAAATCTAAATAGTTTCTTCAACATACGTACTTCGTATAAGAAACTATAGAAAAATTAGTTAAATTATTATTATAATAATTAGTGTTATAATTAATAAATATTTTTAAAATAAAAATAAAATTAATTTCAATTACAGTTAAACCTAAATATTATTTTTCTTTCAAAATAATATTAAATTTCTTGCCTAGCCTAGTGGATAAATATTGCACTCTCGCCCTAGAGGTTTCAAGTTCGATCCTTCTTGAAGCCAGACATTTTATTTATTTACTAAAATTTGATATCTAAATATGCTACATCATCTATAATTAAATTTCAGTGAGCTAATGAAAACTTAAAAGTTTGCTGACTTAAAATGCCAAATGTAACCCCCTTAACCCGGCCCAGACGGTTGAACTGAATTAAGAAGTTTACACGGAGAAAACTAAAGTCAACCCGAAAGTCAAACCTTGATTAACGACCCTTTTTTTCATTTTAAGTCTTATCTAAATGCACAAAAACCCTAGATATGTTCACAAGAACAGCATACTCAAAGATCATAACAATCAAAGAACATTCAGGGACTTGATTGCACAAATTAAGAAATTAGGGACCAATGTGTAAATTCTGAAAATTATAAGGACTTAATCCAATTAAAAGTTACCAATATGAAATTAATCATATTTCATGCTTCTCTGCCAAATTTCAGCTCAAACGGACATCTCAAACTCATTCAATTGCATAAACAAGGTTCAGGACTAAAACGCAAAGATTTCAAAACATATAACCGTCAATTTCAGTGCCTAAAAGTCGAGTGTTCCGAAACAGGGAGAACCTGTTCTGAAACGCGGGACCATTCCGAAACGAGTACCGAAACAGGGCTTGGCAGTAGCATTTCCGTTCCGGAATGGTTCCTTCCGTTTCGAAACGCCTAGGCCATTTCAGGCCCCTGTTCCGAAACGGTAGCACCCGTTCCGATACGGCCTGCCCAGATTGCAGAATTTTTGCTGGTTTATCACACAATTGACCCACCAAACATGCTCCAAAGGCAACCAAATTATACCAGCAAGTCATAACATGCATAAGGAACATAAATGCATCAACCATACTCAAACATGGCATCAATTAAACAAATCCCCAATTCTATAGGCATGCAACCTATTTAGAAAACCATTCAAGTATCATAATACCAAACCAACTTCACAAAGACCAAATACATGTTCCATCATCAACAACATAAAACCAACTTAGGGAGTCCAAAACATCTCCCAAAACAACAATATAGGTTCCCCATTGCCAAATGCCCAAAAGCTAATAGTGTTAGAAAACATTCACCATACATGAGCTTAAACCTTCACTTGGATTCTTGGCTTCCTTGCTGCCCCTAATGCAATTCAATGCTCTGCATTATTGGTTTAAGAAAAGAGAGAGCGTAAGCAAAAAAGCTTAGTGAGGAATGCTCATTTAAAACAACTCAATAATGCATTTATAAAACACGTTTATAAATCTTAGTTCAAAACAACATTTACACATGCACATAAGCATTTCAAACAAGCATTTCATGCTTCAAGTTTATAACATGTCATATTGGTCACAAGTGATACAATCAATACAAGATCCACACATGGACTTTTAACCACCATTGTGATCTTACCATTCACAAGGACCACACATGGACTTTTAACCACCATTGTGTCCTTAGCACAAGAATCATCCATGGACTTTTAACCACCATGATGTTCTTACAATTCACAAGGACCACACAAGGACTTTTAACCACCTTTGTGTCCTTAACAAGAATCACCCATGGACTTTTAACCACCATGGTGTTCTTAAATACACAAGGCTCACACAAGGACTTTTAACCACCTTTGTGACCTTAACCAAGAACCAACCATGGACTTTTAACCACCATGTTGTTCTTAAAATACCCAAGATTCACACAAGGACTTTTAACCACCTTTGTGATCTTAACCAAGAACCAACCATGGACTTTTAACCACCATAGTGTTCTTAACCATTCTCAACACATCACTTGCCAATATGCATCATTAACAACAATATTCCACTGTTTTAAAGCATTAAACAAAGCCATAATCATCATGCATCATTAAGCATCAAAACCACATTTAGCAATGTTCAAAAACAAGGATCTCTTACCTTGAGCATCCTTCAACATATGGCTTATAAAATCAGCAAATAATCATGCTAAAATATGCTTTCAAAACAGAATTTAAAACATGCAAACAAATCTCATTGCATTCAACCAACTCATGGTTCATCATCAAGAGAGTTTTTTTCCGAAAACTTACTCTTGAGCTTAGCTAAGTTGCTTAGACTTAAACTAAGCTCCCAAACCTTCAAAACATTGGTTTCAAAGTTGAAAACCAAAATCCACTCACCGATTCCGTTTCGCCACTTGCCGAAACACCAATCAAGCTTCCGGATCACCACCACAAAGATCCGAAGATGTCTCCCATGTTTTAAACACATCAAAGCAGAGGATTAATGCATCATCATGCATTAATATCTTCAATGAAAGCACCTAAACTCGCTGCTCTCATCCACACTCCATTTTCGGCTACCAAACACAACCGAAAACACATCCAAACAACTCCACAACACTACCCAGCCAAGATCCATCAATTCTAAACATTCTTAAACCTCAATTAACATCCAAAAAGGATCTAACCACATCCTTATACCTCCAGCTATAACAGATCATCAAGATCACTCCAAAAACAACCAAAAACTCAAGTAAAACTTAGGAAAATCAACCTATTCGGGATTGCATTGATTAAACCTCAATTTCTCATCAAATAAACATCCATTTTACATCAAAATGACATCTCAAAACAATGCCCAATCAGATCATACGAATTTCATCAAAATTAAAGCAAATCTTGCATTTTAAAGCCAAGATCAAGAACACAATTGTAAAACCTTTTATAAAACACAAATCAAGGATTGAGAACTTGGGAATTTCAGTAAAGAACTGAGAATTTAGAGGAGAAGGACGTTCATACCTCTAAACTTGAGTTTCTCCCTTTTTGGAACCAAGATTCTTGAAAATCCAAATAGCAAATGCTAAGGTTTTGTTGTAGGATTGATTAGAGATCAAAAGAGAATTGAAATCTCATATTTAGATGTCAAAATCAGAGGGAAAATGTGCTGGAGAAATGTGTTTGGATTGAGAGAAAAGTTGAGAGAAAAGAAAATGGAAATTTGGGAAAAGTTAGTTAAAAATGCCAAAATATCTTTCCCTCCCTTTTACCTTTATTTTAAAACCTTTAATTAATTGATAAATATTCAGAAAAATCTGGAGAAACTCTTTTGGGTAAATAGCTCCTTAAAGATTCAAAGTTTAAATCCTTTTTAAAACAGTCACACAGTTTTCAAAAATTACATTTTGGTCACTAACCCAAAATGTCACTCTTCCTAACCTCATTTTGTAAAATTGATTTCACCATTCTCTTATATATAATAAAAGAGGATTTTAAGACATTTTTCCATATTTTTAATGCAACCCGAACTAGGCTTTCCTAAATTCACCCTTTTATATTCGAACCACCACCCAACCGGCCCGGTCCAAACCCAAAACTTCTAAGCCCAAAATTGGGGCGTTACAATAAAGCACCGTCATTAGCTCTAACGACATATTTTATACACTATTTAAATATGTATTTGTGATAGAATGTTTGTCACTAGTAAGATAACATTAGTGTCTAAATTTTAGTCACTATTAATAATCATTTGTGTCAAATAGTGTGGTCATAAAAAATATAACTATTGTGACGAAATACATGAAAGTTGTCACTAATATAATAGTGACAGAGTTATTAGTGACGACTGATGACGACTCAGAAAAATAATCACTGTAAATTTTAGTGACTAAAATTAACACTTTTTGTGACTATTTTCAATGTCACTAAAAATACATTTTCTTGTAGTGAATGAACATTAAAATTTAAATTTAGTTACAAAATAATATTAAATCGATAGATGTCATTAATAATCTAACAACATATTGACTGAACAATTAAATAATATATTAATCGTTACAAAATAATTATTAAAATTTATAAATATTGGCCTATTCAACATAAATAATTTTTATTATATTTTTCTACATAAACAAGTTGTCAATCGATACAATTTCGAAAATGCACGTGACCCAAAAACTATTCTATACAAATATATATTTTTTAACCAAACTATTTAATATGACAACCGACAGTCCATAATTTTTACCCATCACAAGAACCCTATTTTTTATATAAAAAAAACTAAACTTCTTGTACCAGCTGGAGATATTATAAAATATATAAAAAAGACTGTAATCTTTACATAATAGAATAAAATGGATTTATTTAGATCAAATCAAGTTTAATGTGATATATTTTAATATGTACAGCTTTCGTTGAAGCAGTTGATTTGTCAACATTATCTAATTAGAATAATTAATTAATTAATTAGTCAAAGGGAGTGATTACTGATTAGTTTTCTAAACCCATTGCTCAGCTGACAACATATTTTCAAAAAAGTATAGCAGCCAAGCACATTAATCAAATATATATGATTCTCTACCAAAAAAAAAATAAGGACAGAGATCGAAAAATAAACTAAGTAAAACACAGAATGCTTTGTGGCTTGACTTTGATCTTTCAGTTTCACAACATTGTCACAGTGGCGGAACTTAAGATAAGAGCTTGAATGGACCAATTTAAATCTTTTAAAAAGTTGAAGGCTTGAATTAAAATTTTAATAAATTTTAAGAGTTTAACTAAAAATTTTAATTATTTTGAGAGATTTGATAAGAACTTTTAAAAATATGAGATGAGATTTAATTAAAAATATTAAGCTTAATAGGGATTTTTAAATCTTAAGGATGCGAAATTAATTTTTTTTAAAATTAAGGGTCAAATTCTAAAATTTTAAAATTTGGGGACTATAGTCACCCCTAATCTCCACTGAGATACATCCCTATTCGCGGGCGGATGGTGAATGGAGCTAGATGTCACGGACTTATTTCTTCAAGCTCAAATCCGTGCGGCACTAGCACTCTCGGCACGATGCTAGTCAGCCTTAATGTCGCAACGCTATGGCAAACACAAGGAGCAAACGAGTTTACAAGGAAACTACCTTGTATTAAAGCAACAGAAGCTTTACAAGAGCTTTACAAGTATGAAGTAAGGACTTCTTAGGTGGTTTACAAATGAGGGAGGTGGCCCTATTTATAGGCACCAACCCCCTAAATGGACGGCTAAGATTTATTTGATCAACGGTTAGGATCTTGCCTCCTAAAATATCTAGGATGCCTAGATATTTCTAGAGAACTCCATACTTATCTATATACATCTCTAGCATTCTATAGTATTCTAGAATATTCTACAACTATCTAGTTATCTCTTTGACTATCCAAAAGCTTCTAGAAAGTTCCAGAGACTTCTAGAGTAGTCCCGAACTTTCCAAGGTCTTCTTCAACATTCTAGATCCTTCTAGAATGTTCTAGATGCTTCCAGGATGTTCCAGATCCTTCTAGAATGTTCTAGAACCTTCGAGAACCATCCAGAGTGTTCTAGAATCTTCTAAAGCTTTCTGGACGAGTCTAGACCTTTGGAGAACCTCCTGGATCCTTGTGGAAATGTTCAAGATGATCGTGGGCCTCTCTAGATTGTTCTAGGTCCTTCTTTGGATCATCTTTTGCCTTAAAATGCCCAAGGGACTTCATTTTGCCTTGGTTGGCTCGAATGCGCCTAGGGGGCACTCCTCGGTCGGTCCTGGTGCACCTTGGCGGGGCGTGACATCCTTCCCCACCTGATCTCGCGACGCCCTCGTCGCGTTTTGGTTGAGCTACTGGGTGTTGCTGGTGTGCCTCATTCGGCTCCTAGCTTGCCTCGTCTTCACCCTCGGCTTGACAGCTCGATCCTGGGCTATCGTATCAAGTTGTGCCTTGCCATCAACTCCTTTGACGAAGGCAACAAGTTTCTTTCGTATCGGACACGACCTCATCACATGAGGTCCTTCACATAGGTAGCACTTCACCCTTGTGCTAGCCTTTGGTGCGGACTTAGCCTTTGTGTTGCCACGATTCCCTCTCGTGGACTTGACCTTAGTGATGCCACCTTGCTTACCCCGTGCAAGCTTGGAAGGTGACTCGGCCTTACCCTTGGCCTTTGAAGTTGGTTGGTTTCCCTTGTGCTCCTCGTCGAGCATTGACCTTGGCTTAAGTCCCTCGGTGTCTTGTCTCTTGGGGATGGAACTTCCCTCGTTCCTCTTGGTGTCCCCTTCTGAATGAAGTGCTGAAATGAGTTGTATGGATCCCATTTGTGCACCCTCGTCGCCACTGTCGGTGTCACTACCTTCTCGGTGCTTGGCTAGGAGTGAATTAAGGGCTTGGCGTAGTGGGCATTCACGTGTCCAATGGTCACCATCACAAATGAAGCAACTGCTTGGTGGTGACTTCCTCGCACCTTGGAACTTCTTGGACTTACCCTTGTCCTTGCTCTTCCAAGGGAACGAGTCTCGGTGCCTTGGTGAGTGGCCTTCTCGATGGCCCTCCTTATGTTGGCCCTTGTCTTCCCCTCCTTTAAAATGACTGCCCTTCTCATCCCTCGGCTTAGGGGTGGTTTCCTTGGGGCTCGAGTAGTCGATGAGGCTCTCGGCCACGGCTATCGCATCGGCAAGGGTTTGGACTCCCCTTCGCCTTAACTCGGTCTTGGCCCAACTTTGGAGACCATCTAAGAAGTAGAAGAGCGAGTCTTTCTCGGACAGATCAGGGATCTCGAGCGCCAAACTAGTGAACTCCGTCACGTATTGAGTCGACACCGCAAGAATATTAAAAAGAACGAAACAAAGCACACACCATCTACAGAGCACACAGCATGCACGTATTGAGTTGACACCGCAAGAATATTAAAACGAATTGTATCTCTCTATAGGACCCAGATACCACCCGAAAAACCCTGAGTTTCCACTCTATACAAAAACTCAAATCTCAACCGTCAAATGAATCTATCAGCATCAACCCCACTAATACGAGGCTTCATAACTGCTACCACATCTAGTTTCTGTGACTTCATCAAAAACTTAAAAGAACGATTAAAACCAGGGTCAAGAGCACCTTGGATATTCCAAAAAATAATATTAACCATTAAATCAAAAGAGAAAAGAGAGCATCAGGCTAAACCTACATATCCGAACCCTCCGGCTGCTCAAATGCTGAGTTCGCTCGCTATTGGACCCTTGATCCATTCATCCCGTTTTCTGACAGGGACCCTAACTGTTACTCTCATTCAACTACCTCTTCTCCATTGAGATCTGAGACAAGATTTGTTAGACATGAAGCCAGGACTGGATTCGATTGCCCTCGGGTCTCTCGTCTCTTCTGTTTGAGATCATGTTTTTGAAACCCTGTAGTCTCATGGCCTTTTTTGGTCAATCCCTTACTCACCTCTCCACTTCGTATTGAACTCGACAACACTCTTCCCTTAACTCCTTTGACCATTTTGTCTTTCGTTGTTCCCATTACATGAATTGCGATGTGCTTGGAAGCATTCAAAGTGACTTTAGATGCCACTACCTTCCCCTGGGCTGCAACCATCTCCAAATCCCCCCTTCAAGATTTTGATAGCTCATCCCTTGGCGCAGCCTCGCACACACCCTCAGGCCTCACATCGCTTTTGCCTGATTGCCTACAAGAAACCACGACCGACTCAATCTTCCTTCCCTTCGGTACCACCTCTCTTGGCCTCGGAACACCATCACTTCCCACACCCTCCACCAACTCCTTAAGAGTTGGCAACTCCTTATCACGACCATGCTCAACGCCCTCATCATCTCCTAGCACCGAAAATCGAGAACTAGTTATGTTTCCAACCCCGTTCCCAGCATCGCCTTTACTCGGCCCTTTTTTTACCTCAACTGGTCTTCATCGATGGTTCACCACTTGCATCCATGGTCCATATAACTCGGAAGGATCCTTTTGGACTGTCTGCTTTGCGTCTGCTTGCAATGGTGACGATTCCACACCACATGCTTCCTTCAAATGTCCAAACTTACCACACTGAAAACAAATCGATGGTAACCCCTCATACTCAATATCCTGTCTAACCCCATCAATAACAATTCCTAACACAAGCGACTTCTTAAGGTCAACAATGATCACCAGGTGAGCAACTCTACCCCCCTTCCCTTACGTAGTGTTGTAATCTACCCGAACAACCTTGCCAATGGCTGCAACGATATACCGAAAGAGACTCTTAGTGTAGTATCTATATGGAAGATTGAGCAAACGTACCCAAACCATAATATTAGAGGGATGAACATCAGTTGTAGAGAAATAACGGCTCCATGACTTCACAATCAAATAACAACCATATATTACCCACGCCCCCCAGCAAGCACCTTTTGAAAATCGTCCTCTTTCGCAAAACAAACAAGAAAATAGTCATTGTCTAAATCAATGAGATTCATGTCGCCAACATGATTCCACATACTCTGAATTCGATTAATGAGAGCCCTATAATCTATAGGCTTCCCAAAGAGCCGGACAATCGCTGAAATTGCCAATTTAGCATCGATCACATCGTGCATCCTATCCAAAAAATAAATTCCGAAAGTGTATTGTTCCCTCCCAAATGGACATCCTCCTCCTTCACCTCGACGTCCAAGTCGGAAATACCATGTGCAGACCTAGCCTTGCCCGTATGACTAAGAAGCTTGTCCCTAAACGAAAGGGCAGTCGACATTTCTCTGGTAGCACCCCAGTCGCCATTTCCTTCCTACCCAATACCGTCACTTCTGCCTTGTCTGTTGTTGCCTCCATATGCACGTTGGCCTCCTCCATGGCAACATCGTTCAAACCACTCCGGTTCACCCCTAGCGACCCATCATCCTTACTCGTTTCTCTCGCACCACGTCCTTTTTTGCTTACAGATTGAACCCCCACAGGAACCAGGGATCCAGAACGCTCGAAGGACACTGGCGCATCCAAAACAATAACCTCATCCGGTGGCCGTCCCCCGTGATAGCGGGAAACCATAGCCTCGACAGAAGATGTAGCCGTTACGTTAGGGCTAGAAGACTCGTTAGGGTTTTCCATCTCAAATATATATATATATATATATATATATATATATATATGTTTCTATATTGATTCCATATTATATATATCTTGTATATATTATCATATGTTGTTTATACATCTGTTTATACTTATGTTTATACTCGTGCTTTGGTGCTTAGTTTTACTTTATATTATTTATTGGCATATTGTAAATGGCTTATGCATTTCTTATTTTACCCATGCATATTTTTGTCATAATTATTTATATATCACATATTTACTTGTAGCATTATATCCCTCATGCTTTATTATTTTGTTCATGCATTTTTATCATATGAATTTGTTTGTACTTATTAAAATTATCATGTTTAATTTATCGCAATAACTTAGAGTAGTACTCGAGGTCTCGATATTCTAGTGGGAGTGTTATCCCGAGTCTTCGGGCGTTATCTCCTTTGGTATCGTAGGTTGCGGTTTAAGTATTTCGAATCACATGTTCATGTATTCATACATTTTAGGGATTAATTATTAAATTTAGTCGAATTAAAATTTTCTTCGTAAATACGTTATGAACCTTTATGTACTGATTTTCGGGCGTGGTGGGGGTGCTAATCCTTCCCCATGCGTAGCTGACTCCTGAACCCAAAATCTCTGGTTTACATTTTATGGTGTTCAGCCTACCAAAGTGGCCGGTGGTGACTCCTTCAATTTTATTCCAAAATACGAGTTTTTTCCAAAATTCCCCCTCAAAACCAATTTTTCAAAAAATGGAGAACTTCGGATTTTTTAGTGGCTACAGATCCCTAGAGCTTATGAAAGTTATTGGGTTGTTTTATAACATGTTTACTCAATTAACATTGCTTACCGACTTTATACTCATTTATTCGAATATAAACATTATTCATATATTACAAAGTTTCCATCAAATCACACCAGTTCATTCAAACAAGCATACAAAACATCACATTTATCTCAATCAATCCAACAATCATCGATTAATCATACATGCATCACAAACGACCCTACATGTTCTCTAAAGCCTCTAGTAGTCCCATCATATCGTAACATCATCATGCATCTCAAAATATCGAGTCGCAAACAATCGGTCTCTGCTCATTCTTATCTATCATCAACATATTTTACAACCACTAAGAAGCAAGGCAATTACGCTTATGATGCTCATGAAGCAATATGAGCTTGAGGTGTACTAACATTATGTTGATATCGCTAAAATCCTCATCTGAGCTTCTCGAACATTCCACTTGACCCGATAACCGATCCTAGATAATCTGCATATACCAAAGAATACGAAACTACAGTAATTCGTACATCTCCTATTCAAATCACAAGGTCAAATGCATAAAAACAACTTATCAAGTTTGAATTTGGAAAAATAGACTGCGCCATTGGATTCAGAATGTCGAGAAACCCTCGGGTAGGGTCCCCCCCAAAAAAGTCAACAACCTAGTCAACATTGGTCAACTACCCTAGTGATCTTGTGCGGCGTGGTTCATCGTAGCAGCCATGCACCCGCATGCCATGATCTGGTGCGACCAGGTTCACGTGAAACCGGGTCTGGGATCTAGTGTGGCACGGTGCATCGGATTTGTGTGCATCCGCCTGGCCAGCCACACGCCCACCCACATGGACGACGCGTGGGGCCTCCTCTGGTGGCCGGACGGTGTCAAAGAGCCTTAGTCCGGCAGTTCTTCGGCCGGTGAGCACGCCGGTGGCCTCCATTTGCGGTGGTTCTGGTCGGAACATGGCGAACGAGCTTCCTCCGCTTCTTCTTTCTCTTCATTCCGGCGAATGGTGACTCAGACGGCGGCAAAACGACCACCGTTAGATTCGTCTCGGCGAGACCTTTTCAATGGTGTCCGTGGTGTCCTGTACGGCGTCTCTAACGACCGTAGATCGAGCTTCAAAGCTCTCTTCCCTCATTTTTCTCTTTTTCTTCCCTTTTTCTCTCTCTCCCCTAAAAATATCTTCTCCCCTCATTCTTCTCTCTCTCCAGCTCATCACCAGCCCACTTTATTCATAAAATATACATCTTTCTTTTTCTTTTATTATACCAAATAAACAATAAAATACCCACCATCTTACCATAAAGCCCAATTCCAAAATTCTTAATTGGGCCCCAACCTAAATGCCCAAAAATTATACTCCAGATGTAATGGCCCATAGCCCGGGTCCAAGACTGAATTGTTAACCCAATATTCGGGGCGTTACATTAACCTCCTGCAAAATAAGCAATATATAACACATAAATCAATCCCAATTCATCAGATTAATGCATAAATCCACAAAAAACTGTAATTTTTAGAAAACCTAAGTTTAAATTTTTTAAAGAAACATTCATGGATTTTTAAAAAATCATGTGTAAGAATACAAAATATAAAGAACTAACATGATTAAAGATGATTTATAACATGTGAAACAATTTTTGAAAGCAAAATATCATCAAAATTTTGAAAATAAAAGCATTGGAAAATATGGGTTTTTGATAAATTTTACCTTGAAGAATTGATGGAGATGATGAAATAACCCAAAAACTTGAAAGATTTTTCAAGAACAATGCAACCAATTGAGAGGATTTTGAGTGGGTTTGGTGTTAGGGGGAAGATATGAGAAAAAGAGAGTTTGGGTGTTTTAAAAAAATAGGTATTATGTGTTATAAACAGAGTTGGGCTCGAAATCGATCAACCAAATTCGCTAAGAGGGTTGAATTTGCTTCCAGAATAAATTGACTAAAACCGAAAAATAATGGACAATATTTGCATGATGATTTTAAAGTGGTTCGACTACTCAAACAAGTCTACATCTACTACCTTAGCACATCACTAAAGATTTCTCAATTCACTATGTTGGGTTTATAGCACGCTCGAATCGATCTCCGAAACCATCAAGGAGGGTTGTAAATGTTTGGTGGTTGAATTGACTAAACTTAAAATAAAGGTAGACAAGTGACACAATGATTTTAGAGTGCTTCGGCCTTCTAACAAGCACCTACCTTCACTACCTTAGCACCCCACTAAGGATTTCCCAATTCACTCAACAATGAATTCGTCCCCTTTTCCCGATTTAAAAGGAAGCCGTTACAACCCTATCTTTTGGACTTGGCTAAGATAAAACCAACTCTAGTTTTTCTCTCAAGGCTAAACTAAAACCTCTCCTTTTACAAGGGATTTGTTTGAGTAAACTAAATACCTCACAAGGTTGGTGTTTACACAATTTAAGCTCACAAAAGTACAAGGATTTACAATTAAGCACTCTCTCTAAAGACTATGTACAAGAGAATAGTAAAAATAAGACTTAAACTTTAATTCTCTTGATCATGTTGCTTGGATGTAGTCTCTAATCATCTTCAAGTATTCTAGCCTTCAATTTATAGTCCCAATTGAGTTTGTGGCCGTTACTAGCCGTTAGGGTTGAATTGGAGTCGTTGAGGACTTTATTTCCCACCATAAATGCAGTTCTGCAGCTCACTGTTTCGAAACACTCGTGACCGTTTCGAAACACCCTTTAAGTAGAAAGAGTCGTTGCATTCTGATGCAACACCAGTATCAAAACGCCCTTGGCCGTTTCGAAACACCTGTATCGAAACGCCTATCTCCGTATCGAAACGATCTGCATTTAAATGTTAGTTGGGAAATAGCCGTTGGGGTTTATAACCGTTGTGGTCGATGCCACGTAGGCGTATCGAAACGACAGAGACCGTATCAAAACGCTGGGCAAAATTCTCATCTAGGAAAGGCTCGTTTCGATACCAGTATCGAAACGTTTTTGCTACTGTAATACCCCGTATCGAAACACCTAAGGGTGTTTCGAAACACCTGGATGGTTTTGTGTAGTTTGGCTTTTGAAAACATCCCTAAACATTGTTTTAAATTATTTGGACTTTGGAAATAGTTTTGAATTCTTTTTAAATCAGTCCAAAACATTTTTCAATTATTATATCAAAACATTAGTTCTACAATCTCCCCATTTTTGATATATCAAAACCAACTTTAAAAATTGTTTAGGATTCTCCCATTTAACTTTAAAAATGTGAATAAGAGATTAAAGATATGAAATCAAATAAAGCTCCCCTTATTCATTTGAAAATTCAATTTTTCAAACCATTCTCCCCCTTTTTGTTATATCAAAAAGAATTTAAGACATTAAGTTCAAAATAACTATAGAGGAAAATTTTGACAAACAATAAGAATTTGGTTTTAAAATGGCTCCCCCTAACTCAAAGCATCATTAAAAATGTTAGTCCAATATATATGATCATCTAGTTGACATAAATGAAAATAAATCAAATAAAAGCAAAAGCAACTAGATTTTACCACACTTGAACTCAAGGGAG
This sequence comes from Hibiscus tridactylites, assembly GCA_958450335.1. NCBI lineage: Eukaryota > Viridiplantae > Streptophyta > Magnoliopsida > Malvales > Malvaceae > Hibiscus > Hibiscus tridactylites. The sequence goes on along the minus strand of OY288275.1, from coordinate 17,508,903 downwards.
GATGTGAAGCCTTCATTCTTCAAGTGTTCTTCCTTAGTGTGCATGGAGCTCCCCTCATTAATTTGACTTGTTGAACACTCTCCATCACACCTAGAAAAAGACAATCAAGTAATTTTTGGTATCCAAATTGCTTTGGATCCATAAACGTTAGTAGCACAAACTTTAGTCCCTTTAGGAAACCATTTTTCAATTTCATCATTTTTAATTGAAGTACTAAGTCCTTTTGGGACCCAAATACTTCTAAAACTTTTTCCTTTTACAAATCTAGGGGCACTAGATTGTCTTACATAAAAATTTGATTTTCCAAATTTGATTTTCTTTTCAAGCTCTTTGGAAATCAAATCTTTTTCTTCTTGAACCTTTTGAAGCAAATTTTGTAAATCAAAACATTTTAATTCAAATTCTTTGAGTTTTGCTTCAAGTTCAAGTTTGGTTTTAGAAATCAAATCATTTTGAATTTTTAACTTTGAAATCAATTTATTGTTTTTCAAAATGTGATTTTTAAACTCTAAAACCAAACTATTGTAGGCATCTTGTAATTCATCAAAAGAGTAAGAACATGAAGTACATGAATTAGAAGTTACCCTTGAATCTTCTTCGATGGCCATAAGGAAAAGGTTGGCTTGTTCATCATCGGTGGAGTCCTCATCACTCCAAGTAGCCACATGTGCCTTCTTCTTAGGGCTTGAAGTGTTTGCCCTCTCCTTTTTCATGGATTCTCGTTCAAGCTCTCTCAAGGGTTTCTTCATGAACGGGGCACACTTCTTGAAGAGATGAACTATATCTTCTTCTTCATCCTCCTCTTCACTTGAATAAACATGATGACAAGTGGAGGACTTGAGAGCAATGGCATTAGTGTTGATGACAAGCCCCTTGAGCTTCTTCTCTCTCATAGCTCTAATTTCTTCCCTCTTCTTCTCATCTTCTTTGTTCTTCTTCATGATTTGATGAGTAAGGAGTGACCCCATGAGTTCATCAAGCTTCAAGGTCTTCAAATTCTTGGCTTCGATGGTGGCGGTCCTCTTTGAGTCCCAAGATTCGGGAAGTGAGTAGATGAGCTTTCGAACAAGCTTTTCCTTCGGGATGGCTTCTCCATAGCCTTTAAGACCATTGGTGATAGTGGAGAACCTATCAAACATCTTCTCGATGTTCTCTTTTGGATCCATCTTAAAGTTCTCATACTCTAAGGTGAGAAACCCAATCTTGGTCTCCTTAACTTCATCGGTTCCCTCGTATGTGACTTCAAGCTTGTCCCATACCTCCTTGGCACTCTCACAAGAAGACATCTTCTCATAGATGGTTGGGCCAAATGCACAAAAGAGGATGTGCAAGGCTTTGAAATTTAGCTCCATCTTCTTGCGATCGTCGGCACTTCATTCCGCTTTACTTCGTTGAGGCACGAACGGACCATCTTCAACTATGTCCTATAATTTTTAGTCTCTTGAATTTATGAAAAACTTCATCTTGGTCTTCCAATAGACATAGTAGGTTTCGTCGAATAAAGGCTGTTTGTCAATGGATTGCGCCATTTGAGCCGGTTGGTGAAATGACGATCAAGCTTGCCGGATCTTCTCAATAGGATGTTAATCCTCTTCGATTGAGCCAAGCTCTTATACCAATCGTTGGGTTCATAGCACGCTCGAATCGATCTCCGAAACTGTCAAGGAGGGTTGTAAATGTTTGGTGGTTGAATTGGCTAAAATCAAAATAAAGGTAGACAAGTGGCACAATGATTTTAGAGTGGTTCGGCCTTCTAACAAGCACCTACATCCACTACCTTAGCACCCCACTAAGGATTTCCCAATTCACTCAACAATGAATTTGTCCCCTTTTCCCGGTTTAAAAGGAAACCGTTACAACCCTATCTTTTGGACTTAGCTAAGATAAAACCAACTCTAGTTTTTCTCTCAAGGCTAAAATAGAACCTCTCCTTTTACAAGGGATTTGTTTGAGTAAACTAAATACCTCACAAGGTTGGTGTTTACACAATTTAAGCTCACAAGAGTACAAGGATTTACAATTAAGCACTCTCTCTAAAGACTATGTACAAGAGAATAGTAAAATAAGACTTAAACTCTAATTCTCTTGATTATGTTGCTTGGATGTAGTCTCTAACCATCTTCAAGTATTCCAGCCTTCAATTTATAGTCCCAATTGAGTTTGTGGTCGTTACTAGCCGTTAGGGTTGAATTGGAGTTGTTGAGGACTTTATTTCCCACCATAAATGCAGTTCTGCAGCTCACCGTTTCGAAATACTCGTGACCATTTCGAAACACCCTTTAAGTAAAAAGAGCAGTTGCATTCTGATGCAGCACCCGTATCAAAATGCCCTTGGCCGTTTCGAAACACCCGTATCGAAACTCCTGTCTCCGTATCGAAACGATCTGCATTAAATGTTAGTTGAGAAATATTCGTTGGGGTTTATGACCGTTGTGGTCGATGTCACGTAGACGTATCGAAACGACATAGACCGTATCAAAACATTGGGCAAAATTCTCATCCAGGAAAGGCCCGTTTCAATACCAGTATCAAAACGTTTTCTCTACTAGAATACCCCGTATCGAAACACCTAAGGGTGTTTCGAAACACCTGGATGGTTTTGTGTAGTTTGACTTTTGAAAACATGTAAAACCCTTTTGAAAACATCCCTAAACATAGTTTCAAATTATTTGGACTTTGGAAATAGTTTTGAATTCTTTTTAAATCAGTCCAAAACATTAGTTCTACACACTTCTATAAATTCTTCCTTTTTATATGTCAAATGGGTAACCTTTACAACATTATCTTTTCAATGGCTAAGATAGAACCACTCTAATCTTTTTAGGCTAAACTAGAACCCCTCCCTTTTACAAGGTAAATTTGTGTAAATAATAAAACTTCACAAGGTGGATGTTTACAAGATTGAAGCTCACAAGAGTGTAAAGAATAAAAATAATAAAGAACACTCTCTATATAATATATACAAAAGAAATAAAAAAATAAAGACTTCAGAAATTATTTCTCTTAATCATGAAGCTTGGATATTGTCTCTTACCATCTTCAAGTGTCTCAATCTTGCTTTTATAGTGTTTAGTGATATTTTAGTCGTATATGACCGTTAAGAATATTTTAGAGCCATTAGAAATCATTAAAACTGAGCATTAAATTATCACTTGCATGAGGTTTCAAAACCTTTGAATGGGTTTCGATACCTGAGGGTTTCTCAAAAAAATGTCGTTACAAGGCCTGGTTTCGAAACCAACATGGGGGTTTCGAAACCTGTAACCAAGATTTGGTTTTCAGGCCTTACTGTTGTTGAGTGTGTAAAAGTTCTATTATTTACACCCTTTTTTCTGCTGCATTCAATCATCATTGCATTGCATTTATGATAGTTTTCAATTAAATATCACAATTATATAAAAGGCACGGATTCTACTAAAAGATGGTGTATTTTGCAGGTAGCTGCCAAGGTTGACGATGAAGGCAGGCGAAGGGCAGATAAGCAGGAAGGCGAAACTGAACAAGCAGCTGAAGATGACGAACCTGTCATGGACCCGTCACGACAGCATGGTGACAGCAGATTATTGAAGAGGAAAAATGAAGTGGACCTCGATAGATAGAGAAAAATCTGCTCGTCTGTCGTGTGGCAGCCAAATAATTTTCCAAGCCCCGGATCAAAAGATATGTCAAGCCAAAGCTCAAAGGAGAGGAAATCCCTAAAAGCAAGGAGGCAGCTAGAAAGTAGGATACTTTAGAGATTTAATCTTTATTAGAGTCTTACTTTTAATTAAAGTTGTAATCCTTGTTACCTTAGATATCTTGAGCCCAAAGCTTATATAAAGGGCATAGATTAAACCTAGGAGATAGCCGACTACCCCATAACCGAAACCTAAACCCTGCCGTCCACCCGTCACCGACATGTTCTAAAATTCCCCCTAGGGCCACGGGTTGTTTTGTAAAGTAGTTGCAAGGGTTGCTTTGTTTTAGGATTTTTCAGTTTCAATAAAATAAACTTCAAGTTCTTTTATCTTGGTTTTAATATCTTGCAAGAGCATCGGGAGAGCATTGTGAGGTTATCTATTTACTTAGCATCGGGAGAGTTAAGTATACGAAAGAGATAAAAGCGTGTTCTCTAGTTTATAGTTGAACCATCTCGTGCTTAGGGATAAGGCGAGGTTAAGTGGCTAAGAAAGAATTCATACACATCGGTGTTCATCCTTTGACTCACGCCGGGAGGTATCGTCAAAGACGTGTTCATCGACAGACTTGTGCCTAGGGATAGGGCAAGGCAGATCTGGGATTCTTGTCAAGCTTGAAGTACTGAGTTAGTGTCTGCTGCCGCGACAACTAACGGACAGACGCCGCGACAGGTGCTGTCGGCGACGGGAGCGACGATAGAACTGGAGATCCTAAGCAATTCAATACCTGCACTACCGAGCAATTCAATACCAGCCCATTCTCTCTATCTTGATTTCTCAATCTTTTATTTACGTTTTACTTTATTATTCGTGACAAATCTTTAAAATATTTCTTTTACTTTGTGCAGTAATTCAAGGTGAAGTCATTAGCCCAATCCCTGTGGAGACGATATCCGATACTTAGTATCACTTTATTACTTGCGACGTGTACACTTGCACTGTAATTGCGATAGACTATTTTACACGCAACAAGTTTTTGGCGCCGTTGCCGGGGATTGGCAACATAACTACATCTTTATTTTATTGCACTTTTTGTTTTTATTTTTGTTTTTCGTTTTTTGTTTTTCTTTAATTTTTATTTTTGTTTTTCAACTCTTGCTTTTCACAAGGTTCTCTTGTTTATGCGCAGATCGAAAAGAGGCGAAGATCCTGAGTATAAGTTAGATCCGGAAATCGAACGATCATTCAATCTCAAGAAACAGATTCGCCATCTTTTGGACAGGAACGAATACCTTGAAGAACAGCTAGAGCAGATGGCCCGTAACCAACCTGCTGGAGGAGATATACCGCCTGTCGGCGATCCGCCTGGGGCAGGTGGACGACGGTCATGTCGTGACTACATGCTGAATGACCATGTAGAGCTGGAGACTACGCTGCCGGATATTGATGTTGATAACTTTGAACTTAAACCTGTCATGTTTAGTATGATCAACAACGCCGGACAGTTTAGTGGCTTTGCGACAGAAGATGCTAGGGAGCATCTCAAAACGTTCCAGGAGATCTGTGGTTCGTTTAGGCTACCAGGAGTTAGTCCGGAGATACTGAGGCTTCGGTTATTCCCTCATTCATTAAGGGATAGAGCTAAAACTTGGTGGAATAAACTTACACCGGGTTCTATTATGACTTGGGCAGATCTAACTCGTGAATTCTTATCTCGTTTTAATCCTTCACATTTATCTGAGCGATTACGTAATGAAATTGCTACTTTTCAACAAGAAGATGACGAGCCGATGCACGAGGCCTGGGACAGATTTACTACTCTTCTACGGAACTGCCCAATGCATGGATTCCCCGTCTGGAATAAGGTAACTAAGTTTTATAATGCTGCTAACTTACAAACTCGCATTCGCATTGATTCTGCAGCAAATGGACTGTTATTGGATAAAGATCCGGACGAGGCATTACAAGTTCTGAAGAATCTAGCTAAAAATGAGGAGCAGTTTCCGACAGCTAGAAGAGGAGGTAAACGGGTACTTGCTGTCAAAGACTATGAGGCTGACAGCACTATGAAATCACAGGTAGCATTCCTCACTAAAGCCATGAAACACTTATTGAGTGAAGAGGAAGTACGAGGGTTTGCTGTCGAGGAAATTTGTGCCACTTGTGAGGGAAATCATAGTAGGGATGAGTGCCCTATAAACGTAGAAGAAGGGAAATATGTTGGAAATTACAAACCAAACTACAATTCCAACAATTACAACCCTAATTGGAGAAAGGATCCCAAATTTTCCTGGAGTAATCCTAACAATGCCCTGAATCCGCAAGCATATAATCAGAATCAGGGGGGGCCTAGATTGTTGACGAGACAGCAACTGCAGCCGCAGAACCTGCCGCAGAACCTGCCGCCTCAACAACAACAGCAGCCACCACCTGCCACGAGTAGTGTATTGGAGCAGACTTTGGCTACCTTTATGTCTCAGACTGGCACTTATATGGAAAATATTAATCAGTTTGTCAAAAAGACGGAAAATTTTATGGACGAGACTAAGATGAGAATGACAAACCATGAGGCCACCTTGAAATCTCTAGAGACACAAATGGGTCAAGTGTCACAACATATTAAACTGAGGCAGAATGGAGGTTTCCCTAGCAATACTGAAAACGCTAGACCACCCCCTCATGAGCAATGTAAGGCAATTACTACTAGGAGTGGGAAAAAGTTACCAGGGCCGGAAAAAGAAGTTGATACAGAAAAGGACCCTGCTTTGAACAAACCTGCCGAGGAAGCTGCCCCGACAGGTAATAAACAGACTGCTGTCGATGATCCTGTCACGACAGCAGAAGCGACAGAGGAGAAAAAGGAAGATCATCGTCCTCAGATTCGCATGCAGTGGGAAGGACGCATTGCTGATTATCGTCCTCCACCACCTTTTCCTCAACGGATACAACAAGCTAAGAATGAATCTCAACTCAAAAAAATTTATGATATTTTTAAACAGGTTCATATTAATATTCCGTTGTTAGATGCTGTTAGGGAAATGCCAGGTTATGCTAAATTCCTCAAGGATGTTATGTCTAAAAAATCTAAACTTGGGGAATTTGAAACGGTAAGGATGCAAGAGGGTTGCATGAGTATTCTTCATCGACAACCACCCCAGAAAAAGAAGGATCCAGGGAGCTTCCTCATACCTTGCGTAATCGGCGATAAATTTGTGGGTAAGGCACTTTGTGATCTTGGTGCTAGTGTTAATCTAATGCCCAAATCTGTTTTTCAGAAACTAGGTATTGGCAAGGCGCGGCCCACGACAGTTACCCTACAGCTAGCCGACCGCTCTTACGTTCACCCCGAGGGAAAAATTGAAGATATTTTGGTAAGAGTGGATAAACTTATTTTTCCTGCTGACTTTCTTATTTTAGATTGTGAGGCAGATGAGAACGCACCAGTCATCCTCGGACGACCTTTCTTAGCCACGGGAAGATCGTTGATTGATGTGGAGAAGGGAGAACTCACCATGCGCGTGAACGATCAAGAAATTAAGTTGAATGTTCTCCAAGCAATGAAACATGCCGATGTGGACGAGGAATGCAAAGCCATCATCGAGGTGACCTTTGATTACCCCTGCATCAGGTCAGGCTGCCGAGATATTAAATTTGGTCACTGCTGCGACAGCCATCTACCAACCTGTCACGACAGTGACGACGACAGCAACGACGACAGCACAGACGACAGTGACCCCTCTGAAACCGATACATCTGATACTGAAGGTCATGAGGAGGTAAACTGGTTAGACCATCGTCCAGGTAAGTTATTCGAACCCTTAAATTACACTTCGGATAACCATTTAATCCAAAAGCCCTCCACTGTTGAACCACCTGTCTTAGAACTTAAGCCCCTGCCAGGGCAGCTTAAATATGCTTATCTTGGTTGTGATAACACACTGCCTGTAATCATCTCTGCTAAGCTGCCGCAGGAACAGGAACGACAGCTGGTCGACATGCTAAGGCAGCATAAAAGGGCGATAGGATGGACGATAGCAGATATCCAGGGCATTAGTCCGGCAATCTGTATGCACAAAATCCTCTTAGAGGAAGACCATAAGCCGACTATTGATGCCCAAAGGCGGTTAAACCTTGCAATGAAGGAGGTAGTGCGTAAAGAAATAATTAAATGGTTAGATGCTGGTATTATTTACGCCATCTCCGACAGCAAATGGGTAAGCCCGGTGCAATGTGTTCCCAAGAAAGGAGGCATGACTGTAATAACCAACGAAAACAACGAGCTAATCCCAACCAGGACTGTGACCGGTTGGAGGGTTTGTATGGACTATCGGAAGCTTAACAAAGCTACCCGGAAAGACCACTTTCCTTTACCCTTTATTGATCAAATGCTTGATAGATTAGCGGGTAAATCTTATTATTGTTTTCTTGATGGTTATTCAGGTTATAACCAAATCGCTATTGCACCGGAGGACCAAGAGAAAACGACTTTCACATGCCCCTACGGAACATTTGCATTCAGGAGGATGCCATTCGGCCTCTGTAACGCACCTGCCACCTTCCAAAGGTGCATGATGGCAATATTCTCCGACATGGTAGAAGACTTCCTTGAGATCTTCATGGATGATTTTTCCGTCTTTGGAGACGATTTTGAGAGCTGCCTCGGCAACCTTCAAAAGGTACTTGAAAGATGTGAAAAGGCTAATCTTGTTCTTAATTGGGAAAAATGTCATTTTATGGTAGATGAAGGGATAGTTTTAGGCCATAAGATTAGCTGCCGTGGGATAGAAGTCGACAGGGCAAAAATAGAAGTCATAGAGAAGCTGCCGCCGCCAACAACAGTCAAGGGCATTAGGAGTTTTTTAGGGCATGCTGGTTTTTATAGGAGATTTATTGCCAATTTCTCAAAAATCACGAAACCCCTATGTCATCTCCTAGAGCAGAACCGACCCTTTGACTTTAATGAAGAATGTACTGAAGCATTCAAGGTTCTAAAGGAAAAGTTAGTGACAGCCCCCATAGTACAGCCACCAGACTGGACGCAACCGTTTGAAATCATGTGTGATGCTAGTGACTATGCTGTCGGGGCAGCACTTGGGCAGCGCAAGGACAGGCTATTTCATGTCATATATTATGCCAGCAAAACATTGAATGATGCCCAAGTGAATTATACCACCACGGAAAAGGAGCTGTTAGCTGTGGTGTTTTCCATCGACAAGTTTCGTTCTTACATACTTGGAACGAAGGTTATAATCCACACCGACCACTCTGCCCTCAAGTATCTATTCGCAAAAAAAGATGCTAAACCTAGGTTGATACGATGGATATTACTATTACAAGAGTTCGACCTTGAGATAAAAGATAAAAAGGGGACAGAAAATCAGGTGGCAGATCACTTGTCGAGGTTGGAAACGGGACAGAGTCTACCGCCAGATGAGACACACATATTGGAGACCTTCCCAGATGAGCAGCTCTTTGCTGCCGCACTAGCTGTCGCGACAGCCATGACGGCAGGTAAGTCTTCTAACCTTCCCTGGTATGCTGATTTCGTTAATTTTATAGTTAGCGGAATATTACCTTCTGATCTTACTTACCAAGCCAGGAAGAGGTTTCAAAATGATGTTAAACATTATTATTGGGACGAACCTCTTCTTTTCAAAATGTGCGCAGATCAGGTTATAAGGAGATGCATACCACAAGAAGAACAAGAAGACATTCTCCATCACTGTCATGCTTCACAATATGGAGGACACTTAGGAGGAAATAAAACTGCTGCCAAGGTGCTGCAGTCAGGGTTCTACTGGCCGACACTGTATAAGGACGCACAGGAATTTTACAAAAACTGTGACAGGTGCCAGCGGACAGGTAACATCTCGAGGAGAAACGAGATGCCACTGCAGAATATCTTAGAAGTCGAAATCTTCGACGTTTGGGGGATTGATTTTATGGGACCTTTCCCATCTTCTTGTGGAAATCTTTACATCCTCCTCGCAGTGGATTATGTCTCCAAGTGGGTAGAAGCAATCGCAACCCAACGGAATGATGCCAAAACAGTCCAAAAGTTTTTACACAAAAACTTCTTTTCTAGATTCGGCATCCCTAGGGCGATTATCAGTGATGAAGGGAGACATTTTGACAACAAGGTAATTGCTGCCGCCTTGAGAAAATATGGTGTCAAGCACAGGATCGCGACAGCATACCACCCACAGACCAATGGACAGGCCGAGATATCCAATAGGGAAGTAAAGAACATTCTTGAAAAAATGGTTAAACCAACTAGGAAAGATTGGTCTTTGCTTCTGAATGATGCATTATGGGCATACAGAACAGCCTTCAAGACTCCATTGGGCATGTCTCCATTCCGTTTGATTTATGGGAAAACCTGTCATCTGCCTGTCGAGATCGAACACAAGGCATATTGGGCGATCAAGGCAGTAAACATGGACTTGGACAAGGCAGGCCAGAAAAGGTTGTTGGATTTGAATGAGATCGATGAAATACGGACAATGGCCTACGACAATGCAAGGATTTACAAGGAAAAAACTAAAAAGTGGCATGACAAGAAGTTGCTGCCACGACAGTTCTGCCCAGGGCAGCTTGTGTTGTTATTCAATTCTAGATTGAAACTCTTTCCAGGGAAGCTCAAATCTAGATGGTCTGGCCCATTCCAAGTAGTTCAAGTTTTTACCCATGGTGCCATTACAATTCAATCACTAAAGGACGGGCACCAATTCAAAGTCAATGGACAACGCCTCAAGCACTATCAAGGGACTGAAGCCCCAGGAATACAGGAAGTGGTTACTTTAGGTGATGCCCCACAAGGCATCCCTAATTTAACCTAATTCTTTTCTTTTTATTTTTATTAATATTAATTATTAGGAATTAGATTTATTTTAATAATGTTTTGTTTTTTAATTTCAGTTTTTAGGAAATAAAGAAGGCAAGTGAGAAAGAAGAAGTGGCCCAAGCCCACCGCCCATCCACCAGCCCAAATAAAGTCCATTTATAACCTGTCGTTTCGGCTGCCGGCGCAGACGGAGTTGACAGGCTATCAACAGACGCACAGCAGACGAAGAATCGTGCGGCAGACGCAGCATTAATGTCCGTCAGACGTGTCAGACGCAACATTCAATCTGCCGCTCCGTTATTCCCGCCTGCCGTTGCGGCATTAAATGGGCAGCCCCCGACAGCTATATAAACCCCTTCTACTTTTCATTTTTCCTCACTTCAGATTTTCTCTCTTGCTATTCTCTTCTACTTTGATCTCTTTTCTTTCATTTTCAGCCCTTGCAACCAAACATGTCTTCACGACAAACCCGACAGAATGCTGCTGCCGCCTCCTCTTCCGCAGCAGCATCTCCGTTCGCTAACAAGGAACTGTGGGAAGAGCGCAGCTTCATCTACAACAGAGATGCCCCTCTGTTGGGACTCCGGCCGTTCATCATGCAGGCCATTACAGCCCAACTGTGGGAAGACTTCGCCGAGCAGCCGGCAGAACTTAACGACACCCTAGTCAGGGAGTTCTATGCGGTGATCGAGAGCAAGACGGCAACATCTGTCACCGTCAGGGGAGTGACAGTACCTTTTACCGCCAGCAGCATCAACCATGTCTTCGGCCTCTTCTTTGGCCCCAACGATGATGCCCATCAACAGTTTTGGGACACCCTCGACGCTGCCGGCCATGATGCCGTCATGAGGGAGTTGACAGAAGCAGGAACGACGTGGAGCACGAGTAAGAAGAACCCCCATTCTGTCAATAGGGGGCAGCTCCTACCTGAGGCAAAGTTATGGAACGCTTTTATCAAAAAGCGTATCCTGCCCTCGTCCCACCATACGACAGTCAACAGGCAGAGACTGGCCCTCATCCACTCTATCATGCACAACAGGCCCATCAATGTGGGCAGGTACATGAGGGACAGCATTCTAGATTGCGCCTTCCGCTCGGACTCACGGCTCTGCCTGCCCTGCACCATAACCGCCCTCTGCCGCTGTGCTGCCGTACCGGAGGAAGCTTCAGACAACATCAAGAAGGGCAGCGGCTGGACAGACAACAACATCTCAAGCCTCATGGAGCTAGTAGTCGTATCGCCCCTCAACGCCTTCGATCCCAACGCCCCTCCTGCCGAGTCGGATGATGAGCCTGCCACCCAGCCTGCCACTGAGCCTGCCCCAGAAGCTGCCACCAACACCGCTCCGGCAGATCAGAACGCCCACATCCTTGCTGCCGTCCTGCGGATCGAGGAACGCCAGATGGGCTTAATGACATTCATCCGAGACTTCTCCAATGCCACGGTAAACTTTATTACCAACACTTTGAATTTTTCGGATGTCTTTTTCCCTACCTTCCCCGCCCATTATTTCAATATCCCATCCCCCACTCCCACACCACCTGTCTCTCCCCATGGAGAATCTGCCTCCTCCACACCTTCCCCGACGGCAGCCGGCAGCCCACCGGCAGACACCTCCCCTCGAGGAACAAAGCGAGCTGCCACTGACGACAGCCCCCTTGTCCGGAGGAACTTGGACAGCGCCTTCACACGGGTGAAGCGTATCAAGCATGTGGCAGACAAGAGAAAGCTGTCCAAGGCCATCATGTCCACCAGCTGGGACAGCAGCAGCAGCAGTTCTGATGTCAGGCTAGTGGAGCCATCTGCCCTTACACCTGCTGACGACCCTGTCCCCCAACCGGAGGAAGATCCTGCCCCTCAACAGGCTGACGAAGCTGTCGATCAACCTGCCCCGGAACCTGCCCAGCCACCTCCTCAACGCAGACGCTACCATCAGATCCGCGTCAGCAGCAGCAGCGAGGACAGCGCATAAAATTTAAGTTTTTATTTCTTTTTTTCTCCTCTTATTGCTGCCTGCCCTTATATAATTGTGATGTACTTTTTCTTGTTTTTCTTAATCTGTTTTTATGTTGTTTTGCATTGAGGGCAATGCAACCCTTGAGTTTGGGGGTGGCAACCCTCCATATTTAATGGCATCCTTAGCACATCTTTTGTTTAACTGTTGTGTCTTTTTATTTGCCTTTATCTTAAAAAAAATCAGAAAATTAAACTGTTGGCTTAAAACTGTGAAGTTAGCTTACCTGTCATGACGGCTCTGTCGTGGCAGCATCTTTAGGACAGGTTAAAGAAAAGTTTAGAGCCTTTCTATAGTTCTGAAAACTTAAAACACTTTTGTGACTGTTATATTGCTTAGATTTCTTTTAGCCAAACTAGAATAGGATGCTTAGAACTTGAATAGCCCCTAGAGGTGCCTAACACTGGCTCTAGGAAAGAAGTTTAGTAAAAGAAAATCAAAAACCTAGAGGTGCCCGAAACCGGCTCTAGGAAGCTAACTAGAGGTGCCCAAAACTGGCTCTAGAAAAATTTTAGCTTGAAAATAGAAGAAAAAGAAGCATGAAAATGTGCCTTCTAAAAAAATAAACTTTGGCATAAAAATTCGAGTTAAGGAGTTGAATATTCTAGTGAAACTAAGAGAGTCTTAGCATATAACTGTTCACAAGCATGCACACACTGCACGAGAGCTATAGGGAGATTCCGGACAGGTCCTAGCCTTTCCGACAGGTTGCTGCCGCCATAGAGAATGAGCGACGGGTAAGGGACAGTTCATTGTTTGAAAGCCAACACAAAAATTTTCATTTTTCTTTAAGTTTAATTGCTTGAGGGGAAGCAAAGACTTGAGTTTGGGGGTGTGTTGAGTGTGTAAAAGTTCTATTATTTACACCCTTTTTTCTGCTGCATTCAAGCATCATTGCATTGCATTTAGGATAGTTTTCAATTAAATATCACAATTATATAAAAGGCACGGATTCTACTAAAAGATGGTGTATTTTGCAGGTAGCTGCCAAGGTTGACGATGAAGGCAGGCGAAGGGCAGATAAGCAGGAAGGCGAAACTGAACAAGCAGCTGAAGATGACGAACCTGTCATGGACCCGTCACGACAGCATGGTGACAGCAGATTATTGAAGAGGAAAAATGAAGTGGACCTCGATAGATAGAGAAAAATCTGCTCGTCTGTCGTGTGGCAGCCAAATAATTTTCCAAGCCCCGGATCAAAAGATATGTCAAGCCAAAGCTCAAAGGAGAGGAAATCCCTAAAAGCAAGGAGGCAGCTAGAAAGTAGGATACTTTAGAGATTTAATCTTTATTAGAGTCTTACTTTTAATTAAAGTTGTAATCCTTGTTACCTTAGATATCTTGAGCCCAAAGCTTATATAAAGGGCATAGATTAAACCTAGGAGATAGCCAACTACCCCATAACCGAAACCTAAACCCTGCCGTCCACCCGTCACCGACATGTTCTAAAATTCCCCCTAGGGCCACGGGTTGTTTTGTAAAGTAGTTGCAAGGGTTGCTTTGTTTTAGGATTTTTCAGTTTCAATAAAATAAACTTCAAGTTCTTTTATCTTGGTTTTAATATCTTGCAAGAGCATCGGGAGAGCATTGTGAGGTTATCTATTTACTTAGCATCGGGAGAGTTAAGTATACGAAAGAGATAAAAGCGTGTTCTCTAGTTTATAGTTGAACCATCTCGTGCTTAGGGATAAGGCGAGGTTAAGTGGCTAAGAAAGAATTCATACACATCGGTGTTCATCCTTCGACTCACGCCGGGAGGTATCGTCAAAGACGTGTTCATCGACAGACTTGTGCCTAGGGATAGGGCAAGGCAGATCTGGGATTCTTGTCAAGCTTGAAGTACTGAGTTAGTGTCTGCTGCCGCGACAACTAACGGACAGACGCCGCGACAGGTGCTGTCGGCGACGGGAGCGACGATAGAACTGGAGATCCTAAGCAATTCAATACCTGCACTACCGAGCAATTCAATACCAGCCCATTCTCTCTATCTTGATTTCTCAATCTTTTATTTACGTTTTACTTTATTATTCGTGACAAATCTTTAAAATATTTCTTTTACTTTGTGCAGTAATTCAAGGTGAAGTCATTAGCCCAATCCCTGTGGAGACGATATCCGATACTTAGTATCACTTTATTACTTGCGACGTGTACACTTGCACTGTAATTGCGATAGACTATTTTACACGCAACAACTGTCTTAGTGGTTTCGAAACAACCTAGGGGTTTCGAAACCTCTTTTTGAAAATTCACAAATTTGACTTTTTGTTAACATTTTAAGGAGTATACAATATAGGTGTTAAGTCAAACAATTTATAAAAAAAATTGTTAAAGTTAAAATTATATTTTTGACAAATTCGAATAGAATAACTTAAGATTACAAATTTTTACAAGTTGATCCTTTTAATTATATCAAAATAAGTCTAACAATTATTATTAGAAGGGACAACATTCATCAAATTTCAAAAGTATCTGTCTTCGTAGGCTGCAAATCCTATTATATCAACTCATGCATTATCAATGCATTAAATACAATCTCTTCCGCATATATTATATATTTTGTTTTGAAGTTTCATATTTTACAACTTTTGAAACAAGGTTATCCTTCTTTATTCGATTTAGTATTATCGTATCCCTTTGTAAACTATTTTCACTCCATAACACATTTTCAATACATGTTTATAGATATTAAGTAAATTATTTTTTATTTCAATACACTTTTTAGAGAATTTATTAAAGTATTGAAGTGTTATTTAAGGTTAGATCTCTGTAAAATCTATTTTCTTTAGAATATAAGCTTTGATGTTAAAAAAAATCAATTAGATGCAGAACACTCCACCAAGCTTAGTATATAGTGGCGTTTTTGCGGCGTTTTAGGAACAAACACCACTATAGAATGGTATATGACGGCATTTTGACACAAACGCCACAATAATGTCAAGAAAGACAAAAAGCTTGAAAAGAACAGCAAACAGTAACAATGGCAGAAGGATTGAGGAAGAAGAAAGGGAAAAATCAAGAAAAAAATAGAAAGTTTTTGGGTGAAAGAGAGACGGTACTCTCTGGAATTTTATTGATTAAAACCGTAATATTTTCAATTGAAAGCCGGTTGATTTATAAAAATGGAGAAGACTGTTTGGAGAGTTGGTTGAGAGAAATAGAATCTAACAAATCCCTAACTGAACCACAACCGACTCTCTCAGTCTAAAGAACAGAGACAAAGTACAAAACGCAGACTAACCTATACAAAACGCAAATATAAAAAACGCAACCTATCCTATACAAAACGCGCACTATCACTAACATTCACCCTACTAATGCTTATCTTGAAACCTTCATGCTCACCTTTGAACCTTCTACAAATCTTCTTATCCCTGACATTCA
Organism: Hibiscus tridactylites; assembly: GCA_958450335.1. Lineage (NCBI taxonomy): Eukaryota > Viridiplantae > Streptophyta > Magnoliopsida > Malvales > Malvaceae > Hibiscus > Hibiscus tridactylites. Next base: position 17,493,046 of record OY288275.1, on the reverse strand, counting down.
CCCTGCTGAAAAACTTCCCTTGAAACTTCTACAAATCTTCTTATCCTCTTCCTTTCTTACTCTGTGTAAACAGGTATTACAGACAACTTATCTCGATGCTTCTGAAACATAGGAGCAGACAAGGGTTTGTTAATTACATCAGCAACTTGCTCATATGAGGGCACTTCATTCACTTGTAGAAACCCTGCAGCTACTTTCTCTCGTACAAAATATAGATCTAATTCCATATGCTTAAACTTTGAATGCATCACATGATTAGCTGAGACTGCCATAGTACTAGAGTTATCCCACCAAATAACAGCTTTCCCTTCAGGTTTTATACCCAACTCATTAAGAAGAGCTTCAATCCAGGTTACTTCGGCAGTTGCACAAGCTACACTTCTATATTCAGCTTCAGTATTGGAGCGAGACACAACTTGTTGCTTGCCTGAGCACCAAGAAACTGGATTACCAGCAAAATAAATACAGTACCCTGTTGTGGGCCTCCAATCATCAGCATCGGATCCCCAATCTGCATCAGCAAAACCTACAACTAACAACCTGGAATGTTTAAGAAAGCAGAGTCCATAATCGATTGTCCCCTGAAGATAACGTGGGATCCTTTTAACAGCATGCAAATGACTGTCTAATGGAGCATGCATGAACTGACACACTCGATTTACAGCATAAGCAATATCATGTCGTGTGATTACTATATACTGAAGAGCACCAACTAAGCTCCTATACTCTTGAACATTTGAAATTGGTGTACCATTATTAACAGACAACTTGCAACTGGACACCATGGAAGTTGGAAGATCTTTGGATTTATCCAAGCCACTCCGTATCAACAAATCCATAATATATTTTCGTTGACTTAAAAACAGACCATGGGACATATAACAGACCTGAATTCCCAAGAAAAAAATTAATTGCCCAAGATCTTTTAGAGCAAAAACCTTATTCAATTTACTAATGACCTGTTGCACCTCATTTTCATCATTTCCCGTAAGTATTATATCATCTACATAGACAAGCAAATAAACCATACTATTTTCAGACTATCTAATAAAAAGAGATGCATCAGACTTGGAGGAATTAAACCCTTAAGTAACCAGATAATTCCTAAGTTTTTCAAACCATGCTCGAGGAGCCTGCTTGAGCCCATATAAGGCTTTATTCAGCTTACAAACTAACTGCTGATGTGTGTCACTTACCTTTTCATAACCTGGAGGTTGAAGCATATACACTTCTTCTATCAAGTCACCATGCAAGAATGCATTATTAACGTCTACTTGCCTCAATTTCCAACCCATCATTACAGCAAGTGAAAGAATAATTCGAACTGTGGCCGGTTTCACCACTGGACTAAAAACCTCATGAAAATCAATTCCCGCTTCCTGAGAATAGCCTTTAGCAACAAGGCGAGCCTTGTACCTAGCAATTGTCCCATCTGCATTACGTTTTACTTTGAATATCCACTTGCAACTCACTGGTCTTCGATTTGGTGGCAAAGGTATAAGTTCCCGAGTATTATTTTGCATTAGAGCATTATATTCAGCTTGAGCAGCTTCTCTCCAACACGGATCTCTCATGGCTTCTGTTATATTCTAAGGTTCCTTGACAGTACAGGACGAAACATCTGTTTTTACTTGATAAATCTTAGGCTTGCGAATACCATTTTTACTCATGGTTACCATATGATGAGAACTAGTAGTAGCACAACCTAAAACATTATCAACTGAGTGATTCATGTTAGACATATCACCAACAAATTCTTCAACACCTCTGTCCTCAACAAACTCTTCTTCAATTCTACCTTTAGAATTAAACTCAGTATTAACCTCAGTCATTAACTCAGTATTAACCCCAGGAACAGTGTTAGCATCAGTCATTAACTCGGTATTGATATCACCAGAAAAAGAAATATGTTTAGGAGAGAAAGAATCATGTTTAGGAGAGAAAGAAAAATTAGTATCAACCTCTCTATCAACTACTTGACACTCAGCACCTACACCACCAAAAACACTATTTCCATATAATGAAGATTCAGCAACCCTGAATTCAGAACCCTCATGCCTTTCAGCACACCTAAGCTCAGCATCCTCATGCTTAGTATTGTTACTTACATGCCTAAAATCATTACTTTCATGCATAATCCTATCAGTAGTAGCAGAACCATTTTCATGAACAACCCTATCAGTAACACCAGGACTATTTTCATGCATAATTCTATCAGTAATAGCAGGAGATCGAATACCTTCAGAACCTGATCTTATCAAACGAGAAGTTGTTCTCTCTTGCTGATCACTGTCAACCACTTCAGTATGATCCACTTGGTCAAATGAAGCATCCACAATTAAACCATCCTGAACAACTTTGGAACCTGACTTAGAATCAGAAAAAACTATAAGAGGTATACAACTAGAAACATATGAACTATCACCCTGATCATCAGTATTGAGCCTAGAAGATCGAGGAAAAATTCCTTCATCAAATACCACATGTCTAGATATAAAGACTCTTCCATCATCAGCAAGACACTTATACCCTTTATGCAAGGAACTATAGCCAAGGAAAACACATTGCTTAGACCTATAATCCAATTTATGTCTATTAAAATATCTAAGACATGGGTAACAAGCACAACCAAACACCTTCATAGAAAAATAATCAGGAGAACGTTGAAAAAGAGCTTCATAGGGTGATTTCCCTCCTAACACTTCAGTTGGTAATCTATTTATCAGAAAAACAGCAGTGGTAAAGGCATGACTCCAATATTTTAAAGGAAGAGAGGCTTGAGCAAGAAGAGTTAACCCAGTCTCAACTATATGTCTGTGTTTTCGTTCAATTGTTCCATTTTGTTCAGAGGTTCCAGGGCATGAAATTCAATGTTGAATTCCATTTGTGATTAACCAATTTACAAGAGACTGTACTCACCACCTCCATCAGTCTGAAAAGCCTTAATTTTGGACCCAAATTGAACTTCAATCATTTTAGAAAAATTTAGAAAACATTGCATAACATCATATTTCTTTTTAAGCAAATATTTCCAAGTATGTCGAGTAAAAACATCAACAAAGGAAACATAATAAGCATGGCCATCAGAAAGAACAGAAGCTGGGCCCCACACATCAGATACAACAAGTTCAAAAGGAGCTTTATATTGAGTTAGAGACCTTTGAAAGGGTAGCTTATGAGCTTTCCCTTGTTGACAAGCAACACAAATACTTGTCAGTTTATTATCACCAACACTAACACGACAAGCAGAAAGAACATGCTTAAGAACATTATATGAAGGGTGCCCTAAACGTCTATGCCACAAACTCAAAACAGAATCAGAAGTGGAAGAAGACACTAAACCAGAAACATTGTTCACAACAGTATTTGCTACAGCTTGAAACCCAACTTGAGCTCTCTGACCAGGCAACCCAAGCTTGTACAGGCCCTCATGAGTGAGCTCCCCCTCCATAAGAACAGCCTGAGTCTGAGCATCCTTCACAACACATCCATTAGCACGAAACTCAAAAAAAAATATATCATTATCTCTAGCCAATTGAGATACAGAAATTAAGTTTTTCGTAACAGCAGGAGCATGTAACATATTCTGTAAAACTAAAGGTTTAGAATAAGTAGACAAAAAACCTGACCCAACCTTGGTAATCTGAACACCAGCACCATTTCCCATTAAAAGAGAACTATTACCTTTGTAGACTTCAGAAGAATGAAGGTTGTTACTATCATTTGTAACATGGTGACTCGCTCCTGAATCAGGATACCAAGATGTATCTCCTGAAGAGCTAGTTGGTTGAGCAGCAAAAAAGGAAACAGGAGCTGATGGCATAGTTGGAGAAGCTGAAGGTAACACATGATAAACCAGATTACCACATGTAGAATTTACAGCACCAGGAAATATATGTGCAGGGGAAGGAGTAACACCAGAATCACCAGAAGATGTCACAGTAAAAGGCCTTCCTGGGACAGCAGAATAGCACTGAACACCAGCTGAAGATGGGAGCATATGAACTGGAGAAGATGTACCTCCATAGGAAGACTGAGAAGGGAATATTTGAGAAGAAAAAGTGGGAGATGAAGCCCCAACAGTGGACACACCAAGTGTGTGAGAGTATACTTGAGGGAGAGAACTGACAGCAGCAGTCCATGTTATCTGCACACCAGGTGTATGAACCAAATATTGTGAGGAACTGTTGGAGTTGAACCTTTGACTCCCTGAATTTTGATTCACCTCTGCATCCTCATGTTGACCTTGATAATCATGATCAAACCGATACCAACACTTCTGAACCACATGGCCTATACGACCACAAAGTTGACACCGTGGTCTGTTGTTAAAATTTGACCTTCCACAACCTCGACCACGATTGAAGTTACCACCATGATTAAAGCTTCCACTATGACTAAAATTTCCACCACGACCTGATCTGTTATAACCTTGAGCTTGAAACTGTTTCTCTTGACAATCTCCTTCACTAGAGACTACATTTTCAGCCCTGGTCATCCCTTGCTATGTCACCACATTAGCAAACATAGGAAGATTATCAACTAGAAACATCTTTTGTCGAGCTTCACAATCAAGTAGCATATCAGTAAGTACTTCAAGTGACAAAGATTCTTTGGAAGCTATAGCTAGAATAGATTCAAATTCTGCTGTGAGACCAACAATATTAATGCTGACATGTTCCGCCTCTGTAACAAAACTTCCTGAAAGGTTTAAAGTATCACATAGAAGCTTTATTTTTGCTAAGTACTCATTTATAGTTAAACCACATTTCTTTTGAGAATGAAGGCTATGGCTTAAGGCTGAAACCTTAGCACTAGACCTAGCACCATACATACGAGCTACTGCACTCCAGATAGCTTTTGTAGTGGTCAACCCAATCATATGTGGAAGAACACCAGTAGTTACTGTAGAGAGTAACCAAGAGGCTAACAATTTGTCTTGTTGACGATAAGCTAAATAACCTGGATTTTCAAACACTTGACCTGACTCATTTTGAACAAACTGAGGAGGAACAGTTGCATCATCATCAATGTACTTCATGAGACCATATCCATTTATAATGAGAGAAACTTGATGTTTCCAAAGAATGTAAGTACTCTCACACAATTTTACTGTGTCATGCTTAGGAAACTGTTGAACAGGTGACATGGAAGACTGACCAAACATGGAATCTTGACTAGATGTATTTGTAGGTAAAGTAGCACCATTCTGACTAGCAGTGGAATTAGCATTTGTGTTTCCATTTGTAGTATTGTTAACAACACCTTCAGTAGCACCTTGAGCCATAACTATTGACTTAAAAAACAATCAGGATAGACAACCACAAACCAGATTGGCCAAATCAAACACCTTCTCTCAGACAATATCACAAACAAATAGCAACCTAGAGATAAACCACAAACAGAAACTACACATCATCCTCTCTCAGACATTTCATCAAACACACGGTAGATCACGAATAAAGCAACTATTGCAGGCAGATAACAAGATAACCAGAACACAACAGTGTTATCAAAGAACACAAAAATTCAATGAATAACTCAATTATAGATCTGAAGATATCAAAACGACTACTGATTCACTTCTCATTAATTCATTTGTGAAGTAAATTTGCTGATAGCCTAAACCGATAATCTTCACTGATTTAGATCCGTAAATTGACGCAAACATCATAAGTGATTTTAAGAAAACTCACCATATCTGATCGCACAAAAATTCGACTTACCTCCATGACTTCCGAATTTGAAGAAATTCAAAAGCTATTGCAGATCATAGAATTATGACTCGATCTCCAAATGTATCTGAGTTTGCAACTGCTGTGTTCTGATGTCTTGTGAAATCTGACACATCGAATCCGATGATTCAATTGCGGAAGAAACACGACTCCAACCTCAGAGAAGCTAGCTCTGATACCATGTCAAGAAAGAGAGAAAGCTTGAAAAGAATAGCAAACAGTAACAATGGCGGAAGGATTGAGAAAGAAGAAAGGGAAAAATCAAGAAGAAAACAGAAAGTGTTTGGGTGAAAGAGAGACGGTACTCTCTGAAATTTTATTGATTAAAACCGTAATACTTTCAATTGAAAGCCGGTTGATTTACACAAATGGAGAAGACTGTTTGGAGAGTTGGTTGAGAGAAACAGAATCTAACAAATCCCTAACTGAACCTCAACCGACTCTCTCAGTCTAAAGGACAGAGACAAAGTACAAAACGCAGACTAACCTATACAAAACGCAAATATACAAAACGCAACCTATCCTATACAAAACGCACACTATCACTAACAAATAACTCATATTTTAGTGGCGTTTGTGTCACAAACGCCATAATAGGTGTATTTTCTAGTTCTTCATTCTTGCTTTTAGCATTATTTGTTCGATCATAGTTTCTCCCAAAACCTTAGCTTATGTAATTATAGGTTATTTCTGGTTTCGCTTGAATAATGATTGAAAGACCGAAACTTGTCGGGCCCTTTTCTGTTAACATTAGCTTTGGACACACTAAAAAAAGTTGGGGAAATGACTCCTAATTGCTCTGAACCGGGGATTTTTGGGCCAAGGGTCACTTTTTTATGCAGGGATTTAGATTACGGTAGCAGTTTTAAATCCTGGGTTTTATGTAATATATCTAAATGCATTTTTTTCTGGAATTTAGATTACTTTGGGATAGCAAAAGGTATTTGTTAGGGAGAAAAAATGGAAATAACTAATGTCTCTGAATATGTGGCCATTGGAAAGGAAAAGTTACCCAAGATGGTTTATGACTACTATGCATCAGGTGCAGAGAACCAGTGAACTCTCAAGGAGAATGGAAATGCATTTTCTAGGATTTTGTGAGGTATGTTAATTTACAAACGAATAGCTTTCGTGTTGTGGATTTGCAATGTGAAAAGATTTATTACTTAAAGTTTTCTGGCAATCTTTTGTTTGTAGGTTCAAGTGTATGGTAGTTTGTCTTTTCATTTAATGATGCCTATAATGATTGCTCCAACTGCTGTGCAGAAAATGGCTCACCCTGATGGTATGGATTTTCTGTTTTTTCATTAACTGCTTAGAACAAGTATATGATATATAAACAAGGTTAATGAATTTCCAATGCCAATTGACATATTTCTACATACATGATGATTGGCTTTGCAACTTTGGTGTTTTGGAAACAGAATTCATTTGTAGAATAATGATTTGTAGAAGCTAAACAGTAAATAAGATATAAAATTTAAGTTTCTTATGACTATATAACAGCAAATTCTTTATGAAATTTGTTTGTAAATACTTATGATTGTTCACAGACTTTGCCAAGGAAGTCGAACAACTGGACTTAAATATTGAATGTTCTTTTAAAATAGCATTGTTCAATGTTACTTATGGAGCTGGTTTGTTGTCTTTAACTAGAATAGTATTATAAGATTGTGTGTGTGTATTATATACTTGTTCTAAGCAGTTTATCTGCAATGTCCTTACGTTAAAGTGTGTTTCTTTATGCAGGAGAATACGCAACTGCTCGAGCAGCTTCAGCTGCTGGAACAATTATGGTTCGATTCTAATTATTCCTTCAGATTTATTTTTAAACTGAATTTGTCCATGGCTTGTGTCCCTCATTCAGCACTTCATTGTTTTAGACTATTTATGTTTTCCCCTTTAGATACTATCCTCATGGGCTACTTCCAGTGTTGAGGAAGTCGCTTCGACGGGGACTGGCATTCACTTTTTCTAGCTCTATGTAAATCTTTACACTTTCTCTATTTTGTATTGCTTGTGAGAATTGTGATATAATTGTCTGAATCTTTGAGTTATCAATGGTTACTCTGCTTATTTGTTAGGTATACAAAGACAGGAATGTGGTTGCACAGCTTGTGAGAAGAGCTGAAAAAGCTGGTTTCAAGGTGGTTGCAAGCAAATTAATTATGTGATGCAGCCAACTAAGAAGTAGATGTAGATGAATAGGCTTTGTACATTGAGCATGCCACAATCATAATTATTATCAAAATTTTACTATTTGACAATCAATTAAAATATATTTCAAGTCTATACTTTTTGTACATTTAAATTTTTGTCCTTTTACATTTCAGATTTAAAAATTCAATTTTAATTATCAATGGTGTTAAAAGTATTTTGCTATCTCATTTTAAAATAAAAAAATAGTTATTTGTGATAAAACAATAATTGTCAAAAGGCCGATTCGCGGCATTTTTGTGTGGAGAAAACACAACTAAATGTTGTAATATCTAGCGGCGTTTGGTTAAAAACGCCACTATAACTCAACATTTAGCGGCGTTTTGAAAACAAAATGCCACTACAAATAGGGTATTTATCGGATTTTGAAAACCAAATGCCACTAAAGATATGGTATTTAGCGGCGTTTTGAATTTCAAATGCCGCTATAGAATTTGACCTTTCGCGGTATTTTTTGAAAATAAAAGCCGCTAACTATTGCAGCGCTGATTTTAGCGGTACTTTTTCTAGCACTGGAAATGTTTTAGCGGCGCTTAAAAATGCCGCTATAGAACAAAAAAAACGCCGCTAAAAACTTATTATTCTGTAGTGAAAGTTTGTGTTGTAAAATAATGGATAACAAAAACAATTTTTGTTGTGCTGATCACGGTGAATGTTTGTTGTTGTATTTTAAGAGATAGACGTCTAATGATCTTCGGCATCGAGGAGAGGACGAGTATGTCTTAAGGAGATTATTTTTACAAGCCTCAACAAAACCCAGGTTTCTACTTGCATCTGTTTAGAAGTGCAGCGTAAAATTTATATTTATTTTAAAATTAATTTTTAATTAATTATTTTTGGTAAAATATTGTTATGAATATGTTTAATTCAAGTATATTTGTGTATTTTAATGGGCTTAATTTAATTTTTGGGTATTTAAATTTGCGACTATTATTTTTTACCATTAAATGTCTATTATGGACCTCTAATTCCCTAAGTCATTTCAATTGTTATCCTTTGGAATTCTCCTCTCTTCTTTCACTATAAATAGAATGTCAACATTCTTCATTTCATCATCTCAAGCAATTCCATCTCTCTCGAATTCCATTTTAAGTCAGGTGATAGAAGAAAGCTTGGTTAAATTCGTTTAGTTTAATGTAGTTGTGTTGATCATGGTGAATGTTTGTTGTTGTATCTTAAGAGATAGACGTCTAATGATCTCCAGCATCGAGGAGAGAACGAATATGTCTTAATCAACTTTCTACTTGTATCTGTTCAGAAGTGCAGCATAAAATTTATATTTATTTTTAAATTATTTTTAATTAATTATTTTTGGTAAAATATTGTTATGAATATGTGTAATTAATTTTATGTCTTGTGTAGTTCAAGTATATTTGTGTATTTTAATGGGCTTAGTTTAATTTTTGGGTATTTAAATTTGCGACTATTATTTTTTGCCATTAAGTGTCTATTATGGATCTCTAATTCCCCAAGTCATTTCAACTGTTATCCTTTGGAATTCTCCTCTCTTCTTTCACTATAAATAGGATGACAACATTCTTCATTTCATAATCTCAAGCAATTCCATCTCTCTCAAATTTCATTTAAAGTCAGGTGATAGAAGAAAGCTTGGTTAAATTCGTTTAGTTTACTGTAGTTGTGCTGATCACGATGAATGTTTGTTGTTGTATTTTAAGAGATAGATGTCTAATGATCTTCAGCATCGAGGAGATGACGAATATGTCTTAAGGAGATTGTTTTTACAAGCCTCAACAAAACCCAGCTTTCTACTTGCATCTGTTCAGAAGTGCAGCGTAAAATTTATATTTATTTTTAAATTAATTTTTAATTAATTATTTTTGGTAAAATATTGTTATGAATATATGTAATTCAAGTATATTTGTGTATTTTATGTCTTGGGTCTAACAATCTTAAGATAGCTTAAGTTTTAATCCAAGGCGAATAATTAAAGTTTAATGGATAAAAATTTTCTGCCCCTTTTCGGTGCCCCTACTTATGCCCCAACACTAAAAAACACAACAAAATTAAATTCCAAGCCCTAACCCTAAATTCTAAATCCTAAACCCTACACTCTATACCCTAAAAACACATCCTACCCTAAATTCTCTAAACCCTAACCATAACCTCAAATCTAAAACCCTAAACCCTAAACTTAATTTTGAGTTTGGGGCATAAGTAAAAGCACCGAAAAGGGGTAGAAGATTTCCATCCAAGTTTAATTGGCTTATTAAAATTTTAGTCTATTTAAATATTTTTTCTCAATAACATAATTTAGAATGTTTTGGATTAATGTAGTTTAATTTTTGGGTGTTTACATACGTGACTCTTCATCCTTATGCCACTAAGTGTCCATTATAGACCTTTAATTCCCTAAGTCTTTTCAGCTGCTATCCTTTCAAATTCTCCTCTCCTCTTTCACTATAAATAGGATGGCAACATTCTTCATTTTATCATCTCAAGCAATTACATATCTCTCTCAAATTTCATTCAAAGTTTGGTGATAGAAGAAGGCTTGGTTAAATTCACCTAGTTTACTATAGTTGTGCTACTCAAGGTGAATGTTTGTTGTTATATTTTAGGAGATAGACGTTTAATGATCTTTGACACCGATGAGATGACGAATTTATCTTAAGTAAATTGTTTTTACTGGCCTCAACAATACTCAGCTTCCAACTTGCATCCGTTCAGAAGCGCGGCATAAGATTTATGTTCATTTAAAATTAATTTTTAATTGATTATTTTCTGTAAATTATTGTTACGAATTTATATATGTATATTTAATTTTATTTGTGTATTATATGTCTTGGGTCTAACAATCTTAAAATAGATTAAGTTTTAATCCAAGGTAGACAATTACCGTAACTGGCAGTGGTTCACACCATGACATGTTTAAATTTTCAATGTGCCTTTAATCAGGTTGGTTACATTAATAAATGTACCATATTTATTCATGCATGTATTCATTCTCCTAGTTTTATTTGGTTGGAATTGAGTTGTGTGGTTAATTGCATTATGTTCTATTGATAATATAGTTTTCTAGCTATAACCGATCATTAAAATGGGAACTATTGTCAATATGATTGTTCACGACATTGTGATTTGATTTTGTATCTTAAACTGTTGATTGTTTTTAGATACTTCAAATTACTATAAGTCATGAATATTGAGTTTTAATAGATGTATAGTTTTTAATTCTCATTAACTTATCATTAATATAATGATAAGAATATAAAAATACCTAACTCTTTGGTTTTTTTTTTTTTTTGATAATCTAACTCTTCGGTATTTAATGGTTAACTAATGCTCAAATTTGTGACGGTATAAATTTTTTTAAAATTGTTTGTGTTAGATGAAAACATTTAAAGCTTGCATTAAAGTTATGCATGAGCACATTTAGGATATGCATTTAAACTTTGATTGTTGGCAATGATTTTTAATCTTATGTTTGAATGGTAATTATAATCGCTATACCTCCGCCTTCGAACAACAATTACCCATTATCTCAAGAAAATACATTTGAACCCGAATTTACCCCAAGGAAATACATGTGCCTCCGAGGTACTTTCTCCCAAATCACGGATCCCCATGCACGTTGTCAGGCATGACAATTGTCCCATCTGCTGAATCTACTTATAACAGTATGTCTATGGTCATCATAACTCTAAACCTGGTACTTTCCATCATTAAGGACTTCGAAACCCCCCCAACAAAAGAAGAAACAGAAAAATACGTAAATATATAGAGACACCGAAAGAGAAAGGGGATCTCCACTATTACTAATCTCTCTCTTTCCCTTTCGGTCTCACTCCAATCACCGCCTGCGGCATTTGGCCTAAGTTCAGAATGGATGAACCACCATAAACCATCATCTCCAGACCCGTTTCTAAAATTTTGGTGGCCCTAGGGAGAATAAAAAAATTGGGCCCCTGATTAGAAATTTAAATTACGGTTGTAGTCGCGTTTTCGATCACGTTATTTTTATCGCGATTGCGGACATAACAATTGTTATTGCGGTCACTGCGAGTATCGTGGTTGTAAATTTTTTTAATAACATATGCTATTGTAGATATCGTAGTTTCGCACGATGTGGCTACTGCTATATAACGGTCATTGTTGCAGTTGCAGACCGTTATTTAATCACTATCCCTAATAACAAGTGTTGATGTAACCCTTTGACCTGGTCTGACTATTTCTCTGACTCGAGTGAGTTACACGGGGAATATTGAAATAAATCGGTGAATATTTACCTTAATAAACAACCTTTTTTTCTTTTTATCTTGTCTAGACGCTCTTAATCAATCATGAGATGACCATGCTCACAACAAATAATATTACAACTTGATCGAGGTCAATTGAACATCCGATTTGTAACCCCCTCGTCCCGGTCTGACCGGATGACCGGTCCGAGTGGGCCACACGGGGAAAACCGAAGCGAAACCCGTTAAGGCTTCCCCTCGGTTAGCAACCCTATTTTTTTTCTTTAACTTAATCTTTTCTAATAGTTCATTTAAGTCCTATGTGATAAAACAGCGAAATAAAATACATGAGATAACCCAATTTTAATCTTTTAAACAGGCCGTTTCGAAACACCCTTGAGGCGTATCGAAACGCCTTGACCAGGTCAGCTGCCCCAGAGCCTATACAAGGGACCGTATCGAAACGGTGGTCAACCGTTTCGAAACGCCCTCAACGGTCAACTTCTCGTGGTCAACGAGATTTTGACCGTTTCGAAACCTTCAGACCCGTTTCGAAACGCCTTTATCACGTCAATTTCTCAGAATTTCAGTAGCCAAAATGTTCCGAAACGCGTATCGAAACGAGTTCCGATACGGGGTCCCTGAAGCTTACTCGTTCCGAAACGCGTATCGGAACGGGGGCTCCCATAGACCAAACCGTATCGAAACGCGTTCCGATACGGGGTCCCTGAAGCCTACCCGTTCCGAAACGACCTCTCTCGTTTCGAAACGCGGGCTGTCTGCAACCCTTGAAAACCAGATTTAGGCAAATTTCAATAAGTCCAAGGGTCCCATAGGCCCCCTAAAGGCACACAACACCATCAAAAAAAGTCTAGAGGCATGCATCCTATGTTTAGCATGCTCGAACACATACATGCATAGAGTTAAACAATCATACATACATGACAAATTTACATTAGCCTTTCATACAAATCATGCTTGAAAACATCGATAAGCAAAAGTACCATTCATCCCATAAGGGTTTACATGCCATGAAGCAAACTTAAACATTCAAAGGGCATACATCAAATGAGCATTTGGCAAGGTATATCATGCTTACAAACCAAGTCAAACCATAAACATCAAAATCGCATATGAGTTATACAAAGCTCATACAAACACACCCTCTTGCCACATTGCTTATCTACTACACAATTAATAACCGTACTTGAGCAACAAACTTGGAAAGTCCTTCTTGCCTTGCTCCGAGCTAACACCGCGCTAATGATCTGCATTGTTGAAAATGAGAGCGTAAGCTATAAGCTTAGTGAGGATGCTCCAAAACCGAAAACATCAACAATGCAGGGTTCAAGCATGTATTCCCCAAATCTCGTATCTAACATGCATAGATAATTTCACAAGTAGACCTAGCTAGTCTTTCAAGAGTCATGTTTAGCATCTCACATCATATCAAGCTCGAACATCAATAACATCATCATATATTAACATCATATATCACAATCATATGAACAAGTTTAATTGGCCACTATTAGTTACCCGGATGTGCGGATTTAATCTCAATAATCACTTTACCTCGGTGGGATTACACTCATCACCGGACCTTGCATGGGCGGGATTCCACTCATCACCACATGCCCTACGGATGGGATTCCACTCATCATCATGTAGAATATATAATAGCTTCCGGTGGAATATTACATCACTGTACTCCTCCTTGATGACTTAACGTCATCAAAGCCACGTACGTTTTGACTCAATTTGTGTGCACACTAATCCTAATGATCGATCATTTACACCCGGTAAGTTAATTAGTGCCAATTTTCATTTACCACATCACATATCCATCAACCATGTCTCATGCTCATCACATATACATATCATGGTATACATGCACAAATTAATCACATATCACAAGAGCATAGATAGGCAAACACAATAGCATTTAATGAATAACAATAGATAAATTAACAACTTGAATTCACTTAGAAATAGCCTACCAAGCACATTTCAACTCACACACTTCACACACTCGAACCAAACTTTAAAACGTGTTTAAAGTCACTCGCCGCCCTTCCTTAGCAACCAAAACAAGTCTCATACAAGCCCGAATTTGAATCCATTGCTTCTCCAACGTCTCCTCTTGCTTCTAGCCAACCAAAAACACAACCATTATTCCCAATCAATGCTAACATTCAATCAACACTCAACCCTTGAGCTCAAACTAACTTCAACCAATTTCCCAACCAAATTAATCCCCCAAATATATCAATTTTCGTGCTCCCTCAAACCCTAGCTGAAATTTCCATTTTCAATCATCCAAATGACCCCTAAAAGGTCCCAAAACATCCTCCTAACATATATAAACCATCAGTCCTTTAATTTCAACCTAAAACCCACCAAAAATCAAGTTTTTGACATCTCAAAAATTGCTTCAAGAACCCATTTCGGGTTTTCAACAAAACCCAACCATTTTGACATATAATGTACATTTTAATGTGAATAAACCAAAAACCAACTCCATATTTCAAAACAAAATGAAAATCTTCATAAAAATTCAAACTTTAACCAAACCCTAACATTTTAAAAGTGGGTAGTTTTAAAATCTAAAACCATTGATAGATAGAGAATGAAGAGGGGAGTTAGAAAATGTTTTTACCTCTCAAAATGGTCTTGAAATGAAGATGAGGTTCAATGGAATAGTAACTTTGAGCTTGGGAGAGTTTGAAGAAGGGATTTGGGTTTCTAACGTTGGAAAGGGGGAATGGGGAGAGAAGATGACAACTTTTTTTAAAAGTTGTCTTGCTTTTAAAATTCTTTTGGTCAAATTACCACATTGGTCCCTCCCCTTTTTATTAAAATCCAATTAGACCCTAGTTAAGGTTGAATTGATTTGATTTAATTTTACTGACTCGGACCACTAACCCGACTAACTCCTAACCCCAAAACATGGGCGTTACAACTCTCTCCCACTTAAAGAATTTCGTCTCTGAAATTACCTGACTGAAAGAGATACGGAAACTGCTTTTCCATATTCTCCTTTCTCTCCCAAGTGGCCTCGTCCACACCTCGACGTTGCCACCGCACCTTTACTATCTCAGTCGATCTACCCCGCAACACCTTACTGTCAGAAGCTAAGATCTCAACTGGCTCTTCCTCATAAGTCAAATCCGGATTCAATTCAATCTCCTATACGGGCATAACATGTGATGGATCAGACCTATACTTACGGAGCATCGAAACATGGAATGCATCGTGTATCTTCTCTAGCTCGGATGGCAACCGCAACTGATAAGCAACCAGACCAACCCTAATCAATCTCATACGGTCATATGTACCTCGGACTCAACTTCCCTTTTCGGTCAAATCTCATTACTTTCTTCCACAGAGACACTTTCAAGAATACCTTCTCACCCACTGAGAACTCAACTTCCTTCCTCTTCAAATCGGTATAGAACTTCTGCATATCTAAAGCTGCTTTCAAACGATCACAAATCAATTTTACCTTGTCAGTTGTCCCCTTGAGCAAATCCGGCATAGGTAACAATTTATGTCCCACTTCGGCCCAACAAACTGGAGTCCTACACTTTCGACCATACAAGGCCTCATACGGAGCCATCAGAATGCTCGACTGGAAGCTATTATTGTAAGCAAACTCAACTAAAGGCAAGTGCTTCTCTCACGTGCCCTGAAAGTCAATGATGCAACAACGCAACATATCCTCTAAGATTTGAATAACTCTCTCTGACTGACCATCCGACTGAGGATGGTAGGACGTGCTGAAGTTCAAACGGGTACCCAAAGCTGTATGTAGACACTCCCAAAATCGAGAAGTAAATCGCGGATCTCTATCTGACACAATGGACTTCGGCACATCATGCAGTCTAACTATCTCACCAATGTACAAATCGGCCAATCTATCTAAAGTGTAAGTAGTATTGACTTCCAAGAAGTGAGCACGCTTCGTAAAACGATCCACAATAACCCACACTGAGTTCTTCTTCTTAGGAGTCAAAGGTAAGCCCGAAACAAAATCCATGGTGATGTTCTCCCATTTCCATTCCGGAATCCTCAACGGCTGTAACAAACCTGAGGGAACCTAATGTTCCGCCTTCACTCTTTGACACACTAAGAACCTACTCACAAAGTCGGCTACATCTCTCTTCAAGCCAACCCAAAAGTACTTATTCTTCAAATCACGGTACATCTTCGTACTTCCAGGATGCATAGCAAACGGACCACTGTGGGCTTCAGTCAAGATCGTACGTCTCAAGTCACTGTCCTCTGGCACAACTATTCTATTCTTGAAACACAAAACTCCATCGGTACTGAAACTGTAGTCTGAAGATCTACCTTCGGCTATATCTTGCACGTGAGGTGCCAAAGATCTATCTAAGAGCTGTTTCTCTCTAATCAACTGACCTAAAGTAGGTCTAACCTGAAGCTCGGCTACCAAGCCACCATCTCCGGACAAACTCAATCTAGCAAACATGGCTCTCAAATACACGGCTATTTTTCTACTCAATGCATAGGCCACTACATTGGCCTTACCCGGATGGTACTCAATGGTAAGATCATAGTCTTTTAGCAACTCTAACCACCTATGTTGTCTGAGATTCAAATCTCGCTGAGTCATAATGTACTTCAAACTCTTGTGATCCGTGTATACTGTGCATTTCTCACCGTACAAATAGTGCCTCCAAATCTTCAGAGCAAACACAACTGCAGCTAACTCTATATTATGGGTCGGATAGTTGCGCTCATGAGTCTTCAACTGTCTTGAGGCATAAGCCACTACTCTCTTGTCTTGCATAAGAACACATCCTAGCCCTACATAAAAAGCATCACTGTAAACCACATAGTCCTTCCTAGACTCTAGCTGAATCAAGATCGGTGCCTGGGTCAAAACTTCTTTCAATTTCTTAAAGGCTCTCTGTCTTGCATCTGTCCACTCAAATTGAACACTCTTCTGAAGTAACTGTGTCAATGGAGCGGCTAACTTCAAGAAACCTTCTACAAATCTTCTATAGTATCCAGCTAAGCCTAGGAAGCTACGTACCTCTGTCACAGACTTCGGTTGCTTCCATTCAACAATGACCTCAATCTTCTTCGGATCAACTCTAATCCCATCGGCTGACACTACATGTCCTAGGAAGACTACCTCTCGGATCTAGAATTCACACTTGCTTAGCTTTGCATACAACTGATGATCTAGCAAAGTCTTCAAAACTAGTCTCAAGTGTCGGTCATGGTATTCTTCAGTTCGCGAATACACCAAGATATCATCTATAAACACAACTACAAACTGATCTAGATACTGATGAAAAATCCTATTCATCATGTCCATGAAAGCAGCCGGTGCATTAGTTAGCCTAAAAGGCATGACTAAGAACTAATAGTGACCATACCTAGTCCTAAAGGCCGTCTTCGGTACATCAACCTCTCTTACCTTTAGCTGGTAGTCACCCGACCTCAAGTCAATCTTCAAAAAGACTGATGCTCCTCTCAACTGATCAAACAAGTCATCAATTCTAGGCAGCGGATATTTATTCTTCACTGTCAACTGATTCAACTGTCTGTAGTCTATAGACATCTCATGCTTCCATCTTTCTTCTTCACAAACAAAACCGGTGCACCCCAAGGTGAAGAACTAGGTCGAATGAAACATCTATCTGTCAATTCTTTCAACTGAGTCTTCAACTCTTTCAATTCTTTCGGTGCCATGCGATACGGAGCAATCGAAACAGGAGCCGAATCAGAATAAGTCTCAATGGTGAACTCTACCTCTCTGTCTGGTGGTAATCTTGACAACTCTTCCAGAAACACACTAGGAAAGTCACATACTGTCCGGATGTCCTGAGGTCTAACCTCACTCATGTTAGGGTTCATCACATACGCCAAGTATGCTTCACACCCCAACTCAACTAATCTCTTAGCCTCTAAAACCGAAACCACATTGGACAATAACTTCACGTTTTCACCCACTACTACAATCTCATAGTCATCTGAGAGCCTCACAGAAATCCTCTTAGTTTCAAAGTCTATCTTAGCTCTATGCTCTGTGAGCCAGTCCATACCCAGAATCACATCAAAACTATAGAAAGGTAGCTCCATCATGTCCACTGGAAACACATGCCCCTGAACCATCAACGGACACCTTCGGTGCATCTTCCTAACTACTACTGTGTCCCCAAAAAAACTAGTAACACTAACTCCTACCTCTAATATTTCACAAGGCAAATTCAAAGACTGCGCATGCTCACTTAATATGTAGGAATGCGTAGACCCAGAGTCAATCAAAGAAAGCAAACCCAAAGACTGTATCGAGAAGTTACCTGCGATCACATCAGTGTCATGCTGATCCCCACGCTGAGCGTAAACTCTGGCCTGACCTCCGCCCTTCGGCTAAACTGCAACTACATGTGCTATGTTCCTCTGACCATCGTTCATCGACTGGAAGTTACCTCTACCGCGCCCGCGGCCTCTCTGAAAGTCATTGGCTCTAGTAGGAGTCTGAGCTGGTGCATGTCCCACCAGATGTGGACAGTCACGCCTAATGTGGTCTCTAGCTCCACAACTCCAACACGAATGAAAATTTCCCCAACACTCACCGGTGTGGTTCCTCCCGCAAGTAGCACATGTGGGCAACTTCCCACCAGCTCTCTGGCCCTGTTGGCCCCTCCCGTGGTTACCGCCACCACGTCTATGATCATAATGATGCATGTTGTCCCGATGCCTCTTGGCATCACCTCTATCAAAGTTACTGGACCTCTTACCCGAACTAGATCCACCAGACCACCTGGTCAAGCTCAAGCTGTGCTCTAAGTCCTTGGCCCTCGCGACCAAGACATCAAAATCAGTGTAGTCTGAAGCTAGAATATACGTTTTGATCTCTTCACTCAGCCTATAACGAAAACGGTTACAACGTTCCACCTCAGTAGGAACAAGCTCAGGTGCATACTGACTCGGTCTGACAAATCGGATCTCATAGTCTGTCACGGACATACTCCCCTGAAGCAAAGCCATAAACTCCCTCTTCCTCTCATCGAGGTATCGCAGACCCAGATACTTCTTACGGAATGCTGACTCAAAGAACTCCCAAGTAATCTCGGCCTCATCCATACCCGTAGTAATGGTGACCCACCAAGTGTAGGCATCACCCTGAAGCAAGGACTCAACACATCCCAACTTGCGCTCACCAGTACATCCCATCTAAGCGAGAATACGGACAGTCTTCTCAAACCACAACTCTGACCTCTTTGGAGTAGACCCTCTAAACTCTTCGACCCTAGGCCCCGAAGTCTCTCTAAAGGAAAACCAGTGCCCTCATCCTGATGGTGTGCTCCTGCCTGACCCCCAGCCACTGCAGCCTGAAATGCCCCGGCTATCGCCTAAACCAAGGGAGCTAAGTCTATTCCGGCCGGTCCTTGGCCACCTTGGCCTCCTTGAGGTCCCTCTCCTTCGGCCCCGGCCTCGCCTCCTACTCCAGGTGGAGGAGGTGGTGGTGGTGGAGGTGGTGGAGGAGTTCGAACCCTAACCACAGGCTCTCCCACTTAAGCCTCAACTCTCACTACTGGCTCAACTCCCGGAGCCGCTGCCCGTGGTTCTGATCGAACCATCCTAGGCCTCCCACGTGGTCTCATGGTACAACTAGCAAGGTAATAGCTACAACAACAAACAAATAGGGATTACATTAGCCGAAGCAAGGGTCCAACAGTGCTCAAGTACTCTATTTACCAAAAATCTTTTTAAATTAAGTAATAGTAGCAATGGGCACACACTCTACACCATACACCATAACTCATGCTTTAAAACATCATACGAACAGTCACATATTAAGAATTCATTGCAAGGCATGCATTGAACAACACAATCACTCAACATATCAAGCTTACCTCACTTATCTGCTCGAGGTCTCGGTAACCTCAGGCTCTGATACCAACAAATGTAACCCCCTCGTCCCGGTCTGGCCGGATAACCATTCCGAGTGGGCCACACGGGGAAAACTGAAGCGAAACCCGTTAAGGTTTCCCCTCGGTTAGCAACCCTATTTTTTTCTTTAACTTAATCTTTTCTAATAGTTCATTTAAGTCCTATGTGATCAAACAACGGAATAAAATACATGAGACAACCATTCGAACCCAAAACAACATTTAAACAGCCCAATTTTAATCTTTTAAACAGGCCGTTTCGAAACACCCTTGAGGCGTATCGAAACGCCTTGACCAGGTCAGCTGCCCCAGAGCCTATACATGGGACCGTATCGAAACGGTGGTCAACCGTTCCGAAACGCCCTCAACGGTCAACTTCTCGTGGTCAACGAGATTTTGACCGTTTTGAAACCTTCAGACCCGTTTCGAAACGCCTTCAGCTCGTCAATTTCTCAGAATTCCAGTAGCCAAAACGTTCCGAAACGCGTATCGGAACGAGGGCTCCCAGTGGCTAAACCGTATCGAAACACGTTCCGATACGGGGTCCCTGAAGCCTACCCGTTCCAAAACGACCCCTCCCTTTTCGAAACGCGGGCTGTCTGCAACCCTTGAAAACCAGATTTAGGCGAATTTCAATAAGTCCAAGGGTCCCATAGGGCCCCCTAAAGGCACACAACACCGTCAAACAAAGTCTAGAGGCATGCATCCTATGTTTAGCATGCTCGAACACATACATGACATAGAGTTAAACAATCATACATACATGACAAATTTACATTAGCCTTTCATACAAATCATGCTTGAAAACATCGATAAGCAAAAGTACCATTCATCTCATAAGGGTTTACATGCCATGAAGCAAACTTAAATATTCAAAGGGCATACATCAAATGAGCATTTCGCAAGGTATATCATGCTTACAAACCAAGTCAAACCATAAACATCAAAATCGCATATGAGTCATACAAAGCTCATACAAACACACCCTTTTGCCACATTGCTTATCTACTACATAATTAATAACCGTACTTGAGCAACAAATTTGGAAAGTCCTTCTTGCCTTGCTCCGAGCTAACACCACGCTAATGATCTGCATTGTTGAAAATGAGAGAGTAAGCTATAAGCTTAGTGAGGATGCTCCAAAACCGAAAACATCAACAATGCAGGGTTCAAGCATGTATTCCTCAAATCTCGTATCTAACATGCATAGATAATTTCACAAATAGACCTAGCTAGTCTTTCAAGAGTCATGTTTGGCATCTCACATCATATCAAGCTCGAACATCAATAACATCATCATATATTAACATCATATATCACAATCATATGAACAAGTTTAATTGGCCACTATTAGTTACCCGGATGTGCGGATTTAATCTCAACAATCACTTTACCTCGGTGGGATTACACTCATCACCGGACCTTGCATTGGCGGGATTCCACTCATCACCACATGCCCTACGGATGGGATTCCACTCATCATCCCGTAGAATATATAATAGCTTCCGGTGGAATATTACATCAGTGTACTCCTCTTTGATGACTTAGCGCCATCAAGGCCACGTACGTTTTGACTCAATTTGTGTGCACACTAATCCTAATGATCGATCATTTACACCCGATAAGTTAATTAGTGCCAATTTTCATTTACCACATCACATATCCATCAACCACGTCTCATGCTCATCACATATACATATCATGGTATACATGCACAAATTAACCACATATCACAAAAGCATAGATAGGCAAACACAATAGCATTTAATGAATAACAATAGCTAAATTAACAACTTGAATTCACTTAGAAATGGCCTACCAAGCACATTTCAACTCACACACTTCACACACTCGAACCAAACTTTAAAACGTGTTTAAAGTCACTCAACGCCCTTCCTTAGCAACCAAAACAAGTCTCCTACAAGCCCGGATTTGATTCCAATGCTTCTCCAACGTCTCCTCTTGCTTCTAGTCAACCAAAAACACAACCATTATTCACAATCAATGCTAACATTCAATCAACACTCAACTCATGAGCTCAAACTAACTTCAACCAATTTCCCAACCAAATTAATCCCCCAAATATATCAATTTTCGTGCTCCCTCAAACCCTAGCTGAAATTTTCATTTTCAATCATCCAAATGACCCCCAAAAGGTCACAAAACATCCTCCTAACATATATAAACCATCAGCCCTTTAATTTCAACCTAAAACCCACCAAAAATCAAGTTTTTGACATCTCAAAAATTACTTCAAGAACCCATTTCGGGTTTTCAACAAAACCCAACCATTTTGACATATAATGTACATTTTAATGTGAATAAACAAAAACCCAACTCCATATTTCAAAACAAAATGAAAATCTTCATAAAAACTTAAACTTTAACCAAACCCTAACATTTCAAAAGTGGATAGTTTTAAAATCTAAAACCATGGATAGATAGAGAATGAAGAGGAGAGTTAGAAAATGTTTTTACCTCTCAAAATGGTCTTGAAATGAAGATGAGGTTTAATGGAATAGTAACTTTGAGCTTGGGAGAGTTTGAAGAAGGGGTTTGAGTTTCTAACGTTGGAAAGGGGGAGTGGGGAGAGAAGATGACAACTTTTAAAAAAAAAGTTGTCTTGCTTTCAAAATTCTTTTGGTCAAATTACTACATTGGTCTCTCCCCTTTTTATTAAAACTCAATTAGACCCTAGTTAAGGTTGAATTGATTTAATTTAATTTTACTGACTCGGACCACTAACCCGACTAACTCCTAACCCCAAAACACGGGCGTTACACGATTCATTATAAGCGTGTTTTAGGGACCAAAACGTAAGTCTGAATAATTACATGGATTTATTCAAGTTACCAATACTTAATTAATTATGTTTCATGACATCATGTTAAATTTCAGCTTCAACGGATAACAAATAGACATCCAATTTAGTAAAATACGAATTTAAAGATTAAAATGTAAAAAGCCAAAATACATTGATTAACATGTTTTTATCAGCTTCTCACAGCAATTAGATACATTTTATACATGCTTGAAAAAACTCCAAACAAACAGACATCATTTACTTATTCAATTGATGCAACAACATAAGGTAACCAAAATGAAAAGAATCCAAACTCGGTAAAAGCCATTAATCGAATTAACCACCAACCATTACAATACACAGGCTGCACCTGATACATTTTGGGAATTTGAATTCCAACCCAATTTATCCTAAATCTTACGAACAATATTGACATGCTTCTAATAATAAATCATTGTTAAACACATGCACAAATAGTTACATACCAATTATTCAACACAATTCATATCTATATACAAGTAATCTAGAGGCATGTTTCCTAACAAAATACGTCATTATCCATTAAGCAATAAAATATTAAGATCTCAACATAGGCTATAGAATAATTAAGGGATTAAAGCATATGACCATAAGCACTCATTGAACACAAGTAATCAATCTAATCATTATTTAAATTACTAAAATTATTTGATCATAACTATCAAGTATGCAAAGCATTAAAATAAAATCAACATGTTAATCGTTACATACAATCATCGTCTAACGCAATATAAATCAATCAAGTTAACATTTCTTAAATAAAACAATTCATCCCAATATTCTATTCACATTGCCTTATTACAAATAATATTAATATCGTAACTATACCATTTGTATACGTTTGTCTTGAAACTCACCTTGCCTCGGGCCACAACTCCAAATTTGCTTTTATCCACAACATTGATGAAAGAAAAGAGAGTGTAAGCATATAATGCTTAGTGAGTGCGCTCAAAAATAGGTAAAACGACAAGTCAATTTTAAAACCAAAATCGATGTTAGAAATTCATATTAGAGCAAGACAAACACACCATTTACAAAGAATTTAAATAAATCATGCTTGTTCGATACATAAGCATCATGCGTTCATAACAAACATTTTATTCCTAAAACATTTGATAAAACATGCTTGATCAAAATATAATTGTTTTCCCATTTATTCTCAAATCGAATCGTGCATAACAACCATATGCATTAAAATGCTCTTCTCAAGTCTCATGCTTACTTAAAACCAAAGCATTTTTCATTTATAAAACGTGTATTATAAACCACATGCATTAACCATAATGTAAAATCTCAATGCAAGCCTATCATGTTTGAACATCATAAACATATCTGAAAATAGAATCTCATGTATAAATCTCATTATACAAAATCATTTAAAACTGTGATACATGCAATCTCATATATTGGCATTAAAAGTGACACGGATGAAATTTACCCCATCCTTAGATAGCACTACCCATATCCATAAATGTTCGAATATGCGAACACCTTGATGGAATCTACCCCCATCAAGTCCCATGGTGAAATCTTCCACTATCACTCGCAACATAATAAAATCTACACCCTATTGTGTAACCTAAGAATTTGTCTCGCGTATGAATTTTGTCTCACGCGCGAATTTTATCTCGCGTACGTATTTTGTACATTATAGTGCACTTCTCATCATATTGGTCAACCAACTATATCCGATAATATTAAGTCTCATCACTTTGCCAATATACACTTTTAAACCCTGTTACCCTACTATTTTAAATGCATAAACATAAACCAAATTTTCATCTCGTTTTAAAAGCATAAACAATGCATAGCATTTTATCAACAAGTTACAAACTCTTTCAAATCATAAATCAATTCTCATGGTATCATATTCAACAATTCTCAAGTCTCAAAACAAGCATAAACAGTAGGTAACAAATCTATTCAAGTTTTTAAACCAAAACATGTAAATCAAGTCTCATATCAAACCGATATTCAAAAGGCGAAAATAGAAAAAACTTACTTTCGAGCTTAGCTAAGCTTGGTAGGCTTTAACTAAACTCACAAAACTATAATTCAAACCTTTTTATAATACCAAAACGCATTTGCATTCACCAACATGCCATTGTCTTGGTGCCAACGCCTCAACGCTAGCGCCTCGACTCTTGATCGAAAATAGTCCGAACACTTGTCATCTTTTAAAAAAACACAAAGGTTAAAATAAATTCAACAATACTAAAATAATCAAATTATTATATCACCGGCACCCCAATAATGTCTCAATTACGAACCAAAACCCAAAACCACCCCTCGATACAGCGACACTACCCCGATTAAATGCTCAATTCCCCTGCTTCCAATTTCCCCTTTATTTTCTTTCTCTTTCTACACATCAGGTGCAGCCCACCCATTTCAACACTTCCATTTCCTAATTCACTCCACCACCCTACTGCCATTTAATTCCTTTTCTTTTCTTTTTTTTCCCCACAGCGTAAACACAGTAGCCGCATCACCGAACCAAATCATTCGAAGCAATGGGCGGCTGCAACACTGCATCGCACAGGGAAATTTTTAAGGAAAGGCGAACTAATATACGGTTAAGAAATGATTGTTATCGGAAATATTATAAGATAAATAATAAAATAGGTAAAGCGCTACCGGATATGTTAATATAAAATAATATATCCGATAGAAAACATGAAAAAATATTTAAAAAATGGTAACCGGCAAATTTAAGTTATCAGTAGATATCGACACAAACATAACAAAATAGGTAAAATTACTTGTTTTGTTGATAAGAGTATGAACATATTATGTAGCGCCTATTATGTTATTCAAATTTAAGCTGATGGGACCTTGGAAATCTCACGATAACAAAATCGGTAAAATTACTTATTTTTTTTTTTGGATAAATTTGTGTTTCATTATCCAAAGAAAGCAGAAAACTGCTACAGATTACAACCTAACAAAAAACTATCAGTTGGGTATGCCCCAAGCTATACATAGAGATCTATTTACATCCTTATATTTAGCTTGTCTACTTTGTATCCGTATACTAACAATCTCCTGAATGCTAAAAATAATCGCATCAGAATTTCTATACACTCTTTGAAAAAATCTAGAATTCCTTTCTGCCCATATAGTATGTATATATGCACACCATGCAATTTTAAGGATAAAAGCCAATAGAGACTTCCCTTTGAAGGTTGATACTGCCCATGAAAGTTCGTCATCCCATCCCTGCACTGCT
Organism: Hibiscus tridactylites; assembly: GCA_958450335.1. Lineage (NCBI taxonomy): Eukaryota > Viridiplantae > Streptophyta > Magnoliopsida > Malvales > Malvaceae > Hibiscus > Hibiscus tridactylites. The sequence continues at coordinate 17,466,899 of OY288275.1, read as the reverse complement.
CTGTTAATATTGCATAGCCTCAAAATACCTTGCCAAACACCCTTCGAAAAAGAGCACTCGAAGAAAAGGTGATTTTGAGTTTCCGGAAACATATTGCAAAGTCCACACTTGCCATCCGTTTGAATCCCCATCTTACTCAGCCTATCTTTAGTGGGGAGTCTATCCCAAATAGCCATCCAAGAGATAAGACTATGCTTCGGGATGTGGAGAGGAAACCAAATAAGTTTGTGCCATGAAACTTTGTCTTTCTTCTCCCTTATCTCTTCCCAAACCCAACTAGTCCGAATGGAACTCAGATCACCAGCATTAGTAAATATAGGCAAAGCCATATCCCTGAGCTTCAAAATTTTCCGCAAGTTCCAGCTCATATTTTGCTTACACTCATATTGCCAAAAATCAGAATGCTTAAAAACATACTCCTGAACCCAAACAGACCATAGAGAATTACCCACTCGAATGTTCTTAAGCAACATTAACATGCAAGCACGATTCCAAACAGTCAAGTTCCTAACACCAAGCCCTCCTTCAGATTTGGGAAAACATATAGAAGACCAACTGATGCGAGCACCTTTGGCAGCAGAATCGCTACCCTTCCAAAAGAACCGAGAGCATAGTTGTTCAACCCTTTGCAGCACAGTCGAAGGAAGAAGAAACTGTCTACACCAAAAATTCATAATGCTAAATAGAACAGCTTTAATAAGTTGAACCCTTCCTGCATAAGATAGGTGCTTACTAGACCATTGCCCAAGCCTAGCCTTGATCTTTTCCAATAGAACCAAGCAATCCTTCGTAGATAATTTTCTGGAAACCAATGGGACACCAAGATAGCGCACAGAGAGCATACCAAGCTGAAACCCAGTAGATTTTCGAATCTCCTCCAAACACAAGGAAGAAATACCCGAAGCAAAAAGCTCAGATTTAGTTGCATTCAGTCTAAGGCCAGATATCTCATAGAATTTAGTCAAAACACATTGCACGCCCACAATAGAATCCATAGATCCCTTACAAAAGATCAACAAATCATCCGCAAAACAAAGATGCGTAAGTTTAACTCGCTTACATTTGGGATGGTAATGAAACAAGCCCTTCTCCGCAGCAACATCCAGCAAACAAGAGAGCACATTCATGACAATCACAAAAAGGTATGGGGATAGGGGGTCCCCCTGCCGAACACCTCTCTTACCTCTGAAAAATCCCACGAGACAACCATTTAGAGAGATAGAATAACGAGCTCCTGTGAAACAAGCTATTATCCAAGATCGAAAGGTTTCAGGCAGTCCCAAAGCTTCCAGAACATCAGCCAAAAAACTCCAACTAATCGAGTCGAAAGCCTTCTGAAGGTCTACCTTTAGGGCACATCTAGGAGACAAAGCTTTTCGACCATATCCCCTCACAATCTCTTGGGCAAGCAGAGTGTTATCAACCATGCTTCGACCTTTTACAAAGGCAGATTGGTTCAAAGATATCAGAGAAGGGAAAAAACATTCAAGACGAGCCACCAAAATTTTTGTAATAGCCTTATATATCACAGAGCAGCAAGAAATAGGCCTAAAGTCCTTGGCTCGACAGGCATTCGGTAGCTTAGGAACAAGAGATATGATAGTAGCATTAAAAGCAGGATACAGAGAAGAGGATCTGAAAAAATGCTTCACAGCTGCAATAGTATCAGCTCCTACAATATCCCAAGAAGACTTGAAAAACCAGGAAGTATAACCATCGGGGCCAGGGGCTTTGTCCTTACCCTGACTGAAAATAGCATGTTTGATCTCAGAATCCGAAACATCCTTTGTCAAATCTCCAGCAGCTGATGAGGGGAGGGAAAAGGGCAAAAGATCACGCAAAACATCCACATCACAGCCCTTAACAGCTCCATCAACAGCACCAATTTGTTTAGTAAAAAACGAAATCAACTCAGAAGAGATTTCATCAAAGCTTTCTAACCTTTGACCAGATTCATTTTCCATAACACTAATAGTATTCTTCTTCTTTTGGACAGCAACAACACTATGAAAAAATTTGGTACCCTGATCTCCCTCTTGCAACCATTTGACTTTGGCACGCTGCTTGTAAAAATCTTTCTCCACCCTCTCCAAATCAGCAAGCTCCATTTGGAGTGTTTTTTCCCCCTCAATGTCACGTAATCCAGGATTAGATAGGTTCAAAAGTTGCTTCTGTTCAAGTTGAGCACGCTTCAACTTAACTCTACCAGATATATCAGCATAATTATCCTTATTAAGAGTTCTCAATACAACTTTCAATCGTTTCAGCTTACAAAAAAGAATCTCCATAGGATCACCCTGTAAAGGTTCAGACCATGAGTCCCTGACTAAATTATTATACTCTGGATGCAAGGTCCAAAAGTTAAAGAATTTAAAAGGCTTCGGCCTATGAATACAAACATCTTTTTTCATCCACACAACAGCTAGGCAATGATCAGAAACACCAGGTGCTTGAAATTCCACATAGGAGTCAGCAAAATCCGAAAACCAGTTGGAATTCACCAAAATCCTATCTAACTTCTTTGCCAAGAAACCTGAGTCTTGCTTATTCGACCAGGTAAACATAGGACCAAAATAAGGATGATCTAACAGCCCCAACTTCTCGATACAGTCCTGGAAATCTTCTATATCAGAACTAATATTAACTCCCTGATTAGAACTCTCAAACACATTTGCAATGACATTGAAGTCACCACCCAAAATCCAAGGTGTGGAACCAACAAGACCCTCCACATGAAATAGCTGCTGCCATAAAGACTTTCTACTCTCCCTATCATTGTAACCATACACAGCAGTGACAGAGAGTAATGTACCATCTAACTTTCCTTGGATAGTAATTGATTGATCATCAGAGTAAATAACAGAAAAGTCAAGAGATTTTTTCCATAGAATCAACAATCGACCATTACTTGCAGTATCATAATTTGTAGCATAGTGCCAAGCAGAAGTAAAATTCAATAACATGGCATCAGCATTAGGCTCCCTAACTCTAGTCTCCATAAGGCACAAAATTTCAGCATTCAGATCATTAACACGCTTAATTACATTCTGCTGCTTAAGAGGGGAATTAAAACCCCTCACATTCCAAAAACAGATAGTCATAGTAAAACAGAAGGAAGATTACCTCCTGCCAACTTGGCAACATCACTAGCCTTATGAACTTTATCAATTTGATCCTTTTTCTTAAGCTTCAAATCCTGCAAAAGGTTTGCAACTCCTTCAAAGCTTAAAATTACTTATTTTGATGATAAGAGTATCAACATATTCGGTAGCGTTTTACCTATTTTGTTATTAAAGTTTAGCTGATGGGGCCTTGGAAATCCGAACGATAACAAAATCGGTAAAATTACTTATTTTGTTGATAAGAGTATCAACATTATCAACATATTCGGTAGCGTCTAATTTGTTATTAAAGTTTAAGCTGATGGGGCCTTGGAAATCCGACGATAAGAAAATAGGTAAAATTACCTATTTTGTTGATAAGAGAATCAACATATCCAGTAAATTACTTATTTTAAGCTGATGGGGGCTTGAAAAGTATCTATACTTTTTGAGTAAATTACTTATTTTGTTGATACTTTCGAAAGTATCTATACTTTTTTAAAAGTATCGATACTTTTTAAAAAAACAATGTAACCGATTACATTGCTTTTTTAAAAAGTATCGATATTTTTTGTTGATACTTTTTTAAAAGTATCGATACTTTCGAGCCACATTGCAACCGGTTACATTGTTTTTTTTTAAAAAGTATCGATACTTTCGAGCCACATTACAACCGGTTACATTGTTTTTTAAAAAAATATCGATACTTTCAAGCCACATTGCAACCGGTTACATTGCTTTTTAAAAAAGTATCGATACTTTTAAAAAAGTATAGATACTTTCGAAAGTATCAACAAAATAAGTAATTTACTCAAAAAGTATAGATACTTTCCAAGGCCTCAATAGCTTAAAATAAGTAATTTATTGGATATGTTTAATTTTATATATTTTGTTATGTTTAACCCGTCATCTATTTAACCAGTCACGCCATATATTAACCGCCTCACAACAGAATTGTCCATCGCACAGCGCCCAAACACCGAAGGGTATAGCAGCGGACACTACCCTGCTTTCGCACTATGCCCTGTTCGAACCACCTTTCTTTTTTTCCCCAGCTGATAACAATTCTCACCAACATTTCATCAAACATAAATGGTGCACACTAATATTTAAGCCATTACTTCAATCAACACTCTACCAATTATCTCATCTAAGAATTCAAATCTAAATTTAACCCATTAGATTAATTTCAGAATCAATTTTATAAAATTGAGATTAAATTATATCTAACCCACAAGAATAACACATAACCTAATTAAAATATTTAGATTCCATCTATCAAATCATGATCCACTTTTTAACATCTAAAAATTAAATTAATCCTTAAAATTTGTTTTAACAACAAAAGACAATAGAATTAATAGAAATTCAACACAAAAATAATTATGAGATTATTAGGAAATCAAAGCTTACCCAAATAAATTGGAACTTGAGAAATTAAGATTGCTTCTCCAATCTTCCAACTTGAAATCCATTGAACAAGATGAGAAAAATCAAAAGCGACTACTTATTAGAAATGATTTAGAAAGAAAATGAATGGAAATTGAATAAGAAAATCTAAGAATATTTTTTTTGAAAGACTTGAAATATAATATATTGGATGCTCGTTCCAATTAAGACAAAGTCATGAACCTCGTTAAAAAATCTCTCTAATCCTAAGTGGAAGAAAAAGAGTGTATCACTACAACAATCGATTTATTACACGATAGGGATCGAAGCTACACCCAAAACTGGCAATTTAATCAAGCAATGCTACCTCTTTCCCCTTTGCTGCATCTCCGGGGTTGCCTCCAAACTAAATTCATCAGGCTTTAATCAGATGCAATACCACTAGAAAAACGCAGGGTCCAAGGATTCTATTGGTCACCACTTCAGCTTACTTGAAACAATACCATAACTTTGGGCATAATCAGATGCAGACTCCATTTCCGGGTAGTGGCTTTAATCGATCTAACTACACTACACACAAGATGGCATCAAAACTGACACCTCAAATTGTCCCTGTTAGAATCACGTCTGTGATTCTAGAGATGCCTTTTTTTCCGAAACTGTCAGCCAAAGTATTTTGTTCTCTAGAAACTAGCAATATTTGCCAATCCAAACTATCAACAATCGCTAAAATACTTTGTACGCCGCGGGGGATGAACAGACATTCCTAACCCAATGAACAACATTACAACTATCACATTCAAAAATGATTCGATGAGATTGGGATCATATTGAAGATTTAAAGAGGATACCTGCTTCTCTCATCGCTAGAAGTTTCGCTCTTGGGGCGTCACTTATTCTGATGTTTTTTTTGAAAAATAGCATAACAACTTACCTTCTTGGTTTCGCAATGCTCCCCCAATGCCTGCGGGGCCGAAACTTCCAGACACAGTACCATTAGTATTGAATTTGAGGGGGCAACCATTTGCTATTGGGGAGCTGTATCAGAGCGATAGAAACTGACAATAAAGCTTGATGTCGAGGGAAATTGAGCTGGCCATTTAGCGTTCTCCCATCTACACACCCTTAGTATAGATAGCTGAAAAATCTACTCAATCTCGAAGCTGGTTTTGCGGAACACAATATCATTTCTACAAAGCCACACTGTCCACACCAAACTGGAAAAAAAATCAGCATCCAAATGGAGTGTTCTTTGAACCCGATGAACACTACAAGTTGCACCATTTCGACCACACTCTCCAGATTTGTACAAAGCCACACTGTCCACATAAGAATAAGGCTTTTTAGATATTTAGATAGGTTAGGTTTAGTCCCTACAAGTTGCACCATTTCGACCACACTCTCCAGATAATATAACACTCACAGAAAACATGGTTGACAGTTTCATTATATTGACCGCAGAACAAACAGGAAACATTTACCAGGGAAATAACGCCCCTCTTGGATAACTCCACCTTTGTGGGAATACGACCGTGCACCAGCTTCCAAATGAAGCCTCTACCCTTGAAGGAGCCAGATTTGACCACACGAGTTTCCAAACCTTCTCCCTAGGCTCGTTTGAGGCAGTCTGTGATTTACAGAAGATTGAAGGCTTATAAAGTCCATTTGAATTTGCCACCTATCTAATAGAGTCTTCTTCAAAGGTGTCAGGTCTAAAATTCCCGAGCAAGGCATTGAAAGCTTGCCACAAATCGAGTTCCCAGTCGAACAATCGTCTTCTCAATCTAATCGACCATATCTAGACCCCGTTCTTCATCTCTCCAAAGTCTGCGATGCACCCTTGCCTACGAACAGCCAGCGCATAAATCCGAGGAAAAGCCAACCTGAGGGGCTGAGGAGAAGTCCATTCATCGTTCCAAAAGTCAATCATATTTCCATTCTCCACTACAAATCTAACATGTTGAGCAAACCTTTCTGGATTTGAAGACAAAGGCTTTGATTATACCTCGCCATATCCAGGATTTGTTGGAACGATTGGTGTTTCTCGGCAAAATTCTCAACGAACTACGTTCGTATTTAGCGTTGATCGTTTTCTCTAAAGCTTATTGTACTCCGTTCCGTACCTCCGCAACCATTTGTCGAGGAGTACTCTATTTTTTAAGCCCATAACGCAGAGTCCCAATCCTCCCTTGTGCTTCTGTTTGCATAGGGTTTCCCAGCTCAGCCAATAGATAGCCTTGTGGTCCAGAGAACCCCACACAAACTTAGCAATTAACTTGTTTAACTGTGAACTGACAAATGCAGGCATATAGAATAACGACATAAAGAAAACTGGGAGATGGTCAGCACCGACTTTATCAGGGTTATGCGCCCACCCAAGGACAGCAGTTTCGCTTTCCACCTCGCGAATCTTTTCTCAAGCTGCTCAATAACAGGTGCCCACAGCTCTATGAAATTCCTCGGACTACCTAAGTGCTTGCACGGAAATGATTCACTACGACAATGGATGGAGTCTGCCCAGCTCTCCACAGTCGAGTGTTCTACATTAACACCAAGAATTGTAGACTTCCTCAGATTTAATTTAAGACCGAGGCGATCTCAAACCCGCGAAGGATGCGAATTAAATTTTTGATTTTTGCCTCACTTGCACCGCAAAAGACTAAGCGATCATCGGCAAACTGTACGTGTAATACAGATACTCCATAATTTCCAATAGAAACTCCACTAACGAACCCCATTGCGACCGCTTTATGAAGAATAGAACTTAGGGCCTCTGCAACGATATTAAATAATATGGGTGATAACGGGCATCCTTGTCGCAGCCCTCTGCTGATTTTGTAGGAGACTCGTTTATTAGGACAGAAATCGAGGCTGATAAAACACACCTACGGATCCAATTACACCAACCCAGGTCGAAACCCATTTTTTTTCTAGAATCAAGATAATAAAATCCCAATCGATCGAGTCATAAGCTTTGCTGAAATATGCCTTAAAGACAGCGTATGGCAATCCCTTTTTTCTTAAATAATCAATTACTTCATTGGAAATTAAAGCACAATCTAGTAATTGTTTACCCGGGCAGAATGTGAATTGAGCTTCACCAAGGCAACTACTTAATCGTCTTGAAAGAACCTTAGCTAGTAATTTGTACTAAGCTGATGGGTCTATAATCCTCCATGGAAGTAGGGGAGTGATTTTTGGGGATGAGAACAATGAACGAATGACTGCGTGCCCATTGTAGAAATTGTGAAAGAAGTTCCAGATTTCATCCTTCAAGTGATCCTAGAAACGCTGAAGAAAGCCAATGTTAAATCCTTTCGGGCCCAGAGCGTGCGTTACGTTCATGGCAAATAGAGCTTCCTTGATTTCATCCAAAGAAAACTCATGTTCTAGATGGACAACTCTCTCTGGAGAAACTTGATTCAGACTGCACTCAAAATCTTTTAGTTTGATTGTAGGGTGAGAGTTATACACCCTCTTGAAGTAATCCTCTATGGCTCCCTTAATCTGATTTGGGTCTTCCAACGTCTCATCAGCAACCTTCAAGGAGAGAGTAGAATTCGATCTCCTCATTGATGAAGTAACCGAATGAAAGAACTTTGAATTGCGGTCGCCAGCTTGGAACCATTTAACACGAGATTTTTGAGCCCATTCACGTTCCTCTGTTCTATACCGGGCCCAAAGTTTCTCCCTTATCTTGGATAATTCTCATAACTTTGCCTGACTTGCCTTTCCAGTTTGCAATTCAATCTCGAGTTCTAGCTGTCGATGCTCTAAACACACCGTTAACTCCGAATCATTTTTGAAGCCTTTTGAGGCTAGTTTACACGATTTTACAGTGAATCTGATGCCTTTGCCCGCAACCTCCTTACAACACTTGGAGATGATGCCCATCACTTCTTTTTCCTCTGCCCAATGATCGAACCACCTGAAAGGTTTATGGCCCCAATCCAGATTAGGACAGTAGATGGATATTGGATTATGATCTGACAAACTTTTTGGCAAGATTTTCTGAATGGCGTTTGGCCACTTTAGAAGTAACTCTGGGGATATGAGGAATCTGTCCAGCCTACTCGAGGTAGGGGATTCCCTCATATTTGACTAGGTATTGGAACCACCTTGTAACGGAGGATTTATAAGATTTAGATTCTCTATGAAATTTGAGAAAACCCGCATGGCGGATCTGTTGGTTGAAACTGATCATGTTTGCTCCTCCGGTCGACGAACTATATTGAAACCTCCACCTATCAATATTGGATCTGGAAACTTATTCAATATAGAGCTCAACTCGGTAAACGCTAAGTGTCTTTCTGCATGGTCGTTTGGGGCGTAGATGTTAACCAAAACAACTTTCAGCTTTACAGGGAGTATACATCCGTGAATTATGATGAAGTTTCTATGTATGATATTTACTTCCATAGCGAAAAAATTATTTTCCCAGATTCAGATGGAGAGTACGCCATTTTAAAATCTTGGGAGCCTCCAGTAAGATATCAATTTTGTTTCTTGAAGAAAAATTACACGAGGTTTATTTGCACGCATCAGCTTCCTCACGGCTGCCTTCTTTTCCCTTCTGCCCAGGCCTCTAATATTCCAAGAAATAAAATAGGCCTCTAATATATATATATATATATAATAAATAAAAAAGTATCCGTATTTTCTTAAAAGTTAGTAAAAAAGTACTTTACGGCAGTATAAACAAATTTTACAGCAGTTCTCAAAAGTTTATTATTTTTTTGTTGTTTGTAACAGTCTTTAGTCGTTTTGCTAGTTTTGTATATAAATAAAATTTATCATTTTATATGAAAGTTTTAATTTTAAATTTGTTTTCTTGTTTTTTGTTTCGCATTGACAGATTCACATTACATCTGCTTTATTTAGTTTGTCTTTGTGAAAATATTGCATGTTTTTCATTAGTTTAGTATTCGTATGACGAGTATCAACGAACATTCTTAGCAGCGAAGATAAGTGGTATGTGACATTTATGATCTCTTTTTATGATTTTGTCGATACGCCAAGAACCAACAGTAGAAGATTTGCTTTCTTTATAGAGCGTTTTGTTCAATGTTGTTGATTGTCGGATTTCATTCAGAAGACTTATGTGCAAGTCTTCTTGAAAGTGAGGAACTTTGATTTTTTACGTCTTTCACACTCTTTGAAGTTTATTCTTTTATGTTATTCACATTGAATTCTTAATATTTAGGTGTAATTCTTTTGTAAACTCTCTCACTTTGAATATAATTCAGTATTTTTTTTTCTTGTTAAAAACTTATTATATTATTTTATTCTCTCCGTCTCATTAATGTTGTCCCTTATTAATTTTTTAAAAGTAAATTTTTTTAAACTTTGACCATGATTATTTTAAATAATTAAATTTTATAAAATATATATTTTAAAACTATTTGATTGAAGATTTATAAAATATATATATTTTTTATATTTTTATTAATAATAAATTTTAAATAATAATAAGTTAAAATTAAAAAATTGACAGAAAAAATAAATAAAAGACAAATTTAATGGGACAAAGTACCCCTTAATAAATTGAAAAATATTTTGATCTTTCGTAAGATCAATTCAACCCCTCTTGCCACGTCATCATCCCACGTGTACTGCCACATCAGCATCGTTGACCGCCACGTCAGCATCATGGATTGCCACGTCATCACCGTTAACTGCCACGTCAGCACCGTAACGGTCAACGTCGGTCAAAAAGTCAATTTGATCGATTTCATGAACTGGAAGGCCACATTGAATGCACTTTTCGACGAGGGGCGAAATTGCATTTTTGAGTCGAACTTAGGGACAAAAGTACCCCTTTAACCTTTTTCTTTTTTACATTCACGATGTGTCAAATCTGTAACAAGTGCTGTCTCTCTCCTCAAGTTTTATACTTTTTAACATTTGTCGAATGCAAAAAAAAAAAAAAAAAAATTAACCGTATTGAAATCACTGAAAATTTTTAAGTGTGAATCATTAATCCCATGTTCAAAGTCATGTCTAAATGCATGCGCAGTGCATGTACAACTGTACAAGACACTTTCTCCGTATAAGGCTGTTATTGAATCGAATATCGAATGAACTCTTCATGAATTGTTCCGTGTGAAGTACGTTTATATTAGTTTATTTATTAAACGAACGAGTGTAAATAATTTTTTTATTCGTTTACTTAAATTAACGAATACGGACATAGGACTCGTTCATTTATTTACGTTCGTAAACGTTCGGTAATCGGTTCATTTATGTTCTATGTTCTTTTAAATTCATTCACATATAGTCATTTATATTTATTATTTTTCGTAACAAAAGTGTCATATTTAAAAAAAATTAAAAATATATATTAAAAATAGGCTTAAGGGTTCAATAAGCCCCTAAACTTTTGTAAAAATTCAATTAAGCCCCTAAACTTATTTTGCACTCAATTAAACCCTCAAATTCAAGAAAAAAACTAATTTTACCCTTTAAAACATTGCCGTTATAGTTGCAAAGATTTTAAAAGTGGCTACATCCCTCTAAAGTAATCCTCTCTCATAATTCTAAAGGTTAAACTCTAAGTCTATATTTATAGACTCAAATACTTAGTCACCAAAAAATTTTATTCAATAAGTTTTCTTAACTAATATAGATATTACTCATTAAAGTGACCTCTAATTACAAAATAATCCTTAACCACTAAAATTACAATAATATTTAACTTAATTACCAATAAGAAATTGAGTCGGAAAAACTCATGCATGTATTCTGAGGGGTCGAAAAGTGAGAAAGATGGGTAACTATTGGGAAAAGTATTTTAGTGTCCAACACTTATTTGTAATGATATATAAGACTATGTTTTGATGATATTCTTTGTCTCTTTAACTTATTTTTTACATAAAATATTTTGTTTCATTTGTAATGATGGGAGACAAGTTCCCTAGCCGTGAAGTGGATCAATGAGCCTGCAATAACACCACCTGGGTTTCATGAAATGGTGATGAAGTGCAGATATGTATGTGAATTGATGGGATGGTCTGTAAGTTGTAATCTCAAAGAGAAGAATATAGCTGCTCATAGACTAGCGATAAACGGTTCATCAGGCAAACGAGTTTGGATAAATGTAAATTCAGTAATATAGGGCAAGAAGAAAACTGGGAATGTATGTGTAATGTAATCGAAACAATAAGTCGTGTATTGTTTTGGACGTCAAATAAAATCAAAAGGCACTCTTTCCACCTAATTAGGATGTAGAGGGGTTTGTAATGAGGCCTTACCTTTAAAAAAAATGATGGGAGACAAGTTAATAAAATTTCTGAACGTAAAATATTATTAAAACGTGAATTGTACAACCAAAAAACTGAATTTTATCTTTGACTTTTGTAAACATATATTCTTAATTATTAATATTAATTTTACAAACATTTTTATTTTTATTTTCAAAGCAAAAACAGTATGGAAATCTACAATGTACTTAACCAGTTTCCTTACTGTGTATTGGTTATTGGATTTATAAAAGGATAATTATAGGATCATCATTGAACTTTGTTCCATGATTTATTTTGGTCACTGAATTCTGAAAACGGTCAATTTACTCACTAAATTTTATTTTTCGACCTAATTTGGTCCTTTTAAATTTTTTATTAATATTTTGATATAATTTGACATATTTTATTATTACTTAATGTAAAAAATAATTTAAATAAAAACCAATTATATTTTATTATTATTAAATAAATCGGTACTTTACTGGAACATTGAAGTTTCTCACTACTATCTGTAAAGAACTAAATCGGGTTCGAAGGAATTTTCTTTGGCATATTAATTGGGTTCTCCGCTCTCCGTTGTTATGTTGTTTTTGGGTTCTCTTCTTTGCCATGTAATGTCACTTTTAAATTAATTCTTTTTCAAAAAGATGAAACATATTTCAAAAGTTTGGAGATTTCCTTAAAGTTCCAGTTTTCAAAGCAGGGTTATTAATCAATGCTTTAACATTGTCATGCTAATTGTATTCCTGTTTTCATCTCAGCTTTAATAAGAGTGTTATTAATTAAAATATTCTTAAATTTTTAGGCAATGAAAGAATTGCACGCAGCGTGATGGCCGCTGCTGCAAAACATTTAACACCTGTTTTTTTGGAGCTTGGAGGAAAGTGCCCCAGTCGTAGTTGATTCAGACATCAATTTACAGGTAAGCATAACAACATAGACTTTAGTTTGCCCTTTGCTGGTTACTTGAATTTCTAAAACGATTTTGATATAACAAATTGTTTAAGGATTAAATTATAAAAGTATATAAATTTTTAAATACTCAAAAGTCTTACAAAATGATAAGGATTTTGAACTAAAATTTGTTTCTAAGACAAAAACTTAAAACCCAAAATTTTCTAAGTATTTTATACTCAACTGACCAAAAACGGCCAGACATATCGATACACCCTTAGGTGTTCCGATACGAGTTTTAACTACTAGATTTTTAATCGGCAAAGCGTACCGATACGATTGTACCCGTATCGATACGGTCTTCATCTAGGTCTGTCAATTTGTTTTTACCTCCTAAGTTATTTTGAGCTTAATGTCCTTTTAAATTCTTATTGATATAACAAAAAGGGGAGAAATGGTTTGAAAAATTGATTTTTCAAGAGAATAAGGGGAGCTTTAATTTCATTCAAATTTTAAATCTCTTATTCAAAATTTTAAAATACAAAGGGGAGAGAATCCCAAACAATTTTTCAAGTTGGTTTTATTATATCAAAAGGGGAAGATTGTAGAACTAAGTGTTTTGATATAATAATTGAAAAATATTTTAGACTAAATTGAAAAGAATTTAAAATATGTTTTTAGTCAAAAACAACTTGAAAATATGTTTAAGGGTTTTACAATGCTTTGGAATGATTTAAGAGCGTTTAAAGTAGTCAAAACCATGTTTAAAGTAGTCAAACAAAGTTTAGAGGCTTAATTGATTTTTTTATAAAAGTTTAAGGGCTTATTAAACTATTAAGCCTTAAAAATATGAAATAAAAAGAAAAAATAAACAATACTCAATGTACGAAACTCTAGACTTCTTAAGGAAAAAATAAACAATCTTTGATCGATTTGTAACGGTTGCCTCCTTAGCCTAAAAAAGAGGGAAGAATTCTTTAGTGAAGTAGTTGAAATCCTTAGTGGGAGAGCTAAGGTAGTGGATGTAGAGCTTGTTAGAAGCTTGAACCGCTATAAATTATTGTGTTTTCAATTTTTCATTTTCCAATTGCCTCCATTCAAAATTTTAATTGTCAATTCACCCTCTCTTGGCCTTCCACCATTGATTGACTATCTCAAAAATTGGTATCAGAGCTACACTTATTGGAAGGCTATATAAAGTGAACTGCCGCACAACTCACCAAAAAGCCAAATATACAGGCTATATAAAATCATATATAGGGGGAAAACCTAACTCAGCTTGAAAACTCGACTAAACTGATCGATCTCCTATTAACCCGATATTGGCCCGACCTGAATCAACGACCCAAAAATAAACAACATAAAATCAATCGAACCGAACATCAACTAACCCGACATCTCGTTCCGATATCCAAACCGAAATCATCAAAGACTCGAATTAAAACCGAACTAAATTCAAACTAACTCGAACCGAACTTAAATTGAATATACGGAAAACTACACCGTTAGTCCCCAAACTATTATCGTTTTCCTATTTTGGTCCCTAAACTATGTTTTTCGACAAAATCGTCCTTTCTGTTACATAGTTCTCCTGTTTTGGTCCTCCGACGTTAAATAGCTAACGGTTTTGCTGACGTGACATTTTTTAAATATTTTTTTAATCATTTCTCTCTCCTCTTAAAAAAATGCCATGTCAGCAAAACCGTTAGCTATTTAACGCCGGGGACTAAAACAGGAGAACTATGTAACAGAAGGGACGATTTTGCCGAAAAACATAGTTTGGGGACCAAAATAGAAAAATGGTAATAATTTGGGAACCACCGGTATAGTTTTCCCTTTAATATAATCAGACTGAAATGACCCGAAACTCTGGCTAGAAATAGTATAGACCCAAGGTCCAGATGGGGCAATAAGCCCCTGAATATTAGGACATTGTCCTTTGGAGCACGACCCACTTTGTTTTGGTGTTATATTAACTGTGTGTAGACCTGACAAACTTGACTCGAGACTCGAAACCTGAATCTAATTACTTGAATCGAGACTTGATTTTGACTCGAATATGATGATCCAAAGTTGACCCAAAATAAACCGAACCGAAATCGACCCAAATTTTTTTGTTGAACCGAAGTGGACCCGAATCGGTTTGACCCGAACCGAAAGCTTAACCGAATATTGACCCGATTTTCACCCGAAAATTAAGATAAAATAAATGAATAATTTATTTTTAATATTATATATTTTTAACAATATAATAAATAATAAAATGAAATATGTTTTATTATCTTTTTGTACTATACCATGGAAGAGACAGTTGCTCTTGTCAAAGTTGTGGTATAATAACATTTTATGTCATTTTGGCTAAAAATTAAATCTTAGAAATTAAAATGAACAAAAATATAATTATATTAAATTAATAGACTAAATTACAAAAATTAGTTAACTTCGACTAAAAGTAAATTTTTAGAGACTAAATATCACTAAGGGAGGGGATTTCTATATTCGAAGTCTAAACTGTGGGGATACTTGTGACTAAATTAAATTAAACTAAAAATTAAAGTTGAATATTAGTACTAAAATGTAACATTTTAAATGCAACATGACCTAAAAAGTAATTAATCTCTAGCTTAAAAAGTTGGTGGCTTATTTCCCTAAAAAAATTTGTCTTTTCCCTCTCTATTTTCACCAATTGTTTTTTTTCAATCTAGCTTAAAAAATTGGTGGCTTATTTCCCTTCGAAATTTTGTCTTTTCCGTCTCTATTTTTACCAATTGTCTTTCTCTTTTTTTTAAAAAAAAATTTAATTGAGTTTCAATTTAGATTAATTTAATTAAAATTCCACATTTAGTTTTAGAATTATTTTAATTATGTCCGTGATTTATGCTTCTAAATTTTAGTTAGCTCAACTAGATCCTAAATTTAATAAACTAATTCATTTCAATTATTATTATTATTATTATTATTATTATTATTATTATTATTATTATTATTATTATTATTATTATTATTATTATTACATATAATAAACTTTGATTTAATATAATTATACACAAAATTTTGATATGGATACATGAAGCTTTGATCTAAATATTTAATCAAATTCAAATGCATAGATTAACAAGTTGAATCAAAATTCATCTCATACACCAATAACTCTAAACTAAACCATAAATACTAAACCTCAAACCCTAAACCCAACTCAAACCGAATTGACCAGAAAATTCAAATGTTGACCCAACCCGAAATCGATACGAACGACCCGATTTTGACATGAACCGAAAGCAACCCGAACGACCCGATTTTGACCCGAACCGAAAGCGACCGATCCGATATTGACCGACTCGAAAACAACCGATCCGATTTTGACCCAATCCAATACCCGAACTGGATC
Source organism: Hibiscus tridactylites (assembly GCA_958450335.1). NCBI lineage: Eukaryota > Viridiplantae > Streptophyta > Magnoliopsida > Malvales > Malvaceae > Hibiscus > Hibiscus tridactylites. The sequence goes on along the minus strand of OY288275.1, from coordinate 17,450,886 downwards.
CGACTCATCACAAACCCGAATTAGACCCGAACCGAATCTAAACCGATTCTAGATAGACCTGAAACGACCCGAACCGAAATGACCCGAACCGAACCCAAATTGAACGATCTGATTGCCACCTCTAACTGTGTGTGTACAATCCGCTACGACATCTAGTGGTGTTAAAAATACCTGATTCAGCTGACTCGGCCCGTTGACATGTCGACCCGATCTATAATTTTTTTTCCCGGATAGTTGGGCCGGGTCAAGGCCGAATTTTTTTTATAACCGGGTACCCGACCCGACCAAGTACTTTTAATATATATATATATATATATATTTAATTTAGATTATTTAATATTTTTACCCTAGAAGTAAACTTAAGTTTATATTTTTGTATCATGTACTCTTAAAATTTACATTTTTTTTGAAAGCTAAGGTGATTACAAGTAGTATATGTTCTAAAATTTACATTTTTATGAATATATATTTTAAAATATATATTTAAATATATATTTTATGAATTTATTAATATTAGATTCGAAGGAAAAAAAATTACATTTTTAAAATATATATTTTATGAATTTATTAATATTAGATTCGAAGGAAAAAATCACAATTAAAAATAATATTTTAATAACATTATTTCGGGAATGCATAGACTTGAATTATTTAAAGCTCTGTGGTAATAATATATGGTAGCCGAATATTTCAATCTAAAAAATTTAAATAATCAATTTATGTATTTTCAAAAAATAGATTAAAAAATTGAATCGGGTACTTGGTCCCAATTTCACATGTACCCGAGTTTTATAAGTACCCGATTAACGAGTACTCGGTAACCACGGCCCAGACACGGGCCGAAAATGTACTTCCCAAAGAACAGAGTACTCAACAACTCTGGTACCCGAAAATCAGGGTACCTGGATTTGAACACCCCTAATAACAACAGTTTATCCTATGGGCTGGGTGGGCTCCGAACTAACACCGATATAGACAATTTTATTGTCACATGTAGGGGTGAGCCAGTGACGGAGTCAGTATTTGAGATTGGAAAGTAAACTTATATATTTGAAAAGTGAGGGGTCAATGTACAATTAATTCATTTTTTCTAAAAAAATCTACATTACAAATGTAAAAGAAAAAAAATTGAGTTGGGGGAATGGACCTTCCCATGCCCTATATCCCTCAATCTTTGGGTGATCGTTCAATCGAGTTGAGCCCGAAAAATTGAGTTATTTGAGTTGATGCATCATATTTTACAACTCTAACTTTATTTGAAAATTTTTCGATTCGAGTTGAGTTTATGGATTTCAAGTCTAGTTCGAGTTGAGTTTTCGAGTTCCTATACAAATTTAATAACAATTTAGTCACATCATTCATGTATTATTTAGGTCAAGACTAGAATTTGAAAATTCAAAATAGGATACAAAGACTAAATCTATAACTCACACATTTTGCAAGTGTTAATAACAAATGTTGGGTTTTTATGTGCTCAATTTTCTTCAACCGTTCTAGCTCGCCAAGTGTGGAGAAGTTGGATATTTGGGTGTTTTAGTGGGAGGTGAAAATTGGACAATAAGACACAAGGATTTATATTGGTTCGGCCTTATAACAAGCACCTACATCCACTACCTTAGCTTCCCACTAAGGATTTCAACAAATAACTCCTGAATTTCTTCCCCTTTTCTAGGCTAAGGAGGCAACCTTTACACACTCAAAGCTTTCTAACCCAAAGCTTGAGTAAACCCTCTTTACAAGAGAAATTCTAAAGCAAACTTTAAATCTCTCTAATAGGTATTTGTTTGCACTATGAAGCTCTCACCTAAAACTCAAACACTTGAGAAAATGTAACAATGTTTAGCTCCCTAGTGTTGTCTATACAGGAAAATGAACAATTAAGCTCTAAGACAATTTCTTGATCATTATGTTGTTGACAATTGAAGCATTAGTATACTATTGATGCTTGGAGGTCCCTTTTATACTCCCAATTTATAGCCGTTGAGGACCGTTGGGGATATTTTGGAGTCGTTTGAGACTTTATTTCTCACCATAAATGATGCTCTGTAGACGTCTGTTTCGAAACAATTGAACCCGTTTCAAAACGCCCTTCTTCAGAACTAGCCGTTGAAGTCTGATGCAGCAAGCCGTTTCGAAATGCCTCCGACCGTTTCGAAACACTCATGATCTGTATCGAAACGATAGCAACCCCGTTTCGGAACGAGTGACAGTTGAGCTCCAATTTAAAAAGCCGTTGGGGAAGTTTTGATCGTTGGGCGTATCGAAACACCAAAAAGGTGTTTCGAAACGAAGACCTTTCGTATTGAAACGGGAAAGCCCTGTTTCGGTACGGGTTTTGGCAGTTTCAAACAGTTTCGATACAGGTCTTCCTATTTCGAAATGTGTACCTTGAAAACTCTTGTTTGGTTACTTAAAATCGTTTTAAACCTTGCCAAAACCATTTATAAACACCCACAAACTTTTTTGGACTTAAAGGCACTTTTGAAATCTTTTCAATTTAGTCCAAAACTATTTTTCAATTATTATATCAAAACATTAGTTCTTCAATCTCTCCCTTTTTGATATAATAAAACTAACTTGAAAAATTGTTTGGGATTCTGCCCCTTCAAGTTTAAAATTTTGAATAAGAGATTTCAAAATAGACAAGTAATTAAAGCTCTTAAAGCTCCCCTTATTCATTTGAAAATACAATTTTTCAAACCAAACTCTCCACCTTTTTGTTATATCAAAAAGAATTTAAGTAACTTTAAGTTCAAAATAACTTGGGAGGTTAGAAAAAAAATGACAAAAACTAAGAATTTTGGTTTTAAAATGGCTTCCCCTTACTCAAAGCATCATCAAGATATTAGTCCAACATATATGATAATCTAGTTGAAAAAAAAAAGATAAATTAAATTAAACAACTAAAACAACTAGATTTTACCACACTTGAACTCAAGGGAGGAAGTGAAGCCTTCCTTCTTCAAGTGTTCTTCCTTGTGTACATGGAGCTCCCCCTCAATGTTTGGACTTGTTGACCCATCTCCATCACACCTAACATAAGACAATCAAATAATTTTTGGTATCCAAATTGCTTTTGATCCATAGACATTAGTAGCACAAAGTTTAGTCCCATTAGGAATCCATTTTTCAATTTCATCCTTTTTAGTTGAAGTACTTAGTCCTTTTGGGACCCAAATACTTCTAAAAATTTTACCATTTATAAATTTAGGGGCACTAGATTTACATGAAATTTTGATTTTCCAAAATTATTTTTCTTTTCAAGCTCTTTGGAAATCAAATCTTTTTCTTCTTGAACTTTATGAAGCAATTTTTGTAAATTAACACATTTTTGTTCAAACTCATTGAGTTTTGCTTCAAGTTCAATTGTGGTTTTAGAAATCAAATCATTTTGAATTTTCAAATTTGAAATTACATTCTTGTTTTTCAAAATGTGATTTTTAAATTCTAAAACCAAATCGTCATAGACATCTTGTAATTCATCAAAAGAATATGAACATGAAGTAGATGAATTAGAAGTTACCCTTCAATCTTCTTCGATGGCCATAAGGGAAAGGTTGGCTTGTTCATCATCGGTGGAGTCTTCATCACACCATGTACCCACATATGTCTTCTTCTTATGGCTTGAAGTTCTTGCCCTCTTCTTTTTCATAGATTCTCATTCTAATTCTTTCATTGCTTTCTTCATGAAAGGGGCACACTTCTTGAAGAGATGAACTATCTCTTCTTCTTCATCCCCCTCCTCACTTGTATCAACATGGTTGCACTTGGAGGACTTGAGAGCAATGACATTCGTGTGGATGCCTAGCTCCATGATTTTCTTCTTCCCCATCTTTCTTATCTATTCATTCTTCTTCTCTTCTTCTTTATCCTTCTTCATGATTTTGTGAGTGAGAAGTCACCCCATGAGTTCATCAAGCTTCAAGGTCTTGAGATTCTTGTCTTCGATGATGGCGGTCCTTTTTGAGTCCCATGACTCGGGAAGAGAATAAATAAGATTTTGGACAAGCTTTTCTTCTGAAATGACTTCTCCATAACCCTTGAGTCCATTGGTGATGGTGGAGAATCAATGGAACATCTTCTCAATGTCCTCTTCCGGATCCATTTTGAAGTTTTCATACTCTAGGTTGAGGAGGCCGATCTTGGTCTCTTTTACTTCGTTTGTTCCCTCGCCAAACTTCCTTGGCACTCTCGCAAGAAGAAATCTTCTCGTAGATATTGAGGCTAAGTGCACAAAAGATGAAGTACAAAGCCTAGCAATTCAGCTCCATCTTCTTATGATCGTCAGCACTCCACTCCGCCTTGCTTCCTTTTGGTACGAATGGGCCATCTTCAATAATATACAAAGCTTGTAGTCTTTGGATTTGACAAAGAACATCATCCTCGTCTTCCAATAAGCATAATTGGTCTCGTCGAAGAAATGTGGCTTGTCGGTGGATTGCGCCATTGAGCCGGTTGTTTGAGATGTTGATCGAGCTTGCCGGATCACCTCAACAGGGTGTTAATCCTCTTCAATTGAGCCAAGCTCTGATACCAATTGTTGGGTTTTTATGTGCTCAATTTCCTTCAACCGTTCTAGCTCGCCAAATGTGGAAAAGTTGGATATTTGGGTGTTTTAGTGGGAGGTGAAAATTGGACAATAAGACACAAAGATTTATAGTGGTTCGACCTTCTAACAAGCACATATATCCACTACCTTAGCTTCCCACTAAGGATTTCAACAAATTCACTTTTGAATTTCTTTCCCTTTTCTAGGCTAAGGAGGCAACCTTTACATACTCAAAGCTTTCTAACTGAAAGCTTTCTAACCCAAAGCTTGAGTAAACCCTCTTTACAAGAGAAATTCTAAAGCAAACTTGAAATCCCTCTAATAGGTATTGTGAAACCGATATTTTAATTTTGATATAACTAAAGAACCTAAGGACTAAATTGAAAATGTGAAAACGAATTTTTAAGTCCTCAAACATCCCTATATGATTTACAGAATATGCCCAAGTTAAAAAACTAAGTTTATCAAATATTTTCTAAGTGTTCTTAAAGCCAAAACAGTAATTTCGACACTGCCAACCCGTGTTTCGAAACAAGTATTGAAACGACTTTAGAACATAGAGAAACTGTATCGAAACGACATTCAGTGTTTCGAAATGGTTCTTCATTTGATTTGAGAAATATGACCGTTGCAAGTTTTTAACTGATTTTTAACAAACCGTTAAGGCGTATCGAAACGATTTCAAGCCGTTTCGATACGACCCTTGACAGTGGCAAAAGTGTTTCGAAACAAGTTTCGAAACGGCTCTTAGCGTATCGAAACAGGTCAGACCATTTCGATACGGGCTCTTTAATGCACCCCAACGACTCTTTCTATTTTGGTCTGTTTCGAAACAGGGTCGGGCGTTTCAAAACGGTTGGTTGCAGACTGCATTTATGGAGGTGAGATAACACCCCCAACGACTCTATTGATGAATGCAACAACCACAACGGCTAGAAATCAATGAGAAGGTATAAAAGAGACCTCTAAAAGCTCCAGCAACAACTATTGATCCAAAAGCAAACATCCAAACATCAAATCCAAGCATTTGTACCTGAATCCCAATATTGTCTAGAAACCCCAATTGTATTTTTCATTCTTATCATTTCAATTGGGTTGAGTGCTTGTAATTGGGCTACAATTTGTATTGAGAGATACTTTCTTAGCCAGCAAATTCTTTGTTTTATTTGTGTGAGGATTGAGTTAAATTTTGGGTAGAAAATTTAACCGAAAATTGTAAAGGTTACCTCCTTAGCCTAGAAAAAGGGGAAGAGCAATTAGTGGAATTGTTGCAAATCCTTAGTGAAGCTAAGGTAATGGATGTAGAGTTCATTTGGAACTTGAACCACTCTAAAATTCCTTGTCTATCTTTTTAATTTGCAATTTCCACCACCTAGACCTTTAAAAATCCAATACACCCCTTCTTGGTTCACTTCGATCATTCGATCCACTCAACAATTGGCATCAGAGCCTACCTCTTTGAGGATTAACAACCACAAGAGGAGTTCCTAGGAAGAGTGTGATCATCCAAAAATCAAGAGATGGGTTCTACCTCCGGTTCGGGCATGTATGAGTCTCAATCCACTACAAAACCTCCATTCTTCAATGGTGACAACTATCCGTTTTGGAAGAATAGAATGCGCCTCTTCATCAAGTCCAATGACTACTTAGTTTGGGATGTAATTGAAGATGGCCCCTACATTCCATTGAAGCAAGATAGTGAAGGGGAGATGGTTTTGAAGAAAAAGGTGGAGATGAGTGAAGAAGAAAGGAGAAAGATTCAAATAAATGACAAAGCTCTCCACATGCTCTTTTGTTCATTCGGACCGGACATCTACTCCAAAGTGTCATCCATTGAGAGTGACAAAGAAGTGTGGGACACTCTTGAGACTATCTATGAGGGAACCAATGATGTCAAGGAAACTAAGATTGGAATTCTCAATCTTAGTTATGAAAATTTCAAGATGAAGCCCGATGAGACGGTGTCCAAGATGTTTGATCATTTCTCCACCATAGTCAATGGTCTCAAAGGATTTGGAGAGACAATACCGGAAGACAAGCTTGTCCGGAAGCTACTCTATTCACTTCCCGAATCTTGGGATGGGAAGAGAACCGCCATCATAGAAGCTAAAAATTTGAAGACTTTAAAGCTTGATGAGCTAGTGGGTTCTCTCCTTACTCATGAGATTATGAAGCAAGGAAGGGAAGAAGAGAAGAAGAAAGAAGAGAAGAGAGTAGAAAAGCTAGAGGTTGAAAAGAAGAAGAAGATGAGAATAGCTCTCAAAGCTTCATTACTTGAGGAGAGCTCTTCTAGTGAGGAGGATGAGCTAGAATAATTGGCTATGATAGCCAAATGATTCTCACGCTTTATGAGGTCCAACCGGGGAAGAAAAATTCAAAGGAAGATGGACTTCGAAGGTAAAAACAAAGAAGCAAGGGATCAAATCATTTGCTTCGAGTGCAATAAACCCGACCACATACGTTCGGAGTGCCCTCAACTCAAGAAGAAGGGCTTTGAGAAGAAGAAGAAGCTCAAAGCCAAGCTTGCTACTTGGAGTGATGAGGAGTCATCCAAGGATGACGAACAAGAAGTGGCCAACCTTTGCCTCATGGGACTTGAGGAAGATTCCTCCATGGTAACCTCTAACTCATCATCTTTAGATTTTACATATGATGAATTAAATGATGCATATGATGAGTTGCAAGAGGTCTATGATGAATTAGTTGAGAAATATAAGGATTCGGTCATTAGGAAAAAGAAAATCATTTTGGAACTAAATGATAAAAATGACTTACTTTCTCAAGCTAATTTAAAACTTGAGAAAAAGATATTAGGGTTGAAAAATGAACTAAAATTTTTTCAAGATGAAAATATTGATCTTAATTATCTTTTATCTCAATGTAATAGTGAACACCAAAAGGTGTTAGATGAGCTAAATAAGCTCAAAGAGTCTTTTAAAAATGTTGGTAGTGTCAAACATGAAATATGTGAATCTTCAAAAACAAACCAACCTAAGAAAAAGACTAATTACTACAAACAAGGTAGCTTTCCTAGACATAGTAGAACTAAAAGGATTAGAAGTGTATGGGTTCCTAAGGAACTTGTAAAATCTAATAACATTGTTGCTATGTCACCTTGGATTCCCAAGGGAACCAAGGTTTTGGGAGCTAACACTCATGGACCCAAAATGATTTGGGTACCAAAAACAAAAGCTGAATATCTTTGTTTGTAGGGGGAGCATTGCTACAAGGCCAAAGCACAAAGTCAAAACTCATGGTACCTTGATAGCGGATGCTCAAGGCATATGACCGGAAACAAGAGTAGATTCATGGATCTAAAGCGAAAAACTGGAGGAGTGGTGACATTTGGTGACAACTCCAAAGGCCACATTAAAGGTATTTGCTCCATAGGTAATCACTCTACTATTCTCATTGAAAATGTCTTGTATGTCGATGGTCTCAAACATAACTTATTGAGCATAAGTCAATTGTGTGATAAGAGATTTAATGTTTTATTTGATAAAAATGAGTGCAAAATTGTTGACATTAAATATAATAATATTATGCTCATAGGTCATCGCATAGGAACATATACATGGTGCATCAAGATGACACATACATCTCATGCATGCTTAGTAGCACAAAATGAAAATGATGCATGGTTGTGGCATAGGAAACTAGGACATGCTAGCATTAGTGTTTTAGAAAAACTAGTTTCCCTTGATCTAGTTAGAGGTTTACCCAAGATTAAATTCTCAAACGATAAAATTTGTGATGCATGCTCTAAGGGTAAACAACATAAGTCTTCCTTTAAATCCATTAATGATGTTTCTACAAGTAGATGTTTACAACTTATCCATATGGATTTATTTGGGCCAATTAGGACTATGAGCTTGGGTGGTAAATCTTATGCATTTGTACTTGTTGATGATTTTTCTAGATTTACTTGGGTTTTATTTTTAAGTACTAAAGATGAGGCTTTGGAAAAATTCATCACATTTTCAAAACTAACCCAAAATGATCTTGAACTTAGAATTTCTCATATTAGAAGTGATCATGGAACCGAGTTTCAAAATTTAGGGTTTGAAGATTTTTTGAATGAAAATGGTATTAGCCACAATTTTTCAGCTCCTCGAACTCCTCAACAAAATGGGGGTAGTTGAGAGGAAAAATAGAACTCTGCAAGAAATGGCTAGAACCATGCTTTGTGAAAATAATTTACCTAAATATTTTTGGGCGGAAGCCACAAACACTGCTTGCTACATTGTAAACCAAGTAATGATTAGGCCAATTTTAAAGAAAACACCTTATGAGATTTTAAAATCTAAAAAGCCTAACATTAGCTATTTTCATCCTTTTGGTTGCAAGTGTTTTGTTTTAAATAATGTAAAAGACAACTTAGGTAAATTTGATGCAAAAAGTGATGAAGCTATTTTTATAGGATATTCTTTAACCTCTAAAGCCTATCGAGTATTTAACAAAAGAACTTTAGTAGTAGAAGAATCTATACATGTTGTATTCGATGATAACCTCATTCCAAGGAAGGATTCTTGTGATGATGATGATGTAGGAATCATAAATGCCTTTGATGGAGGACAAACTTCAGAGGAGGATGAGATTCTAACAAAAGAAGAGGACACACAAGATCCACCTCTTGAAGCCTTGAAGGACTTGGCTCTTGAGGAAAAGGAAGTGAGCTACCCAAGGGAGTTCAACTATGTCAAAGATGGTGAAATCTTGGGTGATCCATTCAAGGGGGTAACCACTCGATCTTCTCTTAGATTAATGAATCATGTTGCATTTATCTCATGCATAGAGCCTAAGAATATAACAGAAGCATTGAAAGATGATTTTTGGATTATGTCTATGCAAGAAGAGTTAAATCAATTTGAGAGAAGTAACTTTTGGACATTAGTTGATAGGCCTAGTAATCAATCTACCATAGGAACTAAATGGGTCTTTAGGAACAAGCTAGATGAGAGTGGTAACATTGTGAGAAATAAAGCTAGACTAGTAGCACAAGGTTACACTCAAGAAGAGAGAATAGATTTTGATGAAACCTATGCACCCGTAGCTAGAATGGAAGCCATTAGGATGTTGCTTGCATATGCATGTTATCATAATTTCAAGCTTTTTCAAATGGATGTTAAAAGCGCATTTTTAAATGAGGAAGTGTAAGTGGAACAACCACCAGGTGAATTTGAGATGAGCATGATGTGGGAGCTCTCATTCTTTTTGGGACTCCAAATCAAGCAAAAGAAGGATGACACCTTCATCAATCAAGCAAAGTACATAAAGGATATGCTCAAGAAGTTTGGCTTGGAGAATGCAAAGCCTCAAGCCACACTTATGAGCTCATCTACAAAGCTTGACAAAGATGAAGGAGGTAAGTGTGTTGACACTAAGCTTTACCGTTCTATGATTGGATCATTGCTTTACCTTACCGCAAGTAGACCAAATATCTTGTTTAGTGTTTGCTTGTGTGCTAGGTATCAAGCTAGTCCTAGAGAGTCTCACCTTATAGCCGTTAAGAGAATCTTTAGGTACCTTAGAGATACTCCTTGTCTAGGTCTTTGGTACCCTAGAGACTCCACCTTCCCTTCATGCTTATTCGGATGCGGATTATGGGGGTTGCAAAATCGATAGGAACAGTACTTCGGGAACTTGTCAATTCCTAGGTAGTATGCTCATATCTTGGTTCTCTAAGAAACAAAATAGTGTAGCCTTATCTACCACCGAAACCGAGTACATATCCTTAGGGAGTTGTTGTGCTCAAGTCCTTTGGATGAAGCAACAACTCTTAGATTATGGCATTAAGGTTGAAACCATACCCCTTAAATGTGATAACACTAGTGCTATATGTTTGACAAAAATCTCATCCAACACTCTAGAACCAAACACATAGAAATAAGGCATCATTTCATTAGAGATCATGTCCTTAAAGAAGATATGGTTATAGAGTATGTAGACACCTTAAATCAATTAGCGGACATATTTACAAAACCTTTAGACAAAGAGCGTTTTTGGTCCCTTAGGAGAGAGTTAGGTCTAGCTAGCCTATCTTGACCTTTTAGGACCTCTTTTGTGCTTAAAATTGCTTGATCTTGTGAAATGCCATGTTTATGTGTTTTTACTCCTAATTTCATCATGCCTATAGCTAGGGGGAGTATGTTTATGTTTGCATATGTTTTTCCTGCTCATTCATATCATTCATGAAAGTTATACCTTAGAAAAATTCATTTTTCTACACTTTTAGAGCCTCATCTGCACTTTCAGGCCCATGTGTATCGAAACGGGTCAACCTGTTTTGATACGGATGATTTAAATTCCTATCTAAGAGAAGGGCGTTTCGAAACGCCTTAACAGGGTTTCGAAACGTTTTGGCTATTGCCAAGGAGTGTATCGAAACAAGTTTCGATACGAGTCAACGGGGCTTCGATACGGTCAAACCCGTATCGAAACGGTCAGCTAAAGTTGTAAAGTCGGTCAATCTTTCATGCCCACGTTTCGCAACGGTCAAGACCGTTCCGAAACGGTTTCGCGGACTGCTTTAAAGGGGCTTTTAATGATAAAGTTCAACACAAATTAAAACACTCCCAAACCCTAAAAACCCTAGACTCGAATTTTTTCTATAAAAACCCTCTAAACCTCTTTGTTTTTCACCAAATCTTGAGGGGTTTTTCTCTTAAACACAAGTCTAAGCAAGCTTCAACAATATTGTGCAAGGATTTTCATCCATTCATCCAAAATCCCAAATTAAGGTATTTTTCCTCTTTTTCTTTTTCCTTCAATTTGTATTCGAATCTTAGGTTAGAAAATTTTAATTTTGTATAGTTTCTATGTTTTGATACTTGGGTTTTTCAAATCTTGTAAAAAAATTTCAAAATCTTCAATTTTTTTGATTCGAATATATAATTTTTCTCTCGTATTTTTTTTTACTATTTTTTCTCTTAAATTTTTTTTGTTTTGTTTTGTTTTGATTTTTTTATTTTGTTTTTAAAAACTTGTTTTTAAACCTAAGTGAGATTTATCATTGGATTGAATTACGAAATCTCATGCATACACTTAAAATTCTTTTCGCTTGCTTAATGTTTTTAGGATGGCTACGAAAAATATTCACAAAAAGCGCAAGACCAGTCAAGTTAGTGACTCGAGTATTCGTCCAAATCTCACCCTGCTCTTTCAAAAATCTCTTCGAACTCAAGAGATGAGGGATCACTTCAAGTATGTAAAGGAGTATGAAGTTCGTCGTGAGTGTGTTATTGATCTCAACTTCCTTGACTCCGAGCGCTTTCTTTTCCGTTACCTCGAGCGTTTAAGAGAATGGGATTTCCTTGTCTTGTTGAGCATCCCGGACATTTGGTACAAACACATGGTACTTCTCTTTAACTCAATGCTCAATTTATCAATGATGAAGATAACTCTGAAGTCGTTGGCCTTGACTCTTTTATCTTAGGGAAAAAGATTGTCGTTAACATCCCTCTCTTGGAGTCTACATTTTCTCTCAAGAATGAAGGAATTGAGAATGAGAGTCACTTTGGTTCTCACACCGGTTCGGTGCTTACTTTGGATGTGCATGATCGTTTCCTCCATTTGATGGTCTCATGGTTCCTTCGCCCCTCCGGAGGTAAATATTCTCACATTCGTCAAGTAGACTATTTTTGGCTTGAGTGTTTCCGTCGTGGTGAGCGCCATATTCTAGTTAAGATCATTTTTGCCGAAATGGTTAACAATGTTAAGCTTTGTGACACCGATGCACTGAAATCCTTCACTTATGGAACGGTTTTAAGTCACCTCTTTAGCACACTTAATCTTGATTGCACCTACGACTCTCCGGAACCCCGAAAGTCAAAAATTGGTGAGTCCTCTCTCCGTAAGTCCGGTTTTCTCTATGTAAACAATGGACATTGGGAACGTGCTGATAGGGAAGCACCTCCTCCTCCTCCTTCCGTTGAACCTCAACCACAAGCTCAAGTTGCGAACAATGAAGCTCTCACGGCTTTGATTACCGAGCGGTTCAACGCCATGGACAGTAACATGGCTTCGGGCTTTGGTGCTATCAATACACATTTGCAAAATGTAGAGGATCGACTCCAATTCCTTGAGAATTCACACTCAGCTATGGACATGTCCTTCTCCACCTTCTATGGCCAATGGATGAAGTTTCGCCATTCTCAAGTCAAGAGCGATGATGAGACCTCAGATGATGATGGTGACGACGAGGCCTAGGTCTTTCATGACATAACATATTAGCTATGCATTTTAGGATTAAGTTTGCATCTTTATTTCCATTATGTTTTATGAACCTATGCTTTTAGTTTTATTTGGGATTATGCTTTGAACTTATTGTTGAAGATTTATGTTTTGGATATTTTAATTTTATGAATTAATATTATTGTTGCTTATTGCTTATTGCTTAATGCTTATTGCTATTAACCCTATCTCTTCTCTTGAGCCTTGTTTATTATTTTTGATCTAACAAAAAAGGGGAGAAGTAATCTAAGAGCCAAAAATTTGTTTTAAATGTTTAAAGTGTTTTTAAGTTTTAAACCTTGAATTTCAAAGATAAATCTTTTTAAAACTTTCAAAATTAATCTTAAATTGAGGGGGAGTTAGAATGTATTCAAAATTTTCAAAACTCTTAAAAATTATAACTTTGGTTTTGTTATATCAAAAAGGGGGAGATTGTGAAACCGATATTTTAATTTTGATATAACTAAAGAACCTAAGGACTAAATTGAAAATGTGAAAACGAATTTTTAAGTCCTCAAACATCCCTATAAGATTTAAAGAATATGCCCAAGTTAAAAACTAAGTTTACCAAGTATTTTCTAAGTGTTCTTAAAGCCAAAACAGTGATTTTCGAGTCCCTATTTTGAAACAGCCTAAGGCGTTTCGAAACAGTTTTGAAACTGTCAATCCATGTCTCGAAATGGGTATCGAAACGATTTCAACACTGCCAACCCATGTTTCGAAACAAGTATCGAAACAGCTTTAGAACATAGAGAAACCGTATCGAAACGACATTCAGTGTTTTGAAATGGTTCTTCATTTGATTTGAAAAATATGACCGTTGCAAGTTTTTAACTGATTTTTAACAAACCGTTAAGGCGTATCGAAACGATTTCAAGCCGTTTCGATATAACCCTTGACAGTGGCAAAAGTGTTTCAAAACAAGTTTTGAAACGGCTCTTAGCGTATCGAAACAGGTCAGACCATTTTGATACGGGCTCTTTAATGCACCCCAACGGCTCTTTCTATTTTGGTCTGTTTCGAAACAGGGTCGGGCGTTTCGAAACGGTTGGTTGCAGACTGCATTTATGGAGGTGAGATAACAGCCCCAACGACTCTATTGATGAATGCAACAACCACAACGGCTATAAATCAATGAGAAGGTATAAAAGGGACCTCTAAAAGCTCCAGCAACAACTATTGATCCAAAAGCAAACATCCAAACATCAAATCCAAGCATTTGTGCCTAAATCCCAATATTGTCTAGAAACCCCAATTGTATTTTTCATTCTTATCATTTCAATTGGGTTGAGTGCTTGTAATTGGGCTACAATTTGTATAGAGAGATACTTTCTTAGCCAACAAATTCTTTGTTTTATTTGTGTGAGGATTGGGTTAAATTTTGGGTAGAAAATTTAACCGAAAATTGTAAGGGTTACCTCCTTAGCCTAGAAAAGGGGAAGAGCAATTAGTGAAATTGTTGCAAATCCTTAGTGAAGCTAACTTGAACCACTCTAAAATTCCTTGTCTATCTTTTTAATTTGCAATTTCCACCACCTAGACCATTGAAAATCCAATTCACCCCCTCTTGGTTCACTTCGATCATTCGATCCACTCAACATGTATTTGTTTGCACTATGAAGCTCTTACCCAAAACCTAAACACTTGAGCAAATGTAACAATGTTTAGCTCACTAGTGTTGTCTATACAAGAAAATGAACAATTAAGCTGTAAGACAATTTCTTGATCATTATGTTGTTGACAATTGAAGCATTAGTCTACTCTTGATGCTTGGAGGTCCCATTTATACTCCCAATTGAGTTTATAGCCATTGAGGACCGTTGGGGATGTTTTGGAGCCGTTGGAGACTTTATTTCGCACCATAAATGATGTTCTGCAGACGTCCGTTTCGAAACAATCGAACTCGTTTTGGAATGCCCTTCTTCAGAACTAGCCGTTGAAGTCTGATGCAGCAAGCCGTTTCGAAATGCCTCTGGCCGTTTCGAAACACTCTTGATCCGTATCGAAACGGTAGCAACCGCATTTCGAAACGGGTGACAATTGAGCTGCAATTTAAAAAGTCGTTGGGAAAATAGCCGTTGAGGAGGTTTTGACGGTTGGGTGTATCGAAACGCCAAAAGGGTGCTTCGAAAAGAAGACCCTCCGTATCGAAACAAGCAAGCTCTGTTTCAGTACGGGTTTTGGCAGTTTCAAACTATTTCGATACAGGTCTCCCTGTTTCAAAACGTGTACCTTGAAAACTCTTGTTTGGTTACTTAAAAACGTTTTAAACCTTGCCAAAACTATTTATAAACATCCACAAACTTGTTTGGACTTAAAGGCACTTTTGAAATCTTTTCATTTTAGTCCAAAACTATTTTTCAATTATTATATCAAAATATTAGTTCTTCAACAAACTTTGACTATTTTAAACAACGTGGTGGAGAGGAACATTTTATGAGGTTTAGTCCCAAATGAGTAAAAATCACACAAATTTAGATAAAATTATTTAAACTCGAATTATTTAAAGAGAATAACATTTCCTTTTTTATTGGGATCATTTTTGGTTCTATTATTAATAAATATTATCATTGTGGGAAAAAAATCATGCCAGTATATATGATTATGAAATATTTTTAAATTATATTTCAATTTTATTTTTAAAAATTTAATTGTTTAAATCAATAAAAATAAAAAAGTAAATTGTTCCAAAATCTTATAATCTATATCACATATTGTCCTTAATATTCGTGAACCAAACATTATAATCTTTTATATATATTAGAATTGTCTGCTGAAAACCCAATTTCATTTCGATTGGAGGATGCTTTTCCATTGCCAATAGACAACGCATAGTAATCACCAGTCGAGAAGCGATGGCCGAGTGCTGCATACCTTCTTGAAATTACGAGGACGTGTTGGTAGTCATCATACGAAGCTGCCTCGCCTTCTCATTGGTGAAGTAACCGGGGAAAATCCTAGTCCTCACTGGTTTTTGTCTCGGATCCATCTCCGATTCCTCTTCGATTTTATCTTGGACCTCAATTTTGTAACTGGAGTCGAGGTAATCAAGCTCAGATGATAATCCAGACAATGACGCCCAGCCCCTATGGTTAGAATAGTTGGAAATTTGATATGCAATAAATAACCAAAATAAAATCAACATAAAATAAGACATGCCCAAGAGATGATAGTTAACATAGTTCGACTTTAGCTACCTTTACGGATGAGAGAAATAGATAATCTACTATCAAACGTAGAGAAGACGAAGAGTACAAATACATGATATCGCATATAATCACATAACTCAGTATATGTATCCCATAATCTGATGTATCCAAAGCACGCTTCCTACGTCCCTACAATATCCATCTCTACAACATTGTCGTTATAGTTGCAAAGATTCTAAAAGTGGCTACATCCCTCCAAAGTAATCCTCTCTCATTATTCTAAACGTTAAACTCTAAGTCTATATTTATAGACTTAAATACTTAGTCACCAAAAAATTTTATTCAATAAGTTTTCTTAACTAATAGGATGAGTTTACCACGTGCGACGAACACCGCTGAACACCACTAATGTTGAACACCAGTAATGCTGAACACCGCTGAACACCAATAAATTAATTAATAAAAATTTAAAATTTCAAGGACTCATCAAATAATTAATAATTACTTTAAAAAATTTAATTAAATTATTTTATATATATATTAAAATTTTATTTTTTAATAAGGGTAAACTATATATTTAGTAACTCACATATTTCCGTATTTTTATTGAACCGTCATTATTTAAATATTATTTCAATTTGACCCTATTTTTTGTAAAAAAATTATTTAATGCTTAACTCTCAACCTAAAACCCTAAACTATTAAGCCTTAAACCCTTAAACTCTTAAACATATACCCTAAACCATATACCAAATATAATTTTTTTTTTTAAATAATACCTGTCAGGCTGCGTCTGTTCTACCATGATTGCTTTGTTGAGGTTGGATATTGGATTTGATACTGTATACTGTAATAAAGGCTAAGGCGGCTGTCGAAAAAAGTTGTCCGCGAGTAGTCTCGTGTGCCGACATATTGACTATTGCTACCAGGGTATTATAGAACTGGTGGGGAATAATACCAGATAGTATACGTACAGTGCTTTGATTAATTGTTACAGTTATGGCAAACAATAACTCATGTGTGTCCTAATTGTAGGCTGGAGGCCCTTCATTCAAAGTAGAATTGGAATGACGTGATGGCCTTATTTCAATAGCATCCAGGGTAGCAGGAAATCTACCAGAGCCTAATTTCAATCTTACTCTACGAAATGCCATTTTCGCCAAGAACAGCCTTAATCAGAGTGATATGATTGCACTCTCAGAACTCATACTTTAGGCTTCGCTCACTGCAGTCGCTTCGCCAATCGGTTATACTCGTTTTCTCCGTAGTATGTTTAGAGTATAGGTTTAAGAATTTAAGGGTTTAAGGTTTAATAGTTTAGAGTTTAGGTTGAAAATTAAGGGTTAAATTATTTTTGATGAAGAATATGGTCAAATTAAAATAATATTTAAATAATAAAGGTTCAATAGAAATACGGAAATATGTGAGGTACTAAATATATAATTTACCTTTATTAAAAAAAATTTAATATATATAAAAAATAATTTAATTAAATTTTTTAAAGTAATTATTAATTATTTGATGGGTCCTTAAAATTTTAATTTTTTATTAATTAATTTAATGATGTTCAGCGGTGTTCAACATTAATAGTGTTCAGCAGTGTTCGCAATATGTTGTGGAATTTTCCTAATTAATATAAATATTTACTCATTAAAGTGACCTCTAATTACCAAATAATCTTCAACCACAAAAGCTCTTTCTTCTTTTGACAGGTACCGATACGAGTGTTCGTGTAGCGATACGCCTGGTCACTAAACAACTTTTATTGCGAGAAAAATGGCCTCCAACAGCTCTATTGATGACTTCAACCACCCAAACTGCTAGAAATCAATGAAAGGGTATAAAAACAAGTCTTCAATGCTACATTAACAAATATTGAACAAATTTAAAGCAATCAAGCAAAAATCCAACCACTTTGAGCTTTTAGAGTCAAATTCTTATTCCAAACTTGTGTAATCTCAATTGTAATCTTTTGTTTCAAGTTTGGGGTTTGTGAGAACTTGTATATGGGAAAACATATCACCTTTTGGAGGAATATTTAGTTTGTTATTAACTTCTTGTAAAAGAGTGAACCTTGGTCAAGCTTTGGGTAGAAAGCTTTGATCGATTTGTAATGGTTGCCTCTTTAGCCTAGAAAAGGGGGAAGAATTCTTTAGTGAATTAGTTGAAATCCTTAGTGGGAGAGCTAAGGTAGTGAATGTAGAGCTTGTTAGAAGTTTGAACCTCTATAAATCATTGTGTCTTCAATTTTTCATTTTCCAATTGCCTCCATTCAAAATTTTAATTGTCAATCACTCTCTCTTGGCCTTCCACCATTGATTGACTATCTCAACAATTGGTATCAGAGCTACACTTATTGGAAGGATTAACACCCTCTTGATTCAATTCTAGGAGAGATACATAAATCCACATTGAAAGCCATCATGTCTACTTCCGACCTCAACTTGTACGACTCACAATCAACCACCAAACCACCCTTCTTCAATGGGGACAACTATCCATATTGGAAGTGATTATCTTCTTTGGGATGTAATCGAAGATGGACCATCTATCCCGATGAAGCAAGAAGAAGAAAGACAAGTTCACAAGGCCAAGCAAGAAATGACCGATGAAGAAAGAAGGAAATTGCAAGTCAATGACAAGGCCTTGCACATGCTCTTTTGTGCACTTGGACCAGATGAGTACTCAAAGATGTCTTCATGTACAAGTGCAATGGAGGTGTGAGACAAGACCACCTATGAAGGCACCAACGATGTAAAGGAGACCAAGATTTGATTTCTCAACTTGAGCTATGAGAATTTCAAGATAGAGCCCGATGAGAGTATCACCAAGATGTTCGACCGCTTCTCTATCATCGTCAACGGTCTCAAAGGCTTCAGAGAAATCATCCCCGAAGATAAGCTTGTTCGGAAGCTCATCTACTCTCTCTCGGAGTCATGGGATGAGAAAAAGACCGCCATCATTGAGGCAAAAGATCTGAAGACTTTGAATCTCGATGCTCTTATGAGTTCTCTTCTTACTCCTAAGATCATGAAGCAAGGAAGAGAAGAAGAGATAAGAGTAGAAGGTAGAGAAGAAGGAATTAGAGAAGAAGAAACTCAGAATTGCTCTCAAAGCTTCTCTTGAGTAGAGCGATTCGAGTGAGAAGGACAATGAAGAAATGGCTATGCTAGCCAAAAGGTTCACAAGGTTCATGAAGTCCAATAGAGGAAGAAAGTTCCATCGAAGAGGAGACTTCAAGAACAAGAACAAGGAGGAGGAGAATGATCAACTCATATGTTTTGAGTTTAAAAAGTCGGGGTATATAAGGACCGATTGTCTTCAACTTAAAAAGAAGAGCTACTTGGAGTGATGAGGAATCATTCGATGAAGAGGAGCAAGAAGTGGTCAATCTTTGTGTAGTATCCCAAAATATAGCTAGGGAGTAAGAAACTAATTTAATTATGACTTAGGTGCATTTAAGATATATTTAGAATTTAAGTGTAATAGACTAAAGAGTAAAGTATAAGGTTTATTTAATTTTGTGGTTGTTTTAGAAAGACCAAATTAAAAGGCTTTATTTTTTTTTTGCAGACTTGCATGTAAGTCTGTATTAAACTAAGGGACTCGTACACGTGTCATATTGGATGAACATGTGGAAAGGGTTTGAGGATTTGTGTCTCGGTCTTGAAAAGGAGAACAAGAAAAAAATGGTTATCATCTTCTCTTGCTTTCAACCAGCCGAAGGTAGGAGATAGAGTGAGAAAGTTATTTCTTTCACCATTGAAAGTAAGGATCTAGCTTGGTCTTGAAGGGCTCCTTGAATCTTTCATTCGAATAACTCAAGGAAATGTAAGCATTTCTATTATCTCATAATCTCATGATATGAAATTCTGCCATGTTTGAACGGTATGTTTAAGTAGACATATGTGTGCGTGTATGTAAATGCTCGATTTTGAAAAATATAAGTCTGGACTATTTTGATGTGTTAGATAAGTATGTTGGGCAATACTGAGAGAATAAATGTAAAAGTAGGTGAATTGGACTGTTTTATAAGTGAAGTAAATGATAATGGACTGATTTGAAATGTATATAAATCATAAGGGACTGTTTTTGAAGCATGAGTATGTGTATAATTTCTAAAGCTCTTTTTTTGTATATGTATGAAATTCTATGGAATGTTTGGTTATGTACAATTAAGAGTACATAAGAAATTTGGACTATTTTGATCATGCATTAAGGATTATATATAAAAACGGGATTGTTTTACATAATTGAAAGCACTAGTGGACTGTTTTAAATTATATGTACACATGTATGTGAATTTTGGACAGTTTTGGCATGATAGAAAGCTTGTTGGATTGCCTTAAATTTTATGTATACATGTATGAGGTTAACGGACTGTTTTGATAAGTAATTGTGTACACATGATTTGCTGGGCAGATTTGATTTAATTAAGAAAGTTAAGGGACTGTTTTAATGTGTAATTGTGTAAACATGTTTAGCTGCTCTATTTTGAATAAATATGAAAGTATAGAGTCTGTTTGTGTTGGGTCACGCCGGTACATTTCATGATGCAGCGGAAAAATTATTCGGCGATTACTACCAGATCCATGTACAAAGAATGAACCGGGGTGAATAAGGGTGAAGAATTACTTGTTTAAAATATGGAATTTTGAATTTGGAGAAGATGGATATTCAATCACGATTCCACAATGTCGGTTCCTAAGCCGCAACGATAACGCTCAGACCTCTACATAGTTCACCAGATTGAAACGAGCATATAAAAATTCTCTAAATCATTTAGAAGGGAACGAGCATATAAAACTCTTTTAACTATTTAAAGGATTTTTTTTTTCAAAAAGCATTAATCACTGCTAGATCTCCCATGGCTTTATATAGCCTTTGAAATCCTAATTTAACCCATATTAGAATTTCAATATATATATATATATTAAATATATATATAATCTCAATTCAATATATATATTAAATATATATAATCATAATTCAACTTAATTAAGATTTTAATATATATATATAATTCAAATTCAACTTAATTAAGGTCTCAATATATATATATATATATATATATATATATTGTTATGAATATTTATCTATGTGGATGTCTATCATGATTAGAACTTTATCTAAGGAGTTTGATTTATTTATTATTAGGAATATTATCTCTATTAATTAGAGTTTAATGTATTATGTACTTCTTATGCCTATAAATAGATGATTCATTGAAGGCATTGAATACACAAGTCTATATTTGAGAATAATACAAATCTCCTTCTTTCTCTCATCTCTTTGTTCTTATATTCTCGTTCGTTGTTCTTGTTATTTTATTCACAACACGTTATCAGCACGAGACTCTAATCAACTGAGGTCGAGTTCGAATTTAGGATGAACCGAAGATTCATGTACTTCTATTCTCATGGGATGGATCTCGAACGGTGGTGCGCATATAATAACCTCTCTTTAGCAAGATGATTCAAATATGTAGCGATGAATTTTGTTCCATCGATTGCACGGTATACTACCAATTTTTTGTGTTACTTTTACTATTGGTAAACTACATCTCTACACTTGGAAATATTCATGGGTTATCATTTTATACCTTAACTATTCCTAGCGAAAGTAAAAGGTAGGTTAATTCATATGCTTATTTTATATAAGGTTATTTAAGGTTATTTATATTTTTATATAAAGTTATAACATATATCCTGTTTGAAAAGTTATAAAAGGTTATAAACATATACAATGTTTTAAAATTACAAAAAAAGACGAAAAATAACGATTTGTTCTTCTACAATCTTTGATTTATTGGTTTATCTATGATTATTTTATTTGAAATTTTTTATAGATGTATATGAATTATTTTATGAATATATTATTATATTTATTTTATTCTATTGATAGGATTTGATATTATTTTTAACCATGTTTTTGAGTTTTATATGTGTTTAAATGAATTGGAAAGGGACATGATATAAAGGGATTATGAGAAGTTGTCTCGGTCATTCACTATGTCTCCATCGTCCTCGAGAGGAAAAACATTATCGGTAAACTCTATTTTATTTTATTTTATTTTATTTTCCTTTAAACTATAATTTTAAAGTGCAATATATTATGATGATTTTGAATCTGCAAGAGACTGTTATAAAGTTTATATTTGCTCGAAAGCAATTTTTCTTCTTCGTCAAAAAAAACTCGACCATAGACTTCTCCCATTTCAAGTTATGAAAATTCGTCTTGATCCAAAAGTTTTATGGGAGGCATTCCCTGAAGTGAATGCAAGGCATGGTGTTTATTCCATGCGATTATCAATGATGGGGCATTCCCTGAAGTGAATGCAAGCATGATGTTTATTCCATGCGATTATCAATGATGGGCATTCCCTGAAGTGAATGCAAGCATGATGTTTATTCCATGCGATTATCAATGATGGGGCATTCCCTGAAGTGAATGCAAGCATGATGTTTATTCCACGCAATTATTGAAATTGTTTCATTCCCTGAAGTGAATGTAAACATGGTAAATCATTATTCAATTAGAGACATAATTTTGATATAATTCAAGTATATTGGCTGGACATCCCGTTCTGTGAGGCTATTGGTCTCAAAGGAGATTTTTAAAGGATCTTGTGGACAGGTTTAACAATGTCGCGTACGAGGATTAAATCTTTGTTCTCTATAAAAAGAATATGTTTTAAAGGCCCACTGGCTCTACTCCATTCTCTGAAGTGAATGTGAGATTATATTATGGAAGGAATAAAAATCACATTAGAAGTTGTGGTCGTGGTCGAGGCTATGAATATAGACATGAAAAATATGGTCATTTTAAGAATATTTCTACCCACTGGTAGTGAGGTTATAATGATGACAAGAGTGATAAAAATCATTCTATTGAAGTAAAACTCTTCTTATTACCAATGCGATGTTATAAACCATTGATCTTGTACGTGTTGTACGTTGAAAAATCAAGAATCATTGAATGGTAAAGGAAAAAAATTGAAGCAAATTTTGTTTGCGAAACATGACGAAGATGATACTGGTCCAACTTTATTTGGACATTGTTGGTTCAACTCTTTTGGACGTAACCCTCGAAAGGAATAAATCATCTTCTAATTATTCTCATAACTTTGAAGAGAATTATTTATTTATTTTTACGTTTATTTATTTTACACACATTAATTATTTACGTTTTACATTTATATTTATATATTATGATATTTATTTATCTTGTTTAACATGATTATTTGTCAAATACAATCTATGGTGACGATTTATGCTCAACATAAGCATAAAATATATTTTTCCCATTTAAATGCAAGGGAATAATGCGAGTACTATATCTCAAAGTACTGAAAATATTGATGCTCTAGAAGAGCAATAAATTCTTGAGAGAAAGCACATTATGAAAAGTGCAGAATTGCGAATATTGCAATAATTACCGCTAATGGTAATAATATCGTCACCACTATAAGTGGAAATTTTAAGAGAGCAATATGAGTTCACAAAATATCCCTTTGGGAATTATAGATAACATATGTTATCAATTGGCATTTGAAATAAGCCAATGTGAATATAAGTTTTGGTAGCCAAAAAGTCAGTTGAAAGCTCTAGAAGAGCTATATATTACTACCAAAAGATAATTTTAATTGAAAGCTCTGAAAGAGCTAAATATATTCCTATTTAAAGGAACAATTTTGATGGTCGTACTAGACATGTACGAGTGAGATTGAATTACATGTTATGGTAAACAAGAAGTTTACAAATTCAGAGATATATATACGCACACATATAGTTGGCATGATCGGTTAGACCATCCTGATCAATAATGGTGCATAAATTATTGAGATTTACATGCACATGTATTAAAAGAACCTATAGTTCTTGTGGTGCTTTTTCTCAAAGGAATGGATTAAATTCTACTTATTAAAGAACGTGAAGTTCTTGTGGTTCTTAAAGGAATTGATTAAATTCCGCTTACTAAAAGAACATGAAATTCTTGTGTTGTTTGTTCTCAAAGGATATAGATGATCCCACTTACCAAAAGAATTAGAACTTAAAGATTTTGTACTGAAGTTGAGACTGTATGTCTTGCATATCTGAACGAAATATGGGTCCCATATATCCACAAATGTAGAAAGTTTTATATGATTTTAGTAGATGCATCTACATTGTTTTATCGACTTACAACCAGAAGTTTGTGAGATTGATTCTAAAAAGATTCAGATTATGCAGTTAGACTATTCATCTTGAAAAGCTAGTGGGTTTATATTTTATACTATATCGGTTGTTACAAAGCCTATTGATTATGAAAAATACGGTTTAGCAAATTTTTAATTGGATGCCTCCTATTTAATAGCTAAACTGTGAGAACAAAACATTTATTATTTATATGGTATTTCCATATAACACCACTTATACGCATCAAGCCAACGAGTTATAATAAACTCCCCATTATGATTTGACTTTTGGTTAGAAGTCATATTTACCATTTTGAATTTTTGAATGTGCGATATATAGTTGAATTGCTCCACCATAACGCACAAAATGGGCAAGTAAAAAGGGTTGAGAATATATATTGAGTACGAGTCTCCTTTTATGTTTAAATTCTTAAACATTAATTGGAGAATCATTTATGACATGATTTTTCTCAACATTAGGGGGAGATAATAATCAGCTGGATAGAGGAAAATGAATTATCATTATCTAGATCCTCGTATATGAACTAGAAGTTCATAAGATAATTCATCTTATTTCATGTCAACTGCCAGACATATTTACTGACCCAATGAAAGTAATTAAGTCTCATATACCAACTGAAATGCTCTAAGTTTAAATTACATGTTAGAGCAAGTGGAAGTAAATCATGTTTGAAGCATGATAGTTGAAATGGTTCCAATGATCAAAATTATCGTAAATGAAAAGTATTATGAGATGGTCATATATTGGAGGCGGGTGCTCCTAAAGAGACCCAATACATAACTAATAATAAAACTCTTGAAGAGTTTCAGGTACCTGAAATAAAGATTGGAATCTTGAAGAGATCTCGATAAGTTATGTCATTACGAGAATAGAACCAGAAAATTGAAAAGTTGTCGACAACGATTTTACAAATAGTTTTAAATAGAATACTTCTATAGAAGTAAAGAAAGAAATCGATGATCTTGTATAAAATCTATCCAAAAGTATAGATATTGAATTGGTCTATGTTGAAAGACACTTTGAGCTTCTAAAATAGAAGTATTTGGACCAGCAGTCCAAACACCTAAAGGTGTAATACAAGTGAGGCACAAATAAGTAGTCGTAAATACGACTTGAACTATGATTTATGTAAAGTTTTAATTACTTCATGGTGGATGCAATTACTTTGGCAGTTATGAAAAATTTTACATGCGTCTAATTATTTGTGGATCTATATTTATCCTTGAAGGATTTAAAATGCTACAAGCATTTGGAAATTTCTGAGGAAATTTATTTAGACATGTCTCATGAATATTTTGGCGCATTTCGTATAATCGCCTTAGTTAATACTAATTGAGAAAATACTATAAGAATGATCAGATTTCCTTATGTATTTTATAAAGAAGTTTGGATCAAGATCCATTATGATAATTTTAGAACTCCTAAAGAGCTTCAAATTGGAAACTCATGAAGTACTCTCAATACAAGTACTTGAATCTTGACATCAAGTTTATCTCGACCTGAAGATTGAGCATTTTTATATTTCTTTTTGTCTATGAATATACATAAGCTGAAAGAATCTTAAAGAAGATTCAATATGAATAGAGCATATCTATTGAGTATCCCAATAGTTGTAAGATTGTTGGATGTGAATAAAGATAATTATATCTTTTATTGGTCTTGAAGTACTATATATTAGTTGGTCAAGAAATATCTATGAATATACAAAGATCATTACATTTAGATCTTTAAACATTCGTCGATGCCTCCTCAAATCTTGTAGAAATAATTGTTATGCACAAGGCAAGCCAAAAATGTGTTTGGCTAAAATCATTGACCCAACATATCCAGAAGATATGTGGATTTACTTTCACAAGATATGATATGAAGCTATTTTGTGTAGAGATAATGCAAGATGTATATCTCAATTGAAAGGTGGATACATCATGAAACATATTACTCTAATGTTTCATTCCTCACGATCTTTAGAAATTCAAGATTGAATTATGAAGGTTCAAAAAATTTCTATGGTGTTTTCATGAGGGGGAGTAAATACGCGTTGCACTCTTTTCCCCTTAACCGAGGTTTTGTCCCAATGGGTTTTCCTGGTAAGGTTTTTAATGAGGCAACATGTTATGCGTATAAAAGATGTGTGTACTCTTTTTCCTTCACTAATGAAATTTTTTTTCCCACTGAGTTTTTATCTTAGTAAGGTTTTAACAAGACACATTATCTTCATAGTCATCCAAGGGGGAGTGTTATGAATATTTATCTATGTGGATGTCTATCATGATTAGAACTTTATCTAAGGAGTTTAATTTATTTATTATTAGGAATATTATCTCTATTAATTAGAGTTTAATGTATTATGTACTTCTTATGCCTATAAATAGACGATTCATTGAAGGCATTGAATACACAAGTCTATATTTGAGAATAATACAGATCTCCTTCTTTCTCTCATCTCTTTGTTCTTATATTCTCGTTCGTTGTTCTTGTTATTTTATTCACAACATATATATATATATATATATATATATATTAAATATATATAATCCTAATTCAACTTAACTAGGATTTCAATATTTATATATTAAATATATATAATCCCAATTTAACTTAATTAAGATTTTAATATATTATATATATATATAATTTCAATTCAACTTAATTAGAATTTTAATATATATATATTGATTTAAATTGAATTATATTATTTATATATTAAAAGAGATATAACTACAATAATTAATTTTCTTTTAATATTTATCCAATAGTTAAATTATATATATCAAATATATATTAATTTAACTAAATTCGTGTACAACGAATTTGTACATATATAATTCGTTTAACATATGTTCATTTCAACTATGGGTGTGACCTTATAGGTTTATGTAACGTTAGCACTAAATATTAGAACATTTCTAATATTACAAACAATGAGTGACATCTAGCAATATGTCATTGTCACCTAAGTTACAAGAAATCATGATTCGACATAACCTTTTCGTGATTAAATCTATTTATGTATTACATCCTTTTCTCCTTTATATCTAGATTGGGCACTAATAAGTGCCCACAAGTCTTATATTTTGACCTCATTTACATGTCAATTATCACTCAACCTACAACCATTTGAGCTGCATTATAGCCTTTCATGCATAGATTTCATCGTTTATACTCTTGAGCTTAGTATTTTATTTATTATATGAAAAAGGTATTATTTAATGCATGATTGGTATTATTGCAGGATGACCACTGCTAGAGCAGGAGGATGCCGCCGCAACACAGAAAGTAGGAGAGAAGATGAGGCAGAGTTAGCAGACAACAGACCCTGATCGAGCCAAGCCACAAGACAACTTCTACTGAGGGAAGCTGATGAAGCCTTGTTGAGCAGAACAAATCGATGCCGAGGCAGCAAAAGCTAGGTCGCGGCAGCGTATTGCCAGAGGAAAAATGAGCAAAGTGGTAGCCGATTTGTAGAGCCTTTAACGCTGGATTTTTCTACACACTTTGCGTGGCAGCTAGAGCTCGAGAAGAGGAGGAAAACGCAGAAGGAAGTATAAAGTTAGACTCTTGGACAAAAGTATATATTGTAATAAATTAAAGAGATTTACTTCTTTAATAAAGTCTAGTCCAAGTCCAACTTAACTTCCTCTCCAAGAAAGATTCGTGACTGCACCTTCCCCTATATAAAGGCATGCTGCCATGGAGACGATACATCGGAGAGAAGAGAAGAGAGATTAAGCTTAGGATTAGTTTCATTATATTCTAAATTTTCTTAGGGTTAGGATTAATTTGTTTAGTAGTTGTGTGAAAACTCTTTGTACTTAGTTTTTGTTCTTAATGAAATAAAAGTTAAGGTTTGCTTATTATGGCTTTAATTATTTTCGTATTCTACTCAGGAGAGGGTTTGTGAGATCATCCATTTGTTCAATATCGGGAGAGTTGAGCTCACGAAAGAAATAATCACGATTTTCACCCTACATGGTGTTAAATAACTCGGCCTAGGGATAAGTTAGAGTTTCAGCGGCTAAGAGAAGTGTATGAATAATTGGTCTTTGCCTTTGATTCACGCTGGGAGGTATCATCAGAGTTTAGTCATCAACCAGTGTTCCATGCTTAGGGATAAAGCGGAACCATCCAAGGACGCTTTGCCGAACCTTAACTACTTCTGCCCACGAGCAAGGGATTTCCACGACAGGGATTTAGCCACTGCGGTCGTGATAGGGATTTAGGTCAGTGCCACAGTAGTAGTGCGTTGCTGCATTCAAGATAGAAACGAAGTCAAGAGGATTCCACACTACAAAACATTCTAATCCGGCCCATCTTCTTATCTTGATCACTCCTTTACTTTATTTACTGGATTCTCTTAGTTTAGTTATCTTTAGATTACCTCAAATCACCCATTTAATCTGTGTTTTTACTTTCTTTATTTTTTAGTGCGAGGGAGTAGAACCGAAGGTTGAATACCAATCCCTATGGAGATGATACTCTTATACTTATCCAAATATTACTTGCGCCGTGTATACTTGCACAATTTGCGGAGCACTATTTACACGCAACAAGTTTTTGGCGCTGTTGCCGGAGACTGACAACTTTTATTTTTATTTTCTTGCACTTTTTCTTTTATTTAGTTTATTTGTTTTTATCATTTCCTTAATTACTAATAAAATTTGGTCTTGTTTCAGTGCATGACCGGAGCTGACCTAGGTAGCCCAATGCAAAACTTAGATCCAGAACTCGAAGGCACTTAAGGCTTAGACGAAAGATCATAGCCAAAATGTAACAACATGAGGACCTAACTCGCGGCGGCGGCCTCAACCAAGTGTCGTCGTGAAACAATGTTAATGGGTAGCACCCCGCTGATGGACAACCATTTATTGAAGAACAACAGATCTCGGAAGGAAATGGAGAAAATCTGAAGCTCCGTTTGCACCAGTACGACATCCAACAATCCCAGATTACCTTGAAGAGGACTTAAACAGACTAAACCATGAAGTTGTTACCCCAGAGATCGAGGCCGCCCACTTTGAGCTGAAGCCCGTGATGTTTAATATGATCAACACGATGAGGCAATTTGGTGGTTCCGCAACTAAAGATGCCAGACAGCACCTCGAGTCCTTCCTCCAGATCTGTAAACTCATTCAAAATCTAGGGAGTACATGAGGATATTCTGAGATTAAAGTTGTTCCCCTATTCACTGAAGGATAGGGCAAAAACCTGGCTCAACAACATACCGACAGGATCGATCGAATCCTAGAGTGATCTTTGTCGAGATTTTCTAGCTTGTCTTAATCGTACAAATTTAACTGGCAGATTACATAACGATATCACTTCTTTTCGACAGACTGATGACGAGTCCATGCATGAGGCTTGAGAGCGATATCAAGAGCTATTACACAAATGCCCCTTGCACGGATTCCCAGTATGGACGCGGGTAACCATGTTCTATAATGCAGTAAACACGGCAACTAAGGTGATGTTGGATGCCTCAACAAACGGCATACTCTTCGACAAAGAACCAGAAGAAGCCATGAAGATCTTAAGCAGGACAGCCAATAATGATTATCAGTTCCCCACGGCCAGAAGGGGGGAGTCTACCGTCAAACCACATTTAATGAATTTGAGTCTGAAGGCTCAATTTCATCCTAGATCACCACCTTGACGAAGCTAGTTATGAACTTACAGTTGCAAAGCAACCAACAGAAAGTCAAGGTAATAGATTTAGTTGCAAAGCAACTAACAATGAGGATAAACAATCAACAAGTCAAGTTCAACGTTCTCCAGACTCTAAAACGTGCAGACGATCAGGAAGAATGTCAAGTGATGCAAGCCACAACATAATTCAATTTTGACATTAATTCACCGTGCCTCGGCAATGATCATGGCCACTACCTCGACATGTACTTAGAGGACTGCCTCGGTAGCATTCTGGACAGTCTCAACGAAGCTGAAGAGATCGATGAAGCTGATATTGAGGAAGCACACTAGGCAACCTCCTATCCAGGTTAGTACTTTGAACCCCTCAATTATTCTGGAGAAGAACGAAAAATTAAGAAACCGTCAATTGAGAAACCACAAGTTCTTGAATTAAAACAATTGCCTGATAAATTAAAATATGTTTTTAACTGGGAACCAATGATACTTTGTCCATAATCATCTCTTCTAAATTGTAGCCAGAACATGAACAAAGCCTGATCAACATGCTGCGGCGGCATACAAGGGCAATAGGGTGGACGATGGCCGATCTAAAGGGGATAAGCCAAGTGGTATGTATGTACAAAATCCTCTTAGAGGACAATCATAAACCTACCATTGAGGCTCAAAGAAGACTTAACCTGGCAATGAAAGAGGTAGTGAGAAAGGAAATTATCAAATGGCTTGATGCCGAAATCATCTACCCCATCTCCGATAGTACATAGGTGAGTCTGGTGCAATGTGTGCCAAAGAAAGGTGGAATGACCGTGATAACCAACGAAAATAATGAGTTGATCCCGACCAGGACCGTGACCGGTTGGATGGTTTGTATGGATTATCGCAAGTTGAACAAGGCAACTCGAAAGGACCACTTCCCCTCCTTACCTTTTATTGATCAAATGCTAGATAGACTTTTCGATAAACCATTTTATTGTTTTATTGATGGTTATTCAGGTTATAATCAAATTTTCATAGCCCTAGACGATCAGGCAAAAACCACCTTCACATGCCCTTATGGCACGTACGTATTTAGAAGAATGTCGTTCGGCCTCTGCAATACCCCAAC
Source organism: Hibiscus tridactylites (assembly GCA_958450335.1). Lineage (NCBI taxonomy): Eukaryota > Viridiplantae > Streptophyta > Magnoliopsida > Malvales > Malvaceae > Hibiscus > Hibiscus tridactylites. The sequence goes on along the minus strand of OY288275.1, from coordinate 17,420,010 downwards.
AACATTTCAACGGTGCATGATGGCAATTTTCTCCGATATGGTGGAAGATTTCCTAGAGATATTCGTGGACGACTTCTCGGTCTTTGGTGATGACTTCAACAACTACCTCGGCAATTTAGAGAAGGTGTTTCAAAGATGTGAGGAGTCCAACCTAGTCCTAAATTGGGGAAAATGCCACTTCATGATAGACAAAGGCATAATGCTAGGCCAAAAGATTTCATCAAAGGGGATTGAAGTAGATACAACAAAGATTGACGTGATCGATAAACTACCCCCACCAACCACAGTCAAGGGCATCCGTAGCTTTTTGGGGCATGTAGGATTTTATAGGAGATTTATTGCAAATTTTTCTAAAATTTCTAAACCCATTTGCCATTTGCTTGAACGGGATAGAGCCTTTGACTTTAATGAAGAATTTAGTGAGGCATTTGAGACACTCAAACAAAAGCTGGTATCTGCACTTGTAGTCGTGTCTCCAGATTGAACGCAACCATTCGAACTTATGTGCAATGCCAATGACTATGCCGTCGGGGCAGTGCTCGGCCAAAGAAAAAGCAACCTCTTCCATGTGATCTACTATGCTAGCAGAACGTTGAATGAGGCCCAGATTAATTATACAACAACTGAAAAAGAATTGCTCATTGTAGTTTTCAGCTTTGACAAGTTTCGATCATACCTAATTGGAACTAAGGTGACGGTTCACACAAACCACTCGGCAATAAAGTATCTATTCTCTAAGAAGGATGCCAAGTCAAGACTGATTCGATGGATTCTTCTTCTGCAAGAATTCGGCATCGACATCAAGGATGGAAAAGGAACAGAAAACCAGGTTACCGATCACCTTTCAATATTGGAACGTGGAAGAAAGGAGGCCACTAGCACAGAGATGCAAGATTCTTTCCCAGACGAGCAGCTATTACTCGCCTCGGCGGAAGAGGTTCCTGTCGCGGCATTGGAAGCAAGCCTTCCCGCAGCACTGGCAGACTGCATTGCCGCGACATTACTCTTAACAGTCATGACAGCCGAAACAGAACCATGGTACGCTGAATTGTTAATTTTTTTAGTTAGTGGTGTATTACCTTATAATCTTAACTATCAAGGAAAGAAGCGGTTCCAACATGATATTAAGCATTATTTTTGGGACGAGCCTCTTTTGTTCAAACAATGCGTAGATCAGGTTATAAGAAGAGGTGTCCCCGAGGATGAACAAAGAGAAGTGCTTCAACAGTGTCACGACTCACCATATGGAGGACACTTAGGAAGAACCAGAACCGCAACCAAAGTACTTCAGTCTGGGCTCTATTGGCCAACACTCTATAAAGATGCCCAAGATTTCTATAAGAAATGTGACTGATGTCAATGAACCGGCAACATCTCCAGGCGCAATGAAATGTCGTTGCAAACCATCTTGGAAGTGGAACTATTTAATGTATGGGGTATCTATTTCATGGGACCATTCCCATCATCCTGTGGGACAGGTACATTTTGCTAGCAGTTGACTATGTGTCCAAGTGGGTCAAAGCAATTGCCACACTAAACAATGATTCCAAAACTATGAAGAAATTCCTGCAAAAACACACATTCATGCGGTTTGGGATAACAAAAGCCATAATCAGTGGCGAAGGCAAGCACTTCGATAACAAACTCATTGTCACAACATTAAAAAAGTACGACATCACACACAAGCTCGCCACGGCATACCACCCACAGACGAATGGGCATGCCGAGATATCAAATAGAGAATTAAAAACAATCCTTGAAAAGGTGGTTAATCCCTCTCGAAAGGACTGGTCTCTTCGAATCGACGACGCAATGTGGGCGTACATAACGATCTTTAAGACTCCATTAGGAATGCCCCATATAGACTTGTGTACGAAAAAACATGCCATTTACCAGTAGAAATAGAACACAAGGCATATTGGGCTATCAAAACAATTAATATGGATTGGGAGAATGCAAGGCAGAAACGACTCTTAGACCTCAATGAGATAGAGGAGTTTCGAGCTACAGTATACGATAATACGAGAATATACAAGGAAAAAAAATAAACAATGGCATGAGAGTAAACTCCTGCCACGACAGTTCTTTCCTAGGCAGCAGGTGTTGCTTTTCAATTCTCACCTTAAACTATTTTTGGGGAAACTCCGATCACGATGGTCTAGGTCGTTTGAAGTTCTAAAAGTCTTCCCACATGGAGCAGTACAATTAAGTCCAGCAAGGATGGGCATGAGTTCAAAGTAATTGGGCAAAGACTAAAGCACTACTTCAGACCACATGCCATGAGGGATAGGGAAGAAATCACTCTTGAGGATGCACACACATGCACCCCTTGAGTATCCAAAATCTTTCTCTTTATTTCATCTTTTTCTTTTATTTTTTCTTTTGCATTCCCACATTTTTTAATTCTTAGGAATAAATTGTTCTTTTCTTTTAATGTCAGGATACAAATTACCTTGATTCCCTTGAAGAAGTGGATGCCCCGGCAGCAAAGCCCACCCCACCATCACGCGTCCAGCCACCCCGAGATTCCAAACGAATCAAGGGAGCAATATAATAATTGCCATGCAGTTTTTGATCTTTCACTTGTCAAATTTTTTACAAGAACTGCCTGAACTGAATTTTGCTTATGCCGGAGCAATACTTTCTATCAATTGCCTTAGTTTAGTTTTAATTAAATCTTCTTACTTGGCAATAGAACTCTCTCTTCTTACCATAGTTTAGAACTATTTAGAGCCTTTATTTTTAGGATGCTTAAAAGAAGACAACTTAGGATCACACTATGAGATTAGAACTTCAAACACCTTTGTGACTTGTATGATTTAAGGAATTCTAGTACACTCAGGACATAGAATAGCTTAGAAAGAAAATTGGGTAAAAGTTAGAGGTGCCCACCATTGGCTCTAGCTTAAAGAAGCCCTAAAGGTGCCCAAAACCGGCTCTAGGCTAATCACTAGAGGTGCCCGAAATTGGCTCTAGTTGGTTAGGTTGCTTGTAAAAAAAATACCCAAGTTAAGTTAGTTAATGCTTTAGTGTTTACTTAGAATCCTTGTAATCATCTTGTTCACAATGCATGCATACACTCACAAATCTTATAATTTGATTCCAGGGAATTCCTAAGGCATCCAAAGATCTAAGGGCTAAGACGTTCTTCGTCATGGTTTGGAGAGAGAAGGAAAAGTAAGACCAATGAGACGGTTTATAAAAACTAAAGTTTGGAAATTGATGGTTTGCATTGCTTGAGGAAAAACAATAGTTCGAGTTTGGGGTGTGATAAGTGCCCAAAAGTCTTATATTTTGACCCCTTTTACATGGCAATTATCACTCAACCTACACCTATTTGAGTTGCATTATAGCCTTTCATGCATAGATTTCATCGTTTATGCCCTTGAGCTTAGTATTCTCTTTATTATATGAAAAATGTACTATTTAATGCATGATTGGTATTCTTGCAGGATAACCATTGCTGGAGCAGGAGGATGCCGCCGCAACACAGAAAGCATGAGAGAAGATGAGGCAGAGTGAGATGACAACAGACCCTGATCGAGTGAAGCCACAAGACAACTTCTACTAAGGGAAGCTGAGGAAGCCTTGCTGAGCAGAATAGACCGATGCCGAGGCAGCAAAAGCCAGGCCGCGACAACGTATTGCCAGAAGGAAAAATGATCAAAGTGGTAGCCGACTTTAAGAGCCTTTAACACTGGAATTTTCTACACACTTTGTGTGGCAGCTGGAGCTCGAGAAAAGAAGGAAAACACAGAAGGAAGTATAAAGTTGGACTCTTGGACAAAAGTGTATATTGTAATAAATTAAACAGATTTACTTCTTTAATAAAGTCTAGTCCAAGTCCAACTTAACTTCCTCTCCAAGAAGGATTCGTGCATGCACCTTCCTCTATATAAAGGCATGTCGCTATGGAGACGATACATCGGAGAGAAGAGAAGAGAGATTGAGCTTAGGATGAGTTTCATTATGTTCTAAATTTTCTTAGGGTTAGGATTAGTTTGTTTAGTAATTGTGTGAAAACTCTTTGTACTTAGTTTTTGTTCTTAATGCAATAAAAGTTAAGGTTTGCTTATTCTGGCTTTAATTATTTTCACATTTACTCACCAGAGGGTTTGTGAGATTATCCATTTGTTCAATATTGGGATAGTTGAGCTCATAAAAGGAATAAGAATTGTTTTTGCTCCATGTGGTGTTAACTAACTCGACCTAGGGATAGGTTAGAGTTTCAATGGCTAAGAGAAGTGTATGAACAGTTGGTGTTTGCCTTTGATTCACGCCGGGAGGTATCATCAGAGTTCAGTCATCAACCAGTTTTCCGTGTTTAGGGATAAGGCGGAACCATCCAAGGACGCTTTATCGAACCTTAATTGCTTCTGCTCACGAGCAAGGTATTATTGCGACAGGGATTCAGCCACTACGGCCGCGACATGGATTTAGGTCACTGCCACAGCAGTAGTGCGTTACTGCATTCAAGACAGAAACAAAGCCATGAAGATTCCACACTGCGACACATTCTAATCTGACTCATTTTCTTATCTTGATCACTCATTTACTTTATTTATTGGATTCTCTTAGTTTAGTTATCTTTAGATTACCTGAAATCACTCATTTAATTTGTGTTTTTACTTTCTTTATTTTGTAGTGCGAGGGAGTAGAACCAAAGGTTGAGTACCAATCTCTGTGGAGACGAAACTCTTATACTTATCCCTATATTACTTGCATCATGTATACTTGCACTATTTGCGAAGCACTATTTACACGCAACAGAAACAAGTCGTGGAATAGTCACACTTGTATAGTTCATCTAATATTTCTTGATATCTTGAGTAGACTATTATAATCGAATAACTATGATATCTTATATCAACTTATTCGAGCATGGTCATGCATTTCTAGTCTCACTCAATCAAGTGGCTTATGATATTACTTCTATAATGTAGGAGGGATAAATCCTATCTTGATCAATCATATTTCACTACATAAATATTGTGACATATCCAATATCAGTCTTTATAGTCTAGTCAGTTACAACACACGTTTGACCGTATCAAAATATGTCACTCACGATGTTGAAGTAATGATGATCTCAAGTCTGAGGATCATACATGTAGTTATCACTATGAGCAATGTTGTGATTGTCACATAATAATCCAAGAAACATGCTCATAGCGGGTCAGTCTAGTATGTCGTTCTCAAATACATACTTATGTATTGATTTTGAAATCTCCATGTCAATGACAACACTTTGTCATCAATCAACTATGTACTAGTCTTAAAGCATTATTGTTGTCCATGCTCTCAATAATACTCGACTAAGCACATTTTAAAATAACCATATTATCCTAAGAACTTTATTAGAATTCAGTTTATTTATGCAAGCAAAATCGTAACTGAAAATAATAATGGCAATGCCTCTTTATGAATAAACAAAGTAAAAACAAATGTCATTTACAATCATCTTATGAATTGTCTTTGGGCATACTCTAACAGTTTGGACATGCTTATGTATTTGTACAATGAAAGTGGACAGTTTTGGTATGTCTATGTGAGTATATGCAAAATTGGACTGTTCTTAAAAAAATAAATTCATAATGAGACCGTTTTGTTTAGATGTAGCAGTATGTTGGCTTGATTTAATAAATAGTGGTCTATTTTTAGTGTACAGAGATGTTCATATAAATAATCTGGACTGTTTGTACACATACACATATGTATAGTGGACTGTTTTGATGTATACGAATATGTATACATATGTTATGGATTGTTTTGCTTAGTTAAGAACATTAATAGATTGGTTTGTATGTTTATGTATATGATAAGACTGTAGGTAAATGAATTGAACTAATGTTAATAATTTGTTATTTAATTTGAGGTACATACGTGATAAGGAAGTAAAGGCAATATGGCTAGAAAGAGAAACCAATTAGGGGTATATGGAAGTGTGGACTCAGGTATCCCGTAACTTCGGGATAAGAGGTGAGTTTAGTTGTAGTATTTCAGATGACAGAGTCATTCCGATCATTTCTCTTTTTGAAATTTAAGTATATGATGGTTATGTATGGATTGCATTCGACCATTTCATTATTCACCGGGCTCACATAGAGCACCTTGGGATGATTACATTCATGGCATACAAATGACAAGTCTCATTGTTAAGAAATGCATAAAATATGCATCATGAAATCATGGAATGCATTGCATATTATGCTATGTTATATGATAGATGTTGAATTGTAGTATGTTTTACATACAAGCTTTGTTTTGAATTAGAATCAATTTTAATCTTTGAAAGGATATTAATAAGATCAATAACAAACTTCAAGAATACAAGAACTTTTAAGGAGTTAAAATCTTATCTTATACCATAAGTTAATGAGGAAACAAACAAGTAAGATAATGGTACCATAAGATACTCTTCTATCAATAAAACATAAAAAAGTCTAAGTTGCCTGTTCAATGGAAGTCCTTGGACACTTTGGCATAGTGCATGGTATAATTCAGGGACTACGGTCTATGAGCTACGGCTCGGGTGATGACACGTTATATATATGATATATTGGCGACAATAGGAGGTAATTGGGGAGATGATAAGGAGATTGGCGACATTTTGGTTGGATAGTTGAGAAGTTAGGATTGTTATGTTTCCGACACTAGCCATTTTTATGTGCTTTGAGCTATGTGTAACTCGGACTAATGTTTCTCATGACCAAATGTAATCCAAGGCAAACGTTCTAAAAGATATAAACTCAAAACTAAGCTTCGAAAAGAAACTTTGATAAGAAATGTTATGTACTCTGATAAGCTCAGTTATGATCTCCGAAAACTTTGGCAAGTACTTGATAAGTCTTCAATAAGATAAGATAAGAACTTAAACAAGTTCGATCAGAAATTTGGTGAACTCAAACAAAAGTCCTTAAGAAAATTTAAATAAGACTTGAAAGAGTATAAACTTCTAATAATTTTTCAAGAAACAAAGATTGTTTAACATTAGACTAACGCATAACAATCGAAAGTTAACTTATGCTTGAATTCTTTGTTTTTCCATTTTAATATCATTGACAATATGCTTTGTTGTTTTGATGGCATTACCTCACTTAGGCTATATAAGCCTAATGCACTTGTTATCATGCAATTGCAGGATAAGTAATTTGGCCAAGGATCGACCATGAACTGGGGTTGCAAGTCACAATTGTAATAGATTCATGTATCTAGCCTTATAAGTCTCCTAGTGGTGGCATTGCATTTTGGTGTATCATTTGTCATACATAATTGGTTTATGCTTCAAATGGATTGTAACTAGGTTATTAATAACCCTATGATTTGGATAAGATACGATTCGAGTGAACGCTTGTCAGATCAATTGTGTTAGATTTGAATCAAATGATTGTTAATCGACTAGATTGGTGGTAGACATGAAATTGAATAACGCTTGTCCATATTTGAATTGTAATAAACTATAAAGTTACTCTTATAACTTTGGTAGTAACTAATTTGGTTAAACAATAAGTTTGCACGTTTAGTATGCAATTATTATGATTAAAGTATAATAGGTTTCATGTAGTGAACCGTTCTAAATCTTGGCAAAGCTTAAGTAGTTACGTATGGTTTGTATGTTTGGTTAATCAATGAGATAAAAATTTAAGATGTATGAATGAAGTGATAATTTAGTTCAAGAGAAACCTTTGTATATGCTTAATGTTTAGTAAAACCTTAAGGAAATTACTTATGTACTATGTACATAGAAAATATTTATCATGTCTAATTTGAAAAAGTTTATAACTGGTTAATCACTGAAATGAATGAAATTAGAATACCCTATATCGTGTATTAGTAATGTGAGATGCGATTAAGAAATGTTTTGAACTAAAATAGTTCCTATTCGGATGGTGTCTATCTCGTCAATGGAGTATTATAAATCTCTTGATGTCTAAGTTATATTTTGGTTTAGATTTGAATAGGATGTTTATAACTTAACTTAAATTCTTGAAACTTGGCCCTGATTAATCTTACTTGAGTTACAAGTAAGTAGTCGAAACACCAATTTATCTTTCTCGTCCGGACCTTTTAATATTGTTGGTTCAGATGACTCTTTTATGTAAGAGTAAATTCGGCATAATCTTAAAAACAATAAAGGCTTTAGGTGTATCCAGAACTCTACAAGCTTTTGGAATTGTTCGTTTTAGATCAAGTCACGTTTAAAAGCTATGTTTGTATTTTTTGTGAAAGCATTGGTTTTGGTACATCAAAATAAATGAATGATCTTAATCTTTTTTATCTTTGGTATAAGATTTTTGTAGTTAAAGGTTAAAAAGAAAATTTTGTTTACAAGTATTGAAGCTTGACCAAATTTTTATAATTTGGTCACATAATTTCTGAAATGTGTTCTTCGTAACATCTTCAATTGCGGTTTACTCTTGAATCAGGTTGAGAGTGTTACACTTTACCTCATGGCTCTTAAGAAGATCCTAAGGTAATGCTATTGCTCCTTTATTCTAGATTTCCCCCCAGTAAATAATGGAAGCTCTACCATTAGCTCCATCTCTCAATGAAAGCACCAATGTAATGAATGTTACTACAATATCAAGTAATAAGAAGAAATAGAGAAAAGAAATTAAGAAGAATACAAATTTCAACAAGGATACAGAATCTAGAGAAGAAGAAAATCACAGTTAAATGTTTAACAATTTTCATAACCCTTTCCCTAGAGCCTCTTGGCTTATTTATATTGATAATATTATCATCTAGTTAATCTAAAAAACTAACTAATTTACGTGGTCCCCTTCCCATGATAATTTTCGGTTCATAACATACACATAAGAGGAATTGTATGTGAGGCATTGTTGAGACTGTGAATAGTGACCTGGTAGAGCAATTTTTTAATGTCCAATGCTTCTTATGGAAGGTAGGTGGGGGAAGTCCATTTTGAAAAGGGGGAATATTTTCTTACTCAAAAGAAATACATTGTTGAGCTCCTGATTAAAGCAGATTTAAGAGATCTTAATTCAGCAGTCACATCCATAGCCATCTCTCCTAAGCTTAATAAGGATGATGGTCACCACCTTCTTGATGCACATGAATATCGAAGTGTGGCGGGTGCTTTGCAATACATATGGCACACTTGTCCGGACATATCTTTTGCAGTCAACAAGGTTACTCAATTCATGTATCAGTCCTCTGATATACATTGTTTAGCTATAAAACGTATCCTTTATTATTTGAAAGGTACTCTCAACTATGGCTTCTGGTTCTCTCTACAACAGTCAGACAATCAGGGTTTTATCTCTTTTTCGAATGTTGATTGGGAGAGTGATATTGATGATCGTAGATCCATCTCCGGTCATTGTACCTTTATTGGCCAACACTTGCTTTCATGGTGTTCAAAAAAATATTAGTCGGTGTCTCGATCTACTACAGAGGCAGAATTTTGAAGCATTGTTAATGCTGCGTCTGAGATTGTGTGGTTGAAAGCAGTATTGCATGATATGTTGATCTTGATGATATTCTAATTATTTAGAGTGACAATAATAGTGTTGTTGCCATATGACAACTAACCCACCGTTGCATGCCAAAACTAAGCATGTGGAGTTGGATATTTTATTTATTCGTGAAAAGATTTTCTCCAAAAATTTACAAGTTAACTATGTTCTAGTTCAAGATTAGATAGCTGAAGTCTTCCCCAAACCTCTATCTGTGGCCAAGTTTGAGGAGTTTCGTTACAAACTTTATGTTCTTCAACTTTCAAAAATTCAGAAGTTAGAAAAACAGGGGATGGCAAACAATAAGGAGTTTGTTACGTAACTGCTCAATCAGTTTGGGCCATTACACTGGGTTGTTATGAGTCAGTTACGTTAGTGGGCTATATAAGTTTGTTATCCAATTAACTCAATTGTATTCCATTCTATTTAATGTTTGATAAAAATTCAGATCACATTTTACTCATTTCCCTTATTATCTGTTCACTTTCCTAAATAGTCAAAATTATTAGCTATGAGTTCGCGATGCTTCGTCTCAGCTAAATCGTCTTCTCCACTCAATCAGATGAGTTTACACTCATCTCTACCTTATTTGCATAAAAAAGAGAACATTGAATCCTCTTTGCTCAAGTTCTTTTTTTTCTTCATGTTTGTGCAAGTCCCCGAGACAATCTAAGCTTGCTCCAGGATTCCAATTTTGTTCTTGACCACAAATCACTTCCCATACATGCTTGAACTTAACAAAGTAACATTTTTCCACCAAATATAGGAAAGATAGGCTATTTTTCAAACGCAAGCCAAGTATAAAAGCGACTTCGGAGTTCGGACAAATATTTCGTTAGCTCATTCATACTTGTAATCTTATTTTCTTCGACTTTCAAGTTTCTATCATCCCACTTTACCCTTCTCTCCATCATCAAAAGTCGAAACATGGAAGGTTCATCTACCTTAACAACTTCATTAATCTTAAACACATTCTTTTCCAATTTATCTATATAAGTTGTAGATGTATAATCACTTAACTTGTCACTAACCTTTGTGCAGACCTTTATCATCATTTCAGCAAATTGTTGCATTGTGACTTCACTATTTGGGTTGCCAACATTGTAAATATGATCACTGAATCAGTTGATTCTCAATTGAAAGCTCTACCAATAGCTTCATCTCTTAATGAAAGCACCAATGTAACGGACGTTACTACAATATCAAGTAATAAGAAGAAATATAGAAAGAAGATTAAGAAGAAGAAGAGAGATTTCAACAAGGATACAGAATCTAAGGAAGAAAATAGTCGCAGTTAAATGTTACTGTTTCAAATAAAGATGACTTTGGTGGTGGATTCAAATAAAGATTGCGAACCGGTTCAATATTTTTTTCATAAATTTGTTACTGTTTCATTAATAATTTACATATTTATAATTCTAAAAGTTAATTTAATAATTTGCATAAATGTAAAATCATCATGTTTCTATCCCAGTCAGATGAGGAAATCACTGCCAAGACAACTTGCAAAGGATTTGATCCAGAACTGGAGCCGAATCATATTCGACAAGGGTACGAGGTTTTCAGACCTGAGAAAATCACAAGAAAAAAGTTGCAATTCGTTTGAACAAGGCAGATGAAAGTAATAGGAGGAATACTTGTAAGTTGTAACCAAGCCTCTCACTTCGCTGCACCATTTGTACTAGTGTCGGTTGAGTCAAGGATGGAGCGAAGACGGTTCGGATGCGAGTATCAGATGTATGTATGTGTTCGACAAGGATATGATTAAAAAATCTTAAAGTTTTTTATGTATTTAAAGGATTTATTAAGGTCGTATCTCTATATCCATACGTCGAACACGAGGACCGAAATAGCGACCTCAAGAAATTTTCAACCCTTTTATTTCATAATTTCTTATGTGATCATGTTAAGCAATTGTTTTCTCTTCAGCCAAGGTAGAGAGGAGATGCACATTGGATCTTCACACATCAATAATGTAAGCCTTTTACTCTCTTTTATTTGTCGAATTAAAATTAGGTGCAAAGTATAATTAATCATAAAAAATAAGGGGCAAAGTTCAAAAGACTTAAAAATTAGGGGGTCTAAATAGGTAAAAATATCATTATACTTTTTTGTATAAAAAAATTTAGGGCACAACACAAACCCTGTTGTAGAGGTTCATCCTTGCATGTTGCAGAAAACCTAATGATTATTTTAAAAGTTTAACATTAATATAAGTTTAGATTTATATATAGCAAGAAAAAATTGCACACACATATATATAGAGCAAGAAAAGACAACCGACAAGAATTGCTACGTAGGGTATATGTAGTATGAGTATCCATAAAGTCCAATGGTTAGAAATCTTATCTCATGCATAACTGTTTTATAATCTTATCATATGATAAATATCTTAGTTGAATCAATGAATGCCTTGAAATACATTCATTAAATAACGCATGGCTAGAGAAAAGAAATTGAAATCTGGCAGACTCTTATTAAATGTATAGGGCACCGGCAGATGAAGCATTATGTCACGCATAAAAAGAGGCGGGTATATTAATTTCACATAAAAAAAAAGTCATAAGATATAAAAATGATAGCGCTACATATCTTATTATATATGGTTTTTGAGAAAAAAAATTCCGTTACAGTTAACAAAATAGTGATGAGACATATGGTAATCTTGTATAACCTTTTTCATCAATAAAATTATATATTATCGAGCAAAAAAATTAACACAATGGTGAAGAGCAGATGATATTCAACATCTTATTAAATAGCATGACAAATGACAAGGTGCAATAAGTTAAGCGTGGCCAAGGTTGACTAGGTGTACTGATGAAGATGGTAGGCCATCCAAAGATGGAAAGCAAAAGTTTTGATTTGAACACAAAAATCATGCACTTTGTGGACCAAATTCGGTTGAGTTGCCGTTTCAATATTTGTCCACGCAGAAGGTCTATGGCCATCAGCCCCCACATGCATTTCCTGGTAAACAAATTGACTGTGGTCACGTGAAAACGCTGTAATAATTGTTGCAAAAAAGACCGGTGATGTAACAATGTTATGCCGACAAATGGAGTACACTTTAGACCACACCAATCAAATTTAGACAAACATTTAGACAGATTTACTATGGCAGCTCGAAAATTAGGTATACATGATCTAATATTAATTTATCTCAAAAGTAAACTATAATTATTTACCTTATTCATTACACACATTCTCTGTTGATACATATATATATATATATATATTGTCATGGGCCGCCAGTTCAGACCCGAATCATATGTACAAATAGTTGTCTAAAAGATTCAGATCGATGAATTGGGCTTGAAGAGACAACCAGACTTAGCTCGGCCTGTAAAAGATCTTGAGAGACTTAATCAAACATTATCCATTTGAATTATTTCAAATGATTTATTTAGATAATCTTGAGATATTTAAAGATTTTGTAAAGATTATGTTGTAATCTCGTTCGTCGATGTAAATCAGTTTTGACCGTCAGATCTAGGGGAGTTCAACTATAAATAGAGGCTCTCCACCATCCTTGTAAATCATTCAATCTTTTATCTTCAGAGTAATCAAAACATTCACTCTTAAATCCTCTATGTTGTTCTTCGTGTTCTTGATTTTTTTTTCTTTCAAATTTTGAAGGCTATTCTTTATAGTTTGCTTCCTCTTAGAACAATCTTGCGTTCTTGAGTGCCTTGGAAAATTTGATCTTCCGAAGTGAGAATTCAGGCTTACTTAGGCGTTTGTGTGGTGAGATTCACCTAAGGTTGCGCGGTTTGCTAGCTCAAAAATCTAGCCCCGTGACAGTTGGTATCAGAGTGAGTGTTTGAGAAAGGCACTGATTGAGATGGAACCAAAGAAAGGAGAAAATGTTGCACTGAATGACACACGTCGTAACGTGTCAATAATAATTTCCTTCTTCCAAATAAATAAATAAATAAAGGAATTAAATTAAGTATAGATAGGAAAGTAGTAGTCGAACCCACAAGGACTTGGACTTTCCTTGTTGCGCATTTGATGTTTTTGAACCAATAGATGATGGAATTGAGTTTGTGTGATTTGGGGTGGGGGGAAATTGCAATGAAATGTAGAAATTTAAGAGAGCAAGAAGAATTGTTTAAAAATGGTAAAATTAATAATAGAGATATTCAGCTTTGGCTAAGCTTTGACTTGTTCTACTCGATTTATTGGTAAAAAAATTTTATTTCGGAAAACTTGTTCGCGAAATTACAACAAGGTCAATACTTGAGTTTTCTTTGTAAACTGAATTTCCAAACCCAATGTTTAGCTTCAGTTTTGATAATTTGTCTAAACCAACTCAATGTTTGAGAAAACAAATTCTTTAAGCTCATAACCAACTCGAAAAGTTATTTCTATAAAAATGATTCGATCTCAATTTCCCTTAGTAATCTATTTACTAAGTGTATTCCCTGGAAGTTGGATTTGTTTCAATAACCGATCCTCCCTCCCACTTGATAGATCAAAAAAATTGTTTTCTCCAAAGTTAATCTTTGGGTTTAAAAATCATTTTAATTTTGAAAATAAAATATAAAGAAATCGAGAAAAGTTTCTGAAATGTTTGAAGCATAGATTCGAACCTCGCCTTGAGAACACGCCATTGCATAAGCCTTCGGCTTATGAAGATTTAGCCGAGCATGGTTATTAAATTAATCATGCTTGACATTTTAGAAATAATCCGAAAAATAAAAGAAAAACTAAAAAGAAAAGGATAAAGAAGAAAGAAACTTTGAAAGAGAAATGATTCAAGTGATGAATTCAATTGACTGATGATTGATTGATTGATGAACAAGTCTTACCCCAAAAGGGGTATTTATAGTGTTTCAAATAACCTAGGTAAACCTAAAATGATAATTAAAATTAAACAAAATAATTATCCAAAGTTTAAAATTTAAAATTCAAAAATTCGGAGATAGGCTATCTAATAAGCGGCTTGATAAACTATCACTGCAGCTGTCGTCAGCTTCTAGAAGACACTAGCATGGCGCCCAGTCAGCATTCATGCCCATGACTCCAGCATTTCTTGCAGCATTCCAGCTTATTTCCAGCATCACGTCCCCTGCATGAAAACAACCTAGTTAAGTCCCTTAAACTTTTATTTAATCGAAATAAGGACCAAAAACACAACCAAAATAAATACTCATCAAATTCCCCCTCACTTATCCGATGTTTGTTCTCAAGTATCTCAAAATTAAACAAATCTAAGCTCAAGTTGCCATCCTTAATTTCACGAAGTCTCAAAGTTTCCGATATGATTAAGTATCTAAACATGAAAGAAAACAAGGAGCAGATAGATAAATGACAAGATTTAGAAATAATTTAAGCAAAAACAACATTCTCATACCCTGCTAACAACAATGATGCAAACCAAGTACCCTCACAAGAAATCGCTCATGTCACTCAAAGTGTTTAAGGGTAGAGAAAATCACTCGAGCCAAAACTAATTAGAGCATTACCATAGGCTTGTGGTTAAATCTAATCTCCACTACTAAGTATGAATGTGATGCAAAAATCAAGAGTTCTTAAAAGGGTTGTAACGGGGCTAAGGTTCGGGTAGGATAAAAGCCGAAAAAAATAAGGGTTAAAATTCAAGACAAAAATCATCCCAAAAAAATTATTTGAAACTATTTTTCTTTTTTTTTTCATTCGAATCAAAATTGTTCTGCAGTATATATATTTTTTGAACTGCACTGCTATTTTTTCTGCTCTTTTTTTACTGCAGATTCGAATAATTTTCTGCACAGTTTTTTTTCTACACTGCATATTCGAAACAGTTTCTGCGCAGTCTCTTTTTTTCTGCACAGTGTATTTTCTGCTCTGCTGGACTGCATAATTCGAATCTATTTTTAAAGACAATTTTGTCTTAAAAGGGGGGACAAAAATAATGGAAATAATAAAAAATGGATTATGCTAAAATATGGTGAATCTCAAGAAAAAGGCCAAGGCTCAAAATTGTTTCACTAAGGGAAAATAATCAAAGGGTAGACAATTTGTTTGGGGAAGAGAAAGGGTTAAAACCTAGTGCCTCAATCACACTTAAGCATCATACTCAAATAATGTAATCTCGAAAAGAATTTAAACCACAAGTTCTAGAATACAACTAATTAGCTACGCACACTCAAAGAAACAAAGAGCAAAAATAATGCATGCTCATTAGGCTCAACAACTCACAAAAAAATGTCTTGTGTACCTAGGTAAGCATCATGTCAATTAATAGAGTAAGAAATGCCATAAAAAGAATTTTATGGAAAAACTATTATGCCAAAATCTACCGTGCAACATAAAATTTCTAACAAGATAGATACAAAATCATACGGAAACAATGAGACAAGGCCAAACTAAGGATTAAACAAGTATCTTAAATTAAATAAAATCAAAAGAACAAGAGAGAAACCAAACGGATAAGCAAAAAGGAAATTTGACAAGCATATCCCGTCTCACTTGATGCATTTTGTCCCAAAATGATAACTAGAGTAAAAGAGAGGAAAGGAGAGACTCCCCTGATCAATTGTACGTGGTCGGGACTCGGACGGTTGCTGGCGTGATAGGAGGTTGGCCCTGCGGTAGTCGTCGCGCTTGGTCGCGAGTCCGCACCATGCTAGCTCATCGGAGAAGATGGGGGTTGGTCGAGCAATGTCTGGTTCGAAGGTTGGGGGCTTTGCGTGCGTGAAGAAAGAAGGGTGGGATGACGGCTGCAGAATAAAGAAATGGTAAGGGAAAGTTAATAAAAAATGCTTAAAAGAAAAGATAAAAGAGAAGGAAATGTGAGTTTTGAAAATAATAAAGGGATAAAGGTATTTTATTTGAAAAGTGGGATAAGGAAAAGGGGTAAAAATCAGGTGAGGGATAATAGGGTAGACTTTTTTTTAGTTCTAAAAATTTAAAATGGGCCCACAAAATCTAGCTGATAATGATATTTTCCCATGCCTTTTATTCGATTGACCTGTATTATCTATGAATAAAAATAAAATAAAGATCAGATAAAATAAAATTAAAATAAAGGAAATAAGAATAAATTCGAAACTGAAAAATTAAAATCAAGAAAGAAATAAAAAGGGCTGCCTCTCATCCAGCGCTTGTTTATCGTCGCTAGCTTGATGACCTCATTCAAGTGACGGGTTTGATTAGACGAATTTCCTCGACTAGACCAACCGGAGCATTGTCATAGTACGTTTTAAGCCGTTGACCGTTAACTTTAAATGGCTCTCCGAAATTACTTTTAATTTCCACTGCACAATGTGGAAACATATCAGTCACTGTGTACGGTCCAAGCCACTTTGATCGTAATTTTCCTGCAAAAAGTTTTAATTTAGAGTTAAATAATAAAACCTTTTGACGAATATAAAATGATTTAAATGCAATATTACTATCGTGAAAATCTTTATTTTTTTCCTTAAAAATTTTCAAACTGTCGTAGGCATTTTTTTCGAATTTCTTCCAACTCCTAGATATTGAGTTTACGCGTTTCGCCAACTAGATCCATTTTCATTTTGCATTTTTGGACTGCCCAACGCGCGCGGTGCTCCAATTCGACCGGTAAATGGTACGAATTACCAAAAACAAGGCGATAAGAAGACATCCCGATAGGACCCTTATACGTTGTCCGATATACCCATAGTGCGTCATTCAGCTTAACACTCCAATCCTTCCGATGAGGTTTCAAGATCTTTTCAAGAATGGTCTTGATTTCGTGGTTTGATACCTCTGTCTGACCATTCGTTTGCGGATGGTACGACGTCGTGATGCGTTGGGTGACGCCAAATTTTTTCATTAGCACATCGATGACTCAATTGATAAAATGTTTCTCTTTGTCGCATATCAGCGCTCTCGGTGTGCCAAACCTGGAAAAATATAATCTTTCAGAAATTTGACAGTGGTTTTAGCATCATTATTTTTGTAGTTTTAGCCTCAACCCATCGCGAAACATAATCAACAGCTAAAATAATATAAAAATTACCGAATTATGATAAAAATGGCCCCATATAATCTATCCCTCACACATCAAATATTTCGCAAACATGAATAGGATTTAGCCGCATATAATTACATCGGCTTAAGTTACCAACTCTTTGACACTTATCACATGATTGCAAAATAAATATGTGTCACGAAAAATATTCGGCCAATAGAATCCACATTTAAGAATTTTATGAGCTGTCCTTTTAGGTCCATAGTGTCCACCGCATGCATATGAATAACAGAAATTAAGGATAGATTTTACATCGTCTTTGGTTACACACCGTCATATTACCTGATCGAAACAATGTCTCCAAAGGTAGGGATCATCCCAAATATAGAACCTGGATTCCCTCTTGATTCGGTTAATTTATGACCGTGGCAAGTCAAGGGGCAATTCACATGTAGCCAAATAATTCACGATGCCCACAAACCAAGGTGTTTAGGCTTGCACCATCATTAACTTTTCTTCAGGGAACTCGTCATTAATAGGTGAATCCAAATTGGTTAGTGGGATTCGGCTGAGGTGATCGGCCACTAAATTTTCACTCCCCTTCTTGTCTTTTATCTTGAGATTAAACTCTTGAAGGAGTAAAATCCACGAGATCAGCCTCGATTTTGCTTCCTTCTTGCTCATCAGATAACGCAAGGCTACATGGTCAGAAAAAACAATAATTTTAGTCCCAAGTAAATAAGAGCGGAATTTATCTAAAGCAAAAACTACAGCAAACAGTTCTTTTTCTGTAGTTGAATAGTTGCGTTGTGCTGGATCAAGCGTTCTTGATGCATAGGCGATGACATGAGGCTCTCGTCCTATCCTTTGACCAAGTACCACTCTAACACTAAAATTCGAGGCGTCGCACATAATTTCGAATGACAAGTTCCAATCTGGTGGTTGCACTATCAACGCGGATACAAGTTTCCCCTTAATTGCATCAAACGATTTCCTGCATTCGGGTGTAAAGTCGAACTCTACATCTTTCAGCAGTAACCGACATGGTAGATGTGCTATCTTTGAGAAGTCTTTTATAAATCGCCTGTAGAAACCTGCATGTCCAAGAAAATAGCGGATATCCCTCACAGTTGTGGGGTGTGGGAGTGAGCGGATAATGTCTATCTTAGCCTTATCAACATAAATTCCTTCAGAAGATACTATATGTCCTAACACCAAGCCTTTGTTAACCATGAAGTGACATTTTTCGTAATTGAGTACAAGGTTAAACTCAATGCAGTGTTTTAATACATTAGTTAAATTAAGAAGGCACTCACCAAAAGAATCTCCATATACAATGAAGTCAACCATAAACACTTCAATCCCCTTCTCAACATAATATGAAAATATACTTACCATACATCACTGGAATGTAGCCGGAGCGTTACATAGTCCAAACGACATTCATTGATAGGAGAAGGTTCTGAATGGGCATGTAAACATGGTCTTCTCTTGGTCCTCAGGGGCTACGGGAATTTGAAAGAAACTTGAAAAACCATCGAGACATCAATAGTGAGATTTAACAGCTAATCTTTCAATCATTTGATCAATATATGGTAAAGGAAAGTGATCTTTTCGGGGTTAGAGAATTCAACTTCCTGTAATCTATGCAAACTCCCCATCCATTCTGAACTCGAGTTGGAACTAACTCACCTTCTTCATTTCTAATTATCGTGACGCTGATTTTTTTAGGAACAACATGAATAGGACTTACCCACTCGCTATCCGAGATTGGATATATAATATCAACGTCTAGAAGTTTTTTAATTTCGGCTTGTACTAACTTCATCATGGGATCATTCAAGCGTCGCTGACCTTGTCGAGACGGCTTTGCCCCTTCCTCGATTTTGATCTTGTGCATACAAGTTGAGGGGGTAAGTCCTTTGATGTCTACAATCGCCAAACTGATTGCTTCCTTATACTTTCGCAAGAATGTGACAGGGTCGACTTCCTCCTCTCCGGTTAATTCGTTCGAAATGATAATCGGTAGGGTATCATTATCTCCCAAGAAGGCGTACTTAAGGTGAGATGAAAGTTCCTTTAATTCCAACTTCGGAGCCTGCAAAATAGATGGCATAGGTTTAGTCTTAGATGGAATTAAAGCTAAATTACAACTAATAAAGGAAACAAGTTCGTTATCCCTGTAACACTCGAGTTTTAGGGTCGGGAGTTGAGTGTGCGAGTCGGGTTCGAGTCATTAGACTCGGTTTAATTTAAATAGGCTTTAGTTTTATTTTATTAAGGCTTGAATTTTAGTAATGACATTTTTGTAAATTTCCAAAAGTAAGGAAAAAGATGAGTAAAGGCCTTTTTGAAACAAAAAAAAGAGTCTTCTTCTTCCTTGTTCATTTTCAACGACCTAAAACCCCGAAAACCTCCCAAACACTATTCCATCAAAGATCTTCACCAATTCAAGTGTTTTCAACGAGGTAAACACATTTTTTACTTCTCCTCTCTATTCCGATTACTTCCATAGTTTTAGATTCTTAAAAACATCCTCTTTTAGTTTTCAAGTTTCAAGCTCTCAAATGAAAAGGAAGAAGCTTTATGGGTTTTTCGTTTAGTTCTTGATTGGATAAGTTCATATATGTCTTAATCTAGTCCTTAAATGTATTATATCTTAAAATGGTGGGATTTTAACAAAAATCCCGAAATGGGTTTTTGGGTGTATTTTAAAAGAGTCTAAACTTGTATTTTTGGAGTGGTTTTGTGAAGGATTGAAGGGATGATGATATAATGATGTTAGAGAGGTGTTTTGAAGGTTTTTAAAGGTATTTTGGGTGTTGTAATTGCTAGTTCTCAGCTGGGTTTAATGGGAGTACGAAAATGGGAATTTGTGGTTGTTAGTTTTAGCTTGAAGTTGTTGAGAAGTGGATTATGTTTGAAATCTGAGTAGTGACAGTGAATTATGGATGTTTTGTGTAGTAATACATTGTTTTTGATTGGTTAGAATCAAGGGGAAACATTGGAGAAGGTTCGGGCATGATTCCGAAAGTTGTGGAGGCTTGAGTCGGCTTTGCTTGGTTTGCTTAAGGAAGTGTGGTGAGAGGAATCTTTTAAATTGGTTAAATTTGGTTCAAGTGTATGGTTGAAGAGTTGGGTTGAGCTTGGTAGGCCAATCCAAGGTTGAGGTTAAGTTGGTAGCTTGACTTCTTGTGTGTTTTATGAGCCTTGTTAAATTTTCTTGATATAAACTTGTAAAGCATGTGTTGATTATGTACGTGGTATTCAATGATGTATGTGATGATTGATATGTTGATATGCATGATGGATTGTCATGGTGTGGCTTAATAGTATGATTGGCACTAGTTAAATTACTGGGTATAAATGATCGATCATTAGGATGAGAGTGTGCACACGGTTAAGTCAAATTCGCACGTGGCCTTGGTGGCGTAAAGTCATCAAGGAGGAGTACGGTGATGTAATATTCAACTGAAAATTTTATATTATTACGTGATGATGAGTGGAATCTCATCCGTAGGGAATGTGATGATGAGTGTAATCCCATCCATGCAAGGTCTGGTGATGAGTGTAATCCCACCGAAGGTAACGTTGTTGTTGAGTACGTTGGAGGCGAAAGCCCCAACGGAAGTTATCTGCATATCCGAGTAAACTAATAGTTGCCAATATACTTGTTCATGAGGTTTTTTTGTTAAGAATTGTTATATCTTGTTGGGCATAACATGAGGTAAGATGCCATGTTAGTGCATTCATGTGTTGTTAGCTTCATGCTATGTTGATGCTTAAGTATACTTGTGTGTAGCATTAAGGATGATATGCTTCAACCATGCATTGTCGTTGTTTTTGTTTTAGAGCACCCTCACTAAGCTTCTAGCTTACGCTCTCGTTTTCGACAATACAAATCATTAGCGTGGAGTTAGCAAAGAGCAAGGAAAGGGGCATTCCAAGCTTTTGTAGTTGCTCAAGTATGGCTTAGTAAATAATGTGACAGCTTAGCAATGGGGCTACTATGTGTTTGTATGAGCGTTGTTAGACTCATAGATGTTGGCTTTTTGATCATGCCTTGTTTTGGATTTGTAACCATGTGATGTTATTGCCTAATGCTCGTGTTTTAAAGGCTTATGACCTTTGTTGCATGAATGCTATGTGTTGTTTTGTGAGCATGTAAACCTTGCTAGTAAATGCATGAACCTTTTGGCTTTTAGACCCTTTAAGCATGTTTGGAATGCAAGTTTCTCCTAAGTATGATTGCCTTGGTGTTAATGCTCTGATGTTCGTTTAAAGTGTTCCATATGCTAATTATTGGTTTCTATGTGTTGTATGAAAGTTGTTTGTGGCTAGGTGAGTCGTAAATTGCATTTAGAATCGAGTTTGAGTGTATTTTGCTGTTATTTTGAGTCTTACAGTGCAGGGCGTATCGATACACCCAAGGGTCGTATTTATACGGTCCTACACTTTGGGACTCAGATTAGGCTTAGCGTACCGGTACACGGGGTGTATCGATACGCCAAAGGCTCTCTGGAAATCTGAGATTTTGACGAGATTTTAGTGTATTGGTACGGGTCTAGGGTGTATCGGTACGGTTGTTTATCGTTGACCCTGAGAAGTTGACGGTGGAGGTTGACCTAGTCAAGGTGTATCGATACCCTCTTCTATTGTATCAATACGGCCTGTTGTACAAAATAAAATGGGTTGTTTTAAAGTGCTGCTTTGGATGGTTGTTTTATTTCATTGTGTTTCCTCTGTCGTGTTTCACATAGCAAATATTAAAGCCTTTAGACAAGATAATGTTAAAAGAAATTCTCTAGGGTCATTAACCGAAGTAGTGCCTTAACGGGTTTCGCCTCAGTTTTCCCCGTGTGACCTACTCGGACCGGTCAGTCGTATAGACTGAGACGAGGGGGTTACATTTGTTGGTATCAGAGTCTGGGGTTTCCGAGACCTCGGGCAGGTAAGTGAGGTAAGTTTGAAGTGATATGTTGTTGCTATGTCTCGGTGAATGCTTTGCCATGTATGCTTGTTGTTTGTTTGTTCGTATAGTGTTTAAAAACATGTGTTAGCATGAATGTGGTGTCGAGGCGTAGTGTCGAGTTCCCATTGCTACTATGACCATAGACAAGATAATGTTAAAAAACATGCTTTTTGTAGCTGTTGTCTTGCTAGCTATGAAATGAGACCAAGAGGGAGGCCTAGGATGGTTCAACCAGAACCACGGGCAGCAGCTTTGGAAGTTGAGCCAGTTGTTGAGGCACAGGCTCCTCCACCTCCTCCTCCTCCTCGTCAAGAGTGAGGTGAGGCGAGAGCCGAGGGTGTAGAACCTCAGGTTGGCCAAAGAACGGCCGAGATAGATTTAGCTTCTCTAGTTCAGGCGATAGCCGAGGCTTTTCAGGCAGCAGTGGCTAGGGGTCAGGCAGTGGCGCAACCTCAGGGTGAGGGCATTGGTTTGCCACTAGAGAGGCTTCGCAGTTTAGGAGGCGAAGAGTTCAAAGGGTTGGCACCCGAGAGATTTGAGACTTTGTTTGACAAGATCGTCCGTATTCTGACACAGATGGGCTGTACTAGAGCCCGCAGACTTGGGTGTGTTGTATCTCTGCTTCAGGGTGATGCCTACACATGGTGGGTCACCATTACTACGGGTATGCCGGAGGCCGAGATCACTTGGGAGTTCTTCAAGTCAGCTTTCCGTAAGAAGTATCTGGGTCCCTATTATCTCGATGAGAAGAAGAGAGAGTTTATGGCATTGTTTCAGGGTAACTTGACCGTAAGCGAGTATGAGATCCGTTTCGTCAGGCTAAGTCAGTATGCATCTGAGCTTGTTCCTACTTAGAGGGAACGTTGTGACCGTTTTCGCTATGGGCTGAGTGAAGAGATCAAGAGGTACACCTTGGCTATTGACTACACAGATTTTGATGTCTTGGTCACTAGGGCCAAAGACATAGAGCACAGTTTGGGTTTGACCAAATGTTCTGGTGGATCTAGCTCTGGAAAGAGGTATGGCGATTTTGATAGAGGTGATGCCAAGAGGCATCGGGACAATAGGCATCACTATGACCATAGACGTGGTGGTGGTAACCACGTTAGGGGCCATCAGGGCCAGAGAGCTGGTGGGCGTTTGCCCGAGTGTGCTCGTTGCGGGAGGAATCACACCGGTGAGTGTTGGGGGAACTTTCACTCTTGTTGGAGCTGTGGAGCTAGGGATCACATTATGCGTGTTTGTCCACATCAGGTGGGGCAGGCACCGGTTCAGGTACACGCTCCCGCTAGAGCTAATGACTTTCAGAGAGGCCGTGGGCGCGGTAGAGGTAACTTCCAGCCAAGACATAATGGCCAGAGGAACATAGCGCATGTAGTTGTTGTCCAGCCAGAGGGCGGAGGTCAGGCTAGAGTTTACGCTCAGCGTGGAGTCAGCACAACACAGATGTGATTGCATGTAACTTCTCGATACAGTCTCTGGGTTTGCTTTCTTTGATTGACTCCGGGTCTACGTATTCTTATATTCTGAGTGAGCATGCAAAGTTGTTGAATTTACCCTGTGAGATATTAGAGGTAGGAGTTAGTATTACTAGTTCCTTCGGGGATACGGTAGTGGTTAGGAAGATGTATAGAAGGTGTCCGTTAATGGTTCAGGGGCATGTGTTTCCAATGGATGTGATGGAGTTACCGTTCTATGGCTTTGATGTAATTCTGCGTATGGACTGGCTTACCGAACATAGAGCTAGGATAGATTTTTAGACTAAGAGGGTTTTCTTGAAGCTTGCTGATGATTATGAGATTGTGGCAGTGGGTGAGAACGTGAAGTTCTTATCGAATATAGTTTCAACTTTAGAGGCTAAGAGGTTAGTTGAGTTGGGTTGTGAGGCGTACTTGGCCTACATGATGAATTCAAACATGATCGAAGTTAGACCTCAAGATATCCGGACAGTGTGTGACTTTTCGAGTGTGTTTCCGGAGGAATTGTCGGGTTTACCGCCTGATAGAAAGGTAGAGTTTACTATAGAGACTTATAAAGATTCAGCTCCTATTTCGATTGCTCCGTATCGTATAGCACCGAAAGAACTGAAAGAGTTGAAGACTCAGTTGCAAGAGTTGACAGATAGAGGCTTTATCCGACCGAGTTCTTCGCCTTGGGGTGCTCCGGTTTTGTTTGTGAAGAAGAAAGACAGAAGTATGAGAATGTGCATTAACTATAGACAGTTGAATCAGTTGACGGTGAAGAACAAGTATCCCTTGCCACGTATTGATGATTTGTTTGATCAGTTGAGAGGGGCATCAATCTTTTCAAAGATTGACTTGAGATCCGGTTACTATCAGTTGAAGGTAAAAGAGGTAGATGTACCGAAGATGGCTTTTAGGACTAGATATGGTCACTATGAGTTTTTAGTCATGCCATTCAGGTTGACTAATGCACTTTCTGCTTTCATGGACATGATGAATAGGATCTTCCATCAGTATCTAGACTAGTTTGTAGTTGTTTTCATAGACGACATTTTGGTGTATTCATGTACCAAGGAAGACCATGACCGGCACTTGAGGTTAGTTTTGCGGACTTTGCTAGACAACCAGTTGTATGCAAAATTGAGTAAGTGTGAGTTCTGGATCTGAGAAGTAGTCTTTCTAGGGCATGTTGTGTCAGCCGATGGGATTAGAGTCGATCCAAAAAAGGTAGAATCCATTGTTGGGTGGAAGCAACCGAAGTCAGTAACAGAGATTCGTAGCTTTCTAGGCTTAGCCGGTTACTATAGAAGGTTTGTTGAAGGTTTCTCGAAGATAGCCGCTCCTTTGAAGAAGTTGCTTCAGAAGAATGTTTAGTTTGAGTGGTCAGATGTGAGACAGCAAGCCTTTGATAAATTGAAAGAAGCTTTGACCTATGCACCGATTTTGATTCAGCCAGAGTCGGGAAAAGAATATGTAGTTTACAATGATGCATCTTACGTAGGGCTAGGTAGTGCAATTGTATCAGATATCGTCTCCACAGGGATTGGGCTAATAGCTTCACCTTAAATCACTGCACAAAGGTAAAGAAAATATTTGAGAAAGTTGTCACAAGAATAATAAAGTAAACGTAAATAAAAGAGTAGAGAATTCCAGATAGAGAGAATGGGCTGATATTGAATTGCTCAGTAGTGCAGGTATTGCTAAGTCTCGGAACCCCAGTTCTGTCGTCGTCCTCGTCGCGACAGCACCTGTCGCGGCAGCAGTCCGTTGCTTGTCACGGCAGCGAACACTCAACTCAGTACTTCAAGTTTGGCAAGAATCCCTGATGTGCCTTGGCCTATCCCTAGGTCCAAGTCTGTCGATGATCACGTCTTTGATGATACCTCCCGGTGTGAATCGAAGGATGAACACCGATGTTGATGAATTCTTCTTTAGCCACTTAACCTCGTCCTATCCCTAGGTCCGAGATAGCTCAACTATAAACTAGAGAACTCACTCTTATTCCTTTCGTATACTTAACTCTCCCGATGCTAAGTAAATAGATAACCTCACAATGCTCTCCTGATGCTCTTGCAAGATATTAATAACCAGAATAAGAGAACTTGAAGTTTATTTTATTGAACTGAAAATTCCTAAAACAAAACAACCCTTGCAACTACTTTACAAAACAACCTGTGGCCCTAGGGGGAATTTAGAACATGATGAGGGAAGGAAAACGGCTAGGGTTTTGGGAAGAAGGCTAGAGAATAGGTTATGCCCTCCTAGGTCGAAATATATGCCCTTATATAGGCTTTGGGTCCAAGTTTTCTAAAATAGCAAGAATACAACTTTAAATTAAAGTACAATTCTAATAAAGACTAAATCTTCAAAGAATCTACTTTCCAGCCGTCATCTTTCTTGCTTGGGATTTTCTCTCCTTGAACTTTGTGCTTGACATTCCTTTCGATCTGGGGCTTGGAAAAATATGGTGATTTCACACGACAGACGGGCTGAATTTTCTCTATCTGTCGAGGTCCACTTTGCTTCTTCTCCTCAAAACTGCTGTCGTCCTCTACTGTCACGGCGGCAGCCATGGCAGCATCGTCCTCTTTGATTGCTCATCCAGTTCCAGCTCTTCTGCTTCACTGCCCAGTGTCTGCCCTTTCTGTCTGCTACAGCAACAACCTGCAAAAACAACCAATTTTAGTAGAAATTGTGCTTGAATGCATCAGAATGCATCAGAAATATAGGTTAAATAGGGGGTAAATAATAGAACTTTTACACACTCAACACACCCCCAAACTCAAGTTTTTGCTTGCCCTCAAGCATCTAAGACCTAAAAGAAAAATGAAATATTTTTGTTTTGGCTTTCAAATAATGAACTTTCCCTTACCCGTCGTTCGTTCCCTGTGACGGCAACAACCTGTCGAATAATTTAGGATCTGTCTGGAGTCTCACTATAGTCCTCGTGCAGTGTGTGCATGCTTGTGAACAGTTATATGCCAAGACTCTCTTAGTTCCACTAGAATATTTCAGCTCTTAACTCGAATTTTTATGCCAAAGTTTATCTTTTAAAGGCACTTTTTCATGCTCCTTTGATTTTTGTTTTGACTTGATTTCTCTATTTTTCTAAGCTAAAGTTTCACTAGAGCTAATTTTGGGCACCTCTAGCTAACTTCCTAGAGCCAGTTTCGAGCACATCTAGGGCTATTGAGTCTCTTTTGCTAAACTTCTTTCCTAGAGCCAGTGTTAGGCACCTCTAGGGGCTATTCAAGTGCTAAGCTTCCTATTCTAGTTGGCTAAAAGAGTTCTAAGCAGTATAACAGTCACAAATGTGTTTAAGTTTTCAGAACTATAGAAAGGCTCTAGACTTCTCCTAAAAACTATCCTAAAGTCACTGCCACGACAGGGCTGTCACGGCAGGTAAGTTCAGTTCACAGTTTTCAGCCAAAGTTTTCAATATCATCATCATCATTTTTTTTAATGCAATAAATAAACTAAGTGAAAGGCACCAATTGGAAACTAAGATGGACTCCATTAATGGAGGGCTACCACCCCCAAACTCGAGGGTTGCATTGCCCTCAATGCAAATGACAAATAAAAACAAAAGATAAGGCAGTACATCACAAAATATATAGCAAGCAGTAATAATAAGATAAGAAACTTAAATTTTAATCGTTGTCTTCGTTGCTACTGCTGAGTCGGATCTGGCGGCGGGCTCTAGCTTTCGGAGCTGGCTGGGGCACGGGGGAGGCAGATGTGTTCTTTGCTTTAGCCTCCCGTGGTGGCTGGATCCTGTTTGGGGAGATGTGATGGGGTTTCTCCACAACCTGAACTTCAGAGCTGCTGCTGCTTCTCTCCCTGCTGCTGGCTTTTGGCATGTTATTTTTATCTACCATCCGCTTTTGCCTCTTTACCGGCAAGAATTCCTTCGATAGATTCCTCTTGATAGAGGGTTCAGTATCGCTAGCGGCCCAAACAGAAGAGGGGGAGAACCCAGCAACAAAGGCATCAAGGTCCTCTAATGCCATTCGACGTTTTATGCCACGGGCAGATGGTTCAGCACGGGTGCTGCCTGCTGCTGTCAGGGCAGGCGATGGCATTGAGGCGGCAGAGGGTGTCTTGGGGTAGCAGCAGGTGTAGGAGTGTGGGCAGGTGTAGTGACAGTAAAGTAATGTGCAGGAAAAGTGGGGAAGGTAGCATTAGGGAAATTTAAAGAAGTTTGTATAAAAGTTACCGTAGAGGCAGCAAAATCCCTGATGAAGGTCATTAAACCCAGTTGTCGTTCCTCCAACTTCTGAATGGCAGCTAATATCTGGGAGGAGGAGTCTGTCGGGGCGGTTGCTGCGGCAGCTGGTTCAGTGTTTGGCTGCTCTGTCGTGTCGGCTGTGGTGGCAGCTGGGTCGAATGACGACAGAGGAGTGGCAGCAGTTAGCTCCATAAGGCTGAGGATGTTCTTTTCAGTCCAGCCTTTTCCTTGGACTCGCAAGTCAGTGACCACTTCCGGTACGCCATGGCCACGACAAAGTGAGGTGATGAGGTACAGGAGGAAAAGGGGACCCGTCGGTCTGTGCGCACACTCCAAAATGCTCTCCCGAATATAACTGCCCACATTAATGGGCCGTTCATGTAAAATGGAGTGTATCAATGCTAACCTCGGCTGGTCGACCGTAGTGTTGTGGGATGACGACATGATCCTCTTTTTGATGAAGGCATTCCATAACTTTGCCTCCGGCAGCAGTTGGGTCCGCTTTACCGTCTGTGGATTTTTCTGGCTGGTATTCCATTGAGTTCCCTCATCCGTCAGTTCTGCCATGACATCGTCATAGGCAGCAGTGTCTAATGTATTGAGGAACTGCTGGTGAGCGTCGTCATTGTTGCCGATGTAGAAGCCATATAAGGTGTTAATGTTCTCTGCTTCAAACGGCACTTCTTTCCCTCGAACAATCACTGCTGTTGTTGTCCTGCTGCTGATGGCAGCATAAAATTCTCGAACCAGCGTGACGTTCATTTCTTTCGGCTGCTCCACAAAAGTCTGCCACTATAAGGCTCGAACCTTTCGGGCAATGAATGGCTTGAGGCCCAGGTTCTCCTCTTGCGATGTATAGATAAATCCTCGCTCTTCCCACATATCTCTGCTGGCGAAGGAGCGTGGGGGAGTTGTTGTCGGTGTGGAACTGGAGGCAGCATTTCGTCGGGTTTTCCTAGAAGACATTTTTGTGCAAGGGTTGTGGAAATAAAATAAAAGCAAATAATAACTAAAGAGAGATCAAGTAAGAAAGGCATAGGTGAGTGAAAATGAAAAATGAAACGGGGTTATATAGAGAAGGATTTGCTTCCCGTTGAAGCTGTAACGGCAGGCGCGAATAACGGGGCCAGCTATTATACGTTAGCGTGTCTGACGCGTATGTTACGCGTCTGTGACGTGTTTCCGCGTCTGTCGTGACAGCGTGATGACAGCCTGTATTTTCCGCGTCTGTCGCGGTAGCTGTAACGATAGGCTTCAAAATTTGGGCTTTTTGTTGGGCTGGTGGATGGATGGTGGGCTGAGTTCACTTCTCATGTTCTTCTTGACTCCTTTATTTCCTAAAAACAATAAAAAGAAAAACATGATTCCAATAAAATAAATCTTATTTCCTAATAAATAATACGTAATAATAAAGATAAAATTAAAAATAAAATTTAGGTTAAATTAGTGTTGCCAGGTGGGGCATCTCCTAAGGTAACTACTTCCTGCATTCATAGGGCTTCAGTCCCCTGATAATGCTTGAGGCGATGTCCGTTGACTTTGAATTGGTGCCCGTCTTTTAATGATCGGATTGTTATGGCACCATGGGGAAAAACCTGTACGACTTGGAATGGGCCAGACCATCTAGATTTCAGTTTCCCTGGGAAAAGTTTCAGTCTAGAATTGAACAACAATACAAGCTGCCCTATGCAGAACTGTCGTGGCAGCAGCTTTTTTTCGTGCCACTTCTTAGTTTTATCCTTGTAGATTCTTGCATTGTCATAGGCCATTGTCCAGATTTCTTCAATTTCGTTCAGATCTAACAGCCTTTTCTGCCCTGCCCTATCCAAGTCCATATTCACTGCCTTGATCGCCCAGTATGCTCTGTGCTCTATCTCGACAAGTAGATGACATGTTTTCCCATAAATCAATCGGTACGGAGACATTCCCAATGGAGTTTTAAAAGCTGTCCTATAAGCCCATAACACGTCATTGAGGAGTAAAGACCAAACTTTCCTAGTTGGCTTGACCATCTTCTCAAGAATGTTCTTTACTTCCCCATTAGATATTTCAGCTTGTCCATTGGTTTGTGCGTGATATGTTGTTGCGATCCGATGCTTGACACCGTATTTCTTCAAGGCAACAGCAATAACCCTGTTGTCGAAATGTCTCCCTTCATCACTGATAATCGCCTTAGGGATGTCAAACCTAGAAAAAATGTTTTTGTGTAAAAACTTTTGGACTGTCTTGGCATCATTCTTTTGAGTGGCGATAGCTTCAACCCACTTAGAGACATAATCTACTGCCAGGAGGATGTATAGATTCCCACATGAAGATGGGAATGGTCCCATAAAATCAATCCCTCAAACGTCGAAGATCTCGACTTCTAGAATGTTCTACAGTGGCATCTAGTTTCTCCTTGAGATGTTTCCTGTTCTTTGGCACCTGTCACAACTCTTGTAGAAGATTTGCGAATCTTTATACAGTGACAACCAATAAAACCCTGACTGCCGCACCTTGGCAGCAGTTTTGCTGCCTCCTAAGTGACCTCCATACTGTGAACTATGGCAGTGATGAAGTATGTCTTCTTGCTCTTCCTGTGGTACACATCTCCTTATAACCTGATCTGCACAGATTTTAAAAAGAAGAGGTTCGTCCCAATAATAATGCTTAACATCATTTTGGAACCTCTTCCTGGCTTGATAATTAAGATCAGAAGGAATTATTCCGCTAACTAAGAAATTAACAAAATCAGCATACCAGGGGAGTTCAGAAGACTTACCTGCCGCCATGGCTGTCGCGGCAGTGATTGCGGCAGCAAAGAGCTGCTCATCTGGGAAGGTCTCCAGTATGTTTGTCTCATCTGTTGGTAGACTCTGTCCCTTCTCCAACCTTGACAAGTGATCTGCCACCTGATTTTCTATCCCTTTTTTGTCCTTGATTTCAAGGTCGAATTCTTGCAATAGCAGGATCCACCGTATCAATCGAGGCTTTGCATCCTTTTTCGCGAACAGATATTTCAAAGCAGAATGGTCCGTGTGTACTATGACCTTCGTTCCAAGTATGTAAGAACGGAACTTGTCAATGGAGAATACCACAGCTAATAACTCCTTTTCTGTGGTGGTGTAGTTCACTTGGGCGTCATTCAGTGTCTTGCTGGCATAATATATGACATAAAATAATTTGTCTCTCCGATGCCCAAGTGCTGCCTCGACAGCATAATCACTAGCATCACACATGAACTCAAATGGTTGTGTCCAGTCTGGTGGCTGTACTATTGGGGCTATTACCAGTTTTTCCTTCAGAACCTTGAATGCTTCAGTACATTCTTCATTAAAGTCAAAGGGTCGGTTCTGCTCCAGAAGATGGCATAGGGGCTTGGTGATTTTTGAAAAATTCGTAATGAATCTCCGGTAAAAACCAGCATGTCCTAAGAAACTTCTAATACCCTTGACTGTGGTCGGTGGCGGCAGCTTTTCGATCACTTCTATCTTGGCTCTGTCGACTTCTATCCCACGGCAGCTAATCTTATGGCCAAGGACTATCCCTTCGTCCACCATGAAGTGGCATTTTTCCCAATTTAAGACTAGGTTTTCTTTTTCACATCTTTCAAGTACCTTTTGTAAATTGCCTAAGCAGCTTTCAAAATCGTCCCCAAAGATTGAAAAATCATCCATAAAAATTTCAAGGAAGTCCTCCACCATATCGGAGAATATGGCCATCATGCACCTTTGGAAGGTGGTGGTTGCATTACATAATCCAAAAGGCATCCTCCTAAAAGCGTACATTCCGTAGGGGCATGTGAAGGTCATCTTTTCTTAATCTTCCTGTGCGATAGCTATTTGATTATAACCTGAATAACCATCAAGAAAGCAATAGTAAGGTTTACCCGCTAGTCTATCAAGCATTTGATCAATAAAGGGTAAAGGGAAGTGGTCCTTTCGGGTAGCTTTGTTAAGCTTCCGATAGTCCATACAAACCCTCCAACCGGTCACAGTCTTGGTTGGGATTAACTCATTGTTTTCATTGGTCACCACGGTCATTCCAACTTTCTTGGAGTGCATTGTACCGGGCTCACCCATTTGCTGTCGGAGATGGCGTAAATTATACCAACATCTAACCATTTTATTATCTCTTTACGCACCACCTCATTCATCGCATGGTTTAACCGCCTTTGAGCATCTATAGTTGGCTTATGATCATCCTCTAAAAGGATTTTATGCATACATAATGTCGAACTAATGCCTTGAATATCAGCTATCGTCCATCCAATTGCCTTTTTGTGCTGCTGCAACATCCCTATTAATTGTTGTTCATGTTCCTGCATCAACTTGGAAGAGATGATTACGGGCAACGTATCATTTGAACCAAGAAAAGCATACTTTAGCTGCCCTGGTAGGGGCTTTAGTTCTAAAACAGGGGGCTCAACAGTTGATGGCTTTTGGATTGCATGGTTATCCGAAGTATAATTTAAGGGTTTGAATAACTTACCTGGACGATCACCTATCCAGTTTACCTCCTCTTGATCTTTAGTATCATATGTATCGGATTTTGAGGAGTTGCTATCGTCGGTGTTGTCGTGACAGTTCTGTAAGTGGCTGCCGAGGCAGTGACCAATTTTGATGTCGTGACAGCCCGACCTGATGCAGGGTTGATCAAGGGTAACTTCAGTGATAACCTTGCATTCCTCATCTGCATCAGCATGCTTCATGGCTTGGAGAACATTCAACTTTATCTCTTGATCGTTTACTCTCATGGTGAGTTCTCCTTTCTCCACATCAATCAGTGATCTTCCCGTGGCTAAGAAGGGTCGCCCTAGGATGATTGGTGTGTTTTCATCTGCTTCACAATCTAAAACAAGAAAGTCAGCAGGAAATATGAATTTATCCACTCTTACCAGAATATCTTCGATTTTTCCTTCCGGATGAACGTAAGAGCGGTCTGCCAGCTGCAGAATTACTATCGTGGGCCAAGCTTTTCCAATACCTAATTTTTGAAAAACAGATTTTGGCATTAAATTAATACTAGCACCAAGATCACGAAGTGCCTTACCCACATATTTATCTCTGATTACACAAGGTATGATGAAGCTCCCCGAATCCTTCTTTTTCTTGGGTGGCTGCCTATGAAGAATACTCATGCATCCTTCTGTCATCTTAACTGTTTCAAATTCCCCAAGTTTAGATTTCTTTGACATGACATCTTTGAGAAATTTGGCGTAACCGGACATTTCCCTCACGGCATCTAACAGCGGAATGTTAATATGAACCTGCTTAAAAATATCATAAATCTTTTTGAGCTGAGATTCTTGCTTCACTTGCTGTAACCGTTGAGGAAAAGAAGGTGGGGGATGATAATCAACAATACGTCCTTCCCACTACATACGAATCTGAGGAGGTTTGGGTTCATCATTTTTCTCCTCTGTCGCTTCTGTTGTCGTAACAGGTTTGTCGGCAGCAGACTGTTTGTTACCTGTCGGGGCAGCTTCCTCGGCAGGTCTGTCCAAGGCTTGTTTTTTCACTGCTTCAGCTTCCTTCTTTGGCCCTGGTAGTTTCTTCCCACTCCTAGTAGTAATGGCTTTACACTGCTCATGTGTGGGCTGCCTAGCATTTTCAGTATTACTAGGAAATCCTCTAGTCTGCCTTGGCTTGATATGCTGGGAAACCTGACCCATTTGTGTCTCCAAATATTTCAGAGTAGCTTCATGATTCGTCATTTGCATCTCTGTTTTATCCATGAATGTTTCTGTCTTCTTAACAAATTGATTCATGTTCTCAATATAAGTACCCGTCTGAGACATAAAAGTAGCCAAAGTCTATTCCAGTATACTGTTTGTGGCAGCTGGTGGCTGTTGCTGCTGCGGCTGTAGTTGCTGTCGAGTCAGCAATCTAGGTCCTCCCTGACTCTGATTATTGTGTGCTTGAGGATTCAGGGCATTATAAGGATTAGTCCAAGAAAACTTGGGATCCTTTCTCCAATTGGGATTATAGTTGTTGGAGTTGTAATTCGGCTTATAGTTTCCAACATACTTTCCCTCTTCTAACTGTATAGGACACTCATCCGAACTATGATTTCCCTCACAGATTTCACATACCTCCTCGACAGCAAATCCATGTTGTGCATCATCGTTCAAGAGTTTTTTCATTGCCTTAGTAAGGTATGCCACATGTGATTTCATCGTGCTGTCAGTCTCATAATCCTTAATAGCTAGAACTTGTTTACCCTATCTTCTTGCTGTCGGAAACTGCTCCTTATTCTTAGCCAGATTTTTCAATACTTGCATTGCCTCGTTCGGGTCTTTGTCCAATAATAATCCGTTTGCTGCTGAATCAATTCGAATACGAGTTTGTAAGTTGGCAGCATTATAAAACTTAGTTACCTGATTCCAGACGGGGAATCCATGCATTGGGCAGTTCCGTAGAAGAGTGGTAAATCTGTCCCAGGCCTCGTGCATCGGCTCGTCATCTTCCTGTTGAAAAGTAGCAATTTCATTACGTAATCGCTCAGATAAATGTGAAGGATTAAAACGAGATAAAAATTCACGAGACAAATCTGCCCAAGTTCTAATTGAACCCGGCGTAAGTTTATTCCACCAAGTCTTTGCTTTGTCCCTCAATGAATGTGGAAATAACCGAAGCCTCAATATCTCCGGATTAACTCCTGGCAGTCTAAACGAACCACAGATCTCCCGGAACGTTTTTAGATGCTCTCTAGCATCCTCTGTAACAACACCACTGAATTGACCGACATTGTTGATCATGCTAAACATAACAGGTTTCAGCTCGAAGTTGTCAACATCTATGTCTGGCAGCGTGGTTTCCAGTTCTACATGGTCATTCAACATGTAGTCACGACAGGACCGTCGTCCGGCAGCGGCATCAGGGTTGCCGACAGGTGGTCTAACCTCTTCATCTCCAATAGGAGGGTCGTCTCCTCGGTGTGCCATCGTCTCTATTTGTTCCTCAAGGAACTCATTCCTGGCTAGTATGTGACGAAGTCGGTTCTTGAGATTGAATGAATGTTCGATTTCCAGATCTAATGGATACTCGGGATCTTCACCTCGTTTCGATATGCGTATAAACAAGGAACCTTGTGAAAAGCAACAGTTGATAACACCAAAGAAAAACAAAAAAATAAAAATAAAAACAAAAAGTACAGTAAAAGAAAAGGTAGAGTTATGTTGCCAATCCCCGGCAACGCCGCCAAAAAACCTGTTGCGTGTAAAAGGGTCTATCGCAATTGTAGTGCAAGTGTACACGACGCAAGTAGTAAAGTGATACGAAGTATCGGATATCGTCTCCACGGGGATTGGGCTAATAGCTTCACCTTAAATCACTGCACGAAGGTAAAGAAAATATTTGAGAAAGTTGTCACGAGAATAATAAAGTAAACGTAAATAAAAGAGTAGAGAATTCCAGATAGAGAGAATGGGCTGGTATTGAATTGCTCAATAGTGCAGGTATTGCTAAGTCTCGGAACTCCAGTTCTGTCGTCGTCCCCGTCGCGGCAGCACCTGTCGCGACAGCAGTCCGTTGCTTGTCGCGGCAGCGAACACTCAACTCAGTACTTCAAGTTTGGCAAGAATCCCTGATGTGCCTTGGCCTATCCCTAGGTCCAAGTCTGTCGATGATCACGTCTTTGATGATACCTCCCGGCGTGAATCGAAGGATGAACACCGATGTTGATGAATTCTTCTTTAGCCACTTAACCTCGTCCTATCCCTAGGTCCGAGATAGCTCAACTATAAACTAGAGAACTCGCTCTTATTCCTTTCGTATACTTAACTCTCCCTATGCTAAGTAAATAGATAACCTCACAATGCTCTCCCGATGCTCTTGCAAGATATTAATAACCAGAATAAGAGAACTTGAAGTTTATTTTATTGAACTGAAAATTCCTAAAACAAAACAACCCTTGCAACTACTTTACAAAACAACCCATGGCCCTAGGGGGAATTTAGAACATGATGAGGGAAGGAAAATTGCTAGGGTTTTGGGAAGAAGGCTAGAGAATAGGTTATGCCCTCCTAGGTCGAAATATATGCCCTTATATAGGCTTTGGGTCCAAGTTTTCTAAAATAGCAAGAATACAACTTTAAATTAAAGTACAATTCTAATAAAGACTAAATCTTCAATGAATCTACTTTCCAGCCGTCATCTTTCTTGCTTGGGATTTTCTCTCCTTGAACTTTGTGCTTGACATTCCTTTCGATTTGGGGCTTGGAAAAATATGGTGATTTCACACGACAGACGGGCTGAATTTTCTCTATCTGTCGAGGTCCACTTTGCTTCTTCTCCTCAAAACTGTTGTCGTCCTCTGCTGTCACGGTGGCAACCATGGCAGCATCGTCCTCTTTGACTGCTCATCCAGTTCCAGCTCTTCTGCTTCACTGCCCAGTGCCTGCCCTTTCTGTCTGCTACAGCAGCAACCTGTAAAAACAACCAATTTTAGTAGAAACTGTGCCTTTTAATATATTTGTGATGTTTAACTGTAAACTGACCTAAATGCAATAAATAATGCTTGAATGCAGCAGAAATATGAGTTAAATAGGGGATAAATAATAGAAATTTTACACACTCAACAATACGATCTTGACTGAAGCGCACAATAGTTCGTTTGCTATGCATCCTGGTAGTACGAAGATGTACCGTGACTTGAGGAATGGGTACTATTGGGTTGGTTTGAAGAAAGACGTAGCTGATTATGTGAGTAAGTGTATGGTGTGTCAGAGAGTGAAGGTGGAACATCAGGTTCCCTCAGGTTTGTTGCAACCGTTGAGAATTCCGGGATGGAAATGGGAGAATATCACCATGGATTTCGTTTTGGGTTTGCCTTTGACTCCTACGAAGAAGAACTCAGTTTGGGTTGTAGTTGACCGCTTCACGAAGTGTGCTCACTTCTTAGTTGTTAATACGACTTACTCCTTAGATAGATTGACCAATTTATACATCGGTGAGATAGTGAGACTGCATGGTGTGCCGAAGTCGATTGTGTCTGATAGAGATCCGAGGTTCACAGCTCGATTTTGGGAGTGTCTGCATACAGCTTTGGGTACCCGTTTGAATTTCAGCACGTCGTATCATCCTTAGTCAGATGGTCAGTCATAGAGGGTTATACAGATTTTAGAGGATATGTTGCGTTGTTGCATCATTGATTTTCAAGGTACATGGGAGAAGCACTTGCCTTTAGTCAAGTTCGCTTATAATAACAGTTTCCAGTCGAGCATTCAGATGGCTCCATATGAGGCCTTGTATGGTAGTAAGTGTAGAACTCCGATTTGTTGGGCCGAAGCTGGTCAGAAGTTGTTACCTATGTCGGATTTGCTTAAGGGGACTACCGACAAGGTGAAATTGATTTGCGACAGTTTGAAGGCAGCTTCGG
This sequence comes from Hibiscus tridactylites, assembly GCA_958450335.1. Classification (NCBI taxonomy): domain Eukaryota; kingdom Viridiplantae; phylum Streptophyta; class Magnoliopsida; order Malvales; family Malvaceae; genus Hibiscus; species Hibiscus tridactylites. Next base: position 17,382,584 of record OY288275.1, on the reverse strand, counting down.
ATAGGCAGAAGTCCTATGCCAACTTGAAGAGGAAGGAAGTTGAGTACTCCATTGGAGATAGAGTGTTCTTGAAAGTCTCTCCGGGAAAGAAGGTTATGAGATTCGGCAAAAAAAGGGAAGTTGAGTCCGAGGTACATTGGCCCGTATGATATTGTGAAATGAATTGGTCCGGTTTCTTATTAGTTGCGTTTGCCATCCGAGCTAGAGAAGATCCACGATATGTTTCACGTTTCGATGCTTCGTAAGTATAGGTCAGATCCATCGCAAGTTATGCTTGTAGAGGAGATTGAATTGAATCCAGATTTGACTTATGATGAGGAACCAGTGGAGATCTTAGCCTCAGACAGCACGGTGTTGCCTGGTAGATCAATTGAGTTAGTCAAAGTGAGGTGGCAACGTCGAGGGGTGGACGAGGTCACTTGGGAGAGGAAGGAGGATATGGAAAGGTTGTTTCCTTATCTCTTTCAGTCACGTAATTTCGAGGACGAAATTCCTAAAGTGGGGAGAGTTGTAACACCTGGGTTTTGGGGTCGAGAGTTGAGTGTGCGAGTCGGGTTCGAGTCATTAGACTCGGTTTAATTTAAATAGGCTTTGGTTTTATTTTAATAAGACTTGAATTTTAGTAATGGCGTTTTTGAAAATTTCCAAAAGTAAGGAAAAAGATGAGTAAAGGCCTTTCTGAAACAAAAAAATAGAGTTGTCTTCTTCCTTGTTCATTTTCAACCACCTAAAACCCTCAAAACCTCCCAAACACTATTCCATCAAAGCTCTTCACCAATTCAAGTGATTTCAACAAGGTAAACACATTTTTGACTTCTCCTCTCTATTCCGATCACTTCTATGGTTTTAGATTCTTAAAAACATCCTCTTTTAGTTTTCAAGTTTCAAGCTTTCAAAGGAAAAGGAAGAAGCTTTATGGGTTTTTTGTTTAGCTCTTGATTGGATAAGTTCATATACGTCTTAATCTAGTCCTTAAATGTATTATATCTTAAAATTGTGGAATTTTAGCAAAAATCCCGAAATGGGTTTTTGGGTGTATTTTAAAAGAGTCTAAACTTGTATTTTTGGAGTGGTTTTGTGAAGGGTTGAAAGGCTGATGATATAGTGATGTTAGAGAGGTGTTTTGAATGTTTTTAAAGGTATTTTGGGTGTTTTGACCGTGAGAAGTTGACCGTGGAGGGCGTATCGGTACAGTCAACTAGTGTACCGATACGGTCTCCCTAGTTTGACTTTGGGCAGTTGACCTAGTCAAGGCGTATCGATACCCTCTTCTAGTGTATCAATATGGCCTCCTGTACAAACTAAAATGGGTTGTTTTAAAGTGCTGCTTTGGATGGTTGTTTTATTTCGTTGTGTTTCTGTTGTCGTGTTTCAAATAGGAAATAATAAAGCCTTTTGACAAGATAATGTTAAAAGAAATTCTCTAGGGTCGTTAACCGAAGTGGAGCCTTAACGAGTTTCGCCTTGGTTTTCCCCGTGTGACCTACTCGGACCGGTTAGTCGTCCAGACCGGGACGAGGGGGTTACACTCCCTTTCTGCCTCATTGTCGCAAAGCTCATATTCGATACTAAAGTTATCAAAAACATTAGTATATGCATACCATTCTATACATGGATCAATAATATCAATTGAGTTAACAAATTCAACCTGATCAGGATACCTCATTGCCTTATAAACATCGAATTCTACTACCTCACCGTCAAATTCCATGGATAAAAGGCCGCTCCTTACTTCTATTTTTGTGTTTGTTGTGCTAAGGAATGGACGTCCCAACAACACTTCGAAGCAAGTGTTTGTTCTATCGTGAGCCATATCGATCACGTAGAAGTCTGCAGGGAAAAACAAGACATCTACCTTTACCAGTACATTTTCCAACAATCCTTTTGGATAGTTGATTGATTGATCCGCCAAGTGTATCGTAATTTTGGTTTCCTTCAAAGGATCATTAGTTATCATTTTATAAACAGAGAGCGGCATTACATTTATTGAAGCTCCAAGATCGCACATAGCACATTTAATAGATATGTTACCAATTTGACAAGGTATAGCAAACATACCTTGATCATTCATTTTGGGTGGTAACTTATGTTGAAAAACTGCAGAAACGTGTTCTCCCAAGTTTACCTTTTCGTGCCCGGTGAGTTTTTGCTTGGTTGTGTAAAGCTCTTTGAGGAAACGAGCGTACCTTAGCACTTGTCGAATGACTTCTAAGAGGGGAATGTTCACTTGGACTTTTTTAAACACATCAATAATTCCCCTCTCATCGGCCTTTTTGTCGCGTTTTACTAAGGGTGATGGGAAAGGAGGCGCGACTACAAGAGGTGGAGACGAAGGAGGGGGTGGTGGTAAAAGGTTATATTGGTTTTTGTTACCTTCTTCTACGGTAGGAGTGGGACTCTTGTTTTTTATGGTTCTTTTCGAGCTATAACGGTTCCACTACAGAGTGTGATAACACTTACATTTTCTCTAGGGTTTGACACCGTTTGAGAAGGTAGCTTCCCTTGTGACTATATTCTTCCTATTCTTTGGGCCATTTGACTCATTTGCTTATCTAATTCTTGGAAATGGGCTTCTGCACAGTTTTGGAATTTTTCCTGGGATATGGCCAATCGTTCTACAATGGAACCTAGGTTTGATTTTTGTTGGAATTGTTGGTTAAGCTGCCTTGGCTGGTACTGTTGTCTTTGGTTTTGCGCAAAGCCTTGGTCTCCCCACCCTTGATTGGCATTAGGGTAGTACTGCTTTTGATAGGATCCCAAAAAGTTCCCCACCGCTTTCACTTGTTCGGTATCTTCTTCTTGGATCATAGGGCAACAATTCGTCGGGTGTTCAGGGCTTGTGCATATCCCACAAAGCCTAGAAACAATCTTCCTATCTGCAACCAAAGTTTGCAAAATGTCAGCTAATTTATCAATCTTGCTTTCTAATGAAACAATGCATACCTTATTAACTCTTCGGGATGGTTCACTCGATTGGTAGAAGCGTTGTGAGTTGGCTGCCATGGTCGAAATCAATGTCCTTGCTACCGCCGGGGTCATATTGACTAGGGCTCCTTCGTTAGCTGCATCAACTACTTTCATATCTGTAGGGGTTAGTCCTTCATAAAAATATTGAATAAGTGTTTGATCTTAAAAATCGTGTTGTGGGCAATTTGCGCATAGCTTCTTGAAGCGCTCCCAATATTCATAAAGTGTTTCGGTATCCTTTTGTCGGATACTTAGAATATTTTGCCTCATTTCGCTTGCTTTAGCGGCTGTGAAGAACCTATCAAGATACAAGCGAGTCATTTAAGTCCAAGTAGTAACTGAGTTAGAAGGTAAATCATAAAGTCAATCCTTAGCAATATCAGATAAAGAAAAAGGAAAGGTGGGAAGTTTAATTTGATCCTCATATACTCCATGTGGTTTCGTAGTTGAGCAAACCATGTGGAACTCCTTAAGGTGTTTGTGAGGGTTTTCGCTGGGCAAACCGTGAAAGGTTGGTAGGAGATGAATCAAGCCCGTTTTTAGTTGGAACGACATTTCACCATTCGGGAAGGTTATGCACAAGGGCTGATTGTCATCTGGTGCCCTGATCAGTTGTCAGATCGTCTATTTGTTGTCTCTCATTTGGTTTCGTTCTTCTAAGTGTGTTTCAGGTTGGGATGATTTGATATCTTGTTAGAGTCGTTGTTGACGCAACTTATATTGCTTCTCTCGGTTTCGTTGTGCGTTTTGTTGTCTCGCAAATGCTTCAATTTCCGGAATGAATTCAATATGTTCTCCTGAATTTCTCTTGGTCATAAACAATCAAAAACAAACAGTAAAAGTTGCCGAAGTCCCCGGCAACGGCGCCAATTTAGACACGCGTCGTAACGTGTCAAGAATAATTTCCTTCTTCCAAATAAATAAATAAATAAAGGAATAAAATTAAGTAGAGATAGGGAAGTAGGAGTCGAACCCACAAGGACATATACTTTCCTTGTTGTGCCTTTGACGTTTCTGAACAAAGAGATGATGGAATTGAGTTTGTGTGATTTGGGGTGGGGGAAATTGCAATGAAATGTAGTAATTTAAGAGAGCAAGAAGAATTGTTTAAAAAATGTTAAAAACTAATAATAGAGATATTCAGCCTTGGCTAAGCTTTGACTTGTTCAACTCGATTCATTGGTAAAGATTTTTTATTTCGAAAAACTTGTTGGCGAAATTACTACGAGGTCAATCCTTGAGTTTTCTTTGTAAACTGAATTTCCAAACCCAATGTTTAGCTTCAGTTTTGATAATTTGTCTAAACCAACTCAATGTTTGAGAAAAGAAATTCTTTAGTATCTAAACCAACTCAAAAAGTTATTTCTATAAAAATAATTCGATCTCAATTTCCCTTAGTAATCTATTTACTAAGTGTGTTCCCTGAAAGTCAGATTTGTTTCAATAACCGATCCTCCCTCCCACTTTATAGATCAAAACAATTGTTTTCTCCAAAGTCAATCTTTGGGTTTAAAAATCATTTTGATTTTGAAAATAAAGTATAAAGAAATCAAGAAAAGTTTCCGAAATGTTTGAAGCATAGATTCGAACCTCGCCTTGAGAACGCGTTATTGCATAAGCCTTCGGCTTATGAAGATTTAGCCGAGCATGGTTATTAAATTAATCATGTTTGACATTTTAGAAATAATCTGAAAAGAAAAGAAAAACTAAAAGGAAAAAGAAGAAAGAAACTTTGAAAGAGAAATGATTCAAGTGATAAATTCAATTGAATGATGATTGATTGATTGATGAACAAGTCTTACCCCTAAAAGGGGTATTTATAGTATTTCAAATAACCTAGGTAAACCTAAAATGATAATTAAAAATTAAACAAAATAAGTATCCAAAGTTTAAAATTTAAAATTCAAAAATCTGGTGATAGGCTATCTGATAAGCGGCTTGATAAGTTATCATTGCTGCTGGCGTCAGCTTCTAGAAGATGCTGACGTGGCGCCCAGTCAGCATTCATGCCCTAGTTCATGCCCATGAATCTACCCATGACTCCAGCATTTCCTACAGCATTCCAGCTTATTTCCAGCATCACGTTACCTGCATGAAAACAACATAAAACAACTCAGTTAAGTCCCTCAAACTTGTATTTAATCGAAATAAGGACCAAAAACACAACCAAAATAAATACTCATCAGTGAAAAAGGTTGCAGAGACCCAAGCTACTGACAGAAGGACGACGAGTGCGAAAGATATCCTCGAGACGTTGGAAGAAAAGGTAATAAGGCTCGAGGGTTCGGTGAAGGACTTGAGTGAGCGACTCGATATGGTTGATACACGCCTAGAGGAGCTGGAGAACAAAGAAGGTCATCTCAAAAGAGAGATGGAGGACGTTCTCGGTGAGATGTTCGAGAAGTTGGATAATAGAGATGATGTGCTTGAGGCTGAGTTGAATGCTGTGAAGATAGGGTTGGAGGAGATGAAGGCAAACGTGGCTATATTCAAAGATGCCTTGAAAAATGTGACTGAGCCTACTGCATCCTTTCTGAGGAAGGACGTCTGAAAGCCGAAAGAGTTCAAGGGGAACAAGTCCACCCAAGATGTCGAGAACTTCGTTTGGGGCATGGAGCAGTACTTTTGGGTGATGGGCATCAAGGATGATACGAAAAAGGTAACTATTGCTTATATGTATTTGTTAAGTGGATCAAATGATCGAACTAAACCCAGAGGGGGTGAATTGGATTTTTAATGTTCTTGGTGGTGGAAATTGCAAATAAAAAAATTGACAAGGAATTTTAGAGTGGTTCAAGTTCCAAATGAACTCTATATCCACTACCTTAGTTTCACTAAGGATTTGCAACAATTCCACTAATTTCTCTTCCCCTTTTCTAGGCTAAGGAGGTAACCCTTACAATTTTCGGTCAAATTTTCTACCCAAAATTTGACCCAATCCTCACGCAATTGAAACAAAGAATTTGTTGGCTAAACAAGTATCTCTCAATACATAAACTAGCCCAATTACAAGCACTCAACCCAATTGAAATGATAAGAATAAAAAATACAATTGGGGTTACAAGACAATAATGGAATTTAGGCACAAATGCTTGGATTTGATGTTTGGATGTTTGCTTTAGGATCAATAGTTGTTGCTGAAGCTTTTAGAGGTCCATTTTATACATTCTCATTGAATTCTAGCCGTTGTGGTTGTTGCAATCATCAATAGAGCTGTTGGGGGTGTTATCTCCCCTCCATAAATGCCGTCTGCAACCAACTGTTTCGAAACGCCTAACCCTGTTTCGAAACAGACCAAAATAGAAAGAGTCGTTCGGGTGCATTAAAGAGCCCGTATCGAAACGGTCTGACCTGTTTCGATACGCTAAGAGCCGTTTCGAAACTTGTTTTGAAACATTTTGCCACTGTCAAGGGTCGTATCGAAACGGCTTGAAATCGTTTCGATACGCCTTAACGGTTTGTTAAAAATCAGTTAAAAACATTCAACGGTCATATTTTTCAAATCAATTTAAGAACCGTTTCGAAACACTGAATGTCGTTTCGATACGGTTTCTCTATGTTCTAAAGCCGTTTCGAAACTTGTTTCGAAACACGGGTTGGCAGTGTTGAAATCGTTTCGATACCCGTTTCGAAACATAGGTTCACAGTTTCAAAACTTTTCCGAAACGCCTTAGGCCATTTCGAAACGGTGACTCGAAAATCACTATTTTGGCTTTAAGAACACTTAGAAAATATTTGATAAACTTAGTTTTTAACTTATGCATATTCTTTAAATCATATAGGGATGTTTGAGGACTTAAAAATTCGTTTTCACATTTTCAATTTAGTCCTTAGGTTCTTTAGTTATATCAAAATTAAAATATCGGTTTCACAATCTCCCCCTTTTTGATATAACAAAACCAAAGTTAGATTTTTTAAGAGTTTTGAAGATTTTGAACATATTCTAACTCCCCCTCAATTTAAGATTGGTTTTTAAAGTTTTAAAAGGATTTAAATTTTAAATTCAAGGTTTAAAACTTAAAAACACTTTAAACATTTAAAACGAATTTTTGGCTCTTAGATTACTTCTTCCCCTTTTTGTTAGATCAAAAATAATAAACAAGGCTCATAGAGAAGAGATAGTGTTAATAGCAATAAGCATTAAGCAATAAGCAATAAGCAACAATAATATTAATTCATAAAATTAAAATATCCAAAACATAAATCTTCAACAATAAGTTCAAAGCATAATCCCAAATAAAATTAAAAGTATAGGTTCATAAAACATAATGGAAATAAAGATGCAAACTTAATCCTAAAATGCATAGCTAATATGATATGTCATGAATATCCTAGGCCTCGTCGTCACCATCATCATCCGAGGACTCATCATCGCTCTTGACTTGAGAACGACGAAACTTCATCCATTAGCCATAAAAGGTTGAGAAGGACATGTCCATGGCCGATTGTTGATTCTCAAGGGATTGGAGTCGATTCTCATTGGCAAATAGACGATCCTCTACAGATTGCAAGCGTGTATCGAGAGCACCAAAACCTCTAGACATGGTAGTGTCCAAAGTGTTGAACCGCTCGGTAAGGAAAGCCGTGAGAGCTTCATTGTTCGCAACTTGAGCTTGAGGTTGAGGTTCAACGGGAGGAGGAGGAGGAGGTGCTTTCCTATCAACACGTTCCCAATGCCCATTGTTTACATAGCGAAAACCGGACTTACGGAGAGAGGACTCACCAATTTTTGACTTGCGGGGTTCCGGAGAGTCGTAGGTACAATCAAGACGAAGCACACTAAATATGTGACTTAAAACAGTCCCATAAGTGAAAGATTTTAGTGCATCGGTGTCACGAAGCTTAACATTATTGACTATCTCGGCAAACATGATCTTAACAAGATTAGGGCGCTCACCACGACGGAAACACTCAAGCCAAAAGTAGTCTACTTGACGAATGTGAGAATATTTACCTCCGGAGGGGCGAAGGAACCATGAGACCATCAAATGGAGGAATCTATCGTGCGCATCCAAAGTAAGCACCGAACCGATGTGAGAACCAAAGTGACTCTCATTCTCAATTCCTACGTTCTTAAGAGCAAACGTAGACTCCAAGAAAAGGATGTCAATGACAATCCTTTTGCCCAAGATAAACGACTCAAGGCTAACCACTTCGGAATTATCTTCATCGTTAATGAATTGAGCATTGGAGTAAAAGAGAAGTACCATGTGTTTGTAGCAAATGTCCGGGATGCTCAACAAGACAAGGAAATCCCATTCTCTTAAACGCTCGAGGTAACGGAAGAGAAATCGCTCGAAGTCAAGGAACGAGAGGTCAACAACACGCTCACGACGAATTTCAAAGACTTTCACATAGGTGAAATGATCTCTCATCTCTTGAGTTCGAAGAGATTTGGCAAACAGTTGGGTGAGATTAGGACGGATACTCGAATCACTTGCTTGACCGGTCTTACGCTTTTTGTTAACATTCTCCGAAGCCATCCTAAAAACATTAAGGAAACGATTTAAAATAAGTTTAAGTGTATGCATGAGATTTCGTAATTCAATCCAATAATAAATCCCACTTAGGTTTAAAACAAGTTTAAAAAAATATACAAAACAAAAAAAAATTAAGAGAAAAACAGTAAAGAAATTACGAGTTAAAATTTATATATTCGAATCAAAAAATTGAAGATTTTGAAAAAAATTTACAAGATTTGAAAAACCCAAGTATCAAAACATATAAACTATACAAAATTAAAATTTTCTAACCTAAGATTCGAATACAAATTGAAGGAAAAAGAAAAAGAGGAAAATATACCTTAAATTGGGATTTTGGATGAATATGTGAAAATCCTTGCACAATATTGTTGATGCTTGCTTAGACTTGTGTTTAAGAGAAAAAGCCCTCAAGATTTAGTGAAAAACAATGAGGTTTAGAGGGATTTTATAGGAAAAATCGATTCTAGGGTTTTGAGAGAGTTTTAATTTGTGTTTAACTTTAACATTAAAAGCCCTTTTTAAAGCAGTCCATGAATCCGTTTCGGAACGGTGTTGACCGTTTTGAAACGCGGGCACGAAAGTTTGACCGATTTTTCATCACCAGCTGACCGTTTCGATACGAGTTTGACCGTATTGAATCCCCGTTGACTCGTATCGAAACTTGTTTCGATACACCCCTTGGCAGTAGCCAAAACGTTTCGAAACCCTTGGAAGGTGTTTCGAAATGCCCTTCTCTCAAATGGAAATTTAAAGCATCCGTATCGAAACAGGTGTACCCGTTTCGATACACATGGGCCTGGAAGTGCAGATGAGGCTCTAAAAGTGCAGAAAAATGAAATTTTCTAAGGCCTAACTTGCATGAATGACATGAATGAGCAGGAAAAACATATGCAAACATAAACATACTCCCCCTAGGTATAGGCATGGATGAAATTAGGAGTAAAAACACATAAACATGGCATTTCACAAGATCAAGCAATTTTAAGCACAAAAGAGGTCCTAAAAGGTCAAGATAGGCTAGTTAGACCTAACTCTCTCCTAAGGGACCAAAAACGCTCTTTGTCTAAAGGTTTTGTAAATATGTCCGCTAATTGATTTAAGGTGTCAACATACTCTATAACCACATCTTCTTTAAGGACATGATCTCTAATGAAATGATGTCTTATTTCTATGTGTTTGGTTCTAAAGTGTTGGATGGGATTTTTTGGCAAACATATAGCACTAGTGTTATCACATTTAAGGGGTATGGTTTCAATTTTAATACCATAATCTAAGAGTTGTTGCTTCATCCAAAGGACTTTAGCACAACAACTCCCTAAGGATATGTACTCGGCTTCGATGGTAGATAAGGCTACACTATTTTGTTTCTCAGAGAACCAAGATATGAGCATACTACCTAGGAATTGACAAGTTCCTGAAGTACTCTTCCTATCGATTTTACATCCCCCATAATCTGCATCCGTATAAGCATGAAGGTTAAAGGTGGAGTCTCTAGGGTACCAAAGACCTAAACAATGAGTATCTCTAAGGTACCTAAAGATTCTCTTAACGGCTATAAGGTGAGACTCTCTAGGACTAGCTTGAAACCTAGCACACAAGCAAACACTAAACAAGATATCCGGTCTACTTGTGGTAAGGTAAAACAATGATCCAATCATAGAACGGTAAAGCTTAGAGTCAACACACTTACCTCATTCATCTTTGTCAAGCTTTGTAGATGAGCTCATAGGTGTGGCTTGAGGCTTTTCATTCTCCAAGCCAAACTTCTTGAGCATGTCCTTTATGTACTTTGCTTGATTGATGAAGGTGTCATCCTTCTTTGCTTGATTTGGAGCCCCAAAAAGAATGAGAGCTCCCCTATCATGCTCATCTCGAATTCACCTTGCATTAGCTTAGCAAACTCTTTGCAATGACATTCGTTAGTAGAACCAAAAATAATATCATCAACATAAATGTGTACTACTAAGATGTCATTTTTATACCTTTTTATAAAAAGTGTAGTGTCCACCTTGCCTTTTTCAAAACCTTTTTCAATTAAAAAGTTTGAAAGTCTTTCATACCAAGCTCTAGGAGCTTGTTTTAAACCATAAAGAGCTTTAGTGAGTTTGAAAACATGATTTGGAAATTTTGAGTCTTCAAAACCCGATGGTTGTTCCACATACACTTCCTCATTTATAAACCCATTTAAAAATGCGCTTTTAACATCCATTTGAAAAAGCTTGAAATCATGATAACATGCATATGCAAGCAACATCCTAATGGCTTCCTTTCTAGCTACGATGCATAGGTTTCATCAAAATTTATTCCCTCTTCTTGAGTGTAACCTTGTACTACTAGTCTAGCTTTATTTCTCACAATGTTACCACTCTCATCTAGCTTGTTCCTAAAGACTCATTTAGTTCCTATGGTAGATTGGTTACTAGGCCTATCAACTAATGTCCAAACGTTACTTCTCTCAAATTGATTTAACTCTTCTTGCATAGCCATAATCCAAAAATCATCTTTCAATGCTTCTTTTATATTCTTAGGCTCTATGCATGAGATAAATGCAACATGATTCATTAATCTAAGAGAAGATCGAGTGGTTACCCCCTTGGATGGATCACCCAAGATATCACCATCTTTGACATAGTCAAACTCCCTTGGGTAGCTCACTTCCTTTTCTTCAAGAGCCAAGTCCTTCAAGGCTTCAAGAGGTGGATCTTGTGTTTCCTCTTCTTTTGTTGGAATCTCATCCTCCTTTGAAGTTTGTTCTCCATCAAAGGCATTTATGATTCATACATCATCATCATCACAAGAATCCTTCCTTGGAAGGAGGTTATCATCGAATACAACATGTATAGATTCTTCAACTACTAAAGTTCTCTTGTTAAATACTCGATAGGTTTTAGAGGTTAAAGAGTATCCTATGAAAATAGCTTCATCACTTTTTGCATCAAATTTATCTAAGTTCTCTTTTCCATTATTTAAAACAAAACACTTGCAACCAAAAGGGTGAAAATAGCTAATGTTAGGCTTTTTAGATTTTAAAATCTCATAAGGTGTTTTCTTTAAAATTGGCCTAATCATTACTCGATTAACAATATAGCAAGCGGTGTTTGTGGCTTCCGCCCAAAAATATTTAGGTAAATTATTTTCACAAAGCATGGTTCTAGCCATTTCTTGCAAAGTTCTATTTTTCCTCTCAACTACCCCATTTTGTTGAGGAGTTCGAGGAGCCCAAAAATTGTGGCTAATACCATTTTCATTCAAAAATTCTTCAAACCCTAAATTTTGAAACTCGGTTCCATGATCTCTTCTAATATGTGAAATTCTAAGTTCAAGATCATTTTTGGTTAGTTTTTTCTAAAGCCTCATCTTTAGTACTTAAAAATAGAACCCAAGTAAATCTAGAAAAATCATCAACAAGTACAAATGCATAAGATTTACCACCCAAGCTCATAGTCCTAATTGGCCCAAATAAATCCATATGGATAAGTTGTAAACATCTACTTGTAGAAACATCATTAATGGATTTAAAAAAAGACTTATGTTGTTTACCCTTAGAGCATGCATCACAAATTTTATCGTTTGAGAATTTAATCTTGGGTAAACCTCTAGCTAGATCAAGGGAAACTAGTTTTTCTAAAACACTAATGCTAGCATGTCCTAGTTTCCTATGCCACAACCATGCATCATTTTCATTTTGTGCTACTAAGCATGCATAAGATGTATGTATGCCATCTAGATGCACCATGTATATGTTCCCTATGCGATGACCTATGAGCATAATATTATTAGATTTAATGTCAACAAGTTTGCACCCATTTTTATCAAATAAAACATTAAATCATTTATCAAACAATTGACTTATGCTCAATAAGCTATGTTTGAGACCATCGACATACAAGACATTTTCAATGAGAATAGTAGAGTGATTACCTATGGAACCAATACCTTTAATGTGGCCTTTGGAGTTGTCACCAAATGTCACCACTCCTCCACTTTTTGGCTTTAGATCCATGAATCTACTCTTGTCTCCGGTTATATGCCTTGAGCATCCACTATCAAGGTACCATGAGTTTTGACTTTGTGCTTTGGCCTTGTAGCAATGCTCCCCCTACAAACAAAGTTATTAAGCTTTTTTTTTTGTACCCAAATCCTTTTGGGTCCATGAGTGTTAGCTCCCAAAACCTTGGTTCCCTTAGGAATCCAAGATGACATAGCAACAATGTTATTAGATTTTACAAGTTCCTTAGGAACTCATACACTTCTAATCCTTTTAGTTCTACTATGTCTAGGAAAGCTACCTTGTTTGTAGAAATTAGTCTTTTTCTTAGGTTGGTTTGTTTTTGAAGATTCACCTATTTCATGCTTGACACTACCAACATTTTTAAAAGACTCTTTGAGCTTATTTAGCTCATCTAACACCTTTTGGTGTTCACTATTACATTGAGATAAAAGATTATTAAGATCAATATTTTCATCTTGAAAAAATTTTAGTTCATCTTTCAACCCTAATATCTTTTTCTCAAATTTTAAATTAGCTTGAGAGAGTGAGTCATTTTTATCATTTAGTTCCAAAAAATTTTCTTATTCCTAATGACTGACTCCTTGTATTTCTCAACTAATTCATCATAGACCTCTTACAACTCATCATATGAATCATTTAATCCATCATATGTAAAATCTAAAGATGATGAGTTAGAGGTTACCATGAAGGAATCTTCCTCAAGTGCCATGAGGCAAAGGTTGGCCACTTCTTGTTCGTCATCCTCGGATGACTCCTCATCACTCCAAGTAGCAAGCTTGGCTTTGAGCTTCTTCTTCTTCTCAAAGCCCTTCTTCTTGAGTTGAGGGCACTCCGAACGTATGTGGCCGGGTTTATTGCACTCGAAGCAAATGATTTGATCTCTAATTTCTTCTTTGTTTTTACCTTTGAAGTCCATCTTCCTTTGAATTTTTCTTCCCCGGTTGGACCTCATAAAGCGTGAGAATCGTTTGGTTATCATAGCCAATTCATCTGGCTCATCCTTCTCACTCGAAGAGCTCTCCTCAAGTAATGAAGCTTTGAGAGCTATTTCCATCTTCTTCTTCTTTTCAACCTCTAGCTTTTCTACTCTCTTCTCTTCCTTCTTCTTCTCTTCTTCCCTTCCTTGCTTCATAATCTCATGAGTAATGAGAGAACCCACTAGCTCATCAATCTTTAAAGTCTTCAAATTTTTAGCTTCTATGATGGTGGTTCTCTTCCCATCCCAAGATTCGAGAAGTGAGTAGAGTAGCTTCCGGACAAGCTTGTCTTCCGGTATTGTCTCTCTAAATCCTTTGAGCCCATTGACTATGGTGGAGAAACGATCAAACATCTTGGACACCGTCTCATCAGGATCCATCTTGAAATTTTCATAACTAAGATTGAGAATTCCAATCTTAGTTTCCTTGACATCATTGGTTCCCTTATAGGTAGTCTCAAGAGTGTCCCACACTTCTTTGGCACTCTTAATGGATGACACTTTGGAGTAGATGTCCGGACTGAATAAACAAAAGAGCATGTGGAGAGCTTTGTCATTTATTTGGATCTTTCTCTTTTATTCTTCACTCATCTCCACCTTTTTTCTTCAAAACCATCCTCCCTTCACTATCTTGCTTCAATGGAATGTAGGGGCCATCTTCAATTACATCCCAAACCAAGTAGTCATTGGACTTGATGATGAGGTGCATTCTATTCTTCCAAAACGGATAGTTGTCACCATTGAAGAATGGTGGTTTTGTAGTGGATTGAGACTCATACATGCTCGAACCGGAGGTAGAAGCCATATATTGATTTTTGGATGATCACACTCTTCCTAGGAACTCCTCTTGTGGTTGTTAATCCTCAAAGAGGTAGGCTCTGATACCAATTGTTGAGTGGATCGAATGATCGAACTAAACCAAGAGGGGGTGAATTGGATTTTTAATGTTCTTGGTGGTGGAAATTGCAAATAAAAAGATTGACAAGGAATTTTAGAGTGGTTCAAGTTCCAAATGAACTCTACATCCACTATCTTAGCTTCACTAAGGATTTGCAACAATTTCACTAATTGTTCTTCCCCTTTTCTAGGCTAAGGAGGTAACCCTTACAATTTTCGGTCAAATTTTCTACCCAAAATTTGACCCAATCCTCACACAATTGAAACAAAGAATTTGTTGGCTAAACAAGTATCTCTCAATACATAAACTAGCCCAATTACAAGCACTCAACCCAATTGAAATGATAAGAATGAAAAATACAATTGGGGTTACAAGAAAATAATGGGATTTAGGCACAAATGCTTGGATTTGATGTTTGGATGTCTGCTTTAGGATCAATAGTTGTTGTTGAAGCTTTTAGAGGTCCCTTTTATACCTTCTCATTGAATTCTAGCCATTGTGGTTGTTGCAATCATCAATAGAGTTGTTGGGGGTGTTATCTCCCCTTCATAAATGCAGTCTGCAACCAACCGTTTTGAAACGCCCAACCCTATTTCGAAACAGACCAAAATAGAAAGAGCTGTTGGGGTGCATTAAAGAGCCCGTATCGAAACAGGTCTGACATGTTTCGATACGCTAAGAGCCATTTCGAAACTTGTTTCGAAACATTTTGCCACTGTCAAGGGTCATATCGAAACGGCTTGAAATCGTTTTGATACACCTTAACGGTTTGTTAAAAATCAGTTAAAAACATCCATCGGTCATATTTTTCAAATCAATTTAAGAACCGTTTCGAAACACTGAATGTCGTTTCGATACAGTTTCTCTATGTTCTAAAGCCATTTCGAAACTTGTTTCGAAACACGGGTTGGCAGTGTTGAAATCGTTTCGATACCCGTTTCGAAACACGGGTTCACAGTTTCAAAACTATTTCGAAACGCCTTAGGCTGTTTCGAAACGGTGACTCAAAAATCACTGTTTTGGCTTTAAGAACACTTAGAAAATATTTGATAAACTTAGTTTTTAACTTAGGCATATTCTTTAAATCATATAGGGATGTTTGAGGACTTAAAAATTCGTTTTCACATTTTCAATTTAGTCCTTAGGTTCTTTAGTTATATCAAAATTAAAATATCAGTTTCACAGTATTTGAATGACGTCGCTCTTTTGTGGTGGCGACGCAGATGCTCTGAGGAGGAGAGCAAGGACATTCCTATTGAGACTTGGAAGGAGTTTCAAGTTGAGTTCAAAGATTAGTTCTATCCGACCAACGCTCAACACGAGGCTCGAAAGAAGTTGCGGCAACTAAAACATGAGGGTTCCATCCCAAAATATGTTAAAGAGTTTATTGAGCTTAAACTCTATATTTTGAATTTGAGTGAAGCCGAGGGCTTCTTTACTTTCACACATGGACTGTAATGATGGGCCCAAATGGATTTAGTGTGGAGGGGAGTCAAGGATCTTTCCAATGCATTGACCGCAACTGAATCCATTGCAGAATTTGAAGTTGTGGAACCCAAGTCTTCCAAGCCCCGAGGCAAGGGAAATGGTGAGGGAGACGATGATGATCATCGTTGCAATGATGGTGACGAAAAGTCCAACAAGTTCGTCAAACCATAGAAAAGAAAAGAGCGAGGACCCGTAAAGTGCTACCATTGTGATTGTCCACACTTAGTGAAAGACTGAAAATCCGCGTCAATGCCATCGTCAATGGTGAAGACGAACAAGAAGGATAGGAATGTCGACTTGGTGTGATTGCCAATGTCAAAGTAATCAAACAAAGTGTAGAAGGGAAGCAATTGAAGTGTTACCGATGCAAGGGGCTCCGTATTGTGAAAGGGTGCCCGAATCGAGTCAAGTCGTCCAAGGAGGATGACAAGCCCGAGGACATTGAGGCTTTAAAGCGTGTTTCGATGCTGTTGAGTTCTGCCAATGTGAGCAAGAATCGGAAGCAAAAAGGGTTAATGTATTTAGACATCAACGTGGCGGGTCAAAAGAGAAGAGCTCTTATGGACACAAGAGCATCTCATTTGCTTATGTCGAAGAAAGCTGTCGACGAGATTGGTTTGAAGGTTGAGGAGTCAACCGGGGTAATCAAAACCATCAATTCCAGAGGTGTTCCAACCGTGGGAATGGCACGAGGCGGGAGTTAGAAATTGGAGAATGGAAAGGCAAGGAAAACTTTGAGGTAATTCACTTGGATGACTATGATTTCGTCACCAGTTTAAATTTCCTTGACCAAATTAATGCAATTGTTGTCCCTTTTTCTGATTGTGTTTGCATTTTTGATCCTCACAAACAATGCATTGTACCGGTTCATCCAGTTGTGAGGGTTGAGAACAGGGTTCTGAATGTTGTCGGGCTAACCAAGGTTGTTGACTTGGTTACTGCCATTGAGGAAACGACCTTGGAAGGGCTAGTGGAGTCGAAGTCTTTTGAAGACATACGATCCGTTGAGTGTTCACCGGTGAGTAAGGAGGATGGGGCATTGAGCTTCGTGGACAAAGAAGCGCCAGTGAGAGCTGAGGTGTCGGACTTCAAGATTGAAGAAGTGACGATGTTGTCGATGAGTGACAAGTTGCCAATAGGCAGTGGTGCATCAGACTTCGCGAGGAAGGAAGTCTTGATGCGAATTAGAGTGAATGCCAACCGGAGTAGTCCAAAGGAGGTATATCTCGAACACAATTATGGTTTTTGCAGTTTGATTTGCCTGGTTTATTGGGTATAGGAAGCTGAAAACCTAACCCAACAGATGGAGTTGCCAAGACTTGGCGAGAACCGAAGCAATCTTTTAGAGTTATGAGGGTTCGTTCGATGTTCAATGTGACGGGGGCCGAGTACTTGCGTAAGGATCGAGGGGATCCGAGTAGTGGCAAGTTGCAACTGGTAGGAAGGAGTTCTTATGATCGAGATATACAAGGTGAGGTGATGAAAGATGTTACATGGTAGAAGCGATTCCAGGATCACCGAGTCAAGTTTCGTTCCGAGTGCGCGACGAGGGCGTCACCAAGTTTGGTGGGGGAGACTGTCACGGACCGCTAGTCCAGACCTGAGTCATATGCACAAATAGCTGCACAAGGGGTTTAGATCGAGGAATTGGGCTTAAAAAGACCATCAGACTTAGCCCAGTTCATAAAAGATCTTGGGAAACTTAGTCAAACATTGTCCATTTGAATTATTTCAAATAATTTATTTAGATAATGTTGAGATATTTAGAGATTTTGTAAAGATTATGTTGTAATCTCGTTCGTCGATGTAAATCAGTTTTGACTATTAGATCTAGGGGAGTTCAACTATAAATAGAGGCTCTCCACCATCCTTGTAAATCATTCAATCTTTTATCTTCAGAGTAATCAAGGCATTCACTCTAAAATCCTCTGTGTTGTTCTTTGTGTTCTTGATTGTCTTCTTTCGGATTTGAAGGTCATTCTTTATAGTTTGCTTCCGCTTAGAACGATCTGGCGTTCTTGAGTGCCTTGGAAGTTTTGATATTTCGAAGTGGAAATTCAGGCTTACTTAGGCACTTGTGTAGTGAGATTCGCCTAAGGCCGCGCGGTTTGCTAGCTCAAAAATCTAGCCTCGTGACAATATATAAAGAACTCAACAAGCGGTCTAGTAAAAATGGATGATATTCATCTTAGAAGGTTCAAGTTCAATCACTTTGTTTGCATGTTGTGAGTGTATTGTCAAAGGATTAAGAATATGTATGAACAGATACTAACTTGTAATCACCTTTAGACTATTCAAAAAAAGTATATGGCTTAGACTACCCAAAATTTTACTTCAAAGACTAACTTTTCTCTCAACTATAACCCAAACCTTTCGTCGCTTCTTTCACCAAAACCATTTTTTCCCTTCTGGTGGCACCCTTTTTCCTTTCTTCATGTAACCCCCTCGTCCTGTCTGGCCGGATGACTGGTTCGAGTGGGCCACACGGGGAAAACCGAAGCGAAACCCAAAGGGTTCCTCCTCGGTTAGCAACCCTAAATTTTTTTTTTCATTTTAATCTTGTCACATTCGAACCCCAAACCACATTCAAACACCCAAATTTTAATCTTGACTAAAGGCATATTAATTCCTAAGTGTTTTTCTCCTTAAAAAAGGCCAACAAGTCAAAGCAGTGCAGATTTAAGCAAAGGTTTCGAAACCATCACCAAAGGTTTCGAAACTTTGGCTGGCAGAAACCCCTGGAACCCAATTTTTACCAAAGGTTTCGAAACCTTGGGGAAGGTTTCGGAACCTTTGACCATAGTTTCGAAACCCTCCCCAAAGGTTTTGAAACTTTGGCTGGTAGTGACCCCTGGAACCAAATTTTCTGCAAAGGTTTCGAAACCTTACCCATGGTTTCGAAACCTTAGTGCAGGGGATCACTTACTGCTCAACCTAAGGACTTCCTAACTATGAAAAACACTAAGATCATACATAGGCATATGTAGAAGCTTAAAAAGGACCAAAGGCATGAATTAACACTCACAAGACTCACACATACAATCATTTAAGCAAACATACATGAGCCATAAGTAGCTATTAACACGAATCAAGGCATTCGAACATGATATTCCAACAAAAGAGTAAATTCAGCATCTAAGGTCAAACATGAAAGCTCAAGAGCCCAAGTGGCACAATTCAACACAAGAGGTTTGCATTCATACACAAGGCAACCTAAGCATCTAAGACATGCCATCACACACCATCAATCAATATAGCATTTCATGCTTTACAATCCCAAAACATCAATCCAAAACAACATCATTTGAAAGAGTCAAACAAGGCTCATACAAACACACCTTATTGCCACATTGCTTAACTACTACAAAATTAACCATACTTGAGCAACAACTTGGAAACCTATCTTGCCTTGCCTCGAGCTAACACCACGCTAATGATCTGCATTGTTGAACATAGAGAGCGTAAGCTATAAGCTTAGTGAGGGTGCTCTAAAACGAAAAACATCAACAATGCAGGGTTCAAGCATGTTAATCCTAGTCTTTCATACATCAAACATAGGCATAGAATCAAGTAGACCTAGCTAGTCTTTCAAGTGGCATATATGGTTTCTCAATCCTATCAAGCTCATATATCAACATCAACATCAACATCATATAGCAATACCATATATCACCAACATATATCATCATCACATATCACAATGTATGTACAAGTTAATTGGCCACTTTAATTACCCCGATTGTGCGGATTTAAACCTCGACAACACTTTACCTCGGTGGGATTTCACTCATCACCGGACCTTGCATGTGCGGGATTCCACTCATCGCCACATGCCCTACGGATGGGATTCCACTCATCATCCCGTAGAAATGTAATAAAAGCTTCCGGTGGAATGTTACATCACCGTACTCCTCCTTGATGACTTAACGCCATCAAGGCCACGTACGTTTTGACTCAATTTGTGTGCACACTATCCTAATGATCGATCATTTACAACCGGTAATTATTTTAGTGCCAATTATCATAACCACTTCATATATATATCATCAACCACATTCATGCTCAATCTCATAGATGAATATCAAGATAACTCACATCCATCAACCACAATCATAATAGCATAGTTAAACAAACATAAATGCATTCATGGATATCAATGGTTAAATCAACAACTTGAATTAACTATGAGTGGCCTACCAAGCACACTTCACACACACTCCCACTACACATACTCGAACCAAACTTAAAACAAGTTGAAACCACTCACCGCCCTTCCTTAGCAAATCGAACAATCCTCCTATGCACCCGGATTCGGTCCCAAAGCCTCTTCCGCGCTTCCACTTGCTTCTAGCCAAACAAAACATACACATTACTTCCCAATTCAATGCTAAACTCAACCATCATCATACTTTGCTAACACAACCCAAATTCCACAATTTCTCAAATCACATAATCTCCTAAAATCCCAATTTTCGTGCTCCCCTAAAGGCTTGCTGAAAATTCAATTTCCAAACATCCAAATGACTTCCAAAACATCCCAAATCACCCTCCTAACATAGGTAGACCATCAGCCCTTCAATTTCAACATAAAACCCACCAAAAACTCAAGTTTTAATACTTTAAAATCTACTTCAAGAACAAGCTACGAATTTTCACCCAAATTCAACCAATTTGATATATGTTACTCATTATAACATAGTTAACTAAAACCCCAACTCAATTTATCAAAACCAATCAGAAAACCCCTTAAAAATTCAAACTTTAATATAAACCCTAATTTTCAAAACTCTATAACTTTGAAATCTATGACAAAGGATAGATAGAGATTGAAGAGGAGATTAAGAAAACGTAATTACCTCTTAAATTTGTGTTGAAAATCAAGTAGTAAGATCAATGGAATAGTGACAAAGCTTGAAAGGTTTTAGAAATGGTGGGGGAGCTTTCAAACGTGAAAGGGGGAGGAAAGAGGGAGGAAGACAACTTTTTTTATTAAAGTGGTCTTGCTTTATTTAAAACTTGGGTAAATAGCAACATAGGTCCCTCCCTTCTTATTAAAACTCAATTAGACCATTATTTGAAATTGAAATGTTTTAATTAAGTTTTATTTGAATCGAACTATTACCCGGCTAACTCCTAGGCCCAAAACACGGGTGTTACAACTCTCTCCCACTTAAGGAATTTCGTCCCCGAAATTACCTGACTGAAAGAGATACGGAAACTGCCTTTCCATATCCTCCTTCCTTTCCCAAGTGGCCTTGTCCACACCTCTACGTCGCCACCGCACCTTTACTAACTCAATCGATCTACCCCTCAACACTTTACTGTCATAAGCTAAGATCTCTATTGGCTCTTCTTCATAAGTCAAATCCGGATTCAATTCAATTTCTTCTACGAGCATAACATGTGATGGATCGGACCTATACTTGCGAAGCATCGACACATGGAACACATCATGTATCTTCTCAAGCTCGGATGGCAAACCCAACTGATAAGCAACCAGACCAACCCTCTTCACAATCTCATACGGTCCTATGTACCTCGGACTCAATTTCCCTTTTCGGCCAAATCTCATCACCTTTTTCCACGGAGACACCTTCAAGAATACCTTCTCACCCACTGAGAACTCAACTTCCTTTCTCTTCAAATCAGCATAGGACTTCTGCCTATCCAAAGCAGCCTTCAAAAGGTCACAAATCAATTTTACTTTGTCGGTTGTCCCCTTGAGCAAATCCGGCATAGGTAATAGTTTTTGTCCTACCTCGGCCCAACACACTGGAGTTCTACACTTCCGGCCATACAAGGCCTCATATGGAGCCATCTGAATGCTCGACTGAAAACTGTTATTGTACGCAAACTCTACTAGAGGCAGATGCTTCTCCCAAGTACCCTGAAAATCAATGATGCAACAACGCAACATATCCTCTAAGATCTGAATAACCCTCTCTGACTGACCATCTGACTGAGGATGATAAGAAGTGCTGAAGTTCAAACGGGTACCCAAAGTTGTATGCAAACACTCCCAAAATCTAGAAGTAAACCGCGGATCTCTATCTGACACAATGGACTTCGGCACACCATGTAGCCTCACAATCTCACCAATGTACAAATCGGCCAATCTATCTAAAGTGTAAGTAGTGTTGACTGCCAAGAAGTGAGCACACTTCGTAAAACGATCTACTATCACCCAAACTGAGTTCTTCTTCGTAGGAGTCAAAGGCAAACCCGAAACAAAATCCATAGTGATGTTCTCCCACTTCCATTCCGGAATTCTCAACGGCTGTAACAAACCTGAGGGAACCTGATGTTCCGCCTTCACTCTCTGACACACTAAGCACTTACTCACAAAGTCGGCTACATCTCTCTTCAAGCCAACCCAAAAGTACTCATTCTTCAAATCACGGTACATCTTCGTACTTCCAGGATGCATAGCAAACGGACTACTGTGGGCTTCAGTCAAGATCGTACGTCTCAAGTCACTGTCTTCTGGCACAACTATTCTATCCTTGAAACACAAAACTCCATCAGTGTTGAAACTGTAATCTGAAGATCTACCCTCGGCTATATCTTGCACGTGAGGTGCCAAAGATCTATCTAAGAGTTGTTTCTCACGAATCAACTGACCTAGAGTAGGTCGAACCTGAAGCTCGGCTATCAAGCCACCATCTCCGGACAAACTCAATCTAGCAAACATAGCTCTCAAGTCCACGGCCATCTTCCTACTCAATGCATCAGCCACTACATTGGCCTTACCCGGATGGTATTCAATAGTAAGATCGTAGTCTTTTAGCAACTCTAACCACCTACGCTGTTTGAGATTCAAATCCCGCTGAGTCATAATGTACTTCAAACTCTTGTGGTCGGTGTATACTGTGCATTTCTCACCATACAAATAGTGCCTCCAAATTTTCAGAGTAAACACAACTGCAGCTAACTCTATATCATGGGTCGGATAGTTGCGCTCATGAGTCTTCAACTGTCTTGAGGCATAAGCCACTACTCTCCGGTCTTGCATAAGAACACATCCTAGCCCTACATAAGAAGCATCACTGTAGACTACATAGTCCTTCCCGGACTCAGGCTGAATCAAGATCGGTTCTTGGGTCAAAGCTTCTTTCAATTTCTCAAAGGCTCTCTGTCTTGCATCTGTCCACTCAAACTGAACACTCTTCTGAAGTAACTGTGTCAATGGAGCGGCTAACTTAGAGAAACCCTCTACAAACCTCCTATAGTATCCGGCTAAGCCTAGGAAGCTACGTACTTCTGTCACAGACTTCGGTTGCTTCCACTCAACAATGGCTTCAATCTTCTTCGGATCAACTCTAATCCCATCGGCTGACACTACATGTCCTAAGAAGACTACTTCTCGGATCCAGAATTCACACTTTTTGAGCTTCGCATACAACTGATGATCTAGCAAAGTCTTCAAAACAAGTCTCAAGTGTCGGTCATGGTCTTCTTCAGTTCGCAAGTACACCAAGATGTCATCAATAAATACAACCACAAACTGATCTAGATACTTATGAAAAATCCTATTCATCATGTCCATGAAAGCTGCCGGTGCATTAGTCAACCCAAAAGGCATGACTAAGAACTCATAATGACCGTACCTAGTCCTAAAGACCGTCTTCGGTACATCAACCTCTCTAACCTTTAGCTGGTAGTAACCTGATCTCAAATCAATCTTTGAAAAGACTGATGCTCCTCTCAACTGATCAAACAAGTCATCAATTCTAGGCAACGGATATTTGTTCTTCACTGTCAACTGATTTAACTGTCTATAATCTATGCACATTCTCATACTTCCATCTTTCTTCTTCACTGTCAAATCCATGTTTGTTTTTCTTTTAGAATTTTAAATTTTGATTATTTTAATATTATTATATATATAATATTCCAAATTAAATTACAATCGAATAAAATATATATTATAATTAGTATTTCATGTCAAAAATACTTATTTGGCCTAGTGGTAAACCCATGCCACAACCCTTAAGGATTCCCAGGTTTGAATCCTGTTAAGGGCGAGTATATTGTTTGTTTTTTCTTTCTCCATATGTATAACACATATATTATTATTAGCATTGCATATCACGAGTATGTGTTTAGCTCAGTGGTAAACTCGCGCGCGCTACACCCCAAGGTCTCAGGTTTGATTCTTACCAAGGGCAGTTCCTTGGTTTACATTTTTCCTACTCCAATAAGGTGGTGACACATGTTACTATCTTATTGAATAATTAATTTATTTTATTATATTATATTAAAATTAGGACTAAATTGATATATTGTATAAATATAGAGGAGCAAATGTGTAATTATACCAATTTTTAATAGTTCCGTTAACTTTTTCGTTTTTTAACGGTGTGTGGCTAAAATAGAACCATTTAAATAGCTGTGTGGTGCATTTGCCGGAAAAAAATATAGTGGTCATTTTGACACCAAACTCATAGTTCAGTGGTTATTTGTGTAGTTTACCCAAATTTTTAAAAGAACATACAAATCTAAAAATAAAAAAATGCCGAAAGCTTCAAAAAGAATCAAAATGACAGCATTGGTTACAAAATCCAACCAATTCAGTATTTTTTTTTAATATGAATTATTGAACCAAACTAAAACTTCATATGCACATTTAAATTATAATCTAAAAGTTGATGGGTATAATTAAACTAAATAGAACTTTGTCATTAAATTGCATATTGAATAAAAGTGAATTAATTTATAACCTCTTTTTTAGTGGAAAGGAAAGTGGGCTTCGCCTTCCCATCTAAAAAGGTGTATGAAACGTTCAAATCAGGCGTCTGTGGCTTTGAACGGTCAAAATGGAGGCATGCATGGCATGGCAGTTGAGACTTACATTGATTTTAGGGTAAAGTACATAAATGGTCACTAAACTATCTCTAAAAATATAAAATAGTCATCAAATTTTCAAATGTTATATAATGGGCATTAAACTTTAATTTTTGTTACAAAATAGTCATTGAGCTGTTAATTGTTAATTGGGTGACGTGAGAGTTACGGAAATTTAAATAATATAACAATTAATCCTTCATATTGACATATTCAATTAATTTATTCCTAATTTAAACCTCATTAATGATGTCTAAATTGATTGAATGTGTAAATATTGGGATTATATATGTTCTTATACAAATTTTCGTAACTGCCACATTTCCCAATTAACGACAGTTAACGCCCTAATGACATTTTGTAATAAAAAATAAAATTTAATAACTATTATGTAATTTTTAAAAGTTTAATGACCACTTTGTATTTTTAAGGTAGTTTAGTGACTATTTGTATAATTTACCCTTGATTTTATTTGCCTCTAATTTGGCAATGGCCTCATGAGATGGGACCATGGTAGCATTATTAGTGACTTTCATGTAATTGTGATTATTATTTGGGTAATTATTCTGTGCACAAATGCCTTGGATTTTGTTTAGGGTTTGGTGTTAAGAGTTTAAGTGTATAAATTTTGAATTAGGGGTATGGTTAGAATTTAAATTTTAGGGTTAATAGGTTAAAACTCAAATTTCCAACCATATTACCCTAAACCTAAACTCTAACCTCTAAATTTTAACTCTAAACCCTAAATTTTAACCATAAATACTATATTTTGAACTCATATACATAACCCTTAAATCCTAAAACTATGGCGCTCGTGAAAACTTTCTATTTTCATTGCTAATACATGAGATATTTTTTTCTTATTATATCTGTTTAATTATCTTAATTATTGTTATTTAAAGATTTCTTTTCACGGTCATGAATTGATAGGGCATATAATTCTGATGTTAATGTTAATAACAATGATATTGAGGCTTAATCATTATAAAAATACTTAAACTGTACTCTTTTTTAGATAAATATCTAAATTATTTTTTGAGTCAAATTTATTTTTAATTTTTTATTTCGTAACTATTAGAAGGTTTTTCGGTCAATGACCGTTAAATTTTCTGTTATCCAAATACATATAAAGGCGTGACATACGTTTTAGTTTTTTCTTGTTTTTTCTAAAATAATAAAATCTATCGTTTTCTTTAAAAGAAAAAAAAACTCTAAAATTTTTAAAAACCAATAAAATATCCAAATCTTTCCACCATCGGTCATTCTATCGTTCTCGGACCCCACGATGATTGGGTTGGCATCGGTGGTCAGCGAGAATGAGGGGAGTTGAGATAGGGGATTTAGGATTTTGGGTATGGCAGATTTAAGAATTTTGAGAATTTAGAAAGACAATAAGTGATAGTCTGTCAATGGGTTCCGATGACGAAGATGTGGGTGGTGGTTGACGGTGTCCGAATTTTAGGATTGCGGAGTTAGGAATTTTGAAAATTAGGGATTTGAGATTTTGTCCAAGAACATTAAAGTTTGGAGTTGGAAAAATTAATAATTTTTATTTTAAAACAAAAAATAAATGCAAAGTAATAAATAGATATATGTTTCATTTTCATTGGATAATGAAAATTTTAAACAGATGTTAACGAAAAAAGTTGTACAATGGTTACAGAATAAAATGTTAAACATTTATTTGGTCTAAAATATAGTTTAGACATATATATATATATAAAAAAGAGAGTATAATTTAGATAATTTTATGTTGATTGAACCTAATATTGATATGGATTTTTCAGCCATAATACGGAATCAATAAGAACACTCAAACCGGGTTGGATTAGTTCGTTGTTACTAGATGATGTTGCGCATCTTTAGTTGTTTTCTTTGTTGCTTATTGCTTTACCGGGTCTTCCCGTAGTACGCTTTATTTTATTTTACTATTAGTATGAGTATTTTTTTTCTCCATTTAGGTTTAAGAAGGTTTTTAATGAGGCTTGTACTAATATTTCTTGTGTGTGATTTTAATTGAATGGAATCATACCTTTTCACCAAAAAAAAATAAGAACACTCAAACCTAATCCAACTGTTCAAAAATAACTTTCTTTAACTTCTGTTTGTTTCATGAGAGAAAACTTAAAAAATAAATATTATTTACGTTAATATAGTTATTAATATATTTTTTACAATTTTTTAATAGTCTAAAGGTGATTACAATATAGTATATGTTCATAGATATTTTTGACTCTTTGACAATGTGCATACACCATGTAAGCAAAGCGATTTGATCGCGTGTCTTCTAGGATAAACATCATCCATTTTTTCACTAGAACACTTGTTGAGATTTTTTTTACAATTTATAAATATAGCTAAGTATGTTTTTTTAATAAACTGAAGCCCGAATAAGATATTACCTTGTAATTGAATTAGAATATTAAAAAAATTAATGATAGTATAATGCTAAATAATATTTTTATTCAATTATAAGTATATTATTAAAATATAGTCGATTATGCTTTTTTATCTTTAAAAAACTATAATACTTTTTAAATATTATTTATATCAGTATAGTTATAAATAAAATATTATTTAAAAATAGAAATAGTAGTTTTTAAAGTATTGAATAATTATAGTATAGTACTAAATAATATCTTTATTCAATTATAATTATATTATTAAAGTATATATGAGTATGTTTTTTTAATAATATAATATTTTTAAAAATTATTTATATCAGTATAATTATAAATAAAATAATATTAAAAATAGAAATAATAGTTTTTAAAGAATTTAATAATTATAGCATAGTACTAAATAACATTTTTTATTTAAATAATAAATTGTACTAGTTACAGCAATAATTTTATAATTAAAATAAGAATGTTATATTATATATTAATATAATAAAGCGGAGTATATTTAATATAATGAAATATTTTAAAATTTAAAGTATTTGAATATTTAAAAATGTTATGAATATAATATAAGATTATTATCCTATACACTAGCGGTGGAAACTAAAATTTTCCACAAATATCTTAGTTTTAGGGTTTAGAGGCTTAATTTAGGGTGTAGGGTTTAGGGGTTTAGGTGTAGGGATTTAGAATTTACGTATAATGGTAGAATTTAGGGTTTAGAGTTAGAGTTTAAAGTTTAGTTTTTAGAGTAATATGGTGGAGATTTAGGTTTTAATCTACAAACTCTAAATTATAACCCTAAACTATAAAAATGTTATGAATATAATATAAGATTATTATCCTATACACTAGCGGTGGAAACTAAAATTTTCCACAAATGCCTTAGTTTTAGGGTTTAGAGGCTTAATTTAGGGTGTAGGGTTTAGGGGTTTAGGTGTAGGGATTTAGAATTTACGTATAAGGGTAGAATTTAGGGTTTAGAGTTAGAGTTTAAAGATTAATTTTTAGAGTAATATGGTGGAGATTTAGGTTTTAATCTACAAACCCTAAATTATAACCATAAACTATAAATTTTAACCACTATCCCTAAATTCAAAACACATACACCTAAACTCATAAACCATACACCCTAAACTAAGTCACTAAACCCTAAAACTAAGGTGCTTGTAAAAAAATTTAGTTTCCACCACTAGTGTATCAAATAATTGTCCTATAATTTATGTAACCCGATTTAGGTTAAGGTTTGATATACAAATCATGTTTATATTTAAGAAGTTGCTTTTCAAAAAAATTCAAAATTATAAATATGGTTAAAATAAAATTAGAATTTTTAAATATAATTTCATAATTTTATTATTATAGTGAGATAGCTTTCCTTTTTCTTTCTTATTTTTCCACCTAATTTAGAGAGAAAATTATTTGTATATGAGTAAGGAAAACTACCTCTATTCTTATTTTCTTCCCTTCTAACTTTTTATTGTAACAAACAACCCTTAAATTCATTTTCTTTTCAATTTTCTCTTTTTCTCTGTACCAAGCAAAGCTTAAAATTTAGTAGAGTTTGATGGTGGTTTCAATTTTTTTTAAAAGTCTTAATTATATTTTAAACCAATATTAATTTTTTAATAATTTCAATTTCTTTTTTATATTTTTTGATATTTTTAATATTTTAAAATATCAACTGACATTCCATTACACCAACTAACTTCAAAATTCATTCCATTATACTTTTTTGAAGTTATAAATACTCCACTAACATATAAAATGATGACAAACAAATTATGTATAAATAATGATTTCTTTTTGAAAAAGTAAATTTGTTAATAATTGCCTTTTATTCATATTAATATCGGGCAATGTAATTCGAATACTATGGCACTGGTTGACAATTAGCGGATAGCTGATAGCGGATTGCATTAGCTGATAGTTGATAGCTGATTGTATTAGCTGATTTGACTAGTGGATTGTATTAGCTGATTGTATAAAAGTGTTTAATAAAATTAACTGATAGTTGTTAGATTATTTAAACAAGTAAAATGAAATATAAGGACATGTTTATATTCAATATTTTTTAATAGTTTATTATTTATCAATATTTTGTATCTAATTATTATTAATTAGATCTATAAAATTATTTCTAATATAACTTTTCTAGACATATTCAAATAATTTATATATTAATTTATTATTTATATAATTATTTTAATATAATATAATTAATTAATAAATTTAAATACACATATAAATATGTGATAATAAAAAGAAAAAAGTAAATATGATTAGCTTATAAATAGGGTGAGAAAATATTTAATTTAGGTTATTTTGAGAGTTTTGGTAACTAGTAAGGGTAAAAGAGTCTTTACAACTCTAATATCAAACCTCTAATCTCAAAAAGATCATATTATGAGCTTTTTCAAAATTAGCGTTTTTACCCCAATCCGCTCTTTCAATCCGCTATTTACCAAACAACAATATTAGCGGATTTGACTGGTCAAACCTCTAATTTTGCTTCAAACCTCTCTTTACCAAACATGACTTATATCCTTCGGTCTTTGGATAACTAGATTTTGGATAATTTAAGATTGATAAAATTTGCAAAAAGAACCCTTAAATTACTTAGCAAATTAAATTATCACAAAGTGGTCCTCCCAAACATCAATTCATCTCATGGAACACTTGCTACTTGCATCTAAATTTAAGTCTGTCCCATCCATGCATGACAGATATTTTTTAAAATATATAACTCTAATATTATAATAATTATTTATATTAAATGTAAAATTGATAGTTTTATTATCTTTTATTATTTATTGAAAATAACCTTTTAAAAAAAAGT
This sequence comes from Hibiscus tridactylites, assembly GCA_958450335.1. Taxonomy (NCBI): domain Eukaryota; kingdom Viridiplantae; phylum Streptophyta; class Magnoliopsida; order Malvales; family Malvaceae; genus Hibiscus; species Hibiscus tridactylites. The sequence goes on along the minus strand of OY288275.1, from coordinate 17,352,675 downwards.
AGGAGATGCAAAATGTGTTAAATCATAGTATTAAACTTAAAGATAGTAAATAGGCCAAAATTTTATTTCCCATTTTATCTTTCGATGAGTAAAAAATTAAGGCTTAAATGGAAGATAACTCCTAAATTATACACTTTGTTTACTTTTAGCCCTTAAACTATTTGAAAAAAAATAAAAATCCAAACTATTATTTTTGTTCACTTTAAGTCCAATTGTTATTTAAGTCAAAAAAATTCGACCAATAAGATGTTGACACATCACAGATTTTTTTGACCAATAAATAATTTAAGGACTGAAAGCAAAAACAATGGTATAGTTTAGGTACATATTTTGATCAAAAAATAGTTCAAAGACTTAAAGTTATCATAAATAATAGTTTAAATACTTGTTTTGACCAAAAAATAATTTAAGGACCAAAAGTAAACAAAAAACATAGTTTGAGGGCTGATTTTTTATATACGCAAAAAATTAAAGCATTTCTCAATTCGCGAGTATCATCCTTGTGTAGGGATTTGTTTTGACTAAAAATCCTTGTGTAGGGATCATTCTAATCTTTTTGTGTATTGTTTCAATTTAGCTTATACTATAAATAAATATCTAAAATATATTAATTCTTTTATTTAGGTACTTAAAATATTTTTTGGTCAAAATAAGTATTTAAAATTTATTCTTTTTTGTCAAAATAAATACCTAAAGTATTTTTTTAGTCAAAATAGATACCTAAAATATTTTTTTCGTCAAAATAGATACATAAATTATGTATATTTTTTCATCTAGGTTTGTAAAGTTGTCATGGACATTGATTAGAAACTACATTAGGTACCTATTTTGACAAAAGAATATACTTTATATATTTATTTTGACAAAAAAATACTTTATGTACCTATTTTGACAAAAAAATATTTTAAACACTTACTTTAACAAAAGAAAATATAGTTTAAGTACCTAAATAAAAAGTTACTATACTTTAAGTACTTATTTGTGATATAATTCTCTAAAGGGACTAAAACCATAATTTAAGCTAAAATTGTCCAAAAGGGGAAGGCTTTAGATTGAATATTAGTAGTAAGTGCTCCACTATAATGCTACAGTTAGAGCTTGAGTAAGCAGTAAGATAGAATTTAACAGCAAAACAAAACAAACCCAAATGACTACGTACAAATACAATTAGGAAAGAGAAAGGAACAAAGGCAAGTCTTTTAGCTCGTATATATGAGGAAAGAAGAGCAACCATTTTCAAAGCAAGAACAAGCTCAGAAGAAGAAGAGAGAGATGGTTGGAGGTTCAGTACTGTGTAGGCAAGAAGAAGATGAAGAGATGGAACAACTCTCTAGAGAGAGTAGCCATTACAGTCTCTCCACTGGTATACTTCCTCCGCTTGGAGGCAGGAGTATCCGTAGAATCAAGCTCAGAAGCTACATCATTTCTCCCTATGATCGTCGTTACAGGTAAACATACCCCTTGCTTTCTTTTTGTCTTGGGAAAATCAGTGCATTGAATCTCGTGAGCTTTTGTTCTGGAAAAGACACTAAAAACTTGTCCTTTCTTAGCTTGTTGGTTTCTTCTGGTTAAGCCACAGTTCTCTGCAACCTTTGGGATTGCAAAGTTATTTTCTTGTTTTTTGATATACTTTGTTGCTGCATATGGAAAAGGATTAGTTTGAAATCAGAAATGTTTAAGGGACTGAAAATTATTTGCTTTCTTCTGTTAATTTTTTGTTGGAAACTGCAGTTTGATCCTTGAACGTGTTTAGTTTTTGTTGACAAGTAGAATATGCTTTTGCTTTTCCTACCAAAAAGAAGGATTGGTGATCAAAGTTGAGGGCTTGATGTGTTCCGATTGGAAATGCTTTGTCCTTACTTGATGCTGTGAAATTTGAAAGGAATAATTTTACTTGATCCTTGCAGGGTATGGGAGACTTTCCTGGTTCTTCTGGTCATCTACACTGCTTGGGTTTCACCCTTCGAATTCGGGTTCCTCGAAAAACCGGATACACCACTCGCGGTTACAGATAACGTTGTTAATGGATTCTTTGCCCTGGATATCATTCTCACTTTCTTTGTTGCGTACCTTGATAAAGCTACCTATCTCATCATCGATGACCCGAAAAGGATTGCTTGGAAGTATGCCAGTTCCTGGTTGGTTCTAGACATTATATCCACCATACCATCCGAACTTGCTCGGAAGATTTCGCCTAGGCCATTGCGCTCATATGGCCTATTCAACATGCTTCGCCTTTGGCGTCTCCGAAGAGTTAGTGCCTTGTTTTCAAGGTACAAGAGCTTTGTCACTATCAGATTTGTTGTTCAACTTTGTTTGTTGCCTGGTCTTGTTTGACATGAGGCATTGTTGGTTCCAACAGATTGGAGAAAGACAGGAACTACAACTACTTTTGGGTTCGATGTGCCAAACTTATTTGTGTGAGTACAGCAAAAAATGATTTGGAGGTGATGTTATCTGAAATGTGCTTGGCACTTATGGAGCTTTGGATGTTTTTGTAGGTTACCATTTTTGCTGTTCATTGTGCTGGATGCTTCTATTATCGCATTGCTGCAAAATATCATGATCCTGGAAGAACGTGGCTTTCAGATTCTATGGGAGACAATTTCCATGAACAGAGCCTCTCTGTTCGATATGTGACATCGATATACTGGTCTATCACTACACTCACTACTGTTGGCTATGGGGATTTGCATCCTGTGAATACTCAGGAGATGATTTTCGACACTTTCTACATGCTATTCAACCTTGGATTGACCGCGTATTTGATCGGGAACATGACAAACTTGGTTGTCCATGGAACTAGCAGAACCAGAATATTCGTGAGTGAATTCTTATAGTTTATCTGGTTCTCATTCGCACATGCACTCTCAGAGTTCATCTTTGTTAATCTTTCCTGTTTTTGGACTCTCAGAGGGATACGATTCAAGCTGCTTCAAGCTTTGCTCAGAGAAACCAACTGCCACGCCGCCTTCAAGATCAGATGCTTGCACATTTATGTCTCAAGTACCGGACCGATTCTGAGGGGCTGCAGCACCAAGAGACGCTCGATTCCCTTCCTAAAGCCATCCGATCGAGCATTTCACATTATCTTTTCTACTCTCTTATGGATAATGTGTACTTGTTTCGTGGGGTTTCTAATGACTTGCTTTTTCAGCTGGTAATCCACTACAAACATGCTAAGCTATTGTACTAAAACTTATATCTTTTATAGTTGTGTGGAATTTTATATATATGTATCTTTGTAAATAATTGTTGAAGGTCTCAGAAATGAAAGCTGAATATTTTCCTCCAAGAGAAGATGTCATCCTACAGAATGAAGCACCTACAGATTTTTACATCCTTGTCACTGGCGCTGTGGTAAAAATATAAAACACTCTTTCTCTTCTTGTCCCAAATTTTCTTATCTGGTTTAAGTTTAAACTTTCTCTTAAAAATGGCCACTGATGTTTTGTTTTGCTTCTCAGGAACTATTGGTTCGAAAAAATGGGGTTGACCATGTAAGTTGTATCAATCAAACACTAGTTCTGTCAAATCCAATAATCATGAATGACTCTAACCGAGTTCAACACCATCTGGTTTTCAGGTTGTTGGAGAGGCTAAAGCAGGTGATCTCTGTGGTGAGATTGGAGTACTTTGTTATAAGCCACAGCTCTTCACGGTGCGCACGAAACGATTATGCCAACTACTTCGACTAAACCGTACTACATTCCTTAATATCGTTCAGGCCAATGTCGGAGATGGTACCATAATCATGAACAATCTCCTCGAGGTATGCATGTTGTACTTTACAATGTAACCCTTTGCCTAATACAATCCAATCCTTTTAATCTTGGAATTCTTTTCTGGAGCAGCATTTGAAAGATATGGATGATCCAACTATGGAAGGGGTTTTAATGGATCTGCCTCTCAATCTTTGCTTTGCCGCACACAAGGGAGATGACTTGTTGTTGCATGAGCTATTGAAAAAGGGGCACAGTGCTAACGAGTCGGACCACGATGGAAGAACACCTCTGGTTTGTGAAATTCTTCAGCTTTTGATTTTGTTAAGATCCCAAAGTTCAAAAAGACTGCGGTGCTAATCTTTTAAGTACTTCTTTTGTGATTGTTTTCGATAAAATCAGCATATAGCTGCGTCCAAAGGAAGCGAGAACTGTGTTCTTCTTTTACTAGATTACGGTGCAGATCTGAACTGTAAAGGTATTAATCCTGCTATTTTTGCTTGAAGCAGTTGATGTTAATTTTGTTTACCTGCAGTCAATTCTTATAGTTGTTTTGGTTCATTACTAATTTACTATGTTTTGCAGACTCAGAAGGAAGTGTACCACTATGGGAGGCATTAGTAGGCGGGCATGACCAATTAGCCAAACTGCTAAAGGAAAATGGGGCAAATATCAATGCCGGAGATGTCGGTCACTTTGCGTGCACCGCAGCCGAGCAGAACAACTTGAACTTGCTCAAGGAAATCGTTAGTTACGGAGGAGATGTCACACGTCCTAGGGACAATGGTTACACAGCTCTTCACGTTGCAGTATGCGAAGGCAACATTGAAATAGTGAAGTTCCTATTGGAACAAGGTGCCGACATCGACAAACCCGATATCCAAGGTTGGACACCAAGGGACCTAGCTGAGCAACAAGGGCACGAAGAAATACAGACAATATTCGAATCAACAGGCAAAAAGAAGAGAACTCCGCCTATCACGCCGATTCCCGAGAAGCGGGAAACACGCTTCCTTGGGAGGTTTACAAGTGAGCCGGTCATCCGTACCTCAGCAACCGCTGACGGTACCGATGGATCGTCTAGAGGCCGACCCCGTCTGAGGCGTAGGAATAGTAGCTTCCACAACTCTCTGTTCGGAATAATGTCGGCTAAACAAAATGTGGAGAAAGATTTGGAAGTTCATCCACCAAAGGGTGTGAAGGATGGTAGTGCAGTTAACTCAGCTAGAGTGGTGATCAGTTGCCCCGAAAAGGGAGAAACCACCGGGAAGCTTGTTTTGCTTCCGGGGAGCTTTGAGGAATTGGTTGACATTGGTGCTAAGAAATTTGGGATATTTGGTGGTAAAGTGATGAACAAAGGGGGAGGTGAAATTGATGATATGGAGGTGATTAGAGATGGTGACCATCTGGTTTTTGTGAGTGATGCACAAATGCAGCAAGGTTAGGCTAATACATACATGTATAGGTGCACTTTTCATAGACACCATAAGTTTTACAGACTAATCTCATTTATCCCTTTAACTGTCTAAACATAAGGTTATGGTAGCTCATGCCAATCAAATGTGTACTGTACGTGTAAAAATAATAATATAGTATTTTTTGAGTTTTCACCCTCCATCTTCATATTTAGCCCAAAAAATAATAGCACATGGAATATCTCAACTCTGGAACTGCCTGAAAAGCTATTATATTTGAGAGAAAAGAAAAAAGTCTTCTGACTTTTTTTTTATCATTATTCAAGGTAGTTAATGAATACATAATGTTCCTATTTATAATAATCAAGAACTAAAATAAAAAATAATAATTAGCTAATAACTAATCTAACTACTTAATGACTTACAGGCTGTTTAACAGCTATACTCTATTAGCCCCTCAAGTTGGAGTATAAATATTATAAATGTCCAACTTAAAAATTGCATGAAGAAAAGGTGAAGGTTGTAAAGTCATGATAAAGTTGTATGCCAATGGATGTTGAGAGGATACATGCAGCAATGTAACCAAACCTTGATGTATTTTCTCATAGATGAGGTGGCAATCAATTCTAATGTATTTATTTCTCTCGTGTTGAATATGAATTTTTTGTAATTTTGATTGCAGGGAAATTATCGCAATAAAGATTAGCAGGAGAAAAAACATCAAAATTTAGATAAGAAAGCAGATAGCTTTGCTATTAGATTTCACAAGAAACAAATGCAAGAGCCTTTTATTCAGCTTTACTCGAAGGCCTAAAAATAATTTGCTGCTTTTTGAATCTCCAAAAAACTAAAGCTGAGCCAATAAAAACACGAAGTAACCGATTTTCTTAAATCAAGCCAAGAATTCCAATCAAAATTGAAAAAAAAAACATTAATTTTAATATCATTGTTAGCTAAAAAAAGTCATTGGCCAGGAGTACCTTTAACGTATCTTAGAATCGCATGGACAACAATCATATAAATATCGGTAGAACAAAAAAAACTGTTGAATAACAAAACAAATTTTTAGTCTCATTTTTAAAGAAATTTTTCTGTAAACCGTCTATAAGAAATTATATCAAATAAGCGAATACCATCTTACTTAAAAAATTTTGTCTTTGCAAGAAGAGGGGTAGAAACAATATTAGAATGCAAGAAATTGGTTTCTTTTAGTAAATTCAAAATGTATTTTCTTTAGCACAAATTAATACTTTTATTAGATCGAGCAACCTCAAGTCTAAAAAATTATTTTAAATCACCTAAATTTTTAATTTTAAAAATATTTTATAAAAAATATCTCATGTAAATCAGAACTAGCTAACACTATATCATCAACATACACAACAAGGGCAATAAAATTATCTACTGAACCTTTAAGAGAAAGAGACTTGTCAAAAGAAGCTTGTTGAAAACCATGTTCAATCAAAGCCAGAGTTAACATTTCATTCCATTGTCTACTGACTTGTTTCAGGTCATAAAAACTCTTGTTTTACATGCAAGTTAAGTCAGGTTCTTTAAGAAGAAAAAAAATCAGGTGAACGGCCCATATAAATTTCTCCATATAAAAAGTCATGCAATAATGTATTATTGATATTTAACTGTTGTAATTTTTATTTTTTAAAAACAGTTACAACTAAAAAAGTTCTAATAGTAGTCGTTTTAGCAACATGGCTAAAAGTATTCAAAAAACCCACACCAGGTTGTTGAGTGTAACCCTTTGCTACTAGTCTAGCTTTATATTTTTCAAGTGTTTCATTAAATTTTAATTTGATTTTATAAACTCATTTATAACCTACTGTTTGTGTACTAGGTGGACGCTTAACTAATTCCCAGATTTTATTATTTTCTAAAGCTTTAATTTCTTCAGTATTTTTTTCAACAATCATATTTAGCATGATTTAGGTTCAGAAAGAATAAAAATATATTTTTACATATGTATTATGACTAGAAGACAAATCATTGTAAGATAAAACATTAGCAATATTTTGAGGTAAAGTTTTAAAATCTGGTAGAGAAATCTAAAATTCTTTGAGCTTCTGAAGAAGTACTGAAGAAGCTTAGTGATTTTGGTAGGTCTGAAACAAGTAGGATATGGTTGGTCTCTATGTATATCCTGAGAAGAAGTACTTGTAGTTCTTGGTAAAACAATGTCAGTATGATAAAAAAATAAGATCATTCTCAGTATTAGGAGTTCCAATTTGTTGAGAATTTAAAATCTGTTGGGCAAACAATTATCAACTGCAATAGGAACAACTTGTTGTACACAATCATCCAGAAGACCATTATTATCATAAGTTGGAAAAATTATTTTATTAGAAACTAAATTTTTAATGTCTTGAAAAAGAAGTGATCCTCTGAAAAAACCACATCTATGGAGACAAACACTATTTTAGTATTTATGTCAAACAATTTGTACCCTTTAATGTGTTTTATAAAACTTACGAAGACACATTTAACAACTCAATGATACATAGGCAGTACATCCAAAGACTTTAAAATGAGCAATTTTCGATGACATTCTAAACAATATTTCAAAGGAGTCTTATTACCTAAAATTGGAGTAGGTGTAATGTTAATTAAGCAGGCAGAATGCAACACACAATCGATCCAAAAAACTAAAAGAAAATTGGCTTGTAACCTCAATGTTCTAGCAACAGAAAAAGGTGTTGGTGTTTCCTTTCAACTATGCTATTCTGTTGAGGAGTATGAGTACAAAAATTTTGATGTATTATTCCTTCAGCTCTATAAAAATCTAGCATTTTAAATTCCTTGTCATTTTTTAGAAAATCGAGTTTTCACTAACTGAGAAAAATGGAGAATCAATTTCCTAGCTTCAGATTTAAGTTTTATTGAAAAAATCCAAACATATTTGCTCTTATCATCTACAATGGTTAAAAAATAAGAGTGATCATAAAAATTCTTAACATGGAAGGGACTCCAGACATCTATATGAATTAAATTAAAAATTGAATCAGAAACAGTACTACTAACAGGAAAAGACAACCAATTTTGCTTAGCAAAATGACAAACTTCACAATTAAAACCAGAAACAATAAAAATTTCTTTATTTATATCAGAAAAATATATCATCCTATGTTGACAGGGATGTCCTAATCTTGCATGTCACAGTTTAACAGAAACAAAAGAAAAAATACAAAAAGTGGATTCAAAATCCTTAGTACTGAAGAAAGAATCTTCTAAGTGATACAAGCCATTGATCTTTCTAACTAAACCAATCATCTTCCATGTTATTATGTCTTGTATGCAACAGAAGACAAAAGAAAAATTATAAGCTACTGTAACCAATTCATTGTTAAGTAATCTAACAAATTTATTTTGAACATGGTAATATGTCTAAAAAAATTGCAAAGAATTACATATATGATCCGTTGCATCAGAATCTAATATCCATGAAGAATTTAAAGAATTAAATTTCAAATAGTTTAGGATTATACCTGCATCTTCAACTATGATATCAAAGGCAGAGGACAAGACATTGACCTTGGAGGCATGAATAGAATTCTGAACAGGAGCAGTAGACAAATTTCTTTCTTGCAACATACTTAACAAGCTTTCATATTGATCTTTAGTAAACATAGTAGGAGTGTTTTCTGGAACTAAAGAATTAGTACCCTCACCACTATGAGTTTCAACTTGATTGGTCCTATGAGATTGAGTTCTACCCTTATACCTAGGTGAAAACTCGTGTTTCTTGTAACACTTATCAACCGTAAGTCTATACAAACCACAAAACACACAAAGGGGTATTTTATTAGAATTATTGAACTTTCTGTTACTGAAAAATCTTTCTTGTATGATATTGGAATCACCATGTTTAAAATTGGAAAACCTATTAGCTAACAAAATGTTGGACTCAGTAGAAATAATGGAAGCAAGGGATCTTTCATGTTGTACAATAACAACAAAAACTTCATTTATCGAGGGAAAATGTTTCATCATCAACAACTAAAATTTATGAACTGAAAACCCCTCATTTAAACCCCTAAGAAATCGAATAAAAAAATCTTGCTTACGGTACATCATGGCAGAACATTCACAAGAAGTTAAAGGTCTGAAATTACAAACCTCGTCACAAATAACTTTTAATTGCGTGTGGTAAGCCGTAACAGAGAGGTTACTTTGCTGCAAAGAATATAATTCTTGGAGCAAATCGGAGATATGCATCATATCGCCTTGATTGAAACGATCGAACAGATCTTGCCAAAGCTCATAAGTTGTATCAATTTAGAGCACACTTTAGCCAATTTCTTGGTTCAACACTCGTTGCAACCAAGAATGTACTAGGTTGTTGCATTTAACCCACGCCGGAAATCAAGGATCATCATGGCTAGGTTCTTTAATCGATCCATCGACAAAATAAAATTTATTTTTGAAGATGAGAGACATGCGCGTCGGTCGAGCCCAGCTATGATTGATGTATTTGAGAGAAAAGGAAAAGTCTTCTGACATTATTTTTATTATTATTCAAGGTAATTAATGAATACAAAATGTTCCTATTTATAATAATCAAGAACTAAAATAAAGAAAGAATAATGAGCTAATAACTAATTTAACTAATCTAATTACTTAATGATTTACAGGCTGTTTAACAGCTATACTCTATTACTTTAGAATTTCAGCTGATGTCACTTCTATTGGATTCTTCACATTCTTCTCTCAATGCTGCCAACCCTCCTTTCTCACCTTTCCAGCTACTGCTCTCAGATTTGCTAGCCTCAATGATCTCGGACCGGTCCCCAGCTTCCTGACGTCGGGTTCCCGTGAGGCGGCATTGTACATGTTGTGAAGTTGGTGGCGGAGTGGTGGTGCAATTGCAGTTAACCAGAGTAAAACTCTTGGGGCATATAGGTAATGTAGTGCTGAAGTGAGGTGGTGCATGGTGAGCGCCATACGGGATGATACCCCCACTGTGGGCTGCTGTGGCATACTCTGGTGGGACCCAGATGCCACCTAAGACTACAAGTTGGGGTGTTAGGGCTCCTACTGCTTGGGGAATCGGGCCAGGTCTCCTTGTAGTTGTATGCATCCTATATTTTTGCCAAAAAAAGGTTAAAAACTTATTACCAACAGTAAAAGATTTGTCACCGACATTTTTAAAGATATGAGCTGGTACCGTGTCTGTCAGGTTTATTACAAAATCTCTTTCCTGCATGACACAGTACTGGTCTTGATCCTTGACTTGATTCCCTCGGCATGCTTGTAGTTGTTGTCTTAAATCCTCCAAAGCTAAACATAACTCGCGTTTAAAAGCATGATCTTAAGTCGAAAAGGAAATCTCCAAGCCTCAGTTTATGATCAATCTGACCGTGGGGTTTACAGTGCAGGGTTAGTTCGGAAGGAGATGATGCAACAAGACAAGTTATGATTCGATTTTATCAGAGAAAAGTTGTTGTTTGGAACAAGACAATAATGGTGTCATAAGAAGAACAACTAATAAGGTTGTTTCTTGTCAGTATGCAGAAAACAAAATCAACAAATAGAAAGAAAGAGAAGGTCTGTTGTTTGTGAAAACACAATGAGGATTCAATTTTTGAAGGGAATCAACATTCAACAACAGAAAAGGTCATGTGATTAGTCTGGGCTAATTTGGTCGGATATTCCCCTTTGGGGAATTATATGGAAAAATACTCGTTTGGGAACATTTAGAAAAATACCCCAATTTAGCTCACGTCAGGGTAAATCGCGTTATGCAGGGCGCGATATTCAAAATCGTGTTGTACAAGGCGCAATTTCTGTCCGATATGAATTATATTATTCAGTATTTATTTAAAAATAAATAAATTGAAGTCGCGGTCTGTAGGACGCGGCTTCCATGAGAATTTCAAACGACTCATCGCGAATTTATCGAGTGCAGAAGTCGCGTTGTGCAGAACGCGACTTTTGCGTAAATCTGTTGTTTATACAATTTTGGATAGGGTTGTTTAGGGTCAATTTGTTGGGACCGTCGGCGCACCCTGTGGCGCAATGGAAGCAAACTCAACGATCTCGCCAGCGATCCATGTACGATAAAACCAAATTCAAGAGGAAGGGATACGATCACTTACATTGAATTCCTTGATAAACGGCAAGACTACAATTGTGGTAGAGCAATCACGAATGGTTCAAATCGCAAGCCTCCACGACAAAACGTCTCACCTCTACTCAATTCACCCGGTTGAAAAACAGTTGAGAGCAATTTTCTTTTTTCAAAAACTGTTCTTGAGAAAATTCGTTTTGCAAGGGATAAAACGGCTGCTAGACCAAAATTATCCTTTTATATCGTGTTGCCCTAACCTTTAGGGATTTAATTCTGAGAGTTTAAAAGAGAGTATAATTACTCTAATTATATTCTTTTAATTAAATTCAAAATTTCATTATAATTAAAATTACAACTGGATATATATATATATATATATATATCAAATATATATTAATGTTAATTATACATTTTATACATGCACAATTAAAATTGTACATGTGTAACTCATTTATAAATTGCTCTTTTCAACCCTGGGGTGTGACCCTATAGGTTCTTGTAACATTAGTAGTAATCATTAGAACCGTTCTAATATTACAAACAATGAGTTACATCTAGCAATATAGCATTGTCACCTAAGTTACAGGAAGTGGTGATTCAACACACCATCTTCGTGATTAACTTTTCTATTGTATTAAATCCTTTTGTCTTTTATATTTAGAATAGGCACAAGTCTTAAAATAGACACACTTGTATAGCCCATCTATTATATCTTGACATCTAGAGTAGACTATATTAAACGAATAATTTGTGATATCTCATATCAACTTATTCGAGCATGGCCATGCATCTCTAGTCTCACTCAATCAAGTGGCATGTGATATGTTTCCTATTATGTAGGAAGGACAAATCTCATCTCAATCATTCACACATCACTATAGATCGTGATATGTTCAATATCAGTCTTTATAGTGCATCTAGTTACAGAGCATGTTTAACTGTATCAAAACATACAACAATATATGTTGAGATAGTAATGATCTCAAGTCTAAGGATCATACAAATAGTTGTCACAATGAGCAATATCGTGACCTTTACATAATAATCCAAGACATATGATCATAGCGGGTCAATCCAATATATTGTTCTCTAACAACATATTCATGCTTTGATTCTGACATCTCTATGTCAATGACAACACATTGTAATCAATCAACAACATGTTAGCAAACGTATTATTACTATCCATGCCTATAATAATACTCAACTAAGGATCTTTTAACACTAATCATATTATTATATGGAGATTATCTTCTTTTAGTTTATTTGATACACAGAAATATAACAAAAGAAATAACGGTAATGCCTTTATTCAATAAATGCGGTAAAAAATAGCATGTCAATATAATCATCATATGATTGGTCTTTGGGCATACTCTAACATAATTTGCATGGCCTTGTGAGATAATTTGTCATGATTTTGATCTTTTACCTCATAGTAGTGATGCTTCTCTTCAAAATGATGTAAAAATCGGTGTATACAAGGCATCTGAAACGATGTTTAAATCGCGTTAAAAACGCTACATTGCCATGTTTCTTTGATTGAAGAAAATGGGAACATGGGTTAGTAGGGTTGTTTATGGTTGATTTGCATGGGAATTTCTCGTTTTTTGTTATTTAACTTTCACGTCGTAGTACAGGAACACATGTTTACAATGGTGCAGAAATCGACGCGTAAAAGACATCCTAAAGAGTGTAGAAATTGTGTTAAAAATGCTATCTTGGTATATTCCTTTGCATTAAGAAAATGGAAACATGGGTCGATATTCATGTTTTTGTTGATTTTTTTGTTTTAGTGTATGGTCGTGGGGTTTTTTTTGTTATATAACTTCCACGTGGTAGTACGAGAACACATGTTTACAATAGTATGAGAACACATGTTATTTAGGATTAAAACATTTGAGTTACAATTACAATTAGTTGATTCAAGGGCGGGTCTTAAAAGGACAATTTTTTATGTCGTGTCTAGGGTTCCTACAATTTCCACACAACTTAGGTTTCCCGGTCGGTTCTCGAGGAATCATATCCCCAGCACAATAAATCTTACTTGACTTTGGGAGACATTTTTTGTTGCATTGCAGGGATTCATTTGGCCGAATCTTAGGTTCATTTTCAGCCACATTAGGATGACGTTCATTTCCGATTGGAGGCAACTCGGATCGGTATACCTTGAAAACGCTTTCAAGTTTGTATACAGGATCAACCAGGGTCATTGCGTCAAGATGAACAGATGCACATGCAGCGAAGACATGAGCACACGGGTACTTGAATGTCTGAAAGACTCCATAATCACATGTTCACTCTTGTAGATTAACAACATAGTTGTGGTGCATAATTCCTTCAAGTGGTCGTGAAAATTCAATAACCGTAAACCTATGTAGGTGACGAGAGAAGCATGTGGCACCCATCGCATTTGCTTGCGCACGATATATCTGAAATTTTTGTTGGAGATCTGGATGGAACCTGTGGCCACCTGCCATCCAGTTCATAGCTTGTTTTTCGAGGGTTGCAAAAAGGGTAGCCAGTCGATAATATGTGTAAAGTGTCCATAAGTTCTATATTTCATGCACATTCCATCTCATATTATTGCTATTTTTAAGTACATTTTAGGCATAATTAGGCTCATGCATTGCATTTTACAATATTATTTACTCATCCATGCTTTGTATTAATTTTCTGTTATTTGGTAAACAAAAGGTATTGTTTTAGTTTAGTTTTAGTTTTAGGTACTAGAGGCTGACAGAAGGAGAGAGGAGCTGAGGACATGATGCTGAGGCAGCAAACTAAGGAGTTGTACTGATACAGTTCTAGACAGAGACAACAGCTGTCGTCGCCCTACCTGCCGCCCAAGACAGCAAACTGAGGAATTGGAGAATAGGAGTGCGATCTGTAGAGCAAAAAATCCTAATCTTAACGATGTTGTCCACTCATTTTTCCGATGATTATAGCAGCAGGCAGAGCCGCTGGAGGAGGAACTCGAGATTACTTACAGAGCAAGGCAATGTGAAGAAGTCCATATTCAACTCAAAAAAGTTAGAATTTAAGGTTGCATTTAATGCCAAAGCTACTTTGAAGACTTCTTCTCCAAGAAAAACTTGCTAATGCCTATATATACCCATTGTACTTTTACTTCAAAACAACTTAGGTTTTCCCTTAGGCATAATTTAGGTTTTCTTTCCGCCATTATGTTCTAAATTTCTCTTTGGGTTTGGGTTATGTTGTAATTAGTGTGAAAACGATTGTTTAGGATTTTAAGTTTGTTTTTGCAATAAAGCTTCAAGGTTTGCTTATTCCATGTTCTTCATAGTTTTCAATTAAGGCGAAAGATTAGTTGATTACTATCCATTTGTTTGGTATCAAGAGAGTCGAACTCACGAAAGAAGTAAGTACGATCTCATCTATAGACAGTGTTGATCAATCCAGCTTAGACATAGGTTAGGGTTTAAGGCGGCTAAAAGAGGACGAACAAACATTGCCGTCTTTGCACGATTCACACCGCGACAGATATTATCTGCAGTGGGCATCAACAACAATATGACTTAGACATAAGCGAGATCACTTTCGAAGCGTTCTGTCGAGCCTTGTAGTTCTGCCGAGTTTGCCGCTGAGACACAAGTCCATTCCCTTACCGAGGCAGCGAGAGCGTCTCAGCAGCCTAACTGCCATCCTCCGCCGAAGCAGCAGAGTCTGGCAGCGCAAAGAAACTTGTCCTATTCAACGCAGTTTCACAGTAAGCAACAACATAACCCTGCCCATTCTATCAATCTGATTTATTCCCTTTTATTTACTTGTGTTTTTAATTTATTTTCCTCTTAAACAAACCAAATTAATTGTGCATTTACTTTTCTTGTGTAGGAACAACGAATCGAGTCAAGCTGTCCAATCCTTGTGGGAGACGGTATCTTTTATACTATTACTTGACAGGAGTGTGCACTTGCGCTCATATTTAGAAAACACTAAAACGCTCTACAAGTTTTTGGCGCCGTTGCCGGGGATTGGTAACAACAAAATTCGTTTTTAAATTTCTTCCCTTTTATTTATTTGCATTTAATTTTTAGTTTTTATTAATTTTATTTTTTTAATCAAAAAAAAAGAATTTTACAGTTTCCTTTGCTTGTGCGTGACCAGGGCAAACCCAAAAAGCAAAATCGTTTACGTTGACGATATCGAACGAAGAGCAAAAGAACTCAAAAAGGAGATTAGAACAGCCCTAAGGAAAACTAAAGAAGAGAGAAAAGCATAGGAAGTCATGGGCAGCAAGACCCGCCGCCCAGTGAACAACAACAAGTTCCACCAAGGCAGCCGCCCCCTATTCCGCCCAGGCAACCACAGTACGTTCAAACCACCAGGGACTACTTAGAACATGACTTTAGAGGGTTCGATCCTATAGTGGCAGAACCTGAGATTGAGGCAGATCACTTCGAGCTGAAGCCCGTGATGTTCAACATATTGGGGCAATTTGGAGGGACTGCCACAGAAGATGCTCGAGAACACTTAAGAGGATTCCTAGACATATACATAGTATTCAAAATACATGGAGTCCACCAAGACGTGCTATGGTTGAGATTATTCCCCTATTCACTAAGGGATAGGGCAAAGAAGTGGTTGAACAACCAGCCAACAGGGTCATTCAACACATGGACAGAGCTGTGTAAGGATTTCCTGGATCGTTTTAGCCCATCCAATGTCATAGACAAATTGAGAAATGAGATCACAACCTTCCGACAAGGGGATGATGAGCCAATGTATGAATCATGGGAGCGGTACTAACGGATGCTTAATAACTACCCGCTTCATGGTTTCCCGGCTTGGACACATGTGCCAATGTTCTACAACGGGGTGAACTACCCAACTCAGATGATGATTGATGCCTCAGCCAACAGAATCATCCTCGGCAGACCACCAGATGAGGCAATGCGGATCCTGAACCAAGCTACCAAGAACGATTATAAGTACCCAACAGCCCGTCGAGGTGGCGTTAGGCAGCCGTGGAAGCCTCAGAATCTGTCAATGCCTGGCTCGACAAGCTGATAGAGCTGGTCATGACCATGGTGAAACCCACTGGGAAAGTCTATGAGGCCAAGGCTGTAGAGCCATTCTATGATGAGTGTGGGGGTAACCACGATTCCTCTAAATGTACTGCATCTGCAAATTTTATAGAAGGATACGAGAAGAACAACAGGCTCAACACGAATACGTACAACCTGGATGGAAGAATCATCAAAACTTCTCCTAGAGCAATCCTAAAACTGCTGCCAATCCACAACAACAACAGAGAGGTTACCAGCAAAACTAGTCCAGACAACAAGCTCAGTAACCACAAAACAATAATTCACTAGAAGCAACCCTTCAAACTTTTATGTTTAATACCAGTGAATTTATTGTTCTTACAAATAAGTTTATTGATAAAATTGATTCGTTTATGGACATGACAAAGATAAGGATGAACAACCAGGAGGCTGCGATAAAGAACCTGGAAACCCAGTTTGGGCAATTTACTGCGATCTATAGTAGCAGGACAATGGGTGCAACATCCACCAGTACGGAGACAGCAGCCAAGCCTACATATGAGCAGTGCAAAGCCATATCAAACAAAAGTGGGAAATAGTTGATTGAGCCCAGAGTGGAAAAGCGAGAAGAGAAACAGTCAGCACAGAAAGAACTACCTGCCACGTCAGCATCAACACCAGCCGCCCCAGCAGCTGAGCCTGACAACAGTCCTCAAGTAGATAAGCCTCCACAAATAAAGTTCCCATGCAAAGAACGTATAGAGGACATATGCCTGCCAGCACCTTTCCCCCAGAGGCTTAAGCAACAGAAACATGAGCACCAGTTTAGGAAATTCTTGGATATTCTGAAGCAGGTGCACATAAATATCCCTCTCATAGAAGCCATTCAGAATATGCCCAACTATGCCAAATACCTCAGGGACATGGTTTCTAAGAGGAAGAGAATTGGGGAGTTCGAAACAGTTGCTGTAATAGAGGAGTGCATAGCCATGCTACATAACAAGTTGCCGCCCAAGCAAACATATCTAGGTAGCTTTGTTATACCATGCAAAATAGGTAGCAAGCACAAAACAAAAGCCTTGTGCGACTTAGGAGCCAGCATAAACTTGATGCCCAAGGCAGTCTTCGACAAACTAGGAATTGGGCAAGCCAAACCTACCTCCATTATGTTGAAACTTGTTGATCATTCATTTGTACAACCAGAGGGCAAGATTGAACACATTCTAGTTCGAGTGGGCAACGTTATTCTTCCAGCTGATTTCCTTATCCTAGACTGTGAGGTCGATAAAAACGCCCCCATCATCCTTGGGCGAACATTTTTGGCCACGGGCAGAACTCTAATAGATGTGAAACATGGGGAGCTGACCATGAGGGTAGTCATCTAGAGCACCAGATTAAATGTGCTACAACCCCCAGAAAAGGAAAAGGAAGGATGCTCTGATGCTCAGGCCGCCAAAATCAACATAGAGACAGGTCAAGGCAGCAGCTACCACAGCTGACTGAAGAGCAGGCTAAAGGACCCAGTAGTACACCACCTTAAAGAACAGGAGGACCCCCAGGAGGGAAAGACAAGAAACACCACCTCAAGAAGTGGTTATGTCCGGGAGATGCACCCAAATGCACTCCCAACATAACTTAATTATTTTTTATCTTTATTTATTTTTATGTTTTAGGAATAGAATTTAATTTATTGCAATTTATTTTTATTAGGATTATATTTTAAACTAGTTAAATTTATTTTTCACAATTTTATTTTTTAGAATTTATTTTTAGTATTTAATTATCTTTATTTTTATTTTAGGCTTTAGGAATAAAAAAGCTGGATCAAGAAGAAGACCCAACAAGCAGCCCACCCACCATCCCGCCAAGACATCCAAGGGCGGCCCAGCGCAAACATCGCATAATGGCTAGTTGCCCGCTAACGGCTACAGAAATAACGGGCATAAATCCCGTAACATGCGTGAGACAACTTGACCATTGGACATTTAATGCTGCTCCGACACCTCTTGGCAGTCTCTATTTAAACCCCACTCATTCCATTCATTTACTTTACTTTCACCTCCTTGCTATCTTATTCTTGCATCCAATGCTCTCTAGCTAATTATCTTCTTTTTCAAGTTTTAGTTAAATTTCAACCGTCTCACACATGGCTTCTACATCAACACCCAAAACCACCTTCAAACGCTTCTGCTCCAAGGCAGGTGAGAAGAGATACAAAGATCAGTTTGCCAAGCAAGCAATTTGGGAGGAGAAAGGTTTCCACTACACGAAGCAAACAGGGGACCTTGGCTTAGAGCCCACCTTGTTCGAGACCATCCACAGAAAGGGATGGGAAATATTCGCACAGTAGCCGGAGATGGCCAACATCACCATGGTTAGAGAATTTTATGCCCATCACCCCCGCCCTGAGCTGCCATTCGTCTACGTCTGAGGGGAGCCTATCAAACTAAACGTTGTCGTCATCAACAGTTTCTCTGGCCTAGAAATGGACGACAACCCTCACGAGGAGTGGAGGCAGTTAGTGACGGCTGTCGACTATGACACACTCAAGGCCAAGCTGTGCAAGCCCAACACGTTATGGTTGCCAAGAAAGCATGACGGATCTGTCCAACGGCACCACCTACTACCCGAGCCTATGTTGTGGATTACCTTCATCAAAAGGTATATGTTGCCCACCTCCCAACACTCAACTGTCGACCGACCGCGTCTTGCACTCATTCACAACATTATGATGAACTAGCCCATCAATGTTGGTGAGATTATATGTAAGGAGATACGCAATTGCTTCTGCAAGACGAAGGGCATGTTATACTTCCCGTCACTCATCACCGGCCTTTGTGCCAACTTTAACGTCCCAATCGACCCAGAAGATGAGATGACAACCTCTAATGAGGGGTGGACCATAAAAGTTTGCCTGCAGATGATGTAGGCCCCAAAGATAGAGCCCATCACCCCTAGCCATCCCTCTGCCGCCCAACTAGCCACTCCAGCCACCTCTGGCAGTACTGAAGCTGCCCCAGCCAATAAAGTCTTCACTCTACAGTGCGCCCTCATTGACAGCAACAAAAGGATTGAACAACAACAGTTGACCTTCATGAAGTATGTGGGGGAGGTCCAAGAGGCCTTTGTGGCCTATCTCCTGCAGAAATACCCAGATGACGACCCCACCTTGCCACTATATCCCGCAGATCTTGCCGCCAGAACTACCTGCCACGCCGCCTTCTGCCGCTAGATGAGGTCTCTAACACACTACCCATCATATTCTGCCACCTCCGCTTCCAACACGATGGTAGACTCCCTAGAGCGGTATCAGCAACATCATTCCCCCATCTGCACAGCATAAACGGTGGCAACCACCACCTCCTCCAATGAGGTAGAGCAGCCGTCAGAAATAGCAGTAGTAGTAGCCCCAATGGCGATTGATCCTCTGGCAGCACCAACGGAGGAAGGAACAAGGAAGAGAAAGCGACACATCATAGCCGCCAAACTAGAGAACGAGGAAACAAAATCAAAAGAAAGCGAAGCCCCTCCTGCTGCTCCTCCTGCAGAACCTTAAGAAGAGCCTCGTCCCACTCCCAAGAGAGTCCAGCCGCCGTGAACAGCAAAGGCCTTACCATCAAAGTCTGTCGCCCGGGCATCTATCGGCCGCTGACTTATCATCTAATCCTCCTCCTCCTCCTCAGCAACAAAGACCCAAGCATCCTTGAAGAACTAAATGTTTTGATATAATAATTGAAAATGTTTTGGACTAATTTGAAAAGAATTTAAAACATGTCTTTAAGTCCAAACAACTTGAAAATAAGTTTGAGGTGTTTAAAAAGGTTTTTGGCAAAGTTTTAAACGTCTTAAAGTAGTCAAAACTGACTTTTCAACACTACCGTACCGATACGGTATACCCCGTATCGATACCTTTTTACTCTAGTTTTGATTCTGCCAAAACCTGTACCGATACAAGATTGCCCGTATCGATACAGATAGGGGTCATACCGATACGCCTTTAAAGCGTATCGATCCCTATTTTAACAACCCCCAATGGATATTTCCCAACGGACTTTTAAAGTGCAGACCGTACCGATACGCTCCCTAGTGTATCAATACGCTTAGGCTGGCAAGAGCCCAACAACTAGTTTTGAAAAAGGGTGTACCGATACGATAGGCACCAGAACTTCAATTAGTGTGGGAAATAAAGTCTCCAACGGCTCCATTTCATCCCTAATGGCTACAAACTCAATTAGGAGCATAAAAGGGACCTCCAAGCATCAAGAGAAGGCTAATGCTTCAATTGTCAACAACACTATGATCAAGAAATTGACTTAGAGCTTAAATTATCCATTTCATGTATAGACAATACTAGTGAGCTAAACATTGTTAAATTTGCTCAAGTGTTTAGGTTTTGGGTGAGAGCTAAATAGTGCAAACAAACACCTATTAGAGGGATTTCAAGTTTGCTTAGAGTTTCTCTTGTAAACGAGGGTTTACTCAAGCTTTGGGTAGAAAGATTTGAGGGTTGTAAAGGTTGCCTCCTTAACCTAGAAAAAGGGATGAAAATCTTATTGAATTTGGTTGAAATCCTTAGTGGGGAGCTAAGGTAGTGGATGTAGGTGCTTGTTAGAAGGCCGAACCACTATAAATGCTTGTGTCCAATTCCAATCTTTTAGCTTCCACTTTTACACCCAAAAATACAATCTTCTCCAAACTTGGCAAACACATCGGTTGAAGGAAATCGAGCACCATAAAACCCAACAATTGGTATCAGAGTGAAGCTCAATCGAAGAGGATTAACATCCTATTAAGGTGATTCGGGAAGCTCGATACAACATATCAACCAACCGATCAAATGGCGCAATTCATCGACAAGCCACCATTCTTCGACGGAACACACTATGCCCATTAGAAGACAAGAATGATGTATTTCATAAAGTCCAAGGACTCCAAGCTTTGGGACATAGTAGAAGATGTTGCGTGTAAAATAGTCTATCGCAATTGTAGTGCAAGTGTACACGACGCAAGTAGTAAAGTGATACGAGGTATCGGATATCGTCTCCACAGGGATTGGGCTAATGACTTCACCTTGATTTACTGCACGAAGTAAAGGAAATTGTTTAGAAGATTGTCACGAGAATAATAAAATAAAAACGTAAATAAAAGGATTGAGTTATCAAGATAGAGAGAATGGGCTGGTATTGAATTGCTCGGTAGTGCAGGTATTGAATTGCTTAGGATCTCCAGTTCTGTCGTTGCTCCCGTCGCCGACAGCACCTGTCGCGACGTCTGTCCGTTAGCTGTCGCGGTAGCAGTCACTAACTCCGTACTTCAAGCTTGGCAAGAATCCCAGATCTGGCTTGCCCTATCCCTAGGCACAAGTCTGTCGATGATCACGTCTTTGATGATACCTCCCGGCGTGAATCGAAGGATGAACACCGATGTGTATGAATTCTTCCTTAGCCACTTAACCTCGCCCTATCCCTAAGCACGAGATGGTTCAACTATAAACTAGAGAACGCGCTTTTATCTCTTTCGTATACTTAACTCTCCCGATGCTAAGTAAATAGATACCCTCACAATGCTCTCCCGATGCTCTTGCAAGATATTAAAACCAAGATAAAAGAACTTGAAGTTTATTTTATTGAACTTGAAAAATCCCAAAACAAAGCAACCCTTTGCAACTACTTTACAAATCAACCCGTGGCCCTAGGGGGAATTTAGAACATGTCGGTGACGGGTGGACGGCAGGGTTTTGGTTTCGGTTATGGGGTATTCAGTTATGCTCCTAGGTTAAATCTATGCCCTTATATAAGCTTTGGGCTCAAGTTATCTAAGGTAACAAGGATTACAACTTTAATTAAAAGTAAGATTCTAATAAAGACTAAATCTCTAAAATCTCCTACTTTCCAGCAGCATCCTTGCTTTTAGGAATTTCTTCTCTTTGAGCTTTGGCTTGACATATCTTTTGTTCCGGGGCTTGGAAAAATATTTGGCTTTCACACGACAGACGAGCAGATTTTTCTCTATCTATCGAGGTCCACTTGACTTTTCCTCTTTATAAAGTTGCTGTCACCATGCTGTCATGACAGGTCCATGACAGGTTCGTCATCTTTGGCTGCTTGTCCCGTTCCGCTCTCCTGCTTCTCTGCCCTGCGCCTGCCTTCATCGTCTACTATGACAGATACCTGCAAAAATAGCCATCTTTTAGTAGAATCCGTGCCTTTTATATAACTGTGATGTTTTATTGAAAACTAACCTAAATGCAATGTAATGATGCTTGAATGCAGCAGAAATATGGGTAAAAAGGGTGTAAATAATAGAACTTTTACACACTCAACACACCCCCAAACTCAAGTTTTTGCTTGTCCTCAAGCAATCAAGACTTAAAGGAAAAATGAAAATTTTTGTGTTGGCCTTCAAACAGTGAACTGTCCCTTACCCGTCGCTCATTCTCTATGGCGGCAGCAACCTGTCGGAAAGGTTAGGATCTGTCCGGAATCTCCCTATAGCTCTCGTGCAGTGTGTGCATGCTTGTGAACAATTATATGCTAAGACTCTCTTAGTTTCACTAGAATATTCAACTTCTTAACTTGAATTTTTATGCCAAAGTTTATTTTTTAGAAGGCACATTTTCATGCTTCTTTTTCTTCTATTTTCAAGCTAAATTTTTCTAGAGCCAGTGTTGGGCACCTCTAGTTAGCTTCCTAGAGCCGGTTTCGGGCACCTCTAGGTTTTAAATTTTGTTTTGCTAAACTTCTTTCCTAGAGCCAGTGTTAGGCACCTCTAGGGGCTATCCAAGTTCTAAGCTTCCTATTCTAGTTTGGCTAAAAGAAATCTAAGCAATATAACAGTCACAAAAGTGTTTAAGTTTTCAGAACTATAGAAAGGCTCTAAAATTTTCCTTAACCTGTCCTAAAGATGCTGCCACGACAGAGCCGTCATGACAGGTAAGTTAACTCCACAGTTTTAAGCCAACAGTTTTAAAGTTTCTGATTTTTTTTAGAGATAAATTAAATAAATAATAAGACACAAATAATTAATAAAAGATGTACTAAGACTCCATTAGAATGGAGGGTTGCCACCCCCAAACTCGAGGGTTGCATTGCCCTCAATGCAAAATGACACAAAAAATAAAGAAAGACAAGATAAATAAAAGTACAACACAAAAATATAAGGGCAGGCAACAATAAAAGGAGAAAAAGAAATAAAAACTTAAATTTTATGCGCTGTCCTCGCTGCTGCTGCTGACGCGGATCTGATGGCGGCGTCTGCGTTGTGGAGGTGGCTGGGCAGGTTCCGGAGCAGGTTGATCAGCAGGTTTGTCATCCGGTTGGGGGACAGGGTCGTTGGCAGGTTGAAGGGCAGGTGGCTCCACTAGCCTGATGTCGGAACTGCTGCTGCTGTCCCATGAGCTGCTGGTTATGATGGCTTTGGACAGCCTTCTCTTGTTTGCCACGTGCTTAATACATTTGACTCGCGTGAAGTCGCTCTCCAAATTCCGCCGGACAAGAGGGCTGTCATCAGTGGCAACTCGCTTGGTTCCTCGAGGGGAGGTGTCTGCCGGCTGCCGACGGGGCAGGGGATGGTGTGGAATTGGCCGATTGTGTATGGGGAGAGACAGGTGGTGTGGGAGTGAGGGAGGGGATATTGAAATAATGGGCGGGGAAGGTGGGGAAGATGACATCCGGAAAATTCAAAGTATTAGTGATGAAGTTTACCGTTGCATTTGAGAAGTCACGGATGAAAGTCATCAAACCCATCTGGCGCTCCTCTACCCTCAGGATGGCAGCAAGGATGTGGGCGTTCTGATCTGCCGGAGCGGTGTTGGTGGCAGCTTCTGGGGCAGGTTCGGTGGCAGGTTCATCATCGGACTCAGTAGGAGGGGCGTTTGGATCGAAGGCGTTGAGGGGTGATACGACTATGACCTCCATGAGGCTGGAGATGTTGTTGTCTGTCCATCCGCTGCCCGTCTTGATTTTGTCTGAGGGCTCCTCCGGTACGGCAGCGCAGCGGCAGAGGGCGGTGATAGTGAACGGCAGGCAGAGTCGTGAGTCCGAGCGGAAGGCACAATCGAGGATGCTGTCCCGCATGTACCTGCCCACATTGATGGGCCTGTCGTGCATAATGGAGTGGATAAGGGCCAGCCGCTGTCGGTTGACTGTTGTATGGTGGGACGAGGGCAGGATACGCTTTTTGATGAAAGCGTTCCATAGTTTTGCCTCAGGGAGTAGCTGCCCCCTGTTTACAGAGTGGGGGTTCTTCTTACTGGTGGTCCATGTTGTCCCAGCCTCTGTCAGCTCCATCATGACAGCATCATGGGCAGCAGCGTCGAGGGAGTCCCAAAATTGTTGGTGAGCATCATCATTGGGGCCAAAGAAGAGGCCGAACACATGGTTGATGCTGCTGGCGCTGAAGGGAACTGTCACTCCTCGGACGGTGACAGATGTCGCCGTTTTGCTTTCGATGGCCGCATAAAATTCCCGGACCAAAGTATCATTAAGCTCTGCCGGCTGCTCGGCAAAGTCCTCCCATAGTTGTGCCGTTATGGCCTTCATAATGAACGGCCGGAGTCCAAAAAGAGGTGCATCTCTGTTGTAAATGAAGCCACGCTCCTCCCATAGCTCCTTTTTGGTGAATCGAGATGCTGCTGCTGAAGAAGAAGCAGCAGCAGTGTTTTGACGGGTTTGTCGTGATGACATTTTGGTTGCAAGGGCTGAAAAGAGAAAATAGATAAAACTAGAGGAGAATAACAAGAGAGAAAATTCAGAAGTGATGAAAAATGAAAATGGGAAGGGGTTTATATAGCTGTTGGGTATCTGCCCATTTAATGCGGCAACGGCAGGCGGGAATAACGGGGCGGCAGATTGAATGTAGCGTGTCTGACGCGCCTGACACGCATTTATTCGTCTGCTGTGCGTCTGCCGCACGCTTCTGCGTCTGCAGCGTCAGCCTGTTGACAGCCTGTCAAGTCCGTCTGCGCCGGCAGCTGAAACGACAGGTTATCATAAATGGGCTTTATTGGGCTGGCGGATGGGTGGTCGTCTTGGGCCACTTCTTCTTTCTCACTTGACTCCTTTATTTCCTAAAAACTGAAATTATAAAAAAAACAAAACCTTATTCGAATAAAATAAATCTAATTCCTAATAAATAATATTAATAATAAAATAAAAATAAAAAAATAAAAATTAGGTTAAATTAGGGATGCCTTGTGGGGCATCATCTAAAGTAACCACTTCATGTATGCCTGGGGCTTCAGTCCCCTGATAGTGCTTGAGGCGTTGTCCATTGACTTTGAATTGGTGCCCGTCGTTTAATGATTGAATTGTGATGGCACCATGGGGAAAAACTTGAACTACTTGGAACAGGCCAGACCATCTAGATTTGAGCTTCCCTGGAAAGAGTTTCAACCTAGAATTAAACAACAACACAAGCTGCCCTGGGCAGAACTGTCGTGGCAGCAACTTCTTGTCATGCCACTTCTTAGTCTTTTCCTTGTAAATCCTTGCATTGTCGTAGGCCATTGTCCGTATTTCATCGATCTCATTCAAATCTAACAGCCTTTTCTGGCCTGCCTTGTCCAAGTCCATGTTTACTGCCTTGATCGCCCAATATGCCTTGTGTTCTATCTCGACAGGCAGATGACAGGTTTTCCCATAAATCAAACGGTATGGAGACATGCCCAATGGAGTCTTGAAAGCTGTTCTGTATGCCCATAATGCATCATTCAGAAGCAAAGACCAATCTTTCCTAGTTGGTTTAACCATTTTTTCAAGAATGTTCTTCACTTCCCTATTGGATATCTCAGCCTGTCCATTGGTCTGTGGGTGGTATGCTGTCGCGATCCTGTGCTTGACACCATATTTTCTCAAGGTGGCAGCAATTACCCTGTTGTCAAAATGTCTCCCTTCATCACTTATAATCGCCCTAGGGATGCCAAATCTAGAAAAGATGTTTTTGTGCAAAAACTTTTGGACCGTTTTGGCATCATTCTTTTGAGTTGCGATTGCTTCTACCCACTTGGAGACATAATCCACTGCTAGGAGGATGTAAAGATTTCCACACGAAGATGGAAAAGGTCCCATAAAATCAATCCCCCAAACGTCGAAGATCTCGACTTCCAAAATATTTTGCAGTGGCATCTCGTTTCTCCTCGAGATGTTACCTGTCCGCTGGCACCTGTCACAGTTCTTGTAAAATTCCTGTGCGTCCTTATACAGTGTCGGCCAGTAGAACCCTGACTGCAGCACCTTGGCAGCAGTTTTATTGCCTCCTAAGTGTCCTCCATATTGTGAAGCATGACAGTGATGGAGAATATCTTCTTGTTCTTCTTGTGGTACACATCTCCTTATAACCTGATCTGCGCACATTTTGAAAAGAAGAGGTTCGTCCCAATAATAATGTTTAACATCATTTTGAAACCTCTTCCTGGCTTGATAAGTAAGATCAGAAGGTAATATTCCGCTAACTATGAAATTAACGAAATCAGCATACCAGGGAAGGTTAGAAGACTTACCTGCCGCCATGGCTGTCGCGACAGCGATTGCGGCAGCAAAGAGCTGCTCATCTGGGAAGGTCTCTAGTATATGTGTATCATCAATTGGTAGACTCTGTCCCGTCTCCAATCTTGACAAATGGTCTGCCACCTGATTTTCTGTCCCCTTTTTGTCTTTGATCTCAAGGTCGAACTCTTGTAATAGCAAGATCCACCGTATCAATCTCGGCTTGGCATCCTTCTTTGCAAACAAGTACTTGAGGGCAGAATGGTCGGTGTGCACTATTACTTTCGTCCCAAGTATATAGGAACGAAACTTGTCGATGGAGAACACCACAGCTAACAGCTCCTTTTCTGTGGTGGTGTAGTTTACTTGGGCGTCATTTAATGTTTTGCTGGCATAATATATGACGTGAAACAGCCTGTCTCTGTGCTGCCCAAGTGCTGCCCCGACAGCATAGTCACTAGCATCACACATAATTTCAAACGGTTGTGTCCAGTCTGGTGGCTGTACTATGGGGGCTGTCACTAACTTTTCCTTCAGAACCTTGAATGCTTCAGTACATTCTTCATTAAAGTCAAAGGGTCGGTTCTGCTCTAAGAGATGGCATAGGGGCTTTGTGATTTTCGAGAAATTTGCAATGAATCTCCTATAAAAACCAGCATGCCCTAAAAAACTCCTAATGCCCTTGACTGTTGTTGGCGGCGGCAGCTTCTCTATGACCTCTATTTTTGCCCTGTCGACTTCTATCCCACGGCAACTAATCTTATGGCCTAAAACTATCCCTTCATCTACCATAAAATGGCATTTTTCCCAATTAAGAACAAGATTAGCTTTTTCACACCTTTCAAGTACCTTTTTAAGGTTGCCGAGACAGCTCTCAAAATCGTCTCCAAAGACGGAAAAATCATCCATGAAGATTTCAAGGAAGTCCTCTACCATGTCGGAGAATATAGCCATCATGCATCTTTGGAAGGTGGCAGGTGCGTTACATAGGCCGAACGGCATCCTCCTAAATGCGTATGTTCCGTAGGGGCATGTGAAAGTCGTTTTCTCTTGGTCCTCCGGTGCAATAGCAATTTGATTATATCCTGAATAACCATCAAGAAAACAATAGTAAGGTTTACCCGCTAATCTATCAAGCATTTGATCAACAAAGGGTAAAGGAAAGTGGTCCTTTCGCGTAGCTTTGTTAAGCTTCCGATAGTCCATACAAACCCTCCAACCGGTCACAGTCCTGGTTGGGATTAACTCATTGTTTTCGTTGGTTATCACGGTCATGCCTCCTTTCTTGGGAACACATTGCACCGGGCTTACCCATTTGCTGTCGGAGATGGCGTAAATAATACCAGCATCTAACCATTTAATTATTTCTTTACGCACTACCTCCTTCATCGCAAGGTTTAACCGCCTTTGGGCATCAATAGTCGGCTTATGATCTTCCTCTAGGAGGATTTTGTGCATACAGATTGCCGGACTAATGCCCTGAATGTCTGCTATCGTCCATCCTATCGCCCTTTTATGCTGCCTCAACATGTCGATAAGCTGTCGTTCCTGCTCCTGCGGCAGCTTAGCAGAGATGATTACAGGCAGTGTGTCATCACAACCAAGATAAGCATATTTAAGCTGCCCTGGCAGGGGCTTAAGTTCTAAGACAGGTGGTTCAACAGTAGAGGGCTTTTGAATTAAGTGGTTATCCGAAGTGTAATTCAAGGGTTCGAATAACTTACCTGGACGATGGTCTAACCAGTTTACCTCCTCATGACCTTCAGTATCAGATGTATTGGATTCAGAGGAGTCACTGTCATCGATGCTGTCGTCGTCACTGTCGTCGTCACTGTCATGACAGGCTTGTAGGTGGCTGTCGCAGCAGTGACCAAATTTTATATCTCGGCAGCCCGACCTGATGCAGGGTTGATCAAAGGTCACCTCAATGATGGCCTTGCATTCCTCGTCCACATCGGCATGTTTCATTGCTTGGAGAACATTCAACTTAATTTCTTGATCGTTCACGCGCATGGTGAGTTCTCCTTTCTCCACATCAATCAATGATCTTCCCGTGGCTAAGAAGGGTCGCCCTAGGATGACTGGTGCGTTCTCGTCTGCCTCACAATCTAAAATAAGAAAGTCAGCAGGAAAAATAAGTTTATCCACTCTTACCAAAATATCTTCAATTTTTCCCTCGGGGTGAACGTAAGAGCAGTCGGCTAGCTGTAGGGTAACTGTCGTGGGCCGCGCCTTGCCAATACTTAATTTCTGAAAAACAGATTTGGGCATTAGATTAACACTAGCTCCAAGATCACAAAGTGCCTTACCCACAAATTTGTCGCCGATTACACAAGGTATGAGGAAGCTCCCTGGATCCTTCTTTTTCTGGGGTGGCTGCCGATGAAGAATACTCATGCAACCTTCTTGCATCCTTACCGTTTCAAATTCCCCAAGTTTAGATTTTTTTGACATAACATCCTTGAGAAATTTAGCATAACCGGGCATCTCCCTAACATCATCTAACAATGGAATGTTAATATGAACCTGTTTAAAAATATCATAAATTTTTTTGAGTTGAGATTCATGCTTAGCTTGCTGTATCCGTTGAGGGAAGGGTGGTGGGGGACGATAATCAGCAATGCGTCCTTCCCACTGCATGCGAATCTGAGGACGATAATCATCCTTTTTCTCCTCTGTCGCTTCTGCTGTCGTGACAGGCTCATCGGCAGCAGTCTGTTTGTCACCTGTCGGGGCAGCTTCCTCGGCAGGTTTATCCAAGGCAGGTTCCTTTTCTGTATCAACTTCTTTTTCCGGCCCTGGTAGCTTTTTCCCACTCCTAGTAGTAATTGCCTTACATTGCTCATGTGGGGGCGGTCTAGCATTTTCAGTATTGCTAGGGAAACCTCCATTCTGCCTCGGTTTAATATGCTGCGACACCTGACCCATTTGTGTCTCTAGAGATTTCAAGGTAGCTTCATGGTTTGTCATTCTCATCTTAGTTTCATCCATAAAATTTTCCGTCTTCTTGACAAACTGATTAATATTATCCATATACGTGCCAGTCTGAGACATAAAGGTGGCCAGAGTCTGCTCCAATACACTACTCGTGGCAGGTGGTGGCTGCTGTTGTTGCTGAGGCGGCAGGTTCTGCGGCAGGTTCTGCGGTTGCAGTTGCTGTCGCGTCAACAATCTAGGACCCCCCTGATTCTGATTATATGCTTGCGGATTTAGGGCATTGTTAGGGTTACTCCAGAAAAATTTGGGATCTTTCCTCCAATTAGGGTTGTAGTTGTTGGAATTGTAGTTTGGCTTGTAATTTCCAACATATTTTCCCTCTTCTATATTTATAGGGCACTCTTCACTACTATGATTTCCTTCACAAGTAGCACAGATTTCCTCGACAGCAAATCCTCGTAAGTCCTCTTCACTCAATAAGTGTTTCATTGCTTTAGTAAGGAATGCTACCTGAGATTTCATAGTGCTGTCGGCCTCATAGTCCTTGACAGCAAGTACCCGTTTACTCCCTCTTCTAGCTGTCGGAAACTGCTCCTCATTCTTGGCTAGATTTTTTAGAACTTGCAATGCCTCGTCTGGATCTTTATCCAATAATAGTCCATTTGCTGCAGAATCAATGCGAATGCGAGTTTGTAAGTTAGCAGCATTATAGAATTTAGTTACCTGATTCCAGACAGGGAATCCATGCATTGGGCAGTTCCGTAGAAGAGTAGTAAATCTGTCCCAGGCTTCGTGCATCGGCTCGTCATCTTCCTGTTGAAAAGTAGCAATTTCGTTACGTAATCGCTCAGATAAATGCGAAGGATTAAAACGAGATAAAAATTCACGAGTTAGATCTGCCCAAGTCATAATAGAGCCCGGTGTAAGTTTATTCCACCAAGTTTTAGCTCTATCCCTCAATGAATGGGGAAATAACCGAAGCCTCAGTATCTCCGGACTAACTCCTGGCAGTCTAAACGAACCACAGATCTCCTGGAACGTTTTGAGATGCTCCCTAGCATCTTCTGTCGCAGAACCACTAAACTGTCCGGTGTTGTTGATCATACTAAACATGACATATTTAAGCTCGAAGTTGTAAACATCAATATCCGGCAGCGTAGTCTCCAGCTCTACATGATCGTTCAGCATGTAGTCACGACATGACCGTCGTCCACCTGCTGCGGGCGGGTCGCCGACAGGCAGTATGTCTCCTCCAGTAGGCTGGTTACGGGCCATCTGCTCTAGCTGTTCTTCAAGGTATTCGTTCCTGTCTAAAAGGTGGCGAATCTGTTTCTTGAGATTAAATGATCGTTCGATTTCTGGATCTAACTTATACTCAGGATCTTCGCCTCTTTTCGATCTGCGCATAAACAAGAGAACCTCGTGAAAAGCAAGAGTTGAAAACAAAAAATAAAAATTAAAGAAAAATTAAAAATAAAAACGAAAATAAAAATAAAAACAAAAAGTGCAATAAAAGAAAGATGTAGTTATGTTGCCAATCCCCGGCAACGGCGCCAAAAACTTGTTGCGTGTAAAATAGTCTATCGCAATTGTAGTGCAAGTGTACACGACGCAAGTAGTAAAGTGATACGAGGTATCGGATATCGTCTCCACAGGGATTGGGCTAATGACTTCACCTTGATTTACTGCACGAAGTAAAGGAAATTGTTTAGAAGATTGTCACGAGAATAATAAAATAAAAACGTAAATAAAAGGATTGAGTTATCAAGATAGAGAGAATGGGCTGGTATTGAATTGCTCGGTAGTGCAGGTATTGAATTGCTTAGGATCTCCAGTTCTGTCGTTGCTCCCGTCGCCGACAGCACCTGTCGCGACGTCTGTCCGTTAGCTGTCGCGGCAGCAGTCACTAACTCCGTACTTCAAGCTTGGCAAGAATCCCAGATCTGGCTTGCCCTATCCCTAGGCACAAGTCTGTTGATGATCACGTCTTTGATGATACCTCCCGGCATGAATCGAAGGATGAACACCGATGTGTATGAATTCTTCCTTAGCCACTTAACCTCGCCCTATCCCTAAGCACGAGATGGTTCAACTATAAACTAGAGAACGCGCTTTTATCTCTTTCGTATACTTAACTCTCCCGATGCTAAGTAAATAGATACCCTCACAATGCTCTCCCGATGCTCTTGCAAGATATTAAAACCAAGATAAAAGAACTTGAAGTTTATTTTATTGAACTTGAAAAATCCCAAAACAAAGCAACCCTTTGCAACTACT
Source organism: Hibiscus tridactylites (assembly GCA_958450335.1). Taxonomy (NCBI): domain Eukaryota; kingdom Viridiplantae; phylum Streptophyta; class Magnoliopsida; order Malvales; family Malvaceae; genus Hibiscus; species Hibiscus tridactylites. Next base: position 17,320,755 of record OY288275.1, on the reverse strand, counting down.
TTACAAATCAACCCGTGGCCCTAGGGGGAATTTAGAACATGTCGGTGACGGGTGGACGGCAGGGTTTTGGTTTCGGTTATGGGGTATTCAGTTATGCTCCTAGGTTAAATCTATGCCCTTATATAAGCTTTGGGCTCAAGTTATCTAAGGTAACAAGGATTACAACTTTAATTAAAAGAGAGTCCAGCCGCCGTGAACAGCAAAGGCCTTACCATCAAAGTCTGTCGCCCGGGCATCTATCGGCCGCTGACTTATCATCTAATCCTCCTCCTCCTCCTCAGCAACAAAGACCCAAGCATCCTTGAAGAACTAAATGTTTTGATATAATAATTGAAAATGTTTTGGACTAATTTGAAAAGAATTTAAAACATGTCTTTAAGTCCAAACAACTTGAAAATAAGTTTGAGGTGTTTAAAAAGGTTTTTGGCAAAGTTTTAAACGTCTTAAAGTAGTCAAAACTGACTTTTCAACACTACCGTACCGATACGGTATACCCCGTATCGATACCTTTTTACTCTAGTTTTGATTCTGCCAAAACCTGTACCGATACAAGATTGCCCGTATCGATACAGATAGGGGTCATACCGATACGCCTTTAAAGCGTATCGATCCCTATTTTAACAACCCCCAATGGATATTTCCCAACGGACTTTTAAAGTGCAGACCGTACCGATACGCTCCCTAGTGTATCAATACGCTTAGGCTGGCAAGAGCCCAACAACTAGTTTTGAAAAAGGGTGTACCGATACGATAGGCACCAGAACTTCAATTAGTGTGGGAAATAAAGTCTCCAACGGCTCCATTTCATCCCTAATGGCTACAAACTCAATTAGGAGCATAAAAGGGACCTCCAAGCATCAAGAGAAGGCTAATGCTTCAATTGTCAACAACACTATGATCAAGAAATTGACTTAGAGCTTAAATTATCCATTTCATGTATAGACAATACTAGTGAGCTAAACATTGTTAAATTTGCTCAAGTGTTTAGGTTTTGGGTGAGAGCTAAATAGTGCAAACAAACACCTATTAGAGGGATTTCAAGTTTGCTTAGAGTTTCTCTTGTAAACGAGGGTTTACTCAAGCTTTGGGTAGAAAGATTTGAGGGTTGTAAAGGTTGCCTCCTTAACCTAGAAAAAGGGATGAAAATCTTATTGAATTTGGTTGAAATCCTTAGTGGGGAGCTAAGGTAGTGGATGTAGGTGCTTGTTAGAAGGCCGAACCACTATAAATGCTTGTGTCCAATTCCAATCTTTTAGCTTCCACTTTTACACCCAAAAATACAATCTTCTCCAAACTTGGCAAACACATCGGTTGAAGGAAATCGAGCACCATAAAACCCAACAATTGGTATCAGAGTGAAGCTCAATCGAAGAGGATTAACATCCTATTAAGGTGATTCGGGAAGCTCGATACAACATATCAACCAACCGATCAAATGGCGCAATTCATCGACAAGCCACCATTCTTCGACGGAACACACTATGCCCATTAGAAGACAAGAATGATGTATTTCATAAAGTCCAAGGACTCCAAGCTTTGGGACATAGTAGAAGATGTTGCGTGTAAAATAGTCTATCGCAATTGTAGTGCAAGTGTACACGACGCAAGTAGTAAAGTGATACGAGGTATCGGATATCGTCTCCACAGGGATTGGGCTAATGACTTCACCTTGATTTACTGCACGAAGTAAAGGAAATTGTTTAGAAGATTGTCACGAGAATAATAAAATAAAAACGTAAATAAAAGGATTGAGTTATCAAGATAGAGAGAATGGGCTGGTATTGAATTGCTCGGTAGTGCAGGTATTGAATTGCTTAGGATCTCCAGTTCTGTCGTTGCTCCCGTCGCCGACAGCACCTGTCGCGACGTCTGTCCGTTAGCTGTCGCGGTAGCAGTCACTAACTCCGTACTTCAAGCTTGGCAAGAATCCCAGATCTGGCTTGCCCTATCCCTAGGCACAAGTCTGTCGATGATCACGTCTTTGATGATACCTCCCGGCGTGAATCGAAGGATGAACACCGATGTGTATGAATTCTTCCTTAGCCACTTAACCTCGCCCTATCCCTAAGCACGAGATGGTTCAACTATAAACTAGAGAACGCGCTTTTATCTCTTTCGTATACTTAACTCTCCCGATGCTAAGTAAATAGATACCCTCACAATGCTCTCCCGATGCTCTTGCAAGATATTAAAACCAAGATAAAAGAACTTGAAGTTTATTTTATTGAACTTGAAAAATCCCAAAACAAAGCAACCCTTTGCAACTACTTTACAAATCAACCCGTGGCCCTAGGGGGAATTTAGAACATGTCGGTGACGGGTGGACGGCAGGGTTTTGGTTTCGGTTATGGGGTATTCAGTTATGCTCCTAGGTTAAATCTATGCCCTTATATAAGCTTTGGGCTCAAGTTATCTAAGGTAACAAGGATTACAACTTTAATTAAAAGTAAGATTCTAATAAAGACTAAATCTCTAAAATCTCCTACTTTCCAGCAGCATCCTTGCTTTTAGGAATTTCTTCTCTTTGAGCTTTGGCTTGACATATCTTTTGTTCCGGGGCTTGGAAAAATATTTGGCTTTCACACGACAGACGAGCAGATTTTTCTCTATCTATCGAGGTCCACTTGACTTTTCCTCTTTATAAAGTTGCTGTCACCATGCTGTCATGACAGGTCCATGACAGGTTCGTCATCTTTGGCTGCTTGTCCCGTTCCGCTCTCCTGCTTCTCTGCCCTGCGCCTGCCTTCATCGTCTACTATGACAGATACCTGCAAAAATAGCCATCTTTTAGTAGAATCCGTGCCTTTTATATAACTGTGATGTTTTATTGAAAACTAACCTAAATGCAATGCAATGATGCTTGAATGCAGCAGAAATATGGGTAAAAAGGGTGTAAATAATAGAACTTTTACACACTCAACAGAAGACGGTACGTTCGTGCCACAACGAAGGAAGGCGGATCAGAGTGCTGATGATCGCAAGCAGATGGAGCTCAATTGCAAAGCCTTGCACATCATTATTTGTGCATTCAACCCCAACATCTACGAAAAGATGTCTTTTTTTGAAGATGCCAATGAGGTATGGGACAAGCTTGAACTCACATACGAAGGAACCAACAAAGTAAAGGAGACCAAGATCGGACTCCTCAACCACGAGTATGAAAACTTCAAGATGGATCCGAAAGAGGACATTGAGAAGATGTTCGATAGGTTCTCCACCATCACCAATGGACTCAAAGTTATAGAGAAGCCATCCTGGAAGCGAAGCTTGTCCGAAAGCTTATCTTCTCCCTTCCCGAGTCATAGGACTCGAAAAGGACTACCACCATCAAAGCTAAGAATTTGAAGACCTTGAAGCTTGATGAACTCATGGGGTCACTTCTCACTCACCAAATCACGAAGAAAGGAAAAGAAGAGGATAAGAAGAAGGAAGAGAAAAATAAGATGGGGGAGAAGAAGGTCAAGGAGCTAGGCATCCATGCGAATGCCTTTGCTCTCAAATCTTCCAAGTGCAACCATGTCGATACAAGTAAGGAGGAGGATGAAGAAGAAGAGATAGTTAATCTCTTCAAGAAGTGTGCCCCTTTCATGAAGAAAGCCATGAAAGAACTCAAACGAGAATCCATGAAGAAGAAGAGGGCAAGCACTTCAAGCCATAAGAAGAAGGCATATGTGGCTACATAGAGTGATGAAGACTCCACCGACGATGAACAAGCCAATCTTTGCCTTATGTCCATCGAAGAAGATTCAAGGGTAACTTCTAATTCATCTACTTCATGTTTATATTCATTTGATGAATTACAAGATGCCTATGATGAGTTAGTTTTAGAATTTAAAAATCACATTTTGAGAAACAAGAAAGTGATTTCAAATTTGAAAATTCAAAATGATTTGATTTCTAAAACCAAAATTGAACTTGAAGCAAAACTCAATGAGTTTGAACAAAAATGTTTTGATTTACAAAATTTACTTCATAAATTTCAAGAAGAAAAAGATTTGATTTCCAAAGAGCTTGAAAAGAAAATCAAAGTTGGAAAATCAAATTTCTATGTAAGACAATCTAGTGCCCCTAGATTTATAAATGTAAAATGTTTTAGAAGTGTTTGGGTCCAAAAAGACTAATCACTTCAACTAAAAAAGATGAAATTGAAAAATTGATTCCTAAGGGGACCAAATTTTGTGCCACTAATGTCTATGGATCCAAAGCAATTTGGATACCAAAAATTACTTGATTGTCTTATGTTAGGTGTGATAGAGATTGATCAACAAGTCCAAATATTGAGGGGGAGCTCCATGCACACAAGGAAGAACACTTGAAGAAGGAAGACTTCACATCCTCCATTGGAATTCAAGTGTTGGTAAAATCTAGTTGTTTTTATTTGTTTAATTCAATTTATTTCCTTTAATTCAACTAGATTATCATGTGTTAGACTAACATCTTTTGATGATTGTTTGAGTAATGGGGAGCCGCTTTTAAAACCAAACATTTTAATAGTTTCAAAATTTAAACCTTCATTGTTATTTTGAGCCTAAAAGTATTTTAAATTCTTTTTGATATAACATAAGGGGGGAGATTAGTTTGAAAATTTGTGTTTTTCAAATGAATAAGGGGAACTTTAATTACTTTTCTATATTTCATCTCTTATTCAAAATTTTGAACTTAAAGGGGGAGAATCCCAAACAATTTTTTAAGTTGTTTTTATTATATCAAAAAGGGGGAGATTGAAGAACTAAGTGTTTTGATATAATAATTGAAAAATGTTTTGGACTAATTTGAAAAGAATTTAAAACATGTCTTTAAGTCCAAACAACTTGAAAATAAGTTTGAGGTGTTTTAAAAGGTTTTTGGAAAAGTTTTAAATGTCTTAAATTAGTCAAAACTGGCTTTTTAGCATTACCGTACCGATATGGTATACCCCGTATCGATACCTTTTTACTCTAGTTTTAATTCTGCCAAAACTCGTACCGATACAAGATTGCCCGTATCGATACGGATAGGGGTCGTACCGATACGCCTTTAAAGCGTACCGATTCATGTTTTAACAACCCCAACGGCTATTTCTTAACGGACTTTTAAAGTGCAGACCGTACCGATACGCTAGGGAGCGTATCGATACGCTTAGGCTGGAAAGAGCCCAACAACTAGTTCTGATGAAGGGCGTACCGATACGAGTCTCCGTGTACCGATACGATAGGCACCAGAACTGCAATTAATTTGAGAAATAAAGTCTCCAACAACTCCATTTCAACCCTAACGGCTAGTAACTCAATTAAGAGTATAAAATGGATCTCCAAGCATCAAGAGAAGGCTAATGCTTCAATTGTCAACAACACTATGATCAAGAAATTGTCTTAGAGCTTAAATTGTCCATTTCTTGTATAAACAACACTAGTGAGCTAAACATTGTTAAATTTGCTCAAGTGTTTAGGTTTTGGGTGAGAGCTAAATAGTGCAAACAAACACCTATTAGAGGGATTTCAAGTTTGCTTAGAATTTCTCTTGTAAAAGAGGGTTTACTCAAGCTTTGGGTAGAAAGCTTTGAGGGTTGTAAAAGTTACCTCTTTAGCCTAAAAAAGGGGAAGAAATTCTTAGTGAATTTGTTGAAATCCTTAGTGGGGAGCTAAGGTAGTGGATGTAGGTGCTTGTTAGAAGGCCGAACCACTATAAATCCTTGTGTCCAATTCCGATCTTTTAGCTTCCACTTTTACACCCAAAAGTCCAATCTTCTCCAAACTTGACAAACACATCTATTGAAGGAAATCGAGCACCATAAAACCCAACACTCCTCCCAACCATCTGCCAACTTCTTGTTTTGTTTCTTTTCTTCTCTTTACTTTATGTTTCTGTTTTTATATCAATTTTTTTTCTATAGAAAGATTTTTTTGTTTTTTATTTTTATTTTGTGCATTGAGGGCAATGCCCATCTCGAGTTTGGGGGAGTTAGCACTCATCTTATTAGGCATACTTTAGTGCATATTAGATTGCATAATGTACTAGTCTTAGAAAAATAATTTGAAAAGAATTTTTTTGTTAGAACTTGTGCCTATGATAGGATAGCCGACTTTAAACTTTCGCACCAAGTTAAAAAGAACTTAATTTTGGGGAAAAGCATGAAGTAAACCTAGGATTTTTCTATAATTGCCAATGAAATTAAAAACACTACTGTTACTTGCTGAATTTGTTAGAATTTCTGGTAAACATTGCCTGCTTGAATTATTTGTAAAATTCTAACATGGTTGCAGGAAGCTGCCGCGGTAGGCAACAAACAGAAAAAACAAAAGCACTGCCAAGACAGGCAAAACAAAATTTATGTTGTCTATCCCTAGAGGTGCCCGAAATTGGCTCTAGGAGGAATCATGTTCGAGGACACTCCGCTGCTATCAAAGTCCATGAATCTAAAAATTTTGAAGTGACAGACAAATTAGCATGAGTGAATGAAAGTCTTCAAGGGATGACTCTACGCTATGGGTTCGGGGTTTTGTAGTTTGCTCCTATCTTAATTTCATACCTAGAAGAGTAGTTGTGATTAGCTGAAGCCCTGATTGCCATGATTATTTAAATTGTTCTTGAATATGTTGTCTCGGCAGCAACCTTGTATATCATGACAACATCTCTGTTTACTTAGAATGTTCTTCATATTCAGCTTGTTCACAATTTCTGCACACATTTCACTGGCATATTATAGTTTAATTCTGAGGTAATTCATGTTATTCCCTTCTCACTAATTTAATAACAGGTGTTATGGCCTTGAGGTGTTAAATCAAGTTTAAAACATAAAATTTTCTTTTTGATTAGTTTAAAGGGCAAGTATGTTTAGGTTGCATTGCTTGAGGATAAGCAATAGTTCGAGTTTGGGGTGTGTAAAGTGTCCATAAGTTCTATATTTCATGCACATTCCATCTCATATTATTGTTGTTTGTGAGTACATTTTAGGCATAATTAGGTTCATGCATTGCATTTTACAATATTCTTTACTCTGCCACGCTTTGCATTGATTTTCTATTATTTGGTAAAGAAAAGGTACCATTTTAGTTTAGTTTTAGTTTCAGGTACTAGAAGCTGACAGAAAGAGAGAGGAGTTGAGGATGTGATGTTGAGGCAACAAACTAAGGAGTTGTACTGATGCAATTCAAGAGAGAGACAACAGCTGTCGAGTAGCTGTCACCGCCCTACATGCCGCCTAAGATAGCAAAAATGAGGAAATGGGGAACTGGAGTGCGATCTGTAGAGCATAAAATCCTGATTTTAACGATGTTGTCCACTCAATTTTCTGATGACTGTAGCAGTAGACAGAGCCGCCAAAGGAGGAACTCAAGATTACTTGCGCGGAGCAAGGCAACGTAAAGAAGTCCATATTCAACTCAAAGAAGTCAGAATTTAAGGTTGCATTTAATGCAAAAGCTACTTTGAAGACTTCTACTCCAAGAAGGACTAGACCTAGCTAATGCCTATATATACCCATTGTACATTTACTTCAAAACAACTTAGGTTTTCCCTTAGGCATAGTTTAGGTTTTCTTTCCGCCATTATGTTCTAAATTTCTCTTTGGGTTTGGTTTATGTTATAATTAGTGTGAGAACGGTTGTTTAGGAATTTAAGTTTGTTTTTGCAATAAAGCTTCAAGGTTTGCTTATTCCATGTTCTTCATAGTTCTCAATTAAGGCGAAAGATTAGTTGATTACTATCCATTTGTTCGCCATCGAGAGAGTCGAACTCATGAAAGGAGTTAGTACGATCTTATCTATAGACGATGTTGATCAATCCAGCCTAGCCATAGGTTAGGGTTTAAGGCGGCTAAAAGAGGACGAACAAACATTGTTGTCTTTGCACGATTCACGCAACGAATGGTATTATCTGCAGTGGGCATCAACAACATTCTGACTCAGATATAAGTGGGATCACTTTCGAAGCGTTCTGCCGAGCCTTGTAGTTTTTCCGAGTTTGCCGCCGAGACACAAGTCTATTCCCCTGCCGAGGCAGCTAGAGCGTCTCAGCAGCCTAACTGCCATCCCCCGCCGATGCTTCAGAGTCTGGCAGCGCAAAGCAACTTGTCCTATTCAACGCAGTTTCACACTAAGCAGCAACATAACCCTGCCCATTCTATTAATCTGACTTCTTTCCTTTTATTTACTTGTGTATTTATGTTATTTTCCTCTTAAACAAACCAACTTAATTGTGCATTTACTTTTCTTGTGTAGGAACAACGAATTGAGTCAAGTTGTCCAATCTATGTGGGAGATGATATCTTTTATACTATTACTTAACAGGAGTGTGCACTTGCGCTCATATTTAGAGAACACTAAAACGCTCTACAATATGTTACCTTTACAACTGATGTGATAGGTAAATGACGTGTTACCTTCAGAGACGAATTGATCGCCTCAGCCAAGTTCGTCGTCATGTGACCATATCTTCGACCTCCTTCAGAGACGAATTGACAGCTAAAGTGGCAGCTATTGTGATTTCATCATATCGATAATTTTCGTGGCACCCCACCACGTGTTTCCGAATATTGTGATTTGTCGTTCATCTTTAACAAACACAGCCGATACACATATCGCACCACAACTGGTATCCTACCAAATCCATCTACTAATCATGCAAATACATATACCCACAAATCATTATAAAAGTGAAAATATTCACCAACGTTCGTAAAGGTGGCTATATATGGATCAAAATCTCGTTCAAGACGATCGACAACAACAAATCACAATATACGGGAATTCAAATAAATATAAACTAATTTAAAAATAAAAAAAATGCAAATTAAAAAACATATATTAGTTAATTAAACAAATAATTTACAAATCATGATTAAACAAAAATATATACTAATTAAAAAACAAAATAAAAATATAAAGTTCAATATTTCCAAATAAAATAAACAACAACAAAAAACTAATGACGCCTATGTCCACCGGTACCACAAGATGGTGCACGACGATGTCGCTCCAGATTGCGTCGGGGTAGAGCGTCGTCACGATCATCATCATCATCATCATTACCATCCTCGCTTCCAGCTTCTGTAGTACCGCTCGTTCCATCGGGCCCATTAAGGTAGAAAATCGATTGTTGTTGCGTTTTTTGGACAATCCAGTTTCTAAATGCGGCTAACATATGGGGGAACGACATGAAGGGCACATAGGGCATATATCCTATAGGATAGCTGGAGGCACCACTCATCATCTCTGAAATTGAGCAAAATGGTCTAACATAGAAGGCGTTAAATAACCTCGACTTGGACTTTGGGTCAGCTGTGGCCGCATCGATGGTGGGGTAGCATCTGATGGAGGCGGTGGCGGTGCTGCAGAGGCAAGACCACTGCGGAGGTGTTCCATGCTCCCCCTCCCCCTCGAACACTGAGACCGTGGGCGATTATGTTCCTGAAGTCAAAAGACGACCGCTGCCACCTCTCAAGTCAGAATAAACAACTTCCCATTTGCCCTAAACTAGTCATCGTAATCATCGCTCACCATCGTATCAAACATACAATACTCACTCCGGGGTCGCCAATGCTGATTTAGCCTGTCCCTCAAGTGAGCGATATTAGAGTGGTGGTGCACCGACCAATCAACCTATAGGACAATAAAAAAAATTATTATTCTTTTTAGATATGAATTACGTTTGAATTAATAAAAGAATGTGGTAAGTATATAAATATTTATTACCTTGGGCTTCCCTTGTCGAGTGAGTTTGTGCAACTCATCCAAATTTGGAGGCTCAGCTAGGATACATTGGAACCAACTAAATTGTCGTAGGACGCGGTCGGTCGGTTGCCACTCAACTGTGGCATAACAGATGAGTGGTACAAAGGCTGTCCAAACAAGCTTCTTCTCGGCCGAAAATATCGGGATGCAATGTTGCAACTCCATATTTGCGTACGACGTCCATAACAATTGTACAATACATAATGCATATATTAAAAAAGAAAAATAAATTACATATACTTGAATATAAAATTTAGTTTATATAAATACACCAAAGTATTACCTGATCTTTTTGAAAAATTCTCAATATCCTGTCTGATAACCTCTAGGCACTTCACAACACCAACATGAGTTAAACGAGCGGTCCACCTAAAAAATAAGAAGATAATTTTAATTAATTATAATAATACATATATTAAAAAAATTAACAGCTCTTTTCTTACCTCCGGGCTAGCGGAAAAACATATGGAGTAGGCTCTAGAAGCTCAGGGCGTAAAAACAACATTTTTCACCACGCCCAGGACTGGAGCAACACCAAACAACCTCTGATGGAATACTTTTCTGGATCGTTGTTCTTACATAGCTCCCTAAACAGAGTGGCCAAAACTGCGGATCCCCAGCTTAGTTTACCGGCATCTTCAAAATTCTGCAAATGCCGCAACCATATCATGTGAACCTTGTCCCGAGTTTTGTCAGGCATCAATACCTCACCGATCATCTGTAAAATAAAATCGTGAGCATAGACATACAATACGAATATATATATATATATATATATATATATATATTACCACATGTAAAAAAATTCCACAGCCACACTAATTGTATTTTTGCACCGTAAAAATGTTCCGGCGCAGCCCCTTGCCCATTTAAACATAGGTCCACCTAAGCATCAGCACCGGGACTAGTGATAGCCTCTCCATCAACAGGCAAAACCAGGATATGGGACACGTCCTTCAGGGTAATCGTCACCTTGCCACAAGGAATGTGGAATGTGTAAGTCTCCGGCCTCCACCTCTCCAAAAGAGCGTTGACCAAATCAACGTCTATTTTTGCACCTCCAACAATTTTGGGTGCCTGCAAAAACCCAGCTCGCTCTAAGTGCGATTCGATCAAAACATCTGGTAATCTCGTCATCGGATTGTAAGAAATCTCCAAACGTCGCTCCATATTCTAAAAAAATAAACGTGTATGTATAAATTCAACTATATAAAAAATATAAAAAATATGTACGTATAAATAACTATATATAATAAAATAATAAAAAATAAATAAAACGGGATAAAACTTAAATGTCTATGATAATAATCAAACACGTGCTTGTGATCCAACCTTATCAATCCCGCCATTCTATCAAACACGAAAAATCAACCGAGAAATTGAAAGAAAGTAGATTTGAGAGAGAGTGAATTTTTTGGTGTGGGGTTGAAGGGGAGGGTGGGGACCAATTTATAGTGGAAGTCGCGTCGGTTGGGGTGCGACTATTCAATGAAAAGTACGTCCTGCATAATGCAACTTTGGAAATCGCGTCATGCAGAGCGCGACTTCTTCATAACCCTAACGCGATAATTAAATTTTCATATGTTCTAATTTATTAATGCGGAAATCGCAGCACACACAACAAGACTTCATCTTATCACAACGACTCGTTTGAAATTCTCGTGAAATTCGCGTCCTACAAACTGTGACTTTAATTTGTTTTTTAAAAAATAAATACCGAATAATATAATCCACATCAGACAAAAGTCGCGCCTTGTACAACGCGATTTTGAATATCGCGCCCTGCATAACGTGATTTACCCTAACGTGGGCCAAATGGGAGGTATTTTTCCAAATGTTCCCAAAAAGGGGTATTTTTTCAGATAATTCCCTAAAGGGGAATATCTGACCAAATTAGCCCTTAGTCTGGCTAACAAATTCAAAATCACCAATGCAAAAGTATTGTTCTTCTTATCATTGTTCTTAACCTTTTGCTTTTTATTTTGAAAAATTGATTTTTCAATTGAATAAGAGGGAGCGTTAATTTTTTTAATCTTAATTCTCTTATTCAAAATTTATTTTATTAAGGAGGAGAATCTCAAACACAAATTTTCAAGTTGGTTTTATTATATAAAAAATGTGAATTTGTTTTGATATAATAGTTGAAAAAATAGTTTTGGACTAAATTGAAAAGTATTCAAAAATGATTTTAAGTCAAAACAACTTGAAAATGTGTTTGATGAGTTTTCAAAAAGATTTTAAAATGTTTTAAAGTATCCAAACATAAGATTTCAGTGTGACCGTATCGATACGTTATACCCCGTTTCGATACGCCTTAGGATTTCAGTTATAGTCGATTTGAAACTGCCAAAACTTGTACCGATACAGGCCTTGGCTGTATCGATAAGGATCATGGTCGTTTTGATACGTTGTCTAGCATTTCGATATGCCTACATGGAAAAAGCGTCAACAACTCAAAACTCCCAACGGCTATTTCTCAACGGTTATTTAAATTACACGCCGTACTAAAATAGTACAAGGCGTACCAAAACAACCGTACTGAAACGTGCCCATGTGTTTCGATACAAGATGTTGTATAATGCTCAATGGCTAGATCTGAAGAAGGACGTACCGATACGGCTACATGCGTATTGATACGGGCAACTTCAGAACTGCATTTATTGCGGAAAATAAAATTCCCAACGGCTCTATTTGAACCCCCAACGGTCTTCAACGGCCACAATCTTGTTCCTTACTATATTATGAAGGGTAGAACACTTGAAGAACAAGAGAGAATACATCCAAGCAACATGATCAAGAGAATTTGAGTTCATTTCTCATATTTTCATTTCTCTTGTAAATAGTGTTTAAGAGAGTGCTTTTATTGTAAATCCTCTACACTCTTGTGAGCTAAAATTTCTGTAAACACCCACCTTGTGAGGTTAATTTGTTTACATCTTATCCCTTGTAAAAGGAGAGATTCTAGTTTAGCCTTAAACAAAAACTTAACTGGTTTTATCTTAGCCGTTAAAAGATATGGTTGTAAAGGTTTCCTTCTAAGCCTTGAAAAGGAGACGAATTCATAGTGAATTGGGAAATCCTTAGTGGTGTGCTAAGGTACTGGACGTAGACTTAGTTGTATAGTCGAACCACTCTAAAATCCTTATGCAAATTGTCCATCTTTATTCCGGTTTGAAACTTTTCATTTTTGTCAAATCCTTGTGCAAATCTTTGTTGCCTTTGATTGTCTAGGAAGATTTATATTATCCCTTTGACATTTTTTCTTATTTTCATTTGTGTTCGCAAACCCACGATGAAACCCCCCACGAACGAGAACAATCAAAATAAACACTGACGGTGCCTTTTTTAAGGCTCTAGGGACGCAACTGTTGGTGTCATTGCAAGGGATGCTACTGCACAATCCTCGACGGATTAGCCTAGCATTCGTTTGGTTTCCTTAGTGCAACTTTGGCCGAACTCTAGGCTGTCGTAGCCGGCATTCAGCTCGGATGTGAGAGAGGTTGGGCAAACGTAGTCATAGAATATGATTATGCACTTGTGGTTAATAAGTTGAACCGACCTGGAAATGATTTGACCTTATTAGGGCCTTTTTTGAATACTCGTCTCTTGTTGTCCACTTATAATGGCTATTCTATTCATTTTGTACCTAGGGCGGCTAATTTTGCTGCACATTTGCTTGCCTCTAGGGCCATTCAGTCTTTTACTTCCGTCCTTTTTTATTTGGATTATCCTGAATTCATACACTCTATCGTAACTGATGAGATTCATTCTCTTTCATTATAATGATAATTGGGCACTCTTTTCCCCTTAGGTGGTCCCCTCCTTCTTCGGTCGGTGGTGACTTTAGTGGAGTTTTTAATGAGGCCCACATTTTCCTATAAAAACCTTTGTTTATGGTTTGAAAAGTTTCATGATTGACCTAAATTTGAGTGCAATGAATTCCAGCATATAGATAGGGAGAAAAGTTGGGTAAAATTAAATGAATATTTTCTTTTCGGGAATTATCTAGAAAAACAATCCCTTTAAAAATTATGTAGAAAATACCCTCTTTCAACCCACGTAAAGCAAACTTGTGATTTAGCCAAAAACGGGTTCTATGTAAAAAAAACTTATAAATTATTTTTTTTATTTTTACCCACCCACCCAACATAAAACCCGCATTTAGTTAAAAGCGAGTTCAAAATTCGTTTTTGGCTAAACACGAGTTTTATACTACGAGACTTAAAATGAGTATTTTCCATATAATCTTAGTTAAGGATTGTTTTTCTAGATAATTCTCAAAAAGAGAATATTCATTTAATCTCGTCGAAAAGATATATATATATATATATATGACTAAAAGAAAGGAATATCTAAAACCAAAATCCAATTCCACGACTCTAATTAAATTAAGGGGAAACTGACATCCATGGGAATCTTCTTTTACCACTGCTAACTTTAATCAGTTGGTTAGGAAGGTAACAAGATTCTCTCCCAACACCGCATCCCCTTTTCCGTGTGTATTAGAGGAGTAGAAATGTCAGCTCCTTTTTTTTCTTTAATATTTAGAGAATGAGTATAAGGTGTATGATTTAGGCTTTAGAATTCACAATTTAGGGTTAAGGTTTAGGATTTGACTTTTTAGTGTTAGACACCAAAAGGGCAAAGGATTTTGTTCGTGTTAAAGACTATATCATATTTCTTTAATTATGAACAAAAATTCTTTGCCTCTCTTCGGTGCCCCTTCTATGCCCCAACATTAAAAATTTAAATTCTAAATTCTAACCCCAAATTTTAAATCCTAAAACTTAAATCTTAAAAAATATTATAATCTTAATCTTAAACCTCAACTCTAAACCTTAATCATAAACACTAAAACTAATATTTTAGCGTGGGACATAAATAGGGCATGGACGGATGATTTCTACTCCTTAATTATCAGCTTATTGTAGGAAAAATGTTTGGGTAAACCGAAAAAAGGTTGAAAATAAAACTTGCTTGAGACGCGCACTAGACAATGTCCTTAAGAATATTTTGCGGTGAAGCGTACCCTCAAGGATTCAACAAGCACTTTTGCTGAAGCAGGCAACAAAAAGAGCAAAGAATCAATGAATACTCAGCTTTCAAAAGGTGTTTAAAATGAGAGAGAGAAGAAGAAGAAAGTAAGTAGATTATACTTTTAGATAAATTATGAAGACATATGTGCATGTCATTTATAGTACCATGCATGTCCAAAAAGGGCATCCAAAAATAGTAATTAGTCAAGGGAAAATCAGTCAAAAATAAACTGAAGGTTTACCTCAATAAACGACCATTTTTTATCTTATCTAGATGCACATCGTTAACCCAAGTGTAAAGACTCGCAACGGAACAATTAACATCTCAAAGAAACGTCGATTAAGCACTCAATTGAACACAAACACATTTAGGAACCATTTTGTAATTTTAGCAATTAACGGGGACATCTTCAATTTTTATGTTACCAACCATTAGTTAGTCACATTACATGCCACTTTGTCAAATCTCAGCTCAAAACAATCATCCAAGCTCATTTAATTGCATCAACAAATTTTAGGGGCTAAAATGTAAAGAAACAGAACTTTTGAATACTTGGTGTTTCGGTACACAGAGCACCGTACCGAAACACCTTGTTTTAGTACAAGACCTAGTGTTTCGAAACACGAGCCCGTATCGAAACACCCTCTTAAACGTTTCGGTACACCAAATTCAAGTAGCCAAACCTCGTGAGCCCGTTCTGATACACCATGCCCTGTTTCGAAACCCCATGCCTATTTCAGAGACCATATTTCGATACAGCCTTAGACATATCGAAACACTCGACCTGAAATGTCATATTTTGCTGGTTTTTCCCATTTTTAAGCAACCATAAACATCCAAGCATGCTTCCAACTTATATCTAACATACCCAAATGTAACGCCCGGGGTTTGGGGCCCGGGAGATAACCGAGTTTGATTAAACCGGTTCGGGTTAATTTAACTGAAAGAAAACATTTTTAGTGGACTAAAATGGTTTTTATTGAATAAGGGCAAAATGGGAATTTTGAATAAAAAGAAATGAAGAAAAGGTTTTAAAAAGCTATTAGCTTCTCCAAAATCCCCTTTTTCATGTAAAATCCCTCCTAAACCCTATTTCATTATTCCATTGCTCCTAACTCTTCATCCAAGCAAGATTTTTCAAGGTAATTTCTTCCTTGCTTAGATTTTTACATATTTGACTTGTACCCATTGAAAACCTCCTTTAAACCCATTAAAATGCATTTTTGGTTTTGGGTTGGGCAAATGGGTATTTTCATGGGATTTTCGTTTGGGTCGTTTGATGTCATGTTTAAGGGTATTTTTAATCTTGTTTTGGTGTCTTAAAAATGCTAAAATAGTGGCTAATAGTAGGAAACCCGAAATGGGTCTAAAAATGGGATTTTTGGGTTGGAAAGATAGAGTTTTTGGCTTGATTTTGGGTTGAAATCGTGGCTGATGGTTCCTTTGTTGTTGGGGATGTTTTTAGACGATATTTGGTGTGTTTTGATGTTTGGAATTGATGGGTTATTGCTGAGCTCTACTTAAGAATGGATTTGATGATATTTTGGTGTATTTCGACTTTGAATCGTTGAGAGAATGTTGTAGATTTGTGAACTAATGTTTGATAGTGAATTTATGGAAGAGTAGGGGAGTAATACTTTGTTTTTGGTTGATTAGAAACATGGGAAATCAATTTGAGAGTTCCTGACGAGAATCCGTGAAGTTGCGGAAGCTTGAAGGAGGATCGTTAGCGTGTTTGGTTTTAAGCTGGTGAGTGGTAATGTTTTGAAGTTTTAAAATGATTCAAAGAGGTTTTCTTGGGGGTTTGGGTGGAGCCTTAAGGGCTAACCTAAACCCAAGTGTAAGTTTGTCTAATTTGCCTTGTTTCGTTAATTGTTGGTGTGTACGGATATTCGTGTTGTTGTGTGAAATGTGGATTGCTTTTACTCCCCGTTTTAATGTTGTTGTGTTGTCTAGTTGATGTCGAGCCTCACGTGATGGTTAGTCGTTGTGTACGGTGATGTGTAGTCCCACCGGTAGTGACTAGTAGATGAGTACAGTGATGTGTAGTCCCACCGGAAAAATGCTAGTTGTTGTGTACGGTGATGTGTAGTCCCACCGGGGATGGTTGTGTATGTGCAAACCATGTTTCATTTATGCTTCCATTTCTTTGTATCTCGTTCTTAAGTGGTTCCATTATTAAAACTATGATATATGTTTTGAACTGCATTGTTGTTGTGTTTTAAAGCTCCGCTCACTAAGCTTCTAAGCTTACGCTCTCTTTTTCCAACAATGCAGATCGTTAGAGGCTCTGGGAGGTAAGTGGGCAAGGGAGGAGTTATCGGAGTTCTTGGCTAGCTCAGAGTATGGCTTTACTAGTTGTAATAACACTTAGGCAATGGGAATGCTAGGGTTGTTGTTAGGGAGTTGGTGTTCAAACTCCTATGTTTGGCTTTTGTGAATATTGCTAGCATGTTTTAAATGTTGATACCATGATATGTTGAGGCTTGTTATGGCTTTGGGTAGATTATTTTGTGTTTTGACTTGTTGGTGTTTTTAAACTAAAGTGTTCTTATGAGCTTTTGGGTTTCAGATCCCTTTTTGTGTGTATGCATGTTTGAAGCCTGTCCTTAGGGTGTTTTGCCTCTAAATTGTTTGTATAATAAGTTTCCATGTGGTTTGTGATGTTTCGGGGTAAGTTTGGGAATGTTTGGAGATGTCGAAATGCATTTTCGGGTCAAACTGTGTTCAGGCATTTCAGAACGTCTGATATGGTTTCGGAACGGCCAAGCTCAAGGGGCACCCGTATCGGAACGGGGGTGGTGCCGTTTCGGTATGATTTGCCACTAGAGGCTTCTGTTTCAGAACCACGTGGGGTCGTTTTGGTACGTTTGGCCACTGGAGGCTCATGTTCCGGAACTATGAGGGACCGTTCCGAAACGGCTTGATGTTGCTTTTTGAATGAAGCCCGCGTTTCAGAACGGGTAGTCCTATTTCAAAACGCATGTAGTTAAAACGATTAAAGGGAATCTTTGAAGATTTCCAAATGTTACGTTTTAGTCATTAATGCTTGTAAGCTTCCTAAATGAGTTTATATGTGTCCTTGTGATGGATATGCCTTGTGTGCATGGAACTTGACTAATAAACTACTTGGTAAGTTTAATTCACCGTATGCCCTCTGCTTGGTTCGTTTTCGTGATTGTTCTTCCACGGCTTGCCATCTCACATATGTTTAAACATAGCCTTTAGACAAGATTAATAAAGAAGAAGAAAATAGGATTGCTAATCGGAGTGAGGCCTTAGCGGGTTTCACTTCGGTTTTCCTCGTGTAACTCGTTCAGTTCAGTCTGCTGGCTAGGCCGGGACGAGGGGGTTACACCAAACCTCAATCTCCAAACATTCCAAGCATGAACAACATCATTCCATGACAATTAGCTACATAAGTAAACTATAGGCATGCAACCTAGAAAATAAGTCAAGCATGATACCGAAATGCATAACCAAGCATAAACCAAATACCAAAGGTCAATTACAAGTCAAAAACCACATATAAAACTTGCTGAAAAGGGAGTTTGCACAAGTCTCCCAAAAACACAACAGATCCCCCATTGCCCTTATTACTTTAGTCTAAATCGAAACATACTTTTTTGAACGAAGTCTCTTGGAATCCCTTGCTACTTCCTGCCTCCAAAACCTCAATTATCTACATTGATGTACAAATGAGAGCGTAAGCACACAAGGCTTAGTGAGGAGTGCTAAAAAAACACATTCAATGCATTAAAACCATTTTCTAAGGCCACATTGAAATCACATTTCAATTACTTCAAAACATCAATTAAAAACCATCATACCTTCAAAACCATGCACTTTCCTTAATAAAAAAACCAGCATATAAACCTTATGCAACATGTATTATGAATCAACAGCAAATCCCATGACTAACACTCAATTTAAGCCTTCTCATGCCATATGCAAAGCTTAAAGAGTAAAACATGCATTTACACATTATTCATCATAAACCATTTCATAATACATCATCAATTATATTGGTTTACAAGTGATCGTCAACATGCTCATTTCTCAAAACAACATTGGATACGCGGATTCACAAGTGTTGTCCCAACACTTCATACATTCTCATTGGTATCTCAAGGTTCGCACACGGGAGCTACCCTCCACCGTTGTGACACTCGTGGTGGAGTATTCGGTACACCGTATAAACCCCTCAACCCCACTCATCGGTAGATGTATAACCCCACTAACGATAGACGGGACACCACACACATACCTCAATCGTTAGGGTACTTGGATAGAGTATTCAGTACACCGTATAAACCCCTCAACATCCAAGGCGACTTGTTTATAGTGCACTCAATCTTATAGCCAGCTAACTATATCCGATTTCATTTATAAATTATTTTTACAACATCACTTGCCAATATAATTCATATTTAACCACATACCTCACTGTTTTCAAAAAATCATCAAAAAATCATTTTTCAAAGCATTAAATCATGCTTTAAATTACAAGTATAGAACATGTAACCCCCTCGTCCCGGTCTGGCCAGATGATCGGTCCGAGTGGGCCACACGGGGAAAACCAAAGCGAAACCCGTTAAGGTTTCCTCTCGGTTAGCAACCCTATTTTTTTATTCTTTAATCTGATCTTTTCTAAAGGTTCATTTAAGTCCTATGTGATCAAACAACGGAATAACATACACTGGATAACCATTCGAACCCCAAACAACATTTAAACAGCCCAATTTTAACTTAAACTGTAGACAGTATCGATACGCCCAAAGAGTGTATCGGTACGCCTTGACTAGGTCAACTGGCCAGAGTCAACACGAGGAGACCGTATCGATACGCCCAAAGAGTGTATCGATACTTCCCCAACGGTCAATTTCTCGTGGTCAACGCTAAGAAGACCGTATTGATACGCCAAGGTCCGTTTCGATACCCAATTTCTTGTCAAAATCTCAGAATTCCAGTAGCAAAAATGGTATCGAAACGCCCTCTCGCGTATCGAAACGCGTGGTCTGAAACAAGAAGGCCGTATCGATACAGGTCCAATCGTATCGATACCCTTGCTGCGAACATACAAGTTTTAGTTGATTTATGGTACAAGGATGCCCCTAAATCCCTCTAAAACCTCAAACATCACACTAGCATCATTTCTAAGGCAAACCAACATAACAAATATGCTTGAAAACTTAAAGCCAAAAGGCACAATTCAACACAATATGGTGTACAAGCCATACAAGCAACTTAAGCATTCATAAGGCAATTCTAACACTCAAGCATTTGGCAATTCATAGCATGTTTACCAACCAAGTCAAATCATCAACATCAACCACATAAATGAGTCATACATAGCTCATACAAAACACCCTTGCCACATTGCTATACTACTACATAATTGTTTAACCGTACTTGAGCAACAAAAAAAAACTTGGAAAGCCCTCCTTGCCTTGCTCCGAGCTAACACCGCGCTAATGATCTGCATTGTTGAAAATTGAGAGCGTAAGTTATAAGCTTAGTGAGGATGCTCTAAAACCAAAAATATCAACAATGCAGGGTTCAAGCATGTATTCCATAAAGCTCATATCTAACATGCATAGATAATTTCACAAGTAGACCTAGCTAGTCTTTCAAGAGTCATGTATGGCATCTCATATCATATCAAGCTCGAACATCAATAACATTATCATTTATTAACATCATATATCACAATCATATGAACAAGTTTAGTTGGCCACTATTAGTTACCTGGATGTGCGGATTTAAATCTCAACAACCACTTTACCTCGGTGGGATTTCACTCATCACCGGACCTTGCATGGGCGGGATTTCAATCATCACCACATGCCCTACGGATGGGATTCCACTCATCATCCCGTAGAATATATAATAGCTTCCGGTGGAATATTACATCACCATACTCCTCCTTGATGACTTAACACCATCAAGACCACGTACGTTTTGACTCAATTTGTGTGCACACTAATCCTAATGATCGATCATTTACACCCTGTAAATTAATTAGTGCCAATTTTCATTTACATGACACATATCCATCAACCACATCTCATGCTCATCATATATACATATCACGGTATACATGTACAAATTAACCACATAGCACAAGAGCATAAAATAGGCAATACACATAGCATTTAATGGAAATCAATAGCTAAATTAACAACTTGAATTATATAGAAATGGCCTACCAAGCACATTTCACTCACACACTACACACACTCGAACCAAACTTTAAAACATGATTAAACCACTCACCGCCCTTCCTTAGCAACCAAAGCAAATCTCCTACAAGCCCGGATTCAATCCCAATGTTCCTTCGACGTCTCCTCTTGCTTCTAGCCAACCAAAAAAACAACCATTAATCCCAATCAACGCTAACATTCAATCAACACTCAACCTTTGAGCTCAACTAACTTCAACCAATTTTTCCCACCAAATTAATCCCCAAATATATCAATTTTCGTGCTTCCTCAAACCCTAGATGAAATTTCCATTTTCAATCCCCCAAATGACCCCAATTCGTCCCAAAACATCCTCCTAACCTATATAAACCATCAGCCCTTCAATTTCCACTTAAAACCCACCCAAAAATCAAGTTTTGACATCTCAAATTTTGCTTTAAGAACCCACTTCGGGTTTTCAACAAAACCCAACCATTTTGACATATATAATACATCTTAAAGTGATTAAAATAAAACTTAACTTTATATTTCAAAACAAAGTGCAAATCACCATAAAAACTCAAGCTTTAGCAAAACCCTAACATTTCAAAAGTTCATAGTTTTGAAATCTATGACTATGGGGAGATAGGGGATGAA
Organism: Hibiscus tridactylites; assembly: GCA_958450335.1. Classification (NCBI taxonomy): domain Eukaryota; kingdom Viridiplantae; phylum Streptophyta; class Magnoliopsida; order Malvales; family Malvaceae; genus Hibiscus; species Hibiscus tridactylites. Next base: position 17,299,169 of record OY288275.1, on the reverse strand, counting down.
AAGGAGAATTAGAAAATGCCCTTACCTCTCAAAATGGTCTTGAAATTGAGTTGCAAATCAATGGAATAGTGATTTGAGTTTTGGGAGAGTTTGAAAGAGGGAGATGGGGTTTCCACGTGGGAAAGGGAGGGGGAGAAAGAAGATGACAACTTTTCATTAAAGTGGTCTTCCTTTAAAATTCTTTAGGGTCAAATTACCTCTTTGGTCCCTCCCTTTTTTTTAATTTCAATCAACTCATGTCATGACCAAAATGTTTTAATTTAATTTTACCGACTCGGGCTACAAACCCGACTAACTCCTAACCCCAAAACACGGGCGTTACAGAACATATACTTACAAGGATCATGTACCATGTGCATCCTTCATCACCATATCACATAAAATAGTAAATCACTTACTCAAAACATGCTTTAACAGTAGGTAAACATAGATTTTAAATCAAGTGAATAAACTAACCCATAATAGCACAAACCGAGGGAGAAATTCTTTATACTTACTTCCGAACTTAGACAAGAATTTTAAGCTTACATCTAAGTTCCCAAAACCACCTTTAAAGCGTTTCAAAGTTGAAAATCACGTTCTCACTCACTAACACGCAAAACCTTGACTAGCCAACGTGAAACCAAGCGTCCGAAGCTTACGAAACTTCATTGATTGCTTCCGATATGTTCTCCCCTATTTATACCACACAAGAACAGATGATTAATGCATCTCAATGCATTAAATTCTCCAACAAACAACCTTACCACTCTGTTCTGCCCCAAAACACCAAAATGCCTATCCGAAACAACCGAAAACACCTTCGATTACACTACAAACTCAGCCCAGCCAAAACCTAACACTTTCATCCATTTTTAATCATCAATTAACATCCATCATCAACCTATTTGCATCCTTATATCTCCAACAACCCCAATTTCGCATTAACACCACAAAAACCCAATTCCAACAACCTAAACAATTAGAAATCCAACTAATTTCGGGATTAACATAATCAAGCCTTCATTTCAAAATTAATAAACATCCAAAAATGATTAAAATCAATCATAAATCAGCCATAACAGATCCAAAACGAAAATCATTTAAAATCACCATTTTAAGCTTATTTTAACCATTTTCTTTTAAACGATTATAAAACCTTATTAAGAAACACAATTAAAGAGCCAAATACTTGAGAATTTCATTAAAGAACCTTGATTAGAGGAGAATCATAAAAATTACCTCTAATCCCTTGCTATTTCTTCAATTGACAAGATTTTGATGAAAAACTTCAAGACTCCTTTGAGATAAAATGAGGAAACACCAAAGAAATCATTTGCAAATCAAAGTAAAATGGAAAGATAAAAATCTCTAGAAGTTATGAGAGAAAAGAGATGTTTGGCTGATGAGAAAAGAGAGAAAATGGAAGTTACGTCAAAAATAGATTTATAAAACTAAATCCCCTTTTAATAAAACTCTTTTTAATATTTTAATTAAACCACAATTAAAATATGCTCAATTAAAGGAATAGCTTATTACTTTTGAATTAGCTCCCTTAAGATTCTAAGTTTTGGCCCTCTTTCAAATCAGTCCTTTAAAAATAGTTTTTACATGTTTACAAATTAGTCACTAAACTGAAATGTCCATCTTCCAAAATTCATTTTCCGAAATTGACTTCACCACACCCATTTATATATTTTAAGAGGATTTTAGGAACTTTTCTCATAATTTTATCACATCCCGAACCATGTTTTCCCTGAACCACTCTTGAACTAACCTATATCTCTAGTTTAGGTTCACCGGACCCCAAAACCAACCTAGAAACTCCTAGGCCCAAAACCGGGGTGTTACAGTATCACATTTCTTTAATTATGAAAAAAATTTCTTTGCCTCTCTTCGGTGCCCCTTCTATGCCCCAACATTAAAAATTTAAATTCTAAATTCTAACCCCAAATTTTAAATCATGAAACTTAAATCCTAAAAAATATTATAACCCTAATCCTAAACCTCAAATCTAAACCTTAATCCTAAACATTAAAAGTAATATTTTAACGTGGGACATAAATAGGGGCATGGACGGATGATTTCTACTCCTTAATTATCAGCTTATTGTAGGAAAAAATGTTTAGGTAAACCAAAAAAGGGTTGAAAATAAGACTTGCTTGAGATGTGCACTAGACACTGTCCTTAAGGATATTTTGCGGTGAAGTGTACCCTCCAGGATTCAACAAGAACTTCTGTCGAAGCAGGCAACAAAAAGAGCAAAGAACCAATGAATACTCAGCTTTCAAAAGGTGTTAAAATGAGAGAGAGAAGAAGAAAATAAGTAAATGATTATACTTTTAGATAAATTATGAAAACATATGTGCATGGTATTTATAGTACCATGCATGTCCAAAAAGGGCATCTAAAAATAGCAATTAGTCAAGGGAAAATTAGTCAAAAATAAAATAAATGGTTAAAAATAAAGATGATTTTATTTAAAATAAATGGTTAAAATTAATCATAAAAATGGATGGTTAAAATGAATATACTTTCATTTTAAAATGAATGGTTAAAAATCCCATTTTAATAATAATAATATAAAAATAAAAATGGATTGAGCCGCTAGTTCATGCACATGAGGAAATTGGACGATTTCAATTGGACTAGACTTCTTGGCCAAACCTCATATGTGCACAACCATCATCATATTTTTTCTCTTACAAGCTCAATACCATGTCTTTATATTTAAACACAAAATAAACACTATAAAAGATTGATGTGGGATTCTTTAAAATATACTAAGTAATCTTATATTTTTACAATAATCCCCGACATATTGCAAATAATGAAAAAAAGTTTAGCTGAGTATTCTTACATAACATATTCATTCTGGTGTCTTTTTGGACTATGAACCAGAACTTAGAAAAATGAGACATAACTTATAGAGTAATTGGTGAAACACGTTTCTTTGAACCAATAACTCATTGTTATAAACTATCATTCTCATTAATCACATTATATCTATTCTTTCTCTTTATCGCTGTTCTGCGCTAATAGGCCATGTGCGTGTCTGGTTTTCATAAGTGCTCTAGAGACTTTGCAATAAATCTCATAGAAACGACCTCACTTCACACTTATATAGGTCAAGCCATCAAGAGTATTTTGCAGGTCAATACACCACCTATAAAGGCTATGGACTTGATTAAGAGTTTTACTCACCCTCACCATCCTTGCAATTTTTTAGCACTATGGACACCATAGTAAGGGACAAAAGAAAAATAATGTAGTGGTTTCCCTACAAGATCAATCAATGACTTGTTATTACCCATATGAACCTTCTTCATGGGATCGCCAATCACAAAGGTTGGGTTACCATCACTGTTGATTTCTTATATTGGCATATATCTCTTTCCCCTCAATGTTTCACATATGAATTTTATTCCCTAAGGTTTAGCTGAATGATTTGACCAAAACCATTTTTATCTTCACAGAATCAATTGATATCACTTCACTTTTTTGCAGCTGCCTTATTACTTCATGTCATTAGAAAAATATGTCTAGTTTAACCATTGAAAGTTTTTATTCTTTGCAATGTCTATTGCTAGTCGACAATCACAATGCATTGACATAGAATCTATCAGTTTTGTGCCTAATAAAATACAGGCTAAGGGGTTTTTTCAACCGCTCAACTTCAAATACATGTTAAGAGATTTTTCTATCACTTAACTTTATTGTTCAAGCTAAGAAATTTTTTTACCACTTAACTTCATTACACAATCTAAGAAGTTTTCCTACCACTTAACTTCATTATCAGGCTAAGAAATTTTTCTACCACTTAGCTTAATTATACAGGCTAAGAAATTTTTCTTCCACTTAGCTTCATTATTAGCCAACTCTAATGCAATAAATGCAAACTTCATAGTAAATTTTCTATAAATGTCTGTTTGGCTAGTTTTCAAGATAGTGTTCTACCTCTAAAGATGAATATATAATCTAGTCTCACATGAATAAGATATTTAATTATCATCATTGTATTCTTTTAATACAACGGGTACTCCACTAAGTATAATATCATAACTCATGATATCCTTTTGATATCTCATTAACTTTGCTACATCAACCCAATAATAATGATTTGAGTTGTGTATATTAGCTCAATTGAAAAATAACATGTGTCATCTCAGATCTAGTAAAATTTATCAAGTGCATCAAAATTTTAATAATTTTGTGCATACTTGGATTGAGCAACATGATCACATGTATATTTTTCTCATTTGAATATTATCATCATAATGTGTATTCATAGGTTTGATATCAATATATCCAAATTTCTTAAAAATTTAACATTATGTTCTTGTGATAGCATTTTGCTACCACATTTCCTTATGATTTAAATACTCAATATGAAATTTTCTTCATTCATGTCTTTCATTGAAGCAAGATACCTCTCAGTCTCACTTAACAATTACTAAGATAGACATATAATCAATACATAATAATCACATAAACATCGTCAATCAAATTGATGTAAACAAAAAAACATTCTATCAACATTAACAAATAATCATTCATGTTTTTCACTTTATCAATTGATTAAAATTATCATTTCACAATTTTAAAAGTTTGTTCCAAGACATAATGATTTGAGAAATTTATAAACTTTAATTTTACGACCTGATTTGATGCATTCTTCGAATTTTTCACTATATACTTTTGATTAACCAAAAATATGACTTTAACATTCATTTGGCTAGAGAAAAAAATTTGTGTTGAAATTAGAGCAAAAGATATCGGTAAAGAAATTCTTGTAAATGGAGCATAAATATCAAAACAATCTGTATTGTTTTAAGTAAAACCTTTTGCAATATATATTTATAAAATTATTATTCATAAATTTTTCTTGTAAAAAGAATTTGTTTGCAATCGATAAGTTATGTTGTATGAAGTAAACAACTAATTTACAAAAGTTATAAAAATGAGTTACATTCAACACTAACCACTTTTCAAAAAAAAGTACCGTAAGAAGAAATTGTTCTACAATTTTAAATCATTTTTAGTCAAGTACACATAAAAAAACTTCCAAAGAGATTTACAGATCTAGGTTGTTTAAATCTTCTCAAATCATTATATTCACAATCAAGTTTCAAATCAGTTTGACTCATAGATGAATTAGAAGAAACAAACGTGCAATTTAATGGTCTATTTTCTTTATACTACACCATTTCATAAGAGGATATAGATACCATATACTTTTTCATTATAGTCAGTAAACAAAATAAGCATCTCGTTTATCTTAGCCATCTTTTTATTCTTTTATTCCTGAAATAAAATATGATATAACTCAAAAACACATACTACTAAAATTGACATAAATTATAATCATTGTTTGTTCAACAATTTTATTTCAACCAAATATGTTATTATTCAAAACATAAAGCATATATGCAACACTAACAACATGCAATCAAATATTTTAAAGCTAATTATATTTCCTTAGAAACTAGAAGCATAAATTTGACAAAATACCTCTACACTTTAAAATATTTTAAGAACATATAACTTCTATAAATTCAAGGCATCTCTAATCATTTTAACATAAAAGAACAACATACACATTTTACAAGTTATATTATTAGCATTATTAACCATAATAAGACAAATTCTCACATTAGAATGTCACATAAATCATCATGATATCTTAATCGGACAAGAAATATAATTAACATGCATAATAACTTTGAATAAACATGTTACAAAACCCTTTCTCACAAAATATATTCTCGATTCGTCACATTTGAAGGATTTTTGGGTTAAGGTATTTTTTTGGATTTAACTTTAAATAATACATTGCCTCTTCAAATACTTGTACAATTTCAAATGGTCTTTAAGATAGACAGTATTTTCTAATTCCTCTGTATGAGAGTATGGAAAAATATGTGTCTAGTAGCACCATTGTCTATCATCAACTCTTTTATATTCGTAAAAATATCGACTTTGAGAAATGGCCAAAAAAATCTCATATGCTTCAACCAAATTAAAATTTGGCTTAACAAGATTTTCCCTTTTTCATCATTTCAACCAAATTAATATTTGACTTAACAAGATTAATGATATTTGTTTCAACCAAATTAATATATGGCTATCAATAATCATTTCTCATTGAAATTTCTGTACACTAAGTTATATGGTGGCTCAATGTGTCATCATAATTGGAGATAAAAATCATGCGTATAGTCAATGAATAATGCACCATGTAGGTTCTTATGAAAGAGAGGTGGTATAAAAGACACTCTTAAATACCAAGTCTTTGATAGGACCAATCCTAAACATGCAATTTCACATTATATCAACAATCAATTATGGAGTCTGCCACACATAAAGTAATTTTCATTTTCCTTCTTTTTCAAAATATTATTTTGAGTTTGTAACCAACTTCAATCATGCTTAAAACTCAACTCACAAATATTTTATAAGAATAAATATTAGGCATAAAAATGATAATTCAATATTATAGCATAGATAAATTAAAATTATTATTTAAAATCATCCACAAAAATTCATAGATAATACATACCTATTTTAGCAGCATTGAGTTTGAACTATGAATGTACACACAACGACACGACAATAAGCGGGCACATCAGAGTACTGCACGGACAACATAACAACAACATCAACACCAACGAAAATCTTCGTTAAGAGGTCGTCGGTTTTTTCGATTTAAAAGGGAAACGAGAAAATATCCTTAAGATTGTAGGAAAAATGTTTGGGTAAACCGAAAAAGGGTTGAAAATAAGACTTCCTTGAGACGTGCATTAAACATTATCCTTAAAGATATTTCGCGGTGAAGCGTATCCTCCAGGATTCAACAAGCACTTCTGCTGAAGCAGACAACAGAAAAAACAAAGAACCAATAAATATTCAGCTTTCAAAAGGTGTTTAAAATGAGAGAGAAGAAGAAAGTAAGTAGACGATTATAGTTTTAGATAAATTATGAAGACACATGTGAATGATATTTATAGTACCATGCATGTCCAAAAAAGACATCTAAAAATAGCAATTACGCAAGGACAAATCAATCAAAAATAAAATAAATGGTTAATAATAAAGATACTTTTTTTGAAATTATTTAAAATGAATGGTTAAAATATCTGCTTTTTAGCACAGTTACTTTCTCTCTGTCTTTTTGACACGAACATTCTGCTTTTTGGCACGGTTACTTTGCTTCGATTTGTGTTTTGTCCTTCTTGTTATGGAATCTGCAATTGAAACGAATTTGGAAGAATTAGCAATTGATGAAGATGAAGACTCTGAAATCCAAGTGGAGCCTAATTTACTAGATCAGGGCATTTCATTCGAAAACTGTTTTGTTGGGCAGTTTCTTACTTCGGCAGTAGTTCATTTTCACTCAATGAGAACGACACTATCCAATGTATGGAGGCCCCTGGGTGGAGTGTCAATATCGGACATTGGAGAAAATCGGTACCTATTTCGATTTTATCACATTGTAGATGTGGATAGAGTGGAGGCAAATGGGCCATGGAATTTTAATTCCCATATCTTGATTTTGCATCGACTGAAACCTAGTGAAGTTCCTTTACTTGTCCCCCTTCATTTAGTCCCATTCTGGGTGTTGGTGAATGATGTGCCCCTGGTTGTATGTCGGAAAGAGTGGCTCGGTAATTGGGTAATTTTGTGGGCTCCTTTTTAGAGTATGATTCAGAAAAGATATCACTTGGTTACAAAGGAATTATGCGTATTCGAGTTGATGTGGATGTTCGCAAATCCTTGAAACGGCAAAAGAAAATGGCAGTTCGAGGAGGGGGATGTATTTATGTACGATTTGAGTATGAGAAATTGCCACTGTTTTGTTTTATCTGCGGAAAAATGGGACATGGGGAAAGTTTTTGCCTAGTGCGCCTGACAATGGATGGTAAATATATCGTCTTTGGTTGGGATTTAAGCCTTAGGGCCCCAACAAGGAGGATGATGGCTGCTCCGACAAGTAGATGGCTCAGGGAGGATATTTCAGTCGTGAAATCAGATGCTGCTACTTTAAAGGATGCTGGCAAATTTGTAAATGATTCTGGATTAGCTGGACCAGAGAATGGAAATGTGGGCAAACAACAGATTGCAAGTGGATCGGGTGTTAAGTCATTTGTTACAGATCAAATTGCAATTGGTGTTCAAGGGGGCTATGATATAGTCATGACCCAACGGGATGAGGAAACAATGGATCAAGTTCCAGATGGATCTAAAAGGTTACGAACTTCTATTACTACTTCAGGAGTTTCACTTGTTGATTCAAATGAAGCACAAACTAATGAATCGGCAGGCCTTGCAGAGAGGGCCAGCCGGGTCCAATGAAACTCTTAAGCTAGAACGTCCGCGGCTTGGGGAAGTCACGGACGAATAGACCCCTCGGTTATTTTTTTAATCGAGACTAAGTTAGAAAGTAGTAAAATGTTGAAATTGCGAAGGTTTTGTGGCTTTAATAATGGTATTGATGTTAGTGCTAGAGGTAGAAGTGGTGGATTATCACTCGGATGGAAGGGGAATTGTACTGTTACTTTACGGTCTTTTTCCGATAGACATATTGATGTTCTTTTTATGGAGGACATAGATGGCTTTACTTGGAGATGTAACGCCCCGGTTTTGGGCTTAGGAGTTTTGGGATTCGGACCGGTTCGGTCAGAGTGCGGTTCGAATATATAAGGGTGAATTTAGGAAAGCCTAGTTCGGGTTGCATTAAAAATATGGAAAAATGTCTTAAAATCCTCTTTTATTATATATAAGAGTATGGTGAAATCAATTTTACAAAATGAGGTTTGGAAGTGTGACATTTTGGTTAGTGACCAAAATGTAATTTTTGAAAACTGTGAGACTGTTTTAAAAAGGATTGAAACTTTGAATCTTTAAGGAGCTATTTACCCAATGGGAGTTTCTCCAGATTTTCTAAAGTATTAAATGATTAATTAATGGTTTTTAAATAAAAGAAAAGTGGAGGGGAGATATTTTGGCATTTGCTAACTAACTTTCCAAATTTCCATTTTCATTTTCTCTCATCTTTTCTCTCAAACCAAACACCTTTTCTCCAGAGCTTTTCTTTCTGATTTTGTCACCTAAATAACTCATTTCAATCCTCTTTTGATCTTCAATCATCTCTTCAACAAAACCTTTGCATTTGCTAAGTGGATTTTCAAGAATTTGGTTCCAAAAAAGGAGAAAACTCAAGTTTGGAGGTAAGAACGTCCTTCTCCTCTAAACTCTCAGTTCTTTACTGAAATTCCCAAGTTCTCAATCCTTAATTTGTGTTTTATAAATGGTTTTAAGGTTGTATTCTTGATCTTGGCTTTTAAATGCAAGATTTGGTTGATTTTTGATTAAAATTCGTGTGATCTGTTTGGGCAGTGATTTTAGGTGTCTTTTTGATGTTAAATGAATGTTAAATTGATGAGAAGTTGAGGTTTAATTAATGCAATCCCGGATAGGTTGAATTTCCTAAGTTTAGCTTGAGTTCTTGGTTGTTTTTGGAGTGATCTTGATGATCTGTTATAGCTGGAGGTATAAGGGTGATGTTAGATCCTTTTTGGATGTTAATTGATGTTTAAGGATGATTAGATTTGATGGATTATGGCTGGGTAGTGTTGTGGAGTTGTTTGGATGCATTTTCGGTTGTGTTTGGTAGCCGAAAATGGAGTGTGGATGAGAGCAGCGAGTTTAGGTGCTTTCATTGAAGTTATTAATGCATGGTGATGCATTAATCCTCTGCTTTGATGTGTTTAAAACATGGGAGTCATCTTTGGATCCTAGTGGTGGTGATCCGGGAGCTTGATTGGTGTTTCGGCAAGTGGCGAAACGGAATCGGTGAGTGGATTTTGGTTTTCAGCTTTGAAACCAATGTTTTGAAGGTTTGGGAGCTTAGTTTAAGTCTAAGCAACTTAGCTAAGCTCAAGAGTAAGTTTTCGGAAAAACTCTCTTGGTGATGAACCATGGATTGGTTGTATGCAATGTGGTTTGTTTGCATGTTTTAAATCCTGTTTTGAAAGCATATTTAGCATGTTTATTTGCTGAGATTATAAGCCATGTGTTGAAGGATGCTCAAGGTAAGAGATCCTTGTTTTTGAACATTGACTAAATGTGGTTTGATGCTTAAAGATGCATGATGTTTATGGCTATATTAAATGCTTTAAAACAGTGGAATATTGTGGTAAATGATGCATATTGGCAAGTGATGGTTAAGGTCACAAAGGTGGTTAAAAGTCCTTGTGTGAGCCTTGTTTATTTAAGAACAACATGGTGGTTAAAAGTCCATGGTTGGTTCTTGGTTAAGATCACCAAGGTGGTTAAAATTCCTTGTGCGAGGCTTGTTTATTTAAGAACAACATGGTGTTTAAAAGTCCATGGTTGGTTCTTGGTTAAGGTTACAAAGGTGGTTAAAATTCCTTGTGTAAGCCTTGTTTACTTAAGAACTCCAAGGTGTTTAAAAGTCCTTGGGAGATTCTTGTTAAGGACACAAAGGTGTTTAAAAGTCCTTGTGTGGTCCTTGTCATGGTGTTTAAAAGTCCATGGAAGATGTTAAGGACACAATGGTGTTTAAAAGTCCATGTGTGGTCCTTGGAAATTATAAGATCACAATGGTGTTTAAAAGTCCATGTGTGGATCTTATGCTGATGTATCACTTGTTGCCAATATGACATGATATGAACTTGAAGCATAAATTGCTTGTTTTAAATGTTTTTAGTGCTTGTGCAAATGATGTTGAGCTAAGGTTTATAAATATGTTTTATAAATGCATTATTGTGTTGTTTTAAATGAGCATTCCTCACTAAGCTATTTGCTTACGCTCTCTCTTTTCTTAAACCAATAATGCAGAGCATTAAAGTGCATTGAGGGCAGCAAGGAGGGCAAGAATCCAAGTGGTGAACTAAGCTCAAGTATGGTGAAGGTTTCTTAAACACTATTAGCTTTTGGCATTTGGAAATGGGGAACCTATGTTGTTGTTTTGGGAGATGTTTTGGACTCCCTAAGTTGGATTTATGATGTTGATAATGTTTGAGCTTGTAATTGGCCTTTGTGATATGGTTTTGGTTTATTGATGCTTGGATGGTTTCTAAGTAGGATGCATGCCTATAGAATTGGGGATTTTCATAATTGATGCCATGTTGATGTTTGGTTGATGCAATTATGTTCCTTGTATGTTGAATGACTTGCTGATAAAATTTGGTGGCTTTTGGAGCATGTTAGATAGGTTAATTAAGTGTTAAACCAGCAATTTTTCTGCAATCTGGGCAGCCTGTTTCGGAACATGTGCTACCGTATCGGAACGGGGGCCTAGAATGGCCTGGGCGTTCCGAAACGGAAGGAACTGTTCCGGAACGGTTTGGCCTCTGCCAGGCTCTGTTTCGGTACCAGTTTCGGAACGGTCCCGCGTTTGGGAACGGGTCTTTCCTGTTCCTAAACACTCGACCGTTGGGCACTGAAATTGTTGGTTATATGTTCTGAAATGTTTGCATTTTAGTCCTAAACCTTGTTATTGCAATTAAATGAGTTTGAGATGTCCGTTTGAGCTGAAATTTGGCAGGGAAGCATAAAATATGATTAATTATATATTGGTAACTTTAAATTGGGTTAAGTTATTATAATTTTCAGAATTTACAATTTGGTCCCTAAAGTTGTAATTTGTGCAATTGGGCCCCTGATTGATCTCTGATGGTTATGATCTTTGAGTATGCTGATTGTATGATAATATCTAGGGATAATATGCATTTAGACAAGTTTAAAAAGAAAAAAAAGGGTCGTTAATCAAGGTTGACTTTCGGGTTGACTTTGGTTTTCCCCGTGTAAACTTCTTAATTCGGTTCATCCGTCTGGGCCGGGTTAAGGGGGTTACAGGAGATGCACTAGATTTTATGGAGCTCCTGAAGAAAGGAATCGGGAGGATTCTTGGAATTTATTACGGCATTTAAATGATACTGGAGATTTACCTTGGCTGGTTATTGGTGACTTTAATGAATTGTTGTTTTCTACGGAAAAAAGTGGAGGGCGATTGCGAAATCAACGTCAAATGGATAGTTTTGCACGGGTTCTTAATGACTGCTCTTTAGAAGATATTGGTTATTCGGGGCCATGGTTCACATGGGAAAAAGGAAAGTTTGAAACTACAAATATTCGGGAGAGGCTTGATCGAGGGGTGGGCAATTCTACACGGTGGAATTTATTTCCACATTTCAATTTGTGTCATATGTCTCACTCCTTCTCTGATCATTGTCCGTTGCTACTCAACACTGACAACAGACAACGTTCTCCAAATCTTGTTTCACACTTTCGGTTTGAAGCATCTTGGTTACTTGAGGATTCATGTGAGGATGAAGTGAGACGTCTTTGGGAATTATCTACTGGTTCAGTCCATGTTCGGCTACAACAATTAAATCATGGATTGGGATTATGGTTTAGGAGGATCATGAAAGAAAATAAGATTTCCATGGATGACTTGCGTCGTAGGTTATCTCATCTTACGACTTCTTATCCGACTGATGAAAAATTAGAAGAAATTACTAATGTGAAATTGGCAATTAATCTTGAGGCTGATCGAGAGGAAATTTATTGGGAGCAAAGGGCGAGAGCTAATTGGTTGAGAGTTGGAGATAAAAATACAAGATTTTTTCATCGACATGCTTCTCGTCGAAAACGGAAAAATCGAATTCACTCACTTACGGATGAAAATAACAATATGGTTGATGAGGATGATGATATCCTTTGGGTGGCAATAGATTATTTTCAGGATATTTTCTGTTCATCCGAAACTGCCAATCCTTCTAAGATTTTACAAGGTATTGATACTTGTGTATCTACAAATATGAATGCTGATTTATTGAAGAGTTTTACAGTGGAGGAAGTTCACCAAGCAGTTCAGTCAATGGGACCCTTAAAAGCTTCAGGTGAGGATGGTTTGAGTGCTATATTCTACCAGCGTTTTTGGCATATTGTTGGCAGTGATGTTGCTGATTTTTGTATATCGATGATCAATGGGGATGAGTTTTTTCAGTCAATTAACCAGACACATATTGTGCTAATTCCTAAGGTATCTGATGCAAAGGTAATGACTCAATTTCTTCCAATAGCTTTGTGCAATGTGTTATATAAAATCATTTCAAAAATGATGGCGACACAAATGCAAGCAACTTTACAATTCTGCATAGATGAGGCTCAAAGTGCATTCCTTCTTGGTCGATTAATTTCTGACAACATTATTCTGGCATATGAAATCCTTCATTCCTTGAAGAATAAAAGGGTTGGTCGTCAGGGAACTTTTGCTCTAAAATTAGATATGAGTAAAGCTTATGATAGGGTGGAGTGGAGTTTTTTTTGGAACAAATGCTACTTAAAATGAGTTTTGCAGGAAAGTGGATTGAAAATTTAATGCGATGCATTACTTCAGTATCCTATTCTATAATAGCAAATGATCGAATTGGTCGAACTTTTCAGCCGAGTCGAGGAATTCGACAAAGGGACCCAATCAGCCCTTACCTTTTTCTGATTTGTAGTGAGGGCCTGTCTGCATTATTGTGAACTGCTTCCCAACAGCACTCTTTGGTAGGAGTTCGCATCAATAGGAGAGCACCTTTTATCTCCCACTTGTTAGTTGCAGATGATAGTATAGTATTTTGGGAGGTGACATCACAAGGGGCGATGTGTTTGCAGAATGTTTTGACTACTTATTCACACTGTTCTGGATAGTTGGTTAATTTTGACAAATCAAGCTTATTCTTCTGCTATAATATTATTGATAGTAACCGACAAGATGTCTGTAGGATTCTTAGAGTCACAATCCAAGATAATCCAGAGAAGTATCTTGGCTTGCCATCGATTGTAGGACGTAACAAGAAACTATCTCTTGCGTATCTAAGGGATCGATGTCGACAGAAAGTTCAGAGTTGGAATGTTCAACCTTTGTCTATGGGAGGTAAGAAGATATTTATAAAGGCACTCTTACAATCGATTCCTGTTTTTGCAATGTCATGTTTCTTATTTCCGAAGAATTTTTGTAAGGAATTAGAAGCAATCTTTGCTCGATTCTGGTGGCAAAACTCGAGTGACAAAAGGGGAATACATTGGTGCACTTGGGAGAATTTGTGTGAGTTAAATGAGGAAGGTGGTTTAGGCTTTCGAGATATGTGTAAATTTAATATTGCACTTTTGGCAAAGCAAGGCTGGAGAATTGTTCAAAGTCCAAGTTCTTTGGTGGCAAGATTACTAAGATCGAAGTATTTTCCTAGTCAAGACTTCATGCGTGCATCTTTGGGATCTAATCCTTCATATATTTGGAAGAGCATATGGAGTTCTCGGGGACTTCTGGAGAAGGGTTGTAAATGGTTTGTTGGGTGTGGTACTTCCATTAATATATGGAATGACTTTTGGCTGTCAGGATATCCACAGAGGAAGATATCCACTCCAAGCATTCACGGTTTATCTAGAGTCTCAGATCTAATCTCTACTACAGGTTTGCAGTGGAATGAAGAACTAATTTCTTCATGTTTTTCTATTGAAGATGTTGCTGCTATTTTGTCTATAAAGCTCCCTACTGTTCCTATTATAGACAAAGTTTATTGGGATGGAAAGCTGTCGGGACATTACTCTATTCGAAGTGCATATAGAATGCTTAGCTCAATGGGAGTATTGAATAATAATCTGTCATCTATGTACAGATTGGTATGGAATGCAACATGCCCATCTAAAGCTAAGATTTTAGTTTGGAAATTCATTTGGAATTACATTCCAACTATGCTGAAGTTATATATTAAACATGTCAGTCGGTCATTCAAATGCCCACGATGTAAAATTTAGGAGGAAGATAATGCTCATGCTAGTTTTATATGTGGATTTAATGCACAAATATGACAGATGCTTGGCTATTCCTGGCCTAATCAGGTATCGCAGTATCAATTTCATAATTGGCTATTATCGATGTCTAGCAAATATACAGACCATAGACAAGCAGAAGTTATTATTGCATTATGGGCTATCTGGTTTGCAAGAAATAAGCTAGTGAATGAGGGTGTTACCCAGTCAGCTATTGAAGTTGTGAATTTCATCAGAGGTTATGTTGTTGAACTTCGGTCGACTGTTACTGGGCTCACACATCTTAATGTTCGTGCCAACATACACTGGTTACCTCCTTCTACATCACAAATGAAGGTTAATATTGATGCATGTTTTTTATCGACAAAAGCTAAATCTGTATCAGGGATTGTAATTCGAGATTTCGAAGGACAGATAATTGGAGCAGCTTACCGAATCAATCTAAACATTGCAATTGCCTTTGAAGCGGAAGCCCTTGCGGTGGTTCATGGTTTGTGCTTTGCAGAGGACATTGGGTGTTCAGAGATTATAGTGGAAGGGGATTCGAAATCGATAATTAAGAAATTGAACGATGAAAGTACTGACCTATCGTCGATTCGATTCCTAATCAGTGACGAGAAGGAAATTTTCGGCTGATTTAAAAGTTGTCGTTTCTCGTTCGCTGGCCGCCAAGGGAATTCGACAGTACATGCAATGGCTCGCGAATGTCGATCGGCTGTCGTGGATAGTTTCTGGATAGAATAGGCACCACCATCAGTTCAGACGGCGGCGGAGGCAGACCGTCGGTGGCTAGATCCGCCGTAGATGCGTAATTTCTGTTAGGGCTTTTATTTTTAAGCCTATTCTCTTCTCTATTCGAGCTCTAACAAGCACTCCATGCTGTTTAATCGAGAGAATCAGATCATCTGAGCAAGCTTTGTTAGGTTTTCCCCTTTGAGTAGTTGCGTTTTCTTTGTTTCTAGACGACTGATATTCTTTTTTTGCTTTTCATTTAGTCTGGGGTTTCTCGTGTCGGTTGATCTTCTCCGACAGGTGTTGCCCTTTGTTAACACGTGGCTTTTGTGTTTGTTTTTTGTTGTTGTTTTATTCTAATAAAAAGCTCAGCTGGTACTCATTTCAAAAAAAAATGAATGGTTAAAATTAATTAGAAAATGAATGGTTAAAAATGAATATACTTTCATTTTAAAATGAATGGTTAAAAAACCTCATGTGTACACATGAAGAAATTGATTAATTTTAACTGGACTAGACTTCATGGTCAAACATAATGTGTGCGCAAACACCATTATATTTTTCCCTTACAAGCTAAATACCAAATATTTATATTTAAACACAAAATAAATACTATAAAAAGATAGATGTGAGATTCTTTAACATATATTAAGAAATTTTATATTTTACACTTATAAAAGGAATTAAGCAGAAGACAGAAACACCAAAAGCCTATGCTTTTTGTTTAGAAGAAGATGCGTTGGCTAGAGTCTATCAGCTTAAGCTTGAATGCCCTTGTATTTTCTTCCATCAAACAAGATTAAACTGGACTGGTTCTTCAACTAAATTAATTCCCTAATTCATTTAATTAAGATGACGGCTTTCTTTAGCATTACCAACTCTGATATTAGGAAAGGAGATGTTGACTTCCGGGATTGTCGCTTACCAAGAACATGGCCATGTATTGTTTATACAAGAGATTCTTCAGTCCCTTTGAACCTTCCTCCGTGTTGCATTTGCTGGTATCTGGTCAGCACCACCCATGGCTGATGCTCTACAAAATTGAACTTTGGAAATACCCTAAACTCAGATTCAAGTTTTACCAAGTATCTTATCAACTATCCAGCAATGAAGGTTCAACTCTTTGCTCTCGTTCTCTGTATGTTGGCAGAGTTGCCTGTGCTAATAACTGCCTTTATGGAACCTTATGAAATGTACCACACTCACCCTGATTCTTCATTGGCCTTTACATACAACCGGTCCACCGATATTCTAAAGCATTGCAGCTCTTTTCTAGCCTCAGCCTCTGAACTAAAACCAGATGACAACAGGGGAAGTAGGCTCAAGAATGAACTCTCCTTTTATCTCGGAGATTGGGAGCAGGAAACTGATGATGCACCATTGGTACAATTCGATGTTAATGGCACCGTCGATGCAACTTCCTTACTTAAGTTGGCATCCTTCGAGGTAAAGGATGTCAGTTCAATCCAGCAACTTAACAACACTGTAAGCCTCGGAGGGGTTCTGTCCTTAGGCATATCCAGGGATAATTCATTCGCTTACAATGTCGGCTTAGAGTCTAGGATGAATCCCGGCTCATCTGTCCTGAACATTGTTTTTGAAGGGGTTTATATGGAGACACAAGAGAATGGAGGTGAACGTTTGATGTGTTTCGTAGGAAGTTCATCTTCAACTTCTACTAGCAAATGTGACTGCGACGAGATCTCGGAGCTTCAAACCAACCGTGTTCCAATATACGTTAAGCGCCGCCGTTTTAGTTTCTTCCAAGATGATCATGTTTTGCTTGTTCTACGCTATCCCAGAGTCTTTAATTTGACACAAAGAGCAATCAAGGGAGAAATGATAAGTCTAAATAAACAAGGAGAGCCAAGGTACTTCAGTAAAGTTAATATATCTTTTCATTTGAGTGGCAACTCGAAATATGAATTTAGTTCAGAATTGATCCGGTCGACAACTTTCGATCCACCCCCTTTCCAAGATGAATTGATGGAAGATGGTGTCCAGATGTTTACTGCTAGAGAATTCTGTCATGGACTTCACCATTCATCAGAAGAATTTTCAATTATTGCTCCAAATTACAGGTTCAACAGCAGCTATAAGAACCAGATCCATGGCAAATTAGGCCCTTTTGTGCTCAGGAACGAGATGCAGGCTGCTGGTGGTTCGAGTTTTGACAACGTAAATCTCATTTTCCAACATGTCAAATGCGAGCAAGATCCTAACAGAACCGGCAATGCAAAGGTTTCTGCAGTGCTGAGAGCATTTACCAAAGGAAGCTTTCAACATTTCGAAAGATTAAGAACCGGTCTTTCGGGGTCAACTTTGGCCGTTGAGGGTATATGGAATTCTTCTTCTGGACAGCTTATCATGGTTGGATGTCAAGGGACGGTCGACTCCGGCTTCAGAGGATGTGATTATGTGATTTCTATGTACTCTCCACGTTTATTTTCCATTAAGCAGAGAAGCCATCTGTTTGGAGCCATATCCAACGTGAAAGAGGATATAGCTTTGGACAATCCTTTATATGTTAGTTCAATTAAAGGCATTGGCGGCAGAGATATAACTGAATATTTACCTTACAATTATTCGAAGATCAATTTGGTCAATGCGTTTGAGAGACGAACTCTACCTTATCAAATCCTAAACATTGTCAAGCAGTGGCTCTTCCGGTATCCGGCTCTAAAAGATGCAGAAGAACCGCTTGCTCAGTTGAGCCATTTGACCAATAATCTTGCTTTGGATGGCTATGTAGTCCCAGATGATCAGCATCAGCCAATTGCTGGACCAAAATCTCAAGTCCTCATTCAGGTCGAGTTGCTTACTTTAGGTCCATTATCTGGATGGTCTGAATCCAATTTGTTGAAGGGAAATCTCGCAAAGAAACCAGTCATTACAAAAGATGATCTCAAAAGCTGCAGGTTCTTGAATGTGTCGATGCATCTCATGTTCAAAACCGAGAATGAATACAAGCAAACAACTTACAAAAATATCTCAGAATTGTCCCTGGAAGGTCTATATGATCCTATTTTAGGTGAGATGCATTTGATTGCGTGTAGGAAGGCTTTGGTTGCGAGTATCGGCATAGAACGAGGCCAAGATTGTCTCATCTCAGTTAAAATTCAGTACCCTCCTGTAAACTTACAATGGTGGCAAAAACCAATTGCAAAGATCGCCATCAGCAGCCAAAGGAAAGAAGATGATCCTCTCTACTTTAGCTCAATTAACATTCATGCTCGTTTGGCTAGTTATCCAGATTATTTTGAAGCAACTGCTGATCGAGCATACTTGGAGGCGATTGTAGGCATTATACTGCTCACAGTGTCGATTGCACTCATACGGAACCAGCTCTCATACATGAAGGTAAATGCAGATATTGTTCCTTACATTTCTACTACCATGCTTGCTTTTCAGTTCCTTGGATATAGCCTTCCACTGATCTATGGAACCAAAGTCATATTGAAATCGATGGAACCAGAAGCTTACAACACAGTGCCTGACAATCATCCTGCGTACGGAATGTTGAAATTTCTTCAAAGTTTCGAGAAGGCTCTTTTGCTGGCTGTCATACTACTTACTGCAAGGCTTTTCCATATGGTCTCGGAATCTAGAAGCAAGACCCTATCTCAGGGGTCCTCTGGACTAAGAAGTAGTTCAAGAGAGAAAAGGGTTATCCTGAGTACCATGGCTATATACGCTTTCGGATTTCTGATTCAGTTTGTTGCTGGTTATAATCCTGATGTTCAAGTACAACAGCTAAATCCCGAAAAGGTCAGGCATGGACAGAGGAATGGGCAAATGTGGCAAACTCAGGTGGATTTTGTTTACTTTGTTCAAGACTACTTTCTGCTTCCTCAGATTATTAGCTATAGCTTGATGCCAATGCCTGGTAAATCCTTGAAGCAAGCCTATTACCTCGGATTGACGTCGGTTAGGCTGGCTGTGATCTTTTTTGACTATGTAATGGATCCTATCACACATGCCAAAGTAGAAGCATTTGATGCCAAAATAGAAGCATTTGATGTCGACTCGAGTTCAAACTCGACATATCTAATGCTTCCCATGGTCCTTGGTTCAATAACCATGATTATGTGTGCAGTTAAAGTCTACATCCAGCAGAACTGGAAACACCAGAAGCACAATTAGTCTCAAAATAAAACAGATGATTGTACTTTGTAGTTTACATTATTAAAGCATTGTAATATTATCCAATGTGGTCTTGTTCTCTAAATTCATGTTAGAATCAAGACCTGCGAAACAGAAGTGTTGTTGTTGCTGTCTTTGTTTTGGTTTCAGTTGAATAATATGATTAATAAACAAGATTCTTATGTAACGAAATATTAGAAGAAGAGAAGAATGTCAGCTGATCAAACTGTATTGTGAAAGTTAACTGTGATGCTTCCTTCGATTCCTCCTTCAGGATTGCTGGTGTTTCTGCTGTTATGCACGATTCTTCTCGTCACATTGTCGGAGGTGAGGCTAAGGGATTCATTCGAACTCTGTTGGAACATGGAACCTTTTTTCTGTTTGTCTAGGGGAGGGTCTGATTCGTGCTCACAACCATTCTGCATGGGAAACTACGGCTGTCTAGTGTGACTTGCTTAGTTTGTCCGTGTATTTTGATTACTTCTCTTTCTCCTTTTCTAAAAGGTCTTGTAATTTGGCAGCCGATTGGGTAGCGAAGAATGTTCGTTTAAATGCTTGCCCTGCCAATTGGGTGTATGATCAACCACCGAGCAGCGCAAACAGTTAACCATTTCGGACGAGCTTGTTGCGAACCCCTCGAAAATTTTAATGGATGATCCAACATCAAGTCTTTATGCAAGAGCAGCAGCCATCGTAATGAGAACCGTGGGAAATACGGTGGACACTGGAAGAACTGTGGTATGCACAATTCACCAGCCAAGGCTATAACCTGTAAAGATATTCTAGGTGTTAAACTCGCCGACGTGTACAAAAAATCAGATCTTTACGGGTTGATTATCCGTTAAGCAATGTGCAGTTTCTTTCATTCAAACAACCCTACTTAAAACTTAATCCTCAATTATTATTGCAGAAGAATTAAGGCCTTGATTTCAGAGTTGAGCATATCTCCTCCGGGTTCGCAGGATCTCCATATATCAACTAAGTTGGCACAATCCTACTTTACACAATTCAAAGCTCGCTTATGGAAACAACACAACTCATATTGGCAGAATACAGTCATACACCGTTGAACGCTGTGCGGTTTTATTTTTGTACCGCAATGAACATAATGTTCAGAGTCTTATTCCGGAATCTTGGAAGCAAAAGGTAAGCTTTTTAGGCTGAATCTCTAAAAAACACTATTCGTTTTTCCTTTCCTTTTTTTCCGAATCGAATTAAACATACAAACATGATCCTACAGGAGAATAAAGCAGGATGTTTGCAATGCAATGGGTGCAATGTACACTGCAATAACATCCATGAGATCACAATGTGCAGCTTCTGTGAGACTGAGACCAGTTATAATAGCTGCAAGAACAATTTTTTACAGAGAAAGGGAAGCCTGAATGTACTCTGCGTTGCCATATACATAATCTTAGCCATTGCTTTGCCTCCTGACTTTCAAACCAAGTCCAAAATTTCCCATTTTCAGGCTGCTGTTAAAACCCCATATACCATAGCTGAGGTTGCTATATACGAGGTTGTAGTGTATGCAATGATGGGTTTTCAATGGACAGTTTCCAAGTTCTTAAACACATTCTAAAACGGTGACGATGGTACGCTTGGTTGTGCCCAGTGTCGTGGACCTTGTGGGAAATGTCGACTTCGCAGTACAGAGACTTGCAGAACAAGTAAAAGACAGGAGAAACAGTGACTCAGTTTATGGAAGATTATTTTGGATTCAGACATGATTTGTTATGGCTGGTCTCTCTGGTGCTAATAGGGTTCACTTTGATGTTTGCTTCTGTATTTGCTTTCTTCATGAAATAAAGTATATATGCTAAATACTTTATTTTACCAACAAAGAAACTGCTTTTGCCATCTTTATATGGCATCTAAGAAGCAAAAGCCCAAGCTTTCATTACCATCTCATTTACCAAAGCAAATCTCTTTATGCCTTTGTCAAGAATCCAAAGAAGGGAAGTTTTTCTTTCCAGAACTCACCCACTTTTTTTTTTCCGGGGCTGCGTTGAAACCCGTAAGTCGGAATTGTCCTCTTTGAATGCTTACCGGCTTCCAAGTATGCATTTGCCACTCCAGATTGCAAAAAGAACCTGTGGGATGCTCAAAAATGACAACATTGGTCTGTAAACCCGATGTCGATGCGACGCAGCTCAAAGAAATGATTAAGGCTATTACTTCAGCAACCTCACACTTTTTTTTCAAGAACAATTCAAATCCTCCCTAACCTAACTATGTGAAAGCAGTTTCAATGTTATATATAATAATATGAAAATAAACCCAAGAAAACGAGATACAAATAACTAAAAAAACACAAATTTGGAGACAATCCTTGCTCCCCCTCCCCCAAATCAACTGCACTGCTAAGTATTTCTTCACCCCCATACTTTCCTTTTCCTTTCTTTCTTTGGTATTATGCTTAAGGTGTGGCAGATCCCGGTGTTGTCCTCGGTTCGGTGCGGGGAGTATGAGTATGACCATCATCTATTCCTCCTCTATTCACATCTTCAATCATTCGTACCACGTCTTGCATGGCGGGTCTTTGATCAGGTACCGTCGATACACAACTCATCGCAATTTGTAACAGCTGCACCATTTCCTCCTCGAAGTTGTTATATGTCATCAACTCCGCGTCGAAAACCTCGGCGGTCCATTCCTCACGAACCACGGATTGAACCCAACGAGGAAGATCAATCCCCTCTTCCCCTAGTGATGCTTGGTTAGGTGCTTTACCCGTTAATAACTCTAGTAACAACACTCCAAAACTATAGACATCGGACTTGAACGTAACTCTGCGGGTTTCAAGCACCTCAGGTGCTCGGTAGCCTGCAGCACGACTAGGCGGAGTGGTGTTGCCAAAGAGCGGGTTGAGACCGTAGTCGGAGATACAGGCTTCTTGGTCCGGTCCAAGAAGGATATTGGAGGACTTGATGTTGCCGTGGACAACCTCGGAAACATGTAGGTATGATAGACCCCTGGCCGTGCTTAGCGCTGTTTTCAGCCGATTGTTCCAGTCCAACGGAGTGTGGCCTGAGCCTCTGCTACCTACAATATCATCACATATCACGGTTCTTGAAAAGTTCTCTGATTTAGTAGATTTAATGGCTGAAATTACAAAATTAAAAAAAGTAGAGTACTAACTAAATAATGAAATGAAACAGAAGAAACTAACCGTGAAGATGAGCCGACAAGCTGCCGCCGGCCATGAAATCGTAAACCAGCAATTTCTCCTCTCTTGAGTAATAATACGCCCTCAAAGGAACCACTCTTTCATGCTTAACGACTTTACCCAAAATTTCCATCTGCATTTCGAACTCTCTTTTACTAACCGCCACCTCCTTCAACCGTTTCACGACCACCGTCGTCCCTTCCTCCAACACCGCCTTGTACGACGTCCCGACGCTGCCTTTCCCCAACACTTCAGCTGAAGCCCTCAACAAGTCCTCCAAATCGAAACTATAAACCCCACTTTCGAAAAACACCAGCTTATTCCTTTCTTCTTGCATCGACCCCCCGGTTATGTCATCTTTCGAAGACGAAGTCCCCGCCTCCGCCGGCGGAACCTCCCTTGTCTCTTCGGCAACCGGCTTCTGCTGCCTTTCCGGCCGACGTTGCTGTTTGCGGAGGCAAAGAATGAGGCACAGTAACAACAGTAGTCCGGCGATTACAGACCCCACGACAATGGCAACAATGGCGCCGGTGGAGAGCCTGGACTTTTTACGGGAAGTTGTAGGACTTGAACCGTTGCATGGCCGGAGTGGGGCCCCACAAAGTCCAAGGTTTCCAACAAACGAAGACTCCGGGAATTGGGATAACGTGTCGGGAATTGAACCGTTAAGGTTGTTGTTAGAAACATCGAAATCAACTAAACCGTCGGAGTTGATGGCCGGGAGAGAACCAGAGAAGTTGTTGTTTTGCAAGAAGAGGCGGGTTAAATGAGTCAAATCGTTGAGAGCCAAGGGGATAGAACCGGTGAAATTATTGGAAGAAAGATCGAGCCGTACCAAACGAGTTAAACGAGTCACACCGGTCGGAAACGAACCGGTGAACTGGTTATCTTGCAAATAAAGGCTGCGTAAGAGAGTCAAGTTGGAGAAGTCGGCGGGGATGTTGCCGGATAAACGGTTCGCTCTCAGACTCAAAACCCGGAGTTGATTTAACAGACCGATAGTGTTGGGTGGAATTGTACCGACGAGACCCACACCTGGGAGTCGGAGAGTGAAGACAAAAGACCGGTTCGCATCGCATTGGACGCCGACCCAATCGCAGGCCGAGGTTGATGAGTTCCATTGAACCCGGTCCTCGTGTTTTGTCTTGGAAAGGAAGGTGAGGAGAGCTTGCTTGTCTTGAACGGGTTCTGAGTTCACTCCACAACTCAGTATCAGAACTGAAACCAAAACACTAACAGAGACAAAATTCAGCACCATTTTTTGGGATTTACAGTTAGAAAAACAAAACACAACTATTTCGCTGAAACTTTTGTCGGCGGCTTGGCTTCTGAGAAGCAATTAGGAGGACAGAACCAAAAACGAATGTCGGGTGAGAATCCATAAAATAAACAACAAACTGAGGGTTTCAACTTTCACGAGGTAAGAGAAAGTGGGGGGAATAAAGCTGAGTTGAAACGGACGGAGAGCGGGTGTTGGGGATTCTGGCAAATGCCAATAATCATAACGGGATGCGTTTTTCCTTTTATAGCGGGAAGCGTTTTTCCTTTTTTGCTTTTTCTTTTACGTTGGTAAAATGTAAAGTTAGTTTAATTCCAGTTTTAGCCACTCTGCTCTGCTACACTTTAGTATTTAATCTTTCTACTTTCTACAATCCTTCCATTTGTCCTTGTACTATGTAAAAATTGTGGGTTTAATTAAGTATAATTAAAATCCGACTCTACAAGAAAAATCTAATTGACGCTCAAAAAAATTTAAATAAAATTTGAGTTGTAAAATAAAAATTCGAGTAACCTAAATTTTTAATAATTAATGGATCAAATTTAAAGTTCGAATCGAGTCCCTCAATTATGTTTAATATATATATAGATATATAAACCACTTGTGAAAAAAATATTAAGAAATAAATATGTGTATTCTATATGAATATAAAAAATCGGTTAAATTGGAATCAATGTGTATTATAACATTGCAAATAATTACAATTAAATTTTTGCATAAACTCAAAAAACTCCACTCGATTCAACCAGAATTTTGTAAACTCGACTCGAATGATAAAAATTCAAATAAAGTTTGAGTCATAAAATTGGACTCATAAACTCGACTAACTCGAAATTTTTTGACTCGAATCTATTCGATCGAGCGCTCGCCCATTGGTTTAATCTCTATACTCTAATTTGGTCAATTGTAATTTTAGTTCTTATACCTTTTCTAATTATATTTAAAAAAACGTATATTAAAAATATGAAATAAAAAAAATTAAATAATTCTCAATGTATAAAACTTCGAAATTCTTAAGAAAAAATTAAACAATACTCAATATTCATTTGCGTTCGTTTATTATTTTAACGAACAAACGTGAATGAACACGAACAAGCTATATTCATTAACGAATGAACACAAAAAAGAAATAATGTTTGTTTAGTAGTTTATGTTCGTTCATTTATTTAGTTAAAATTAAATGAACGAACTTGAATTATCCGTTCGTGCTTGTTTGGTTCATTTATAACCTATAGTCAAGAGATTAATATTAGATTTGACGGCAAATTAAAGTAGAATAATTAAATATTAAACTTAACATGTTAGAGGGACTAAAATTAGAATTAAAGCAAACAACAACCAGGCTTTTGCTTTTATGGAAAGCGCGGGAACTTGGTGAAGAAAGATAAAGTGATTGTCAAGTGGATCACGAGTTAAATAGTGTTAAACTCGTGTTAGTTAAAAGATTCAATTATTTGACTTGGCGCTTTGCTTGTTAAGTTTGATAAAATTTTACTCCATTCGTGTTCGGTAAAAAATTTCGTTGTTCGACTCGAGTCATTGCTCGTTAAACTCACCAAAATTTTTATCGTATTCTTTTAATATATGTATAATCTAATGATACTATTATAGCTTAATATAAACATACAAATTCATAAAGACGTGAGGACTGAGAAGATAAATAAATGAACTTGTCATGACCTTAATAAAGATGAAGTTGATATAGAGTGTGAGTCTCTTTTTAGTTTCTCAACAATCTTCGTTGAACTACAAAGGAGAAAATAATTTAGGAATTTCGTTGTTATAACTTTCAATCGTATTTTTTATGTAAGAATGTAAGATTTTTCTCATTTTCTACTTTTATACCTAATTTAATAATAAAAGAAAAAGGGAAGCCTTTAATAATAAAAAAAGAATGAAGTGTTAATTATTACAATGTTTAATTTTGATACACAAATTTTTTACAACATGCATGTATATTTATACTATAAATTTAAATTTTAAACTCAAAAAACTAAACCATAAACTCTACATCTTAACCGTTAAATTCTAAACACTAACCATAAATTAAAATCTTAAGCTTTAAACCTAAAATTAATCTCCTAACCCCTAAAATTAAAAGGACTTGCGTAAACTTTACACAACCTCTGTATTGAAGTTTTTCTCTTATTATAAATTAATTTTTTAATAATACAAATTAACCTTTTAAATTCTCAGAAAATACAAAACATTTTGAAAATTTGAAATCAAATATTTTATGGAAAAATTACCTAGCAAGTCATTGAACTTTTTTAGAGTTTTCAACTAGATTTAAATTTTTTTGAACATATTTTTTAAAGTAGCTATAAAAATCATAAAAATTATAAAAAATAATGAGTTGCTCGCGAACTTATCGAGTATAATTGGACCTTGCTTAACCCGACTCGCTAAAATCATGAGTCGAACTCAATTTAAACATTGATCAAGTTTTGACCGAATCAAACTCGAATTGTTTGCGAGCTGCTCAACTCCATTAGCACCGCTAACGATTACCTATGCCATTTTTGTTTTCTCATTTTTTTTATTGGTTAACAACTTGGGAACAAAACATGCTTGCTTCAGTGTTATTACACTGTGTAAACAAAGAGTAGACTAAAATAATATCAATAATGATACAATTTTGTTTTATCAGAGAAAAAAAAATAAAAGTAGAGAGGCTCCTGTCCTTTGAGCGTTCATCATCATCATTGTTTTAACGGACACGTCAACTTTTTTTTCTTTGGATCAAAAGAAGGCACACATTCATTCTTAATCTTAGGGAGTCTTTATCATGTTCATCTTCTGCGCAAACAAATTATCCACAAGGAATTTAAATCCCCTTTCTTTGTATTGATTAAGTTAATTGAAATTTTAAGTGATGTAACACCGATGTCTTGAGTAAGTTTACGGTACAACATTTTAATTTATGCTTAAAAAGGGTACGTTTTAAAATTTGTCCAAATAATTTAAAATGATATACATTTTAGGTTTGTATTTTTCAACAAATTCAAGTATAATATTTTAAATTATTTGAACAAATTTCGGAACTTGTCATTTTTTAGTTTTAAATTAAATTATTGTACCCTATAAATTTCCTTTCCATTGTCTTGTAGACTCGAATCAAAATACATTTAATCGGAGTTTACTTGGAACCCTGACCTGAATATTACGTTACACCTACCACTACAGACCTAGCTAGCTGTTTTCCTCATTGCTTGAAGAACCTTTTTAACGTTTACTTGGAGCAAATATATATATACATGAGATAAGATCTACTTACGTAGAATGTAAAATTCATAGTTTTACATGTTTTTTAGATTATTAGATGGGTGAAATTGATGGTTGAGAACAATTCCTTACTTTTTCTTTCAAGTGATAATCTTCATATAACCCACTGTTAATCTCAATCATTAATTTCACCCATTCAACGATCCATAAAACGTGTAAAAGTTAAAATTATTATATTGTATAACTACATCCTATCCTTATACATGTATATATAGTTTCACTTTTCCCTTTTTTGTTCACCAAATTTCCACTTTAGATGGACGTCTTAACATATTAGGATTTTGGTTAGGGTGGACAAAACTCAACTCTATTTGAAAAAATCGCATTATTTAACTCGATTTCATACAAAAATATTCGACTTGTCTTGACTTAACTCGTAATTTTATAAACTCAACTCGACCAAAAAATCAAACAAAGTTTAAGTTATAAAATAAAAATTCGAATAACTCGAAATTTTTAATAATTAGTAAATCAATTTTCAAGTTCGAGTCGAGTATTTCAATTAGGGTAATTATACCATACATTGGCAAGGTAAATATTGTGTTTCCTAAGTGTTTAAATTTTAGGGGTTAGGGATTCAATTTAGGGTTCATAATTTAGGTGTTTAGGTTTACGTTTTTAGAATTTAGGGCTATGGTTTGAATTTAGAGTTTAGGGTTAGAATGTAGAGGTTATAGGTAAAAACCTAAATCCCTGACATATTACCCTAAAATGTAAACCCTGACCTCTAAACTCGAAATCATAACCCTAAATCCTAAATTCTAACCATAGACCCTAAACCTAAACTGAAAGGCTCGATGTCTTCAACCGATATTGGCACCGATGAAGGGTGAAGAGATTTCTTTTGAAATTGAGAAAACTAAAATCGAAAAAGAAATGGACATTTGACACATTTGATTTTAGAGTGGTTCGACCTTCTAACCAAGCTCTACATCCACTACCTTATCATCTACACTAATGATTTCGCATTCACTAACAATGAATTCTTCTCCTTTTTCGGGTTCAAGGGGTAACCTTACATCCATATCTTTTCACGGGATAAGATAGAACTCTGTCCCTAATTTTTATAAGGATCAACTAGAACCTATCCGTCAACAATGAGGTATTGACATTGTATACTAATTACCTCTTTAAGTGGGTGTTTACACATTTTGGCTCACTAGGATTGTACTAAATTACAAGAGATTACAAAATAGACAATAAAGAACTCTACTCTCTTGATCTTTACGTTTGGATGTTCATCCTCTCATTCTTCATGTGTTATTGGCTTGTATTTATAGTGTGGAATGAAAAAGCTAGCCATTGAAAACTAGCCGTTGGAAAACTAGTCGTTGGAGACTTTTAAAATACTTGAAAATATTTGTTTGAGTTAAAAACACTTTTCAAAAACCTTTGAAAATGTATTTTTCAAGATGAATGGACTTTAAATTAATTTTGTAATATTTGTTCATGCCCAAAAACATTTTTCATTGAGTTATATATAAAAAAATATGTCAATAATCTCCCCATTTTGATATAACGGAATCAATTGAAAAATTATTTTTGAAATCCCCCTAAAAACAATAATTTTAGAAAAATAGAATATTTTGAGAAAATATTGAAGCTCCTTTTTTTTAAATTTAATTTTTCAAACTTATCTCTCCTTTTTATTATATCAAAAATAATTCAAAAACATTTAAGGTTCAAAATAACAATGGAGAGTAAATAAATTTTTTTAAAAACAAAAGCTCCCCT
Organism: Hibiscus tridactylites; assembly: GCA_958450335.1. Taxonomy (NCBI): domain Eukaryota; kingdom Viridiplantae; phylum Streptophyta; class Magnoliopsida; order Malvales; family Malvaceae; genus Hibiscus; species Hibiscus tridactylites. The sequence continues at coordinate 17,270,001 of OY288275.1, read as the reverse complement.
TAATAAGTTCATTCCACTTTAAATTTTAGCTCAAAAATACTTTGACGCTTACAAAAATCATTGAATTTTAATAAGAATATCAAGTTTTAAAATTCATGAAATTCAATTTATCCAAGTCTTTTTTGAGTTTATGCAAAAATAATAATGAGTATGTTAAAAACACTTATGCATAAAAACATTTCCATGTCATGCATTTATAAAAATTTAACAATTAAAAATATGCATGAGCATTCAAAAAATCATTAAAAATAAGTAACCATATAATCAAAGAGATTAAGCTTAGAGATTACCCATATTTAATGTGTGAGCATGCCACATTTGCAAATGAGAGGAAAAAACGGTTCATCTTGATTCCTTGAGCTTGATGTCGAACAAATTAGCTCTTCAAGGTCGGTTGAATGTAGAAATGGATCGAGCACTCCTAGGATCTTCTCAATGGTTGTTAGACTGTCGATTTGAGTATGGTTCTGGTACCAATTGAAAGGCTCGATGTCTTCAACCGAGATTAGCGCCGATGAAGGGTGTAGAGGTTTCTTTTGAAATTGAGAAAATTAAAACCAAAAAAGAAATGGACATTTGACACATTCGATTTTAGAGTGGTTCGACTTTCTAACCAAGGTCCACATCTACTACCTTTGCATCCACACTAAGAATTTCTCAATTCACTAATGATGAATTCTTTCCTTTTTAAAGGTTTAAGGAGTAACCTTACATCCCTATCTTTTCACGGGTTAAGATAGAACCCTCTCCCTAGTTGGAATCTAAGAGTGCTAGGGTTTTAGTTTTGGTGATTGGAATCTCAAATATGAAAAAAAGAAATGATGGAAATATTTTAATAGACTAAAAACTATTTGAAATAATTTTTAAATTATTTCATTGAAAGTTCAGGTTTTTATTTTTAAAGAAATTAATTCAATTAGTACAAATATTGTTAAAGACCCTTCAACATTGTGAGTTCGTTTAAACTTAAGCATACAATTAATTAGGATTTTAATTGTAATTTAGGATGTCAATAAAAAAAATTGAGGGCTTAAGATGCAAATTAAATATAATAAAACATTTTTTCTTCCTACCCCTTTAGAGCCATGCAGATAACCTAGGTGAACTAGACGAGATAAACATGGTTGCTTGTTTTGTGCTTGTATCTTATTAATCATGTCTATGAAGCACTAACTCATTTCTTTTTGCTTTTTGCATTTATTTTGCATACATACCATGACATAATGGTGTTGAGTCAAGGTGGTTTTACCCTATTCAAGGGCTTTCATTATGGATGGGAGGTTGTTAAAAAAGGATGTCAATTCGCAAATTCGACATGAGTAAAAGATAAATCAGAAGGGTCAAGGGGACAGTTTACCGAGCGAACACATAGTGTTAGACCATACCTACATGAGATCTAATTCACACCGTTAAAGAATACAAAGCCTTTCTCCGTCATAAGGAGGTCGAACGAGATCAGATCTGCCCCAAACATCCGAAGTCACAAAACTACCAAGTCAAGATCAAGGAGGCGGTCAGGACGAGCAAGGATTGAGCTAAGGGATCGATTCAGCTCCGGGGAGACAGTTTGGCTTTTTCATCAAGGTCTTGACATCGACACACCCCGACAAATTCTAGACTTTTGAAAAAGAAAGCAAATCCGGCCTCGACAATTTTGGCCAAAACCTTCATTTTCTTGGACGCAATCCGGAGACACAAGGGGCATGCATCTATGGTAAATTGCTATGACTACCTTGCAACAAGGAACCTCTTCTATGTCATAAATGAAAGTCGGCTTAAGGGGAGTCACCTATACAACCAACAACTTTATGTGCATACACACTTGCATACATTTTTTTATTTGTTCATACATCATTTCATAGCATAGTCATTCACAACATTAAATCTCTAGTCATGCATTCATTACATCATACCCGTCGCTAATCGGGCATCAAAGTTTTTGTTTAGATCTATGATGCATTACATCATACTCATTGCTAAAATTCTTTGTTCAAATCCATAATGCATTCATCACATCATGCTAATTGCTAATCAGGAAAATTCTTGCCTAAGTGGAAAGGGAATGACTTCAAGCTAGGGGTGAGCAAAACTCGACTCGACTCGAAAAAAATCGATATTTTTTTTTCAATTTCGAGTTATTCGAGTCGAGTTATTCGAGTTGTTCGAGTTATCTGAGTCAACTTGATTAACTCGAAAAAATTTCGATTTCGAGTCGGTTTGGGATTTGCCCAACTCGAAAAATCGAAAAACCGAATTTTACAGTTTTGCAATTTAGTCACTGATTTCATTTTTCTTCAATTCCTCCTTCATTTTAAGTCCAGTTTTGACCAAATTTGAACCACGTATTCCTAAACTAGCGTAGAATACGTATTTATCTTCAATTTATATTTTTGAAAATAAATTTCATATTTTTTCAATTCAGCCCCTTAACTTTGTATGATTTCCTCATTTCTTCAATATCTCCTTCGTTTTAAGTCAATTTTGACCAAAATTGAACCACATGCTCTTAAACCAATGTAGAATAGAATACCTATTTAGCTTCAATTCATATTTTTAAATTAAATTTACTACTTTTGTAATTTAGCCCCTCAACTTTGAATGTTTCCCATTTCTTTAATTTCTCTTTCGTTTTAAGTCTATTTTTTTACCAAAATTAAACCACATGATTCACTAACACTATATAATATCTATATAACTTCAATTCATATTTTTAACAATTTTTTTTAATTTAGCCCTTTAAATTTATATTTTATTCAATTTGATCATTCAACCGAATTTTTTGTAATTTTTTTTCTTTACATCAATTCATTGACTCATTTATACCCCCATCAGTACTTTATCCTTAAAAGTTCATTATTTAAAAATAATATTATAAATATATTTTAGAAGTTTAGATGATATTTTTTTTATTAAATAACATTACAAATCTTACTTATGCATGTGAAAAATAATATGAAGAAATATATATATATATATATATATATATATATATATATATATATATATATATATATATATATGCATATCTTATATGAATAGAGAAAGTCGTTTAAATTGGAATCAAATCGTACTATAACATGATAAATAATTACAATTAAATTTGTATAGAAACTCGAAAACCCGACTCGAACTCGACTCGAATTTCATAAACTCGACTCGAATCAAAAAAATTTCAAATTAAGTTCAAGTCGTAAAATATGACGCGTCAACTCGAATAACTCGAAATTTTTTTATTCGACTCGACTCGCTCGAACGCTCACCCCTACTTCAAGCCATTACAACTCTAAAGGCGTGAATGGATTAAGCTCGAACAGCTTCAAGGACACTTGGTTCAGAATCAAAAGGAGTCAATATTGTATGCAAAAATCCAATTCTCATAATTGGTGAAAACTGATTGTACCCAAGGGATTGATACAGCTAGCCCGGGGCAAACGACTACCGGTAAAGGCAATTCAAATCCATTAATCCTTTTACATTTGGGAAAAATGCAAGTCTCAATTCATGGATAATTCAAATGTCCATCGAAAAATCCATTTTCATGAATGGTCAAGGGAAATAAATCCTTCAAAAAATCCAACGTCACAGTTGGTGTAAGCTGATTGTACCCATGGGAATGGTACGACTAGCCCGGAGCAAACGACTACCGGTAAAGGCAATTCAAATCCGTTAATCCCTGTGCATTTGGGAAAAATGCAAAAGAAACAAGCTAAGCTGTGGATTTTTTGTTATTTTTTTTAAATTCCATTTTTGAAAACATTTGTTGCATTCTTTGATTCTTTAAACATTTCATTCTTTATTGTTTTCCAAATACACATGTATATACTGTTCAAAAAGAAATTTGTTTTTCCCAAGAAATCGAATGTTGAGGATGAATGGAAACACTATATGTTCTACTCAAGCCAAGGGAGGAGTGACAATGAGTGATCGAAAGTAATGGGCCACTCCCATTGAATAAATTCTTCTCTCAAGCATTGTTGTCTAAGATCCTTGAATGAAGCGATAACCCGAAAACATCTACCACCTGAAGACTATTTTGATATCCAAGTATGGGAGGACATTTGGACCAAAGACAAGGATCACCTCCACACTAGGGAGCAAGAGGACGAAAGTGTGTGGACAAGTGAGCAAATTTCAGTCTTAACCATGCTATGAAGATGAAAAGTGCAATAAAGGAGACACTTGGTCTAATCTTTACCAAGAAAGACATACAAAGGATGACAAAAGGAAAGTTCATGCTCAAGGAAGCCGACCCAAGCCAAGATCAAAGTCACCAACATGTAAGCTCGGGTAGATAAAGTGGCTATGAGAACTCTTCATGCAAAGAAAGCAAAAAAAAGTAAAGTTTGTGCTTAAAGAGCCAACATAAATAAAGTTATCAAAGTTGAAACCAAAAGTGAAGGCGCTGAATCAAAAAGCGCGAGCTATGGGAATTCTTCATCCACTTGGACCTCTACTTAGATTAATCGGAGGTACGCACCAACACAATGCAAATGTGCAAGTTGATCCGAAACTACACTTAATGAAAGGCGAACACCTGAAAAAATATACAGGCTAAAGCGATCCAAGCATACCCACATCAGACAGTACATGATGATCCTCAATTCGGGGCATATATCCCCCTTCTGTCACAACCACGGGCCGTAGCCTACATCTCGAGATCTACAAGACCACTCTGACCATACACGGATGGATGAATTTGTCTTCAGAATATATCACGCCTATCAAAGTTAACCTTTCTTCAAGGATTGCCACACTTCTAATGCTTGATCGAGATCAAAACGAGGGAAGGATGGGGCACGGTGAGTTAGCGAGTTAAAGAGAGCCACCCTCAAATTGGGTAGAAACTAGGTATGTGAGTCTCTTCTCTCGGAAGCTTGATAACCCATAAAGGTTTTCACATGTATGTCCTTTACAACATTCGTGACTTTTTGAAAAAATGCCATTTGAGTCAATACTTTTTCAAAAAAAACCCCGCAACTAGATTTTCATAAATATCACTTGTCATGATTTTCCAAAATGTATATGTTTACATAATACAATTACTTTTCTAATAAGCATCTCACACTCAATACAAAAGATTTCTCTACATTTCTTCACAAATGGTTTCAAAAGTACAGGGAGCAACAACGAGCTTGACAGCCGATTGCACAAAAAAAATTGACTAAATAAAGCATACAAGAGTTGACCTCCCCCCTAAGAGGTGACATTTCACAAGAAGATTGTCGAGCCCACGAAAAGTTGAGGGCATCGTCATGTAAGACGACACCAATCATTTGATCAATTTACAAGACGAAAAAAACAAGACCAAGATGTCAATATAGCTAGAAGTATTGGGGGGCATCCCTTTAAAGTAAACAGGGCCATTTGCATTACATATCATTCACATCAGCATCACATCAAGTATCTACACCATGCATCAAGTTGCATGCATCCATACTAAGCACACATACCTTATTCATACAAACAAACATGTAAAAAACAATGATAAATTGGCAAATCGTCAACTAAAAGAAAGCCACACCAACAAAAAACCATATCGATAAAGAAGTTGAACCCACCAAGAGGGATAACTACAACACCAACTCTTATTTTATCCAGATTTCGTTCTGTCGTTGATGGTAGCTGATCTTTTTCTTTGGATCTTGATGTGCCGATGATGGTGTAGCGGATCTTCTCCCTCTAGATTTCGTTCTATCGTTGATGGTAGCGGATCTTCTTCGTCGGATCTTGTTATGTCGATGATGGTGTAGAGGATCTTCTCCCTTCAGATTTCGTCATGTCGTTGATAGTAGCGAACCCTTCTATTTGGATCTCGATGTGCCATTGATGGCGTAGTGGATCCTCTTCTCTTCAGGTTTTGTCTCACCGTTGATGGTGTAGCGGACCTTGGTCATGCCTCTTCATCAAAGTCATAGCTTGATCAACTCTTCTATTTAGATCTCGTCCTGCCGTTGATAGTAGCAGATCTCTTCTATTTGGATCTTGATGTGCCGTTGATGGTATAACGGATCCCATCCTCTTTAGGTTTTGTCTCATCGTTTATGGTGTAGCGGACCTTTGATCATGCCTCCTCATCAAAGTCGTTGCTTGTTCAGCCCTTCTGTTTGGATCTCATCATGCCGTTGATGGTGGCAGATATCTTCTATTTGGATCTTGGTGTGCCGTTGATGGTATAACGGATCCCCCCTCTTCAGGTTTTGTCTCACCGTTGATGGTGTAGCGGACCTTTGATCATGCCTCTTCGTCGAAGTCGTAACTTGATCAACCCTTCTATTTGAATCTCGTCCTGCCGTTGATGGTAGCGAATCTCTTCTATTTGGATCTTGTCTTGTCGTTGATGGCGTAGCCAATCTTTGGTCATGCCTCTTCGTCGGAGTCGTAGCTTGACCACCCCTTCTGATCGGATCATGCCTCTTCATCAAAGTCGTAGCTTGATCTCCAATATATTCCTTCGGATCATGCCTCTTCATCAAAGTCGTAGATTGATCTCCACTAACTCCTTCGGATCATACATCTTCATCAAAGTCGTAGCTTGATCACCACTAACTCTTTCAGATCATACCTCTTCATCAAAGTCGTAGCTTGATCTCCACTAACTCTTTCAGATCATGCCTCTTCGTCAAAGTTGTAGCTTGATCGCAATCTAATCACTGGATCATGTCTCTTCGTCAGAGTCGTAGCCTGATCCAATCTAATCTCCTGATCTTGTCTCGTCGTCGGTGGCGTAACGGTTCACCCATATCCAACAGGGAAGTGAGATAAAATTAGTGCTTATTGTCTTTGCTTTATCCTTGTTCCACAAGTATAAGCAAAGAGGGGCAGCTATAATCACTAATTTTTTCCGGACCTTAAACCCACTATAGTTTATGTTAATATTGGGCTAAATAAAATGAGCTTTTTTATTATTTAAAAAAATTATTATCACATATCTATTGTTATATCATTATATGATTATTATCAGTCCATTATTATCCTTATTGTTAATAATATTATTATTATATGGTTGTTTGATTATTAATATTACCATTATTATTATTATCACCTTTATTTTTATTAGTATTTATTATTATCATTGTTATATTAATATTAAGTTGTTATTATTATCATTATGAGTTTTGATATTAATTATTAATACTATTATTATTATTATTACTATAATTATTTATTATTATTATTATTATTATAAACAAAACCCAAATAAGAATAAATAAACGAAGCACATATATTAAAATAATAAGAGTCCATTGCAAAGCGTATTACACAGAGCCCAAGTCTTATTGCTTAATAAAGTCCCTATTACATTCAGCCCAATTAAATAATAATACATTGGTTCGACCCATGACCAAGTAAATCAAATGAAACCTTAACATATGTTTTCTAACTTTGTCTGCAGCCGCCCCTCATTTCGAACTGTCAGATCTGATGAGATTCAAGGGACCAGATTGCCCCAAGATGAAAGAAACCCTAGCTGGTCATCCTCATCTCGCACCGCACGCATTCGCAGCTGTCAGATTAGGACACGATCGGACGCTCTAGGATCAACACGGGAAGCTTCCAGACATCTTACACGCCCCCACGCGCCTCGATCAGCCATCCGACGCGCGCCCGTTGAGCTCTCCAACACGAGCACGTCCCAGCCTGTCCCCTCTGCCATTTCTGATGCCCAGACCCTCGCACACCGATTCGTACCTAACGCGTCTGCCACCTCCCGTGCCTGGTCGATTCACCATTATGTCGGCCCAGACCCTTGTTGCTCCCAATCGAGTAACTCCGACAGCACATACAATGAAAAATAGAGCGTTAGAGACTCGAAATAAGAAAAAAAACAAATCGAAATGCAAAGTCAACCAGACCAGATCAGAACTCAAAGCAGTACCAAAGAGGAGCCCTTATCCCATTTTATTTGCATTGTAATAGCGATATAGAGACTGAAACCCCAAACATTGTAACAAAAAAGGAGAAAACAATTTCACAGAAAATCAATACAAAGAAAAAACTTTTGGGGTATTTCACCTTTAAACTCATAGTTTTGCATGCATTGAAACAAAAAAATCAAAATAAAAGGGAGTTTTTGCCCTCGACACCCATCTGACTCTCCGAACGCTTGTCATCCCTTTCGCCTCGAACTCCGACCGGCAACAAGCCTTTTAGGGTGAGCCGTTAGGGTTTCGTGAGATTTCGAAATGAAAAAAGGTTTTTTTAGATTTGTTTCTCTAGGTTTTCACAAAGTAAAAAGGGATATCGTCCTTGTTTTTGAGAGATCTAAATTTGGTTTTGAAGTCAAAAGAAGGTTTCAGTTGCAAAGAGGGCATCGCTGGCACCGATTAACGGCGGCCGGCTAGCTAGGGTTAGGGCTTTTTACTTAAAATGGAACCTTTCGTTTAGGAGATGAGGAAAGGGGCCTCCGTTTTGCCAAGAGGGTTTCAAATTGTTTTAAGTGTATCTTTTATAACGTTTTAACTATTTAAGAATAGTTTAATCATTGAAATGGCCCTTCTGTGTTTAAAAAAAAACTTCTTTTGGGGCTTTCATATCCTCAAATAGCACCCCACACCCCTGTAACTTTCTTGAGCCTTTCAATTTCGCACCTTTGAAAGCCAAAACAGCCCTGAAAGCTTTGGTTTTATTCGCCAATAGTCCCTCGTGTTTTTGAGAAGGCTTCTCAGTCATCTTTCTTTATGAAAAATTACACCCCTCATCCCTGGAATTCAGAAAACCATTATAGTGTTGTCCTTTTGAAAGCCCAATTCGTTTTTATGTTCTAATACCCTTTCAAACCTAAAAATTCTGCTTTTATTAAATTTTGGTCCTAATTTCGGTGAAAAAAATAAAATTTAACTTGTCGTCCCTCAAACATGTTTTTTTTTTTAATTTTCCATGCTTTTTCCCTTTGTCTTTATTTGTCCATGTTTTATTATGAATGCATATACACGGTCAATGCTTATTATGTATGTGATATGGTGAATTTATCATTTTAATATTAGTATGGTTTATGCATATATCATTTCGTTTATGTATATACATATGTGTGCATACCTTTCTCTTTTCTACATTTTTTGTATATTACATATATATTGTCCCGGGGCTAGATTTTTGAACTAGCAAACCACGGGGCCTTAGGCGAATTTCACCACACAAACGCCTAAGTAAGCTTGAATTCCAACTCTAGAAGATCAAAACTTCCAAGGCATTCAAGAACGCAAGATCGTTCTAAGCGGAAGCAAACTATAATGAATGGCCTTTGAATCTGAAAGAAGAAAACCAAGAACATGAAGAATAACATAGAGGATATAGAGTGAATGCCTTGATTACTCTGAAGATAGAAAATTGAGTGATTTACAAATGAGGTGGAGAGTCTCTATTTATAGTTGAACTCCCCAGATCTGACGGTCAAAACTAATTTACATCGACGAAGGAGATTTACATAATATCTTTACAAAATCTCTAAGTATCACAACATTATCTAAATAAAATCAATTAAAATGGATAATGTTGGACTAAATCTTCCATGATCTTCCAGAACATTCCGGAACCTTCTAGAATCTCTCACGGACCGGGCTATGTCTGGTGGTCTTTTCGAGGTTAAAGCCTGTGTCTGAACCCCTTCTATCGGCAAATGCACATATGGCACGGGCTCGAACTGGCGGCCCGTGACAATCTCCCCCACCAAACTTGGCGACGCCCTCGTCGGGCCTTCTAGATGAAGCTTGACTCGGTAATCCTGGATTCGCTTCCACACCTTGACTCGCCTCCTACTCAGAATCGGGCTTGGTTGTCCCCTATAAGAACCACTCTCCCCATAAAGAGCAGTCGACTCTGACTCGGTCGTTCCCCCATAAGGACTGCTCGCTTCGGCACTCTCCGCCATGTAACATCATTCGACGACCCTCCACGTACATCTCGATCGTAGGATTTTTTCCTACGAGTTGCAACTTTCCTTTACTCGGATCCCCTCGATCCTTGCTTGAGTACTCGGACCCCATCACATTGAACATCGAATGGACCCTCAGAACTCTAAAAGGTTGCTTGGGTTCTCGCCAACTCTTGGCAACTCCATCTGTTGGGTTAGGTTTTTCACTTCCTACACCCAACAAACCAGGCAAATCAAATTGTAAAACACCATAATCGTGTTCGAGATATACCTCTTTCGGACTACTCCGGTTGGCATTCACTCTAACTCGCATCAACACTTCCTTCCTCGCAAAGTCTGATGCACCATCGCCTATCGGCAACTCGTCGCTCATCGACAACATCGACACTTCTTCAATCTGGAAGTCCGACACCTCGGCTCACACTGATGCTTCCTTGTCCACGAAGCTCAATGCCCCATCCACCTTACACACTGGTGGACACTCGACGGATCCCATGTCTTCCAAAGACTTCGGCTTTACTAGCCGTTCCAAGGTCGTTTCCTCAGTGACAACAACCAAGTCAGCATCCTTGGTTAGCTCAACAGCATTCAGAACCCTGTTCTCAGTCCTCACAACCCGACGAATCGGTACGACACATTGGTTGCGAGGCTCCAAAATGCAAACACAATCGGCAAAAGTGGCAAGGAGTGCATTAACCCGGTCAAGGAAACTTAAACCAATGACAAAATCGTAGTCATCCAAGTGGATTACCTCAAAATTTTCCTTGCCTTTCCATTCTCCAATTTCCAACTCCACGCCTCGTGCCATTCCCACTGTCGGAACACCTCTGGAATTGACGGTCTTGATCACCCCGGTTGACTCTTCAACCTTCAAACCAATCTCGTCGGCAGCTTTCTTCGACATAAACAAATAAGATGCTCCCGTGTCCACAAGAGCACTTCTCTTTTGACCTGCCACATTGATGTCTACATACATCAACCCTTTCTGTTTTTGGTTCTTGCTCGCCTTGGCAGAACTCAACAACATCGAACCAAGCTTTAAAGCCTCACTGTCTTCGGGCTTGTCAACCCCCTTGGACAGCTTGACTCGATCCGGGCACTCTTTCACAGTATGAGGCCCCTTGCACTGGTAACATTTCACATGCTTCCCTCCTACACATGGTTTGAATACTTTTACACTGGCAATCACACCAAGTCGATATTCCTCCTTTTCTGGTTCGCCGTCCCCATCGACGATGGCATCGAGGTGGCTCTTTTTGTGACAATCCCTCACTACATGTGGACCACCACAACGGAAGCACCTTACGGGTCCTCGTTCCTTCTTCTCCAATGGTTTGACAAACTTGTTGGGATTTTCATCACCATCACTGCCACAATGATCATCCTCGTCTCCCCCACCATTGTCTTTGCCTCGGGGCCTGTCAGACTTGGATTTCCCAACTTCATACCGTGCTATGGATTCGGCTACGGTCAATGCCTTGGAGAGTTCTTCGACTCCCCTCCGCTCCAACTCCATTTGAGCCCATCGCTGGAGTCCATTCATGAAGGTAAAGAATCATTCATCTTCACTCAAGTTTGGAATCTAAAGCTTGAGCTCAATAAACTCTCTCACATACTCCGAGATGGAACCCTCATGTCTAAGTTGCCGCAACTTCGCTCGAGCATCGTGTTGAGCGTTGGTCGGATAGAACTGACCCTTGAACTCAACCTGAAACTCTTCCCATGTCTCAACATGAATATCTTTGCCCTTTTCCTCAGAGCACCTGTGTCGCCACCACAGCAGAGCGACGTCAGTACAATACATAGAAGCAACAGTTCCTTTTTCGCATCATCCCTGATGCCCATCACCCAGAAATACTACTCCATTCCCCACACGAAGTTCTCGACATCTTGGGCCGACCTATTACCCTTGAACTCCTTCGGCTTTGGGACGTCCTTTCCTGTGCTTGGACGCAGTGGGTGCTGCTCCATTCAAGGCAGCTTTCAACAAAGCCATGTCTAACTTCATTTCCTCAATCTCAAACTTCGCACCCTCTAACTCGGCCTCAAGCGCATTACCTCTATTGCCCAACTTCTTGAACAAATCTGTCAGAAGTTTCTCAGTCTCACCCTTGAGACGGTTCCTCTTGTTGTCTTGCTTCTCGAAGCGTGAATCAACCACGTCGAGTCGCTCACGCGAGTCCTTCACCAAACCCTCGAGCCTGGTCACCTTTTCTTCCAAGGTCTCGGGGTTCGAACTTGCTGTCTTTCCCTCAGCAGCCTGGGACTCCGCACCCTTTTGCGCTGCAACTTTATCTCCTTTCTTCGGTGCCACCTCAATCAGTGCCTTCCTCGAACACTCGCTCTGATACCAACTGTCACGGGGCTAGATTTTCGAACTAGCAAACCGCGCGGCCTTAAGCGAATTTCACCACACAAACGCCTAAGTAAGCCTGAATTCCAACTCCGGAAGATCAAAACTTCCAAGGCACTCAAGAATGCAAGATCGTTCTAAGCGGAAGCAAACTATAATGAATGGCCTTTGAATCTGAAAGAAGAAAACCAAGAACAACACAGAGGATATAGAGTGAATGCCTTGATTACTCTGAAGATAGAAAATTGAGTGATTTACAAATGAGGTGGAGAGTCTCTATTTATAGTTGAACTCCCCCAGATCTGACGGTCAAAACAAATTTACATTGACGGACGAGATTTACATAATATCTTTACAAAATCTCTAAGTATCACAACATTATCTAAATAAAATCAATTCAAATGGATAATGTTGGACTAAATCTTCCAGGATCTTCTAGAACATTCTGAAACCTTCCAGAATCTCTCACAGACCGGGCTGTGTTTGGTGGTCTTTTCGAGGTCAAAGTCTGTGTCTGAACCCCTTCTATCAGCAAATGCACATATGGAACGAGCTCAAACTGGCGACCCATGACAATATGCACATGCGTGGTTGTGGTCATATCTTTTTTCTTTACATATAAACGTGCCTTTGCGCGAGATACGTGTATGGATATATTCGTGGTACCCTATTGCTTGTATATAATATAGTTTTTGCATGTTATAGTATTACGATGTTTGAATTTTATTATTTATCCTTCTTATGTTCATACTCCATGCATTTAAACATCATATTTGTTCATTTATATAAAAATAGGTGTGGTTGAGGTATATTTATTCTTATAGGCCATGTGAAGTTGCGTTCGGAATATAAAATACCATGTGACGTCCTTTTATTCGGGAACGGACGAGGTCAGTACCAGTCGTAGTGGTGGTGGTCCGAATGTTCAGTCTCGAATATAGGGCATTTCAAAATTTACTCGCGTATATAACCAATCTCGGTTAAATTTGTCACTATAATTTGTAAAATCTGATTTTAATTAAGCAGTAAAGTTTTGGTACCAATTTTGGGCACGTCGTGGGTGCTAACCCTTCCTCGCATGTAACCGACTACTGAACCTTTTTTGAATCTCTGGTTTCTATTTCCGGTGTTCAGTCTACCATTTTAAAGTGACCGGTGGCGACTCCTATTTTTTTTAAATATTTTTCTAAACTCCCCAAATTTTCGACCTATTTTAAAATCCATTTTTATCCAAAATTCCCTAAATTTTAAAAATCAATTTTCAAAATTACCCTTCTATTTTCAATTAACAAACCCTTATTTTAAACTCCTAATATTTTCCCCCCCAATTTTCAAAATCCACTTTTTTACCCCTCAATTTTAAATTTATTTTCTAAAATCCATTTTTACCCCTCAATTACCAAAATTCACTTTCTTTTTACTTTAAATCTTTTTTTAAAATTTCTCCATTAATAAAAAATTCCCTTTTTTAATTTCTTTTCTAATTTCTCCAAAATTTCTTTTCACACCCTACACTTTATACCTATAGGTATTTTCTAAAATAAGAGGTCGCTACATAACCATTTTTTTCATATGCAAATCCATCAAGCAAATTTAAACCACAGACAATGCCGTAGGCATTCCTGGTCAATATAGATCAAGCCATAGAGGACAAAATACTTAGACTCAGTTATTTCAAGAAAAAGATTCGACATTGGAGTTATGGCTCGATGGAGTACAATTATGATCTAGGGGCATGCACAAACCAGACACCCTATGACAAACAATCAGTCGATCAACCCAGAATGACACAACTCTAAGCTCTGATACCATTAAATGTAACCACTAGACCCACCAATGTGTTACCACGAATCCTAGCATGTCACATTAGGGTCGCAAAAGCGAGCCACAGTAAAAATCCATATAAAACATTTTTTTGGTCTTTAAAACACTTATTAAACTGTAACATTAACTTCTGTTTAAAAATGCCCTTTCTGAAAATCATTTAAACATATCGCAGTAATTTCAAAAAAATTTTTACAAACACTATCATAAAACTATACATAACATACATGCCCACTAACAATACAATACCGTATTCCAAAAGCAACGCCGAGAGAAATCCAACTGCATATGTCGATCACTATACCATGATAGATTTCTTCTAACCTGTGATAAAAAACAACATGAGCTTTAAAAAACTCAGTGATACAAAACTACCAATGGATGTTGTAAGTACTTGCAGGTATATAACAAGCATAACTCTATCATGATGTTTTGGGAAATAACAAGTTCCAAATTACGTCTCATTATTTGATCACCAAGTATCAGGCGAGAAGCCCATAAACTGTATAATCAAAAGAGTGAATGTTTAAATTAAACTAGAGAGTTGAGTGTGTCCTAATAGTGCTAAACTATATCAATGTAAACATTTTGTTTCACGGGCACATAATTCAAGCAACAGTAAGGTTCATTTTTTATTCTTATTTACCCTCCGACTGTACTCCAGTATGAAATTCTGAGCTACGTCTATAAAGACATTAACCCAAGCCCCTTGGGCGTGAGTACCATCCTAAGGGATTACCTTAGGTCCCGGGCATAGTTACACTAGTCAAAGCATATGAACCTGTAACGGTAACGGTAAGGAATTGTCCTAGCCGAAGCATATTGTTGAGTGGATCGAAAGATCAATATGAACCAAGAGGGGGTGAATTGGAAATTTAAAGTTTGTGTGGTGGAAATTGAAAATTAAAAGGACTGACAAGGGATTTTAGAGTGGTTCAAGTTCCAAATGAACTCTACATCCACTACCTTAGCTTCACTAAGGATTTGCAACAATTCCACTAATTGCTCTTCCCCTTTTCTAGGCTAAGGAGGCAACCCTTACAATTTCGGTTAAATTTTCTACCCAAAATTTAACCCAATCCTCACAACAAGGTAACAAAGAATTTGTTGGCTAATAGAGTATCTCTCAATACAAATTGTAGCCCAATTACAAACACTCAACCCAATTGAACAAGATAAGAATGAAAATTACAATTGGGGTTTCTAGACAATATGAGATTTTTGCACAATTGCTTGGATTTGATGTATGGATGTTTTCTTGATGATCAATAGTTGCTGCTGATGCTTTTGGATGTCTCTTTTATACCTCCTCATTGATTTCTAGCCGTTTGGGTGGTTGGGAACATAAATGGAGCCGTTGGAACCCTCTCTTACCACCATAAATGCACTTCTGCAGCTATGCATATCGGTACGCGGGGAGGTGTATCGATACCTGTCTCAGAAAAGAAAGAGTCGTTGTGTGCAATAAATAAGGGGTATCGATATGCGCATAAGTGTATCGTTATGGGGTATCGAAACGGTAAAGGTCGTATCGATACCTTTTTCTCAACTTAGCTCACTGTCGATTTCCGTATCGGTATGAGGGTTTAGCGTATCGATACGGGTCAACGACCATTTAAAATTTGGTTACCAACCAACTGACACCAACGGTCAAATTAATTAAACGGACTTATATTTAAAATTTATTAAGGCCATATCGATACGAGGATTTGCCGTATCGATACGCCATTCAAACTCTTTAGACTTTAACACAGGGGCGTATTGATACGAGGGTTTGCCGTATCGATACGTGTTCCTCCAGTAGCCAACTTTGGTAAAAAGGTATTGATACGCTTGGGAGTGTATCGATACACCTGAACGTTTTTCAATAGTTTGGCCTTGGAACACTTAGAAAATATTTTGAGTTTGAGTTTTTCAAATCAGTTTTAAAGAGTTGGTGATTTAAAACTTATTAAGGGACTTACAAAAACAATTTTAAGTTTTTCAAATTGATCCTTAAAGATCTAATTATATCAAAATCAAACATAGGTTTTACAATCTCCCCCTTTTTGATATAACAAAACTAAAACTTAAAATTTTTGACATTTTGAAAAACTTTTACAAAGTTAACTCCCCCTTAATATAAGCATGGTAACCTTTGAGTTTAAATCAAAATATTTTAAGTGTTGAGCTAGTTTCTCTCCCCCTTTTTGTTAGATCAAAAATATTGAGACAATTAAGTGCATAAACATGGGCAAAGGTATAAATAAGCAACATTTATTATTGATCATAGCATCAAACTTAAAATCCAAACAAAAGCAGAAAATCAAAGCATAGGTTTAATAATAAACTTAGTCCTAAGAACATAAATCAAAGGTGCATAAAAAGAAAATCCTAAATGATATGCATGAGATGCAAGAAGAAACGTCTAGGCATCGTCTTCGTCGTCTTCATCATCAATCCCCATTAGAGCATTGTCCCTCATGTTATTTTGCCACTCATCATGGAAAGCGGAGATAGAAATATTCAAAGAATGGTGACCGCTTTCAAAGGATGTGAGGCGATTCTCCATACCCGTCATCCTTGTATCAAAAGTTGTTTCAAGGGAAGTAAGACGAGTGTTCATGTCCGTGCGCAACTCGGTAAATTGCTCATTGAGGTAAGTCATGAGAGCATCCATGGAGGGATGTGGGACTTGAGGAGCTTGAGGAGCTTGAGGAGCTTGATTTTCTTCAAATACTACGGCGGCCTCGGGTGGTAGCTCGGCAAGACGTACCCATTCACCATTAAAATATTGAAACTTTGCCCGAGCAAGAGATCGCTCATCAATGGGATCGGTGAGGGGAGTTGAGTAGTAAAAAGAGCAATCAATATCCTTTTTAACAAAGAAATAACTTAAGGTCGTACCATATGTAAAGGAGGTGACGAGAGTTGTGTGACGATTTTGCACAAGGTAGACGATCTCCGTGAACATGAGTCGAGCAAGATTTGGGCGCTTTCTCTCACGGAAGCAACGAATCCAAAAATCATCCACTTGACGGATGGTGGAATATTTTCCTCCGGACGGACGAAACCACCAAGACACCATCAAATGTAAGATCCGGTCTTGAGCATTTAGGGCGGTGACGGATCCACTAAGAACATGCCCCAAAGCATGCTCATCATCAATGCCTTCATCCTCTAATTTGAAAACTTCACAAATGGATTTGACATCAAGGATGATTTTCTTCCCCATGAGATAAGAGCTAATGGCAACAACTTCCCTATTACGAATAATACATTTGGCATTAGTGTAGAAAATCAAAACCAAAAGTCGATAATAAAACCGGGAATAGATATGATATCCATGAAATTCCAACGTCGAAACAAAGGAAGATATTAAAACTTAAAATGCTCCGAGTCGAGAAAAGGAACAGATATTACCCTTTCGGCACGAATCTTATAATTCTCAAATTGACGAAAATAAGTTAGACCCGTGGGACTTTCAAAGGATTGCTGATAGATGGTTGAGTAGTTCGAACGAGCAATCGCTCCAAGGGTGGATGATTCACCGGTTTGAGAAACCCGTGTACGCTTCCTCGATGGTTCCTTTGGTGCCATGATCTAAAAGAGAAATTAAGCAAAATGATTTCTTCAATTTTGAGTAAAAACCAAGGTAAAAAATTTTTTTAAGTAAAATTTGAAGAAAAATTTTGAAGAACAAAAGTTTTAAAAGAAAAGATGAAACAAAACAACAAAACAAAACAAAACAAAATTGAAAAAGAAAAAGAAGGAAAAGATTACCTTGATAGAAACTTGAGAGATTGAAGAAAATTCTAGCACAATGATGAGAGAGAGCTCAAAGCTTTGCTTGATTGAAAAACTCTTTTAGATTTGAGTTGAGGTGTGAAAAATATGAAGGAGGAAGAGCCTTTTTATAGGAAAAAACGGCTAGGGTTTTTAGGTTTTGAAAAGTTTTAATTTTGGTAAAAGTTGAACACATTAAAAGCCAAATTTAAAGTTGTCTGCGCAATCGAGTATCGATACGCCTGAGGGTGTATCAATACGGGGGTAGAATCGTCATTTCCGCAAAAATGCACGTTGAAGAGTCGTATCGAAACGGATGAGGTCCGTATCGAAACGACCCGTATCGATACGAGTTTAATCGTATCGATACCCGTGTAAGCGAAATAAATTCTGGGAAACTGAATGAAGAACATGTATCGATACACGTAGATCCGTATCGATACCTTATGCCCAGCAATGCATATTTGGTTCTAAGAACAACCATAGGCTCGAATTTAACATCTCCTAAAAGTATGCAAATGATGAATGAGCAGTTCTAAGCATATTCTAATAGAAGCATACTCCCCCTAACTATAGGCATGGATGAAATTAGGAGTCTAAACACATAAACATGGCATTTCACAAGATCAAGCAAAATTAAGCACAAAAGAGGTCCTAAAAGGTCAAGATAGGCTAGCTAGACCTAACTCTCTCCTAAGGGACCAAAAACGCTCTTTGTCTAAAGGTTTTGTAAATATGTCCGCTAATTGATTTAAGGTGTCTACATACTCTATAACCACATCTTCTTTAAGGACATGATCTCTAATGAAATGATGCCTTATCTCTATGTGTTTGGTTCTAGAGTGTTGGATGGGATTTTTTGTTAGGCATATTGCACTAGTGTTGTCACATTTTAGGGGTATGGTTTCAACTTTAATTCCATAATCTAAGAGTTGTTGCTTCATCCAAAGGACTTGAGCACAACAACTCCCTAAGGATATGTACTCGGCTTCGGTGGTAGATAAGGCTACACTATTTTGTTTCTTAGAGAACCAAGATATGAGAATACTACCTAGGAATTGACAAGTTCCCGAAGTACTTTTCCTATCAATTTTGCAACCCCCATAATCCGCATCCGAGTAAGCATGAAGGTTGAAGGTAGAGTCTCTAGGGTACCAAAGACCTAAACAAGGAGTATCTCTAAGGTACCTAAAGATTCTCTTAACGGCTATAAGGTGAGACTCTCTAGGACTTGCTTGAAACCTAGCACACAAGCAAACACTAAACAAGATATCCGCTCTACTTGCGGTAAGGTAAAGCAATGATCCAATCATAGAACGATAAAGCTTAGAGTCAACACACTTACCTCCTTCATCTTTGTCAAGCTTTGTAGATGAGCTCATAGGTGTGGCTTGAGGCTTTTCATTCTCCAAGCCAAACTTCTTGAGCATATCCTTTATGTATTTTGCTTGGTTGATGAAGGTGCCATCCTTCTTTTGCTTGATTTGGAGTCCCAAAAAAATGAGAGCTCCCCCATCATGCTCATCTCAAATTCACCTTGCATTAACTTAGCAAACTCTTGACAATGACATTCATTAGTAGAACCAAAAATAATATCACCAACATAAATTTGAACTACTAAGATGTCATTTTTATACATTTTTATAAAAAGTGTAGTGTCCACCTTACCTTTTTCAAATAAAAAGTTTGAAAGTCTTTCATACCAAGCTCTAGGAGCTTGTTTTAAACCATAAAGAGCTTTGGTAAGTTTGAAAACATGATTTGGAAATTTTGAATCTTTCAAAACCCGGTGGTTGTTCCACATACACTTCTTCATTTATAAAACCATTTAAAAATGCGCTTTTAACATCCATTTGAAAAAGCTTGAAATTATGATAACATGCATATGCAAGCAACATCCTAATGGCTTCCATTCTAGCTACGGGTGCATAGGTTTCATCAAAATCTATTCCCTCTTCTTGAGTGTAACCTTGTGCTACTAGTCTAGCTTTATTTCTTACAATGTTACCACTCTCATCTAGCTTGTTCCTAAAGACCCATTTAGTTCCTATTGTAGATTGATTATTAGGCCTATCAACTAATGTCCAAACATTGCTTCTCTCAAATTGATTTAACTCTTCTTGCATAGCCATAATCCAAAAGTCATCTTTCAATGCTTCTTTAATATTCTTAGGCTCTATGCATGAGATAAATGCAACATGATTCATTAATCTAAGAGAAGATCAAGTGGTTACCCCCTTGGATGGATCACCCAAGATTTCACCATCTTTGACATAGTTCAACTCCCTTGGGTAGCTCACTTCCTTTTCCTCAAGAGCCAAGTCCTTCAAGGCTTCAAGAGGTGGATCTTGTGTGTCCTCTTCTTTTGTTTGAATCTCATCCTCCTTTGAAGTTTGTCCTCCATCAAAGACATTTATGGTTTCTAAATCATCATCATCACAAGAATCTTTCCTAGGAAGGAGGTTATCATCGAATACAACATGAATAGATTCTTCTACTACTAAAGTTATTTTGTTAAATAGTCGACAGGCTTTAGAGGTTAAAGAGTAACCTATAAAAATAGATTCATCACTTTTTGCATCAAATTTACCTAAGTTATCTTTTCCATTATGTAAAACAAAACACTTGCAACCAAAAGGGTGAAAATAGCTAATGTTAGGCCTTTTAGATTTTAAAATCTCATAAGGTGTTTTCTTTAAAATTGGCCTGATCATTACTCGATTTACAATATAGCAAGCGGTGTTTGTGGCTTCCGCCCAAAAATATTTAGGTAAATTGTTTTCACAAAGCATAGTTCTAGTCATTTCTTGCAAAGTTCTATTTTTCCTCTCAACTACGCCATTTTGTTGAGGAGTTCGCGGAGCCGAAAAATTATGGCTAATACCATTTTCATTTAAAAAATCTTCAAATCCTAAATTTTGAAACTCGGTTCCATGATCACTTCTAATATGTGAAATTTTAAGTTCAAGATCATTTTGGGTTAGTTTTGAAAATGTGATGAATTTTTCCAAAGCCTCATCTTTAGTACTTAAAAATGGAACCCAAGTAAATCTAGAAAAATCATCAACAAGTACAAAAGCATAAGACTTACCACCCAAGCTCATAATCCTAATTGGCCCAAATAAATCCATATGGATAAGTTGTAAGCATCTACTAGTAGAAACATCATTAATGGATTTAAAGGAAGATCTATGTTGTTTACCCTTTGAGCATGCATCACAAATTTTATCATTTGAAAATTTTATCTTGGGTAAACCTCTAACTAGATTAAGGGAGACTAGTTTTTCTAAAACACTTATGCTAGCAGGTCCTAGTTTCCTATGCCACAACCATGCATCATTTTCATTTTGTGCAACTAAGCATGCATGAGAAGTATGAATGTCATCTAGATGCACCATGTATATGTTCCCTATGCGATGACCTATGAGCATAATATTATTAGATTTAATGTCTACAATTTTGCATCCATTTTTATCAAATAAAATATTAAATCCTTTATAACACAATTGACTTATGCTCAATAAATTGTGTTTAAGACCATCGACATATAAGACATTTTCAATGAGAATAGTAGAGCGATTACCTATGGAGCCAATACCTTTAATGTGGCCTTTGGAGTTGTCACAAAATGTCACTACTCCTCCACTTTTTGGCTTTAGATCCATGAATCTACTCTTGTCTCCGGTCATATGCCTTGAGCATCCACTATCAAGGTACCACGAGTTTTGACTTTGTGCTTTGGCCTTGTAGCAATGCTCCCCCTACAAACAAAGATATTAAGCTTTTGTTTTTGGTACCCAAATCATTTTGGGTCCATGAGTGTTAGCTCCAAAAACCTTGGTTCCCTTAGGAATCCAAGATGACATAGCAATAATATTATTAGATTTTACAAGTTCCTTAGGAACCCATACACTTCTAATTCTTTTAGCTCTACTATGTCTAGGATAACTACCTTGTTTGTAGTAGTTAGTCTTTTTCTTAGGTTGGTGTGTTCTTGAGGATTCACCTATTTCATGCTTGACACTACCAACATTTTTCAAAGACTTTTTGAGCTCATTTAGCTCAACCAACACCTTTTGATGTTCACTATTACATTGAGACAAAAGATTATTAAGATCAACATTTTCATCTTGAAAGAATTTTAGTTCATCTTTTAACCTTAATATCTTTTTCTCAAATTTTGAATTAGATTGAGTGAGTGAGTCATTTTTCTCATTTAGTTCCAAAATAATCTTTTTGTTCCTAATGACCGACTCTTTATATTTCTCAACTAATTCATCATAGACCTCTTGTAACTCATCATATGCATCATTCAATTCTTCATATGTAAAATCTAAAGTAGATGAGTTAGAGGTTACCATGGAGGAATCTTCCTCAAGTGCCATGAGGAAAAGGTTAGCCACTTCTTGTTTGTCATCCTCCGATGACTCCTCATCACTCCAAGTAGCAAGCTTGGCTTTGAGCTTCTTCTTCTTCTCAAAGCCCTTCTTCTTGAGTTGAGGGCACTCCGAACGTATGTGGCCGGGTTGTTTGCACTCAAAGCAAATGATAGGATCCCTTCCTTCTTCTTTGTTCTTGCTTTTGAAGTCCATCTTTCTTTGGATTTTTCTTCCCCGATTGGACCTCATAAAACGTGAGAATCGTTTGGCTATCATAGCCATTTCTTCTAGTTCATCCTCCTCACTAGAAGAGCTCTCTTCATGTTCTGAAGCTTTGAGAGCTATTCCCATATTCTTCTTCTTCTCAACCTCAAGCTTCTCTACCATTTTCTCTTCTTTCTTCTTCTCTTCTTCCCTTCCTTGCTTCATGATCTCATGAGTAAGGAGAGAACCCACAAGCTCATCAAGCTTTAAAGTTTTCAAATTCTTAGCTTCAATGATAGCGGTTCTCTTCCCATCCCAAGACTCGGGAAGTGAATAGAGTAGCTTCCGAACAAGCTTGTCTTCCGGTATGATTTCTCCAAAACCCTTTAGCCCATTGACAATAGTGGAGAAACGATCAAACATCTTAGACACCGTCTCATCGGGCTCCATCTTGAAATTTTCATAACTAAGATTGAGACTTTAACATCGTTGGTGCCCTCATAAGTAGTCTCAAGAGTGTCCCACACTTCTTTGGCACTCTCGATGGATGAAACCTTAGAATAGATGTCCGGACCGAAAGAACAAAATAGCATGTGGAGAGCTTTGTCATTGACTTGAATCTTTTTCCTTTCTTCTTCACTCTTCACTCATCTCCATCTTTTTCTTTAAGACCATCTTGCCTTCACCATCTTGCTTCAATGGAATATAAGGGCCATCTTCAATGACATCCCACATTAGGTAGTCATTTGACTTGATGAAGAGACGCATTCTATTCTTCCAAAAAGAATAGTTATCACCATTAAAGAAGGGAGGCTTTATAGTGGATTGAGACTCATACATGCCCGAACCGGAGGTTGAAGCCATCTCTTGATATTTGATGATCACACTCTTCCAAGGAACTTCTCTTGTGGTTGTTAATCCTCAAAGAGGTAGGCTCTGATACCAATTGTTGAGTGGATCGAAAGATCGATATGAACCAAGAGGGGGGTGAATTGGAAATTTAAAGTTTGTGTGGTGGAAATTGCAAATTAAAAGGATTGACAAGGGATTTTAAAGTGGTTCAAGTTCCAAATGAACTCTACATCTACTACCTTAAAAGGATTGCAAATTAAAAGGATTGCAAATTAAAAGGATTCACTTTCTTTTTACTTTAAATATTTTTTTTAAATTTCTCCATTAATAAAAAATTCCCTTTTTTAATTTCTTTTCTAATTTCTCCAAAATTTCTTTTCACACCCTACACTTTATACCTATAGGTATTTTCTAAAATAAGAGGTCGCTACATAACCATTTTTTTCATATGCAAATCCATCAAGCAAATTTAAACCACAGACAATGCCGTAGGCATTCCTGGTCAATATAGATCAAGCCATAGAGGACAAAATACTTAGACTCAGTTATTTCAAGAAAAAGATTCGACATTGGAGTTATGGCTCGATGGAGTACAATTATGATCTAGGGGCATGCACAAACCAGACACCCTATGACAAACAATCAGTCGATCAACCCAGAATGACACAACTCTAAGCTCTGATACCATTAAATGTAACCCCTAGACCCACCAATGTGTTACCACGAATCCTAGCATGTCACATTAGGGTCGCAAAAGCGAGCCACAGTAAAAATCCATATAAAACATTTTTTTGGTCTTTAAAACACTTATTAAACTGTAACATTAACTTCTGTTTAAAAATGCCCTTTCTGAAAATCATTTAAACATATCGCAGTAATTTCAGAAAACATTTTACAAACACTATCATAAAACTATACATAACGTACATGCCCACTAACAATACAATACCGTATTCCAAAAGCAACGCCGAGAGAAATCCAACTGC
This sequence comes from Hibiscus tridactylites, assembly GCA_958450335.1. Lineage (NCBI taxonomy): Eukaryota > Viridiplantae > Streptophyta > Magnoliopsida > Malvales > Malvaceae > Hibiscus > Hibiscus tridactylites. The sequence continues at coordinate 17,245,767 of OY288275.1, read as the reverse complement.
ATATGTCGATCACTATACCATGATAGATTTCTTCTAACCTGTGATAAAAAACAACATGAGCTTTAAAAAACTCAGTGATACAAAACTACCAATGGATGTTGTAAGTACTTGCAGGTATATAACAAGCATAACTCTATCATGATGTTTTGGGAAATAACAAGTTCCAAATTACGTCTCATTATTTGATCACCAAGTATCAGGCGAGAAGCCCATAAACCGTATAATCAAAAGAGTGAATGTTTAAATTAAACTAGAGAGTTGAGTGTGTCCTAATAGTGCTAAACTATATCAATGTAAACATTTTGTTTCACGGGCACATAATTCAAGCAACAGTAAGGTTCATTTTTTATTCTTATTTACCCTCCGACTGTACTCCAGTATGAAATTCTGAGCTACGTCTATAAAGACATTAACCCAAGCCCCTTGGGCGTGAGTACCATACTAAGGCATTACCTTAGGTCCCGGGCATTGTTACACTAGTCAAAGCATATGAACCTGTAACGGTAACGGTAAGGAATTGTCCTAGCCGAAGCATAGTGTTGAGTGGATCGAAAGATCAATATGAACCAAGAGGGGGTGAATTGGAAATTTAAAGTTTGTGTGGTGGAAATTGCAAATTAAAAGGATTGACAAAGGATTTTAGAGTGGTTCAAGTTCCAAATGAACTCTACATCCACTACCTTAGCTTCACTAAGGATTTGCAACAATTCCACTAATTGCTCTTCCCCTTTTCTAGGCTAAGGAGGCAACCCTTACAATTTCGGTTAAATTTTCTACCCAAAATTTAACCCAATCCTCACAACAAGGTAAAAAGAATTTGTTGGCTAATAGAGTATCTCTCAATACAAATTGTAGCCCAATTACAAGCACTCAACCCAATTGAACAAGGTAACAAAGATTTTTGCACAATTGCTTGGATTTGATGTATGGATGTTTTTTTGATGATCAATAGTTGTTGTTGATGCTTTTGGATGTCTCTTTTATACCTCCTCATTGATTTCTAGCCGTTTGGGTGGTTGGAAACATAAATGGAGCCGTTGTAACCCTCTCTTACCACCATAAATGCACTTCTGCAGCTATGCGTATCGGTATGCGGGGAGGTGTATCGATACCTGTCTCAGAAAAGAAAGAGTCGTTGTGTGCAATAAATAAGGGGTATCGATACGTGCGTAAGCGTATCGGTACGGGGTATTGAAACGGTAAAGGTCGTATTGATACCTTTTTCTCAACTTAGCTCACTGTCGATTTCCGTATCGGTACGAGGGTTTAGCGTATCGATACGGGTCAACGACCATTTAAAATTTGGTTACCAACCAACTAACACCAACAGTCAAATTATTTAAACCGACTTATATTTAAAATTTATTAAGGCCGTATCGATACGAGGGTTTGCCGTATCGGTACGCCATTCAAACTCTTTAGACTTTAACACAGGGGTGTATCCATACGAGGGTTTGCCGTATCGATACGTGTTCCTCCAGTAGCCAACTTTGGTAAAAAGGTATCGATATGCTTGGGAGTGTACCGATACACCTGAACGTTTTTCAATAGTTTGGCCTTGGAACACTTAAAAAATATTTTGAGTTTGAGTTTTTCAAATCAGTTTTAAACAGTTGGTGATTTAAAACTTATTAAGGGACTTACAAAAACAATTTTAAGTTTTTCAAATTGATCCTTAAAGATCTAATTATATCAAAATCAAACATATGTTTTACACATAGAAACCTATAATGATAACGGTATGGAATTACCCTAGCCGAAACATAGGAGCCTGTAACAATAACGGTAAAGAATTACCATAGCCGAAGCATAGGAACATGTAACTGTAACAGTAAGGAATTACCCTAGCTAAAGCATAGAAACTTGTAACAGTAACGGTAACGAATTACTCTATCCGAAGCATAGGAACCTGTAACTGTAACGGTAAGGAATTACCCTAGCCAAAGCATAGGAACTTGTAACTCTAACAGTAAAGAATTACCCTAGTTGAAGCATAGAAACCTATAACTATAACGGTAAGGAATTACCCTAGCCGAAGCATAGGAACCTGTAACTATAACGGTAAGGAATTACCTTAGCTGAAGCATACGAACCTGTAACGATAACGGTAAAGAATTACCCTAGCCGAAGCATAGGAACCTTATAGGGGCAGAATTACCCTCACCAAAGTAGAGGAACCGAATATGGGGGGGGGGGATTACCCTCACTGAAGTTGAGGAACCGAATACGGGCGGGATTAATAGTTTTAAATCAGTAAAATAGGAATCAACTAAAGTATATATTTTCTGCTCATCTCATTAGAGTCATGGCCACAACCTTGATTGCGGGTACCAATCGAATAGGGGTCGTTTTTCATGCTTTAATTTCTTACCACATCATCAATAATGCCACACAATTTATCAGCCATCGAATTCACTTTTGAATCGAATCTTTTATACATATATAGTTTCATTAACTGAGGTTTTAACAGGTATTCAGAGATAACCGACTGATCATTTAATTTACAGATCTCAGAAATTTATACATGTCATATAATTCTTATTTATGTCATAAGGGTCCTTATCAATATTCTTGTACTATATTCTGCTACATCTGAAATCTCATGCATTAACTATTAATTAACATGTTCGTTATAGTACATAAGGAGTATTGGGTATTACCTCGACTCCGAGCTACGTAAGTCACCTTCAAAGATCCAATTGTTTTTTCTCAAGCTCAATTTGACGTCCCTCATTATCAAACTTACCCCTATCGGATGAACGCCAACGACCTCGAATTAGTGATCAGAACCACGAAAGGTGAGAGGGGTTTTGCTCACATTTTAATGAGTAACTCGGTGGTGGTGGTCGTGCGATGAACTTCTGGCGGAAACGACTGGAATCGCTAAAAACTGTGGAGCAACACTTTGCTCCTGGTCGAACTTCAAAACTGTTCTCCATGGCGATCGGTAACCCAACGATGCTAGTGGCAGCTAAGGTTTTGATCGGGGCAAGGCGACAGTTGCATCATTTGTGGGCGGTGACGGCCATGGGCCGACGGTGGGGGAGATCGAAGGGTGACCGGTGGGAGTTGGTAGGAGACTCTTCTGAAATTTTAGATCTTGAATGTTCAAATTCGATACATTCCTCCCCGCATGTGAAAAGTATGTTGATATTTTAATTTGGAGTTAAACCCCCCAAATTTTTAATTCAAGGTATTTTTCACTTCAACACTTGACAAGGATGAGCATTTGGCTCGAACAATTAAGGCATAAGAATGACCATCCAAGGGTCATAGGTTCAAACCCCTATTGCTGTAATCTCTTCCTTTTTTTATTTTTTTCATTTCATTTTTTAACTTTAGGGGTGTTACACTTATAGGGGAGGAGATAAAAAAATAGGTTTAGTCTTAGATGTGGTATACTGATTTTATTAGGAGCGTCAATTTTTTTTGACAATACCAACTGAATTTTATTAATAACCATGGAAAATATATCAAAAACAATGCATTTAGAATGGAGAATAATGACAACTGAATTTTATTAATAACAATGATTTAATGAACCATTCTCACAATCTTATCCAAGGTCTTGCAAAATTAAATAAAGCCACATCATCTTTATTTTCCACATAATATTTTCTTATAAATTAAAATTTTCAAATCATCTTCTTCCTCATACCTCATATATTTATTCTAATGTGTTAATGAATGAAATCCTTACAATAAAAAAAGCACCCAAAAAATTTAACAAGCCAATCAAAAGAGACAATAATAAAATTATTATTAATAAAATTACTACATTTCAATTTCAACCAATCTTCGATAAAATCATTGCATTCATCCCAATCGTCTGATTCGAACATCATTTGTTCCGTTATAATTAACAGCATCCGCCTGCTGCCTAGTGTTTGTAGCAAACAAATCAATCCCCCTCCATCATTCTTGAACCAGTTGTGCATCATCACATGATTTTCTTCTCTAGTTGCTTTTCCACAAGATGACCTTCTGCCCTTTCTCTTCTGTATCAACTGTAGGAAGTTCAAAAAATGATTGGGGATTAATATAGTGAATTTATCGAAGATTGGGTTGAGACTGGAATATAATAATAATAATAATAATAATAATAATAATAATAATAATAATAATAATATATGATAACAACAACAACAACAACAATAATAATAATAATAATAATAATAATAATAATAATAATAACAAAAATAACAACAACAACAACAACAACAACAGTAGAATAACATTGGTAATAATAAGGCTAACAAGATAGGTAATATAATCTAGTAGTAATATTTAAGATTTTTCAAATGAATAATAACATAATACTAATGACTATACATGATAATAAATATTATAATACTAAAAATATATATTTTGTTTGTTTGTTTGTTTAGTTTTTTAATCATATGGTATGTAATTAATTAAAATCGAAGCCCATTATTACAAAAAATAAAAACGGGTTAACAACCCGAACAAAAGTTAGTGATTACAACATGTTTTGGCTGTTTCAAACTGTATCGATACAATTTAGCCTATATCGAAACGTGTACCTTGAAAACCCTAGTTTGGCTACTTAAAAACGTTTCAAACCTTGCCAAAACCATTTCAAACATCCTCAAACTTATTTTCAAGTTGTTTGGACTTAAAGGCATTTTTGAAATCTTTTCAATTTAGTCCAAAACTATTTTTCAATTATTATATCAAAACATCAGTTCTAAACACCGAGATACTTCCCTAAATCATCCACCTCCATGAAACCAAAACCACCACTAATGTTTTGTCGTGTCTCAACAGGAAGATTCTTAGAAAGAAAATTGTGGTCTTAGCAACACTTACTTTGTGACGTGATACCTGACAAAATTTCTCAAATACCGAGCGCACAGCTGTCATATGATCAATAGATGCTTCAACAAATAAAATCACGCCCTCTACAAAAAATAAATGAGAGATAGCCGTCCCACGCATAGTAACCCAGATCGGTGACCAACGACCCTGATCAATAGCTGCTTGAACACCTTGAGCCGGTCTCTCCATGCATTATACAAACAGATACGACGACAATGGATCACCCTACTTAATTTCGCGGGAAGGTTTAATCACATCAGTCATGGAGCCATTCCACATCTGTCAAGGTTAGTTCGTGATTGTTGAGTTGAAAAATATTTTTTTAATATATATATATACATATATATATTTTAAAAGATATGTAAGAAAGTGTTGTGAAAAAAGTAGTTTATTAATTTAAATATTTTACACTATTGTTAAAAGGTACCGTAGGAAGTTAAAATATTTGTTTTAAATATATGTTGGAAAGTATAATTAATTACATAATTTGAAAAATAACTAGGTGTTATGAGAAGTTAAAAAGTAATTTTATAAGAACAAATGCAATGGATTGGTTGGCCAAACTGCTCATATTTGTTCTATAAGGTCATGGATTCTATACCCACCAAAAGCATCATACATAAGTTATGATATCTAATTAAATTTTGTCCTATCCATGATTTGGATGAATAAAAACATCTTACATAAGTGAATTGTAACCCCCTCGTCCCGGTCTGGTCGGATGACCGGTCCGAGTGGGCCACACGGGGAAAACCGAAGCGAAACCCGTTAAGGTTTCCCCTCGGTTAACGACCCAGAAAATTTCTTTTATCATTAGTCTTATCTAGATGCATATTTAATTCCTATGTGGAGCACAACAGCGGAAGACACAAGCAAAGAAACATTCACCGACCATCAAAAAGGGTAAACAGTCCATTTTACTTCATTACAGCAGGCCGTTTCGAAACACCTATAGGGTGTTCCGAAACGCCTTGACCTAGTCAACGGGCCTGGGTCAACCACAAGGTGACCGTTCCGAAATAGGGGAGACCCGTATCGGAACGACCTTGACGGTCAATATCTCGTGGTCAACGAGATTTGACCGTTTCGGAACTTCAAAGGCCCGTTTCGGAACGGCTTCATCTCGCCAATTTCTCAAAATTCCAGTAGCGAAAACGTTCCGGAACGGTCCTCACCCGTTTCGAAACGGCAGGCCATTTACACAGGGGCCGTTTCGTAACACGAGGACCCGTTCCGAAACATCCCCTGTCTGCAGACTCGTTTGGGCTGTTTTAAGGCACAAGGGTGCCCCAAAACACCTCCACAACCTATAACAACTCACTAACAATGAAACTTAAGGCAACCCAACAATCAAGCATGCTTGAGCAACATCATAGCAAGACTAAACATCAAAGCACAACATCACAAGCCACACATCCACACATGTCATTATAGATATTAAGCTCAACATATCCAACACTTAGGCAATTCTAGATAGCAAAATACTAACATGATTTCAAGCAAGGCATACATCATAAAAGCCAAATTAACCAACACATATGAGGAGTCTAACATGCTCCTAAACAACAACAACAACAACCATATATTCCAAAAGCATCATAACACGACACCTATCCCATTGCTTTACTATTACAATCTTTAAATTTAACTATCATACTTGAGCTAACCGTAAGCAACACTTGGAGTCCTTTCCTTGCCCTTGCCACCCACAAACCATTGATCTGCATTGTCGAACAAAAGAGAGCGTAAGCATAAAAGCTTAGTGAGGGTAAGCTCATAAAACAAACCTTCGACAATGCAGGGTCCAAGCACGAACCACAACCAAGATAAAATGCATGATCTTACCTCCGATCCACACGAGCCATAATTAGATGATGCATGAGCATATATTCAATATCATGTCATGCTCAACATGTTTAAATCCACAACATATGAAATCACATATATTAAACCATGTTAGCAACACCTCCCAAAACACATTGGCTCACAAATTAACCACAAATTGGCAATATAAACGACAACCTGTATTGGCACCTAGCTATGACTCGAATACGCGGATAACCGTTGGAACTCACATCCAACAACTCAACCATTACCTGACGATGGGATTCCACTCATCACCGTTCACGCGGAGGGGATTCCACTCATCCTCACGCCTCATTTCACGCGGAGGGGATTCCACTCATCCTCACGCCCCGTCGATGGGATTCCACTCATCACCGACTAATATAAATACAATTTCCGGGCGAACCCGTACTCCTCCTTGGTGACTCAACGCCACCAAGGCCACGCGCGACTTTTGACTCATGTGTACACACTAACATCCTAATGATCGATCATTTGTACCCAAGCATACTAGTGCCAATACTACACATTTCATTCATCATTCATAATATCAATTCATAACACTTCTGTGCTTAGCACGTATTCACCATGACTTACCGTCATGAACAAACCACATTTCCATGCCTAGCATGTACTCACCATGATCCTCGGATCATGAAACCACCTCATAACATCATTTCACATAACAACACCACATGTACATTATTAACAACCATATCACATCATATTTTGCACATGTGTATAACCATATCATATCTATCATCAACATGCATATAACAACGCATCAAACATGCCTCAACATACATGTATACAACATATACATAATCAACACCATCACAATTTAATACGAGGCATATACAACCGATAAAAAGTGCAACCAAAGTCTCTAATCAAAGCTTGGGATTAGGCTACCACTCTAATCCCAACTCTAGGTGGGTTTACCAAGCCCATCCTAGGTTCACATGCTTGAACCAAATACTCAAAACCATTTTGAAAATATTTAACCACTCACCTAAACATCCAAGCTCCAAGCCAAGCTAGTAACCTTCCTCAAATTTCCGGATTTCTTCCCGAAGCTTTTCCAACACGAATTCCCGCTTCCAAACAACCTCAAACACATTTCAAACAATTCCAAATCAGCCCAACATCAAAAGACCAACCCGGAACACAATTCAAATACAATTCACAATGTTGCAAGCCATGACCAAACCCCACTTTTAGCAATTTCGGACAGCCCCTAAACCATGTCCAAAAACCATCTTTCCAACATCCATAGCACCCACAAACATTCCCAAATCAACCCCTAACCATAGCACTACCATTGGGCTATCAATTTCCACCTAAAACAACCCCCAAAACTCACCCAAAACCCTCCAAAAACCCCATTTTTACCCAAATTCGGGAATCATGTTAAAACACTTTAAAATTCACTTATGTTGGACCTTAAGAGTTGCAAACAACTTATCTAACAATAACAAATCGATAGCTTAAGTTAAAGACCATAAAGCTCTCATTTTTAAACAAAACCCTAAAACTTCACATTTCAAAAATCATGAATAAAATGAGAAATATTGGTACCAACATGAAGAGGAAGACAAGGCCAAGTCAAAAACATATTTACCTTTCAAAAAGCTCAAAGGATGAAGAAGAAAGTAGGTGGGAGAGTGAGGTGAAGAAACCCCTCTTTTTCACGTTAGAAAATGGAAATGGGGAGGAGGATGAAGATGAGCACATGTCTTCATCTTTTGTTTTCTTTTAATTCACCCAAAAACTCTTATTTACAACTATGCCATTAATGAATGGCCAAAACTCATATCTCCTAAAGTCCATGGATTTTGGACCCAAGAGATAGGCCCAACAAGTTGTAAATATTTTGAAATCCCGAGGCCCATATAAATATTTTATTATTTAAATTGTAAAACCGAACTCAAAATAATATTAAAATATTATTTTCGCCCGACCCCTAAACCCGGGTGTTACATGAATTTTGTAAAATGTTTAACAAATGATAATGGGTGAAGTAATGAAAATTTTGAGTATGAACGAAGGATGAGTCTACAACGGGCGATGCACACTACTGAACACCATTAACACAATAAACAATCAAACATCATTAATTTTTTAATTACTTTTAAATAATTATTAAAAATATCAAAGGCTCGACTTGCAATTAATTATATTTCAAAATAAAATTAGAAGAAATTATTCTATGAACCATTTTCATAATCTTATCCAATGTCTTACACAATTAAATAAAGTCACATCATCTTTATTTTTCACATAATATTTTCTTATAAATTAAAATTTACAAATCATCATCTTCTTCCTCATACCTCATATATTTATTCTAATGTGTTAATGAATGAAATCGTTAAAAATAAAAAAAAAAAGCACCCAAAAAATTTAACAAGCCAATCAAAAGAGACAACAATAAAAATATAATTAATAAAATTACTACATTTCAATCTCAACCAATCTTCGATAAAATCATTACATTCATCCCAATCGTCTGATTCGGGCATCATTTGTTTCGTTATAATTAACAGCATCTGAATGCTGCCTAGTGTTTGTAGCAAACAAATCAATCCCCCTCCATCATTCTTGAACCAGCTGCACATCATCACATAATTTTCTTCTCTAGTTTCTTTTCCACGAGATGACCTTCTGCCCATTCTCTTCTGTATCAACTATAGGAAGTTCAAAAAATGATTAGGGATTAATATAGTGAATTTATCGAAGATTGGGTTGAGACTGGAATACAATAATTTTATTAATAATAATTTTATTCTTGTTTTTTATTCGTCTATTAAGTTTTTTTGGGTGTTTTTTTATTTTAACGATTTTATTCATTACCATATTAGGTATGCGTCACCCGTTTATTGAGCGATGTATTGTGTCGGTAGTGTTCAACGGTGTGCGTCACCCGTTTTAGAATTTTCCATGAATCTATAAGTCGCCACCTAATTAACCCTGAAGCCAACTTAGTGAAAAATTATATATGCATGTATGTATAAACATCTTTTATTAAATTCGGTGGTATGAGTTAAAAGAGCGGCATCATAATTGTTCCCCAAAAAATATCCTAAAATTTTCATTTTTTTCAAATATTCCATATCCTTATTCTTTAAATACATCCGCAATTCGCTTTGTCGTTGCAAAATAATTTTTAGTTTAAAAAATAAAAAAACTCAACCACAAAAAATGAAAAAGTAATTGTCCAATTAGGAGCAACCCGCTGAGCTATGATGGACCCAAGTGGCAACGGCTTGTTATCCTTCCACCGCCAAGAAAGGGAAGTTGTCGCTGCTCTGTGAAACCAGCCTCACGCTGTGCCTTCCTCTCTAGGAATCACGAAACCCAGGCTTCCGCACGAGTTTCATGACTCAACTCCTAGCTTGGAATGGGCATGCCGTGATCAAGACCAAATGTGCCCAACTCAGCAAATTAAACCAATGTCCAACCACACTATTGCCCCCACTTGGGTTACAAGCAGACGTGACTCCACTCGGCGGGCAGTTTGCCTCTTGGCTTTGTATTTAAACAACAAGTACTTCATTTATAATAGCGATGTGGGATATATTTCTTCAATTCAGACACATCATGCCTGGTGGTGAGTTGAGGTGTTAAAATCACCGTTCTACTCAACAATTGTTGATTGTCGAAGATCAAGTATATTTGTCTGAATAATAAACCTACGGATTACCTGGTATAAATGTAAGAAACTGATCTCAACAGAGCCTTCTTTTAGCCACCACCATCACACAATATTGCTTTGCTTTCGTTGTTTATGTTTAGACTAAAGTTCTTCATAGTAGCAGGCTTTGATCAGATGCATTGCCATGAAAATTGATTCAAAAGGGTCCAGTGAATGCTTATATAAAAAAATGTAAATTGGTTCAAGCCAAGTAAAAACTACTCGAGTGTATAAAATTAATTCTCTGCCATTTCTTGCTTGATCATTATAGGAAAAGCTGTACTTTCATTTTTGCTGCAATGCATGAAACACAACAGAGATTGCCTGGTGTTCTTCAATGAAGTTCTTCTAACAAGCGCGGGTCGCCAAGCTTGTAGACATTGCATCGATCCATTGGTGCAGTAGAAAACAACATTTGGAATATGCTCAACTTTCCAATGATCTGCTCCTTTATTAGGCACCAACCTACGAGCAAAGCTATTCGACATGTTATGGAAATCCAGATGTTTAAGTCCATTCAAACCAGAAATGGTCCATGGCAGCTCCTGCAAGCACGGACTGGGACCCATCCATAGCCATTCGAGACAAGGGACTGCTCCTTCATCTATTGTCAATCTGTTCAGTCCATTCAACATCCGAAGAGCTAGTTCTTTGAGTCTCTGAAAGTATCCCTTTTCGAAATGCAGCTGAGCTCCATCATATCCATTTGTCAGCTGAAACTTCAATAGATTAGGCAAAACTCCAAGGATTTTAAGCGAATCATCGGATATTCTAGACCAGTGTAAGCCAATTCTATCCAGGTTCTGCAGTTTGGAAACCCAGTTTGGCACCTTGGGTAACCGTCCTCAAAGGCATAGACTAGGACAAGACATGGATTGCAATTGAAGGAAGTCTTCACCTTTAGCCGAAATGGCCAAAGATTGAAGGTTGTTCATTTGCTCTATAGCAGTACAAAGAGCAGCCCCATGTTTTGGTTTTATCCTAGAAATTCCCAGTTTCTTCAACTGTTTCAACCTTGCCAACTCGATCAAAAAATCGTCCCCTTCGAATGTTTCCAAGCATACACTAAACAGCTTCTCCAGAGACTGTAAGTTGGCAAAACTGTTCCTTCGACTATAGAAATTCGAGTTTCCATCATAAATTGTATAGTAAGCTGCGAGATATCGTAGATTATGCAACTTGTTCATCTCGGCCGGTAGCTCGTGTAGTAGAGAACGTTTTAGATCCAAAGTACCATTCATTTATTTACAAAAATGCCGTACATTTGTTTTTACTTTACTGTCTATGCTCTTTTAACTCTTCTTTCATCTTCATTCTTTTCTTTTTTTTTTAAATGTTAACTAGACATGCATGTAATCCACCTATGAAAGGTTGAAAAATTTTGAATTTTGTTTTTACCAACGTCGTTTTGGTGCGGTTGCATAGAATTCTAATTTACGCCAAAACAATGTTGTTTTGTTGTAGGGGTTTGAATACAAGACCTCCAAATAAAAAGGCTAAACCATAACCACTAAACCAACTTGAAATTATATAATATAAATATATTATTTTTAAAAACCCTTCAACCCAAAATATTTATAAAAATAATATATCATTTATAGAAAAAATAATATATTTATATAATTAGTAATATATAAAAATAATATATTATATATTTTTATATATTAATTTCATTTATAGTATTATTAATTTCATAAAATAATTTGAATTAATCCCAAGTAGTTCGAGATATATAATATTTCTAGTAAAATATTATATAATATCGAATTGGTTCAGTGGTTAAGGTTTATTTGAAGGTCCTGGGTTTAAACCCCTCCAAGCGCATGGTTTAAATATTTTTCCTCCAGCAAAACGACGTCGTTTTGACTTAATGAAGGTGTTAAGAGTCAACGACGCAGTGATATTTTCGAGTCACATAAACTAAAGTTCAGTGGTATTTTCGAGTCAACGGTCATAGTTGAGTGGTATGTGATGTAGTTTACCCTTAATATTATTGATACTTTTACTCTATTTTTTTATTTTTATTTTTTTAGTTTGTGTTTATGAGATTTGATATATAACATGTTTATATATTTCAGATTTGATAATTTTTTTGTTTCTTTGGTTTTGAAGTTAGAAATTGGATGTGTTTTGAGCTTAGTGAAGTTTGTGTTTTCAAGTCTATTTTATGATTTTATAGTGTTTAATTCGTTTTAGATATTTGATTTTTGAATTGTTTTGTTTGTTATTGGGTTGGATCACATCGGGGACGAGTTTACACTTTCTATCCTTACCCCTTTTGGTTCCCCCACTTATAAAAAAGTAGGTTTAGGGTCTAAAGTTAGGGATTGTGGCTAAGATTTAGGGGATTTCAAGTATGATGTATTTTTAGGGTGTATGGTTTAGAATTTAGGGTTCGAGTTTAGAATTTAATTTTTAGTGTTTTTAGTGTGAGGAATAAAAATGGGCATACTTAGGGTATGTAACCCCCTAAACCCGACCCAAGGGTTATGGGCCGAATCTAGGAAGTTAGATTGAAAACGTGTCCCTCAAGTAATTTAAAAAACGGTGTCGTTTAACATTAAAATCCATATTTTTGAAAACGCAATCGTATAGATAAAGTAATCTAAAATAAAGTAACAAAATATCCATTTAAAAATTCTCATGCATGCTAAAACAGTTAAAAATCCCAAATAAATGTATAAGTAACCGAAATTATATAAATCCCAAAATAATAACTAAAATAAAATAACTTTATAAATTCGAAATGTCCATACTGAAAACTGAAATAAATATGATAAATTGTGGTCCTCCTAGTACCGAACTCCTATGTCTGAGAATCTGAAACAAGAACTAAGGGGGAGTCAGCTATTAAGCTCAGTGTGTCTCTAAGGTGCATCAGACAGAAAATCACAGGAATCATACAATCAACATAGTCATTTCAACATTCAATCGAATATACAGATATGCAAAGCACGATACACCTAAGTCTATGTCATGAACCCATCTACATCACCGTCCGAAGAGTAAGGTTCCCCAGAACCACTCTCTACATCGTCACCATCCGAAGTGGAACTCAGCCCGAAGGGTGGAACCACTGATCCGAAGCGGAATTCAACCCGAAGGATGAAACCACTGAACTTCCTCCGTACAAATCCCACCCGAATGATATGATATGAATATTCCGATCTTAATCCGAATGCAACATCATTAGTCCGAAAATGCATGAGCATTTAGTCCGAAAATGCATGAGCATTTAGTCCGATAATTAACTATTCATAATCCAATGTATGATGTTTAACAGAATGACATACAACATATCATATAGCCCAGATCACAACATATCACATAGTCCAGATCACAACATATCACATAGTCCAGATCACAACATATCACATAGTCCAGATCACACATATCACATAGTCCAGATCACAACATATTTTATAGTCAACCATCACATAGCAACAACATATTTCACAATCAAACATCACACAACATCAACACATATAATGTAGCACAAGCAGAGAACACACCTTAATCAGCTAACAGCTCAACGTCGAGAGTGACGACTCCCACGCTTAGATCTAGAAGCAGGCGAAACAGGATCGACACCTACAAGGGTTCACTAAGTCAAAATTCTCTACTACTATGCCACAATATACTAATAAAAATTTATTTAAATTCTCATACGTGCAGAACTTGAAGGTTGAGACGCAGGAGGTCGACCAGGCGGAGGAGGTGGAAGAATCTCGGTGTCCAAATCTATGTCACCTGAACGCAAACGAAATCCGTTTTCAGAAACTAATTAACATTTCTTTTTAATTAAGCATAAAATTGAATAAAAAGGCCAAAAACAGTTGTTCGGGATCGAATTTAGAAAAACGGGTTGCGAATATGGAACCGGAACGTCGAAAAACGTAAAGTTGACTTTCGGCCCAAAAAGTCAATGCTGACGTCATCATGGTCAATGATGACGTCATCGCTGACGTCAGCCTGCTTGCATCAGCAATGTCATCAGCGGATGACATCACTGCTGATGTCACCCGGTCCAGTTCGATTTTGAGGGTTCAGCCCGGTTCAGTTTCATAATTCCGGTTCGGTTCGATTCTCAAAATCCCCAATTTCCAGATCAATCCAAAAACCCTAATTCCAAATTAACTTTCCCCAAATCAAAATAACCCAACACTAATATCAACACAACCCCAACCGGCGGCGGCAACAACCAACAACTGGCGGTTGCGGCCGTTCAACATGACGACAGCGGCGGCCCAACACTCTAACGCCGACGGCGACCGAACTACTCCAATCTCAACCGAAGAAACAAAGTCGTGAACTATGGCTTACCAACCGGAAAGGAGGAGGCAAACGGTGAGAACGGCGGCACGAGACAGATTTTGAACTGTTTAAACCGTTTCCGGTGAAGGACGGCGGAGCAAGGAGAGTTGAGGGTTGGGCTTTGGTCGCACGACCGCGGTGAGCACACCGACGGTCACAAAACGGTAAACGGACGGCGGTCGAGTCCTCACCGGAGCGTGAACGGAAAAACGAAGGGTGGGGGTTTGTTGGTTCTCGAACGAAACTAAGGGAGAGAGGGAAAGAGGTTTTTTTTTTGCGGCTGAACCAAAACAAATAAGTCAAAATAGGGCTTTACCCTAAATAATGGGTAATTACACAACAGGTCGCTATATTTTCATAAACTTTACGGATTGGATCTTGAGTTTTACAACCTAAGCAATTTGGTCACTAAAATTTCGGAATTCCTCAATTTAACCCCTAAAATTCATTTAGGTTTTCTGATTCTAATTTCCAAAATTAGGGTTTTAATTTGGGGATTTAAAATATTAGGGATTTTAATTTTTTTGGGAAATTTTTGGGGTGTTACAGGGTAGGGACAAAGAATTTTTGTTCACAAACTTTGGGACAAAAAGCATCTACCCCTTCTCAGTGCTTCTTTCTATGCACCACACAAAAAAACACTAAAAGATAAATTTTAACCCCTAACCCTTAATTTTAAATCCTGAACCTTAAACCTTAAAAATTACACTCTACCGCAAATTTCCTAAATCTTAGTCATAAACCCTAGCCTTAAACCTTAAATCACAAACCATAATCCTAATTTTTAGTGTGGGGTATAAATAGAAGCACCAAAAAATTGAGAATTTCTATTATAAATTTGGACACGAATGTTTGAGTTCTGAATCTCAAAAGTCGTTTTTTAAACATGACTACATGAAACATTTTAGGGTAAACTACCTAGGTGACCACACAACTATTGGGTCTGACCTGTTTTGACCATCAAACAACAAAAATTTAAAATTCGACCACCCAACTAGTTAAATAGACCTATTTTGACCACCGACAGTTAAAATCTAACAGAGAGGTGACATGGCAGACTGTCAGTTAAAGAAAATTTGTATAGTTACATATTTGGTCCCTATTAATTACTTATTATATCAATTTGGTCCTAATTTTAATTTAATTTAATATATATATATATATATATATCAATATATATAAATAAAAGTGTATTGCTTTTATTGTTTAGATAATATTTATATAATATAAATATATATTTTAAAAAACTTCAAATATTCATTAAAATAATATATTTATATTATAAATAATATATATAAACTCTAAACCCTAAATCCTAAATTTTAAACCACAAAGCCTAAACCTCAAACCATAAACATTATGATTTGAGGTGTAGGGTTTATGGTTTTTTATATATTATTTATAATATAAATACATTATTCTAATAAGTATATTATTTTAATGAATATATTTTTTAAAAGTAATATATTTATATTATAAATAATATAATAAAAACCATAAAAATAATATATTTTTATTGATATATATATATGTAAATAATATATTTTATATTATTTATATATTAATATTATTTATAGTATTATCTTTTTCATAAAATAATTTGGTTGAACTAAATGGATTAGTTTATATAATTTAAATAAAATATATTGTTTCTATATTTTTTTATATATTATTCATAATATAAATATATTATTTTTAAAAAGCCTAACATATTCATAACATCAACATATAAAAATACCTTGAACCCTAAATTCTAAACTCTAAGATTTAGGGTTTAAGTTTGAGGGTTTAGGGTTTAAGTTTTTTATATATTATTAATAATATAAATGTATTATTTAAAAAACCCCAAAACTATCATAAAAATAATATATCATTTATAGTAAAAATATTATATTTATATTATTAATAATATATAAAAATAATTTATTTCATTTTTTATAAATTAATTTCATTTATAGTATTATTAATTTCATAAAATAATTTGAATTAATCCCAAGTAGTTCGAGATATATAATATTTCTAGTAAAATATTATATAATATCGAATTGGTTTGTAACACCCGTGTCTAGGGCCTAGGAGGTAGCCGGGTTGTTGTCCGAGTCGATTAGAATCTAATTAAAAATAAACCAACTTTAAATAATGACCTATTTGAGTCTTAATAATGAGGAAGGGACCAAGGTTGTAAATTACCCACATTTTAAATAAAGGAAGACAACTTTTCCATAAAAGTTGTCATCTTCCTCTTCATTTTCTCCTTTACCAATTCAAAACCCTCCCCCATTTTCAAACACTCCTAAACCCTAGTTACTATTCCATTAGCTTTGCTAGCCGATTTCTACACCAAATTGAAAGGTAAATATATTTTCTTAACCTCCTCCCTATCCTCTACCTATCTATTGTTTTAGATTTCAAAAACATTGAGTTTTGGGAATTAGGGTTCATGTGGAAATTTGGGGTTTTGATGAGGTTTTTCAAATTGTTTTGAGAAATTGTTTTGGGGTTATGTTAAATCATGATGAAGCTTGCAAAATATCTTAATTTGGTTGATGTTGGGTAAATTTTCGTAGTGGGTCTTTAGGGCAAATTTCAAAGTATGAAAAATTGGGTTTTTGAGAGGTTTAGTGTTGGAATTGAAGGGCTGATGGTCTACCTATGTTAGGAGGGTGATTTGGGATATTTTGGAAGTCATTTGGGTGCTTGGAATTGAGTATTTCAGCCATTGGTTGTGGGAGTCCGAAAATTTGGGTTTTGGAGATGCTATGTGGTTTGGAATTTGTGGAAATTGAGTTGTGTTTTGCAAAGTAGATTGATGGTTGAATTGGCTTTGAATTGAGAAGTAATGTATGGGTTTTGTTTGACTAGAAGCAAGAGGAAACGAGGAAGAGGCTTTGGGATCGAATCCGGAAAGTTGAAGGTGATTGCTTGTTTGGTCTTGGAGCTTGGAAGCTTAGGTGAGTGGTTGTTTGCTTTTAAAGATTTTAAAATAATTGGTTCGAGTATGGACTAGGTTGGGCTTGGTAGACCCACCTAGAGTTAGGATTAGGGTGGTAACCTAATCCTAAACTTGATCTAGAGCCTTTGGTTGAACTCATTATGTGGTTGTGTATGTCTCGTATAAATTGTGGTATGAATGTCTATGTATATTGCTTTATACATGTGGAATGAGATTGGACTTATGATTCTTGAGACATGCATAATGTTGATTGTTGGTGAGTACGTGCTAAGCACAAGGTTAATGAAGTGAGTAAGTATTGGCACTAGTAAACTTGGATACAAATGATCGATCATTAGGATGTTAGTGTGTACACATGAGTCTAAAGTCGCGCGTGGCCTTGGTGGCGTTGAGTCACCAAGGAGGAGTACGGGTTCGCCCGGAATTGTATTTAAATGTAGTCGGTGATGAGTGGAATCCCATCGACGGGGCGTGAGGATGAGTGGAATCCCCTCCGCGAGACCGGTGATGAGTGAAATCCCACCGTGAGGTAATGTGGTTGTTGGTCATGAGTTTCCAACATGTCTATCCGCGTATTCGGGTCTTAACTAGGTGCCAATGTTGTTTGATGTGTATATCAATGTGTTGAGGTTCATGGTTCTTATTGGGATACTTGTTTGTGATTACATGTATCATGGAAATTGAGCATATGATCATGGCATTATTATTGTCTATTGCTCATGCATTTTATCTTGTGGACCTTTGGTATGACTATGATACTTTGGCTAGATCGTGCTCGGACCCTGCAATGTTGAGGTTTGTTTTTAGAGCTTACCCTCACTAAGCATCATTGCTTACGCTCTCTTTGTTCAACATTGCAGATCCTTAGTTCGTGGGTTGCTTGGGCAAGTGGAGGGCCTCCAAGTGTGGTTTTTGGCTTGAGTTCATCAAGTATGGATCTTAATGTTAAACATGTAATAGTTGAGCAATGGGACATGTATGGTTTTGTTGGTTTGTTGTTGGATGTTTAGGAGCATGTATAGACTCCCTTATACCTTGCTTTTGTATGATTGTGTTGCCATGATGAATGCTAACCCATGCCTAAGTTGCCCTTTTGAATGTTAGTCCTATGCCTTAAGAGTTTATATGTGTGTTTGAATGATGGTTGTATGAGGGCATGGTTGTGTGGCACTGCCTAGTGTTAGATTCGTCTAAATCATTGTTGAAGCATGCCTAAACTCTTGGTTTGTCATTAGAAAGCATGTTAGTTTGAATGTTGAGGTTTGAGAGGGATTTAAGGGCCACTTGTGCTTTAAATCAGATCAAACCAGAGTTTTCGTAACAGGGGTATCGATACGGTTGGAACTGTATCGATACGGCCTTCTTAGTTCAAGCCCGCGTTTCGATACGCGAAGGGGCGTACCGATACTATTTTGGCAACTGGAGCCACTGTCCATTTCTGTATCGGTACGGGCCCTCACGTGTATCGATACGGTTCCCTTAGCGTTGACCGTGGGAAGTCAACAATTGGAGAGGGTATCGATACACTCCCAGGCGCATCGATACGGTCTCCACGGGTTGACTTTGACCAATTGACCTGGTC
Source organism: Hibiscus tridactylites (assembly GCA_958450335.1). Taxonomy (NCBI): domain Eukaryota; kingdom Viridiplantae; phylum Streptophyta; class Magnoliopsida; order Malvales; family Malvaceae; genus Hibiscus; species Hibiscus tridactylites. The sequence continues at coordinate 17,226,540 of OY288275.1, read as the reverse complement.
AAGGGGTATCGATACACCCCTTAGGTGTATCGATACCACCTGCAGTAAAGCTTAAAATTTGGCCGCAACATGATTGTTTGGGTTCGTTTAATTTGTTTCGTATATGTTATTCCGATGTATGATTACTTAGGGTTTAATATCCATCTAGGCAAGATTTAAAAGAAAAAAAAATAGGGTTGCTAACCGAGGGGGAATTTCTTAGGGGTTTCCACTCGGTTTTCCCCGTGTGACCCACTCGGACCGGTCATTCGGCCAGACCGGGACTAGAGGGTTACACTTGTTGGTATCAGAGCCTAAGGTTACCGAGACCTTGGGCAGATAAGTGAGGTAAGTTTAAGTTTTTAAATTGAATTGCACGGTGCTTGCTTGTTCTGCAAGAATGGTTGCTTATATGACAAGTATGCTGGTTGTTTTATTTTAAAGCACGTGTGTGTGGGTCCCATTGCTGCTATTACATTGGAAAAAATGATTTTTAAGTGAGGGAACATACTTGGACACTTGGAAGCCTTGCCTTGCTAACCCAGCTTGTGTGTTGTTGTTGTGGTTGTAGTTAATATCTGAGAGAGCAATGTCTAGACCGAGAGGTAGACCAAGGTTGGTTCGTCAGGAACCACGAGTTGTGGCTCCTGTTGAGCCGGTAGTTGGTGCGGGAGCTCACATAGAGGGACCGGGGGCCGCGGGAGTTGGCGCTCCTCCACCACCTCCACCACCACCACCTCCTCCACCTAGAGCTGGAGGAGAGGGACCTCAAGGTGGCCAAGGTGGCCAAGGTCCAGCTGGGGTTGATATGACTCCGCTAGTGCAAGCGATAGTGGGAGCGTTTCAGGCCGCAGTTGCGGGAGCTCAGGCTGTAGTTCAGCCTAGGTGTGATGATGCTAGTTTACCTTTGGAGAGGCTCCGTAGCTTAGGGGCCGAGGAATTTGGAGGATCTACTCCGGAGAGGTCGGAGTTATGGTTGGAAAAGACAGTTCGTATCTTGGCTCAGATGGGTTGTGCGGGCGCACGTAGATTGGGTTGTGTGATCTCACTGCTTCAGGGTGATGCCTACACCTGGTGGGTCACCATTATTGCCGGGGTTCCAGAGGCCGAGATAGATTGGGATTTCTTTGAGTTTGCTTTTAGAAAGAGGTACTTGGGACCGAGGTACTTGGATGAGAAGAAGCGAGAGTTTATGGCTCTTACTCAGGGGGATGCTTCTGTGACTGATTATGAGATCCGCTTTGTTCGCTTGAGTCAGTATGCCCCAGAGTTGGTTCCTACTGAAATGGAACGCTGCAACCGATTCCGATACGGATTGAATGAAGAGGTTAAGAGGTACACGTTGGCTTCTGACTACTCAGACTTTGATGTGTTGGTCGCGAGGGCCAAGGATTTGGAACATAGTTTGGGTTCAGCCAAACGAGCTGGTGGTTCTAGTTCTGGAAAGAGGCATAACCACTTTGATGGTAGAGATGCTAAGAGACACAGAGGTGGCGGACATCAGTTTGATCAGAGACGTGGCGGTGGCCACCAAGGTAGGGGCCATCAGGGCCATAGAGGAGGAGGGCGCTTGCTCGAGTGTGCTCAGTGTGGGAGACATCATACTGGAGAGTGCTGGGGTAACTTCCATGCTTGTTGGAATTGTGGTTCAAGGGACCACTTTAGGAGGGACTGTCCGCGTCAGGCAGCTCAGGCACCGAATATTGCTCAGGCTCCTGCGAGAGGTAATGATTTTCAGAGAGGCCGTGGGCGCGGTCGTGGCTACTTCCAGCCGAGGGTTGATGCACCTAGGGTAGATGCTCAGAGGAACCTTGCTCATGTTGTAGCTGTGCAGCTAGAGGCGGGAGGATCAGCGAGGGTCTATGCTCAGAGAGGGGCCGGGAACGACACCGATGTGATAGCAGGTAATTTTGAGTTACAGTCTATGTCTTTGCTTTCTTTGGTTGATTCGGGTTCTACGCATTCCTACATTCTGAGTGAGCATGCACAGAAGTTAGATATTCCTGTTGAGATTTTAGATGTAGGTATGCATGTTACGAGTTCTTTTGGTGAGACAATTGTGGTTAGACGTATGCATAGGAGGTGTCCACTGAAGATTCAGGGTCATGTGTTCTCAGTTGACATGATGGAACTTCCTTTCTATGGTTTTGATATTATTTTGGGTATGGACTGGTTGGTTGAGCATCGGGCTAATGTGGATTTTGAGACAAAGAGAATTTCCTTGAAACTTTCTGATGACTACGAGGTAGTGGTAGTGGGCGAGAACATTAAGTTCTTGTCTAATGTGGTGTCAGCTTTAGAGGCTCATAGGTTGATGGACTCAGGATGTGGGGCCTATTTAGCTTATGTTATGAATCCGGATATGAGTGAAGCTAGACCGAAGGATATCAGGACAGTGTGTGACTTTCCAGATGTGTTTCCTGAAGAGTTGCCGGGTTTGCCTCCTGACAGAGATGTTGAGTTTGTGATTGAGACAGTTTCAGGGTCTAGTCCAGTTTCGATAGCTCCGTATCGTATGGCTCCGAAAGAGCTGAAAGAATTGAAGAGTCAGTTGCAAGAATTATTAGACCGTGGTTTCATTAGGCCTAGTAGTTCTCCGTGGGGTGCTCTAGTGTTGTTTGTGAAAAAGAAAGATGGCAGCATGCGCATGTGTATTGACTATAGACAGTTGAATCTGTTGATTGTGAAGAACAAGTATCCGTTGCCTCGTATAGATGATTTGTTTGATCAGTTGAGAGGTGCTTCAGTATTCTCGAAGATAGATTTGAGATCCGGGTACTATCAGTTGAAGGTAAAAGAGTGTGATGTTCCGAAGACAGCTTTTAGGACTAGATATGGTCACTATGAGTTTCTTGTGATGCCATTTGGGCTCACGAATGCACCAGCAGCATTCATGGATATGATGAACAGAATTTTTAGGGACTATCTAGATCGTTTTGTAGTTGTCTTCATTGATGATATACTTGTGTACTCGAAGACAGAAGAAGAGCATGATGAGCACTTGAGACTTGTCTTACAGAGATTGTTGAGCAACCAGTTGTATGCGAAGCTTAGTAAATGTGAATTCTGGATTCGAGAGGTTGTATTTCTTGGCCATGTTGTTTCAGCCGAAGGCATCCGAGTTGATCCATCGAAGATTGAGGCTATCGTTGAGTGGAAACAACCTAAGTCCGTGACCGAGATTAGGAGTTTCCTAGGATTAGCCGGTTACTATAGGAGGTTTGTTGATGGATTTTCTAGAGTAGCGGCTCCTTTGACTAAATTGTTGCAAAAGGGAGTCAAGTTTGAATGGTCAGATGCAAGACAAAAGGCCTTTGAGAAGTTGAAAGAAGCTTTGACAAATGCTCCAGTGTTAGTGCAACCTGTTTTAGGTAAGGAGTTTGTGATTTACAGTGATGCTTCCTACGTAGGTTTAGGTTGTGTTTTGATGCAAGATAGGAGAGTTGTTGCTTATGCTTCTAGACAGTTGAAGATTCATGAGAAGAACTATCCTACTCATGACATAGAGCTAGCCGCAGTTGTATTTGCATTGAAAATTTGGCGTCACTATTTGTATGGTGAGAAGTGTATAGTTTACACCGATCACAAGAGCTTGAAGTACTTGATGACACAGAAAGAGTTGAACTTGAGACAGAGGAGATGGCTAGAGTTGTTAAAAGATTATGATTTGACCATCGAGTACCATCCGGGTAAAGCAAACGTAGTAGCCGATGCTTTGAGTAGAAAAGTGGTCGTTGAGCTGAGAGATATGTTTGCTAGATTGAGTGTGTCCGATGATGGTGGTTTGATCACCGAGTTGCAAGTGAAGCCTTCTTTGATTCAGTTGATTAGAGAGAAGCAGTTGCAAGACGCGAGCTTAGTTCCACATGTTCAGGACATAGCCGAAGGAAGACCGACTGAGTATAGTTTCAGTGGTGAGAGTTTGTTGTGCTTTAGAGATAGAGTTGTTGTACCGGAAGATGTTGAGCTGAGACGTCAGATTTTGAGTGAAGCACATTCGAGTCCCTTTTCTATGCATCCGGGTAGTACCAAGATGTACCGAGATTTGAAGAATGATTACTACTGGGTTGGTTTGAAGAGAGATGTAGCCGAGTATGTGAGCCGTTGCATGGTTTGTCAGCGAGTGAAGGCAGAACACCAGGTTCCTTCAAGTTTGCTACAGCCTTTGAAGATTCCGGAATGGAAATGGGAGAGGATCACCATGGATTTTTTATCGGGGTTGCCTTTGTCTCCTTCGAAGAAGAATTCAGTTTGGGTGATTGTTGATAGGTTCACTAAGTGTGCTCACTTCTTAGCAGTGAACACTACGGATTCCTTAGACAAGTTGGCAAACTTGTACATTCGTGAGATTGTGAGACTTCATGGAGTTCCGAAGTCTATAGTTTTAGATAGGGATCCTAGATTTACTTCGAGGTTCTGGAGTTGTTTGCATAGTGCTTTGGGTAGTCGTCTGCATTTCAACACATCTTATCATCCGCAGTCCGATGGGCAGTCAGAGCGAGTGATACAGATTCTAGAGGATATGCTTCGTTGTTGTGTGATTGATTTTCAGGGTTCTTGGGAGAAGCACTTACCGTTAGTTGAGTTTGCTTACAACAACAGTTATCAGTCTAGTATTCAGATGGCACCCTATGAGGCTTTGTATGGTAGACGATGTAGGACTCTGATTTGTTGGGCTGAGACAGGTCAGAGATTGTTACCTATGCCAGACTTGCTTAAAGGAACTACAGAAAAAGTGAAGTTGATTTGTGACCGTCTGAAAGCAGCTTCCGATCGTCAGAAGTCTTATGCGGATTTGAAAAGGAAAGAGATTGAGTACTCGGTGGGTGAGAAAGTGTTTCTGAAAGTATCTCCGTGGAAGAAGGTAATGAGATTTGGCCGTAAGGGCAAGTTGAGTCCGAGGTTCATTGGTCCGTATGAGATAGTTGAGCGGATTGGACCTGTAGCTTATCGCTTGAGGTTACCTTCTGAGTTAGAGAAGATCCACGATGTCTTTCATGTGTCTATGCTTAGGAGATATAGATCAGATCCTTCTCATGTGATGCCCGTTGAGGAAATAGAGTTGAATCCGGATTTGTCTTATAATGAAGAGCCCGTAGAGATACTTGCTTCTGATAGCAAGGTGTTGCGTGGCAAGACCATAGAGTTGGTCAAAGTGTTGTGGAGACATAGGGGTGTGGAAGAGGCCACGTGGGAGAGGAAAGCTGATATGGTCGAGCAATTTCCGTATTTGTTTCCACCAGGTAATTTCGGGGATGAAATTTCCTTAAGTGGTGGAGAGTTGTAACACCCGTGTCTAGGGCCTAGGAGGTAGCCGGGTTGTTGTCCGAGTCGATTAGAATCTAATTAAAAATAAACCAACTTTAAATAATGACCTATTTGAGTCTTAATAATGAGGGAGGGACCAAGGTTGTAAATTACCCACATTTTAAATAAAGGAAGACAACTTTTCCATAAAAGTTGTCATCTTCCTCTTCATTTTCTCCTTTACCAATTCAAAACCCTCCCCCATTTTCAAACACTCCTAAACCCTAGTTACTATTCCATTAGCTTTGCTAGCCGATTTCTACACCAAATTGAAAGGTAAATATATTTTCTTAACCTCCTCCCTATCCTCTACCTATCTATTGTTTTAGATTTCAAAAACATTGAGTTTTGGGAATTAGGGTTCATGTGGAAATTTGGGGTTTTGATGGGGTTTTTCAAATTGTTTTGAGAAATTGTTTTGGGGTTATGTTAAATCATGATGAAGCTTGCAACATATCTTAATTTGGTTGATGTTGGGTAAATTTTCGTAGTGGGTCTTTAGGGCAAATTTCAAAGTATGAAAAATTGGGTTTTTGAGAGGTTTAGTGTTGGAATTGAAGGGCTGATGGTCTACCTATGTTAGGAGGGTGATTTGGGATATTTTGGAAGTCATTTGGGTGCTTGGAATTGAGTATTTCAGCCCTTGGTTGTGGGAGTCCGAAAATTTGGGTTTTGGAGATGCTATGTGGTTTGGAATTTGTGGAAATTGAGTTGTGTTTTGCAAAGTAGATTGATGGTTGAATTGGCTTTGAATTGAGAAGTAATGTATGGGTTTTGTTTGACTAGAAGCAAGAGGAAACGAGGAAGAGGCTTTGGGATCGAATCCGGAAAGTTGAAGGTGATTGCTTGTTTGGTCTTGGAGCTTGGAAGCTTAGGTGAGTGGTTGTTTGCTTTTAAAGATTTTAAAATAATTGGTTCGAGTATGGACTAGGTTGGGCTCGGTAGACCCACCTAGAGTTAGGATTAGGGTGGTAACCTAATCCTAAACTTGATCTAGAGACTTTGGTTGAACTCATTATGTGGTTGTGTATGTCTCGTATAAATTGTGGTATGAATGTCTATGTATATTGCTTTATACATGTGGAATGAGATTTGACTTATGATGCTTGAGACATGCATAATGTTGATTGTTAGTGAGTACGTGCTAAGCACAAGGTTAATGAAGTGAGTAAATATTGGCACTAGTAAACTTGGATACAAATGATCGATCATTAGGATGATAGTGTGTACACATGAGTCTAAAGTCGCGCGTGGCCTTGGTGGCGTTGAGTCACCAAGGAGGAGTACGGGTTCGCCCGGAATTGTATTTAAATGTAGTCGGTGATGAGTGGAATCCCATCGACGGGGCGTGAGGATGAGTGGAATCCCCTCCGCGAGACCGGTGATGAGTGAAATCCCACCGTGAGGTAATGTGGTTGTTGGTCATGAGTTTCCAACATGTCTATCCGCGTATTCGGGTCTTAACTAGGTGCCAATGTTGTTTGATGTGTATATCAATGTGTTGAGGTTCATGGTTCTTATTGGGATACTTGTTTGTGATTACATGTATCATGGAAATTGAGCTTATGATCATGGCATTATTATTGTCTATTGCTCATGCATTTTATCTTGTGGACCTTTGGTATGACTATGATACTTTGGCTAGATCGTGCTCGGACCCTGCAATGTTGAGGTTTGTTTTTAGAGCTTACCCTCACTAAGCATCATTGCTTACGCTCTCTTTGTTCAACATTGCAGATCCTTAGTTCGTGGGTTGCTCGGGCAAGTGGAGGGCCTCCAAGTGTGGTTTTTGGCTTGAGTTAATCAAGTATGGATCTTAATGTTAAACATGTAATAGTTGAGCAATGGGACATGTATGGTTTTGTTGGTTTGTTGTTGGATGTTTAGGAGCATGTATAGACTCCCTTATACCTTGCTTTTGTATGATTGTGTTGCCATGATGAATGCTAACCCATGCCTAAGTTGCCCTTTTGAATGTTAGTCCTATGCCTTAAGAGTTTATATGTGTGTTTGAATGATGGTTGTATGAGGGCATGGTTGTGTGGCATTGCCTAGTGTTAGATTCGTCTAAATCATTGTTGAAGCATGCCTAAACTCTTGGTTTGTCATTAGAAAGCATGTTAGTTTGAATGTTGAGGTTTGAGAGGGATTTAAGGGCCACTTGTGCTTTAAATCAGAAGGAACTTGTAACTATAACGGTAAGGAATTACCCTAACTGAAGCATAGGAACCTGTAACGGTAAGGAATTACCCTATCCGAAACATAGGAACTTGTAACTGTAACGATAAGGAATTACCCTAGCCGAAGCATAGGAACCTGTAACTGTAACGGTAAGGAATTACCCTAGCTGAAGCATAGGAACCTGTAACGATAACGATAAGAAATTACCCTAGCCGAAGCATAAGAATTTGTAACTGTAACGGTAAGGAATTTCTCAAGCCTAAACATAGGAACCTGTAACTATTAATTAACATGTTCGTTATAGTACACAAGGAGAATTGGGTATTACCTCGACTCCGAGCTACGTAAGTCAGCCTTCAAAGATCCAATTGATCGCTCTCGAGCTGAACTTGACGTCCCTCATTATCTAACTTACCCCTATCGGACGAACGCTGGCGACCTCGAATTAGTGATCAGAACCATGAAAGGTGAGAGGGGTTTTGCTCATGTTTGTATGAGTAACCCGGTGGTGGTGGTCGTGCGATGAACTACCGGCGGAAACGACCAGAATCGCTGAAAAACTGAAGAGCAATTCTTTGCTTGTCGTCGAACTTCAAAACTATTCTCCATGGCGATCCGTGACCCAATGATTCGAGTGGCAGCTAAGGTTTTGATCGAGGCAAGGCGACAGTTGCGTCAGTGTGGGCGGTGACGGCCACAGGCCGACGCTGAGAGAGATCAAAGGGTGAACGTTGGGATTTGGTAGTAGACTCTTCTGGAATTTTATATCTTGAAAGTTTAGATTTAATACTTTCCTCTCCGTAAGTGAAAAGTTTGTTGATATTTTAATCTGGGGTTAAACCCCCAAATTTTTAATTCAAGGTATTTTTCACTTCAGCACTTGACAAGGATGAGCATTTGGCTTGAACGATTAAGGCACAAGCTTGAACATCCAAGGGTTATAGGTTCAAACCCCTATAGATTTAATCTGTTACTTTTTTTATTTTTTATTCATTTCATTTTTTAAATTTAGGGGTGTTACACTTATAGGGAAGGAGAAAAAAAATAGGTTTAGTCTTTGATGTGGTATACTGATTTTCTTAGTACCGTCATTTTTTTACAATGACAACTGCATTTTATTAATAACCATGGAAAATATATCAAATACAATGCATTTAAAATGGAGAATAATGAGATCTAGTCCATCAAAATCTCATACAAAACCCTAAGATACAAAGAAAAGTAAATACTTCCATAGATATTAGCATACCGACAAAATTCAGAAGTCTTCCTGAATCTCCTTGTCTCTATCCAAACGAGACATTTTACCAAGTGAAAAAAAAGTGGTGAGCGAACCAAACTATTAGGCAGATTACTTCGCTACCCAGGTGTAACACCCGGGTTTAGGGGTCGGGTGAAAATAATATTTTAATATTATTTTGGGTTCGGTTTTACAATCTAGATAATAAAATATTTTCGCGGGCCTCGGGTTTTCAAAATATTTACAACTATGTTGGGCCTATCTCTTGGGTCCAAAATCCATGGACTTTAAGAGATATGAGTTTTGGACTTTCATTAAGGGCATAGTGGTAAACATCATTTTTGGGTGAATTTAAAATAAAGCAAAAGATGAGCATGTGCTCATCTTCATCCTCCTCCCCATTTTCCATTTCCAACGTGAGAAGAGGACTTCTCTTCACCTCACCCTTCCACCTCCTTTCTTCCTCATCCTTTGAGCTTTTTGAAAGGTAAATATAGTTTTGACTTGTCCTTGCTATCCTCTACATTTTAGTATTTTTAGATTTCACTAAAACCATGTATTTTACATTTGGGGTTTTCAAAGTTTTAAGCTAAAGGTTCAAGCTTTATAGGTTTTTACTAAAACTTTTGATTTGTTATTGTTAGATATGATATCTATGAATCAAATGGTCCAATATATATAATTTTTAGAGGGTTTTAAATGAATTCCCGAATTTGGGTATAAATGGGGTTTTTGGAGGGTTTTGAGTGAATTTTGGGGGTTGTTTTAGGTGGAAATTGATAGCCCAATGGTAGATCTATGGTTAGGGGTTGATTTGGGATCATTTGTCGGTGCAATGGGTGTTGGAAACATGGATTTTGGAAGGGGTATGTGGGCTGTCCGAGACTTCAAAATATGGGGTTTGTTCATGGTTTGCAACATTGTAAATTGTATTTGAATTGTATTCCGGGTTGGTATTTTGATGTTGGGCTGATTTGGAATTGTTTGAAATGTGTTTGAGGTTGTTTAGAAGCGGAAATTCGTGTTGGAGAAGCGTCGGGAAGAAATCCGGAAATTTGAGGGAGGTTGCTTGATTGGCTTGGATCTTGGAAGCTTAGGTGAGTGGTTAAATATTTTTAAAATGGTTTTGAGTATTTGGTTCAAGCATGTGAACCTAGGTTGGGCTTGGTAAACCCACCTAGAGTTGGGATTAGAGTGGTAGTCTAATCCCAAGCTTGATTAGAGACTTTGGTTGCACTCTTTAATGGTTGTATATGCCTCGTGTTAAATTGTGACGGTGTTGATTTTGTATATGTTGTATACATGTATGTTGAGGCATGTTTGATGCATTGTTATATACATGTTGATGATAGATATGATATGGTTATACACATGTGTAAAATATTATGTGCTATGGGTGTTAATGATATACATGTAGTGCTGACATGTGAAATGATATTATGAGGTGATTGTATGATCCGAGGATCATGGTGAGTACATGCTAGGCATGGAAATGTGGTTGTGCATGACGGTAAGTCATGGTGAGTACGTGCTAAGCACGGAAGTTGTTATGAAAGGATATTGTGAAAGTTTAATGAAATGTGTAGTATTGGCACTAGTATGCTTGGGTACAAATGATCGATCATTAGGATGTTTAGTGTGCACACGTGAGTCCAAATGCGTGCGTGGTCTTGATGATGGTAGTCATCAAGATGGAGTACGGGTTCGCTCGGAAATCTTCTTATATGTATTAGTCGGTGATGAGTGGAATCCCATCGACGAGCGTGAGGATGAGTGGAATCCCCTCCGCGTGAAATGAGGCGTGAGGATGAGTGGAATCCCCTCCGCGTGAACGGTGATGAGTGTAATCCCACCGTCAGGTAATGGTTGAGTTGTTGGATGTGAGTTCCAACGGTTATCCGCGTATTCGAGTCATAGCTAGGTGCCAATACAGATTGTAGTTTATGTTGCCAATATATGGTTAATTGTGAGCCAATGTGATTTGGAATGTGTTGCTGACATGGTTTAATATATGTGATTTCATATGTTGTGAGTTTAAACATGTTGAGCATGACATGATATTGAATCTACGTTCATGCATCATATATAATTATGGCTCGTGTGGATCAGAGGTAAGATCATGCATTTTATCTTGGTTGTAGCTTGTGCTTGGACCCTGCATTGTCGAAGGTTTGTTTTATGAGCTTACCCTCACTAAGCTTTCATGCTTACGCTCTCTTTTGTTCGACAATGCAGATCAATGGCTTGTGGGTGGCAAGGGCAAGGAAAGGCCTCCAAGTGTTGCTTACGGTTAGCTCAAGTATGATAGTTAAATTTAAAGATTGTAATAGTAAAGCAATGGGATAGGTGTCGTGTTATGATGCTTTTGGAATATATTGTTGTTGTTGTGGTTTAGTAGCATGCTAAACTCCTCGTATGTGTTTGTTAATTTGGCTTATGGGATGTATGCCTTGCTTGAAACCATGTTAGTATTTTGCTATCTAGAATTGTCTAAGTGTTGGCTATGTTGAAGCTTAACACCTTTAATGTTATGCATGGATGAATGATTTTGTGATGTTGTGCCTTAGTGTCAATCTTGTTATGATGATGTTCAAGCATGCTTGTATGTTGGTTTGCCTTAGGATTATTTGTTAGAGTGTTGTTAGAGGTTTTGGTGGTGTTTTGGGGCACCCTTGTGCCTTAAAACAACTAAAACCAGTCTGCAGACAGGGGGCGTTTCGAAACGGGCTACCCTGTTTCGATACGGTCCCTTTGTTTTTGGCCGAGCGTTTCGAAACGGATAGGGGCTGTTTCGGTACACTTTTGCTACAGGAATTTTGAGAAATTGGCGAGATGAAGGTGTTCCGAAACGGGTCTATGGTGTTTCGAAACGGTCACTTCTCGTTGACCACGAGAAGTTGGCCGTTAGGGTCGTTTCGATACGGGTCACCCCTGTTTCGAAACGGTCACCCTATGGTTGACCCTGGCCTGTTGACTAAGTCAAGGCGTTTCGGAACACCCTAAGGGCGTTTCGAAACGGCCTGCTGTAAAGGGCTAAAATGAGTTGTTTAATGTATTGGCTGATTGGAGTATGTTACATTATTTATATTTTCCGCTGCTGTGCTTCACATAGGATTTAATTATGCATTTAGGGAAGATTAAAATAAAAAGAAATTTTCTGGGTCGTTAACCGAGGAGGAACCTTAACGGGTTTCACTTCGGTTTTCCCCGTGTAGCCCACTCGGACCGGTCAAGCGTCCGGACCGGGACGAGGGGGTTACACCAGGTCTGATTACATTAGCAAACAAACATCAACCGAGTGGGGATATATCTTTGTATGACCACCGGCAGAATCAAAATCAGAAACTAGCACTGTAAAGTTTTTTGTACGAGCACCAAACGATCGCTAAGGTATGCTAAAATCATGCAAAAATGACAGATGAAACGAACTACAAAAATAAAGAAAAGCGTACTACAAGGATATAGAAAACACATGCCACAAGGACATAGATTCTTATTAAAAATATATTAAAAAAACAAAAAAAAGACATAAAAATAATGAACCTAGAACTGGTTGTCAGCCACCGGCAAGAAAACCAATATGAAAGGCTGCAGCGCTTGGGGAAATCCTAAGAAAAACCAAAGAGAAAACCTTTAGCCTGAATAAAAGGTTAATTAGGAGCGTCAATTTTTTAAATTCAAGAAATAATCTCTAAGTAGTGATATCTAATTAAATTTTGTCCTATCCATGATGTGGATGAATCAAAACATCTTAAATAAGTGATTTTTTAAATGTTTAACAAATGATCATGGGTGAAGTAATGACAAATTTGAGTATGAACGAAGGTTGAGTCTACAATGGACGACGCACATCGTTGAACACCATCAATTTTTTAATGACTTTTAAATAATTATCAAAAAAATTCAAGGCTCGACATACAATTATATATTTCAAAATGAAATTAGAAGAAATTATTTAATGAAACATTCTCACAGTCTTATCCAAGGTCTTGCAAAATTAAATAAAGTCATATCATCTTTATTTTCCATATAATATTTTCTTAAAAATTAAAATTTACAAATCATCATTTTCTTCCTCATACCTCATATATTTATTCTAATGTGTTAATGAATGAAATCCTTACAATAAAAAACGCAGCCAAAAAAATTTAACAAGGCAATCAAAAGAGACAACAATAAAACTTCAAAACTGTTCTCCACGGCGATCGGTGACCCAACGATGCTAGTAGCAGATAAGGATTTGATCGGGGCAAGGCGACGGTTGTGTCGTTTGTGGGCGGTGACGGCCACGGGCCGACGGTGAGGGAGATCGAAGGGTGACCGGTGGGAGTTGGTAGGAGACTCTTCTGGAATTTTAGATCTTGAAAGTTCAAATTCGATACATTCCTCTCTGTAGGTGAAAAGTATGTTGATATTTTAATCTGGAGTTAAATCCCCAAATTTTTAATTCAAAGTATTTTTCACTTCAGCACTTAATAAGGATGAACATTTGGCTCGAACAGTTAAAGCATAAGCATGGCCATCCAAGGGTCATAGGTTAAAACCCCTATTGCTGTAATCTCTTCCTTTTTTATTTTTATCATTTCATTTTTTAACTTTAGGGGTGTTACATTTATAGGAAAGGAGATAAAAAAATAGGTTTGGTCTTAGATGTGGTATACTGATTTTATTAGGAGCGTCAATTTTTTTTGACAATACCAACTGAATTTTATTAATAACCATGGAAAATATATCAAATACAATGCATTTAGAATGGAGAATAATGAGATCTAGTCCATCAAATACAATGCATTTAGAATGGAGAATAATGACAACTGAATTTTATTAATAACCATGGTTTAATGAACCATTCTAACAATCTTATCCAAGGTCTTGCAAAATTAAATAAAGCCACATCATCTTTATTTTCCACATAATATTTTCTTATAAATTAAAATTTTCAAATCATCATCTTCTTCCTCATACCTCATATATTTATTCTAATGTGTTAATGAATGAAATCCTTACAATAAAAAAAAGCACCCAAAACATTTAACATGCCAATCAAAAGAGACAACAATAAAATTATTATTAATAAAATTACTACATTTCAATCTCAACCAATCTTCGATAAAATCATTGCATTCATCCCAATCGTCTGATTTGAACATCATTTGTTCCGTTATAATTAACAGCATCCGCCTGCTGCCTAGTGTTTGTAGCAAACAAATCAATCCCCCTCCATCATTCTTGAACCAGTTGTGCATCATCACATGATTTTCTTCTCTAGTTGCTTTTCCACAAGATGACCTTCTGCCCTTTCTCTTCTGTATCAACTGTAGGAAGTTCAAAAAATGATTGGGGATTAATATAGTGAATTTATCGAAGATTGGGTTCAGACTGGAATATAATAATAATAATAATAATAATAATAATAATAATAATAATAATAATAATAATAATAATAATAATACATGATAACAACAACAACAACAACAATAATAATAATAACAATAATAATAACAACAACAACAACAGTATAGCATTGGTAATAATAAGGCTAACAAGATAGGTAATATAATCTAGTAGTAATATTTAAGATTTTTCAAATGAATAATAACATAATACTAATGACTATATATGATAATAAATATTATAATACTAAAAATATATATTTTGTTTGTTTGTTTTTTAGTTTTTTAATCATATGGTATGTAATTAATTAAAATCGAAGCCCATTATTATGAAAAAATAAAAACGGGTCAACAGTCCGAACAAAGTTAGTGATTACAACGTGTTTTGGCAGTTTCAAACTGTATCGATACAGTTTAGCCTATATCGAAACGTGTACCTTGAAAACCCTGGTTTGGCTACTTAAAAACGTTTCAAACCTTGCCAAAACCATTTCAAACATCCTCAAACTTATTTTCAAGTTGTTTGGACTTAAAGGTATTTTTGAAATCTTTTCAATTTAGTCCAAAACTATTTTTCAATTATTATATCAAAACATCAGTTCTAAACACCGAGATACTTCCCTAAATCATCCACCTCCATGAAACCAAAACCACCACTAATGTTTTGTCGTGTCTCAACAGAAAGATTCTTAGAAAGAAAATTGTGGTCTTAGCAACACTTACTTTGTGACCTGATACCTGACAAAATTTCTCAAATACCGAGCGCACAACTGTCATATGATCAATAAATGCTTCAACAAATAAAATCACGACGTCTGCAAAAAATAAATGAGAGATAGCCGTCCCACTCATAGTAACCCAGAACGGTGACCAACGACCCTGATCAATAGCTGCTTGAACACCTTGAGCCGGTCTCTCCATGCATTATACAAACAGATACGACGACAATGGATCGCCCTACTTAATTTCGCGGGAAGGTTTAATCACATCAGTCATGGAGCCATTCCACATCTGTCAATGATTGGGGATTAATATAGTGGATTTATCGAAGATTAGGTTGAGACTGGAATACAATAATTTTATTAATAATAATTTTATTCTTGTTTTTTATTCGTGTATTAAGTTTTTTGGGTGTTTTTTTTTATTTTAACGATTTTATTCATTATCATATTAGGTACGAGGAAGAAGATAATGTTTTGTGAATTTTAATTTATAAGAAAATATTATGTGGAAATAGAGATAATGTGTCTTTATTTAATTGGGTAGGACCTTGGATGAGATTGTGAGAATGGTTAATGGAGTAATTTCTTCTAATCTTATTTTGAAATATAATTAATTGCATGTTTAGTCTTTGAGTTTTTAATAATTATTTAAAAGAGATTAACGGTGTTGAGCGATGTATTGTGTCGGTAGTGTTCAACGGTGTGCGTCACCCGTTTTAGAATTTTCCATGAATCTATAAGTCGCCACCTAATTAACCCTGAAGCCAACTTAGTGAAAAATTATATATGCATGTATGTATAAACATCTTTTATTAAATTCGGTGGTATGAGTTAAAAGAGCGGCATCATAATTGTTCCCCAAAAAATATCCTAAAATTTTCATTTTTTTCAAATATTCCATATCCTTATTCTTTAAATACATCCGCAATTCGCTTTGTCGTTGCAAAATAATTTTTAGTTTAAAAAATAAAAAAACTCAACCACAAAAAATGAAAAAGTAATTGTCCAATTAGGAGCAACCCGCTGAGCTATGATGGACCCAAGTGGCAACGGCTTGTTATCCTTCCACCGCCAAGAAAGGGAAGTTGTCGCTGCTCTGTGAAACCAGCCTCACGCTGTGCCTTCCTCTCTAGGAATCACGAAACCCAGGCTTCCGCACGAGTTTCATGACTCAACTCCTAGCTTGGAATGGGCATGCCGTGATCAAGACCAAATGTGCCCAACTCAGCAAATTAAACCAATGTCCAACCACACTATTGCCCCCACTTGGGTTACAAGCAGACGTGACTCCACTCGGCGGGCAGTTTGCCTCTTGGCTTTGTATTTAAACAACAAGTACTTCATTTATAATAGCGATGTGGGATATATTTCTTCAATTCAGACACATCATGCCTGGTGGTGAGTTGAGGTGTTAAAATCACCGTTCTACTCAACAATTGTTGATTGTCGAAGATCAAGTATATTTGTCTGAATAATAAACCTACGGATTACCTGGTATAAATGTAAGAAACTGATCTCAACAGAGCCTTCTTTTAGCCACCACCATCACACAATATTGCTTTGCTTTCGTTGTTTATGTTTAGACTAAAGTTCTTCATAGTAGCAGGCTTTGATCAGATGCATTGCCATGAAAATTGATTCAAAAGGGTCCAGTGAATGCTTATATAAAAAAATGTAAATTGGTTCAAGCCAAGTAAAAACTACTCGAGTGTATAAAATTAATTCTCTGCCATTTCTTGCTTGATCATTATAGGAAAAGCTGTACTTTCATTTTTGCTGCAATGCATGAAACACAACAGAGATTGCCTGGTGTTCTTCAATGAAGTTCTTCTAACAAGCGCGGGTCGCCAAGCTTGTAGACATTGCATCGATCCATTGGTGCAGTAGAAAACAACATTTGGAATATGCTCAACTTTCCAATGATCTGCTCCTTTATTAGGCACCAACCTACGAGCAAAGCTATTCGACATGTTATGGAAATCCAGATGTTTAAGTCCATTCAAACCAGAAATGGTCCATGGCAGCTCCTGCAAGCACGGACTGGGACCCATCCATAGCCATTCGAGACAAGGGACTGCTCCTTCATCTATTGTCAATCTGTTCAGTCCATTCAACATCCGAAGAGCTAGTTCTTTGAGTCTCTGAAAGTATCCCTTTTCGAAATGCAGCTGAGCTCCATCATATCCATTTGTCAGCTGAAACTTCAATAGATTAGGCAAAACTCCAAGGATTTTAAGCGAATCATCGGATATTCTAGACCAGTGTAAGCCAATTCTATCCAGGTTCTGCAGTTTGGAAACCCAGTTTGGCACCTTGGGTAACCGTCCTCAAAGGCATAGACTAGGACAAGACATGGATTGCAATTGAAGGAAGTCTTCACCTTTAGCCGAAATGGCCAAAGATTGAAGGTTGTTCATTTGCTCTATAGCAGTACAAAGAGCAGCCCCATGTTTTGGTTTTATCCTAGAAATTCCCAGTTTCTTCAACTGTTTCAACCTTGCCAACTCGATCAAAAAATCGTCCCCTTCGAATGTTTCCAAGCATACACTAAACAGCTTCTCCAGAGACTGTAAGTTGGCAAAACTGTTCCTTCGACTATAGAAATTCGAGTTTCCATCATAAATTGTATAGTAAGCTGCGAGATATCGTAGATTATGCAACTTGTTCATCTCGGCCGGTAGCTCGTGTAGTAGAGAACGTTTTAGATCCAAAGTACCATTCATTTATTTACAAAAATGCCGTACATTTGTTTTTACTTTACTGTCTATGCTCTTTTAACTCTTCTTTCATCTTCATTCTTTTCTTTTTTTTTTAAATGTTAACTAGACATGCATGTAATCCACCTATGAAAGGTTGAAAAATTTTGAATTTTGTTTTTACCAACGTCGTTTTGGTGCGGTTGCATAGAATTCTAATTTACGCCAAAACAATGTTGTTTTGTTGTAGGGGTTTGAATACAAGACCTCCAAATAAAAAGGCTAAACCATAACCACTAAACCAACTTGAAATTATATAATATAAATATATTATTTTTAAAAACCCTTCAACCCAAAATATTTATAAAAATAATATATCATTTATAGAAAAAATAATATATTTATATAATTAGTAATATATAAAAATAATATATTATATATTTTTATATATTAATTTCATTTATAGTATTATTAATTTCATAAAATAATTTGAATTAATCCCAAGTAGTTCGAGATATATAATATTTCTAGTAAAATATTATATAATATCGAATTGGTTCAGTGGTTAAGGTTTATTTGAAGGTCCTGGGTTTAAACCCCTCCAAGCGCATGGTTTAAATATTTTTCCTCCAGCAAAACGACGTCGTTTTGACTTAATGAAGGTGTTAAGAGTCAACGACGCAGTGATATTTTCGAGTCACATAAACTAAAGTTCAGTGGTATTTTCGAGTCAACGGTCATAGTTGAGTGGTATGTGATGTAGTTTACCCTTAATATTATTGATACTTTTACTCTATTTTTTTATTTTTATTTTTTTAGTTTGTGTTTATGAGATTTGATATATAACATGTTTATATATTTCAGATTTGATAATTTTTTTGTTTCTTTGGTTTTGAAGTTAGAAATTGGATGTGTTTTGAGCTTAGTGAAGTTTGTGTTTTCAAGTCTATTTTATGATTTTATAGTGTTTAATTCGTTTTAGATATTTGATTTTTGAATTGTTTTGTTTGTTATTGGGTTGGATCACATCGGGGACGAGTTTACACTTTCTATCCTTACCCCTTTTGGTTCCCCCACTTATAAAAAAGTAGGTTTAGGGTCTAAAGTTAGGGATTGTGGCTAAGATTTAGGGGATTTCAAGTATGATGTATTTTTAGGGTGTATGGTTTAGAATTTAGGGTTCGAGTTTAGAATTTAATTTTTAGTGTTTTTAGTGTGAGGAATAAAAATGGGCATACTTAGGGTATGTAACCCCCTAAACCCGACCCAAGGGTTATGGGCCGAATCTAGGAAGTTAGATTGAAAACGTGTCCCTCAAGTAATTTAAAAAACGGTGTCGTTTAACATTAAAATCCATATTTTTGAAAACGCAATCGTATAGATAAAGTAATCTAAAATAAAGTAACAAAATATCCATTTAAAAATTCTCATGCATGCTAAAACAGTTAAAAATCCCAAATAAATGTATAAGTAACCGAAATTATATAAATCCCAAAATAATAACTAAAATAAAATAACTTTATAAATTCGAAATGTCCATACTGAAAACTGAAATAAATATGATAAATTGTGGTCCTCCTAGTACCGAACTCCTATGTCTGAGAATCTGAAACAAGAACTAAGGGGGAGTCAGCTATTAAGCTCAGTGTGTCTCTAAGGTGCATCAGACAGAAAATCACAGGAATCATACAATCAACATAGTCATTTCAACATTCAATCGAATATACAGATATGCAAAGCACGATACACCTAAGTCTATGTCATGAACCCATCTACATCACCGTCCGAAGAGTAAGGTTCCCCAGAACCACTCTCTACATCGTCACCATCCGAAGTGGAACTCAGCCCGAAGGGTGGAACCACTGATCCGAAGCGGAATTCAACCCGAAGGATGAAACCACTGAACTTCCTCCGTACAAATCCCACCCGAATGATATGATATGAATATTCCGATCTTAATCCGAATGCAACATCATTAGTCCGAAAATGCATGAGCATTTAGTCCGAAAATGCATGAGCATTTAGTCCGAAAATGCATGAGCATTTAGTCCGATAATTAACTATTCATAATCCAATGTATGATGTTTAACAGAATGACATACAACATATCATATAGCCCAGATCACAACATATCACATAGTCCAGATCACAACATATCACATAGTCCAGATCACAACATATCACATAGTCCAGATCACACATATCACATAGTCCAGATCACAACATATTTTATAGTCAACCATCACATAGCAACAACATATTTCACAATCAAACATCACACAACATCAACACATATAATGTAGCACAAGCAGAGAACACACCTTAATCAGCTAACAGCTCAACGTCGAGAGTGACGACTCCCACGCTTAGATCTAGAAGCAGGCGAAACAGGATCGACACCTACAAGGGTTCACTAAGTCAAAATTCTCTACTACTATGCCACAATATACTAATAAAAATTTATTTAAATTCTCATACGTGCAGAACTTGAAGGTTGAGACGCAGGAGGTCGACCAGGCGGAGGAGGTGGAAGAATCTCGGTGTCCAAATCTATGTCACCTGAACGCAAACGAAATCCGTTTTCAGAAACTAATTAACATTTCTTTTTAATTAAGCATAAAATTGAATAAAAAGGCCAAAAACAGTTGTTCGGGATCGAATTTAGAAAAACGGGTTGCGAATATGGAACCGGAACGTCGAAAAACGTAAAGTTGACTTTCGGCCCAAAAAGTCAATGCTGACGTCATCATGGTCAATGATGACGTCATCGCTGACGTCAGCCTGCTTGCATCAGCAATGTCATCAGCGGATGACATCACTGCTGATGTCACCCGGTCCAGTTCGATTTTGAGGGTTCAGCCCGGTTCAGTTTCATAATTCCGGTTCGGTTCGATTCTCAAAATCCCCAATTTCCAGATCAATCCAAAAACCCTAATTCCAAATTAACTTTCCCCAAATCAAAATAACCCAACACTAATATCAACACAACCCCAACCGGCGGCGGCAACAACCAACAACTGGCGGCTGCGGCCGTTCAACATGACGACAGCGGCGGCCCAACACTCTAACGCCGACGGCGACCGAACTACTCCAATCTCAACCGAAGAAACAAAGTCGTGAACTATGGCTTACCAACCGGAAAGGAGGAGGCAAACGGTGAGAACGGCGGCACGAGACAGATTTTGAACTGTTTAAACCGTTTCCGGTGAAGGACGGCGGAGCAAGGAGAGTTGAGGGTTGGGCTTTGGTCGCACGATCGCGGTGAGCACACCGACGGTCACAAAACGGTAAACGGACGGCGGTCGAGTCCTCACCGGAGCGTGAACGGAAAAACGAAGGGTGGGGGTTTGTTGGTTCTCGAACGAAACTAAGGGAGAGAGGGAAAGAGGTTTTTTTTTTGCGGCTGAACCAAAACAAATAAGTCAAAATAGGGCTTTACCCTAAATAATGGGTAATTACACAACAGGTCGCTATATTTTCATAAACTTTACGGATTGGATCTTGAGTTTTACAACCTAAGCAATTTGGTCACTAAAATTTCGGAATTCCTCAATTTAACCCCTAAAATTCATTTAGGTTTTCTGATTCTAATTTCCAAAATTAGGGTTTTAATTTGGGGATTTAAAATATTAGGGATTTTAATTTTTTTGGGAAATTTTTGGGGTGTTACAGGGTAGGGACAAAGAATTTTTGTTCACAAACTTTGGGACAAAAAGCATCTACCCCTTCTCAGTGCTTCTTTCTATGCACCACACAAAAAAACACTAAAAGATAAATTCTAACCCCTAACCCTTAATTTTAAATCCTGAACCTTAAACCTTAAAAATTACACTCTACCGCAAATTTCCTAAATCTTAGTCATAAACCCTAGCCTTAAACCTTAAATCACAAACCATAATCCTAATTTTTAGTGTGGGGTATAAATAGAAGCACCAAAAAATTGAGAATTTCTATTATAAATTTGGACACGAATGTTTGAGTTCTGAATCTCAAAAGTCGTTTTTTAAACATGACTACATGAAACATTTTAGGGTAAACTACCTAGGTGACCACACAACTATTGGGTCTGACCTGTTTTGACCATCAAACAACAAAAATTTAAAATTCGACCACCCAACTAGTTAAATAGACCTATTTTGACCACCGACAGTTAAAATCTAACAGAGAGGTGACATGGCAGACTGTCAGTTAAAGAAAATTTGTATAGTTACATATTTGGTCCCTATTAATTACTTATTATATCAATTTGGTCCTAATTTTAATTTAATTTAATATATATATATATATATATCAATATATATAAATAAAAGTGTATTGCTTTTATTGTTTAGATAATATTTATATAATATAAATATATATTTTAAAAAACTTCAAATATTCATTAAAATAATATATTTATATTATAAATAATATATATAAACTCTAAACCCTAAATCCTAAATTTTAAACCACAAAGCCTAAACCTCAAACCATAAACATTATGATTTGAGGTGTAGGGTTTATGGTTTTTTATATATTATTTATAATATAAATACATTATTCTAATAAGTATATTATTTTAATGAATATATTTTTTAAAAGTAATATATTTATATTATAAATAATATAATAAAAACCATAAAAATAATATATTTTTATTGATATATATATATGTAAATAATATATTTTATATTATTTATATATTAATATTATTTATAGTATTATCTTTTTCATAAAATAATTTGGTTGAACTAAATGGATTAGTTTATATAATTTAAATAAAATATATTGTTTCTATATTTTTTTATATATTATTCATAATATAAATATATTATTTTTAAAAAGCCTAACATATTCATAACATCAACATATAAAAATACCTTGAACCCTAAATTCTAAACTCTAAGATTTAGGGTTTAAGTTTGAGGGTTTAGGGTTTTTGGGTTAATAGTTTAGGGTTTAAGTTTTTTATATATTATTAATAATATAAATGTATTATTTAAAAAACCCCAAAACTATCATAAAAATAATATATCATTTATAGTAAAAATATTATATTTATATTATTAATAATATATAAAAATAATTTATTTCATTTTTTATAAATTAATTTCATTTATAGTATTATTAATTTCATAAAATAATTTGAATTAATCCCAAGTAGTTCGAGATATATAATATTTCTAGTAAAATATTATATAATATCGAATTGGTTTGTAACACCCGTGTCTAGGGCCTAGGAGGTAGCCGGGTTGTTGTCCGAGTCGATTAGAATCTAATTAAAAATAAACCAACTTTAAATAATGACCTATTTGAGTCTTAATAATGAGGAAGGGACCAAGGTTGTAAATTACCCACATTTTAAATAAAGGAAGACAACTTTTCCATAAAAGTTGTCATCTTCCTCTTCATTTTCTCCTTTACCAATTCAAAACCCTCCCCCATTTTCAAACACTCCTAAACCCTAGTTACTATTCCATTAGCTTTGCTAGCCGATTTCTACACCAAATTGAAAGGTAAATATATTTTCTTAACCTCCTCCCTATCCTCTACCTATCTATTGTTTTAGATTTCAAAAACATTGAGTTTTGGGAATTAGGGTTCATGTGGAAATTTGGGGTTTTGATGAGGTTTTTCAAATTGTTTTGAGAAATTGTTTTGGGGTTATGTTAAATCATGATGAAGCTTGCAAAATATCTTAATTTGGTTGATGTTGGGTAAATTTTCGTAGTGGGTCTTTAGGGCAAATTTCAAAGTATGAAAAATTGGGTTTTTGAGAGGTTTAGTGTTGGAATTGAAGGGCTGATGGTCTACCTATGTTAGGAGGGTGATTTGGGATATTTTGGAAGTCATTTGGGTGCTTGGAATTGAGTATTTCAGCCATTGGTTGTGGGAGTCCGAAAATTTGGGTTTTGGAGATGCTATGTGGTTTGGAATTTGTGGAAATTGAGTTGTGTTTTGCAAAGTAGATTGATGGTTGAATTGGCTTTGAATTGAGAAGTAATGTATGGGTTTTGTTTGACTAGAAGCAAGAGGAAACGAGGAAGAGGCTTTGGGATCGAATCCGGAAAGTTGAAGGTGATTGCTTGTTTGGTCTTGGAGCTTGGAAGCTTAGGTGAGTGGTTGTTTGCTTTTAAAGATTTTAAAATAATTGGTTCGAGTATGGACTAGGTTGGGCTTGGTAGACCCACCTAGAGTTAGGATTAGGGTGGTAACCTAATCCTAAACTTGATCTAGAGCCTTTGGTTGAACTCATTATGTGGTTGTGTATGTCTCGTATAAATTGTGGTATGAATGTCTATGTATATTGCTTTATACATGTGGAATGAGATTGGACTTATGATTCTTGAGACATGCATAATGTTGATTGTTGGTGAGTACGTGCTAAGCACAAGGTTAATGAAGTGAGTAAGTATTGGCACTAGTAAACTTGGATACAAATGATCGATCATTAGGATGTTAGTGTGTACACATGAGTCTAAAGTCGCGCGTGGCCTTGGTGGCGTTGAGTCACCAAGGAGGAGTACGGGTTCGCCCGGAATTGTATTTAAATGTAGTCGGTGATGAGTGGAATCCCATCGACGGGGCGTGAGGATGAGTGGAATCCCCTCCGCGAGACCGGTGATGAGTGAAATCCCACCGTGAGGTAATGTGGTTGTTGGTCATGAGTTTCCAACATGTCTATCCGCGTATTCGGGTCTTAACTAGGTGCCAATGTTGTTTGATGTGTATATCAATGTGTTGAGGTTCATGGTTCTTATTGGGATACTTGTTTGTGATTACATGTATCATGGAAATTGAGCTTATGATCATGGCATTATTATTGTCTATTGCTCATGCATTTTATCTTGTGGACCTTTGGTATGACTATGATACTTTGGCTAGATCGTGCTCGGACCCTGCAATGTTGAGGTTTGTTTTTAGAGCTTACCCTCACTAAGCATCATTACTTACGCTCTCTTTGTTCAACATTGCAGATCCTTAGTTCGTGGGTTGCTTGGGCAAGTGGAGGGCCTCCAAGTGTGGTTTTTGGCTTGAGTTCATCAAGTATGGATCTTAATGTTAAACATGTAATAGTTGAGCAATGGGACATGTATGGTTTTGTTGGTTTGTTGTTGGATGTTTAGGAGCATGTATAGACTCCCTTATACCTTGCTTTTGTATGATTGTGTTGCCATGATGAATGCTAACCCATGCCTAAGTTGCCCTTTTGAATGTTAGTCCTATGCCTTAAGAGTTTATATGTGTGTTTGAATGATGGTTGTATGAGGGCATGGTTGTGTGGCACTGCCTAGTGTTAGATTCGTCTAAATCATTGTTGAAGCATGCCTAAACTCTTGGTTTGTCATTAGAAAGCATGTTAGTTTGAATGTTGAGGTTTGAGAGGGATTTAAGGGCCACTTGTGCTTTAAATCAGATCAAACCAGAGTTTTCGTAACAGGGGTATCGATACGGTTGGAACTGTATCGACACGGCCTTCTTAGTTCAAGCCCGCGTTTCGATACGCGAAGGGGCGTACCGATACTATTTTGGCAACTGGAGCCACTGTCCATTTCTGTATCGGTACGGGCCCTCACGTGTATCGATACGGTTCCCTTAGCGTTGACCGTGGGAAGTCAACAATTGGAGAGGGTATCGATACACTCCCAGGCGCATCGATACGGTCTCCACGGGTTGACTTTGACCAATTGACCTGGTCAAGGGGTATCGATACACCCCTTAGGTGTATCGATACCACCTGCAGTAAAGCTTAAAATTTGGCCGCAACATGATTGTTTGGGTTCGTTTAATTTGTTTCGTATATGTTATTCCGATGTATGATTACTTAGGGTTTAATATCCATCTAGGCAAGATTTAAAAGAAAAAAAAATAGGGTTGCTAACCGAGGGGGAATTTCTTAGGGGTTTCCACTCGGTTTTCCCCGTGTGACCCACTCGGACCGGTCATTCGGCCAGACCGGGACTAGAGGGTTACACTTGTTGGTATCAGAGCCTAAGGTTACCGAGACCTTGGGCAGATAAGTGAGGTAAGTTTAAGTTTTTAAATTGAATTGCACGGTGCTTGCTTGTTCTGCAAGAATGGTTGCTTATATGACAAGTATGCTGGTTGTTTTATTTTAAAGCACGTGTGTGTGGGTCCCATTGCTGCTATTACATTGGAAAAAATGATTTTTAAGTGAGGGAACATACTTGGACACTTGGAAGCCTTGCCTTGCTAACCCAGCTTGTGTGTTGTTGTTGTGGTTGTAGTTAATATCTGAGAGAGCAATGTCTAGACCGAGAGGTAGACCAAGGTTGGTTCGTCAGGAACCACGAGTTGTGGCTCCTGTTGAGCCGGTAGTTGGTGCGGGAGCTCACATAGAGGGACCGGGGGCCGCGGGAGTTGGCGCTCCTCCACCACCTCCACCACCACCACCTCCTCCACCTAGAGCTGGAGGAGAGGGACCTCAAGGTGGCCAAGGTGGCCAAGGTCCAGCTGGGGTTGATATGACTCCGCTAGTGCAAGCGATAGTGGGAGCGTTTCAGGCCGCAGTTGCGGGAGCTCAGGCTGTAGTTCAGCCTAGGTGTGATGATGCTAGTTTACCTTTGGAGAGGCTCCGTAGCTTAGGGGCCGAGGAATTTGGAGGATCTACTCCGGAGAGGTCGGAGTTATGGTTGGAAAAGACAATTCGTATCTTGGCTCAGATGGGTTGTGCGGGCGCACGTAGATTGGGTTGTGTGATCTCACTGCTTCAGGGTGATGCCTACACCTGGTGGGTCACCATTATTGCCGGGGTTCCAGAGGCCGAGATAGATTGGGATTTCTTTGAGTTTGCTTTTAGAAAGAGGTACTTGGGACCGAGGTACTTGGATGAGAAGAAGCGAGAGTTTATGGCTCTTACTCAGGGGGATGCTTCTGTGACTGATTATGAGATCCGCTTTGTTCGCTTGAGTCAGTATGCCCCAGAGTTGGTTCCTACTGAAATGGAACGCTGCAACCGATTCCGATACGGATTGAATGAAGAGGTTAAGAGGTACACGTTGGCTTCTGACTACTCAGACTTTGATGTGTTGGTCGCGAGGGCCAAGGATTTGGAACATAGTTTGGGTTCAGCCAAACGAGCTGGTGGTTCTAGTTCTGGAAAGAGGCATAACCACTTTGATGGTAGAGATGCTAAGAGACACAGAGGTGGCGGACATCAGTTTGATCAGAGACGTGGCGGTGGCCACCAAGGTAGGGGCCATCAGGGCCATAGAGGAGGAGGGCGCTTGCTCGAGTGTGCTCAGTGTGGGAGACATCATACTGGAGAGTGCTGGGGTAACTTCCATGCTTGTTGGAATTGTGGTTCAAGGGACCACTTTAGGAGGGACTGTCCGCGTCAGGCAGCTCAGGCACCGAATATTGCTCAGGCTCCTGCGAGAGGTAATGATTTTCAGAGAGGCCGTGGGCGCGGTCGTGGCTACTTCCAGCCGAGGGTTGATGCACCTAGGGTAGATGCTCAGAGGAACCTTGCTCATGTTGTAGCTGTGCAGCCAGAGGCGGGAGGATCAGCGAGGGTCTATGCTCAGAGAGGGGCCGGGAACGACACCGATGTGATAGCAGGTAATTTTGAGTTACAGTCTATGTCTTTGCTTTCTTTGGTTGATTCGGGTTCTACGCATTCCTACATTCTGAGTGAGCATGCACAGAAGTTAGATATTCCTGTTGAGATTTTAGATGTAGGTATGCATGTTACGAGTTCTTTTGGTGAGACAATTGTGGTTAGACGTATGCATAGGAGGTGTCCACTGAAGATTCAGGGTCATGTGTTCTCAGTTGACATGATGGAACTTCCTTTCTATGGTTTTGATATTATTTTGGGTATGGACTGGTTGGTTGAGCATCGGGCTAATGTGGATTTTGAGACAAAGAGAATTTCCTTGAAACTTTCTGATGACTACGAGGTAGTGGTAGTGGGCGAGAACATTAAGTTCTTGTCTAATGTGGTGTCAGCTTTAGAGGCTCATAGGTTGATGGACTCAGGATGTGGGGCCTATTTAGCTTATGTTATGAATCCGGATATGAGTGAAGCTAGACCGAAGGATATCAGGACAGTGTGTGACTTTCCAGATGTGTTTCCTGAAGAGTTGCCGGGTTTGCCTCCTGACAGAGATGTTGAGTTTGTGATTGAGACAGTTTCAGGGTCTAGTCCAGTTTCGATAGCTCCGTATCGTATGGCTCCGAAAGAGCTGAAAGAATTGAAGAGTCAGTTGCAAGAATTATTAGACCGTGGTTTCATTAGGCCTAGTAGTTCTCCGTGGGGTGCTCTAGTGTTGTTTGTGAAAAAGAAAGATGGCAGCATGCGCATGTGTATTGACTATAGACAGTTGAATCTGTTGATTGTGAAGAACAAGTATCCGTTGCCTCGTATAGATGATTTGTTTGATCAGTTGAGAGGTGCTTCAGTATTCTCGAAGATAGATTTGAGATCCGGGTACTATCAGTTGAAGGTAAAAGAGTGTGATGTTCCGAAGACAGCTTTTAGGACTAGATATGGTCACTATGAGTTTCTTGTGATGCCATTTGGGCTCACGAATGCACCAGCAGCATTCATGGATATGATGAACAGAATTTTTAGGGACTATCTAGATCGTTTTGTAGTTGTCTTCATTGATGATATACTTGTGTACTCGAAGACAGAAGAAGAGCATGATGAGCACTTGAGACTTGTCTTACAGAGATTGTTGAGCAACCAGTTGTATGCGAAGCTTAGTAAATGTGAATTCTGGATTCAAGAGGTTGTATTTCTTGGCCATGTTGTTTCAGCCGAAGGCATCCGAGTTGATCCATCGAAGATTGAGGCTATCGTTGAGTGGAAACAACCTAAGTCCGTGACCGAGATTAGGAGTTTCCTAGGATTAGCCGGTTACTATAGGAGGTTTGTTGATGGATTTTCTAGAGTAGCGGCTCCTTTGACTAAATTGTTGCAAAAGGGAGTCAAGTTTGAATGGTCAGATGCAAGACAAAAGGCCTTTGAGAAGTTGAAAGAAGCTTTGACAAATGCTCCAGTGTTAGTGCAACCTGTTTTAGGTAAGGAGTTTGTGATTTACAGTGATGCTTCCTACGTAGGTTTAGGTTGTGTTTTGATGCAAGATAGGAGAGTTGTTGCTTATGCTTCTAGACAGTTGAAGATTCATGAGAAGAACTATCCTACTCATGACATAGAGCTAGCCGCAGTTGTATTTGCATTGAAAATTTGGCGTCACTATTTGTATGGTGAGAAGTGTATAGTTTACACCGATCACAAGAGCTTGAAGTACTTGATGACACAGAAAGAGTTGAACTTGAGACAGAGGAGATGGCTAGAGTTGTTAAAAGATTATGATTTGACCATCGAGTACCATCCGGGTAAAGCAAACGTAGTAGCCGATGCTTTGAGTAGAAAAGTGGTCGTTGAGCTGAGAGATATGTTTGCTAGATTGAGTGTGTCCGATGATGGTGGTTTGATCACCGAGTTGCAAGTGAAGCCTTCTTTGATTCAGTTGATTAGAGAGAAGCAGTTGCAAGACGCGAGCTTAGTTCCACATGTTCAGGACATAGCCGAAGGAAGACCGACTGAGTATAGTTTCAGTGGTGAGAGTTTGTTGTGCTTTAGAGATAGAGTTGTTGTACCGGAAGATGTTGAGCTGAGACGTCAGATTTTGAGTGAAGCACATTCGAGTCCCTTTTCTATGCATCCGGGTAGTACCAAGATGTACCGAGATTTGAAGAATGATTACTACTGGGTTGGTTTGAAGAGAGATGTAGCCGAGTATGTGAGCCGTTGCATGGTTTGTCAGCGAGTGAAGGCAGAACACCAGGTTCCTTCAAGTTTGCTACAGCCTTTGAAGATTCCGAAATGGAAATGGGAGAGGATCACCATGGATTTTTTATCGGGGTTGCCTTTGTCTCCTTCGAAGAAGAATTCAGTTTGGGTGATTGTTGATAGGTTCACTAAGTGTGCTCACTTCTTAGCAGTGAACACTACAGATTCCTTAGACAAGTTGGCAAACTTGTACATTCGTGAGATTGTGAGACTTCATGGAGTTCCGAAGTCTATAGTTTTAGATAGGGATCCTAGATTTACTTCGAGGTTCTGGAGTTGTTTGCATAGTGCTTTGGGTAGTCGTCTGCATTTCAACACATCTTATCATCCGCAGTCCGATGGGCAGTCAGAGCGAGTGATACAGATTCTAGAGGATATGCTTCGTTGTTGTGTGATTGATTTTCAGGGTTCTTGGGAGAAGCACTTACCGTTAGTTGAGTTTGCTTACAACAACAGTTATCAGTCTAGTATTCAGATGGCACCCTATGAGGCTTTGTATGGTAGACGATGTAGGACTCCGATTTGTTGGGCTGAGACAGGTCAGAGATTGTTACCTATGCCAGACTTGCTTAAAGGAACTACAGAAAAAGTGAAGTTGATTTGTGACCGTCTGAAAGCAGCTTCCGATCGTCAGAAGTCTTATGCGGATTTGAAAAGGAAAGAGATTGAGTACTCGGTGGGTGAGAAAGTGTTTCTGAAAGTATCTCCGTGGAAGAAGGTAATGAGATTTGGCCGTAAGGGCAAGTTGAGTCCGAGGTTCATTGGTCCGTATGAGATAGTTGAGCGGATTGGACCTGTAGCTTATCGCTTGAGGTTACCTTCTGAGTTAGAGAAGATCCACGATGTCTTTCATGTGTCTATGCTTAGGAGATATAGATCAGATCCTTCTCATGTGATGCCCGTTGAGGAAATAGAGTTGAATCCGGATTTGTCTTATAATGAAGAGCCCGTAGAGATACTTGCTTCTGATAGCAAGGTGTTGCGTGGCAAGACCATAGAGTTGGTCAAAGTGTTGTGGAGACATAGGGGTGTGGAAGAGGCCACGTGGGAGAGGAAAGCTGATATGGTCGAGCAATTTCCGTATTTGTTTCCACCAGGTAATTTCGGGGATGAAATTTCCTTAAGTGGGGGAGAGTTGTAACACCCGTGTCTAGGGCCTAGGAGGTAGCCGGGTTGTTGTCCGAGTCGATTAGAATCTAATTAAAAATAAACCAACTTTAAATAATGACCTATTTGAGTCTTAATAATGAGGGAGGGACCAAGGTTGTAAATTACCCACATTTTAAATAAAGGAAGACAACTTTTCCATAAAAGTTGTCATCTTCCTCTTCATTTTCTCCTTTACCAATTCAAAACCCTCCCCCATTTTCAAACACTCCTAAACCCTAGTTACTATTCCATTAGCTTTGCTAGCCGATTTCTACACCAAATTGAAAGGTAAATATATTTTCTTAACCTCCTCCCTATCCTCTACCTATCTATTGTTTTAGATTTCAAAAACATTGAGTTTTGGGAATTAGGGTTCATGTGGAAATTTGGGGTTTTGATGGGGTTTTTCAAATTGTTTTGAGAAATTGTTTTGGGGTTATGTTAAATCATGATGAAGCTTGCAACATATCTTAATTTGGTTGATGTTGGGTAAATTTTCGTAGTGGGTCTTTAGGGCAAATTTCAAAGTATGAAAAATTGGGTTTTTGAGAGGTTTAGTGTTGGAATTGAAGGGCTGATGGTCTACCTATGTTAGGAGGGTGATTTGGGATATTTTGGAAGTCATTTGGGTGCTTGGAATTGAGTATTTCAGCCCTTGGTTGTGGGAGTCCGAAAATTTGGGTTTTGGAGATGCTATGTGGTTTGGAATTTGTGGAAATTGAGTTGTGTTTTGCAAAGTAGATTGATGGTTGAATTGGCTTTGAATTGAGAAGTAATGTATGGGTTTTGTTTGACTAGAAGCAAGAGGAAACGAGGAAGAGGCTTTGGGATCGAATCCGGAAAGTTGAAGGTGATTGCTTGTTTGGTCTTGGAGCTTGGAAGCTTAGGTGAGTGGTTGTTTGCTTTTAAAGATTTTAAAATAATTGGTTCGAGTATGGACTAGGTTGGGCTCGGTAGACCCACCTAGAGTTAGGATTAGGGTGGTAACCTAATCCTAAACTTGATCTAGAGACTTTGGTTGAACTCATTATGTGGTTGTGTATGTCTCGTATAAATTGTGGTATGAATGTCTATGTATATTGCTTTATACATGTGGAATGAGATTTGACTTATGATGCTTGAGACATGCATAATGTTGATTGTTAGTGAGTACGTGCTAAGCACAAGGTTAATGAAGTGAGTAAATATTGGCACTAGTAAACTTGGATACAAATGATCGATCATTAGGATGTTAGTGTGTACACATGAGTCTAAAGTCGCGCGTGGCCTTGGTGGCGTTGAGTCACCAAGGAGGAGTACGGGTTCGCCCGGAATTGTATTTAAATGTAGTCGGTGATGAGTGGAATCCCATCGACGGGGCGTGAGGATGAGTGGAATCCCCTCCGCGAGACCGGTGATGAGTGAAATCCCACCGTGAGGTAATGTGGTTGTTGGTCATGAGTTTCCAACATGTCTATCCGCGTATTCGGGTCTTAACTAGGTGCCAATGTTGTTTGATGTGTATATCAATGTGTTGAGGTTCATGGTTCTTATTGGGATACTTGTTTGTGATTACATGTATCATGGAAATTGAGCTTATGATCATGGCATTATTATTGTCTATTGCTCATGCATTTTATCTTGTGGACCTTTGGTATGACTATGATACTTTGGCTAGATCGTGCTCGGACCCTGCAATGTTGAGGTTTGTTTTTAGAGCTTACCCTCACTAAGCATCATTGCTTACGCTCTCTTTGTTCAACATTGCAGATCCTTAGTTCGTGGGTTGCTCGGGCAAGTGGAGGGCCTCCAAGTGTGGTTTTTGGCTTGAGTTAATCAAGTATGGATCTTAATGTTAAACATGTAATAGTTGAGCAATGGGACATGTATGGTTTTGTTGGTTTGTTGTTGGATGTTTAGGAGCATGTATAGACTCCCTTATACCTTGCTTTTGTATGATTGTGTTGCCATGATGAATGCTAACCCATGCCTAAGTTGCCCTTTTGAATGTTAGTCCTATGCCTTAAGAGTTTATATGTGTGTTTGAATGATGGTTGTATGAGGGCATGGTTGTGTGGCATTGCCTAGTGTTAGATTCGTCTAAATCATTGTTGAAGCATGCCTAAACTCTTGGTTTGTCATTAGAAAGCATGTTAGTTTGAATGTTGAGGTTTGAGAGGGATTTAAGGGCCACTTGTGCTTTAAATCAGAAGGAACTTGTAACTATAACGGTAAGGAATTACCCTAACTGAAGCATAGGAACCTGTAACGGTAAGGAATTACCCTATCCGAAACATAGGAACTTGTAACTGTAACGATAAGGAATTACCCTAGCCGAAGCATAGGAACCTGTAACTGTAACGGTAAGGAATTACCCTAGCTGAAGCATAGGAACCTGTAACGATAACGATAAGAAATTACCCTAGCCGAAGCATAAGAATTTGTAACTGTAACGGTAAGGAATTTCTCAAGCCTAAACATAGGAACCTGTAACTATTAATTAACATGTTCGTTATAGTACACAAGGAGAATTGGGTATTACCTCGACTCCGAGCTACGTAAGTCAGCCTTCAAAGATCCAATTGATCGCTCTCGAGCTGAACTTGACGTCCCTCATTATCTAACTTACCCCTATCGGACGAACGCTGGCGACCTCGAATTAGTGATCAGAACCATGAAAGGTGAGAGGGGTTTTGCTCATGTTTGTATGAGTAACCCGGTGGTGGTGGTCGTGCGATGAACTACCGGCGGAAACGACCAGAATCGCTGAAAAACTGAAGAGCAATTCTTTGCTTGTCGTCGAACTTCAAAACTATTCTCCATGGCGATCCGTGACCCAATGATTCGAGTGGCAGCTAAGGTTTTGATCGAGGCAAGGCGACAGTTGCGTCAGTGTGGGCGGTGACGGCCACAGGCCGACGCTGAGAGAGATCAAAGGGTGAACGTTGGGATTTGGTAGTAGACTCTTCTGGAATTTTATATCTTGAAAGTTTAGATTTAATACTTTCCTCTCCGTAAGTGAAAAGTTTGTTGATATTTTAATCTGGGGTTAAACCCCCAAATTTTTAATTCAAGGTATTTTTCACTTCAGCACTTGACAAGGATGAGCATTTGGCTTGAACGATTAAGGCACAAGCTTGAACATCCAAGGGTTATAGGTTCAAACCCCTATAGATTTAATCTGTTACTTTTTTTATTTTTTATTCATTTCATTTTTTAAATTTAGGGGTGTTACACTTATAGGGAAGGAGAAAAAAAATAGGTTTAGTCTTTGATGTGGTATACTGATTTTCTTAGTACCGTCATTTTTTTACAATGACAACTGCATTTTATTAATAACCATGGAAAATATATCAAATACAATGCATTTAAAATGGAGAATAATGAGATCTAGTCCATCAAAATCTCATACAAAACCCTAAGATACAAAGAAAAGTAAATACTTCCATAGATATTAGCATACCGACAAAATTCAGAAGTCTTCCTAAATCTCCTTGTCTCTATCCAAACGAGACATTTTACCAAGTGAAAAAAAAGTGGTGAGCGAACCAAACTATTAGGCAGATTACTTCGCTACCCAGGTGTAACACCCGGGTTTAGGGGTCGGGTGAAAATAATATTTTAATATTATTTTGGGTTCGGTTTTACAATCTAGATAATAAAATATTTTCGCGGGCCTCGGGTTTTCAAAATATTTACAACTATGTTGGGCCTATCTCTTGGGTCCAAAATCCATGGACTTTAAGAGATATGAGTTTTGGACTTTCATTAAGGGCATAGTGGTAAACATCATTTTTGGGTGAATTTAAAATAAAGCAAAAGATGAGCATGTGCTCATCTTCATCCTCCTCCCCATTTTCCATTTCCAACGTGAGAAGAGGACTTCTCTTCACCTCACCCTTCCACCTCCTTTCTTCCTCATCCTTTGAGCTTTTTGAAAGGTAAATATAGTTTTGACTTGGCCTTGCTATCCTCTACATTTTAGTATTTTTAGATTTCACTAAAACCATGTATTTTACATTTGGGGTTTTCAAAGTTTTAAGCTAAAGGTTCAAGCTTTATAGGTTTTTACTAAAACTTTTGATTTGTTATTGTTAGATATGATATCTATGAATCAAATGGTCCAATATATATAATTTTTAGAGGGTTTTAAATGAATTCCCGAATTTGGGTATAAATGGGGTTTTTGGAGGGTTTTGAGTGAATTTTGGGGGTTGTTTTAGGTGGAAATTGATAGCCCAATGGTAGATCTATGGTTAGGGGTTGATTTGGGATCATTTGTCGGTGCAATGGGTGTTGGAAACATGGATTTTGGAAGGGGTATGTGGGCTGTCCGAGACTTCAAAATATGGGGTTTGTTCATGGTTTGCAACATTGTAAATTGTATTTGAATTGTATTCCGGGTTGGTATTTTGATGTTGGGCTGATTTGGAATTGTTTGAAATGTGTTTGAGGTTGTTTAGAAGCGGAAATTCGTGTTGGAGAAGCGTCGGGAAGAAATCCGGAAATTTGAGGGAGGTTGCTTGATTGGCTTGGATCTTGGAAGCTTAGGTGAGTGGTTAAATATTTTTAAAATGGTTTTGAGTATTTGGTTCAAGCATGTGAACCTAGGTTGGGCTTGGTAAACCCACCTAGAGTTGGGATTAGAGTGGTAGTCTAATCCCAAGCTTGATTAGAGACTTTGGTTGCACTCTTTAATGGTTGTATATGCCTCGTGTTAAATTGTGACGGTGTTGATTTTGTATATGTTGTATACATGTATGTTGAGGCATGTTTGATGCATTGTTATATACATGTTGATGATAGATATGATATGGTTATACACATGTGTAAAATATTATGTGCTATGGGTGTTAATGATATACATGTAGTGCTGACATGTGAAATGATATTATGAGGTGATTGTATGATCCGAGGATCATGGTGAGTACATGCTAGGCATGGAAATGTGGTTGTGCATGACGGTAAGTCATGGTGAGTACGTGCTAAGCACGGAAGTTGTTATGAAAGGATATTGTGAAAGTTTAATGAAATGTGTAGTATTGGCACTAGTATGCTTGGGTACAAATGATCGATCATTAGGATGTTTAGTGTGCACACGTGAGTCCAAATGCGTGCGTGGTCTTGATGATGGTAGTCATCAAGATGGAGTACGGGTTCGCTCGGAAATCTTCTTATATGTATTAGTCGGTGATGAGTGGAATCCCATCGACGAGCGTGAGGATGAGTGGAATCCCCTCCGCGTGAAATGAGGCGTGAGGATGAGTGGAATCCCCTCCGCGTGAACGGTGATGAGTGTAATCCCACCGTCAGGTAATGGTTGAGTTGTTGGATGTGAGTTCCAACGGTTATCCGCGTATTCGAGTCATAGCTAGGTGCCAATACAGATTGTAGTTTATGTTGCCAATATATGGTTAATTGTGAGCCAATGTGATTTGGAATGTGTTGCTGACATGGTTTAATATATGTGATTTCATATGTTGTGAGTTTAAACATGTTGAGCATGACATGATATTGAATCTACGTTCATGCATCATATATAATTATGGCTCGTGTGGATCAGAGGTAAGATCATGCATTTTATCTTGGTTGTAGCTTGTGCTTGGACCCTGCATTGTCGAAGGTTTGTTTTATGAGCTTACCCTCACTAAGCTTTCATGCTTACGCTCTCTTTTGTTCGACAATGCAGATCAATGGCTTGTGGGTGGCAAGGGCAAGGAAAGGCCTCCAAGTGTTGCTTACGGTTAGCTCAAGTATGATAGTTAAATTTAAAGATTGTAATAGTAAAGCAATGGGATAGGTGTCGTGTTATGATGCTTTTGGAATATATTGTTGTTGTTGTGGTTTAGTAGCATGCTAAACTCCTCGTATGTGTTTGTTAATTTGGCTTATGGGATGTATGCCTTGCTTGAAACCATGTTAGTATTTTGCTATCTAGAATTGTCTAAGTGTTGGCTATGTTGAAGCTTAACACCTTTAATGTTATGCATGGATGAATGATTTTGTGATGTTGTGCCTTAGTGTCAATCTTGTTATGATGATGTTCAAGCATGCTTGTATGTTGGTTTGCCTTAGGATTATTTGTTAGAGTGTTGTTAGAGGTTTTGGTGGTGTTTTGGGGCACCCTTGTGCCTTAAAACAACTAAAACCAGTCTGCAGACAGGGGGCGTTTCGAAACGGGCTACCCTGTTTCGATACGGTCCCTTTGTTTTTGGCCGAGCGTTTCGAAACGGATAGGGGCTGTTTCGGTACACTTTTGCTACAGGAATTTTGAGAAATTGGCGAGATGAAGGTGTTCCGAAACGGGTCTATGGTGTTTCGAAACGGTCACTTCTCGTTGACCACGAGAAGTTGGCCGTTAGGGTCGTTTCGATACGGGTCACCCCTGTTTCGAAACGGTCACCCTATGGTTGACCCTGGCCTGTTGACTAAGTCAAGGCGTTTCGGAACACCCTAAGGGCGTTTCGAAACGGCCTGCTGTAAAGGGCTAAAATGAGTTGTTTAATGTATTGGCTGATTGGAGTATGTTACATTATTTATATTTTCCGCTGCTGTGCTTCACATAGGATTTAATTATGCATTTAGGGAAGATTAAAATAAAAAGAAATT
Source organism: Hibiscus tridactylites (assembly GCA_958450335.1). Lineage (NCBI taxonomy): Eukaryota > Viridiplantae > Streptophyta > Magnoliopsida > Malvales > Malvaceae > Hibiscus > Hibiscus tridactylites. Next base: position 17,189,482 of record OY288275.1, on the reverse strand, counting down.
TTCTGGGTCGTTAACCGAGGAGGAACCTTAACGGGTTTCACTTCGGTTTTCCCCGTGTAGCCCACTCGGACCGGTCAAGCGTCCGGACCGGGACGAGGGGGTTACACCAGGTCTGATTACATTAGCAAACAAACATCAACCGAGTGGGGATATATCTTTGTATGACCACCGGCAGAATCAAAATCAGAAACTAGCACTGTAAAGTTTTTTGTACGAGCACCAAACGATCGCTAAGGTATGCTAAAATCATGCAAAAATGACAGATGAAACGAACTACAAAAATAAAGAAAAGCGTACTACAAGGATATAGAAAACACATGCCACAAGGACATAGATTCTTATTAAAAATATATTAAAAAAACAAAAAAAAGACATAAAAATAATGAACCTAGAACTGGTTGTCAGCCACCGGCAAGAAAACCAATATGAAAGGCTGCAGCGCTTGGGGAAATCCTAAGAAAAACCAAAGAGAAAACCTTTAGCCTGAATAAAAGGTTAATTAGGAGCGTCAATTTTTTAAATTCAAGAAATAATCTCTAAGTAGTGATATCTAATTAAATTTTGTCCTATCCATGATGTGGATGAATCAAAACATCTTAAATAAGTGATTTTTTAAATGTTTAACAAATGATCATGGGTGAAGTAATGACAAATTTGAGTATGAACGAAGGTTGAGTCTACAATGGACGACGCACATCGTTGAACACCATCAATTTTTTAATGACTTTTAAATAATTATCAAAAAAATTCAAGGCTCGACATACAATTATATATTTCAAAATGAAATTAGAAGAAATTATTTAATGAAACATTCTCACAGTCTTATCCAAGGTCTTGCAAAATTAAATAAAGTCATATCATCTTTATTTTCCATATAATATTTTCTTAAAAATTAAAATTTACAAATCATCATTTTCTTCCTCATACCTCATATATTTATTCTAATGTGTTAATGAATGAAATCCTTACAATAAAAAACGCAGCCAAAAAAATTTAACAAGGCAATCAAAAGAGACAACAATAAAACTTCAAAACTGTTCTCCACGGCGATCGGTGACCCAACGATGCTAGTAGCAGATAAGGATTTGATCGGGGCAAGGCGACGGTTGTGTCGTTTGTGGGCGGTGACGGCCACGGGCCGACGGTGAGGGAGATCGAAGGGTGACCGGTGGGAGTTGGTAGGAGACTCTTCTAGAATTTTAGATCTTGAAAGTTCAAATTCGATACATTCCTCTCTGTAGGTGAAAAGTATGTTGATATTTTAATCTGGAGTTAAATCCCCAAATTTTTAATTCAAAGTATTTTTCACTTCAGCACTTAATAAGGATGAACATTTGGCTCGAACAGTTAAAGCATAAGCATGGCCATCCAAGGGTCATAGGTTAAAACCCCTATTGTTGTAATCTCTTCCTTTTTTATTTTTATCATTTCATTTTTTAACTTTAGGGGTGTTACATTTATAGGAAAGGAGATAAAAAAATAGGTTTGGTCTTAGATGTGGTATACTGATTTTATTAGGAGCGTCAATTTTTTTTGACAATACCAACTGAATTTTATTAATAACCATGGAAAATATATCAAATACAATGCATTTAGAATGGAGAATAATGAGATCTAGTCCATCAAATACAATGCATTTAGAATGGAGAATAATGACAACTGAATTTTATTAATAACCATGGTTTAATGAACCATTCTAACAATCTTATCCAAGGTCTTGCAAAATTAAATAAAGCCACATCATCTTTATTTTCCACATAATATTTTCTTATAAATTAAAATTTTCAAATCATCATCTTCTTCCTCATACCTCATATATTTATTCTAATGTGTTAATGAATGAAATCCTTACAATAAAAAAAAGCACCCAAAACATTTAACATGCCAATCAAAAGAGACAACAATAAAATTATTATTAATAAAATTACTACATTTCAATCTCAACCAATCTTCGATAAAATCATTGCATTCATCCCAATCGTCTGATTTGAACATCATTTGTTCCGTTATAATTAACAGCATCCGCCTGCTGCCTAGTGTTTGTAGCAAACAAATCAATCCCCCTCCATCATTCTTGAACCAGTTGTGCATCATCACATGATTTTCTTCTCTAGTTGCTTTTCCACAAGATGACCTTCTGCCCTTTCTCTTCTGTATCAACTGTAGGAAGTTCAAAAAATGATTGGGGATTAATATAGTGAATTTATCGAAGATTGGGTTCAGACTGGAATATAATAATAATAATAATAATAATAATAATAATAATAATAATAATAATAATACATGATAACAACAACAACAACAACAATAATAATAATAACAATAATAATAACAACAACAACAACAGTATAGCATTGGTAATAATAAGGCTAACAAGATAGGTAATATAATCTAGTAGTAATATTTAAGATTTTTCAAATGAATAATAACATAATACTAATGACTATATATGATAATAAATATTATAATACTAAAAATATATATTTTGTTTGTTTGTTTTTTAGTTTTTTAATCATATGGTATGTAATTAATTAAAATCGAAGCCCATTATTACGAAAAAATAAAAACGGGTCAACAGTCCGAACAAAGTTAGTGATTACAACGTGTTTTGGCAGTTTCAAACTGTATCGATACAGTTTAGCCTATATCGAAACGTGTACCTTGAAAACCCTGGTTTGGCTACTTAAAAACGTTTCAAACCTTGCCAAAACCATTTCAAACATCCTCAAACTTATTTTCAAGTTGTTTGGACTTAAAGGTATTTTTGAAATCTTTTCAATTTAGTCCAAAACTATTTTTCAATTATTATATCAAAACATCAGTTCTAAACACCGAGATACTTCCCTAAATCATCCACCTCCATGAAACCAAAACCACCACTAATGTTTTGTCGTGTCTCAACAGAAAGATTCTTAGAAAGAAAATTGTGGTCTTAGCAACACTTACTTTGTGACCTGATACCTGACAAAATTTCTCAAATACCGAGCGCACAACTGTCATATGATCAATAAATGCTTCAACAAATAAAATCACGACGTCTGCAAAAAATAAATGAGAGATAGCCGTCCCACTCATAGTAACCCAGAACGGTGACCAACGACCCTGATCAATAGCTGCTTGAACACCTTGAGCCGGTCTCTCCATGCATTATACAAACAGATACGACGACAATGGATCGCCCTACTTAATTTCGCGGGAAGGTTTAATCACATCAGTCATGGAGCCATTCCACATCTGTCAATGATTGGGGATTAATATAGTGGATTTATCGAAGATTAGGTTGAGACTGGAATACAATAATTTTATTAATAATAATTTTATTCTTGTTTTTTATTCGTGTATTAAGTTTTTTGGGTGTTTTTTTTTATTTTAACGATTTTATTCATTATCATATTAGGTACGAGGAAGAAGATAATGTTTTGTGAATTTTAATTTATAAGAAAATATTATGTGGAAAATAGAGATAATGTGTCTTTATTTAATTGGGTAGGACCTTGGATGAGATTGTGAGAATGGTTAATGGAGTAATTTCTTCTAATCTTATTTTGAAATATAATTAATTGCATGTTTAGTCTTTGAGTTTTTAATAATTATTTAAAAGAGATTAACGGTGTTGAGCGATGTATTGTGTCGGTAGTGTTCAACGGTGTGCGTCACCCGTTTTAGAATTTTCCATGAATCTATAAGTCGCCACCTAATTAACCCTGAAGCCAACTTAGTGAAAAATTATATATGCGTGTATGTATAAACATCTTTTATTAAATTCGGTGGTATGAGTTAAAAGAGCGGCATCATAATTGTTCCCCAAAAAATATCCTAAAATTTTCATTTTTTTCAAATATTCCATATCCTTATTCTTTAAATACATCCGCAATTCGCTTTGTCGTTGCAAAATAATTTTTAGTTTAAAAAATAAAAAAACTCAACCACAAAAAATGAAAAAGTAATTGTCCAATTAGGAGCAACCCGCTGAGCTATGATGGACCCAAGTGGCAACGGCTTGTTATCCTTCCACCGCCAAGAAAGGGAAGTTGTCGCTGCTCTGTGAAACCAGCCTCACGCTGTGCCTTCCTCTCTAGGAATCACGAAACCCAGGCTTCCGCACGAGTTTCATGACTCAACTCCTAGCTTGGAATGGGCATGCCGTGATCAAGACCAAATGTGCCCAACTCAGCAAATTAAACCAATGTCCAACCACACTATTGCCCCCACTTGGGTTACAAGCAGACGTGACTCCACTCGGCGGGCAGTTTGCCTCTTGGCTTTGTATTTAAACAACAAGTACTTCATTTATAATAGCGATGTGGGATATATTTCTTCAATTCAGACACATCATGCCTGGTGGTGAGTTGAGGTGTTAAAATCACCGTTCTACTCAACAATTGTTGATTGTCGAAGATCAAGTATATTTGTCTGAATAATAAACCTACGGATTACCTGGTATAAATGTAAGAAACTGATCTCAACAGAGCCTTCTTTTAGCCACCACCATCACACAATATTGCTTTGCTTTCGTTGTTTATGTTTAGACTAAAGTTCTTCATAGTAGCAGGCTTTGATCAGATGCATTGCCATGAAAATTGATTCAAAAGGGTCCAGTGAATGCTTATATAAAAAAATGTAAATTGGTTCAAGCCAAGTAAAAACTACTCGAGTGTATAAAATTAATTCTCTGCCATTTCTTGCTTGATCATTATAGGAAAAGCTGTACTTTCATTTTTGCTGCAATGCATGAAACACAACAGAGATTGCCTGGTGTTCTTCAATGAAGTTCTTCTAACAAGCGCGGGTCGCCAAGCTTGTAGACATTGCATCGATCCATTGGTGCAGTAGAAAACAACATTTGGAATATGCTCAACTTTCCAATGATCTGCTCCTTTATTAGGCACCAACCTACGAGCAAAGCTATTCGACATGTTATGGAAATCCAGATGTTTAAGTCCATTCAAACCAGAAATGGTCCATGGCAGCTCCTGCAAGCACGGACTGGGACCCATCCATAGCCATTCGAGACAAGGGACTGCTCCTTCATCTATTGTCAATCTGTTCAGTCCATTCAACATCCGAAGAGCTAGTTCTTTGAGTCTCTGAAAGTATCCCTTTTCGAAATGCAGCTGAGCTCCATCATATCCATTTGTCAGCTGAAACTTCAATAGATTAGGCAAAACTCCAAGGATTTTAAGCGAATCATCGGATATTCTAGACCAGTGTAAGCCAATTCTATCCAGGTTCTGCAGTTTGGAAACCCAGTTTGGCACCTTGGGTAACCGTCCTCAAAGGCATAGACTAGGACAAGACATGGATTGCAATTGAAGGAAGTCTTCACCTTTAGCCGAAATGGCCAAAGATTGAAGGTTGTTCATTTGCTCTATAGCAGTACAAAGAGCAGCCCCATGTTTTGGTTTTATCCTAGAAATTCCCAGTTTCTTCAACTGTTTCAACCTTGCCAACTCGATCAAAAAATCGTCCCCTTCGAATGTTTCCAAGCATACACTAAACAGCTTCTCCAGAGACTGTAAGTTGGCAAAACTGTTCCTTCGACTATAGAAATTCGAGTTTCCATCATAAATTGTATAGTAAGCTGCGAGATATCGTAGATTATGCAACTTGTTCATCTCGGCCGGTAGCTCGTGTAGTAGAGAACGTTTTAGATCCAAAGTACCATTCATTTATTTACAAAAATGCCGTACATTTGTTTTTACTTTACTGTCTATGCTCTTTTAACTCTTCTTTCATCTTCATTCTTTTCTTTTTTTTTTAAATGTTAACTAGACATGCATGTAATCCACCTATGAAAGGTTGAAAAATTTTGAATTTTGTTTTTACCAACGTCGTTTTGGTGCGGTTGCATAGAATTCTAATTTACGCCAAAACAATGTTGTTTTGTTGTAGGGGTTTGAATACAAGACCTCCAAATAAAAAGGCTAAACCATAACCACTAAACCAACTTGAAATTATATAATATAAATATATTATTTTTAAAAACCCTTCAACCCAAAATATTTATAAAAATAATATATCATTTATAGAAAAAATAATATATTTATATAATTAGTAATATATAAAAATAATATATTATATATTTTTATATATTAATTTCATTTATAGTATTATTAATTTCATAAAATAATTTGAATTAATCCCAAGTAGTTCGAGATATATAATATTTCTAGTAAAATATTATATAATATCGAATTGGTTCAGTGGTTAAGGTTTATTTGAAGGTCCTGGGTTTAAACCCCTCCAAGCGCATGGTTTAAATATTTTTCCTCCAGCAAAACGACGTCGTTTTGACTTAATGAAGGTGTTAAGAGTCAACGACGCAGTGATATTTTCGAGTCACATAAACTAAAGTTCAGTGGTATTTTCGAGTCAACGGTCATAGTTGAGTGGTATGTGATGTAGTTTACCCTTAATATTATTGATACTTTTACTCTATTTTTTTATTTTTATTTTTTTAGTTTGTGTTTATGAGATTTGATATATAACATGTTTATATATTTCAGATTTGATAATTTTTTTGTTTCTTTGGTTTTGAAGTTAGAAATTGGATGTGTTTTGAGCTTAGTGAAGTTTGTGTTTTCAAGTCTATTTTATGATTTTATAGTGTTTAATTCGTTTTAGATATTTGATTTTTGAATTGTTTTGTTTGTTATTGGGTTGGATCACATCGGGGACGAGTTTACACTTTCTATCCTTACCCCTTTTGGTTCCCCCACTTATAAAAAAGTAGGTTTAGGGTCTAAAGTTAGGGATTGTGGCTAAGATTTAGGGGATTTCAAGTATGATGTATTTTTAGGGTGTATGGTTTAGAATTTAGGGTTCGAGTTTAGAATTTAATTTTTAGTGTTTTTAGTGTGAGGAATAAAAATGGGCATACTTAGGGTATGTAACCCCCTAAACCCGACCCAAGGGTTATGGGCCGAATCTAGGAAGTTAGATTGAAAACGTGTCCCTCAAGTAATTTAAAAAACGGTGTCGTTTAACATTAAAATCCATATTTTTGAAAACGCAATCGTATAGATAAAGTAATCTAAAATAAAGTAACAAAATATCCATTTAAAAATTCTCATGCATGCTAAAACAGTTAAAAATCCCAAATAAATGTATAAGTAACCGAAATTATATAAATCCCAAAATAATAACTAAAATAAAATAACTTTATAAATTCGAAATGTCCATACTGAAAACTGAAATAAATATGATAAATTGTGGTCCTCCTAGTACCGAACTCCTATGTCTGAGAATCTGAAACAAGAACTAAGGGGGAGTCAGCTATTAAGCTCAGTGTGTCTCTAAGGTGCATCAGACAGAAAATCACAGGAATCATACAATCAACATAGTCATTTCAACATTCAATCGAATATACAGATATGCAAAGCACGATACACCTAAGTCTATGTCATGAACCCATCTACATCACCGTCCGAAGAGTAAGGTTCCCCAGAACCACTCTCTACATCGTCACCATCCGAAGTGGAACTCAGCCCGAAGGGTGGAACCACTGATCCGAAGCGGAATTCAACCCGAAGGATGAAACCACTGAACTTCCTCCGTACAAATCCCACCCGAATGATATGATATGAATATTCCGATCTTAATCCGAATGCAACATCATTAGTCCGAAAATGCATGAGCATTTAGTCCGAAAATGCATGAGCATTTAGTCCGAAAATGCATGAGCATTTAGTCCGATAATTAACTATTCATAATCCAATGTATGATGTTTAACAGAATGACATACAACATATCATATAGCCCAGATCACAACATATCACATAGTCCAGATCACAACATATCACATAGTCCAGATCACAACATATCACATAGTCCAGATCACACATATCACATAGTCCAGATCACAACATATTTTATAGTCAACCATCACATAGCAACAACATATTTCACAATCAAACATCACACAACATCAACACATATAATGTAGCACAAGTAGAGAACACACCTTAATCAGCTAACAGCTCAACGTCGAGAGTGACGACTCCCACGCTTAGATCTAGAAGCAGGCGAAACAGGATCGACACCTACAAGGGTTCACTAAGTCAAAATTCTCTACTACTATGCCACAATATACTAATAAAAATTTATTTAAATTCTCATACGTGCAGAACTTGAAGGTTGAGACGCAGGAGGTCGACCAGGCGGAGGAGGTGGAAGAATCTCGGTGTCCAAATCTATGTCACCTGAACGCAAACGAAATCTGTTTTCAGAAACTAATTAACATTTCTTTTTAATTAAGCATAAAATTGAATAAAAAGGCCAAAAACAGTTGTTCGGGATCGAATTTAGAAAAACGGGTTGCGAATATGGAACCGGAACGTCGAAAAACGTAAAGTTGACTTTCGGCCCAAAAAGTCAATGCTGACGTCATCATGGTCAATGATGACGTCATCGCTGACGTCAGCCTGCTTGCATCAGCAATGTCATCAGCGGATGACATCACTGCTGATGTCACCCGGTCCAGTTCGATTTTGAGGGTTCAGCCCGGTTCAGTTTCATAATTCCGGTTCGGTTCGATTCTCAAAATCCCCAATTTCCAGATCAATCCAAAAACCCTAATTCCAAATTAACTTTCCCCAAATCAAAATAACCCAACACTAATATCAACACAACCCCAACCGGCGGCGGCAACAACCAACAACTGGCGGCTGCGGCCGTTCAACATGACGACAGCGGCGGCCCAACACTCTAACGCCGACGGCGACCGAACTACTCCAATCTCAACCGAAGAAACAAAGTCGTGAACTATGGCTTACCAACCGGAAAGGAGGAGGCAAACGGTGAGAACGGCGGCACGAGACAGATTTTGAACTGTTTAAACCGTTTCCGGTGAAGGACGGCGGAGCAAGGAGAGTTGAGGGTTGGGCTTTGGTCGCACGACCGCGGTGAGCACACCGACGGTCACAAAACGGTAAACGGACGGCGGTCGAGTCCTCACCGGAGCGTGAACGGAAAAACGAAGGGTGGGGGTTTGTTGGTTCTCGAACGAAACTAAGGGAGAGAGGGAAAGAGGTTTTTTTTTTGCGGCTGAACCAAAACAAATAAGTCAAAATAGGGCTTTACCCTAAATAATGGGTAATTACACAACAGGTCGCTATATTTTCATAAACTTTACGGATTGGATCTTGAGTTTTACAACCTAAGCAATTTGGTCACTAAAATTTCGGAATTCCTCAATTTAACCCCTAAAATTCATTTAGGTTTTCTGATTCTAATTTCCAAAATTAGGGTTTTAATTTGGGGATTTAAAATATTAGGGATTTTAATTTTTTTGGGAAATTTTTGGGGTGTTACAGGGTAGGGACAAAGAATTTTTGTTCACAAACTTTGGGACAAAAAGCATCTACCCCTTCTCAGTGCTTCTTTCTATGCACCACACAAAAAAACACTAAAAGATAAATTCTAACCCCTAACCCTTAATTTTAAATCCTGAACCTTAAACCTTAAAAATTACACTCTACCGCAAATTTCCTAAATCTTAGTCATAAACCCTAGCCTTAAACCTTAAATCACAAACCATAATCCTAATTTTTAGTGTGGGGTATAAATAGAAGCACCAAAAAATTGAGAATTTCTATTATAAATTTGGACACGAATGTTTGAGTTCTGAATCTCAAAAGTCGTTTTTTAAACATGACTACATGAAACATTTTAGGGTAAACTACCTAGGTGACCACACAACTATTGGGTCTGACCTGTTTTGACCATCAAACAACAAAAATTTAAAATTCGACCACCCAACTAGTTAAATAGACCTATTTTGACCACCGACAGTTAAAATCTAACAGAGAGGTGACATGGCAGACTGTCAGTTAAAGAAAATTTGTATAGTTACATATTTGGTCCCTATTAATTACTTATTATATCAATTTGGTCCTAATTTTAATTTAATTTAATATATATATATATATATCAATATATATAAATAAAAGTGTATTGCTTTTATTGTTTAGATAATATTTATATAATATAAATATATATTTTAAAAAACTTCAAATATTCATTAAAATAATATATTTATATTATAAATAATATATATAAACTCTAAACCCTAAATCCTAAATTTTAAACCACAAAGCCTAAACCTCAAACCATAAACATTATGATTTGAGGTGTAGGGTTTATGGTTTTTTATATATTATTTATAATATAAATACATTATTCTAATAAGTATATTATTTTAATGAATATATTTTTTAAAAGTAATATATTTATATTATAAATAATATAATAAAAACCATAAAAATAATATATTTTTATTGATATATATATATGTAAATAATATATTTTATATTATTTATATATTAATATTATTTATAGTATTATCTTTTTCATAAAATAATTTGGTTGAACTAAATGGATTAGTTTATATAATTTAAATAAAATATATTGTTTCTATATTTTTTTTATATATTATTCATAATATAAATATATTATTTTTAAAAAGCCTAACATATTCATAACATCAACATATAAAAATACCTTGAACCCTAAATTCTAAACTCTAAGATTTAGGGTTTAAGTTTGAGGGTTTAGGGTTTTTGGGTTAATAGTTTAGGGTTTAAGTTTTTTATATATTATTAATAATATAAATGTATTATTTAAAAAACCCCAAAACTATCATAAAAATAATATATCATTTATAGTAAAAATATTATATTTATATTATTAATAACATATAAAAATAATTTATTTCATTTTTTATAAATTAATTTCATTTATAGTATTATTAATTTCATAAAATAATTTGAATTAATCCCAAGTAGTTCGAGATATATAATATTTCTAGTAAAATATTATATAATATCGAATTGGTTTGTAACACCCGTGTCTAGGGCCTAGGAGGTAGCCGGGTTGTTGTCCGAGTCGATTAGAATCTAATTAAAAATAAACCAACTTTAAATAATGACCTATTTGAGTCTTAATAATGAGGAAGGGACCAAGGTTGTAAATTACCCACATTTTAAATAAAGGAAGACAACTTTTCCATAAAAGTTGTCATCTTCCTCTTCATTTTCTCCTTTACCAATTCAAAACCCTCCCCCATTTTCAAACACTCCTAATCCCTAGTTACTATTCCATTAGCTTTGCTAGCCGATTTCTACACCAAATTGAAAGGTAAATATATTTTCTTAACCTCCTCCCTATCCTCTACCTATCTATTGTTTTAGATTTCAAAAACATTGAGTTTTGGGAATTAGGGTTCATGTGGAAATTTGGGGTTTTGATGAGGTTTTTCAAATTGTTTTGAGAAATTGTTTTGGGGTTATGTTAAATCATGATGAAGCTTGCAAAATATCTTAATTTGGTTGATGTTGGGTAAATTTTCGTAGTGGGTCTTTAGGGCAAATTTCAAAGTATGAAAAATTGGGGTTTTGAGAGGTTTAGTGTTGGAATTGAAGGGCTGATGGTCTACCTATGTTAGGAGGGTGATTTGGGATATTTTGGAAGTCATTTGGGTGCTTGGAATTGAGTATTTCAGCCATTGGTTGTGGGAGTCCGAAAATTTGGGTTTTGGAGATGCTATGTGGTTTGGAATTTGTGGAAATTGAGTTGTGTTTTGCAAAGTAGATTGATGGTTGAATTGGCTTTGAATTGAGAAGTAATGTATGGGTTTTGTTTGACTAGAAGCAAGAGGAAACGAGGAAGAGGCTTTGGGATCGAATCCGGAAAGTTGAAGGTGATTGCTTGTTTGGTCTTGGAGCTTGGAAGCTTAGGTGAGTGGTTGTTTGCTTTTAAAGATTTTAAAATAATTGGTTCGAGTATGGACTAGGTTGGGCTTGGTAGACCCACCTAGAGTTAGGATTAGGGTGGTAACCTAATCCTAAACTTGATCTAGAGCCTTTCGTTGAACTCATTATGTGGTTGTGTATGTCTCGTATAAATTGTGGTATGAATGTCTATGTATATTGCTTTATACATGTGGAATGAGATTGGACTTATGATTCTTGAGACATGCATAATGTTGATTGTTGGTGAGTACGTGCTAAGCACAAGGTTAATGAAGTGAGTAAGTATTGGCACTAGTAAACTTGGATACAAATGATCGATCATTAGGATGTTAGTGTGTACACATGAGTCTAAAGTCGCGCGTGGCCTTGGTGGCGTTGAGTCACCAAGGAGGAGTACGGGTTCGCCCGGAATTGTATTTAAATGTAGTCGGTGATGAGTGGAATCCCATCGACGGGGCGTGAGGATGAGTGGAATCCCCTCCGCGAGACCGGTGATGAGTGAAATCCCACCGTGAGGTAATGTGGTTGTTGGTCATGAGTTTCCAACATGTCTATCCGCGTATTCGGGTCTTAACTAGGTGCCAATGTTGTTTGATGTGTATATCAATGTGTTGAGGTTCATGGTTCTTATTGGGATACTTGTTTGTGATTACATGTATCATGGAAATTGAGCATATGATCATGGCATTATTATTGTCTATTGCTCATGCATTTTATCTTGTGGACCTTTGGTATGACTATGATACTTTGGCTAGATCGTGCTCGGACCCTGCAATGTTGAGGTTTGTTTTTAGAGCTTACCCTCACTAAGCATCATTGCTTACGCTCTCTTTGTTCAACATTGCAGATCCTTAGTTCGTGGGTTGCTTGGGCAAGTGGAGGGCCTCCAAGTGTGGTTTTTGGCTTGAGTTCATCAAGTATGGATCTTAATGTTAAACATGTAATAGTTGAGCAATGGGACATGTATGGTTTTGTTGGTTTGTTGTTGGATGTTTAGGAGCATGTATAGACTCCCTTATACCTTGCTTTTGTATGATTGTGTTGCCATGATGAATGCTAACCCATGCCTAAGTTGCCCTTTTGAATGTTAGTCCTATGCCTTAAGAGTTTATATGTGTGTTTGAATGATGGTTGTATGAGGGCATGGTTGTGTGGCACTGCCTAGTGTTAGATTCGTCTAAATCATTGTTGAAGCATGCCTAAACTCTTGGTTTGTCATTAGAAAGCATGTTAGTTTGAATGTTGAGGTTTGAGAGGGATTTAAGGGCCACTTGTGCTTTAAATCAGATCAAACCAGAGTTTTCGTAACAGGGGTATCGATACGGTTGGAACTGTATCGATACGGCCTTCTTAGTTCAAGCCCGCGTTTCGATACGCGAAGGGGCGTACCGATACTATTTTTGCAACTGGAGCCACTGTCCATTTCTGTATCGGTACGGGCCCTCACGTGTATCGATACGGTTCCCTTAGCGTTGACCGTGGGAAGTCAACAATTGGAGAGGGTATCGATACACTCCCAGGCGCATCGATACGGTCTCCACGGGTTGACTTTGACCAATTGACCTGGTCAAGGGGTATCGATACACCCCTTAGGTGTATCGATACCACCTGCAGTAAAGCTTAAAATTTGGCCGCAACATGATTGTTTGGGTTCGTTTAATTTGTTTCGTATATGTTATTCCGATGTATGATTACTTAGGGTTTAATATCCATCTAGGCAAGATTTAAAAGAAAAAAAAATAGGGTTGCTAACCGAGGGGGAATTTCTTAGGGGTTTCCACTCGGTTTTCCCCGTGTGACCCACTCGGACCGGTCATTCGGCCAGACCGGGACTAGAGGGTTACACTTGTTGGTATCAGAGCCTAAGGTTACCGAGACCTTGGGCAGATAAGTGAGGTAAGTTTAAGTTTTTAAATTGAATTGCACGGTGCTTGCTTGTTCTGCAAGAATGGTTGCTTATATGACAAGTATGCTGGTTGTTTTATTTTAAAGCACGTGTGTGTGGGTCCCATTGCTGCTATTACATTGGAAAAAATGATTTTTAAGTGAGGGAACATACTTGGACACTTGGAAGCCTTGCCTTGCTAACCCAGCTTGTGTGTTGTTGTTGTGGTTGTAGTTAATATCTGAGAGAGCAATGTCTAGACCGAGAGGTAGACCAAGGTTGGTTCGTCAGGAACCACGAGTTGTGGCTCCTGTTGAGCCGGTAGTTGGTGCGGGAGCTCACATAGAGGGACCGGGGGCCGCGGGAGTTGGCGCTCCTCCACCACCTCCACCACCACCACCTCCTCCACCTAGAGCTGGAGGAGAGGGACCTCAAGGTGGCCAAGGTGGCCAAGGTCCAGCTGGGGTTGATATGACTCCGCTAGTGCAAGCGATAGTGGGAGCGTTTCAGGCCGCAGTTGCGGGAGCTCAGGCTGTAGTTCAGCCTAGGTGTGATGATGCTAGTTTACCTTTGGAGAGGCTCCGTAGCTTAGGGGCCGAGGAATTTGGAGGATCTACTCCGGAGAGGTCGGAGTTATGGTTGGAAAAGACAGTTCGTATCTTGGCTCAGATGGGTTGTGCGGGCGCACGTAGATTGGGTTGTGTGATCTCACTGCTTCAGGGTGATGCCTACACCTGGTGGGTCACCATTATTGCCGGGGTTCCAGAGGCCGAGATAGATTGGGATTTCTTTGAGTTTGCTTTTAGAAAGAGGTACTTGGTACCGAGGTACTTGGATGAGAAGAAGCGAGAGTTTATGGCTCTTACTCAGGGGGATGCTTCTGTGACTGATTATGAGATCCGCTTTGTTCGCTTGAGTCAGTATGCCCCAGAGTTGGTTCCTACTGAAATGGAACGCTGCAACCGATTCCGATACGGATTGAATGAAGAGGTTAAGAGGTACACGTTGGCTTCTGACTACTCAGACTTTGATGTGTTGGTCGCGAGGGCCAAGGATTTGGAACATAGTTTGGGTTCAGCCAAACGAGCTGGTGGTTCTAGTTCTGGAAAGAGGCATAACCACTTTGATGGTAGAGATGCTAAGAGACACAGAGGTGGCGGACATCAGTTTGATCAGAGACGTGGCGGTGGCCACCAAGGTAGGGGCCATCAGGGCCATAGAGGAGGAGGGCGCTTGCTCGAGTGTGCTCAGTGTGGGAGACATCATACTGGAGAGTGCTGGGGTAACTTCCATGCTTGTTGGAATTGTGGTTCAAGGGACCACTTTAGGAGGGACTGTCCGCGTCAGGCAGCTCAGGCACCGAATATTGCTCAGGCTCCTGCGAGAGGTAATGATTTTCAGAGAGGCCGTGGGCGCGGTCGTGGCTACTTCCAGCCGAGGGTTGATGCACCTAGGGTAGATGCTCAGAGGAACCTTGCTCATGTTGTAGCTGTGCAGCCAGAGGCGGGAGGATCAGCGAGGGTCTATGCTCAGAGAGGGGCCGGGAACGACACCGATGTGATAGCAGGTAATTTTGAGTTACAGTCTATGTCTTTGCTTTCTTTGGTTGATTCGGGTTCTACGCATTCCTACATTCTGAGTGAGCATGCACAGAAGTTAGATATTCCTGTTGAGATTTTAGATGTAGGTATGCATGTTACGAGTTCTTTTGGTGAGACAATTGTGGTTAGACGTATGCATAGGAGGTGTCCACTGAAGATTCAGGGTCATGTGTTCTCAGTTGACATGATGGAACTTCCTTTCTATGGTTTTGATATTATTTTGGGTATGGACTGGTTGGTTGAGCATCGGGCTAATGTAGATTTTGAGACAAAGAGAATTTCCTTGAAACTTTCTGATGACTACGAGGTAGTGGTAGTGGGCGAGAACATTAAGTTCTTGTCTAATGTGGTGTCAGCTTTAGAGGCTCATAGGTTGATGGACTCAGGATGTGGGGCCTATTTAGCTTATGTTATGAATCCGGATATGAGTGAAGCTAGACCGAAGGATATCAGGACAGTGTGTGACTTTCCAGATGTGTTTCCTGAAGAGTTGCCGGGTTTGCCTCCTGACAGAGATGTTGAGTTTGTGATTGAGACAGTTTCAGGGTCTAGTCCAGTTTCGATAGCTCCGTATCGTATGGCTCCGAAAGAGCTGAAAGAATTGAAGAGTCAGTTGCAAGAATTATTAGACCGTGGTTTCATTAGGCCTAGTAGTTCTCCGTGGGGTGCTCTAGTGTTGTTTGTGAAAAAGAAAGATGGCAGCATGCGCATGTGTATTGACTATAGACAGTTGAATCTGTTGATTGTGAAGAACAAGTATCCGTTGCCTCGTATAGATGATTTGTTTGATCAGTTGAGAGGTGCTTCAGTATTCTCGAAGATAGATTTGAGATCCGGGTACTATCAGTTGAAGGTAAAAGAGTGTGATGTTCCGAAGACAGCTTTTAGGACTAGATATGGTCACTATGAGTTTCTTGTGATGCCATTTGGGCTCACGAATGCACCAGCAGCATTCATGGATATGATGAACAGAATTTTTAGGGACTATCTAGATCGTTTTGTAGTTGTCTTCATTGATGATATACTTGTGTACTCGAAGACAGAAGAAGAGCATGATGAGCACTTGAGACTTGTCTTACAGAGATTGTTGAGCAACCAGTTGTATGCGAAGCTTAGTAAATGTGAGTTCTGGATTCGAGAGGTTGTATTTCTTGGCCATGTTGTTTCAGCCGAAGGCATCCGAGTTGATCCATCGAAGATTGAGGCTATCGTTGAGTGGAAACAACCTAAGTCCGTGACCGAGATTAGGAGTTTCCTAGGATTAGCCGGTTACTATAGGAGGTTTGTTGATGGATTTTCTAGAGTAGCGGCTCCTTTGACTAAATTGTTGCAAAAGGGAGTCAAGTTTGAATGGTCAGATGCAAGACAAAAGGCCTTTGAGAAGTTGAAAGAAGCTTTGACAAATGCTCCAGTGTTAGTGCAACCTGTTTTAGGTAAGGAGTTTGTGATTTACAGTGATGCTTCCTACGTAGGTTTAGGTTGTGTTTTGATGCAAGATAGGAGAGTTGTTGCTTATGCTTCTAGACAGTTGAAGATTCATGAGAAGAACTATCCTACTCATGACATAGAGCTAGCCGCAGTTGTATTTGCATTGAAAATTTGGCGTCACTATTTGTATGGTGAGAAGTGTATAGTTTACACCGATCACAAGAGCTTGAAGTACTTGATGACACAGAAAGAGTTGAACTTGAGACAGAGGAGATGGCTAGAGTTGTTAAAAGATTATGATTTGACCATCGAGTACCATCCGGGTAAAGCAAACGTAGTAGCCGATGCTTTGAGTAGAAAAGTGGTCGTTGAGCTGAGAGATATGTTTGCTAGATTGAGTGTGTCCGATGATGGTGGTTTGATCACCGAGTTGCAAGTGAAGCCTTCTTTGATTCAGTTGATTAGAGAGAAGCAGTTGCAAGACGCGAGCTTAGTTCCACATGTTCAGGACATAGCCGAAGGAAGACCGACTGAGTATAGTTTCAGTGGTGAGAGTTTGTTGTGCTTTAGAGATAGAGTTGTTGTACCGGAAGATGTTGAGCTGAGACGTCAGATTTTGAGTGAAGCACATTCGAGTCCCTTTTCTATGCATCCGGGTAGTACCAAGATGTACCGAGATTTGAAGAATGATTACTACTGGGTTGGTTTGAAGAGAGATGTAGCCGAGTATGTGAGCCGTTGCATGGTTTGTCAGCGAGTGAAGGCAGAACACCAGGTTCCTTCAAGTTTGCTACAGCCTTTGAAGATTCCGGAATGGAAATGGGAGAGGATCACCATGGATTTTTTATCGGGGTTGCCTTTGTCTCCTTCGAAGAAGAATTCAGTTTGGGTGATTGTTGATAGGTTCACTAAGTGTGCTCACTTCTTAGCAGTGAACACTACGGATTCCTTAGACAAGTTGGCAAACTTGTACATTCGTGAGATTGTGAGACTTCATGGAGTTCCGAAGTCTATAGTTTTAGATAGGGATCCTAGATTTACTTCGAGGTTCTGGAGTTGTTTGCATAGTGCTTTGGGTAGTCGTCTGCATTTCAACACATCTTATCATCCGCAGTCCGATGGGCAGTCAGAGCGAGTGATACAGATTCTAGAGGATATGCTTCGTTGTTGTGTGATTGATTTTCAGGGTTCTTGGGAGAAGCACTTACCGTTAGTTGAGTTTGCTTACAACAACAGTTATCAGTCTAGTATTCAGATGGCACCCTATGAGGCTTTGTATGGTAGACGATGTAGGACTCCGATTTGTTGGGCTGAGACAGGTCAGAGATTGTTACCTATGCCAGACTTGCTTAAAGGAACTACAGAAAAAGTGAAGTTGATTTGTGACCGTCTGAAAGCAGCTTCCGATCGTCAGAAGTCTTATGCGGATTTGAAAAGGAAAGAGATTGAGTACTCGGTGGGTGAGAAAGTGTTTCTGAAAGTATCTCCGTGGAAGAAGGTAATGAGATTTGGCCGTAAGGGCAAGTTGAGTCCGAGGTTCATTGGTCCGTATGAGATAGTTGAGCGGATTGGACCTGTAGCTTATCGCTTGAGGTTACCTTCTGAGTTAGAGAAGATCCACGATGTCTTTCATGTGTCTATGCTTAGGAGATATAGATCAGATCCTTCTCATGTGATGCCCGTTGAGGAAATAGAGTTGAATCCGGATTTGTCTTATAATGAAGAGCCCGTAGAGATACTTGCTTCTGATAGCAAGGTGTTGCGTGGCAAGACCATAGAGTTGGTCAAAGTGTTGTGGAGACATAGGGGTGTGGAAGAGGCCACGTGGGAGAGGAAAGCTGATATGGTCGAGCAATTTCCGTATTTGTTTCCACCAGGTAATTTCGGGGATGAAATTTCCTTAAGTGGTGGAGAGTTGTAACACCCGTGTCTAGGGCCTAGGAGGTAGCCGGGTTGTTGTCCGAGTCGATTAGAATCTAATTAAAAATAAACCAACTTTAAATAATGACCTATTTGAGTCTTAATAATGAGGGAGGGACCAAGGTTGTAAATTACCCACATTTTAAATAAAGGAAGACAACTTTTCCATAAAAGTTGTCATCTTCCTCTTCATTTTCTCCTTTACCAATTCAAAACCCTCCCCCATTTTCAAACACTCCTAAACCCTAGTTACTATTCCATTAGCTTTGCTAGCCGATTTCTACACCAAATTGAAAGGTAAATATATTTTCTTAACCTCCTCCCTATCCTCTACCTATCTATTGTTTTAGATTTCAAAAACATTGAGTTTTGGGAATTAGGGTTCATGTGGAAATTTGGGGTTTTGATGGGGTTTTTCAAATTGTTTTGAGAAATTGTTTTGGGGTTATGTTAAATCATGATGAAGCTTGCAACATATCTTAATTTGGTTGATGTTGGGTAAATTTTCGTAGTGGGTCTTTAGGGCAAATTTCAAAGTATGAAAAATTGGGTTTTTGAGAGGTTTAGTGTTGGAATTGAAGGGCTGATGGTCTACCTATGTTAGGAGGGTGATTTGGGATATTTTGGAAGTCATTTGGGTGCTTGGAATTGAGTATTTCAGCCCTTGGTTGTGGGAGTCCGAAAATTTGGGTTTTGGAGATGCTATGTGGTTTGGAATTTGTGGAAATTGAGTTGTGTTTTGCAAAGTAGATTGATGGTTGAATTGGCTTTGAATTGAGAAGTAATGTATGGGTTTTGTTTGACTAGAAGCAAGAGGAAACGAGGAAGAGGCTTTGGGATCGAATCCGGAAAGTTGAAGGTGATTGCTTGTTTGGTCTTGGAGCTTGGAAGCTTAGGTGAGTGGTTGTTTGCTTTTAAAGATTTTAAAATAATTGGTTCGAGTATGGACTAGGTTGGGCTCGGTAGACCCACCTAGAGTTAGGATTAGGGTGGTAACCTAATCCTAAACTTGATCTAGAGACTTTGGTTGAACTCATTATGTGGTTGTGTATGTCTCGTATAAATTGTGGTATGAATGTCTATGTATATTGCTTTATACATGTGGAATGAGATTTGACTTATGATGCTTGAGACATGCATAATGTTGATTGTTAGTGAGTACGTGCTAAGCACAAGGTTAATGAAGTGAGTAAATATTGGCACTAGTAAACTTGGATACAAATGATCGATCATTAGGATGTTAGTGTGTACACATGAGTCTAAAGTCGCGCGTGGCCTTGGTGGCGTTGAGTCACCAAGGAGGAGTACGGGTTCGCCCGGAATTGTATTTAAATGTAGTCGGTGATGAGTGGAATCCCATCGACGGGGCGTGAGGATGAGTGGAATCCCCTCCGCGAGACCGGTGATGAGTGAAATCCCACCGTGAGGTAATGTGGTTGTTGGTCATGAGTTTCCAACATGTCTATCCGCGTATTCGGGTCTTAACTAGGTGCCAATGTTGTTTGATGTGTATATCAATGTGTTGAGGTTCATGGTTCTTATTGGGATACTTGTTTGTGATTACATGTATCATGGAAATTGAGCTTATGATCATGGCATTATTATTGTCTATTGCTCATGCATTTTATCTTGTGGACCTTTGGTATGACTATGATACTTTGGCTAGATCGTGCTCGGACCCTGCAATGTTGAGGTTTGTTTTTAGAGCTTACCCTCACTAAGCATCATTGCTTACGCTCTCTTTGTTCAACATTGCAGATCCTTAGTTCGTGGGTTGCTCGGGCAAGTGGAGGGCCTCCAAGTGTGGTTTTTGGCTTGAGTTAATCAAGTATGGATCTTAATGTTAAACATGTAATAGTTGAGCAATGGGACATGTATGGTTTTGTTGGTTTGTTGTTGGATGTTTAGGAGCATGTATAGACTCCCTTATACCTTGCTTTTGTATGATTGTGTTGCCATGATGAATGCTAACCCATGCCTAAGTTGCCCTTTTGAATGTTAGTCCTATGCCTTAAGAGTTTATATGTGTGTTTGAATGATGGTTGTATGAGGGCATGGTTGTGTGGCATTGCCTAGTGTTAGATTCGTCTAAATCATTGTTGAAGCATGCCTAAACTCTTGGTTTGTCATTAGAAAGCATGTTAGTTTGAATGTTGAGGTTTGAGAGGGATTTAAGGGCCACTTGTGCTTTAAATCAGATCAAACCAGAGTTTTCGTAAGAGGGGTATCGATACGGTTGGAACCATATCGATACGGCCTTCTTAGTTCAAGCCCGCGTTTCGATACGCGAAGGGGCGTACCGATACTATTTTTGCAACTGGAGCCACTGTCCATTTCTGTATCGGTACGGGCCCTCACGTGTATCGATACGGTTCCCTTAGCGTTGACCGTGGGAAGTCAACAATTGGAGAGGGTATCGATACACTCCCAGGTGTATCGATACGGTCTCCACGGGTTGACTTTGACCAATTGACCTGGTCAAGGGGTATCGATACACCCCTTAGGTGTATCGATACCACCTGCAGTAAAGCTTAAAATTTGGCCGCAACATGATTGTTTGGGTTCGTTTAATTTGTTTCGCATATGTTATTCCGCTGTATGATTACTTAGGGTTTAATATCCATCTAGGCAAGATTTAAAAGAAAAAAAATAGGGTTGCTAACCGAGGGGGAATTTCTTAGGGGTTTCCACTCGGTTTTCCCCGTGTGACCCACTCGGACCGGTCATTCGGCTAGACTGGGACTAGGGGGTTACATGGTTCGGTGGTTAAGGTTTAATTGAAGGTCCTGGGTTTAAACCCCTCCAAGCGCATGGTTTTAATATTTTTCCTCCAGCAAAACGACGTCGTTTTGACTTAATGTAGAAGTTAAGAGTCAACGGCGCGTGGTTTTAATCGAATTGTTTCCTCCGTGTATAACGGAGTCACCGCAAAATTTACGCATTCATCACATTCACGAACATATTTCTTTATAATTCATACTACTTTTATTAAATTTCTTGTCAGAATATTCTCAACATAATTATAATCACCGAAGAGCCTTACAAGTAATCTTACATCGGTTACCTCACATAATCAATCATTTATTCTCAATCCGAATCGGAACTTCAATTTCAACTACATGAACCATCTTTGTTTTTCATATGCAAATCCATCATGAAATTTGAACCACGGACGAATGCCATAGGCATTCATTGTCAATAGATCAAGCTATAGAGGACATAATACTTAGACTCACATATTTCAAGAAAAATATTCGACATTGGTGCTCTGGCTCGGTGGAGTACAATTATGATCTAGGGGCATGCACAAACTAGACACCCTATGAAAAACGATCAGCCGATCAACCTAGAATGACACAAATCTAGGCTCTGATACCACTAAATGTAACCCCCTAGACCTGCCTATGTGTTACCACGGATCCTAGAAAGTCACATTAGGGTCACAAGAGAGACCCACCGTAAAAATCCACATAAAACATTTTTTGTTCTTTAAAACACTTATTAAACTGTAACGTTAACTTCTGTTAAAAATGCCCTTTCGGAAAATCATTTAAACATATAACAGTAGTTTCAGAAAACTTTTTACAAACACTATCATAAAACTATACATAACATACATACCCACTAACTATACAATACCGTACTCCAAAAGCAACTCCGAGAGAACTCCAACCGCATATGTCGATCACTATACCATGATAGATTTCTTCTAACCTGCAATAAAAAAACAACACGAGCTTTGGAAAGCTCAGTGATACAAAACTACCAATGGATGATGTAAGTACATGCAAGTATATGACAATCATTATTCTATCAAGATGTTTCGGGAAATAACAAGTTCCAAATTACGGCTTATCATTTGATCATCAAGTATCAAGCGAGAAGCCCATAAACCGGAGAATCAAAAGAGTGAATGATTAAATTAAACTAGGGAGTTTAGTGTGTCCCAATAGTGCTAAACTGTATCAACGTAAATATTTTATTTCAAGGGCACATAATTCAAGCAATAGTAGGGTTCATTTTTAATTCTTATTTACCCTCCGACTGTACTTTAGTATGAAATTCTGAGCTGCGTCTATAAAGACATTAACCCAAGCCCCTTAGGCGTGAGTACCATCCTAATGGATTACCTTAGGTCCCGGGTAGAGTTACACTAGTCGAACCATATGAACTTGTAACGCTAACGGTAAGGAATTACCCTAGCTGAAGCATAAGAACTTGTAACGATAACGGTAAGGAATTACCCTAGCTGAACCATAAGAGCCTGTAACAATAACTTTAAGAAATAACCCTAGCCGAAGCATAGGAACTTGTAACTATAACGGTAAAGAATTACCCTAGCTGAAGCATAGGAATCTCATTAGAGTCATGTCCGCAACCTTGATTGCGTGTACCAATCGACTATGGCTCGTTCTTCATGCTTTAATTTCTTACCACATCATCAATAATGACACACAATTTGTCAGCCATCGAATTCACTTTTGAATCGAATCTTTTATATCTATAGTTTCATTAACTGAGGTTTTAAGAGGTATTCAGAGATAACCGACTTATCATTTAATTTACAGATCTCAGAAATTTATATGTTTCATATAATTCTTAATTATGTTACAAGGGTCCTTATCAATATTCTTATACTATATTCTGCTACATTTGATATCTCATGCATTAACTATTAATTAACATGTTCGTTATAGTACACAAGGAGTATTGGGTATTACCTCGACTCCGAGCTACGTAAGTCAGCCTTCAAAGATCCAATTGATCGCTCTCGAGCTGAATTTGACGTCCCTCATTATCTAACTTACCCCTATCGGACGAACGCTGGCGACCTCGAATTAGTGATCAGAACCACGAAAGGTGAGAGGGGTTTTGCTCATGTTTGTATGAGTAACCCGGTGGTGATGGTCGTGCGATGAACTACCGGCAGAAACGACCAGAATCGCTGAAAAACTGAAGAGCAATTCTTTGATTGTCGTCGAACTTCAAAACTATTCTCCATGGCGATCCGTGACCCAATGATTCGAGTGGCAGCTAAGGTTTTGATCAAGGCAAGGCGACAGTTGCGTCAGTGTGGGCGGTGACGGCCACGGGCCAACGGTGAGAGAGATCAAAGGGTGAACGTTGGGATTTGGTAGTAGACTCTTCTGGAATTTTATATCTTGAAAGTTTAGATTTAATACTTTCCTCTCCGTAAGTGAAAAGTTTGTTGATATTTTAATCTGGGGTTAAACCCCCAAATTTTTAATTCAAGGTATTTTTCACTTCAGCACTTGACAAGGATGAGCATTTGGCTTGAACGATTAAGGCACAAGCTTGAACATCCAAGGGTTATAGGTTCAAACCCCTATAGATTTAATCTGTTACTTTTTTTTTTATTTTTTTTCATTTTATTTTTTAACTTTAGGGGTGTTACACTTATAGGGAAGGAGAAAAAAATAGGTTTAGTCTTTGATGTGGTATACTGATTTTCTTAGTACCGTCATTTTTTTTACAATGACAACTGCATTTTATTAATAACCATGGAAAATATATCAAATACAATGCATTTAAAATGGAGAATAATGAGATCTAGTCCATCAAAATCTCATACAAAACCCTAAGATACAAAGAAAAGTAAATACTTCCATAGATATTAGCATACCGACAAAATTCAGAAGTCTTCCTGAATCTCCTTGTCTCTATCCAAACGAGACATTTTACCAAGTGAAAAAAAAGTGGTGAGCGAACCAAACTATTAGGCAGATTTCTTCGCTACCCAGGTCTGATTACATCAGCAAACAAACATCAACCGAGTGGGGATATATCTTTGTATGACCACCGGCAGAATCAAAATCAGAAACTAGCACTGTAAAGTTTTTTGTACGAGCACCAAACGACCGCTAAGGTATGCTAAAATCAGGCAAAAATGACAGATGAAACGAACTACAAAAATAAAGAAAAGCGTACTACAAGGATATAGAAAACACATGCCACAAGGACATAGATTCTTATTAAAAATATATTAAAAAAACAAAAAAAGACATAAAAATAATGAACCTAGTACTGGTTGTCGGCCACCGGCAAGAAAACCAATATGAAAGGCTGCAACGCTTGGGGAAATCCTAAGAAAAACCAAAGAGAAAACCTTTAGCCTGAATAAAAGGTTAATTAGGAGCGTCAATTTTTTAAATTCAAGAAATAATCTCTAAGTAGTGATATCTAATTAAATTTTGTCCTATCCATGATGTGGATGAATCAAAACATCTTAAATAAGTGATTTTTTTTAAATGTTTAACAAATGTTCATGGGTGAAGTAATGACAAATTTGAGTATGAACGAAGGTTGAGTCTACAATGGACGACGCACATCGTTGAACACCATCAATTTTTAATGACTTTTAAATAATTATCAAAAAATTAAAGGCTCGACATACAATTATATATTTCAAAATGAAATTAGAAGAAATTATTTAATGAAACATTCTCACAGTCTTATCCAAGGTCTTGCAAAATTAATGAACCATTCTAACAATCTTATCCAAGGTCTTGCAAAATTAAATAAAGCCACATCATCTTTATTTTCCACATAATATTTTCTTATAAATTAAAATTTTCAAATCACCATCTTCTTCCTCATACCTCATATATTTATTCTAATGTGTTAATGAATGAAATCTTTACAATAAAAAAAAGCACCCAAAAAATTTAACATGCCAATCAAAAGAGACAACAATAAAATTATTATTAATAAAATTACTACATTTCAATCTCAACCAATCTTCGATAAAATCATTGCATTCATCCCAATCGTCTGATTCGAACATCATTTGTTCCGTTATAATTAACAGCATCCGCCTGCTGCCTAGTGTTTGTAGCAAACAAATCAATCCCCCTCCATCATTCTTGAACCAGTTGTGCATCATCACATGATTTTCTTCTCTAGTTGCTTTTCCACAAGATGACCTTCTACCCTTTCTCTTCTGTATCAACTGTAGGAAGTTCAAAAAATGATTGGGGATTAATATAGTGAATTTATCGAAGATTGGGTTCAGACTGGAATATAATAATAATAATAATAATATATGATAACAACAATAATAATAATAACAACAACAACAACAACAACAACAACAGTATAGCATTGGTAATAATAAGGCTAACAAGATAGGTAATATAATCTAGTAGTAATATTTAAGATTTTTCAAATGAATAATAACATAATACTAATGACTATATATGATAATAAATATTATAATACTAAAAATATATATTTTGTTTGTTTGTTTTTTAGTTTTTTAATCATATGGTATGTAATTAATTAAAATCGAAGCCCATTATTACGAAAAAATAAAAACGGGTTAACAGCCCGAACAAAGTTAGTGATTACAACGTGTTTTGGCAGTTTCAAACTGTATCGATACAGTTTAGCCTATATCGAAACGTGTACCTTGAAAACCCTGGTTTGGCTACTTAAAAACGTTTCAAACCTTGCCAAAACCATTTCAAACATCCTCAAACTTATTTTCAAGTTGTTTGGACTTAAAGGTATTTTTAGAAAGAAAATTGTGGTCTTAGCAACACTTACTTTGTGACCTGATACCTGACAAAATTTCTCAAATACCGAGCGCACAACTGTCATATGATCAATAAATGCTTCAGCAAATAAAATCACGCCATCTACAAAA
Source organism: Hibiscus tridactylites (assembly GCA_958450335.1). Taxonomy (NCBI): domain Eukaryota; kingdom Viridiplantae; phylum Streptophyta; class Magnoliopsida; order Malvales; family Malvaceae; genus Hibiscus; species Hibiscus tridactylites. Next base: position 17,163,232 of record OY288275.1, on the reverse strand, counting down.
AAAATATGAGAGATAGCCGTCCCACTCATAGTAACCCAGAACGGTGACCAACGACCCTGATCAATAGCTGCATGAACACCTTGAGCCGGTCTCTCCATGCATTATACAAAAAGATACGATGACAATGGATCGCCCTACTTAATTTTGCGGGAAGGTTTAATCACATCAGTCATGGAGCCATTAATTCCACGTCTGTCAAGGTTAGTTCGTGATTGTTGAGTTGAAAAATATTTTTTTAATATATATATATATATATATATATATATATTAAAAGATGTGTAAGAAAGTGTTGTGAAAAAAGTAGTTTATTAATTTAAATATTTTACACTATTGTTAAAAGGTACCGTAGGAAGTTAAAATATTTGTTTTAAATATATGTTGGAAAGTATAATTAATTACATAATTTGAAAAATAACTAGGTGTTATGAGAAGTTAAAAAGTAATTTTATAAGAACAAATGCAATGGATTGGTTGGCCAAACTGCTCATATTTGTTCTATAAGGTCATGGATTCTATACCCACCAAAAGCATCATACATAAGTTATGATATCTAATTAAATTTTGTCCTATCCATGATGTGGATGAATCAAAACATCTTACATAAGTGAATTTTGTAAAATGTTTAACAAATGACAATGGGTGAAGTAATAAAAATTTTGAGTATGAACGAAGGATGAGTCTACAACGGGCGACGCACACTACTGAATAGGGATGTAAAAACAGGTAATCGGACGGGTTTCAGGTCGGGTACTGTTAGGTCGGGTAAAATCGGGTACAGGTCATTTTAGGTCATTTTTTTATTTTGACTCGACTCGGGTCGGGTGCGGGTCCATTTCAGGTCGGGTCCATTTCAGGTCGGGTTCATTTCAGGTCGGGTCAAAACGGATCGGGTCCGAAGCAGATAATTGACAGGTTAATTCGGGTTCGGATACACTTCAGGTCGGGTCCATTTCAGGTCGGGTCCATTTCAGGTCGGGTTCATTTTAGGTCGGTTGCATTTCAGGTCGGGTTATTTTAGGTCAGGTAGTTTCAGGTCGGGTAATTCAGGTTGGGGTATTTTTAGGATTGAAATTCGTATTGAGTTTGAGTTCGGTACAACCGTATAAGTAGTCGATAGACTTTAGGTTGGCCTTCATCAATCGTCATTGATTTGGAGTTAATTATTTAAAGTCATATCAAATTAAAATTATAAAACATTGCAGTAATTAAAAAATACTGAAAATGGGTCAATTTGGATTAAAAATAAAGTTTCACGAATTATAATGAACAAAAATATCAAATTAAAATTATAAAACATTAGACAAATTTAAAAGAAAACAATGAAAATGGGTCAATTTGGAACAAAAATAAAATTTTGAGGACTGTAATGAACAAAAATATCAAATTAAAAGTATAAAAATTAGAGTAATTAAAAAACAATAAGTAGATGTCAATTTAGAATAAAAATAAAGTTTTAGGGTCTAGAATGAACAAAATTTCAAATTAAAATTATAAAACATGATGAATTAAAATATATATAGGGGTCGGTATGGAAATAAAATAAAGTTAATGGACTAGAATGAAGAAAATATCAAATTAAAATAATAGAACATTTGACAAATTAAAAAAATAAATGTGGGTCAATTTGGAATAAAAATAAAGTTTTAGGGTCTATAAGATTAAAATATTAAATTAAAATTATAAAACATTGGACGAATTAAAAAAACAATGAATATGAGTCAATTTGGAATTGAAATAAAGTTAAAGGGACTAGAATGAACAAAGTACAAATTAAAATTATAAAACATCGGACGAAATGAAAAAACAATAAATAAGGGTCAATTTGGAATTAAACTAAAGTTTAGGGGACTAGAATGAACAAAATATCAAATTAAAATTATAAAACATCGAACTAATTAAAATAAAGTTAAGAGACTATAATGAACAAAATATCAAATTAAAATTATAAAACATCGGACTAATTAAAAGAATATGGTCAATTTGGAATACAAATATAGTTTAAGGACTAAAATGAACAAATGTCAAAGTAAAATTATATATTATTGGACTAATTAAAAAACAATTAGTAGGGTTCAATTTGGAATATAAATGAAGTTTTAAGGGTTATAATGAACAGAAATATCAAATTAAAATTATAAAACATTGGACGATTGAAAGTTTAGGGTTTAAATGGTTTAGGTTTTAGGGAAATTTTATTAATGGTTTAGGGTTCATATATTGATAGATACATACATACTTGTATGCATTAGGGTTTAAGGTTTAGGGAAATTAATCAAGGGTTTAGGGTTCATACATAAATAAGTATATATATACATACTTACATACACTAGGGTTTAATGTTTAGGGTTTAAGGTTTCAGGTTAAGAGAAAATTCATTATGGGTTTAGGCTCCATACATTGATAGGTACATACATACATACTTACATACATTTTAGTCTCAATATTAGGCACTAGAATGAACAAAAATATTATCAAATGATTTATATCTAAAATATTGGAGTAAATTACAAAAATTAAAAAATAATAAAGGTAACTTTCTGTGAAAAATAAAATTTTAGGGAATAAAATGAATAAAAATATCACCATATTAAAAATAATAAAATTTATATCTACATATATATACACATATACATATATTATGATATATACATATACATGTATTGTTATAATTAATTAAACATATGCATATATATATATATATACTAAAACACACATGTATACATACATACTAAAACACATATATATTATGATATATCTACATATATATATATATACACATATACATATATTATGATATATACATATACATGTATTGTTATAATTAATTAAACATATATATATATATACTAAAACACACATGTATACATACATACTAAAACACATATATATGCATGTATTTAAGTTTTAGTATATATATACATGTATGTATGTAAGTTTTAGTATATATATATATATATTGTTATAATTATATATATATATATAAGTTTTAGTATGCATATATTGTTATATATATACTAGAACATACATATTTGTATGTATATATGTATACCTCTAAACAATACACATAAACATCAACTCTTAAATCTTATAATCACTAATAATTAGAGTACAATACTAATCCCCTAATCCTTAAACTAATCTCATAACTCCAAATAATTAAGTTGACACATTTACCCCCAAACCCCAAACATGAATATCTAAATCTTACAGACACTATTTACTAATAATTAGAATGCAAGCCTAATCACATAATCCCTAAACTAATCTTATAGCCTCAAACAATCAACTTGACACACTTACCCTTAATCCTTAAACATAAACCCATAAATCTAACAAACAAAATAAATTGAAACATAAAGGACAAATCTAAAAATAAATTAAAACTAAATTATTAATTAGAGCCCAAATCACAAATGAATAAAATTATTAAACCTAATTACTTATCAAATCTTTATACGAGGACCAAATCAAATTTAAAGCAAACTAAAAAACTTAATAATTAATTAATTTATGAAGCATGACCTAATTAAATAAAATTTAAAAAAACTAAAGCAAAAGTTAAGACTAAAAAACAAACTAAAACCTAAAAAACCTAAACCCTAATAATCTAATTAAGGAAGGACCTAAAGGATAATTAACCCATAAATAAAAAAAAATCTCAATCTCCACTCACTTTTTTGTTTGACATTAGCGGCAAACCACCCCCCAAATTTGATTTGGCGGCAAAATTTCACCCTATAATTTCTTATCAATAAAAAAAACTCTCCCCCCACTAATTCAAAAAAAAATTTCTCCTAAACTAAAAAATAATTTTTATTATTTTAATAGTTATAATTAATTTTTTAATAAAATATTTTTTTAAATTTAATGATCTCAATTAATAAATTGATTTAAATTTTAAATAATTTGTTTTAAATTCATCCATCACAACTTATTAATTTAATAAAACTTTTAAATTTAGAATATTTTTAATAAAATAAATTTAAGTATGTTAATTCTTATTAAACTTCACAAATAATTTATATTGAACGAGTTAGTATTAAATTAATTTAATAAATTAATACATTACATTTATCAACACTTTAAATTTATCAAATCGTTGACTTCTTCAACTATATATCAGGTAAATATCAAGTCAGATCAATATCAGTTCAGGTTAAAAATAAGTCGGGTTCAAAGCAGGTCGGGTCAATTAACAGGTCGGGTTCAAAACAAGTCGGGTCCAAAACAGGTCGGGTTCAAAACAGGTCGAGTTCAAAACAGGTCGGGTCCTAAACAGGTCGGGTTCAAAACAGGTCGGGTAATATCGGATCTCGGGTCAATCCAGTCGGGTAAAATCGGTTATCTGCCAGGTCGGCTTCGGGTTCGGGTTCGTTTCAGTCGGGCGCAGGTCGGGTTTCATGTCCACAGTAACAGGTCCAATTCGGGTTCGGGTCGTTTTCAGTCGGACGCAGGTCGGGTTCGGTCACTACAGTAACAGGTCGAATTCAGGTTCAGGTCAACAACAGTCGGTTACAGATCGAGTTCGGGTCATTAAATTTTCAGGTCAAATCAGGTTCTGACTCGAGCAGGTTTCAGTTGGGTTTTCAGGTCGGGTCAGCTTTTTACATCCCTACTACTGAACACCATTAACACAATACACAATCAAACATCATTAATTTTTAATTACTTTTAAATAATTATTAAAAATATCAAAGGCTCGACTTGCAATTAATTATATTTCAAAATAAAATTAGAAGAAATTATTCTATGAACCATTTTCATAATCTTATCCAATGTCTTACACAATTAAATAAAGTCACATCATCTTTACTTTTCACATAATATTTTCTTATAAATTAAAATTTACAAATCATCATCTTCTTCCTCATACCTCATATATTTATTCTAATGTGTTAATGAATGAAATCGTTAAAATAAAAAAAGCACCCAAAAAATTTAACAAGCCAATCAAAAGAGACAACAATAAAAATATAATTAATAAAATTACTACATTTCAATCTCAACCAATCTTCGATAAAATCATTACATTCATCCCAATCGTCTGATTCGGGCATCATTTGTTTCGTTATAATTAACAGCATCTGCATGCTGCCTAGTGTTTGTAGCAAACAAATCAATCCCCTTCCATCATTCTTGAACCAGCTGCACATCATCACATAATTTTCTTCTCTAGTTTCTTTTCCACGAGATGACCTTCTGCCCATTCTCTTCTGTATCAACTATAGGAAGTTCAAAAAATGATTGGGGATTAATATAGTGAATTTATCGAAGATTGGGTTGAGACTGGAATACAATAATTTTATTAATAATAATTTTATTCTTGTTTTTTATTCGTGTATTAAGTTTTTTGGGTGTTTTTTTTTATTTTAACGATTTTATTCATTATCATATTAGGTATGAGGAAGAAGATAATGTTTTGTGAATTTTAATTTATAAGAAAATATTATGTGGAAAATAGAGATAATGTGTCTTTATTTAATTGGGTACGACCTTGGATGAGATTGTGAGAATGGTTAATGGAGTAATTTCTTCTAATCTTATTTTGAAATATAATTAATTGCATGTTGAGTCTTTGAGTTTTTAATAATTATTTAAAAGAGATTAACGGTGTTGAGCGATGTATTGTGTCGGTAGTGTTCAACGGTGTGCGTCACCCGTTTTAGAATTTTCCATGAATCTATAAGTCGCCACCTAATTAACCCTGAAGCCAACGTAGTGAAAAATTATATATGCATGTATGTATAAACATCTTTTATTAAATTCGGTGGTATGAGTTAAAAGAGCTTCATTTTTAAAAAAAAAATTAAGGTACAAACAGATACGACGACAATGGATCACCCTACTTAATTTCGCGGGAAGGTTTAATCACATCAGTCATGGAGCCATTCCACATCTGTCAAGGTTAGTTCGTGATTGTTGAGTTGAAAAATATTTTTTTAATATATATATATACATATATATATTTTAAAAGATATGTAAGAAAGTGTTGTGAAAAAAGTAGTTTATTAATTTAAATATTTTACACTATTGTTAAAAGGTACCGTAGGAAGTTAAAATATTTGTTTTAAATATATGTTGGAAAGTATAATTAATTACATAATTTGAAAAATAACTAGGTGTTATGAGAAGTTAAAAAGTAATTTTATAAGAACAAATGCAATGGATTGGTTGGCCAAACTGCTCATATTTGTTCTATAAGGTCATGGATTCTATACCCACCAAAAGCATCATACATAAGTTATGATATCTAATTAAATTTTGTCCTATCCATGATTTGGATGAATAAAAACATCTTACATAAGTGAATTGTAACCCCCTCGTCCCGGTCTGGTCGGATGACCGGTTCGAGTGGGCCACACGGGGAAAACCGAAGCGAAACCCGTTAAGGTTTCCCCTCGGTTAACGACCCAGAAAATTTCTTTTATCATTAGTCTTATCTAGATGCATATTTAATTCCTATGTGGAGCACAACAGCGGAAGACACAAGCAAAGAAACATTCACCGACCATCAAAAAGGGTAAACAGTCCATTTTACTTCATTACAGCAGGCCGTTTCGAAACACCTATAGGGTGTTCCGAAACGCCTTGACCTAGTCAACGGGCCTGGGTCAACCACAAGGTGACCGTTCCGAAACAGGGGAGACCCGTATCGGAACGACCTTGACGGTCAATATCTCGTGGTCAACGAGATTTGACCGTTTCGGAACTTCAAAGGCCCGTTTCGGAACGGCTTCATCTCGCCAATTTCTCAAAATTCCAGTAGCGAAAACGTTCCGGAACGGTCCTCATCCGTTTCGAAACGGCAGGCCATTTACACAGGGGCCGTTTCGTAACACGAGGACCCGTTCCGAAACATCCCCTGTCTGCAGACTCGTTTGGGCTGTTTTAAGGCACAAGGGTGCCCCAAAACACCTCCACAACCTATAACAACTCACTAACAATGAAACTTAAGGCAACCCAACAATCAAGCATGCTTGAGCAACATCATAGCAAGACTAAACATCAAAGCACAACATCACAAGCCACACATCCACACATGTCATTATAGATATTAAGCTCAACATATCCAACACTTAGGCAATTCTAGATAGCAAAATACTAACATGATTTCAAGCAAGGCATACATCATAAAAGCCAAATTAACCAACACATATGAGGAGTCTAACATGCTCCTAAACAACAACAACAACAACCATATATTCCAAAAGCATCATAACACGACACCTATCCCATTGCTTTACTATTACAATCTTTAAATTTAACTATCATACTTGAGCTAACCGTAAGCAACACTTGGAGTCCTTTCCTTGCCCTTGCCACCCACAAACCATTGATCTGCATTGTCGAACAAAAGAGAGCGTAAGCATAAAAGCTTAGTGAGGGTAAGCTCATAAAACAAACCTTCGACAATGCAGGGTCCAAGCACGAACCACAACCAAGATAAAATGCATGATCTTACCTCCGATCCACACGAGCCATAATTAGATGATGCATGAGCATATATTCAATATCATGTCATGCTCAACATGTTTAAATCCACAACATATGAAATCACATATATTAAACCATGTTAGCAACACCTCCCAAAACACATTGGCTCACAAATTAACCACAAATTGGCAATATAAACGACAACCTGTATTGGCACCTAGCTATGACTCGAATACGCGGATAACCGTTGGAACTCACATCCAACAACTCAACCATTACCTGACGGTGGGATTCCACTCATCACCGTTCACGCGGAGGGGATTCCACTCATCCTCACGCCTCATTTCACGCGGAGGGGATTCCACTCATCCTCACGCCCCGTCGATGGGATTCCACTCATCACCGACTAATATAAATACAATTTCTGGGCGAACCCGTACTCCTCCTTGGTGACTCAACGCCACCAAGGCCATGCGCGACTTTTGACTCATGTGTACACACTAACATCCTAATGATCGATCATTTGTACCCAAGCATACTAGTGCCAATACTACACATTTCATTCATCATTCATAATATCAATTCATAACACTTCTGTGCTTAGCACGTATTCACCATGACTTACCGTCATGAACAAACCACATTTCCATGCCTAGCATGTACTCACCATGATCCTCGGATCATGAAACCACCTCATAACATCATTTCACATAACAACACCACATGTACATTATTAACAACCATATCACATCATATTTTGCACATGTGTATAACCATATCATATCTATCATCAACATGCATATAACAACGCATCAAACATGCCTCAACATACATGTATACAACATATACATAATCAACACCATCACAATTTAATACGAGGCATATACAACCGATAAAAAGTGCAACCAAAGTCTCTAATCAAAGCTTGGGATTAGGCTACCACTCTAATCCCAACTCTAGGTGGGTTTACCAAGCCCATCCTAGGTTCACATGCTTGAACCAAATACTCAAAACCATTTTGAAAATATTTAACCACTCACCTAAACATCCAAGCTCCAAGTCAAGCTAGTAACCTTCCTCAAATTTCCGGATTTCTTCCCGAAGCTTTTCCAACACGAATTCCCGCTTCCAAACAACCTCAAACACATTTCAAACAATTCCAAATCAGCCCAACATCAAAAGACCAACCCGGAACACAATTCAAATACAATTCACAATGTTGCAAGCCATGACCAAACCCCACTTTTAGCAATTTCGGACAGCCCCTAAACCATGTCCAAAAACCATCTTTCCAACATCCATAGCACCCACAAACATTCCCAAATCAACCCTTAACCATAGCACTACCATTGGGCTATCAATTTCCACCTAAAACAACCCCCAAAACTCACCCAAAACCCTCCAAAAACCCCATTTTTACCCAAATTCGGGAATCATGTTAAAACACTTTAAAATTCACTTATGTTGGACCTTAAGAGTTGCAAACAACTTATCTAACAATAACAAATCGATAGCTTAAGTTAAAGACCATAAAGCTCTCATTTTTAAACAAAACCCTAAAACTTCACATTTCAAAAATCATGAATAAAATGAGAAATATTGGTACCAACATGAAGAGGAAGACAAGGCCAAGTCAAAAACATATTTACCTTTCAAAAAGCTCAAAGGATGAAGAAGAAAGTAGGTGGGAGAGTGAGGTGAAGAAACCCCTCTTTTTCACGTTAGAAAATGGAAATGGGGAGGAGGATGAAGATGAGCACATGTCTTCATCTTTTGTTTTCTTTTAATTCACCCAAAAACTCTTATTTACAACTATGCCATTAATGAATGGCCAAAACTCATATCTCCTAAAGTCCATGGATTTTGGACCCAAGAGATAGGCCCAACAAGTTGTAAATATTTTGAAATCCCGAGGCCCATATAAATATTTTATTATTTAAATTGTAAAACCGAACTCAAAATAATATTAAAATATTATTTTCGCCCGACCCCTAAACCCGGGTGTTACATGAATTTTGTAAAATGTTTAACAAATGATAATGGGTGAAGTAATGAAAATTTTGAGTATGAACGAAGGATGAGTCTACAACGGGCGATGCACACTACTGAACACCATTAACACAATAAACAATCAAACATCATTAATTTTTTAATTACTTTTAAATAATTATTAAAAATATCAAAGGCTCGACTTGCAATTAATTATATTTCAAAATAAAATTAGAAGAAATTATTCTATGAACCATTTTCATAATCTTATCCAATGTCTTACACAATTAAATAAAGTCACATCATCTTTATTTTTCACATAATATTTTCTTATAAATTAAAATTTACAAATCATCATCTTCTTCCTCATACCTCATATATTTATTCTAATGTGTTAATGAATGAAATCGTTAAAAATAAAAAAAAAAAGCACCCAAAAAATTTAACAAGCCAATCAAAAGAGACAACAATAAAAATATAATTAATAAAATTACTACATTTCAATCTCAACCAATCTTCGATAAAATCATTACATTCATCCCAATCGTCTGATTCGGGCATCATTTGTTTCGTTATAATTAACAGCATCTGAATGCTGCCTAGTGTTTGTAGCAAACAAATCAATCCCCCTCCATCATTCTTGAACCAGCTGCACATCATCACATAATTTTCTTCTCTAGTTTCTTTTCCACGAGATGACCTTCTGCCCATTCTCTTCTGTATCAACTATAGGAAGTTCAAAAAATGATTAGGGATTAATATAGTGAATTTATCGAAGATTGGGTTGAGACTGGAATACAATAATTTTATTAATAATAATTTTATTCTTGTTTTTTATTCGTCTATTAAGTTTTTTTGGGTGTTTTTTTATTTTAACGATTTTATTCATTACCATATTAGGTATGCGTCACCCGTTTATTGAGCGATGTATTGTGTCGGTAGTGTTCAACGGTGTGCGTCACCCGTTTTAGAATTTTCCATGAATCTATAAGTCGCCACCTAATTAACCCTGAAGCCAACTTAGTGAAAAATTATATATGCATGTATGTATAAACATCTTTTATTAAATTCGGTGGTATGAGTTAAAAGAGCGGCATCATAATTGTTCCCCAAAAAATATCCTAAAATTTTCATTTTTTTCAAATATTCCATATCCTTATTCTTTAAATACATCCGCAATTCGCTTTGTCGTTGCAAAATAATTTTTAGTTTAAAAAATAAAAAAACTCAACCACAAAAAATGAAAAAGTAATTGTCCAATTAGGAGCAACCCGCTGAGCTATGATGGACCCAAGTGGCAACGGCTTGTTATCCTTCCACCGCCAAGAAAGGGAAGTTGTCGCTGCTCTGTGAAACCAGCCTCACGCTGTGCCTTCCTCTCTAGGAATCACGAAACCCAGGCTTCCGCACGAGTTTCATGACTCAACTCCTAGCTTGGAATGGGCATGCCGTGATCAAGACCAAATGTGCCCAACTCAGCAAATTAAACCAATGTCCAACCACACTATTGCCCCCACTTGGGTTACAAGCAGACGTGACTCCACTCGGCGGGCAGTTTGCCTCTTGGCTTTGTATTTAAACAACAAGTACTTCATTTATAATAGCGATGTGGGATATATTTCTTCAATTCAGACACATCATGCCTGGTGGTGAGTTGAGGTGTTAAAATCACCGTTCTACTCAACAATTGTTGATTGTCGAAGATCAAGTATATTTGTCTGAATAATAAACCTACGGATTACCTGGTATAAATGTAAGAAACTGATCTCAACAGAGCCTTCTTTTAGCCACCACCATCACACAATATTGCTTTGCTTTCGTTGTTTATGTTTAGACTAAAGTTCTTCATAGTAGCAGGCTTTGATCAGATGCATTGCCATGAAAATTGATTCAAAAGGGTCCAGTGAATGCTTATATAAAAAAATGTAAATTGGTTCAAGCCAAGTAAAAACTACTCGAGTGTATAAAATTAATTCTCTGCCATTTCTTGCTTGATCATTATAGGAAAAGCTGTACTTTCATTTTTGCTGCAATGCATGAAACACAACAGAGATTGCCTGGTGTTCTTCAATGAAGTTCTTCTAACAAGCGCGGGTCGCCAAGCTTGTAGACATTGCATCGATCCATTGGTGCAGTAGAAAACAACATTTGGAATATGCTCAACTTTCCAATGATCTGCTCCTTTATTAGGCACCAACCTACGAGCAAAGCTATTCGACATGTTATGGAAATCCAGATGTTTAAGTCCATTCAAACCAGAAATGGTCCATGGCAGCTCCTGCAAGCACGGACTGGGACCCATCCATAGCCATTCGAGACAAGGGACTGCTCCTTCATCTATTGTCAATCTGTTCAGTCCATTCAACATCCGAAGAGCTAGTTCTTTGAGTCTCTGAAAGTATCCCTTTTCGAAATGCAGCTGAGCTCCATCATATCCATTTGTCAGCTGAAACTTCAATAGATTAGGCAAAACTCCAAGGATTTTAAGCGAATCATCGGATATTCTAGACCAGTGTAAGCCAATTCTATCCAGGTTCTGCAGTTTGGAAACCCAGTTTGGCACCTTGGGTAACCGTCCTCAAAGGCATAGACTAGGACAAGACATGGATTGCAATTGAAGGAAGTCTTCACCTTTAGCCGAAATGGCCAAAGATTGAAGGTTGTTCATTTGCTCTATAGCAGTACAAAGAGCAGCCCCATGTTTTGGTTTTATCCTAGAAATTCCCAGTTTCTTCAACTGTTTCAACCTTGCCAACTCGATCAAAAAATCGTCCCCTTCGAATGTTTCCAAGCATACACTAAACAGCTTCTCCAGAGACTGTAAGTTGGCAAAACTGTTCCTTCGACTATAGAAATTCGAGTTTCCATCATAAATTGTATAGTAAGCTGCGAGATATCGTAGATTATGCAACTTGTTCATCTCGGCCGGTAGCTCGTGTAGTAGAGAACGTTTTAGATCCAAAGTACCATTCATTTATTTACAAAAATGCCGTACATTTGTTTTTACTTTACTGTCTATGCTCTTTTAACTCTTCTTTCATCTTCATTCTTTTCTTTTTTTTTTAAATGTTAACTAGACATGCATGTAATCCACCTATGAAAGGTTGAAAAATTTTGAATTTTGTTTTTACCAACGTCGTTTTGGTGCGGTTGCATAGAATTCTAATTTACGCCAAAACAATGTTGTTTTGTTGTAGGGGTTTGAATACAAGACCTCCAAATAAAAAGGCTAAACCATAACCACTAAACCAACTTGAAATTATATAATATAAATATATTATTTTTAAAAAGCCTTCAACCCAAAATATTTATAAAAATAATATATCATTTATAGAAAAAATAATATATTTATATAATTAGTAATATATAAAAATAATATATTATATATTTTTATATATTAATTTCATTTATAGTATTATTAATTTCATAAAATAATTTGAATTAATCCCAAGTAGTTCGAGATATATAATATTTCTAGTAAAATATTATATAATATCGAATTGGTTCAGTGGTTAAGGTTTATTTGAAGGTCCTGGGTTTAAACCCCTCCAAGCGCATGGTTTAAATATTTTTCCTCCAGCAAAACGACGTCGTTTTGACTTAATGAAGGTGTTAAGAGTCAACGACGCAGTGATATTTTCGAGTCACATAAACTAAAGTTCAGTGGTATTTTCGAGTCAACGGTCATAGTTGAGTGGTATGTGATGTAGTTTACCCTTAATATTATTGATACTTTTACTCTATTTTTTTATTTTTATTTTTTTAGTTTGTGTTTATGAGATTTGATATATAACATGTTTATATATTTCAGATTTGATAATTTTTTTGTTTCTTTGGTTTTGAAGTTAGAAATTGGATGTGTTTTGAGCGTAGTGAAGTTTGTGTTTTCAAGTCTATTTTATGATTTTATAGTGTTTAATTCGTTTTAGATATTTGATTTTTGAATTGTTTTGTTTGTTATTGGGTTGGATCACATCGGGGACGAGTTTACACTTTCTATCCTTACCCCTTTTGGTTCCCCCACTTATAAAAAAGTAGGTTTAGGGTCTAAAGTTAGGGATTGTGGCTAAGATTTAGGGGATTTCAAGTATGATGTATTTTTAGGGTGTATGGTTTAGAATTTAGGGTTCGAGTTTAGAATTTAATTTTTAGTGTTTTTAGTGTGAGGAATAAAAATGGGCATACTTAGGGTATGTAACCCCCTAAACCCGACCCAAGGGTTATGGGCCGAATCTAGGAAGTTAGATTGAAAACGTGTCCCTCAAGTAATTTAAAAAACGGTGTCGTTTAACATTAAAATCCATATTTTTGAAAACGCAATCGTATAGATAAAGTAATCTAAAATAAAGTAACAAAATATCCATTTAAAAATTCTCATGCATGCTAAAACAGTTAAAAATCCCAAATAAATGTATAAGTAACCGAAATTATATAAATCCCAAAATAATAACTAAAATAAAATAACTTTATAAATTCGAAATGTCCATACTGAAAACTGAAATAAATATGATAAATTGTGGTCCTCCTAGTACCGAACTCCTATGTCTGAGAATCTGAAACAAGAACTAAGGGGGAGTCAGCTATTAAGCTCAGTGTGTCTCTAAGGTGCATCAGACAGAAAATCACAGGAATCATACAATCAACATAGTCATTTCAACATTCAATCGAATATACAGATATGCAAAGCACGATACACCTAAGTCTATGTCATGAACCCATCTACATCACCGTCCGAAGAGTAAGGTTCCCCAGAACCACTCTCTACATCGTCACCATCCGAAGTGGAACTCAGCCCGAAGGGTAGAACCACTGATCCGAAGCGGAATTCAACCCGAAGGATGAAACCACTGAACTTCCTCCGTACAAATCCCACCCGAATGATATGATATGAATATTCCGATCTTAATCCGAATGCAACATCATTAGTCCGAAAATGCATGAGCATTTAGTCCGAAAATGCATGAGCATTTAGTCCGAAAATGCATGAGCATTTAGTCCGATAATTAACTATTCATAATCCAATGTATGATGTTTAACAGAATGACATACAACATATCATATAGCCCAGATCACAACATATCACATAGTCCAGATCACAACATATCACATAGTCCAGATCACAACATATCACATAGTCCAGATCACACATATCACATAGTCCAGATCACAACATATTTTATAGTCAACCATCACATAGCAACAACATATTTCACAATCAAACATCACACAACATCAACACATATAATGTAGCACAAGCAGAGAACACACCTTAATCAGCTAACAGCTCAACGTCGAGAGTGACGACTCCCACGCTTAGATCTAGAAGCAGGCGAAACAGGATCGACACCTACAAGGGTTCACTAAGTCAAAATTCTCTACTACTATGCCACAATATACTAATAAAAATTTATTTAAATTCTCATACGTGCAGAACTTGAAGGTTGAGACGCAGGAGGTCGACCAGGCGGAGGAGGTGGAAGAATCTCGGTGTCCAAATCTATGTCACCTGAACGCAAACGAAATCCGTTTTCAGAAACTAATTAACATTTCTTTTTAATTAAGCATAAAATTGAATAAAAAGGCCAAAAACAGTTGTTCGGGATCGAATTTAGAAAAACGGGTTGCGAATATGGAACCGAAACGTCGAAAAACGTAAAGTTGACTTTCGGCCCAAAAAGTCAATGCTGACGTCATCATGGTCAATGATGACGTCATCGCTGACGTCAGCCTGCTTGCATCAGCAATGTCATCAGCGGATGACATCACTGCTGATGTCACCCGGTCCAGTTCGATTTTGAGGGTTCAGCCCGGTTCAGTTTCATAATTCCGGTTCGGTTCGATTCTCAAAATCCCCAATTTCCAGATCAATCCAAAAACCCTAATTCCAAATTAACTTTCCCCAAATCAAAATAACCCAACACTAATATCAACACAACCCCAACCGGCGGCGGCAACAACCAACAACTGGCGGCTGCGGCCGTTCAACATGACGACAGCGGCGGCCCAACACTCTAACGCCGACGGCGACCGAACTACTCCAATCTCAACCGAAGAAACAAAGTCGTGAACTATGGCTTACCAACCGGAAAGGAGGAGGCAAACGGTGAGAACGGCGGCACGAGACAGATTTTGAACTGTTTAAACCGTTTCCGGTGAAGGACGGCGGAGCAAGGAGAGTTGAGGGTTGGGCTTTGGTCGCACGACCGCGGTGAGCACACCGACGGTCACAAAACGGTAAACGGACGGCGGTCGAGTCCTCACCGGAGCGTGAACGGAAAAACGAAGGGTGGGGGTTTGTTGGTTCTCGAACGAAACTAAGGGAGAGAGGGAAAGAGGTTTTTTTTTTGCGGCTGAACCAAAACAAATAAGTCAAAATAGGGCTTTACCCTAAATAATGGGTAATTACACAACAGGTCGCTATATTTTCATAAACTTTACGGATTGGATCTTGAGTTTTACAACCTAAGCAATTTGGTCACTAAAATTTCGGAATTCCTCAATTTAACCCCTAAAATTCATTTAGGTTTTCTGATTCTAATTTCCAAAATTAGGGTTTTAATTTGGGGATTTAAAATATTAGGGATTTTAATTTTTTTGGGAAATTTTTGGGGTGTTACAGGGTAGGGACAAAGAATTTTTGTTCACAAACTTTGGGACAAAAAGCATCTACCCCTTCTCAGTGCTTCTTTCTATGCACCACACAAAAAAACACTAAAAGATAAATTCTAACCCCTAACCCTTAATTTTAAATCCTGAACCTTAAACCTTAAAAATTACACTCTACCGCAAATTTCCTAAATCTTAGTCATAAACCCTAGCCTTAAACCTTAAATCACAAACCATAATCCTAATTTTTAGTGTGGGGTATAAATAGAAGCACCAAAAAATTGAGAATTTCTATTATAAATTTGGACACGAATGTTTGAGTTCTGAATCTCAAAAGTCGTTTTTTAAACATGACTACATGAAACATTTTAGGGTAAACTACCTAGGTGACCACACAACTATTGGGTCTGACCTGTTTTGACCATCAAACAACAAAAATTTAAAATTCGACCACCCAACTAGTTAAATAGACCTATTTTGACCACCGACAGTTAAAATCTAACAGAGAGGTGACATGGCAGACTGTCAGTTAAAGAAAATTTGTATAGTTACATATTTGGTCCCTATTAATTACTTATTATATCAATTTGGTCCTAATTTTAATTTAATTTAATATATATATATATATATATCAATATATATAAATAAAAGTGTATTGCTTTTATTGTTTAGATAATATTTATATAATATAAATATATATTTTAAAAAACTTCAAATATTCATTAAAATAATATATTTATATTATAAATAATATATATAAACTCTAAACCCTAAATCCTAAATTTTAAACCACAAAGCCTAAACCTCAAACCATAAACATTATGATTTGAGGTGTAGGGTTTATGGTTTTTTATATATTATTTATAATATAAATACATTATTCTAATAAGTATATTATTTTAATGAATATATTTTTTAAAAGTAATATATTTATATTATAAATAATATAATAAAAACCATAAAAATAATATATTTTTATTGATATATATATATGTAAATAATATATTTTATATTATTTATATATTAATATTATTTATAGTATTATCTTTTTCATAAAATAATTTGGTTGAACTAAATGGATTAGTTTATATAATTTAAATAAAATATATTGTTTCTATATTTTTTTATATATTATTCATAATATAAATATATTATTTTTAAAAAGCCTAACATATTCATAACATCAACATATAAAAATACCTTGAACCCTAAATTCTAAACTCTAAGATTTAGGGTTTAAGTTTGAGGGTTTAGGGTTTTTGGGTTAATAGTTTAGGGTTTAAGTTTTTTATATATTATTAATAATATAAATGTATTATTTAAAAAAACCCAAAACTATCATAAAAATAATATATCATTTATAGTAAAAATATTATATTTATATTATTAATAATATATAAAAATAATTTATTTCATTTTTTATAAATTAATTTCATTTATAGTATTATTAATTTCATAAAATAATTTGAATTAATCCCAAGTAGTTCGAGATATATAATATTTCTAGTAAAATATTATATAATATCGAATTGGTTTGTAACACCCGTGTCTAGGGCCTAGGAGGTAGCCGGGTTGTTGTCCGAGTCGATTAGAATCTAATTAAAAATAAACCAACTTTAAATAATGACCTATTTGAGTCTTAATAATGAGGAAGGGACCAAGGTTGTAAATTACCCACATTTTAAATAAAGGAAGACAACTTTTCCATAAAAGTTGTCATCTTCCTCTTCATTTTCTCCTTTACCAATTCAAAACCCTCCCCCATTTTCAAACACTCCTAAACCCTAGTTACTATTCCATTAGCTTTGCTAGCCGATTTCTACACCAAATTGAAAGGTAAATATATTTTCTTAACCTCCTCCCTATCCTCTACCTATCTATTGTTTTAGATTTCAAAAACATTGAGTTTTGGGAATTAGGGTTCATGTGGAAATTTGGGGTTTTGATGAGGTTTTTCAAATTGTTTTGAGAAATTGTTTTGGGGTTATGTTAAATCATGATGAAGCTTGCAAAATATCTTAATTTGGTTGATGTTGGGTAAATTTTCGTAGTGGGTCTTTAGGGCAAATTTCAAAGTATGAAAAATTGGGTTTTTGAGAGGTTTAGTGTTGGAATTGAAGGGCTGATGGTCTACCTATGTTAGGAGGGTGATTTGGGATATTTTGGAAGTCATTTGGGTGCTTGGAATTGAGTATTTCAGCCATTGGTTGTGGGAGTCCGAAAATTTGGGTTTTGGAGATGCTATGTGGTTTGGAATTTGTGGAAATTGAGTTGTGTTTTGCAAAGTAGATTGATGGTTGAATTGGCTTTGAATTGAGAAGTAATGTATGGGTTTTGTTTGACTAGAAGCAAGAGGAAACGAGGAAGAGGCTTTGGGATCGAATCCGGAAAGTTGAAGGTGATTGCTTGTTTGGTCTTGGAGCTTGGAAGCTTAGGTGAGTGGTTGTTTGCTTTTAAAGATTTTAAAATAATTGGTTCGAGTATGGACTAGGTTGGGCTTGGTAGACCCACCTAGAGTTAGGATTAGGGTGGTAACCTAATCCTAAACTTGATCTAGAGACTTTGGTTGAACTCATTATGTGGTTGTGTATGTCTCGTATAAATTGTGGTATGAATGTCTATGTATATTGCTTTATACATGTGGAATGAGATTGGACTTATGATTCTTGAGACATGCATAATGTTGATTGTTGGTGAGTACGTGCTAAGCACAAGGTTAATGAAGTGAGTAAGTATTGGCACTAGTAAACTTGGATACAAATGATCGATCATTAGGATGTTAGTGTGTACACATGAGTCTAAAGTCGCGCGTGGCCTTGGTGGCGTTGAGTCACCAAGGAGGAGTACGGGTTCGCCCGGAATTGTATTTAAATGTAGTCGGTGATGAGTGGAATCCCATCGACGGGGCGTGAGGATGAGTGGAATCCCCTCCGCGAGACCGGTGATGAGTGAAATCCCACCGTGAGGTAATGTGGTTGTTGGTCATGAGTTTCCAACATGTCTATCCGCGTATTCGGGTCTTAACTAGGTGCCAATGTTGTTTGATGTGTATATCAATGTGTTGAGGTTCATGGTTCTTATTGGGATACTTGTTTGTGATTACATGTATCATGGAAATTGAGCATATGATCATGGCATTATTATTGTCTATTGCTCATGCATTTTATCTTGTGGACCTTTGGTATGACTATGATACTTTGGCTAGATCGTGCTCGGACCCTGCAATGTTGAGGTTTGTTTTTAGAGCTTACCCTCACTAAGCATCATTGCTTACGCTCTCTTTGTTCAACATTGCAGATCCTTAGTTCGTGGGTTGCTTGGGCAAGTGGAGGGCCTCCAAGTGTGGTTTTTGGCTTGAGTTCATCAAGTATGGATCTTAATGTTAAACATGTAATAGTTGAGCAATGGGACATGTATGGTTTTGTTGGTTTGTTGTTGGATGTTTAGGAGCATGTATAGACTCCCTTATACCTTGCTTTTGTATGATTGTGTTGCCATGATGAATGCTAACCCATGCCTAAGTTGCCCTTTTGAATGTTAGTCCTATGCCTTAAGAGTTTATATGTGTGTTTGAATGATGGTTGTATGAGGGCATGGTTGTGTGGCACTGCCTAGTGTTAGATTCGTCTAAATCATTGTTGAAGCATGCCTAAACTCTTGGTTTGTCATTAGAAAGCATGTTAGTTTGAATGTTGAGGTTTGAGAGGGATTTAAGGGCCACTTGTGCTTTAAATCAGATCAAACCAGAGTTTTCGTAACAGGGGTATCGATACGGTTGGAACTGTATCGATACGGCCTTCTTAGTTCAAGCCCGCGTTTCGATACGCGAAGGGGCGTACCGATACTATTTTGGCAACTGGAGCCACTGTCCATTTCTGTATCGGTACGGGCCCTCACGTGTATCGATACGGTTCCCTTAGCGTTGACCGTGGGAAGTCAACAATTGGAGAGGGTATCGATACACTCCCAGGCGCATCGATACGGTCTCCACGGGTTGACTTTGACCAATTGACCTGGTCAAGGGGTATCGATACACCCCTTAGGTGTATCGATACCACCTGCAGTAAAGCTTAAAATTTGGCCGCAACATGATTGTTTGGGTTCGTTTAATTTGTTTCGTATATGTTATTCCGATGTATGATTACTTAGGGTTTAATATCCATCTAGGCAAGATTTAAAAGAAAAAAAAATAGGGTTGCTAACCGAGGGGGAATTTCTTAGGGGTTTCCACTCGGTTTTCCCCGTGTGACCCACTCGGACCGGTCATTCGGCCAGACCGGGACTAGAGGGTTACACTTGTTGGTATCAGAGCCTAAGGTTACCGAGACCTTGGGCAGATAAGTGAGGTAAGTTTAAGTTTTTAAATTGAATTGCACGGTGCTTGCTTGTTCTGCAAGAATGGTTGCTTATATGACAAGTATGCTGGTTGTTTTATTTTAAAGCACGTGTGTGTGGGTCCCATTGCTGCTATTACATTGGAAAAAATGATTTTTAAGTGAGGGAACATACTTGGACACTTGGAAGCCTTGCCTTGCTAACCCAGCTTGTGTGTTGTTGTTGTGGTTGTAGTTAATATCTGAGAGAGCAATGTCTAGACCGAGAGGTAGACCAAGGTTGGTTCGTCAGGAACCACGAGTTGTGGCTCCTGTTGAGCCGGTAGTTGGTGCGGGAGCTCACATAGAGGGACCGGGGGCCGCGGGAGTTGGCGCTCCTCCACCACCTCCACCACCACCACCTCCTCCACCTAGAGCTGGAGGAGAGGGATCTCAAGGTGGCCAAGGTGGCCAAGGTCCAGCTGGGGTTGATATGACTCCGCTAGTGCAAGCGATAGTGGGAGCGTTTCAGGCCGCAGTTGCGGGAGCTCAGGCTGTAGTTCAGCCTAGGTGTGATGATGCTAGTTTACCTTTGGAGAGGCTCCGTAGCTTAGGGGCCGAGGAATTTGGAGGATCTACTCCGGAGAGGTCGGAGTTATGGTTGGAAAAGACAGTTCGTATCTTGGCTCAGATGGGTTGTGCGGGCGCACGTAGATTGGGTTGTGTGATCTCACTGCTTCAGGGTGATGCCTACACCTGGTGGGTCACCATTATTGCCGGGGTTCCAGAGGCCGAGATAGATTGGGATTTCTTTGAGTTTGCTTTTAGAAAGAGGTACTTGGTACCGAGGTACTTGGATGAGAAGAAGCGAGAGTTTATGGCTCTTACTCAGGGGGATGCTTCTGTGACTGATTATGAGATCCGCTTTGTTCGCTTGAGTCAGTATGCCCCAGAGTTGGTTCCTACTGAAATGGAACGCTGCAACCGATTCCGATACGGATTGAATGAAGAGGTTAAGAGGTACACGTTGGCTTCTGACTACTCAGACTTTGATGTGTTGGTCGCGAGGGCCAAGGATTTGGAACATAGTTTGGGTTCAGCCAAACGAGCTGGTGGTTCTAGTTCTGGAAAGAGGCATAACCACTTTGATGGTAGAGATGCTAAGAGACACAGAGGTGGCGGACATCAGTTTGATTAGAGACGTGGCGGTGGCCACCAAGGTAGGGGCCATCAGGGCCATAGAGGAGGAGGGCGCTTGCTCGAGTGTGCTCAGTGTGGGAGACATCATACTGGAGAGTGCTGGGGTAACTTCCATGCTTGTTGGAATTGTGGTTCAAGGGACCACTTTAGGAGGGACTGTCCGCGTCAGGCAGCTCAGGCACCGAATATTGCTCAGGCTCCTGCGAGAGGTAATGATTTTCAGAGAGGCCGTGGGCGCGGTCGTGGCTACTTCCAGCCGAGGGTTGATGCACCTAGGGTAGATGCTCAGAGGAACCTTGCTCATGTTGTAGCTGTGCAGCTAGAGGCGGGAGGATCAGCGAGGGTCTATGCTCAGAGAGGGGCCGGGAACGACACCGATGTGATAGCAGGTAATTTTGAGTTACAGTCTATGTCTTTGCTTTCTTTGGTTGATTCGGGTTCTACGCATTCCTACATTCTGAGTGAGCATGCACAGAAGTTAGATATTCCTGTTGAGATTTTAGATGTAGGTATGCATGTTACGAGTTCTTTTGGTGAGACAATTGTGGTTAGACGTATGCATAGGAGGTGTCCACTGAAGATTCAGGGTCATGTGTTCTCAGTTGACATGATGGAACTTCCTTTCTATGGTTTTGATATTATTTTGGGTATGGACTGGTTGGTTGAGCATCGGGCTAATGTGGATTTTGAGACAAAGAGAATTTCCTTGAAACTTTCTGATGACTACGAGGTAGTGGTAGTGGGCGAGAACATTAAGTTCTTGTCTAATGTGGTGTCAGCTTTAGAGGCTCATAGGTTGATGGACTCAGGATGTGGGGCCTATTTAGCTTATGTTATGAATCCGGATATGAGTGAAGCTAGACCGAAGGATATCAGGACAGTGTGTGACTTTCCAGATGTGTTTCCTGAAGAGTTGCCGGGTTTGCCTCCTGACAGAGATGTTGAGTTTGTGATTGAGACAGTTTCAGGGTCTAGTCCAGTTTCGATAGCTCCGTATCGTATGGCTCCGAAAGAGCTGAAAGAATTGAAGAGTCAGTTGCAAGAATTATTAGACCGTGGTTTCATTAGGCCTAGTAGTTCTCCGTGGGGTGCTCTAGTGTTGTTTGTGAAAAAGAAAGATGGCAGCATGCGCATGTGTATTGACTATAGACAGTTGAATCTGTTGATTGTGAAGAACAAGTATCCGTTGCCTCGTATAGATGATTTGTTTGATCAGTTGAGAGGTGCTTCAGTATTCTCGAAGATAGATTTGAGATCCGGGTACTATCAGTTGAAGGTAAAAGAGTGTGATGTTCCGAAGACAGCTTTTAGGACTAGATATGGTCACTATGAGTTTCTTGTGATGCCATTTGGGCTCACGAATGCACCAGCAGCATTCATGGATATGATGAACAGAATTTTTAGGGACTATCTAGATCGTTTTGTAGTTGTCTTCATTGATGATATACTTGTGTACTCGAAGACAGAAGAAGAGCATGATGAGCACTTGAGACTTGTCTTACAGAGATTGTTGAGCAACCAGTTGTATGCGAAGCTTAGTAAATGTGAATTCTGGATTCGAGAGGTTGTATTTCTTGGCCATGTTGTTTCAGCCGAAGGCATCCGAGTTGATCCATCGAAGATTGAGGCTATCGTTGAGTGGAAACAACCTAAGTCCGTGACCGAGATTAGGAGTTTCCTAGGATTAGCCGGTTACTATAGGAGGTTTGTTGATGGATTTTCTAGAGTAGCGGCTCCTTTGACTAAATTGTTGCAAAAGGGAGTCAAGTTTGAATGGTCAGATGCAAGACAAAAGGCCTTTGAGAAGTTGAAAGAAGCTTTGACAAATGCTCCAGTGTTAGTGCAACCTGTTTTAGGTAAGGAGTTTGTGATTTACAGTGATGCTTCCTACGTAGGTTTAGGTTGTGTTTTGATGCAAGATAGGAGAGTTGTTGCTTATGCTTCTAGACAGTTGAAGATTCATGAGAAGAACTATCCTACTCATGACATAGAGCTAGCCGCAGTTGTATTTGCATTGAAAATTTGGCGTCACTATTTGTATGGTGAGAAGTGTATAGTTTACACCGATCACAAGAGCTTGAAGTACTTGATGACACAGAAAGAGTTGAACTTGAGACAGAGGAGATGGCTAGAGTTGTTAAAAGATTATGATTTGACCATCGAGTACCATCCGGGTAAAGCAAACGTAGTAGCCGATGCTTTGAGTAGAAAAGTGGTCGTTGAGCTGAGAGATATGTTTGCTAGATTGAGTGTGTCCGATGATGGTGGTTTGATCACCGAGTTGCAAGTGAAGCCTTCTTTGATTCAGTTGATTAGAGAGAAGCAGTTGCAAGACGCGAGCTTAGTTCCACATGTTCAGGACATAGCCGAAGGAAGACCGACTGAGTATAGTTTCAGTGGTGAGAGTTTGTTGTGCTTTAGAGATAGAGTTGTTGTACCGGAAGATGTTGAGCTGAGACGTCAGATTTTGAGTGAAGCACATTCGAGTCCCTTTTCTATGCATCCGGGTAGTACCAAGATGTACCGAGATTTGAAGAATGATTACTACTGGGTTGGTTTGAAGAGAGATGTAGCCGAGTATGTGAGCCGTTGCATGGTTTGTCAGCGAGTGAAGGCAGAACACCAGGTTCCTTCAAGTTTGCTACAGCCTTTGAAGATTCCGGAATGGAAATGGGAGAGGATCACCATGGATTTTTTATCGGGGTTGCCTTTGTCTCCTTCGAAGAAGAATTCAGTTTGGGTGATTGTTGATAGGTTCACTAAGTGTGCTCACTTCTTAGCAGTGAACACTACGGATTCCTTAGACAAGTTGGCAAACTTGTACATTCGTGAGATTGTGAGACTTCATGGAGTTCCGAAGTCTATAGTTTTAGATAGGGATCCTAGATTTACTTCGAGGTTCTGGAGTTGTTTGCATAGTGCTTTGGGTAGTCGTCTGCATTTCAACACATCTTATCATCCGCAGTCCGATGGGCAGTCAGAGCGAGTGATACAGATTCTAGAGGATATGCTTCGTTGTTGTGTGATTGATTTTCAGGGTTCTTGGGAGAAGCACTTACCGTTAGTTGAGTTTGCTTACAACAACAGTTATCAGTCTAGTATTCAGATGGCACCCTATGAGGCTTTGTATGGTAGACGATGTAGGACTCCGATTTGTTGGGCTGAGACAGGTCAGAGATTGTTACCTATGCCAGACTTGCTTAAAGGAACTACAGAAAAAGTGAAGTTGATTTGTGACCGTCTAAAAGCAGCTTCCGATCGTCAGAAGTCTTATGCGGATTTGAAAAGGAAAGAGATTGAGTACTCGGTGGGTGAGAAAGTGTTTCTGAAAGTATCTCCGTGGAAGAAGGTAATGAGATTTGGCCGTAAGGGCAAGTTGAGTCCGAGGTTCATTGGTCCGTATGAGATAGTTGAGCGAATTGGACCTGTAGCTTATCGCTTGAGGTTACCTTCTGAGTTAGAGAAGATCCACGATGTCTTTCATGTGTCTATGCTTAGGAGATATAGATCAGATCCTTCTCATGTGATGCCCGTTGAGGAAATAGAGTTGAATCCGGATTTGTCTTATAATGAAGAGCCCGTAGAGATACTTGCTTCTGATAGCAAGGTGTTGCGTGGCAAGACCATAGAGTTGGTCAAAGTGTTGTGGAGACATAGGGGTGTGGAAGAGGCCACGTGGGAGAGGAAAGCTGATATGGTCGAGCAATTTCCGTATTTGTTTCCACCAGGTAATTTCGGGGATGAAATTTCCTTAAGTGGGGGAGAGTTGTAACACCCGTGTCTAGGGCCTAGGAGGTAGCCGGGTTGTTGTCCGAGTCGATTAGAATCTAATTAAAAATAAACCAACTTTAAATAATGACCTATTTGAGTCTTAATAATGAGGGAGGGACCAAGGTTGTAAATTACCCACATTTTAAATAAAGGAAGACAACTTTTCCATAAAAGTTGTCATCTTCCTCTTCATTTTCTCCTTTACCAATTCAAAACCCTCCCCCATTTTCAAACACTCCTAAACCCTAGTTACTATTCCATTAGCTTTGCTAGCCGATTTCTACACCAAATTGAAAGGTAAATATATTTTCTTAACCTCCTCCCTATCCTCTACCTATCTATTGTTTTAGATTTCAAAAACATTGAGTTTTGGGAATTAGGGTTCATGTGGAAATTTGGGGTTTTGATGGGGTTTTTCAAATTGTTTTGAGAAATTGTTTTGGGGTTATGTTAAATCATGATGAAGCTTGCAACATATCTTAATTTGGTTGATGTTGGGTAAATTTTCGTAGTGGGTCTTTAGGGCAAATTTCAAAGTATGAAAAATTGGGTTTTTGAGAGGTTTAGTGTTGGAATTGAAGGGCTGATGGTCTACCTATGTTAGGAGGGTGATTTGGGATATTTTGGAAGTCATTTGGGTGCTTGGAATTGAGTATTTCAGCCCTTGGTTGTGGGAGTCCGAAAATTTGGGTTTTGGAGATGCTATGTGGTTTGGAATTTGTGGAAATTGAGTTGTGTTTTGCAAAGTAGATTGATGGTTGAATTGGCTTTGAATTGAGAAGTAATGTATGGGTTTTGTTTGACTAGAAGCAAGAGGAAACGAGGAAGAGGCTTTGGGATCGAATCCGGAAAGTTGAAGGTGATTGCTTGTTTGGTCTTGGAGCTTGGAAGCTTAGGTGAGTGGTTGTTTGCTTTTAAAGATTTTAAAATAATTGGTTCGAGTATGGACTAGGTTGGGCTCGGTAGACCCACCTAGAGTTAGGATTAGGGTGGTAACCTAATCCTAAACTTGATCTAGAGACTTTGGTTGAACTCATTATGTGGTTGTGTATGTCTCGTATAAATTGTGGTATGAATGTCTATGTATATTGCTTTATACATGTGGAATGAGATTTGACTTATGATGCTTGAGACATGCATAATGTTGATTGTTAGTGAGTACGTGCTAAGCACAAGGTTAATGAAGTGAGTAAATATTGGCACTAGTAAACTTGGATACAAATGATCGATCATTAGGATGTTAGTGTGTACACATGAGTCTAAAGTCGCGCGTGGCCTTGGTGGCGTTGAGTCACCAAGGAGGAGTACGGGTTCGCCCGGAATTGTATTTAAATGTAGTCGGTGATGAGTGGAATCCCATCGACGGGGCGTGAGGATGAGTGGAATCCCCTCCGCGAGACCGGTGATGAGTGAAATCCCACCGTGAGGTAATGTGGTTGTTGGTCATGAGTTTCCAACATGTCTATCCGCGTATTCGGGTCTTAACTAGGTGCCAATGTTGTTTGATGTGTATATCAATGTGTTGAGGTTCATGGTTCTTATTGGGATACTTGTTTGTGATTACATGTATCATGGAAATTGAGCTTATGATCATGGCATTATTATTGTCTATTGCTCATGCATTTTATCTTGTGGACCTTTGGTATGACTATGATACTTTGGCTAGATCGTGCTCGGACCCTGCAATGTTGAGGTTTGTTTTTAGAGCTTACCCTCACTAAGCATCATTGCTTACGCTCTCTTTGTTCAACATTGCAGATCCTTAGTTCGTGGGTTGCTCGGGCAAGTGGAGGGCCTCCAAGTGTGGTTTTTGGCTTGAGTTAATCAAGTATGGATCTTAATGTTAAACATGTAATAGTTGAGCAATGGGACATGTATGGTTTTGTTGGTTTGTTGTTGGATGTTTAGGAGCATGTATAGACTCCCTTATACCTTGCTTTTGTATGATTGTGTTGCCATGATGAATGCTAACCCATGCCTAAGTTGCCCTTTTGAATGTTAGTCCTATGCCTTAAGAGTTTATATGTGTGTTTGAATGATGGTTGTATGAGGGCATGGTTGTGTGGCATTGCCTAGTGTTAGATTCGTCTAAATCATTGTTGAAGCATGCCTAAACTCTTGGTTTGTCATTAGAAAGCATGTTAGTTTGAATGTTGAGGTTTGAGAGGGATTTAAGGGCCACTTGTGCTTTAAATCAGAAGGAACTTGTAACTATAACGGTAAGGAATTACCCTAACTGAAGCATAGGAACCTGTAACGGTAAGGAATTACCCTATCCGAAACATAGGAACTTGTAACTGTAACGATAAGGAATTACCCTAGCCGAAGCATAGGAACCTGTAACTGTAACGGTAAGGAATTACCCTAGCTGAAGCATAGGAACCTGTAACGATAACGATAAGAAATTACCCTAGCCGAAGCATAAGAATTTGTAACTGTAACGGTAAGGAATTTCTCAAGCCTAAACATAGGAACCTGTAACTATTAATTAACATGTTCGTTATAGTACACAAGGAGAATTGGGTATTACCTCGACTCCGAGCTACGTAAGTCAGCCTTCAAAGATCCAATTGATCGCTCTCGAGCTGAATTTGACGTCCCTCATTATCTAACTTACCCCTATCGGACGAACGCTGGCGACCTCGAATTAGTGATCAGAACCATGAAAGGTGAGAGGGGTTTTGCTCATGTTTGTATGAGTAACCCGGTGGTGGTGGTCGTGCGATGAACTACCGGCGGAAACGACCAGAATCGCTGAAAAACTGAAGAGCAATTCTTTGCTTGTCGTCGAACTTCAAAACTATTCTCCATGGCGATCCGTGACCCAATGATTCGAGTGGCAGCTAAGGTTTTGATCGAGGCAAGGCGACAGTTGCGTCAGTGTGGGCGGTGACGGCCACAGGCCGACGCTGAGAGAGATCAAAGGGTGAACGTTGGGATTTGGTAGTAGACTCTTCTGGAATTTTATATCTTGAAAGTTTAGATTTAATACTTTCCTCTCCGTAAGTGAAAAGTTTGTTGATATTTTAATCTGGGGTTAAACCCCCAAATTTTTAATTCAAGGTATTTTTCACTTCAGCACTTGACAAGGATGAGCATTTGGCTTGAACGATTAAGGCACAAGCTTGAACATCCAAGGGTTATAGGTTCAAACCCCTATAGATTTAATCTGTTACTTTTTTTATTTTTTATTCATTTCATTTTTTAAATTTAGGGGTGTTACACTTATAGGGAAGGAGAAAAAAAATAGGTTTAGTCTTTGATGTGGTATACTGATTTTCTTAGTACCGTCATTTTTTTACAATGACAACTGCATTTTATTAATAACCATGGAAAATATATCAAATACAATGCATTTAAAATGGAGAATAATGAGATCTAGTCCATCAAAATCTCATACAAAACCCTAAGATACAAAGAAAAGTAAATACTTCCATAGATATTAGCATACCGACAAAATTCAGAAGTCTTCCTGAATCTCCTTGTCTCTATCCAAACGAGACATTTTACCAAGTGAAAAAAAAGTGGTGAGCGAACCAAACTATTAGGCAGATTACTTCGCTACCCAGGTGTAACACCCGGGTTTAGGGGTCGGGTGAAAATAATATTTTAATATTATTTTGGGTTCGGTTTTACAATCTAGATAATAAAATATTTTCGCGGGCCTCGGGTTTTCAAAATATTTACAACTATGTTGGGCCTATCTCTTGGGTCCAAAATCCATGGACTTTAAGAGATATGAGTTTTGGACTTTCATTAAGGGCATAGTGGTAAACATCATTTTTGGGTGAATTTAAAATAAAGCAAAAGATGAGCATGTGCTCATCTTCATCCTCCTCCCCATTTTCCATTTCCAACGTGAGAAGAGGACTTCTCTTCACCTCACCCTTCCACCTCCTTTCTTCCTCATCCTTTGAGCTTTTTGAAAGGTAAATATAGTTTTGACTTGGCCTTGCTATCCTCTACATTTTAGTATTTTTAGATTTCACTAAAACCATGTATTTTACATTTGGGGTTTTCAAAGTTTTAAGCTAAAGGTTCAAGCTTTATAGGTTTTTACTAAAACTTTTGATTTGTTATTGTTAGATATGATATCTATGAATCAAATGGTCCAATATATATAATTTTTAGAGGGTTTTAAATGAATTCCCGAATTTGGGTATAAATGGGGTTTTTGGAGGGTTTTGAGTGAATTTTGGGGGTTGTTTTAGGTGGAAATTGATAGCCCAATGGTAGATCTATGGTTAGGGGTTGATTTGGGATCATTTGTCGGTGCAATGGGTGTTGGAAACATGGATTTTGGAAGGGGTATGTGGGCTGTCCGAGACTTCAAAATATGGGGTTTGTTCATGGTTTGCAACATTGTAAATTGTATTTGAATTGTATTCCGGGTTGGTATTTTGATGTTGGGCTGATTTGGAATTGTTTGAAATGTGTTTGAGGTTGTTTAGAAGCGGAAATTCGTGTTGGAGAAGCGTCGGGAAGAAATCCGGAAATTTGAGGGAGGTTGCTTGATTGGCTTGGATCTTGGAAGCTTAGGTGAGTGGTTAAATATTTTTAAAATGGTTTTGAGTATTTGGTTCAAGCATGTGAACCTAGGTTGGGCTTGGTAAACCCACCTAGAGTTGGGATTAGAGTGGTAGTCTAATCCCAAGCTTGATTAGAGACTTTGGTTGCACTCTTTAATGGTTGTATATGCCTCGTGTTAAATTGTGACGGTGTTGATTTTGTATATGTTGTATACATGTATGTTGAGGCATGTTTGATGCATTGTTATATACATGTTGATGATAGATATGATATGGTTATACACATGTGTAAAATATTATGTGCTATGGGTGTTAATGATATACATGTAGTGCTGACATGTGAAATGATATTATGAGGTGATTGTATGATCCGAGGATCATGGTGAGTACATGCTAGGCATGGAAATGTGGTTGTGCATGACGGTAAGTCATGGTGAGTACGTGCTAAGCACGGAAGTTGTTATGAAAGGATATTGTGAAAGTTTAATGAAATGTGTAGTATTGGCACTAGTATGCTTGGGTACAAATGATCGATCATTAGGATGTTTAGTGTGCACACGTGA
The DNA here is from genome assembly GCA_958450335.1 of Hibiscus tridactylites. Lineage (NCBI taxonomy): Eukaryota > Viridiplantae > Streptophyta > Magnoliopsida > Malvales > Malvaceae > Hibiscus > Hibiscus tridactylites. The sequence continues at coordinate 17,132,827 of OY288275.1, read as the reverse complement.
GTCCAAATGCGTGCGTGGTCTTGATGATGGTAGTCATCAAGATGGAGTACGGGTTCGCTCGGAAATCTTCTTATATGTATTAGTCGGTGATGAGTGGAATCCCATCGACGAGCGTGAGGATGAGTGGAATCCCCTCCGCGTGAAATGAGGCGTGAGGATGAGTGGAATCCCCTCCGCGTGAACGGTGATGAGTGTAATCCCACCGTCAGGTAATGGTTGAGTTGTTGGATGTGAGTTCCAACGGTTATCCGCGTATTCGAGTCATAGCTAGGTGCCAATACAGATTGTAGTTTATGTTGCCAATATATGGTTAATTGTGAGCCAATGTGATTTGGAATGTGTTGCTGACATGGTTTAATATATGTGATTTCATATGTTGTGAGTTTAAACATGTTGAGCATGACATGATATTGAATCTACGTTCATGCATCATATATAATTATGGCTCGTGTGGATCAGAGGTAAGATCATGCATTTTATCTTGGTTGTAGCTTGTGCTTGGACCCTGCATTGTCGAAGGTTTGTTTTATGAGCTTACCCTCACTAAGCTTTCATGCTTACGCTCTCTTTTGTTCGACAATGCAGATCAATGGCTTGTGGGTGGCAAGGGCAAGGAAAGGCCTCCAAGTGTTGCTTACGGTTAGCTCAAGTATGATAGTTAAATTTAAAGATTGTAATAGTAAAGCAATGGGATAGGTGTCGTGTTATGATGCTTTTGGAATATATTGTTGTTGTTGTGGTTTAGTAGCATGCTAAACTCCTCGTATGTGTTTGTTAATTTGGCTTATGGGATGTATGCCTTGCTTGAAACCATGTTAGTATTTTGCTATCTAGAATTGTCTAAGTGTTGGCTATGTTGAAGCTTAACACCTTTAATGTTATGCATGGATGAATGATTTTGTGATGTTGTGCCTTAGTGTCAATCTTGTTATGATGATGTTCAAGCATGCTTGTATGTTGGTTTGCCTTAGGATTATTTGTTAGAGTGTTGTTAGAGGTTTTGGTGGTGTTTTGGGGCACCCTTGTGCCTTAAAACAACTAAAACCAGTCTGCAGACAGGGGGCGTTTCGAAACGGGCTACCCTGTTTCGATACGGTCCCTTTGTTTTTGGCCGAGCGTTTCGAAACGGATAGGGGCTGTTTCGGTACACTTTTGCTACAGGAATTTTGAGAAATTGGCGAGATGAAGGTGTTCCGAAACGGGTCTATGGTGTTTCGAAACGGTCACTTCTCGTTGACCACGAGAAGTTGGCCGTTAGGGTCGTTTCGATACGGGTCACCCCTGTTTCGAAACGGTCACCCTATGGTTGACCCTGGCCTGTTGACTAAGTCAAGGCGTTTCGGAACACCCTAAGGGCGTTTCGAAACGGCCTGCTGTAAAGGGCTAAAATGAGTTGTTTAATGTATTGGCTGATTGGAGTATGTTACATTATTTATATTTTCCGCTGCTGTGCTTCACATAGGATTTAATTATGCATTTAGGGAAGATTAAAATAAAAAGAAATTTTCTGGGTCGTTAACCGAGGAGGAACCTTAACGGGTTTCACTTCGGTTTTCCCCGTGTAGCCCACTCGGACCGGTCAAGCGTCCGGACCGGGACGAGGGGGTTACACCAGGTCTGATTACATTAGCAAACAAACATCAACCGAGTGGGGATATATCTTTGTATGACCACCGGCAGAATCAAAATCAGAAACTAGCACTGTAAAGTTTTTTGTACGAGCACCAAACGATCGCTAAGGTATGCTAAAATCATGCAAAAATGACAGATGAAACGAACTACAAAAATAAAGAAAAGCGTACTACAAGGATATAGAAAACACATGCCACAAGGACATAGATTCTTATTAAAAATATATTAAAAAAACAAAAAAAAGACATAAAAATAATGAACCTAGAACTGGTTGTCAGCCACCGGCAAGAAAACCAATATGAAAGGCTGCAGCGCTTGGGGAAATCCTAAGAAAAACCAAAGAGAAAACCTTTAGCCTGAATAAAAGGTTAATTAGGAGCGTCAATTTTTTAAATTCAAGAAATAATCTCTAAGTAGTGATATCTAATTAAATTTTGTCCTATCCATGATGTGGATGAATCAAAACATCTTAAATAAGTGATTTTTTAAATGTTTAACAAATGATCATGGGTGAAGTAATGACAAATTTGAGTATGAACGAAGGTTGAGTCTACAATGGACGACGCACATCGTTGAACACCATCAATTTTTTAATGACTTTTAAATAATTATCAAAAAAATTCAAGGCTCGACATACAATTATATATTTCAAAATGAAATTAGAAGAAATTATTTAATGAAACATTCTCACAGTCTTATCCAAGGTCTTGCAAAATTAAATAAAGTCATATCATCTTTATTTTCCATATAATATTTTCTTAAAAATTAAAATTTACAAATCATCATTTTCTTCCTCATACCTCATATATTTATTCTAATGTGTTAATGAATGAAATCCTTACAATAAAAAACGCAGCCAAAAAAATTTAACAAGGCAATCAAAAGAGACAACAATAAAACTTCAAAACTGTTCTCCACGGCGATCGGTGACCCAACGATGCTAGTAGCAGATAAGGATTTGATCGGGGCAAGGCGACGGTTGTGTCGTTTGTGGGCGGTGACGGCCACGGGCCGACGGTGAGGGAGATCGAAGGGTGACCGGTGGGAGTTGGTAGGAGACTCTTCTGGAATTTTAGATCTTGAAAGTTCAAATTCGATACATTCCTCTCTGTAGGTGAAAAGTATGTTGATATTTTAATCTGGAGTTAAATCCCCAAATTTTTAATTCAAAGTATTTTTCACTTCAGCACTTAATAAGGATGAACATTTGGCTCGAACAGTTAAAGCATAAGCATGGCCATCCAAGGGTCATAGGTTAAAACCCCTATTGCTGTAATCTCTTCCTTTTTTATTTTTATCATTTCATTTTTTAACTTTAGGGGTGTTACATTTATAGGAAAGGAGATAAAAAAATAGGTTTGGTCTTAGATGTGGTATACTGATTTTATTAGGAGCGTCAATTTTTTTTGACAATACCAACTGAATTTTATTAATAACCATGGAAAATATATCAAATACAATGCATTTAGAATGGAGAATAATGAGATCTAGTCCATCAAATACAATGCATTTAGAATGGAGAATAATGACAACTGAATTTTATTAATAACCATGGTTTAATGAACCATTCTAACAATCTTATCCAAGGTCTTGCAAAATTAAATAAAGCCACATCATCTTTATTTTCCACATAATATTTTCTTATAAATTAAAATTTTCAAATCATCATCTTCTTCCTCATACCTCATATATTTATTCTAATGTGTTAATGAATGAAATCCTTACAATAAAAAAAAGCACCCAAAACATTTAACATGCCAATCAAAAGAGACAACAATAAAATTATTATTAATAAAATTACTACATTTCAATCTCAACCAATCTTCGATAAAATCATTGCATTCATCCCAATCGTCTGATTTGAACATCATTTGTTCCGTTATAATTAACAGCATCCGCCTGCTGCCTAGTGTTTGTAGCAAACAAATCAATCCCCCTCCATCATTCTTGAACCAGTTGTGCATCATCACATGATTTTCTTCTCTAGTTGCTTTTCCACAAGATGACCTTCTGCCCTTTCTCTTCTGTATCAACTGTAGGAAGTTCAAAAAATGATTGGGGATTAATATAGTGAATTTATCGAAGATTGGGTTCAGACTGGAATATAATAATAATAATAATAATAATAATAATAATAATAATAATAATAATAATAATAATAATAATAATACATGATAACAACAACAACAACAACAATAATAATAATAACAATAATAATAACAACAACAACAACAGTATAGCATTGGTAATAATAAGGCTAACAAGATAGGTAATATAATCTAGTAGTAATATTTAAGATTTTTCAAATGAATAATAACATAATACTAATGACTATATATGATAATAAATATTATAATACTAAAAATATATATTTTGTTTGTTTGTTTTTTAGTTTTTTAATCATATGGTATGTAATTAATTAAAATCGAAGCCCATTATTACGAAAAAATAAAAACGGGTCAACAGTCCGAACAAAGTTAGTGATTACAACGTGTTTTGGCAGTTTCAAACTGTATCGATACAGTTTAGCCTATATCGAAACGTGTACCTTGAAAACCCTGGTTTGGCTACTTAAAAACGTTTCAAACCTTGCCAAAACCATTTCAAACATCCTCAAACTTATTTTCAAGTTGTTTGGACTTAAAGGTATTTTTGAAATCTTTTCAATTTAGTCCAAAACTATTTTTCAATTATTATATCAAAACATCAGTTCTAAACACCGAGATACTTCCCTAAATCATCCACCTCCATGAAACCAAAACCACCACTAATGTTTTGTCGTGTCTCAACAGAAAGATTCTTAGAAAGAAAATTGTGGTCTTAGCAACACTTACTTTGTGACCTGATACCTGACAAAATTTCTCAAATACCGAGCGCACAACTGTCATATGATCAATAAATGCTTCAACAAATAAAATCACGACGTCTGCAAAAAATAAATGAGAGATAGCCGTCCCACTCATAGTAACCCAGAACGGTGACCAACGACCCTGATCAATAGCTGCTTGAACACCTTGAGCCGGTCTCTCCATGCATTATACAAACAGATACGACGACAATGGATCGCCCTACTTAATTTCGCGGGAAGGTTTAATCACATCAGTCATGGAGCCATTCCACATCTGTCAATGATTGGGGATTAATATAGTGGATTTATCGAAGATTAGGTTGAGACTGGAATACAATAATTTTATTAATAATAATTTTATTCTTGTTTTTTATTCGTGTATTAAGTTTTTTGGGTGTTTTTTTTTATTTTAACGATTTTATTCATTATCATATTAGGTACGAGGAAGAAGATAATGTTTTGTGAATTTTAATTTATAAGAAAATATTATGTGGAAATAGAGATAATGTGTCTTTATTTAATTGGGTAGGACCTTGGATGAGATTGTGAGAATGGTTAATGGAGTAATTTCTTCTAATCTTATTTTGAAATATAATTAATTGCATGTTTAGTCTTTGAGTTTTTAATAATTATTTAAAAGAGATTAACGGTGTTGAGCGATGTATTGTGTCGGTAGTGTTCAACGGTGTGCGTCACCCGTTTTAGAATTTTCCATGAATCTATAAGTCGCCACCTAATTAACCCTGAAGCCAACTTAGTGAAAAATTATATATGCATGTATGTATAAACATCTTTTATTAAATTCGGTGGTATGAGTTAAAAGAGCGGCATCATAATTGTTCCCCAAAAAATATCCTAAAATTTTCATTTTTTTCAAATATTCCATATCCTTATTCTTTAAATACATCCGCAATTCGCTTTGTCGTTGCAAAATAATTTTTAGTTTAAAAAATAAAAAAACTCAACCACAAAAAATGAAAAAGTAATTGTCCAATTAGGAGCAACCCGCTGAGCTATGATGGACCCAAGTGGCAACGGCTTGTTATCCTTCCACCGCCAAGAAAGGGAAGTTGTCGCTGCTCTGTGAAACCAGCCTCACGCTGTGCCTTCCTCTCTAGGAATCACGAAACCCAGGCTTCCGCACGAGTTTCATGACTCAACTCCTAGCTTGGAATGGGCATGCCGTGATCAAGACCAAATGTGCCCAACTCAGCAAATTAAACCAATGTCCAACCACACTATTGCCCCCACTTGGGTTACAAGCAGACGTGACTCCACTCGGCGGGCAGTTTGCCTCTTGGCTTTGTATTTAAACAACAAGTACTTCATTTATAATAGCGATGTGGGATATATTTCTTCAATTCAGACACATCATGCCTGGTGGTGAGTTGAGGTGTTAAAATCACCGTTCTACTCAACAATTGTTGATTGTCGAAGATCAAGTATATTTGTCTGAATAATAAACCTACGGATTACCTGGTATAAATGTAAGAAACTGATCTCAACAGAGCCTTCTTTTAGCCACCACCATCACACAATATTGCTTTGCTTTCGTTGTTTATGTTTAGACTAAAGTTCTTCATAGTAGCAGGCTTTGATCAGATGCATTGCCATGAAAATTGATTCAAAAGGGTCCAGTGAATGCTTATATAAAAAAATGTAAATTGGTTCAAGCCAAGTAAAAACTACTCGAGTGTATAAAATTAATTCTCTGCCATTTCTTGCTTGATCATTATAGGAAAAGCTGTACTTTCATTTTTGCTGCAATGCATGAAACACAACAGAGATTGCCTGGTGTTCTTCAATGAAGTTCTTCTAACAAGCGCGGGTCGCCAAGCTTGTAGACATTGCATCGATCCATTGGTGCAGTAGAAAACAACATTTGGAATATGCTCAACTTTCCAATGATCTGCTCCTTTATTAGGCACCAACCTACGAGCAAAGCTATTCGACATGTTATGGAAATCCAGATGTTTAAGTCCATTCAAACCAGAAATGGTCCATGGCAGCTCCTGCAAGCACGGACTGGGACCCATCCATAGCCATTCGAGACAAGGGACTGCTCCTTCATCTATTGTCAATCTGTTCAGTCCATTCAACATCCGAAGAGCTAGTTCTTTGAGTCTCTGAAAGTATCCCTTTTCGAAATGCAGCTGAGCTCCATCATATCCATTTGTCAGCTGAAACTTCAATAGATTAGGCAAAACTCCAAGGATTTTAAGCGAATCATCGGATATTCTAGACCAGTGTAAGCCAATTCTATCCAGGTTCTGCAGTTTGGAAACCCAGTTTGGCACCTTGGGTAACCGTCCTCAAAGGCATAGACTAGGACAAGACATGGATTGCAATTGAAGGAAGTCTTCACCTTTAGCCGAAATGGCCAAAGATTGAAGGTTGTTCATTTGCTCTATAGCAGTACAAAGAGCAGCCCCATGTTTTGGTTTTATCCTAGAAATTCCCAGTTTCTTCAACTGTTTCAACCTTGCCAACTCGATCAAAAAATCGTCCCCTTCGAATGTTTCCAAGCATACACTAAACAGCTTCTCCAGAGACTGTAAGTTGGCAAAACTGTTCCTTCGACTATAGAAATTCGAGTTTCCATCATAAATTGTATAGTAAGCTGCGAGATATCGTAGATTATGCAACTTGTTCATCTCGGCCGGTAGCTCGTGTAGTAGAGAACGTTTTAGATCCAAAGTACCATTCATTTATTTACAAAAATGCCGTACATTTGTTTTTACTTTACTGTCTATGCTCTTTTAACTCTTCTTTCATCTTCATTCTTTTCTTTTTTTTTTAAATGTTAACTAGACATGCATGTAATCCACCTATGAAAGGTTGAAAAATTTTGAATTTTGTTTTTACCAACGTCGTTTTGGTGCGGTTGCATAGAATTCTAATTTACGCCAAAACAATGTTGTTTTGTTGTAGGGGTTTGAATACAAGAGCTCCAAATAAAAAGGCTAAACCATAACCACTAAACCAACTTGAAATTATATAATATAAATATATTATTTTTAAAAACCCTTCAACCCAAAATATTTATAAAAATAATATATCATTTATAGAAAAAATAATATATTTATATAATTAGTAATATATAAAAATAATATATTATATATTTTTATATATTAATTTCATTTATAGTATTATTAATTTCATAAAATAATTTGAATTAATCCCAAGTAGTTCGAGATATATAATATTTCTAGTAAAATATTATATAATATCGAATTGGTTCAGTGGTTAAGGTTTATTTGAAGGTCCTGGGTTTAAACCCCTCCAAGCGCATGGTTTAAATATTTTTCCTCCAGCAAAACGACGTCGTTTTGACTTAATGAAGGTGTTAAGAGTCAACGACGCAGTGATATTTTCGAGTCACATAAACTAAAGTTCAGTGGTATTTTCGAGTCAACGGTCATAGTTGAGTGGTATGTGATGTAGTTTACCCTTAATATTATTGATACTTTTACTCTATTTTTTTATTTTTATTTTTTTAGTTTGTGTTTATGAGATTTGATATATAACATGTTTATATATTTCAGATTTGATAATTTTTTTGTTTCTTTGGTTTTGAAGTTAGAAATTGGATGTGTTTTGAGCTTAGTGAAGTTTGTGTTTTCAAGTCTATTTTATGATTTTATAGTGTTTAATTCGTTTTAGATATTTGATTTTTGAATTGTTTTGTTTGTTATTGGGTTGGATCACATCGGGGACGAGTTTACACTTTCTATCCTTACCCCTTTTGGTTCCCCCACTTATAAAAAAGTAGGTTTAGGGTCTAAAGTTAGGGATTGTGGCTAAGATTTAGGGGATTTCAAGTATGATGTATTTTTAGGGTGTATGGTTTAGAATTTAGGGTTCGAGTTTAGAATTTAATTTTTAGTGTTTTTAGTGTGAGGAATAAAAATGGGCATACTTAGGGTATGTAACCCCCTAAACCCGACCCAAGGGTTATGGGCCGAATCTAGGAAGTTAGATTGAAAACGTGTCCCTCAAGTAATTTAAAAAACGGTGTCGTTTAACATTAAAATCCATATTTTTGAAAACGCAATCGTATAGATAAAGTAATCTAAAATAAAGTAACAAAATATCCATTTAAAAATTCTCATGCATGCTAAAACAGTTAAAAATCCCAAATAAATGTATAAGTAACCGAAATTATATAAATCCCAAAATAATAACTAAAATAAAATAACTTTATAAATTCGAAATGTCCATACTGAAAACTGAAATAAATATGATAAATTGTGGTCCTCCTAGTACCGAACTCCTATGTCTGAGAATCTGAAACAAGAACTAAGGGGGAGTCAGCTATTAAGCTCAGTGTGTCTCTAAGGTGCATCAGACAGAAAATCACAGGAATCATACAATCAACATAGTCATTTCAACATTCAATCGAATATACAGATATGCAAAGCACGATACACCTAAGTCTATGTCATGAACCCATCTACATCACCGTCCGAAGAGTAAGGTTCCCCAGAACCACTCTCTACATCGTCACCATCCGAAGTGGAACTCAGCCCGAAGGGTGGAACCACTGATCCGAAGCGGAATTCAACCCGAAGGATGAAACCACTGAACTTCCTCCGTACAAATCCCACCCGAATGATATGATATGAATATTCCGATCTTAATCCGAATGCAACATCATTAGTCCGAAAATGCATGAGCATTTAGTCCGAAAATGCATGAGCATTTAGTCCGAAAATGCATGAGCATTTAGTCCGATAATTAACTATTCATAATCCAATGTATGATGTTTAACAGAATGACATACAACATATCATATAGCCCAGATCACAACATATCACATAGTCCAGATCACAACATATCACATAGTCCAGATCACAACATATCACATAGTCCAGATCACACATATCACATAGTCCAGATCACAACATATTTTATAGTCAACCATCACATAGCAACAACATATTTCACAATCAAACATCACACAACATCAACACATATAATGTAGCACAAGTAGAGAACACACCTTAATCAGCTAACAGCTCAACGTCGAGAGTGACGACTCCCACGCTTAGATCTAGAAGCAGGCGAAACAGGATCGACACCTACAAGGGTTCACTAAGTCAAAATTCTCTACTACTATGCCACAATATACTAATAAAAATTTATTTAAATTCTCATACGTGCAGAACTTGAAGGTTGAGACGCAGGAGGTCGACCAGGCGGAGGAGGTGGAAGAATCTCGGTGTCCAAATCTATGTCACCTGAACGCAAACGAAATCCGTTTTCAGAAACTAATTAACATTTCTTTTTAATTAAGCATAAAATTGAATAAAAAGGCCAAAAACAGTTGTTCGGGATCGAATTTAGAAAAACGGGTTGCGAATATGGAACCGGAACGTCGAAAAACGTAAAGTTGACTTTCGGCCCAAAAAGTCAATGCTGACGTCATCATGGTCAATGATGACGTCATCGCTGACGTCAGCCTGCTTGCATCAGCAATGTCATCAGCGGATGACATCACTGCTGATGTCACCCGGTCCAGTTCGATTTTGAGGGTTCAGCCCGGTTCAGTTTCATAATTCCGGTTCGGTTCGATTCTCAAAATCCCCAATTTCCAGATCAATCCAAAAACCCTAATTCCAAATTAACTTTCCCCAAATCAAAATAACCCAACACTAATATCAACACAACCCCAACCGGCGGCGGCAACAACCAACAACTGGCGGCTGCGGCCGTTCAACATGACGACAGCGGCGGCCCAACACTCTAACGCCGACGGCGACCGAACTACTCCAATCTCAACCGAAGAAACAAAGTCGTGAACTATGGCTTACCAACCGGAAAGGAGGAGGCAAACGGTGAGAACGGCGGCACAAGACAGATTTTGAACTGTTTAAACCGTTTCCGGTGAAGGACGGCGGAGCAAGGAGAGTTGAGGGTTGGGCTTTGGTCGCACGACCGCGGTGAGCACACCGACGGTCACAAAACGGTAAACGGACGGCGGTCGAGTCCTCACCGGAGCGTGAACGGAAAAACGAAGGGTGGGGGTTTGTTGGTTCTCGAACGAAACTAAGGGAGAGAGGGAAAGAGGTTTTTTTTTTGCGGCTGAACCAAAACAAATAAGTCAAAATAGGGCTTTACCCTAAATAATGGGTAATTACACAACAGGTCGCTATATTTTCATAAACTTTACGGATTGGATCTTGAGTTTTACAACCTAAGCAATTTGGTCACTAAAATTTCGGAATTCCTCAATTTAACCCCTAAAATTCATTTAGGTTTTCTGATTCTAATTTCCAAAATTAGGGTTTTAATTTGGGGATTTAAAATATTAGGGATTTTAATTTTTTTGGGAAATTTTTGGGGTGTTACAGGGTAGGGACAAAGAATTTTTGTTCACAAACTTTGGGACAAAAAGCATCTACCCCTTCTCAGTGCTTCTTTCTATGCACCACACAAAAAAACACTAAAAGATAAATTCTAACCCCTAACCCTTAATTTTAAATCCTGAACCTTAAACCTTAAAAATTACACTCTACCGCAAATTTCCTAAATCTTAGTCATAAACCCTAGCCTTAAACCTTAAATCACAAACCATAATCCTAATTTTTAGTGTGGGGTATAAATAGAAGCACCAAAAAATTGAGAATTTCTATTATAAATTTGGACACGAATGTTTGAGTTCTGAATCTCAAAAGTCGTTTTTTAAACATGACTACATGAAACATTTTAGGGTAAACTACCTAGGTGACCACACAACTATTGGGTCTGACCTGTTTTGACCATCAAACAACAAAAATTTAAAATTCGACCACCCAACTAGTTAAATAGACCTATTTTGACCACCGACAGTTAAAATCTAACAGAGAGGTGACATGGCAGACTGTCAGTTAAAGAAAATTTGTATAGTTACATATTTGGTCCCTATTAATTACTTATTATATCAATTTGGTCCTAATTTTAATTTAATTTAATATATATATATATATATCAATATATATAAATAAAAGTGTATTGCTTTTATTGTTTAGATAATATTTATATAATATAAATATATATTTTAAAAAACTTCAAATATTCATTAAAATAATATATTTATATTATAAATAATATATATAAACTCTAAACCCTAAATCCTAAATTTTAAACCACAAAGCCTAAACCTCAAACCATAAACATTATGATTTGAGGTGTAGGGTTTATGGTTTTTTATATATTATTTATAATATAAATACATTATTCTAATAAGTATATTATTTTAATGAATATATTTTTTAAAAGTAATATATTTATATTATAAATAATATAATAAAAACCATAAAAATAATATATTTTTATTGATATATATATATGTAAATAATATATTTTATATTATTTATATATTAATATTATTTATAGTATTATCTTTTTCATAAAATAATTTGGTTGAACTAAATGGATTAGTTTATATAATTTAAATAAAATATATTGTTTCTATATTTTTTTTATATATTATTCATAATATAAATATATTATTTTTAAAAAGCCTAACATATTCATAACATCAACATATAAAAATACCTTGAACCCTAAATTCTAAACTCTAAGATTTAGGGTTTAAGTTTGAGGGTTTAGGGTTTTTGGGTTAATAGTTTAGGGTTTAAGTTTTTTATATATTATTAATAATATAAATGTATTATTTAAAAAACCCCAAAACTATCATAAAAATAATATATCATTTATAGTAAAAATATTATATTTATATTATTAATAACATATAAAAATAATTTATTTCATTTTTTATAAATTAATTTCATTTATAGTATTATTAATTTCATAAAATAATTTGAATTAATCCCAAGTAGTTCGAGATATATAATATTTCTAGTAAAATATTATATAATATCGAATTGGTTTGTAACACCCGTGTCTAGGGCCTAGGAGGTAGCCGGGTTGTTGTCCGAGTCGATTAGAATCTAATTAAAAATAAACCAACTTTAAATAATGACCTATTTGAGTCTTAATAATGAGGAAGGGACCAAGGTTGTAAATTACCCACATTTTAAATAAAGGAAGACAACTTTTCCATAAAAGTTGTCATCTTCCTCTTCATTTTCTCCTTTACCAATTCAAAACCCTCCCCCATTTTCAAACACTCCTAAACCCTAGTTACTATTCCATTAGCTTTGCTAGCCGATTTCTACACCAAATTGAAAGGTAAATATATTTTCTTAACCTCCTCCCTATCCTCTACCTATCTATTGTTTTAGATTTCAAAAACATTGAGTTTTGGGAATTAGGGTTCATGTGGAAATTTGGGGTTTTGATGAGGTTTTTCAAATTGTTTTGAGAAATTGTTTTGGGGTTATGTTAAATCATGATGAAGCTTGCAAAATATCTTAATTTGGTTGATGTTGGGTAAATTTTCGTAGTGGGTCTTTAGGGCAAATTTCAAAGTATGAAAAATTGGGGTTTTGAGAGGTTTAGTGTTGGAATTGAAGGGCTGATGGTCTACCTATGTTAGGAGGGTGATTTGGGATATTTTGGAAGTCATTTGGGTGCTTGGAATTGAGTATTTCAGCCATTGGTTGTGGGAGTCCGAAAATTTGGGTTTTGGAGATGCTATGTGGTTTGGAATTTGTGGAAATTGAGTTGTGTTTTGCAAAGTAGATTGATGGTTGAATTGGCTTTGAATTGAGAAGTAATGTATGGGTTTTGTTTGACTAGAAGCAAGAGGAAACGAGGAAGAGGCTTTGGGATCGAATCCGGAAAGTTGAAGGTGATTGCTTGTTTGGTCTTGGAGCTTGGAAGCTTAGGTGAGTGGTTGTTTGCTTTTAAAGATTTTAAAATAATTGGTTCGAGTATGGACTAGGTTGGGCTTGGTAGACCCACCTAGAGTTAGGATTAGGGTGGTAACCTAATCCTAAACTTGATCTAGAGCCTTTCGTTGAACTCATTATGTGGTTGTGTATGTCTCGTATAAATTGTGGTATGAATGTTTATGTATATTGCTTTATACATGTGGAATGAGATTGGACTTATGATTCTTGAGACATGCATAATGTTGATTGTTGGTGAGTACGTGCTAAGCACAAGGTTAATGAAGTGAGTAAGTATTGGCACTAGTAAACTTGGATACAAATGATCGATCATTAGGATGTTAGTGTGTACACATGAGTCTAAAGTCGCGCGTGGCCTTGGTGGCGTTGAGTCACCAAGGAGGAGTACGGGTTCGCCCGGAATTGTATTTAAATGTAGTCGGTGATGAGTGGAATCCCATCGACGGGGCGTGAGGATGAGTGGAATCCCCTCCGCGAGACCGGTGATGAGTGAAATCCCACCGTGAGGTAATGTGGTTGTTGGTCATGAGTTTCCAACATGTCTATCCGCGTATTCGGGTCTTAACTAGGTGCCAATGTTGTTTGATGTGTATATCAATGTGTTGAGGTTCATGGTTCTTATTGGGATACTTGTTTGTGATTACATGTATCATGGAAATTGAGCATATGATCATGGCATTATTATTGTCTATTGCTCATGCATTTTATCTTGTGGACCTTTGGTATGACTATGATACTTTGGCTAGATCGTGCTCGGACCCTGCAATGTTGAGGTTTGTTTTTAGAGCTTACCCTCACTAAGCATCATTGCTTACGCTCTCTTTGTTCAACATTGCAGATCCTTAGTTCGTGGGTTGCTTGGGCAAGTGGAGGGCCTCCAAGTGTGGTTTTTGGCTTGAGTTCATCAAGTATGGATCTTAATGTTAAACATGTAATAGTTGAGCAATGGGACATGTATGGTTTTGTTGGTTTGTTGTTGGATGTTTAGGAGCATGTATAGACTCCCTTATACCTTGCTTTTGTATGATTGTGTTGCCATGATGAATGCTAACCCATGCCTAAGTTGCCCTTTTGAATGTTAGTCCTATGCCTTAAGAGTTTATATGTGTGTTTGAATGATGGTTGTATGAGGGCATGGTTGTGTGGCACTGCCTAGTGTTAGATTCGTCTAAATCATTGTTGAAGCATGCCTAAACTCTTGGTTTGTCATTAGAAAGCATGTTAGTTTGAATGTTGAGGTTTGAGAGGGATTTAAGGGCCACTTGTGCTTTAAATCAGATCAAACCAGAGTTTTCGTAACAGGGGTATCGATACGGTTGGAACTGTATCGATACGGCCTTCTTAGTTCAAGCCCGCGTTTCGATACGCGAAGGGGCGTACCGATACTATTTTTGCAACTGGAGCCACTGTCCATTTCTGTATCGGTACGGGCCCTCACGTGTATCGATACGGTTCCCTTAGCGTTGACCGTGGGAAGTCAACAATTGGAGAGGGTATCGATACACTCCCAGGCGCATCGATACGGTCTCCACGGGTTGACTTTGACCAATTGACCTGGTCAAGGGGTATCGATACACCCCTTAGGTGTATCGATACCACCTGCAGTAAAGCTTAAAATTTGGCCGCAACATGATTGTTTGGGTTCGTTTAATTTGTTTCGTATATGTTATTCCGATGTATGATTACTTAGGGTTTAATATCCATCTAGGCAAGATTTAAAAGAAAAAAAAATAGGGTTGCTAACCGAGGGGGAATTTCTTAGGGGTTTCCACTCGGTTTTCCCCGTGTGACCCACTCGGACCGGTCATTCGGCCAGACCGGGACTAGAGGGTTACACTTGTTGGTATCAGAGCCTAAGGTTACCGAGACCTTGGGCAGATAAGTGAGGTAAGTTTAAGTTTTTAAATTGAATTGCACGGTGCTTGCTTGTTCTGCAAGAATGGTTGCTTATATGACAAGTATGCTGGTTGTTTTATTTTAAAGCACGTGTGTGTGGGTCCCATTGCTGCTATTACATTGGAAAAAATGATTTTTAAGTGAGGGAACATACTTGGACACTTGGAAGCCTTGCCTTGCTAACCCAGCTTGTGTGTTGTTGTTGTGGTTGTAGTTAATATCTGAGAGAGCAATGTCTAGACCGAGAGGTAGACCAAGGTTGGTTCGTCAGGAACCACGAGTTGTGGCTCCTGTTGAGCCGGTAGTTGGTGCGGGAGCTCACATAGAGGGACCGGGGGCCGCGGGAGTTGGCGCTCCTCCACCACCTCCACCACCACCACCTCCTCCACCTAGAGCTGGAGGAGAGGGACCTCAAGGTGGCCAAGGTGGCCAAGGTCCAGCTGGGGTTGATATGACTCCGCTAGTGCAAGCGATAGTGGGAGCGTTTCAGGCCGCAGTTGCGGGAGCTCAGGCTGTAGTTCAGCCTAGGTGTGATGATGCTAGTTTACCTTTGGAGAGGCTCCGTAGCTTAGGGGCCGAGGAATTTGGAGGATCTACTCCGGAGAGGTCGGAGTTATGGTTGGAAAAGACAGTTCGTATCTTGGCTCAGATGGGTTGTGCGGGCGCACGTAGATTGGGTTGTGTGATCTCACTGCTTCAGGGTGATGCCTACACCTGGTGGGTCACCATTATTGCCGGGGTTCCAGAGGCCGAGATAGATTGGGATTTCTTTGAGTTTGCTTTTAGAAAGAGGTACTTGGTACCGAGGTACTTGGATGAGAAGAAGCGAGAGTTTATGGCTCTTACTCAGGGGGATGCTTCTGTGACTGATTATGAGATCCGCTTTGTTCGCTTGAGTCAGTATGCCCCAGAGTTGGTTCCTACTGAAATGGAACGCTGCAACCGATTCCGATACGGATTGAATGAAGAGGTTAAGAGGTACACGTTGGCTTCTGACTACTCAGACTTTGATGTGTTGGTCGCGAGGGCCAAGGATTTGGAACATAGTTTGGGTTCAGCCAAACGAGCTGGTGGTTCTAGTTCTGGAAAGAGGCATAACCACTTTGATGGTAGAGATGCTAAGAGACACAGAGGTGGCGGACATCAGTTTGATCAGAGACGTGGCGGTGGCCACCAAGGTAGGGGCCATCAGGGCCATAGAGGAGGAGGGCGCTTGCTCGAGTGTGCTCAGTGTGGGAGACATCATACTGGAGAGTGCTGGGGTAACTTCCATGCTTGTTGGAATTGTGGTTCAAGGGACCACTTTAGGAGGGACTGTCCGCGTCAGGCAGCTCAGGCACCGAATATTGCTCAGGCTCCTGCGAGAGGTAATGATTTTCAGAGAGGCCGTGGGCGCGGTCGTGGCTACTTCCAGCCGAGGGTTGATGCACCTAGGGTAGATGCTCAGAGGAACCTTGCTCATGTTGTAGCTGTGCAGCCAGAGGCGGGAGGATCAGCGAGGGTCTATGCTCAGAGAGGGGCCGGGAACGACACCGATGTGATAGCAGGTAATTTTGAGTTACAGTCTATGTCTTTGCTTTCTTTGGTTGATTCGGGTTCTACGCATTCCTACATTCTGAGTGAGCATGCACAGAAGTTAGATATTCCTGTTGAGATTTTAGATGTAGGTATGCATGTTACGAGTTCTTTTGGTGAGACAATTGTGGTTAGACGTATGCATAGGAGGTGTCCACTGAAGATTCAGGGTCATGTGTTCTCAGTTGACATGATGGAACTTCCTTTCTATGGTTTTGATATTATTTTGGGTATGGACTGGTTGGTTGAGCATCGGGCTAATGTAGATTTTGAGACAAAGAGAATTTCCTTGAAACTTTCTGATGACTACGAGGTAGTGGTAGTGGGCGAGAACATTAAGTTCTTGTCTAATGTGGTGTCAGCTTTAGAGGCTCATAGGTTGATGGACTCAGGATGTGGGGCCTATTTAGCTTATGTTATGAATCCGGATATGAGTGAAGCTAGACCGAAGGATATCAGGACAGTGTGTGACTTTCCAGATGTGTTTCCTGAAGAGTTGCCGGGTTTGCCTCCTGACAGAGATGTTGAGTTTGTGATTGAGACAGTTTCAGGGTCTAGTCCAGTTTCGATAGCTCCGTATCGTATGGCTCCGAAAGAGCTGAAAGAATTGAAGAGTCAGTTGCAAGAATTATTAGACCGTGGTTTCATTAGGCCTAGTAGTTCTCCGTGGGGTGCTCTAGTGTTGTTTGTGAAAAAGAAAGATGGCAGCATGCGCATGTGTATTGACTATAGACAGTTGAATCTGTTGATTGTGAAGAACAAGTATCCGTTGCCTCGTATAGATGATTTGTTTGATCAGTTGAGAGGTGCTTCAGTATTCTCGAAGATAGATTTGAGATCCGGGTACTATCAGTTGAAGGTAAAAGAGTGTGATGTTCCGAAGACAGCTTTTAGGACTAGATATGGTCACTATGAGTTTCTTGTGATGCCATTTGGGCTCACGAATGCACCAGCAGCATTCATGGATATGATGAACAGAATTTTTAGGGACTATCTAGATCGTTTTGTAGTTGTCTTCATTGATGATATACTTGTGTACTCGAAGACAGAAGAAGAGCATGATGAGCACTTGAGACTTGTCTTACAGAGATTGTTGAGCAACCAGTTGTATGCGAAGCTTAGTAAATGTGAGTTCTGGATTCGAGAGGTTGTATTTCTTGGCCATGTTGTTTCAGCCGAAGGCATCCGAGTTGATCCATCGAAGATTGAGGCTATCGTTGAGTGGAAACAACCTAAGTCCGTGACCGAGATTAGGAGTTTCCTAGGATTAGCCGGTTACTATAGGAGGTTTGTTGATGGATTTTCTAGAGTAGCGGCTCTTTTGACTAAATTGTTGCAAAAGGGAGTCAAGTTTGAATGGTCAGATGCAAGACAAAAGGCCTTTGAGAAGTTGAAAGAAGCTTTGACAAATGCTCCAGTGTTAGTGCAACCTGTTTTAGGTAAGGAGTTTGTGATTTACAGTGATGCTTCCTACGTAGGTTTAGGTTGTGTTTTGATGCAAGATAGGAGAGTTGTTGCTTATGCTTCTAGAAAGTTGAAGATTCATGAGAAGAACTATCCTACTCATGACATAGAGCTAGCCGCAGTTGTATTTTCATTGAAAATTTGGCGTCACTATTTGTATGGTGAGAAGTGTATAGTTTACACCGATCACAAGAGCTTGAAGTACTTGATGACACAGAAAGAGTTGAACTTGAGACAGAGGAGATGGCTAGAGTTGTTAAAAGATTATGATTTGACCATCGAGTACCATCCGGGTAAAGCAAACGTAGTAGCCGATGCTTTGAGTAGAAAAGTGGTCGTTGAGCTGAGAGATATGTTTGCTAGATTGAGTGTGTCCGATGATGGTGGTTTGATCACCGAGTTGCAAGTGAAGCCTTCTTTGATTCAGTTGATTAGAGAGAAGCAGTTGCAAGACGCGAGCTTAGTTCCACATGTTCAGGACATAGCCGAAGGAAGACCGACTGAGTATAGTTTCAGTGGTGAGAGTTTGTTGTGCTTTAGAGATAGAGTTGTTGTACCGGAAGATGTTGAGCTGAGACGTCAGATTTTGAGTGAAGCACATTCGAGTCCCTTTTCTATGCATCCGGGTAGTACCAAGATGTACCGAGATTTGAAGAATGATTACTACTGGGTTGGTTTGAAGAGAGATGTAGCCGAGTATGTGAGCCGTTGCATGGTTTGTCAGCGAGTGAAGGCAGAACACCAGGTTCCTTCAAGTTTGCTACAGCCTTTGAAGATTCCGGAATGGAAATGGGAGAGGATCACCATGGATTTTTTATCGGGGTTGCCTTTGTCTCCTTCGAAGAAGAATTCAGTTTGGGTGATTGTTGATAGGTTCACTAAGTGTGCTCACTTCTTAGCAGTGAACACTACGGATTCCTTAGACAAGTTGGCAAACTTGTACATTCGTGAGATTGTGAGACTTCATGGAGTTCCGAAGTCTATAGTTTTAGATAGGGATCCTAGATTTACTTCGAGGTTCTGGAGTTGTTTGCATAGTGCTTTGGGTAGTCGTCTGCATTTCAACACATCTTATCATCCGCAGTCCGATGGGCAGTCAGAGCGAGTGATACAGATTCTAGAGGATATGCTTCGTTGTTGTGTGATTGATTTTCAGGGTTCTTGGGAGAAGCACTTACCGTTAGTTGAGTTTGCTTACAACAACAGTTATCAGTCTAGTATTCAGATGGCACCCTATGAGGCTTTGTATGGTAGACGATGTAGGACTCCGATTTGTTGGGCTGAGACAGGTCAGAGATTGTTACCTATGCCAGACTTGCTTAAAGGAACTACAGAAAAAGTGAAGTTGATTTGTGACCGTCTGAAAGCAGCTTCCGATCGTCAGAAGTCTTATGCGGATTTGAAAAGGAAAGAGATTGAGTACTCGGTGGGTGAGAAAGTGTTTCTGAAAGTATCTCCGTGGAAGAAGGTAATGAGATTTGGCCGTAAGGGCAAGTTGAGTCCGAGGTTCATTGGTCCGTATGAGATAGTTGAGCGGATTGGACCTGTAGCTTATCGCTTGAGGTTACCTTCTGAGTTAGAGAAGATCCACGATGTCTTTCATGTGTCTATGCTTAGGAGATATAGATCAGATCCTTCTCATGTGATGCCCGTTGAGGAAATAGAGTTGAATCCGGATTTGTCTTATAATGAAGAGCCCGTAGAGATACTTGCTTCTGATAGCAAGGTGTTGCGTGGCAAGACCATAGAGTTGGTCAAAGTGTTGTGGAGACATAGGGGTGTGGAAGAGGCCACGTGGGAGAGGAAAGCTGATATGGTCGAGCAATTTCCGTATTTGTTTCCACCAGGTAATTTCGGGGATGAAATTTCCTTAAGTGGTGGAGAGTTGTAACACCCGTGTCTAGGGCCTAGGAGGTAGCCGGGTTGTTGTCCGAGTCGATTAGAATCTAATTAAAAATAAACCAACTTTAAATAATGACCTATTTGAGTCTTAATAATGAGGGAGGGACCAAGGTTGTAAATTACCCACATTTTAAATAAAGGAAGACAACTTTTCCATAAAAGTTGTCATCTTCCTCTTCATTTTCTCCTTTACCAATTCAAAACCCTCCCCCATTTTCAAACACTCCTAAACCCTAGTTACTATTCCATTAGCTTTGCTAGCCGATTTCTACACCAAATTGAAAGGTAAATATATTTTCTTAACCTCCTCCCTATCCTCTACCTATCTATTGTTTTAGATTTCAAAAACATTGAGTTTTGGGAATTAGGGTTCATGTGGAAATTTGGGGTTTTGATGGGGTTTTTCAAATTGTTTTGAGAAATTGTTTTGGGGTTATGTTAAATCATGATGAAGCTTGCAACATATCTTAATTTGGTTGATGTTGGGTAAATTTTCGTAGTGGGTCTTTAGGGCAAATTTCAAAGTATGAAAAATTGGGTTTTTGAGAGGTTTAGTGTTGGAATTGAAGGGCTGATGGTCTACCTATGTTAGGAGGGTGATTTGGGATATTTTGGAAGTCATTTGGGTGCTTGGAATTGAGTATTTCAGCCCTTGGTTGTGGGAGTCCGAAAATTTGGGTTTTGGAGATGCTATGTGGTTTGGAATTTGTGGAAATTGAGTTGTGTTTTGCAAAGTAGATTGATGGTTGAATTGGCTTTGAATTGAGAAGTAATGTATGGGTTTTGTTTGACTAGAAGCAAGAGGAAACGAGGAAGAGGCTTTGGGATCGAATCCGGAAAGTTGAAGGTGATTGCTTGTTTGGTCTTGGAGCTTGGAAGCTTAGGTGAGTGGTTGTTTGCTTTTAAAGATTTTAAAATAATTGGTTCGAGTATGGACTAGGTTGGGCTCGGTAGACCCACCTAGAGTTAGGATTAGGGTGGTAACCTAATCCTAAACTTGATCTAGAGACTTTGGTTGAACTCATTATGTGGTTGTGTATGTCTCGTATAAATTGTGGTATGAATGTCTATGTATATTGCTTTATACATGTGGAATGAGATTTGACTTATGATGCTTGAGACATGCATAATGTTGATTGTTAGTGAGTACGTGCTAAGCACAAGGTTAATGAAGTGAGTAAATATTGGCACTAGTAAACTTGGATACAAATGATCGATCATTAGGATGTTAGTGTGTACACATGAGTCTAAAGTCGCGCGTGGCCTTGGTGGCGTTGAGTCACCAAGGAGGAGTACGGGTTCGCCCGGAATTGTATTTAAATGTAGTCGGTGATGAGTGGAATCCCATCGACGGGGCGTGAGGATGAGTGGAATCCCCTCCGCGAGACCGGTGATGAGTGAAATCCCACCGTGAGGTAATGTGGTTGTTGGTCATGAGTTTCCAACATGTCTATCCGCGTATTCGGGTCTTAACTAGGTGCCAATGTTGTTTGATGTGTATATCAATGTGTTGAGGTTCATGGTTCTTATTGGGATACTTGTTTGTGATTACATGTATCATGGAAATTGAGCTTATGATCATGGCATTATTATTGTCTATTGCTCATGCATTTTATCTTGTGGACCTTTGGTATGACTATGATACTTTGGCTAGATCGTGCTCGGACCCTGCAATGTTGAGGTTTGTTTTTAGAGCTTACCCTCACTAAGCATCATTGCTTACGCTCTCTTTGTTCAACATTGCAGATCCTTAGTTCGTGGGTTGCTCGGGCAAGTGGAGGGCCTCCAAGTGTGGTTTTTGGCTTGAGTTAATCAAGTATGGATCTTAATGTTAAACATGTAATAGTTGAGCAATGGGACATGTATGGTTTTGTTGGTTTGTTGTTGGATGTTTAGGAGCATGTATAGACTCCCTTATACCTTGCTTTTGTATGATTGTGTTGCCATGATGAATGCTAACCCATGCCTAAGTTGCCCTTTTGAATGTTAGTCCTATGCCTTAAGAGTTTATATGTGTGTTTGAATGATGGTTGTATGAGGGCATGGTTGTGTGGCATTGCCTAGTGTTAGATTCGTCTAAATCATTGTTGAAGCATGCCTAAACTCTTGGTTTGTCATTAGAAAGCATGTTAGTTTGAATGTTGAGGTTTGAGAGGGATTTAAGGGCCACTTGTGCTTTAAATCAGATCAAACCAGAGTTTTCGTAAGAGGGGTATCGATACGGTTGGAACCATATCGATACGGCCTTCTTAGTTCAAGCCCGCGTTTCGATACGCGAAGGGGCGTACCGATACTATTTTTGCAACTGGAGCCACTGTCCATTTCTGTATCGGTACGGGCCCTCACGTGTATCGATACGGTTCCCTTAGCGTTGACCGTGGGAAGTCAACAATTGGAGAGGGTATCGATACACTCCCAGGTGTATCGATACGGTCTCCACGGGTTGACTTTGACCAATTGACCTGGTCAAGGGGTATCGATACACCCCTTAGGTGTATCGATACCACCTGCAGTAAAGCTTAAAATTTGGCCGCAACATGATTGTTTGGGTTCGTTTAATTTGTTTCGCATATGTTATTCCGCTGTATGATTACTTAGGGTTTAATATCCATCTAGGCAAGATTTAAAAGAAAAAAAATAGGGTTGCTAACCGAGGGGGAATTTCTTAGGGGTTTCCACTCGGTTTTCCCCGTGTGACCCACTCGGACCGGTCATTCGGCTAGACTGGGACTAGGGGGTTACATGGTTCGGTGGTTAAGGTTTAATTGAAGGTCCTGGGTTTAAACCCCTCCAAGCGCATGGTTTTAATATTTTTCCTCCAGCAAAACGACGTCGTTTTGACTTAATGTAGAAGTTAAGAGTCAACGGCGCGTGGTTTTAATCGAATTGTTTCCTCCGTGTATAACGGAGTCACCGCAAAATTTACGCATTCATCACATTCACGAACATATTTCTTTATAATTCATACTACTTTTATTAAATTTCTTGTCAGAATATTCTCAACATAATTATAATCACCGAAGAGCCTTACAAGTAATCTTACATCGGTTACCTCACATAATCAATCATTTATTCTCAATCCGAATCGGAACTTCAATTTCAACTACATGAACCATCTTTGTTTTTCATATGCAAATCCATCATGAAATTTGAACCACGGACGAATGCCATAGGCATTCATTGTCAATAGATCAAGCTATAGAGGACATAATACTTAGACTCACATATTTCAAGAAAAATATTCGACATTGGTGCTCTGGCTCGGTGGAGTACAATTATGATCTAGGGGCATGCACAAACTAGACACCCTATGAAAAACGATCAGCCGATCAACCTAGAATGACACAAATCTAGGCTCTGATACCACTAAATGTAACCCCCTAGACCTGCCTATGTGTTACCACGGATCCTAGAAAGTCACATTAGGGTCACAAGAGAGACCCACCGTAAAAATCCACATAAAACATTTTTTGTTCTTTAAAACACTTATTAAACTGTAACGTTAACTTCTGTTAAAAATGCCCTTTCGGAAAATCATTTAAACATATAACAGTAGTTTCAGAAAACTTTTTACAAACACTATCATAAAACTATACATAACATACATACCCACTAACTATACAATACCGTACTCCAAAAGCAACTCCGAGAGAACTCCAACCGCATATGTCGATCACTATACCATGATAGATTTCTTCTAACCTGCAATAAAAAAACAACACGAGCTTTGGAAAGCTCAGTGATACAAAACTACCAATGGATGATGTAAGTACATGCAAGTATATGACAATCATTATTCTATCAAGATGTTTCGGGAAATAACAAGTTCCAAATTACGGCTTATCATTTGATCATCAAGTATCAAGCGAGAAGCCCATAAACCGGAGAATCAAAAGAGTGAATGATTAAATTAAACTAGGGAGTTTAGTGTGTCCCAATAGTGCTAAACTGTATCAACGTAAATATTTTATTTCAAGGGCACATAATTCAAGCAATAGTAGGGTTCATTTTTAATTCTTATTTACCCTCCGACTGTACTTTAGTATGAAATTCTGAGCTGCGTCTATAAAGACATTAACCCAAGCCCCTTAGGCGTGAGTACCATCCTAATGGATTACCTTAGGTCCCGGGTAGAGTTACACTAGTCGAACCATATGAACTTGTAACGCTAACGGTAAGGAATTACCCTAGCTGAAGCATAAGAACTTGTAACGATAACGGTAAGGAATTACCCTAGCTGAACCATAAGAGCCTGTAACAATAACTTTAAGAAATAACCCTAGCCGAAGCATAGGAACTTGTAACTATAACGGTAAAGAATTACCCTAGCTGAAGCATAGGAATCTCATTAGAGTCATGTCCGCAACCTTGATTGCGTGTACCAATCGACTATGGCTCGTTCTTCATGCTTTAATTTCTTACCACATCATCAATAATGACACACAATTTGTCAGCCATCGAATTCACTTTTGAATCGAATCTTTTATATCTATAGTTTCATTAACTGAGGTTTTAAGAGGTATTCAGAGATAACCGACTTATCATTTAATTTACAGATCTCAGAAATTTATATGTTTCATATAATTCTTAATTATGTTACAAGGGTCCTTATCAATATTCTTATACTATATTCTGCTACATTTGATATCTCATGCATTAACTATTAATTAACATGTTCGTTATAGTACACAAGGAGTATTGGGTATTACCTCGACTCCGAGCTACGTAAGTCAGCCTTCAAAGATCCAATTGATCGCTCTCGAGCTGAATTTGACGTCCCTCATTATCTAACTTACCCCTATCGGACGAACGCTGGCGACCTCGAATTAGTGATCAGAACCACGAAAGGTGAGAGGGGTTTTGCTCATGTTTGTATGAGTAACCCGGTGGTGATGGTCGTGCGATGAACTACCGGCAGAAACGACCAGAATCGCTGAAAAACTGAAGAGCAATTCTTTGATTGTCGTCGAACTTCAAAACTATTCTCCATGGCGATCCGTGACCCAATGATTCGAGTGGCAGCTAAGGTTTTGATCAAGGCAAGGCGACAGTTGCGTCAGTGTGGGCGGTGACGGCCACGGGCCAACGGTGAGAGAGATCAAAGGGTGAACGTTGGGATTTGGTAGTAGACTCTTCTGGAATTTTATATCTTGAAAGTTTAGATTTAATACTTTCCTCTCCGTAAGTGAAAAGTTTGTTGATATTTTAATCTGGGGTTAAACCCCCAAATTTTTAATTCAAGGTATTTTTCACTTCAGCACTTGACAAGGATGAGCATTTGGCTTGAACGATTAAGGCACAAGCTTGAACATCCAAGGGTTATAGGTTCAAACCCCTATAGATTTAATCTGTTACTTTTTTTTTTATTTTTTTTCATTTTATTTTTTAACTTTAGGGGTGTTACACTTATAGGGAAGGAGAAAAAAATAGGTTTAGTCTTTGATGTGGTATACTGATTTTCTTAGTACCGTCATTTTTTTTACAATGACAACTGCATTTTATTAATAACCATGGAAAATATATCAAATACAATGCATTTAAAATGGAGAATAATGAGATCTAGTCCATCAAAATCTCATACAAAACCCTAAGATACAAAGAAAAGTAAATACTTCCATAGATATTAGCATACCGACAAAATTCAGAAGTCTTCCTGAATCTCCTTGTCTCTATCCAAACGAGACATTTTACCAAGTGAAAAAAAAGTGGTGAGCGAACCAAACTATTAGGCAGATTTCTTCGCTACCCAGGTCTGATTACATCAGCAAACAAACATCAACCGAGTGGGGATATATCTTTGTATGACCACCGGCAGAATCAAAATCAGAAACTAGCACTGTAAAGTTTTTTGTACGAGCACCAAACGACCGCTAAGGTATGCTAAAATCAGGCAAAAATGACAGATGAAACGAACTACAAAAATAAAGAAAAGCGTACTACAAGGATATAGAAAACACATGCCACAAGGACATAGATTCTTATTAAAAATATATTAAAAAAACAAAAAAAGACATAAAAATAATGAACCTAGTACTGGTTGTCGGCCACCGGCAAGAAAACCAATATGAAAGGCTGCAACGCTTGGGGAAATCCTAAGAAAAACCAAAGAGAAAACCTTTAGCCTGAATAAAAGGTTAATTAGGAGCGTCAATTTTTTAAATTCAAGAAATAATCTCTAAGTAGTGATATCTAATTAAATTTTGTCCTATCCATGATGTGGATGAATCAAAACATCTTAAATAAGTGATTTTTTTTAAATGTTTAACAAATGTTCATGGGTGAAGTAATGACAAATTTGAGTATGAACGAAGGTTGAGTCTACAATGGACGACGCACATCGTTGAACACCATCAATTTTTAATGACTTTTAAATAATTATCAAAAAATTAAAGGCTCGACATACAATTATATATTTCAAAATGAAATTAGAAGAAATTATTTAATGAAACATTCTCACAGTCTTATCCAAGGTCTTGCAAAATTAATGAACCATTCTAACAATCTTATCCAAGGTCTTGCAAAATTAAATAAAGCCACATCATCTTTATTTTCCACATAATATTTTCTTATAAATTAAAATTTTCAAATCACCATCTTCTTCCTCATACCTCATATATTTATTCTAATGTGTTAATGAATGAAATCTTTACAATAAAAAAAAGCACCCAAAAAATTTAACATGCCAATCAAAAGAGACAACAATAAAATTATTATTAATAAAATTACTACATTTCAATCTCAACCAATCTTCGATAAAATCATTGCATTCATCCCAATCGTCTGATTCGAACATCATTTGTTCCGTTATAATTAACAGCATCCGCCTGCTGCCTAGTGTTTGTAGCAAACAAATCAATCCCCCTCCATCATTCTTGAACCAGTTGTGCATCATCACATGATTTTCTTCTCTAGTTGCTTTTCCACAAGATGACCTTCTACCCTTTCTCTTCTGTATCAACTGTAGGAAGTTCAAAAAATGATTGGGGATTAATATAGTGAATTTATCGAAGATTGGGTTCAGACTGGAATATAATAATAATAATAATAATATATGATAACAACAATAATAATAATAACAACAACAACAACAACAACAACAACAGTATAGCATTGGTAATAATAAGGCTAACAAGATAGGTAATATAATCTAGTAGTAATATTTAAGATTTTTCAAATGAATAATAACATAATACTAATGACTATATATGATAATAAATATTATAATACTAAAAATATATATTTTGTTTGTTTGTTTTTTAGTTTTTTAATCATATGGTATGTAATTAATTAAAATCGAAGCCCATTATTACGAAAAAATAAAAACGGGTTAACAGCCCGAACAAAGTTAGTGATTACAACGTGTTTTGGCAGTTTCAAACTGTATCGATACAGTTTAGCCTATATCGAAACGTGTACCTTGAAAACCCTGGTTTGGCTACTTAAAAACGTTTCAAACCTTGCCAAAACCATTTCAAACATCCTCAAACTTATTTTCAAGTTGTTTGGACTTAAAGGTATTTTTAGAAAGAAAATTGTGGTCTTAGCAACACTTACTTTGTGACCTGATACCTGACAAAATTTCTCAAATACCGAGCGCACAACTGTCATATGATCAATAAATGCTTCAGCAAATAAAATCACGCCATCTACAAAAAAAATATGAGAGATAGCCGTCCCACTCATAGTAACCCAGAACGGTGACCAACGACCCTGATCAATAGCTGCATGAACACCTTGAGCCGGTCTCTCCATGCATTATACAAAAAGATACGATGACAATGGATCGCCCTACTTAATTTTGCGGGAAGGTTTAATCACATCAGTCATGGAGCCATTAATTCCACGTCTGTCAAGGTTAGTTCGTGATTGTTGAGTTGAAAAATATTTTTTTAATATATATATATATATATATATATATTAAAAGATGTGTAAGAAAGTGTTGTGAAAAAAGTAGTTTATTAATTTAAATATTTTACACTATTGTTAAAAGGTACCGTAGGAAGTTAAAATATTTGTTTTAAATATATGTTGGAAAGTATAATTAATTACATAATTTGAAAAATAACTAGGTGTTATGAGAAGTTAAAAAGTAATTTTATAAGAACAAATGCAATGGATTGGTTGGCCAAACTGCTCATATTTGTTCTATAAGGTCATGGATTCTATACCCACCAAAAGCATCATACATAAGTTATGATATCTAATTAAATTTTGTCCTATCCATGATGTGGATGAATCAAAACATCTTACATAAGTGAATTTTGTAAAATGTTTAACAAATGACAATGGGTGAAGTAATAAAAATTTTGAGTATGAACGAAGGATGAGTCTACAACGGGCGACGCACACTACTGAATAGGGATGTAAAAACAGGTAATCGGACGGGTTTCAGGTCGGGTACTGTTAGGTCGGGTAAAATCGGGTACAGGTCATTTTAGGTCATTTTTTTATTTTGACTCGACTCGGGTCGGGTGCGGGTCCATTTCAGGTCGGGTCCATTTCAGGTCGGGTTCATTTCAGGTCGGGTCAAAACGGATCGGGTCCGAAGCAGATAATTGACAGGTTAATTCGGGTTCGGATACACTTCAGGTCGGGTCCATTTCAGGTCGGGTCCATTTCAGGTCGGGTTCATTTTAGGTCGGTTGCATTTCAGGTCGGGTTATTTTAGGTCAGGTAGTTTCAGGTCGGGTAATTCAGGTTGGGGTATTTTTAGGATTGAAATTCGTATTGAGTTTGAGTTCGGTACAACCGTATAAGTAGTCGATAGACTTTAGGTTGGCCTTCATCAATCGTCATTGATTTGGAGTTAATTATTTAAAGTCATATCAAATTAAAATTATAAAACATTGCAGTAATTAAAAAATACTGAAAATGGGTCAATTTGGATTAAAAATAAAGTTTCACGAATTATAATGAACAAAAATATCAAATTAAAATTATAAAACATTAGACAAATTTAAAAGAAAACAATGAAAATGGGTCAATTTGGAACAAAAATAAAATTTTGAGGACTGTAATGAACAAAAATATCAAATTAAAAGTATAAAAATTAGAGTAATTAAAAAACAATAAGTAGATGTCAATTTAGAATAAAAATAAAGTTTTAGGGTCTAGAATGAACAAAATTTCAAATTAAAATTATAAAACATGATGAATTAAAATATATATAGGGGTCGGTATGGAAATAAAATAAAGTTAATGGACTAGAATGAAGAAAATATCAAATTAAAATAATAGAACATTTGACAAATTAAAAAAATAAATGTGGGTCAATTTGGAATAAAAATAAAGTTTTAGGGTCTATAAGATTAAAATATTAAATTAAAATTATAAAACATTGGACGAATTAAAAAAACAATGAATATGAGTCAATTTGGAATTGAAATAAAGTTAAAGGGACTAGAATGAACAAAGTACAAATTAAAATTATAAAACATCGGACGAAATGAAAAAACAATAAATAAGGGTCAATTTGGAATTAAACTAAAGTTTAGGGGACTAGAATGAACAAAATATCAAATTAAAATTATAAAACATCGAACTAATTAAAATAAAGTTAAGAGACTATAATGAACAAAATATCAAATTAAAATTATAAAACATCGGACTAATTAAAAGAATATGGTCAATTTGGAATACAAATATAGTTTAAGGACTAAAATGAACAAATGTCAAAGTAAAATTATATATTATTGGACTAATTAAAAAACAATTAGTAGGGTTCAATTTGGAATATAAATGAAGTTTTAAGGGTTATAATGAACAGAAATATCAAATTAAAATTATAAAACATTGGACGATTGAAAGTTTAGGGTTTAAATGGTTTAGGTTTTAGGGAAATTTTATTAATGGTTTAGGGTTCATATATTGATAGATACATACATACTTGTATGCATTAGGGTTTAAGGTTTAGGGAAATTAATCAAGGGTTTAGGGTTCATACATAAATAAGTATATATATACATACTTACATACACTAGGGTTTAATGTTTAGGGTTTAAGGTTTCAGGTTAAGAGAAAATTCATTATGGGTTTAGGCTCCATACATTGATAGGTACATACATACATACTTACATACATTTTAGTCTCAATATTAGGCACTAGAATGAACAAAAATATTATCAAATGATTTATATCTAAAATATTGGAGTAAATTACAAAAATTAAAAAATAATAAAGGTAACTTTCTGTGAAAAATAAAATTTTAGGGAATAAAATGAATAAAAATATCACCATATTAAAAATAATAAAATTTATATCTACATATATATACACATATACATATATTATGATATATACATATACATGTATTGTTATAATTAATTAAACATATGCATATATATATATATATACTAAAACACACATGTATACATACATACTAAAACACATATATATTATGATATATCTACATATATATATATATACACATATACATATATTATGATATATACATATACATGTATTGTTATAATTAATTAAACATATATATATATATACTAAAACACACATGTATACATACATACTAAAACACATATATATGCATGTATTTAAGTTTTAGTATATATATACATGTATGTATGTAAGTTTTAGTATATATATATATATATATATTGTTATAATTATATATATATATATAAGTTTTAGTATGCATATATTGTTATATATATACTAGAACATACATATTTGTATGTATATATGTATACCTCTAAACAATACACATAAACATCAACTCTTAAATCTTATAATCACTAATAATTAGAGTACAATACTAATCCCCTAATCCTTAAACTAATCTCATAACTCCAAATAATTAAGTTGACACATTTACCCCCAAACCCCAAACATGAATATCTAAATCTTACAGACACTATTTACTAATAATTAGAATGCAAGCCTAATCACATAATCCCTAAACTAATCTTATAGCCTCAAACAATCAACTTGACACACTTACCCTTAATCCTTAAACATAAACCCATAAATCTAACAAACAAAATAAATTGAAACATAAAGGACAAATCTAAAAATAAATTAAAACTAAATTATTAATTAGAGCCCAAATCACAAATGAATAAAATTATTAAACCTAATTACTTATCAAATCTTTATACGAGGACCAAATCAAATTTAAAGCAAACTAAAAAACTTAATAATTAATTAATTTATGAAGCATGACCTAATTAAATAAAATTTAAAAAAACTAAAGCAAAAGTTAAGACTAAAAAACAAACTAAAACCTAAAAAACCTAAACCCTAATAATCTAATTAAGGAAGGACCTAAAGGATAATTAACCCATAAATAAAAAAAAATCTCAATCTCCACTCACTTTTTTGTTTGACATTAGCGGCAAACCACCCCCCAAATTTGATTTGGCGGCAAAATTTCACCCTATAATTTCTTATCAATAAAAAAAACTCTCCCCCCACTAATTCAAAAAAAAATTTCTCCTAAACTAAAAAATAATTTTTATTATTTTAATAGTTATAATTAATTTTTTAATAAAATATTTTTTTAAATTTAATGATCTCAATTAATAAATTGATTTAAATTTTAAATAATTTGTTTTAAATTCATCCATCACAACTTATTAATTTAATAAAACTTTTAAATTTAGAATATTTTTAATAAAATAAATTTAAGTATGTTAATTCTTATTAAACTTCACAAATAATTTATATTGAACGAGTTAGTATTAAATTAATTTAATAAATTAATACATTACATTTATCAACACTTTAAATTTATCAAATCGTTGACTTCTTCAACTATATATCAGGTAAATATCAAGTCAGATCAATATCAGTTCAGGTTAAAAATAAGTCGGGTTCAAAGCAGGTCGGGTCAATTAACAGGTCGGGTTCAAAACAAGTCGGGTCCAAAACAGGTCGGGTTCAAAACAGGTCGAGTTCAAAACAGGTCGGGTCCTAAACAGGTCGGGTTCAAAACAGGTCGGGTAATATCGGATCTCGGGTCAATCCAGTCGGGTAAAATCGGTTATCTGCCAGGTCGGCTTCGGGTTCGGGTTCGTTTCAGTCGGGCGCAGGTCGGGTTTCATGTCCACAGTAACAGGTCCAATTCGGGTTCGGGTCGTTTTCAGTCGGACGCAGGTCGGGTTCGGTCACTACAGTAACAGGTCGAATTCAGGTTCAGGTCAACAACAGTCGGTTACAGATCGAGTTCGGGTCATTAAATTTTCAGGTCAAATCAGGTTCTGACTCGAGCAGGTTTCAGTTGGGTTTTCAGGTCGGGTCAGCTTTTTACATCCCTACTACTGAACACCATTAACACAATACACAATCAAACATCATTAATTTTTAATTACTTTTAAATAATTATTAAAAATATCAAAGGCTCGACTTGCAATTAATTATATTTCAAAATAAAATTAGAAGAAATTATTCTATGAACCATTTTCATAATCTTATCCAATGTCTTACACAATTAAATAAAGTCACATCATCTTTACTTTTCACATAATATTTTCTTATAAATTAAAATTTACAAATCATCATCTTCTTCCTCATACCTCATATATTTATTCTAATGTGTTAATGAATGAAATCGTTAAAATAAAAAAAGCACCCAAAAAATTTAACAAGCCAATCAAAAGAGACAACAATAAAAATATAATTAATAAAATTACTACATTTCAATCTCAACCAATCTTCGATAAAATCATTACATTCATCCCAATCGTCTGATTCGGGCATCATTTGTTTCGTTATAATTAACAGCATCTGCATGCTGCCTAGTGTTTGTAGCAAACAAATCAATCCCCTTCCATCATTCTTGAACCAGCTGCACATCATCACATAATTTTCTTCTCTAGTTTCTTTTCCACGAGATGACCTTCTGCCCATTCTCTTCTGTATCAACTATAGGAAGTTCAAAAAATGATTGGGGATTAATATAGTGAATTTATCGAAGATTGGGTTGAGACTGGAATACAATAATTTTATTAATAATAATTTTATTCTTGTTTTTTATTCGTGTATTAAGTTTTTTGGGTGTTTTTTTTTATTTTAACGATTTTATTCATTATCATATTAGGTATGAGGAAGAAGATAATGTTTTGTGAATTTTAATTTATAAGAAAATATTATGTGGAAAATAGAGATAATGTGTCTTTATTTAATTGGGTACGACCTTGGATGAGATTGTGAGAATGGTTAATGGAGTAATTTCTTCTAATCTTATTTTGAAATATAATTAATTGCATGTTGAGTCTTTGAGTTTTTAATAATTATTTAAAAGAGATTAACGGTGTTGAGCGATGTATTGTGTCGGTAGTGTTCAACGGTGTGCGTCACCCGTTTTAGAATTTTCCATGAATCTATAAGTCGCCACCTAATTAACCCTGAAGCCAACGTAGTGAAAAATTATATATGCATGTATGTATAAACATCTTTTATTAAATTCGGTGGTATGAGTTAAAAGAGCTTCATTTTTAAAAAAAAAATTAAGGTACAAACAGATACGACGACAATGGATCACCCTACTTAATTTCGCGGGAAGGTTTAATCACATCAGTCATGGAGCCATTCCACATCTGTCAAGGTTAGTTCGTGATTGTTGAGTTGAAAAATATTTTTTTAATATATATATATACATATATATATTTTAAAAGATATGTAAGAAAGTGTTGTGAAAAAAGTAGTTTATTAATTTAAATATTTTACACTATTGTTAAAAGGTACCGTAGGAAGTTAAAATATTTGTTTTAAATATATGTTGGAAAGTATAATTAATTACATAATTTGAAAAATAACTAGGTGTTATGAGAAGTTAAAAAGTAATTTTATAAGAACAAATGCAATGGATTGGTTGGCCAAACTGCTCATATTTGTTCTATAAGGTCATGGATTCTATACCCACCAAAAGCATCATACATAAGTTATGATATCTAATTAAATTTTGTCCTATCCATGATTTGGATGAATAAAAACATCTTACATAAGTGAATTGTAACCCCCTCGTCCCGGTCTGGTCGGATGACCGGTTCGAGTGGGCCACACGGGGAAAACCGAAGCGAAACCCGTTAAGGTTTCCCCTCGGTTAACGACCCAGAAAATTTCTTTTATCATTAGTCTTATCTAGATGCATATTTAATTCCTATGTGGAGCACAACAGCGGAAGACACAAGCAAAGAAACATTCACCGACCATCAAAAAGGGTAAACAGTCCATTTTACTTCATTACAGCAGGCCGTTTCGAAACACCTATAGGGTGTTCCGAAACGCCTTGACCTAGTCAACGGGCCTGGGTCAACCACAAGGTGACCGTTCCGAAACAGGGGAGACCCGTATCGGAACGACCTTGACGGTCAATATCTCGTGGTCAACGAGATTTGACCGTTTCGGAACTTCAAAGGCCCGTTTCGGAACGGCTTCATCTCGCCAATTTCTCAAAATTCCAGTAGCGAAAACGTTCCGGAACGGTCCTCATCCGTTTCGAAACGGCAGGCCATTTACACAGGGGCCGTTTCGTAACACGAGGACCCGTTCCGAAACATCCCCTGTCTGCAGACTCGTTTGGGCTGTTTTAAGGCACAAGGGTGCCCCAAAACACCTCCACAACCTATAACAACTCACTAACAATGAAACTTAAGGCAACCCAACAATCAAGCATGCTTGAGCAACATCATAGCAAGACTAAACATCAAAGCACAACATCACAAGCCACACATCCACACATGTCATTATAGATATTAAGCTCAACATATCCAACACTTAGGCAATTCTAGATAGCAAAATACTAACATGATTTCAAGCAAGGCATACATCATAAAAGCCAAATTAACCAACACATATGAGGAGTCTAACATGCTCCTAAACAACAACAACAACAACCATATATTCCAAAAGCATCATAACACGACACCTATCCCATTGCTTTACTATTACAATCTTTAAATTTAACTATCATACTTGAGCTAACCGTAAGCAACACTTGGAGTCCTTTCCTTGCCCTTGCCACCCACAAACCATTGATCTGCATTGTCGAACAAAAGAGAGCGTAAGCATAAAAGCTTAGTGAGGGTAAGCTCATAAAACAAACCTTCGACAATGCAGGGTCCAAGCACGAACCACAACCAAGATAAAATGCATGATCTTACCTCCGATCCACACGAGCCATAATTAGATGATGCATGAGCATATATTCAATATCATGTCATGCTCAACATGTTTAAATCCACAACATATGAAATCACATATATTAAACCATGTTAGCAACACCTCCCAAAACACATTGGCTCACAAATTAACCACAAATTGGCAATATAAACGACAACCTGTATTGGCACCTAGCTATGACTCGAATACGCGGATAACCGTTGGAACTCACATCCAACAACTCAACCATTACCTGACGGTGGGATTCCACTCATCACCGTTCACGCGGAGGGGATTCCACTCATCCTCACGCCTCATTTCACGCGGAGGGGATTCCACTCATCCTCACGCCCCGTCGATGGGATTCCACTCATCACCGACTAATATAAATACAATTTCTGGGCGAACCCGTACTCCTCCTTGGTGACTCAACGCCACCAAGGCCATGCGCGACTTTTGACTCATGTGTACACACTAACATCCTAATGATCGATCATTTGTACCCAAGCATACTAGTGCCAATACTACACATTTC
Source organism: Hibiscus tridactylites (assembly GCA_958450335.1). Lineage (NCBI taxonomy): Eukaryota > Viridiplantae > Streptophyta > Magnoliopsida > Malvales > Malvaceae > Hibiscus > Hibiscus tridactylites. The sequence continues at coordinate 17,097,063 of OY288275.1, read as the reverse complement.
ATTCATCATTCATAATATCAATTCATAACACTTCTGTGCTTAGCACGTATTCACCATGACTTACCGTCATGAACAAACCACATTTCCATGCCTAGCATGTACTCACCATGATCCTCGGATCATGAAACCACCTCATAACATCATTTCACATAACAACACCACATGTACATTATTAACAACCATATCACATCATATTTTGCACATGTGTATAACCATATCATATCTATCATCAACATGCATATAACAACGCATCAAACATGCCTCAACATACATGTATACAACATATACATAATCAACACCATCACAATTTAATACGAGGCATATACAACCGATAAAAAGTGCAACCAAAGTCTCTAATCAAAGCTTGGGATTAGGCTACCACTCTAATCCCAACTCTAGGTGGGTTTACCAAGCCCATCCTAGGTTCACATGCTTGAACCAAATACTCAAAACCATTTTGAAAATATTTAACCACTCACCTAAACATCCAAGCTCCAAGCCAAGCTAGTAACCTTCCTCAAATTTCCGGATTTCTTCCCGAAGCTTTTCCAACACGAATTCCCGCTTCCAAACAACCTCAAACACATTTCAAACAATTCCAAATCAGCCCAACATCAAAAGACCAACCCGGAACACAATTCAAATACAATTCACAATGTTGCAAGCCATGACCAAACCCCACTTTTAGCAATTTCGGACAGCCCCTAAACCATGTCCAAAAACCATCTTTCCAACATCCATAGCACCCACAAACATTCCCAAATCAACCCCTAACCATAGCACTACCATTGGGCTATCAATTTCCACCTAAAACAACCCCCAAAACTCACCCAAAACCCTCCAAAAACCCCATTTTTACCCAAATTCGGGAATCATGTTAAAACACTTTAAAATTCACTTATGTTGGACCTTAAGAGTTGCAAACAACTTATCTAACAATAACAAATCGATAGCTTAAGTTAAAGACCATAAAGCTCTCATTTTTAAACAAAACCCTAAAACTTCACATTTCAAAAATCATGAATAAAATGAGAAATATTGGTACCAACATGAAGAGGAAGACAAGGCCAAGTCAAAAACATATTTACCTTTCAAAAAGCTCAAAGGATGAAGAAGAAAGTAGGTGGGAGAGTGAGGTGAAGAAACCCCTCTTTTTCACGTTAGAAAATGGAAATGGGGAGGAGGATGAAGATGAGCACATGTCTTCATCTTTTGTTTTCTTTTAATTCACCCAAAAACTCTTATTTACAACTATGCCATTAATGAATGGCCAAAACTCATATCTCCTAAAGTCCATGGATTTTGGACCCAAGAGATAGGCCCAACAAGTTGTAAATATTTTGAAATCCCGAGGCCCATATAAATATTTTATTATTTAAATTGTAAAACCGAACTCAAAATAATATTAAAATATTATTTTCGCCCGACCCCTAAACCCGGGTGTTACATGAATTTTGTAAAATGTTTAACAAATGATAATGGGTGAAGTAATGAAAATTTTGAGTATGAACGAAGGATGAGTCTACAACGGGCGATGCACACTACTGAACACCATTAACACAATAAACAATCAAACATCATTAATTTTTTAATTACTTTTAAATAATTATTAAAAATATCAAAGGCTCGACTTGCAATTAATTATATTTCAAAATAAAATTAGAAGAAATTATTCTATGAACCATTTTCATAATCTTATCCAATGTCTTACACAATTAAATAAAGTCACATCATCTTTATTTTTCACATAATATTTTCTTATAAATTAAAATTTACAAATCATCATCTTCTTCCTCATACCTCATATATTTATTCTAATGTGTTAATGAATGAAATCGTTAAAAATAAAAAAAAAAAGCACCCAAAAAATTTAACAAGCCAATCAAAAGAGACAACAATAAAAATATAATTAATAAAATTACTACATTTCAATCTCAACCAATCTTCGATAAAATCATTACATTCATCCCAATCGTCTGATTCGGGCATCATTTGTTTCGTTATAATTAACAGCATCTGAATGCTGCCTAGTGTTTGTAGCAAACAAATCAATCCCCCTCCATCATTCTTGAACCAGCTGCACATCATCACATAATTTTCTTCTCTAGTTTCTTTTCCACGAGATGACCTTCTGCCCATTCTCTTCTGTATCAACTATAGGAAGTTCAAAAAATGATTAGGGATTAATATAGTGAATTTATCGAAGATTGGGTTGAGACTGGAATACAATAATTTTATTAATAATAATTTTATTCTTGTTTTTTATTCGTCTATTAAGTTTTTTTGGGTGTTTTTTTATTTTAACGATTTTATTCATTACCATATTAGGTATGCGTCACCCGTTTATTGAGCGATGTATTGTGTCGGTAGTGTTCAACGGTGTGCGTCACCCGTTTTAGAATTTTCCATGAATCTATAAGTCGCCACCTAATTAACCCTGAAGCCAACTTAGTGAAAAATTATATATGCATGTATGTATAAACATCTTTTATTAAATTCGGTGGTATGAGTTAAAAGAGCGGCATCATAATTGTTCCCCAAAAAATATCCTAAAATTTTCATTTTTTTCAAATATTCCATATCCTTATTCTTTAAATACATCCGCAATTCGCTTTGTCGTTGCAAAATAATTTTTAGTTTAAAAAATAAAAAAACTCAACCACAAAAAATGAAAAAGTAATTGTCCAATTAGGAGCAACCCGCTGAGCTATGATGGACCCAAGTGGCAACGGCTTGTTATCCTTCCACCGCCAAGAAAGGGAAGTTGTCGCTGCTCTGTGAAACCAGCCTCACGCTGTGCCTTCCTCTCTAGGAATCACGAAACCCAGGCTTCCGCACGAGTTTCATGACTCAACTCCTAGCTTGGAATGGGCATGCCGTGATCAAGACCAAATGTGCCCAACTCAGCAAATTAAACCAATGTCCAACCACACTATTGCCCCCACTTGGGTTACAAGCAGACGTGACTCCACTCGGCGGGCAGTTTGCCTCTTGGCTTTGTATTTAAACAACAAGTACTTCATTTATAATAGCGATGTGGGATATATTTCTTCAATTCAGACACATCATGCCTGGTGGTGAGTTGAGGTGTTAAAATCACCGTTCTACTCAACAATTGTTGATTGTCGAAGATCAAGTATATTTGTCTGAATAATAAACCTACGGATTACCTGGTATAAATGTAAGAAACTGATCTCAACAGAGCCTTCTTTTAGCCACCACCATCACACAATATTGCTTTGCTTTCGTTGTTTATGTTTAGACTAAAGTTCTTCATAGTAGCAGGCTTTGATCAGATGCATTGCCATGAAAATTGATTCAAAAGGGTCCAGTGAATGCTTATATAAAAAAATGTAAATTGGTTCAAGCCAAGTAAAAACTACTCGAGTGTATAAAATTAATTCTCTGCCATTTCTTGCTTGATCATTATAGGAAAAGCTGTACTTTCATTTTTGCTGCAATGCATGAAACACAACAGAGATTGCCTGGTGTTCTTCAATGAAGTTCTTCTAACAAGCGCGGGTCGCCAAGCTTGTAGACATTGCATCGATCCATTGGTGCAGTAGAAAACAACATTTGGAATATGCTCAACTTTCCAATGATCTGCTCCTTTATTAGGCACCAACCTACGAGCAAAGCTATTCGACATGTTATGGAAATCCAGATGTTTAAGTCCATTCAAACCAGAAATGGTCCATGGCAGCTCCTGCAAGCACGGACTGGGACCCATCCATAGCCATTCGAGACAAGGGACTGCTCCTTCATCTATTGTCAATCTGTTCAGTCCATTCAACATCCGAAGAGCTAGTTCTTTGAGTCTCTGAAAGTATCCCTTTTCGAAATGCAGCTGAGCTCCATCATATCCATTTGTCAGCTGAAACTTCAATAGATTAGGCAAAACTCCAAGGATTTTAAGCGAATCATCGGATATTCTAGACCAGTGTAAGCCAATTCTATCCAGGTTCTGCAGTTTGGAAACCCAGTTTGGCACCTTGGGTAACCGTCCTCAAAGGCATAGACTAGGACAAGACATGGATTGCAATTGAAGGAAGTCTTCACCTTTAGCCGAAATGGCCAAAGATTGAAGGTTGTTCATTTGCTCTATAGCAGTACAAAGAGCAGCCCCATGTTTTGGTTTTATCCTAGAAATTCCCAGTTTCTTCAACTGTTTCAACCTTGCCAACTCGATCAAAAAATCGTCCCCTTCGAATGTTTCCAAGCATACACTAAACAGCTTCTCCAGAGACTGTAAGTTGGCAAAACTGTTCCTTCGACTATAGAAATTCGAGTTTCCATCATAAATTGTATAGTAAGCTGCGAGATATCGTAGATTATGCAACTTGTTCATCTCGGCCGGTAGCTCGTGTAGTAGAGAACGTTTTAGATCCAAAGTACCATTCATTTATTTACAAAAATGCCGTACATTTGTTTTTACTTTACTGTCTATGCTCTTTTAACTCTTCTTTCATCTTCATTCTTTTCTTTTTTTTTTAAATGTTAACTAGACATGCATGTAATCCACCTATGAAAGGTTGAAAAATTTTGAATTTTGTTTTTACCAACGTCGTTTTGGTGCGGTTGCATAGAATTCTAATTTACGCCAAAACAATGTTGTTTTGTTGTAGGGGTTTGAATACAAGACCTCCAAATAAAAAGGCTAAACCATAACCACTAAACCAACTTGAAATTATATAATATAAATATATTATTTTTAAAAAGCCTTCAACCCAAAATATTTATAAAAATAATATATCATTTATAGAAAAAATAATATATTTATATAATTAGTAATATATAAAAATAATATATTATATATTTTTATATATTAATTTCATTTATAGTATTATTAATTTCATAAAATAATTTGAATTAATCCCAAGTAGTTCGAGATATATAATATTTCTAGTAAAATATTATATAATATCGAATTGGTTCAGTGGTTAAGGTTTATTTGAAGGTCCTGGGTTTAAACCCCTCCAAGCGCATGGTTTAAATATTTTTCCTCCAGCAAAACGACGTCGTTTTGACTTAATGAAGGTGTTAAGAGTCAACGACGCAGTGATATTTTCGAGTCACATAAACTAAAGTTCAGTGGTATTTTCGAGTCAACGGTCATAGTTGAGTGGTATGTGATGTAGTTTACCCTTAATATTATTGATACTTTTACTCTATTTTTTTATTTTTATTTTTTTAGTTTGTGTTTATGAGATTTGATATATAACATGTTTATATATTTCAGATTTGATAATTTTTTTGTTTCTTTGGTTTTGAAGTTAGAAATTGGATGTGTTTTGAGCTTAGTGAAGTTTGTGTTTTCAAGTCTATTTTATGATTTTATAGTGTTTAATTCGTTTTAGATATTTGATTTTTGAATTGTTTTGTTTGTTATTGGGTTGGATCACATCGGGGACGAGTTTACACTTTCTATCCTTACCCCTTTTGGTTCCCCCACTTATAAAAAAGTAGGTTTAGGGTCTAAAGTTAGGGATTGTGGCTAAGATTTAGGGGATTTCAAGTATGATGTATTTTTAGGGTGTATGGTTTAGAATTTAGGGTTCGAGTTTAGAATTTAATTTTTAGTGTTTTTAGTGTGAGGAATAAAAATGGGCATACTTAGGGTATGTAACCCCCTAAACCCGACCCAAGGGTTATGGGCCGAATCTAGGAAGTTAGATTGAAAACGTGTCCCTCAAGTAATTTAAAAAACGGTGTCGTTTAACATTAAAATCCATATTTTTGAAAACGCAATCGTATAGATAAAGTAATCTAAAATAAAGTAACAAAATATCCATTTAAAAATTCTCATGCATGCTAAAACAGTTAAAAATCCCAAATAAATGTATAAGTAACCGAAATTATATAAATCCCAAAATAATAACTAAAATAAAATAACTTTATAAATTCGAAATGTCCATACTGAAAACTGAAATAAATATGATAAATTGTGGTCCTCCTAGTACCGAACTCCTATGTCTGAGAATCTGAAACAAGAACTAAGGGGGAGTCAGCTATTAAGCTCAGTGTGTCTCTAAGGTGCATCAGACAGAAAATCACAGGAATCATACAATCAACATAGTCATTTCAACATTCAATCGAATATACAGATATGCAAAGCACGATACACCTAAGTCTATGTCATGAACCCATCTACATCACCGTCCGAAGAGTAAGGTTCCCCAGAACCACTCTCTACATCGTCACCATCCGAAGTGGAACTCAGCCCGAAGGGTAGAACCACTGATCCGAAGCGGAATTCAACCCGAAGGATGAAACCACTGAACTTCCTCCGTACAAATCCCACCCGAATGATATGATATGAATATTCCGATCTTAATCCGAATGCAACATCATTAGTCCGAAAATGCATGAGCATTTAGTCCGAAAATGCATGAGCATTTAGTCCGAAAATGCATGAGCATTTAGTCCGAAAATGCATGAGCATTTAGTCCGATAATTAACTATTCATAATCCAATGTATGATGTTTAACAGAATGACATACAACATATCATATAGCCCAGATCACAACATATCACATAGTCCAGATCACAACATATCACATAGTCCAGATCACAACATATCACATAGTCCAGATCACACATATCACATAGTCCAGATCACAACATATTTTATAGTCAACCATCACATAGCAACAACATATTTCACAATCAAACATCACACAACATCAACACATATAATGTAGCACAAGCAGAGAACACACCTTAATCAGCTAACAGCTCAACGTCGAGAGTGACGACTCCCACGCTTAGATCTAGAAGCAGGCGAAACAGGATCGACACCTACAAGGGTTCACTAAGTCAAAATTCTCTACTACTATGCCACAATATACTAATAAAAATTTATTTAAATTCTCATACGTGCAGAACTTGAAGGTTGAGACGCAGGAGGTCGACCAGGCGGAGGAGGTGGAAGAATCTCGGTGTCCAAATCTATGTCACCTGAACGCAAACGAAATCCGTTTTCAGAAACTAATTAACATTTCTTTTTAATTAAGCATAAAATTGAATAAAAAGGCCAAAAACAGTTGTTCGGGATCGAATTTAGAAAAACGGGTTGCGAATATGGAACCGAAACGTCGAAAAACGTAAAGTTGACTTTCGGCCCAAAAAGTCAATGCTGACGTCATCATGGTCAATGATGACGTCATCGCTGACGTCAGCCTGCTTGCATCAGCAATGTCATCAGCGGATGACATCACTGCTGATGTCACCCGGTCCAGTTCGATTTTGAGGGTTCAGCCCGGTTCAGTTTCATAATTCCGGTTCGGTTCGATTCTCAAAATCCCCAATTTCCAGATCAATCCAAAAACCCTAATTCCAAATTAACTTTCCCCAAATCAAAATAACCCAACACTAATATCAACACAACCCCAACCGGCGGCGGCAACAACCAACAACTGGCGGCTGCGGCCGTTCAACATGACGACAGCGGCGGCCCAACACTCTAACGCCGACGGCGACCGAACTACTCCAATCTCAACCGAAGAAACAAAGTCGTGAACTATGGCTTACCAACCGGAAAGGAGGAGGCAAACGGTGAGAACGGCGGCACGAGACAGATTTTGAACTGTTTAAACCGTTTCCGGTGAAGGACGGCGGAGCAAGGAGAGTTGAGGGTTGGGCTTTGGTCGCACGACCGCGGTGAGCACACCGACGGTCACAAAACGGTAAACGGACGGCGGTCGAGTCCTCACCGGAGCGTGAACGGAAAAACGAAGGGTGGGGGTTTGTTGGTTCTCGAACGAAACTAAGGGAGAGAGGGAAAGAGGTTTTTTTTTTGCGGCTGAACCAAAACAAATAAGTCAAAATAGGGCTTTACCCTAAATAATGGGTAATTACACAACAGGTCGCTATATTTTCATAAACTTTACGGATTGGATCTTGAGTTTTACAACCTAAGCAATTTGGTCACTAAAATTTCGGAATTCCTCAATTTAACCCCTAAAATTCATTTAGGTTTTCTGATTCTAATTTCCAAAATTAGGGTTTTAATTTGGGGATTTAAAATATTAGGGATTTTAATTTTTTTGGGAAATTTTTGGGGTGTTACAGGGTAGGGACAAAGAATTTTTGTTCACAAACTTTGGGACAAAAAGCATCTACCCCTTCTCAGTGCTTCTTTCTATGCACCACACAAAAAAACACTAAAAGATAAATTCTAACCCCTAACCCTTAATTTTAAATCCTGAACCTTAAACCTTAAAAATTACACTCTACCGCAAATTTCCTAAATCTTAGTCATAAACCCTAGCCTTAAACCTTAAATCACAAACCATAATCCTAATTTTTAGTGTGGGGTATAAATAGAAGCACCAAAAAATTGAGAATTTCTATTATAAATTTGGACACGAATGTTTGAGTTCTGAATCTCAAAAGTCGTTTTTTAAACATGACTACATGAAACATTTTAGGGTAAACTACCTAGGTGACCACACAACTATTGGGTCTGACCTGTTTTGACCATCAAACAACAAAAATTTAAAATTCGACCACCCAACTAGTTAAATAGACCTATTTTGACCACCGACAGTTAAAATCTAACAGAGAGGTGACATGGCAGACTGTCAGTTAAAGAAAATTTGTATAGTTACATATTTGGTCCCTATTAATTACTTATTATATCAATTTGGTCCTAATTTTAATTTAATTTAATATATATATATATATATATCAATATATATAAATAAAAGTGTATTGCTTTTATTGTTTAGATAATATTTATATAATATAAATATATATTTTAAAAAACTTCAAATATTCATTAAAATAATATATTTATATTATAAATAATATATATAAACTCTAAACCCTAAATCCTAAATTTTAAACCACAAAGCCTAAACCTCAAACCATAAACATTATGATTTGAGGTGTAGGGTTTATGGTTTTTTATATATTATTTATAATATAAATACATTATTCTAATAAGTATATTATTTTAATGAATATATTTTTTAAAAGTAATATATTTATATTATAAATAATATAATAAAAACCATAAAAATAATATATTTTTATTGATATATATATATGTAAATAATATATTTTATATTATTTATATATTAATATTATTTATAGTATTATCTTTTTCATAAAATAATTTGGTTGAACTAAATGGATTAGTTTATATAATTTAAATAAAATATATTGTTTCTATATTTTTTTATATATTATTCATAATATAAATATATTATTTTTAAAAAGCCTAACATATTCATAACATCAACATATAAAAATACCTTGAACCCTAAATTCTAAACTCTAAGATTTAGGGTTTAAGTTTGAGGGTTTAGGGTTTTTGGGTTAATAGTTTAGGGTTTAAGTTTTTTATATATTATTAATAATATAAATGTATTATTTAAAAAACCCCAAAACTATCATAAAAATAATATATCATTTATAGTAAAAATATTATATTTATATTATTAATAATATATAAAAATAATTTATTTCATTTTTTATAAATTAATTTCATTTATAGTATTATTAATTTCATAAAATAATTTGAATTAATCCCAAGTAGTTCGAGATATATAATATTTCTAGTAAAATATTATATAATATCGAATTGGTTTGTAACACCCGTGTCTAGGGCCTAGGAGGTAGCCGGGTTGTTGTCCGAGTCGATTAGAATCTAATTAAAAATAAACCAACTTTAAATAATGACCTATTTGAGTCTTAATAATGAGGAAGGGACCAAGGTTGTAAATTACCCACATTTTAAATAAAGGAAGACAACTTTTCCATAAAAGTTGTCATCTTCCTCTTCATTTTCTCCTTTACCAATTCAAAACCCTCCCCCATTTTCAAACACTCCTAAACCCTAGTTACTATTCCATTAGCTTTGCTAGCCGATTTCTACACCAAATTGAAAGGTAAATATATTTTCTTAACCTCCTCCCTATCCTCTACCTATCTATTGTTTTAGATTTCAAAAACATTGAGTTTTGGGAATTAGGGTTCATGTGGAAATTTGGGGTTTTGATGAGGTTTTTCAAATTGTTTTGAGAAATTGTTTTGGGGTTATGTTAAATCATGATGAAGCTTGCAAAATATCTTAATTTGGTTGATGTTGGGTAAATTTTCGTAGTGGGTCTTTAGGGCAAATTTCAAAGTATGAAAAATTGGGTTTTTGAGAGGTTTAGTGTTGGAATTGAAGGGCTGATGGTCTACCTATGTTAGGAGGGTGATTTGGGATATTTTGGAAGTCATTTGGGTGCTTGGAATTGAGTATTTCAGCCATTGGTTGTGGGAGTCCGAAAATTTGGGTTTTGGAGATGCTATGTGGTTTGGAATTTGTGGAAATTGAGTTGTGTTTTGCAAAGTAGATTGATGGTTGAATTGGCTTTGAATTGAGAAGTAATGTATGGGTTTTGTTTGACTAGAAGCAAGAGGAAACGAGGAAGAGGCTTTGGGATCGAATCCGGAAAGTTGAAGGTGATTGCTTGTTTGGTCTTGGAGCTTGGAAGCTTAGGTGAGTGGTTGTTTGCTTTTAAAGATTTTAAAATAATTGGTTCGAGTATGGACTAGGTTGGGCTTGGTAGACCCACCTAGAGTTAGGATTAGGGTGGTAACCTAATCCTAAACTTGATCTAGAGCCTTTGGTTGAACTCATTATGTGGTTGTGTATGTCTCGTATAAATTGTGGTATGAATGTCTATGTATATTGCTTTATACATGTGGAATGAGATTGGACTTATGATTCTTGAGACATGCATAATGTTGATTGTTGGTGAGTACGTGCTAAGCACAAGGTTAATGAAGTGAGTAAGTATTGGCACTAGTAAACTTGGATACAAATGATCGATCATTAGGATGTTAGTGTGTACACATGAGTCTAAAGTCGCGCGTGGCCTTGGTGGCGTTGAGTCACCAAGGAGGAGTACGGGTTCGCCCGGAATTGTATTTAAATGTAGTCGGTGATGAGTGGAATCCCATCGACGGGGCGTGAGGATGAGTGGAATCCCCTCCGCGAGACCGGTGATGAGTGAAATCCCACCGTGAGGTAATGTGGTTGTTGGTCATGAGTTTCCAACATGTCTATCCGCGTATTCGGGTCTTAACTAGGTGCCAATGTTGTTTGATGTGTATATCAATGTGTTGAGGTTCATGGTTCTTATTGGGATACTTGTTTGTGATTACATGTATCATGGAAATTGAGCATATGATCATGGCATTATTATTGTCTATTGCTCATGCATTTTATCTTGTGGACCTTTGGTATGACTATGATACTTTGGCTAGATCGTGCTCGGACCCTGCAATGTTGAGGTTTGTTTTTAGAGCTTACCCTCACTAAGCATCATTGCTTACGCTCTCTTTGTTCAACATTGCAGATCCTTAGTTCGTGAGTTGCTTGGGCAAGTGGAGGGCCTCCAAGTGTGGTTTTTGGCTTGAGTTCATCAAGTATGGATCTTAATGTTAAACATGTAATAGTTGAGCAATGGGACATGTATGGTTTTGTTGGTTTGTTGTTGGATGTTTAGGAGCATGTATAGACTCCCTTATACCTTGCTTTTGTATGATTGTGTTGCCATGATGAATGCTAACCCATGCCTAAGTTGCCCTTTTGAATGTTAGTCCTATGCCTTAAGAGTTTATATGTGTGTTTGAATGATGGTTGTATGAGGGCATGGTTGTGTGGCACTGCCTAGTGTTAGATTCGTCTAAATCATTGTTGAAGCATGCCTAAACTCTTGGTTTGTCATTAGAAAGCATGTTAGTTTGAATGTTGAGGTTTGAGAGGGATTTAAGGGCCACTTGTGCTTTAAATCAGATCAAACCAGAGTTTTCGTAACAGGGGTATCGATACGGTTGGAACTGTATCGATACGGCCTTCTTAGTTCAAGCCCGCGTTTCGATACGCGAAGGGGCGTACCGATACTATTTTGGCAACTGGAGCCACTGTCCATTTCTGTATCGGTACGGGCCCTCACGTGTATCGATACGGTTCCCTTAGCGTTGACCGTGGGAAGTCAACAATTGGAGAGGGTATCGATACACTCCCAGGCGCATCGATACGGTCTCCACGGGTTGACTTTGACCAATTGACCTGGTCAAGGGGTATCGATACACCCCTTAGGTGTATCGATACCACCTGCAGTAAAGCTTAAAATTTGGCCGCAACATGATTGTTTGGGTTCGTTTAATTTGTTTCGTATATGTTATTCCGATGTATGATTACTTAGGGTTTAATATCCATCTAGGCAAGATTTAAAAGAAAAAAAAATAGGGTTGCTAACCGAGGGGGAATTTCTTAGGGGTTTCCACTCGGTTTTCCCCGTGTGACCCACTCGGACCGGTCATTCGGCCAGACCGGGACTAGAGGGTTACACTTGTTGGTATCAGAGCCTAAGGTTACCGAGACCTTGGGCAGATAAGTGAGGTAAGTTTAAGTTTTTAAATTGAATTGCACGGTGCTTGCTTGTTCTGCAAGAATGGTTGCTTATATGACAAGTATGCTGGTTGTTTTATTTTAAAGCACGTGTGTGTGGGTCCCATTGCTGCTATTACATTGGAAAAAATGATTTTTAAGTGAGGGAACATACTTGGACACTTGGAAGCCTTGCCTTGCTAACCCAGCTTGTGTGTTGTTGTTGTGGTTGTAGTTAATATCTGAGAGAGCAATGTCTAGACCGAGAGGTAGACCAAGGTTGGTTCGTCAGGAACCACGAGTTGTGGCTCCTGTTGAGCCGGTAGTTGGTGCGGGAGCTCACATAGAGGGACCGGGGGCCGCGGGAGTTGGCGCTCCTCCACCACCTCCACCACCACCACCTCCTCCACCTAGAGCTGGAGGAGAGGGACCTCAAGGTGGCCAAGGTGGCCAAGGTCCAGCTGGGGTTGATATGACTCCGCTAGTGCAAGCGATAGTGGGAGCGTTTCAGGCCGCAGTTGCGGGAGCTCAGGCTGTAGTTCAGCCTAGGTGTGATGATGCTAGTTTACCTTTGGAGAGGCTCCGTAGCTTAGGGGCCGAGGAATTTGGAGGATCTACTCCGGAGAGGTCGGAGTTATGGTTGGAAAAGACAGTTCGTATCTTGGCTCAGATGGGTTGTGCGGGCGCACGTAGATTGGGTTGTGTGATCTCACTGCTTCAGGGTGATGCCTACACCTGGTGGGTCACCATTATTGCCGGGGTTCCAGAGGCCGAGATAGATTGGGATTTCTTTGAGTTTGCTTTTAGAAAGAGGTACTTGGTACCGAGGTACTTGGATGAGAAGAAGCGAGAGTTTATGGCTCTTACTCAGGGGGATGCTTCTGTGACTGATTATGAGATCCGCTTTGTTCGCTTGAGTCAGTATGCCCCAGAGTTGGTTCCTACTGAAATGGAACGCTGCAACCGATTCCGATACGGATTGAATGAAGAGGTTAAGAGGTACACGTTGGCTTCTGACTACTCAGACTTTGATGTGTTGGTCGCGAGGGCCAAGGATTTGGAACATAGTTTGGGTTCAGCCAAACGAGCTGGTGGTTCTAGTTCTGGAAAGAGGCATAACCACTTTGATGGTAGAGATGCTAAGAGACACAGAGGTGGCGGACATCAGTTTGATCAGAGACGTGGCGGTGGCCACCAAGGTAGGGGCCATCAGGGCCATAGAGGAGGAGGGCGCTTGCTCGAGTGTGCTCAGTGTGGGAGACATCATACTGGAGAGTGCTGGGGTAACTTCCATGCTTGTTGGAATTGTGGTTCAAGGGACCACTTTAGGAGGGACTGTCCGCGTCAGGCAGCTCAGGCACCGAATATTGCTCAGGCTCCTGCGAGAGGTAATGATTTTCAGAGAGGCCGTGGGCGCGGTCGTGGCTACTTCCAGCCGAGGGTTGATGCACCTAGGGTAGATGCTCAGAGGAACCTTGCTCATGTTGTAGCTGTGCAGCTAGAGGCGGGAGGATCAGCGAGGGTCTATGCTCAGAGAGGGGCCGGGAACGACACCGATGTGATAGCAGGTAATTTTGAGTTACAGTCTATGTCTTTGCTTTCTTTGGTTGATTCGGGTTCTACGCATTCCTACATTCTGAGTGAGCATGCACAGAAGTTAGATATTCCTGTTGAGATTTTAGATGTAGGTATGCATGTTACGAGTTCTTTTGGTGAGACAATTGTGGTTAGACGTATGCATAGGAGGTGTCCACTGAAGATTCAGGGTCATGTGTTCTCAGTTGACATGATGGAACTTCCTTTCTATGGTTTTGATATTATTTTGGGTATGGACTGGTTGGTTGAGCATCGGGCTAATGTGGATTTTGAGACAAAGAGAATTTCCTTGAAACTTTCTGATGACTACGAGGTAGTGGTAGTGGGCGAGAACATTAAGTTCTTGTCTAATGTGGTGTCAGCTTTAGAGGCTCATAGGTTGATGGACTCAGGATGTGGGGCCTATTTAGCTTATGTTATGAATCCGGATATGAGTGAAGCTAGACCGAAGGATATCAGGACAGTGTGTGACTTTCCAGATGTGTTTCCTGAAGAGTTGCCGGGTTTGCCTCCTGACAGAGATGTTGAGTTTGTGATTGAGACAGTTTCAGGGTCTAGTCCAGTTTCGATAGCTCCGTATCGTATGGCTCCGAAAGAGCTGAAAGAATTGAAGAGTCAGTTGCAAGAATTATTAGACCGTGGTTTCATTAGGCCTAGTAGTTCTCCGTGGGGTGCTCTAGTGTTGTTTGTGAAAAAGAAAGATGGCAGCATGCGCATGTGTATTGACTATAGACAGTTGAATCTGTTGATTGTGAAGAACAAGTATCCGTTGCCTCGTATAGATGATTTGTTTGATCAGTTGAGAGGTGCTTCAGTATTCTCGAAGATAGATTTGAGATCCGGGTACTATCAGTTGAAGGTAAAAGAGTGTGATGTTCCGAAGACAGCTTTTAGGACTAGATATGGTCACTATGAGTTTCTTGTGATGCCATTTGGGCTCACGAATGCACCAGCAGCATTCATGGATATGATGAACAGAATTTTTAGGGACTATCTAGATCGTTTTGTAGTTGTCTTCATTGATGATATACTTGTGTACTCGAAGACAGAAGAAGAGCATGATGAGCACTTGAGACTTGTCTTACAGAGATTGTTGAGCAACCAGTTGTATGCGAAGCTTAGTAAATGTGAATTCTGGATTCGAGAGGTTGTATTTCTTGGCCATGTTGTTTCAGCCGAAGGCATCCGAGTTGATCCATCGAAGATTGAGGCTATCGTTGAGTGGAAACAACCTAAGTCCGTGACCGAGATTAGGAGTTTCCTAGGATTAGCCGGTTACTATAGGAGGTTTGTTGATGGATTTTCTAGAGTAGCGGCTCCTTTGACTAAATTGTTGCAAAAGGGAGTCAAGTTTGAATGGTCAGATGCAAGACAAAAGGCCTTTGAGAAGTTGAAAGAAGCTTTGACAAATGCTCCAGTGTTAGTGCAACCTGTTTTAGGTAAGGAGTTTGTGATTTACAGTGATGCTTCCTACGTAGGTTTAGGTTGTGTTTTGATGCAAGATAGGAGAGTTGTTGCTTATGCTTCTAGACAGTTGAAGATTCATGAGAAGAACTATCCTACTCATGACATAGAGCTAGCCGCAGTTGTATTTGCATTGAAAATTTGGCGTCACTATTTGTATGGTGAGAAGTGTATAGTTTACACCGATCACAAGAGCTTGAAGTACTTGATGACACAGAAAGAGTTGAACTTGAGACAGAGGAGATGGCTAGAGTTGTTAAAAGATTATGATTTGACCATCGAGTACCATCCGGGTAAAGCAAACGTAGTAGCCGATGCTTTGAGTAGAAAAGTGGTCGTTGAGCTGAGAGATATGTTTGCTAGATTGAGTGTGTCCGATGATGGTGGTTTGATCACCGAGTTGCAAGTGAAGCCTTCTTTGATTCAGTTGATTAGAGAGAAGCAGTTGCAAGACGCGAGCTTAGTTCCACATGTTCAGGACATAGCCGAAGGAAGACCGACTGAGTATAGTTTCAGTGGTGAGAGTTTGTTGTGCTTTAGAGATAGAGTTGTTGTACCGGAAGATGTTGAGCTGAGACGTCAGATTTTGAGTGAAGCACATTCGAGTCCCTTTTCTATGCATCCGGGTAGTACCAAGATGTACCGAGATTTGAAGAATGATTACTACTGGGTTGGTTTGAAGAGAGATGTAGCCGAGTATGTGAGCCGTTGCATGGTTTGTCAGCGAGTGAAGGCAGAACACCAGGTTCCTTCAAGTTTGCTACAGCCTTTGAAGATTCCGGAATGGAAATGGGAGAGGATCACCATGGATTTTTTATCGGGGTTGCCTTTGTCTCCTTCGAAGAAGAATTCAGTTTGGGTGATTGTTGATAGGTTCACTAAGTGTGCTCACTTCTTAGCAGTGAACACTACGGATTCCTTAGACAAGTTGGCAAACTTGTACATTCGTGAGATTGTGAGACTTCATGGAGTTCCGAAGTCTATAGTTTTAGATAGGGATCCTAGATTTACTTCGAGGTTCTGGAGTTGTTTGCATAGTGCTTTGGGTAGTCGTCTGCATTTCAACACATCTTATCATCCGCAGTCCGATGGGCAGTCAGAGCGAGTGATACAGATTCTAGAGGATATGCTTCGTTGTTGTGTGATTGATTTTCAGGGTTCTTGGGAGAAGCACTTACCGTTAGTTGAGTTTGCTTACAACAACAGTTATCAGTCTAGTATTCAGATGGCACCCTATGAGGCTTTGTATGGTAGACGATGTAGGACTCCGATTTGTTGGGCTGAGACAGGTCAGAGATTGTTACCTATGCCAGACTTGCTTAAAGGAACTACAGAAAAAGTGAAGTTGATTTGTGACCGTCTAAAAGCAGCTTCCGATCGTCAGAAGTCTTATGCGGATTTGAAAAGGAAAGAGATTGAGTACTCGGTGGGTGAGAAAGTGTTTCTGAAAGTATCTCCGTGGAAGAAGGTAATGAGATTTGGCCGTAAGGGCAAGTTGAGTCCGAGGTTCATTGGTCCGTATGAGATAGTTGAGCGAATTGGACCTGTAGCTTATCGCTTGAGGTTACCTTCTGAGTTAGAGAAGATCCACGATGTCTTTCATGTGTCTATGCTTAGGAGATATAGATCAGATCCTTCTCATGTGATGCCCGTTGAGGAAATAGAGTTGAATCCGGATTTGTCTTATAATGAAGAGCCCGTAGAGATACTTGCTTCTGATAGCAAGGTGTTGCGTGGCAAGACCATAGAGTTGGTCAAAGTGTTGTGGAGACATAGGGGTGTGGAAGAGGCCACGTGGGAGAGGAAAGCTGATATGGTCGAGCAATTTCCGTATTTGTTTCCACCAGGTAATTTCGGGGATGAAATTTCCTTAAGTGGGGGAGAGTTGTAACACCCGTGTCTAGGGCCTAGGAGGTAGCCGGGTTGTTGTCCGAGTCGATTAGAATCTAATTAAAAATAAACCAACTTTAAATAATGACCTATTTGAGTCTTAATAATGAGGGAGGGACCAAGGTTGTAAATTACCCACATTTTAAATAAAGGAAGACAACTTTTCCATAAAAGTTGTCATCTTCCTCTTCATTTTCTCCTTTACCAATTCAAAACCCTCCCCCATTTTCAAACACTCCTAAACCCTAGTTACTATTCCATTAGCTTTGCTAGCCGATTTCTACACCAAATTGAAAGGTAAATATATTTTCTTAACCTCCTCCCTATCCTCTACCTATCTATTGTTTTAGATTTCAAAAACATTGAGTTTTGGGAATTAGGGTTCATGTGGAAATTTGGGGTTTTGATGGGGTTTTTCAAATTGTTTTGAGAAATTGTTTTGGGGTTATGTTAAATCATGATGAAGCTTGCAACATATCTTAATTTGGTTGATGTTGGGTAAATTTTCGTAGTGGGTCTTTAGGGCAAATTTCAAAGTATGAAAAATTGGGTTTTTGAGAGGTTTAGTGTTGGAATTGAAGGGCTGATGGTCTACCTATGTTAGGAGGGTGATTTGGGATATTTTGGAAGTCATTTGGGTGCTTGGAATTGAGTATTTCAGCCATTGGTTGTGGGAGTCCGAAAATTTGGGTTTTGGAGATGCTATGTGGTTTGGAATTTGTGGAAATTGAGTTGTGTTTTGCAAAGTAGATTGATGGTTGAATTGGCTTTGAATTGAGAAGTAATGTATGGGTTTTATTTGACTAGAAGCAAGAGGAAACGAGGAAGAGGCTTTGGGATCGAATCCGGAAAGTTGAAGGTGATTGCTTGTTTGGTCTTGGAGCTTGGAAGCTTAGGTGAGTGGTTGTTTGCTTTTAAAGATTTTAAAATAATTGGTTCGAGTATGGACTAGGTTGGGCTTGGTAGACCCACCTAGAGTTAGGATTAGGGTGGTAACCTAATCCTAAACTTGATCTAGAGCCTTTCGTTGAACTCATTATGTGGTTGTGTATGTCTCGTATAAATTGTGGTATGAATGTCTATGTATATTGCTTTATACATGTGGAATGAGATTGGACTTATGATTCTTGAGACATGCATAATGTTGATTGTTGGTGAGTACGTGCTAAGCACAAGGTTAATGAAGTGAGTAAGTATTGGCACTAGTAAACTTGGATACAAATGATCGATCATTAGGATGTTAGTGTGTACACATGAGTCTAAAGTCGCGCGTGGCCTTGGTGGCGTTGAGTCACCAAGGAGGAGTACGGGTTCGCCCGGAATTGTATTTAAATGTAGTCGGTGATGAGTGGAATCCCATCGATGGGGCGTGAGGATGAGTGGAATCCCCTCCGCGAGACCGGTGATGAGTGAAATCCCACCGTGAGGTAATGTGGTTGTTGGTCATGAGTTTCCAACATGTCTATCCGCGTATTCGGGTCTTAACTAGGTGCCAATGTTGTTTGATGTGTATATCAATGTGTTGAGGTTCATGGTTCTTATTGGGATACTTGTTTGTGATTACATGTATCATGGAAATTGAGCATATGATCATGGCATTATTATTGTCTATTGCTCATGCATTTTATCTTGTGGACCTTTGGTATGACTATGATACTTTGGCTAGATCGTGCTCGGACCCTGCAATGTTGAGGTTTGTTTTTAGAGCTTACCCTCACTAAGCATCATTGCTTACGCTCTCTTTGTTCAACATTGCAGATCCTTAGTTCGTGGGTTGCTTGGGCAAGTGGAGGGCCTCCAAGTGTGGTTTTTGGCTTGAGTTCATCAAGTATGGATCTTAATGTTAAACATGTAATAGTTGAGCAATGGGACATGTATGGTTTTGTTGGTTTGTTGTTGGATGTTTAGGAGCATGTATAGACTCCCTTATACCTTGCTTTTGTATGATTGTGTTGCCATGATGAATGCTAACCCATGCCTAAGTTGCCCTTTTGAATGTTAGTCCTATGCCTTAAGAGTTTATATGTGTGTTTGAATGATGGTTGTATGAGGGCATGGTTGTGTGGCACTGCCTAGTGTTAGATTCGTCTAAATCATTGTTGAAGCATGCCTAAACTCTTGGTTTGTCATTAGAAAGCATGTTAGTTTGAATGTTGAGGTTTGAGAGGGATTTAAGGGCCACTTGTGCTTTAAATCAGATCAAACCAGAGTTTTCGTAACAGGGGTATCGATACGGTTGGAACTGTATCGATACGGCCTTCTTAGTTCAAGCCCGCGTTTCGATACGCGAAGGGGCGTACCGATACTATTTTTGCAACTGGAGCCACTGTCCATTTCTGTATCGGTACGGGCCCTCACGTGTATCGATACGGTTCCCTTAGCGTTGACCGTGGGAAGTCAACAATTGGAGAGGGTATCGATACACTCCCAGGCGCATCGATACGGTCTCCACGGGTTGACTTTGACCAATTGACCTGGTCAAGGGGTATCGATACACCCCTTAGGTGTATCGATACCACCTGCAGTAAAGCTTAAAATTTGGCCGCAACATGATTGTTTGGGTTCGTTTAATTTGTTTCGTATATGTTATTCCGATGTATGATTACTTAGGGTTTAATATCCATCTAGGCAAGATTTAAAAGAAAAAAAAATAGGGTTGCTAACCGAGGGGGAATTTCTTAGGGGTTTCCACTCGGTTTTCCCCGTGTGACCCACTCGGACCGGTCATTCGGCCAGACCGGGACTAGAGGGTTACACTTGTTGGTATCAGAGCCTAAGGTTACCGAGACCTTGGGCAGATAAGTGAGGTAAGTTTAAGTTTTTAAATTGAATTGCACGGTGCTTGCTTGTTCTGCAAGAATGGTTGCTTATATGACAAGTATGCTGGTTGTTTTATTTTAAAGCACGTGTGTGTGGGTCCCATTGCTGCTATTACATTGGAAAAAATGATTTTTAAGTGAGGGAACATACTTGGACACTTGGAAGCCTTGCCTTGCTAACCCAGCTTGTGTGTTGTTGTTGTGGTTGTAGTTAATATCTGAGAGAGCAATGTCTAGACCGAGAGGTAGACCAAGGTTGGTTCGTCAGGAACCACGAGTTGTGGCTCCTGTTGAGCCGGTAGTTGGTGCGGGAGCTCACATAGAGGGACCGGGGGCCGCGGGAGTTGGCGCTCCTCCACCACCTCCACCACCACCACCTCCTCCACCTAGAGCTGGAGGAGAGGGACCTCAAGGTGGCCAAGGTGGCCAAGGTCCAGCTGGGGTTGATATGACTCCGCTAGTGCAAGCGATAGTGGGAGCGTTTCAGGCCGCAGTTGCGGGAGCTCAGGCTGTAGTTCAGCCTAGGTGTGATGATGCTAGTTTACCTTTGGAGAGGCTCCGTAGCTTAGGGGCCGAGGAATTTGGAGGATCTACTCCGGAGAGGTCGGAGTTATGGTTGGAAAAGACAGTTCGTATCTTGGCTCAGATGGGTTGTGCGGGCGCACGTAGATTGGGTTGTGTGATCTCACTGCTTCAGGGTGATGCCTACACCTGGTGGGTCACCATTATTGCCGGGGTTCCAGAGGCCGAGATAGATTGGGATTTCTTTGAGTTTGCTTTTAGAAAGAGGTACTTGGTACCGAGGTACTTGGATGAGAAGAAGCGAGAGTTTATGGCTCTTACTCAGGGGGATGCTTCTGTGACTGATTATGAGATCCGCTTTGTTCGCTTGAGTCAGTATGCCCCAGAGTTGGTTCCTACTGAAATGGAACGCTGCAACCGATTTCGATACGGATTGAATGAAGAGGTTAAGAGGTACACGTTGGCTTCTGACTACTCAGACTTTGATGTGTTGGTCGCGAGGGCCAAGGATTTGGAACATAGTTTGGGTTCAGCCAAACGAGCTGGTGGTTCTAGTTCTGGAAAGAGGCATAACCACTTTGATGGTAGAGATGCTAAGAGACACAGAGGTGGCGGACATCAGTTTGATCAGAGACGTGGCGGTGGCCACCAAGGTAGGGGCCATCAGGGCCATAGAGGAGGAGGGCGCTTGCTCGAGTGTGCTCAGTGTGGGAGACATCATACTGGAGAGTGCTGGGGTAACTTCCATGCTTGTTGGAATTGTGGTTCAAGGGACCACTTTAGGAGGGACTGTCCGCGTCAGGCAGCTCAGGCACCGAATATTGCTCAGGCTCCTGCGAGAGGTAATGATTTTCAGAGAGGCCGTGGGCGCGGTCGTGGCTACTTCCAGCCGAGGGTTGATGCACCTAGGGTAGATGCTCAGAGGAACCTTGCTCATGTTGTAGCTGTGCAGCCAGAGGCGGGAGGATCAGCGAGGGTCTATGCTCAGAGAGGGGCCGGGAACGACACCGATGTGATAGCAGGTAATTTTGAGTTACAGTCTATGTCTTTGCTTTCTTTGGTTGATTCGGGTTCTACGCATTCCTACATTCTGAGTGAGCATGCACAGAAGTTAGATATTCCTGTTGAGATTTTAGATGTAGGTATGCATGTTACGAGTTCTTTTGGTGAGACAATTGTGGTTAGACGTATGCATAGGAGGTGTCCACTGAAGATTCAGGGTCATGTGTTCTCAGTTGACATGATGGAACTTCCTTTCTATGGTTTTGATATTATTTTGGGTATGGACTGGTTGGTTGAGCATCGGGCTAATGTAGATTTTGAGACAAAGAGAATTTCCTTGAAACTTTCTGATGACTACGAGGTAGTGGTAGTGGGCGAGAACATTAAGTTCTTGTCTAATGTGGTGTCAGCTTTAGAGGCTCATAGGTTGATGGACTCAGGATGTGGGGCCTATTTAGCTTATGTTATGAATCCGGATATGAGTGAAGCTAGACCGAAGGATATCAGGACAGTGTGTGACTTTCCAGATGTGTTTCCTGAAGAGTTGCCGGGTTTGCCTCCTGACAGAGATGTTGAGTTTGTGATTGAGACAGTTTCAGGGTCTAGTCCAGTTTCGATAGCTCCGTATCGTATGGCTCCGAAAGAGCTGAAAGAATTGAAGAGTCAGTTGCAAGAATTATTAGACCGTGGTTTCATTAGGCCTAGTAGTTCTCCGTGGGGTGCTCTAGTGTTGTTTGTGAAAAAGAAAGATGGCAGCATGCGCATGTGTATTGACTATAGACAGTTGAATCTGTTGATTGTGAAGAACAAGTATCCGTTGCCTCGTATAGATGATTTGTTTGATCAGTTGAGAGGTGCTTCAGTATTCTCGAAGATAGATTTGAGATCCGGGTACTATCAGTTGAAGGTAAAAGAGTGTGATGTTCCGAAGACAGCTTTTAGGACTAGATATGGTCACTATGAGTTTCTTGTGATGCCATTTGGGCTCACGAATGCACCAGCAGCATTCATGGATATGATGAACAGAATTTTTAGGGACTATCTAGATCGTTTTGTAGTTGTCTTCATTGATGATATACTTGTGTACTCGAAGACAGAAGAAGAGCATGATGAGCACTTGAGACTTGTCTTACAGAGATTGTTGAGCAACCAGTTGTATGCGAAGCTTAGTAAATGTGAGTTCTGGATTCGAGAGGTTGTATTTCTTGGCCATGTTGTTTCAGCCGAAGGCATCCGAGTTGATCCATCGAAGATTGAGGCTATCGTTGAGTGGAAACAACCTAAGTCCGTGACCGAGATTAGGAGTTTCCTAGGATTAGCCGGTTACTATAGGAGGTTTGTTGATGGATTTTCTAGAGTAGCGGCTCCTTTGACTAAATTGTTGCAAAAGGGAGTCAAGTTTGAATGGTCAGATGCAAGACAAAAGGCCTTTGAGAAGTTGAAAGAAGCTTTGACAAATGCTCAGTGTTAGTGCAACCTGTTTTAGGTAAGGAGTTTGTGATTTACAGTGATGCTTCCTACGTAGGTTTAGGTTGTGTTTTGATGCAAGATAGGAGAGTTGTTGCTTATGCTTCTAGAAAGTTGAAGATTCATGAGAAGAACTATCCTACTCATGACATAGAGCTAGCCGCAGTTGTATTTGCATTGAAAATTTGGCGTCACTATTTGTATGGTGAGAAGTGTATAGTTTACACCGATCACAAGAGCTTGAAGTACTTGATGACACAGAAAGAGTTGAACTTGAGACAGAGGAGATGGCTAGAGTTGTTAAAAGATTATGATTTGACCATCGAGTACCATCCGGGTAAAGCAAACGTAGTAGCCGATGCTTTGAGTAGAAAAGTGGTCGTTGAGCTGAGAGATATGTTTGCTAGATTGAGTGTGTCCGATGATGGTGGTTTGATCACCGAGTTGCAAGTGAAGCCTTCTTTGATTCAGTTGATTAGAGAGAAGCAGTTGCAAGACGCGAGCTTAGTTCCACATGTTCAGGACATAGCCGAAGGAAGACCGACTGAGTATAGTTTCAGTGGTGAGAGTTTGTTGTGCTTTAGAGATAGAGTTGTTGTACCGGAAGATGTTGAGCTGAGACGTCAGATTTTGAGTGAAGCACATTCGAGTCCCTTTTCTATGCATCCGGGTAGTACCAAGATGTACCGAGATTTGAAGAATGATTACTACTGGGTTGGTTTGAAGAGAGATGTAGCCGAGTATGTGAGCCGTTGCATGGTTTGTCAGCGAGTGAAGGCAGAACACCAGGTTCCTTCAAGTTTGCTACAGCCTTTGAAGATTCCGGAATGGAAATGGGAGAGGATCACCATGGATTTTTTATCGGGGTTGCCTTTGTCTCCTTCGAAGAAGAATTCAGTTTGGGTGATTGTTGATAGGTTCACTAAGTGTGCTCACTTCTTAGCAGTGAACACTACGGATTCCTTAGACAAGTTGGCAAACTTGTACATTCGTGAGATTGTGAGACTTCATGGAGTTCCGAAGTCTATAGTTTTAGATAGGGATCCTAGATTTACTTCGAGGTTCTGGAGTTGTTTGCATAGTGCTTTGGGTAGTCGTCTGCATTTCAACACATCTTATCATCCGCAGTCCGATGGGCAGTCAGAGCGAGTGATACAGATTCTAGAGGATATGCTTCGTTGTTGTGTGATTGATTTTCAGGGTTCTTGGGAGAAGCACTTACCGTTAGTTGAGTTTGCTTACAACAACAGTTATCAGTCTAGTATTCAGATGGCACCCTATGAGGCTTTGTATGGTAGACGATGTAGGACTCCGATTTGTTGGGCTGAGACAGGTCAGAGATTGTTACCTATGCCAGACTTGCTTAAAGGAACTACAGAAAAAGTGAAGTTGATTTGTGACCGTCTGAAAGCAGCTTCCGATCGTCAGAAGTCTTATGCGGATTTGAAAAGGAAAGAGATTGAGTACTCGGTGGGTGAGAAAGTGTTTCTGAAAGTATCTCCGTGGAAGAAGGTAATGAGATTTGGCCGTAAGGGCAAGTTGAGTCCGAGGTTCATTGGTCCGTATGAGATAGTTGAGCGGATTGGACCTGTAGCTTATCGCTTGAGGTTACCTTCTGAGTTAGAGAAGATCCACGATGTCTTTCATGTGTCTATGCTTAGGAGATATAGATCAGATCCTTCTCATGTGATGCCCGTTGAGGAAATAGAGTTGAATCCGGATTTGTCTTATAATGAAGAGCCCGTAGAGATACTTGCTTCTGATAGCAAGGTGTTGCGTGGCAAGACCATAGAGTTGGTCAAAGTGTTGTGGAGACATAGGGGTGTGGAAGAGGCCACGTGGGAGAGGAAAGCTGATATGGTCGAGCAATTTCCGTATTTGTTTCCACCAGGTAATTTCGGGGATGAAATTTCCTTAAGTGGTGGAGAGTTGTAACACCCGTGTCTAGGGCCTAGGAGGTAGCCGGGTTGTTGTCCGAGTCGATTAGAATCTAATTAAAAATAAACCAACTTTAAATAATGACCTATTTGAGTCTTAATAATGAGGGAGGGACCAAGGTTGTAAATTACCCACATTTTAAATAAAGGAAGACAACTTTTCCATAAAAGTTGTCATCTTCCTCTTCATTTTCTCCTTTACCAATTCAAAACCCTCCCCCATTTTCAAACACTCCTAAACCCTAGTTACTATTCCATTAGCTTTGCTAGCCGATTTCTACACCAAATTGAAAGGTAAATATATTTTCTTAACCTCCTCCCTATCCTCTACCTATCTATTGTTTTAGATTTCAAAAACATTGAGTTTTGGGAATTAGGGTTCATGTGGAAATTTGGGGTTTTGATGGGGTTTTTCAAATTGTTTTGAGAAATTGTTTTGGGGTTATGTTAAATCATGATGAAGCTTGCAACATATCTTAATTTGGTTGATGTTGGGTAAATTTTCGTAGTGGGTCTTTAGGGCAAATTTCAAAGTATGAAAAATTGGGTTTTTGAGAGGTTTAGTGTTGGAATTGAAGGGCTGATGGTCTACCTATGTTAGGAGGGTGATTTGGGATATTTTGGAAGTCATTTGGGTGCTTGGAATTGAGTATTTCAGCCCTTGGTTGTGGGAGTCCGAAAATTTGGGTTTTGGAGATGCTATGTGGTTTGGAATTTGTGGAAATTGAGTTGTGTTTTGCAAAGTAGATTGATGGTTGAATTGGCTTTGAATTGAGAAGTAATGTATGGGTTTTGTTTGACTAGAAGCAAGAGGAAACGAGGAAGAGGCTTTGGGATCGAATCCGGAAAGTTGAAGGTGATTGCTTGTTTGGTCTTGGAGCTTGGAAGCTTAGGTGAGTGGTTGTTTGCTTTTAAAGATTTTAAAATAATTGGTTCGAGTATGGACTAGGTTGGGCTCGGTAGACCCACCTAGAGTTAGGATTAGGGTGGTAACCTAATCCTAAACTTGATCTAGAGACTTTGGTTGAACTCATTATGTGGTTGTGTATGTCTCGTATAAATTGTGGTATGAATGTCTATGTATATTGCTTTATACATGTGGAATGAGATTTGACTTATGATGCTTGAGACATGCATAATGTTGATTGTTAGTGAGTACGTGCTAAGCACAAGGTTAATGAAGTGAGTAAATATTGGCACTAGTAAACTTGGATACAAATGATCGATCATTAGGATGTTAGTGTGTACACATGAGTCTAAAGTCGCGCGTGGCCTTGGTGGCGTTGAGTCACCAAGGAGGAGTACGGGTTCGCCCGGAATTGTATTTAAATGTAGTCGGTGATGAGTGGAATCCCATCGACGGGGCGTGAGGATGAGTGGAATCCCCTCCGCGAGACCGGTGATGAGTGAAATCCCACCGTGAGGTAATGTGGTTGTTGGTCATGAGTTTCCAACATGTCTATCCGCGTATTCGGGTCTTAACTAGGTGCCAATGTTGTTTGATGTGTATATCAATGTGTTGAGGTTCATGGTTCTTATTGGGATACTTGTTTGTGATTACATGTATCATGGAAATTGAGCTTATGATCATGGCATTATTATTGTCTATTGCTCATGCATTTTATCTTGTGGACCTTTGGTATGACTATGATACTTTGGCTAGATCGTGCTCGGACCCTGCAATGTTGAGGTTTGTTTTTAGAGCTTACCCTCACTAAGCATCATTGCTTACGCTCTCTTTGTTCAACATTGCAGATCCTTAGTTCGTGGGTTGCTCGGGCAAGTGGAGGGCCTCCAAGTGTGGTTTTTGGCTTGAGTTAATCAAGTATGGATCTTAATGTTAAACATGTAATAGTTGAGCAATGGGACATGTATGGTTTTGTTGGTTTGTTGTTGGATGTTTAGGAGCATGTATAGACTCCCTTATACCTTGCTTTTGTATGATTGTGTTGCCATGATGAATGCTAACCCATGCCTAAGTTGCCCTTTTGAATGTTAGTCCTATGCCTTAAGAGTTTATATGTGTGTTTGAATGATGGTTGTATGAGGGCATGGTTGTGTGGCATTGCCTAGTGTTAGATTCGTCTAAATCATTGTTGAAGCATGCCTAAACTCTTGGTTTGTCATTAGAAAGCATGTTAGTTTGAATGTTGAGGTTTGAGAGGGATTTAAGGGCCACTTGTGCTTTAAATCAGATCAAACCAGAGTTTTCGTAAGAGGGGTATCGATACGGTTGGAACCATATCGATACGGCCTTCTTAGTTCAAGCCCGCGTTTCGATACGCGAAGGGGCGTACCGATACTATTTTTGCAACTGGAGCCACTGTCCATTTCTGTATCGGTACGGGCCCTCACGTGTATCGATACGGTTCCCTTAGCGTTGACCGTGGGAAGTCAACAATTGGAGAGGGTATCGATACACTCCCAGGTGTATCGATACGGTCTCCACGGGTTGACTTTGACCAATTGACCTGGTCAAGGGGTATCGATACACCCCTTAGGTGTATCGATACCACCTGCAGTAAAGCTTAAAATTTGGCCGCAACATGATTGTTTGGGTTCGTTTAATTTGTTTCGCATATGTTATTCCGCTGTATGATTACTTAGGGTTTAATATCCATCTAGGCAAGATTTAAAAGAAAAAAAATAGGGTTGCTAACCGAGGGGGAATTTCTTAGGGGTTTCCACTCGGTTTTCCCCGTGTGACCCACTCGGACCGGTCATTCGGCTAGACTGGGACTAGGGGGTTACATGGTTCGGTGGTTAAGGTTTAATTGAAGGTCCTGGGTTTAAACCCCTCCAAGCGCATGGTTTTAATATTTTTCCTCCAGCAAAACGACGTCGTTTTGACTTAATGTAGAAGTTAAGAGTCAACGGCGCGTGGTTTTAATCGAATTGTTTCCTCCGTGTATAACGGAGTCACCGCAAAATTTACGCATTCATCACATTCACGAACATATTTCTTTATAATTCATACTACTTTTATTAAATTTCTTGTCAGAATATTCTCAACATAATTATAATCACCGAAGAGCCTTACAAGTAATCTTACATCGGTTACCTCACATAATCAATCATTTATTCTCAATCCGAATCGGAACTTCAATTTCAACTACATGAACCATCTTTGTTTTTCATATGCAAATCCATCATGAAATTTGAACCACGGACGAATGCCATAGGCATTCATTGTCAATAGATCAAGCTATAGAGGACATAATACTTAGACTCACATATTTCAAGAAAAATATTCGACATTGGTGCTCTGGCTCGGTGGAGTACAATTATGATCTAGGGGCATGCACAAACTAGACACCCTATGAAAAACGATCAGCCGATCAACCTAGAATGACACAAATCTAGGCTCTGATACCACTAAATGTAACCCCCTAGACCTGCCTATGTGTTACCACGGATCCTAGAAAGTCACATTAGGGTCACAAGAGAGACCCACCGTAAAAATCCACATAAAACATTTTTTGTTCTTTAAAACACTTATTAAACTGTAACGTTAACTTCTGTTAAAAATGCCCTTTCGGAAAATCATTTAAACATATAACAGTAGTTTCAGAAAACTTTTTACAAACACTATCATAAAACTATACATAACATACATACCCACTAACTATACAATACCGTACTCCAAAAGCAACTCCGAGAGAACTCCAACCGCATATGTCGATCACTATACCATGATAGATTTCTTCTAACCTGCAATAAAAAAACAACACGAGCTTTGGAAAGCTCAGTGATACAAAACTACCAATGGATGATGTAAGTACATGCAAGTATATGACAATCATTATTCTATCAAGATGTTTCGGGAAATAACAAGTTCCAAATTACGGCTTATCATTTGATCATCAAGTATCAAGCGAGAAGCCCATAAACCGGAGAATCAAAAGAGTGAATGATTAAATTAAACTAGGGAGTTTAGTGTGTCCCAATAGTGCTAAACTGTATCAACGTAAATATTTTATTTCAAGGGCACATAATTCAAGCAATAGTAGGGTTCATTTTTAATTCTTATTTACCCTCCGACTGTACTTTAGTATGAAATTCTGAGCTGCGTCTATAAAGACATTAACCCAAGCCCCTTAGGCGTGAGTACCATCCTAATGGATTACCTTAGGTCCCGGGTAGAGTTACACTAGTCGAACCATATGAACTTGTAACGCTAACGGTAAGGAATTACCCTAGCTGAAGCATAAGAACTTGTAACGATAACGGTAAGGAATTACCCTAGCTGAACCATAAGAGCCTGTAACAATAACTTTAAGAAATAACCCTAGCCGAAGCATAGGAACTTGTAACTATAACGGTAAAGAATTACCCTAGCTGAAGCATAGGAATCTCATTAGAGTCATGTCCGCAACCTTGATTGCGTGTACCAATCGACTATGGCTCGTTCTTCATGCTTTAATTTCTTACCACATCATCAATAATGACACACAATTTGTCAGCCATCGAATTCACTTTTGAATCGAATCTTTTATATCTATAGTTTCATTAACTGAGGTTTTAAGAGGTATTCAGAGATAACCGACTTATCATTTAATTTACAGATCTCAGAAATTTATATGTTTCATATAATTCTTAATTATGTTACAAGGGTCCTTATCAATATTCTTATACTATATTCTGCTACATTTGATATCTCATGCATTAACTATTAATTAACATGTTCGTTATAGTACACAAGGAGTATTGGGTATTACCTCGACTCCGAGCTACGTAAGTCAGCCTTCAAAGATCCAATTGATCGCTCTCGAGCTGAATTTGACGTCCCTCATTATCTAACTTACCCCTATCGGACGAACGCTGGCGACCTCGAATTAGTGATCAGAACCACGAAAGGTGAGAGGGGTTTTGCTCATGTTTGTATGAGTAACCCGGTGGTGATGGTCGTGCGATGAACTACCGGCAGAAACGACCAGAATCGCTGAAAAACTGAAGAGCAATTCTTTGATTGTCGTCGAACTTCAAAACTATTCTCCATGGCGATCCGTGACCCAATGATTCGAGTGGCAGCTAAGGTTTTGATCAAGGCAAGGCGACAGTTGCGTCAGTGTGGGCGGTGACGGCCACGGGCCAACGGTGAGAGAGATCAAAGGGTGAACGTTGGGATTTGGTAGTAGACTCTTCTGGAATTTTATATCTTGAAAGTTTAGATTTAATACTTTCCTCTCCGTAAGTGAAAAGTTTGTTGATATTTTAATCTGGGGTTAAACCCCCAAATTTTTAATTCAAGGTATTTTTCACTTCAGCACTTGACAAGGATGAGCATTTGGCTTGAACGATTAAGGCACAAGCTTGAACATCCAAGGGTTATAGGTTCAAACCCCTATAGATTTAATCTGTTACTTTTTTTTTTATTTTTTTTCATTTTATTTTTTAACTTTAGGGGTGTTACACTTATAGGGAAGGAGAAAAAAATAGGTTTAGTCTTTGATGTGGTATACTGATTTTCTTAGTACCGTCATTTTTTTTACAATGACAACTGCATTTTATTAATAACCATGGAAAATATATCAAATACAATGCATTTAAAATGGAGAATAATGAGATCTAGTCCATCAAAATCTCATACAAAACCCTAAGATACAAAGAAAAGTAAATACTTCCATAGATATTAGCATACCGACAAAATTCAGAAGTCTTCCTGAATCTCCTTGTCTCTATCCAAACGAGACATTTTACCAAGTGAAAAAAAAGTGGTGAGCGAACCAAACTATTAGGCAGATTTCTTCGCTACCCAGGTCTGATTACATCAGCAAACAAACATCAACCGAGTGGGGATATATCTTTGTATGACCACCGGCAGAATCAAAATCAGAAACTAGCACTGTAAAGTTTTTTGTACGAGCACCAAACGACCGCTAAGGTATGCTAAAATCAGGCAAAAATGACAGATGAAACGAACTACAAAAATAAAGAAAAGCGTACTACAAGGATATAGAAAACACATGCCACAAGGACATAGATTCTTATTAAAAATATATTAAAAAAACAAAAAAAGACATAAAAATAATGAACCTAGTACTGGTTGTCGGCCACCGGCAAGAAAACCAATATGAAAGGCTGCAACGCTTGGGGAAATCCTAAGAAAAACCAAAGAGAAAACCTTTAGCCTGAATAAAAGGTTAATTAGGAGCGTCAATTTTTTAAATTCAAGAAATAATCTCTAAGTAGTGATATCTAATTAAATTTTGTCCTATCCATGATGTGGATGAATCAAAACATCTTAAATAAGTGATTTTTTTTAAATGTTTAACAAATGTTCATGGGTGAAGTAATGACAAATTTGAGTATGAACGAAGGTTGAGTCTACAATGGACGACGCACATCGTTGAACACCATCAATTTTTAATGACTTTTAAATAATTATCAAAAAATTAAAGGCTCGACATACAATTATATATTTCAAAATGAAATTAGAAGAAATTATTTAATGAAACATTCTCACAGTCTTATCCAAGGTCTTGCAAAATTAATGAACCATTCTAACAA
The DNA here is from genome assembly GCA_958450335.1 of Hibiscus tridactylites. NCBI lineage: Eukaryota > Viridiplantae > Streptophyta > Magnoliopsida > Malvales > Malvaceae > Hibiscus > Hibiscus tridactylites. Next base: position 17,065,465 of record OY288275.1, on the reverse strand, counting down.
TCTTATCCAAGGTCTTGCAAAATTAAATAAAGCCACATCATCTTTATTTTCCACATAATATTTTCTTATAAATTAAAATTTTCAAATCACCATCTTCTTCCTCATACCTCATATATTTATTCTAATGTGTTAATGAATGAAATCTTTACAATAAAAAAAAGCACCCAAAAAATTTAACATGCCAATCAAAAGAGACAACAATAAAATTATTATTAATAAAATTACTACATTTCAATCTCAACCAATCTTCGATAAAATCATTGCATTCATCCCAATCGTCTGATTCGAACATCATTTGTTCCGTTATAATTAACAGCATCCGCCTGCTGCCTAGTGTTTGTAGCAAACAAATCAATCCCCCTCCATCATTCTTGAACCAGTTGTGCATCATCACATGATTTTCTTCTCTAGTTGCTTTTCCACAAGATGACCTTCTACCCTTTCTCTTCTGTATCAACTGTAGGAAGTTCAAAAAATGATTGGGGATTAATATAGTGAATTTATCGAAGATTGGGTTCAGACTGGAATATAATAATAATAATAATAATATATGATAACAACAATAATAATAATAACAACAACAACAACAACAACAACAACAGTATAGCATTGGTAATAATAAGGCTAACAAGATAGGTAATATAATCTAGTAGTAATATTTAAGATTTTTCAAATGAATAATAACATAATACTAATGACTATATATGATAATAAATATTATAATACTAAAAATATATATTTTGTTTGTTTGTTTTTTAGTTTTTTAATCATATGGTATGTAATTAATTAAAATCGAAGCCCATTATTACGAAAAAATAAAAACGGGTTAACAGCCCGAACAAAGTTAGTGATTACAACGTGTTTTGGCAGTTTCAAACTGTATCGATACAGTTTAGCCTATATCGAAACGTGTACCTTGAAAACCCTGGTTTGGCTACTTAAAAACGTTTCAAACCTTGCCAAAACCATTTCAAACATCCTCAAACTTATTTTCAAGTTGTTTGGACTTAAAGGTATTTTTAGAAAGAAAATTGTGGTCTTAGCAACACTTACTTTGTGACCTGATACCTGACAAAATTTCTCAAATACCGAGCGCACAACTGTCATATGATCAATAAATGCTTCAGCAAATAAAATCACGCCATCTACAAAAAAAATATGAGAGATAGCCGTCCCACTCATAGTAACCCAGAACGGTGACCAACGACCCTGATCAATAGCTGCATGAACACCTTGAGCCGGTCTCTCCATGCATTATACAAAAAGATACGATGACAATGGATCGCCCTACTTAATTTTGCGGGAAGGTTTAATCACATCAGTCATGGAGCCATTAATTCCACGTCTGTCAAGGTTAGTTCGTGATTGTTGAGTTGAAAAATATTTTTTTAATATATATATATATATATATATATATATATTAAAAGATGTGTAAGAAAGTGTTGTGAAAAAAGTAGTTTATTAATTTAAATATTTTACACTATTGTTAAAAGGTACCGTAGGAAGTTAAAATATTTGTTTTAAATATATGTTGGAAAGTATAATTAATTACATAATTTGAAAAATAACTAGGTGTTATGAGAAGTTAAAAAGTAATTTTATAAGAACAAATGCAATGGATTGGTTGGCCAAACTGCTCATATTTGTTCTATAAGGTCATGGATTCTATACCCACCAAAAGCATCATACATAAGTTATGATATCTAATTAAATTTTGTCCTATCCATGATGTGGATGAATCAAAACATCTTACATAAGTGAATTTTGTAAAATGTTTAACAAATGACAATGGGTGAAGTAATAAAAATTTTGAGTATGAACGAAGGATGAGTCTACAACGGGCGACGCACACTACTGAATAGGGATGTAAAAACAGGTAATCGGACGGGTTTTAGGTCGGGTACTGTTAGGTCGGGTAAAATCGGGTACAGGTCATTTTAGGTCATTTTTTTATTTTGACTCGACTCGGGTCGGGTGCGGGTCCATTTCAGGTCGGGTCCATTTCAGGTCGGGTTCATTTCAGGTCGGGTCAAAACGGATCGGGTCCGAAGCAGATAATTGACAGGTTAATTCGGGTTCGGATACACTTCAGGTCGGGTCCATTTCAGGTCGGGTCCATTTCAGGTCGGGTTCATTTTAGGTCGGTTGCATTTCAGGTCGGGTTATTTTAGGTCAGGTAGTTTCAGGTCGGGTAATTCAGGTTGGGGTATTTTTAGGATTGAAATTCGTATTGAGTTTGAGTTCGGTACAACCGTATAAGTAGTCGATAGACTTTAGGTTGGCCTTCATCAATCGTCATTGATTTGGAGTTAATTATTTAAAGTCATATCAAATTAAAATTATAAAACATTGCAGTAATTAAAAAATACTGAAAATGGGTCAATTTGGATTAAAAATAAAGTTTCACGAATTATAATGAACAAAAATATCAAATTAAAATTATAAAACATTAGACAAATTTAAAAGAAAACAATGAAAATGGGTCAATTTGGAACAAAAATAAAATTTTGAGGACTGTAATGAACAAAAATATCAAATTAAAAGTATAAAAATTAGAGTAATTAAAAAACAATAAGTAGATGTCAATTTAGAATAAAAATAAAGTTTTAGGGTCTAGAATGAACAAAATTTCAAATTAAAATTATAAAACATGATGAATTAAAATATATATAGGGGTCGGTATGGAAATAAAATAAAGTTAATGGACTAGAATGAAGAAAATATCAAATTAAAATAATAGAACATTTGACAAATTAAAAAAATAAATGTGGGTCAATTTGGAATAAAAATAAAGTTTTAGGGTCTATAAGATTAAAATATTAAATTAAAATTATAAAACATTGGACGAATTAAAAAAACAATGAATATGAGTCAATTTGGAATTGAAATAAAGTTAAAGGGACTAGAATGAACAAAGTACAAATTAAAATTATAAAACATCGGACGAAATGAAAAAACAATAAATAAGGGTCAATTTGGAATTAAACTAAAGTTTAGGGGACTAGAATGAACAAAATATCAAATTAAAATTATAAAACATCGAACTAATTAAAATAAAGTTAAGAGACTATAATGAACAAAATATCAAATTAAAATTATAAAACATCGGACTAATTAAAAGAATATGGTCAATTTGGAATACAAATATAGTTTAAGGACTAAAATGAACAAATGTCAAAGTAAAATTATATATTATTGGACTAATTAAAAAACAATTAGTAGGGTTCAATTTGGAATATAAATGAAGTTTTAAGGGTTATAATGAACAGAAATATCAAATTAAAATTATAAAACATTGGACGATTGAAAGTTTAGGGTTTAAATGGTTTAGGTTTTAGGGAAATTTTATTAATGGTTTAGGGTTCATATATTGATAGATACATACATACTTGTATGCATTAGGGTTTAAGGTTTAGGGAAATTAATCAAGGGTTTAGGGTTCATACATAAATAAGTATATATATACATACTTACATACACTAGGGTTTAATGTTTAGGGTTTAAGGTTTCAGGTTAAGAGAAAATTCATTATGGGTTTAGGCTCCATACATTGATAGGTACATACATACATACTTACATACATTTTAGTCTCAATATTAGGCACTAGAATGAACAAAAATATTATCAAATGATTTATATCTAAAATATTGGAGTAAATTACAAAAATTAAAAAATAATAAAGGTAACTTTCTGTGAAAAATAAAATTTTAGGGAATAAAATGAATAAAAATATCACCATATTAAAAATAATAAAATTTATATCTACATATATATACACATATACATATATTATGATATATACATATACATGTATTGTTATAATTAATTAAACATATGCATATATATATATATATACTAAAACACACATGTATACATACATACTAAAACACATATATATTATGATATATCTACATATATATATATATACACATATACATATATTATGATATATACATATACATGTATTGTTATAATTAATTAAACATATATATATATATACTAAAACACACATGTATACATACATACTAAAACACATATATATGCATGTATTTAAGTTTTAGTATATATATACATGTATGTATGTAAGTTTTAGTATATATATATATATATATTGTTATAATTATATATATATATATAAGTTTTAGTATGCATATATTGTTATATATATACTAGAACATACATATTTGTATGTATATATGTATACCTCTAAACAATACACATAAACATCAACTCTTAAATCTTATAATCACTAATAATTAGAGTACAATACTAATCCCCTAATCCTTAAACTAATCTCATAACTCCAAATAATTAAGTTGACACATTTACCCCCAAACCCCAAACATGAATATCTAAATCTTACAGACACTATTTACTAATAATTAGAATGCAAGCCTAATCACATAATCCCTAAACTAATCTTATAGCCTCAAACAATCAACTTGACACACTTACCCTTAATCCTTAAACATAAACCCATAAATCTAACAAACAAAATAAATTGAAACATAAAGGACAAATCTAAAAATAAATTAAAACTAAATTATTAATTAGAGCCCAAATCACAAATGAATAAAATTATTAAACCTAATTACTTATCAAATCTTTATACGAGGACCAAATCAAATTTAAAGCAAACTAAAAAACTTAATAATTAATTAATTTATGAAGCATGACCTAATTAAATAAAATTTAAAAAAACTAAAGCAAAAGTTAAGACTAAAAAACAAACTAAAACCTAAAAAACCTAAACCCTAATAATCTAATTAAGGAAGGACCTAAAGGATAATTAACCCATAAATAAAAAAAAATCTCAATCTCCACTCACTTTTTTGTTTGACATTAGCGGCAAACCACCCCCCAAATTTGATTTGGCGGCAAAATTTCACCCTATAATTTCTTATCAATAAAAAAAACTCTCCCCCCACTAATTCAAAAAAAAATTTCTCCTAAACTAAAAAATAATTTTTATTATTTTAATAGTTATAATTAATTTTTTAATAAAATATTTTTTTAAATTTAATGATCTCAATTAATAAATTGATTTAAATTTTAAATAATTTGTTTTAAATTCATCCATCACAACTTATTAATTTAATAAAACTTTTAAATTTAGAATATTTTTAATAAAATAAATTTAAGTATGTTAATTCTTATTAAACTTCACAAATAATTTATATTGAACGAGTTAGTATTAAATTAATTTAATAAATTAATACATTACATTTATCAACACTTTAAATTTATCAAATCGTTGACTTCTTCAACTATATATCAGGTAAATATCAAGTCAGATCAATATCAGTTCAGGTTAAAAATAAGTCGGGTTCAAAGCAGGTCGGGTCAATTAACAGGTCGGGTTCAAAACAAGTCGGGTCCAAAACAGGTCGGGTTCAAAACAGGTCGAGTTCAAAACAGGTCGGGTCCTAAACAGGTCGGGTTCAAAACAGGTCGGGTAATATCGGATCTCGGGTCAATCCAGTCGGGTAAAATCGGTTATCTGCCAGGTCGGCTTCGGGTTCGGGTTCGTTTCAGTCGGGCGCAGGTCGGGTTTCATGTCCACAGTAACAGGTCCAATTCGGGTTCGGGTCGTTTTCAGTCGGACGCAGGTCGGGTTCGGTCACTACAGTAACAGGTCGAATTCAGGTTCAGGTCAACAACAGTCGGTTACAGATCGAGTTCGGGTCATTAAATTTTCAGGTCAAATCAGGTTCTGACTCGAGCAGGTTTCAGTTGGGTTTTCAGGTCGGGTCAGCTTTTTACATCCCTACTACTGAACACCATTAACACAATACACAATCAAACATCATTAATTTTTAATTACTTTTAAATAATTATTAAAAATATCAAAGGCTCGACTTGCAATTAATTATATTTCAAAATAAAATTAGAAGAAATTATTCTATGAACCATTTTCATAATCTTATCCAATGTCTTACACAATTAAATAAAGTCACATCATCTTTACTTTTCACATAATATTTTCTTATAAATTAAAATTTACAAATCATCATCTTCTTCCTCATACCTCATATATTTATTCTAATGTGTTAATGAATGAAATCGTTAAAATAAAAAAAGCACCCAAAAAATTTAACAAGCCAATCAAAAGAGACAACAATAAAAATATAATTAATAAAATTACTACATTTCAATCTCAACCAATCTTCGATAAAATCATTACATTCATCCCAATCGTCTGATTCGGGCATCATTTGTTTCGTTATAATTAACAGCATCTGCATGCTGCCTAGTGTTTGTAGCAAACAAATCAATCCCCTTCCATCATTCTTGAACCAGCTGCACATCATCACATAATTTTCTTCTCTAGTTTCTTTTCCACGAGATGACCTTCTGCCCATTCTCTTCTGTATCAACTATAGGAAGTTCAAAAAATGATTGGGGATTAATATAGTGAATTTATCGAAGATTGGGTTGAGACTGGAATACAATAATTTTATTAATAATAATTTTATTCTTGTTTTTTATTCGTGTATTAAGTTTTTTGGGTGTTTTTTTTTATTTTAACGATTTTATTCATTATCATATTAGGTATGAGGAAGAAGATAATGTTTTGTGAATTTTAATTTATAAGAAAATATTATGTGGAAAATAGAGATAATGTGTCTTTATTTAATTGGGTACGACCTTGGATGAGATTGTGAGAATGGTTAATGGAGTAATTTCTTCTAATCTTATTTTGAAATATAATTAATTGCATGTTGAGTCTTTGAGTTTTTAATAATTATTTAAAAGAGATTAACGGTGTTGAGCGATGTATTGTGTCGGTAGTGTTCAACGGTGTGCGTCACCCGTTTTAGAATTTTCCATGAATCTATAAGTCGCCACCTAATTAACCCTGAAGCCAACGTAGTGAAAAATTATATATGCATGTATGTATAAACATCTTTTATTAAATTCGGTGGTATGAGTTAAAAGAGCTTCATTTTTAAAAAAAAAATTAAGGTACAAACAGATACGACGACAATGGATCACCCTACTTAATTTCGCGGGAAGGTTTAATCACATCAGTCATGGAGCCATTCCACATCTGTCAAGGTTAGTTCGTGATTGTTGAGTTGAAAAATATTTTTTTAATATATATATATACATATATATATTTTAAAAGATATGTAAGAAAGTGTTGTGAAAAAAGTAGTTTATTAATTTAAATATTTTACACTATTGTTAAAAGGTACCGTAGGAAGTTAAAATATTTGTTTTAAATATATGTTGGAAAGTATAATTAATTACATAATTTGAAAAATAACTAGGTGTTATGAGAAGTTAAAAAGTAATTTTATAAGAACAAATGCAATGGATTGGTTGGCCAAACTGCTCATATTTGTTCTATAAGGTCATGGATTCTATACCCACCAAAAGCATCATACATAAGTTATGATATCTAATTAAATTTTGTCCTATCCATGATTTGGATGAATAAAAACATCTTACATAAGTGAATTGTAACCCCCTCGTCCCGGTCTGGTCGGATGACCGGTTCGAGTGGGCCACACGGGGAAAACCGAAGCGAAACCCGTTAAGGTTTCCCCTCGGTTAACGACCCAGAAAATTTCTTTTATCATTAGTCTTATCTAGATGCATATTTAATTCCTATGTGGAGCACAACAGCGGAAGACACAAGCAAAGAAACATTCACCGACCATCAAAAAGGGTAAACAGTCCATTTTACTTCATTACAGCAGGCCGTTTCGAAACACCTATAGGGTGTTCCGAAATGCCTTGACCTAGTCAACGGGCCTGGGTCAACCACAAGGTGACCGTTCCGAAACAGGGGAGACCCGTATCGGAACGACCTTGACGGTCAATATCTCGTGGTCAACGAGATTTGACCGTTTCGGAACTTCAAAGGCCCGTTTCGGAACGGCTTCATCTCGCCAATTTCTCAAAATTCCAGTAGCGAAAACGTTCCGGAACGGTCCTCATCCGTTTCGAAACGGCAGGCCATTTACACAGGGGCCGTTTCGTAACACGAGGACCCGTTCCGAAACATCCCCTGTCTGCAGACTCGTTTGGGCTGTTTTAAGGCACAAGGGTGCCCCAAAACACCTCCACAACCTATAACAACTCACTAACAATGAAACTTAAGGCAACCCAACAATCAAGCATGCTTGAGCAACATCATAGCAAGACTAAACATCAAAGCACAACATCACAAGCCACACATCCACACATGTCATTATAGATATTAAGCTCAACATATCCAACACTTAGGCAATTCTAGATAGCAAAATACTAACATGATTTCAAGCAAGGCATACATCATAAAAGCCAAATTAACCAACACATATGAGGAGTCTAACATGCTCCTAAACAACAACAACAACAACCATATATTCCAAAAGCATCATAACACGACACCTATCCCATTGCTTTACTATTACAATCTTTAAATTTAACTATCATACTTGAGCTAACCGTAAGCAACACTTGGAGTCCTTTCCTTGCCCTTGCCACCCACAAACCATTGATCTGCATTGTCGAACAAAAGAGAGCGTAAGCATAAAAGCTTAGTGAGGGTAAGCTCATAAAACAAACCTTCGACAATGCAGGGTCCAAGCACGAACCACAACCAAGATAAAATGCATGATCTTACCTCCGATCCACACGAGCCATAATTAGATGATGCATGAGCATATATTCAATATCATGTCATGCTCAACATGTTTAAATCCACAACATATGAAATCACATATATTAAACCATGTTAGCAACACCTCCCAAAACACATTGGCTCACAAATTAACCACAAATTGGCAATATAAACGACAACCTGTATTGGCACCTAGCTATGACTCGAATACGCGGATAACCGTTGGAACTCACATCCAACAACTCAACCATTACCTGACGGTGGGATTCCACTCATCACCGTTCACGCGGAGGGGATTCCACTCATCCTCACGCCTCATTTCACGCGGAGGGGATTCCACTCATCCTCACGCCCCGTCGATGGGATTCCACTCATCACCGACTAATATAAATACAATTTCTGGGCGAACCCGTACTCCTCCTTGGTGACTCAACGCCACCAAGGCCATGCGCGACTTTTGACTCATGTGTACACACTAACATCCTAATGATCGATCATTTGTACCCAAGCATACTAGTGCCAATACTACACATTTCATTCATCATTCATAATATCAATTCATAACACTTCTGTGCTTAGCACGTATTCACCATGACTTACCGTCATGAACAAACCACATTTCCATGCCTAGCATGTACTCACCATGATCCTCGGATCATGAAACCACCTCATAACATCATTTCACATAACAACACCACATGTACATTATTAACAACCATATCACATCATATTTTGCACATGTGTATAACCATATCATATCTATCATCAACATGCATATAACAACGCATCAAACATGCCTCAACATACATGTATACAACATATACATAATCAACACCATCACAATTTAATACGAGGCATATACAACCGATAAAAAGTGCAACCAAAGTCTCTAATCAAAGCTTGGGATTAGGCTACCACTCTAATCCCAACTCTAGGTGGGTTTACCAAGCCCATCCTAGGTTCACATGCTTGAACCAAATACTCAAAACCATTTTGAAAATATTTAACCACTCACCTAAACATCCAAGCTCCAAGCCAAGCTAGTAACCTTCCTCAAATTTCCGGATTTCTTCCCGAAGCTTTTCCAACACGAATTCCCGCTTCCAAACAACCTCAAACACATTTCAAACAATTCCAAATCAGCCCAACATCAAAAGACCAACCCCGAACACAATTCAAATACAATTCACAATGTTGCAAGCCATGACCAAACCCCACTTTTAGCAATTTCGGACAGCCCCTAAACCATGTCCAAAAACCATCTTTCCAACATCCATAGCACCCACAAACATTCCCAAATCAACCCCTAACCATAGCACTACCATTGGGCTATCAATTTCCACCTAAAACAACCCCCAAAACTCACCCAAAACCCTCCAAAAACCCCATTTTTACCCAAATTCGGGAATCATGTTAAAACACTTTAAAATTCACTTATGTTGGACCTTAAGAGTTGCAAACAACTTATCTAACAATAACAAATCGATAGCTTAAGTTAAAGACCATAAAGCTCTCATTTTTAAACAAAACCCTAAAACTTCACATTTCAAAAATCATGAATAAAATGAGAAATATTGGTACCAACATGAAGAGGAAGACAAGGCCAAGTCAAAAACATATTTACCTTTCAAAAAGCTCAAAGGATGAAGAAGAAAGTAGGTGGGAGAGTGAGGTGAAGAAACCCCTCTTTTTCACGTTAGAAAATGGAAATGGGGAGGAGGATGAAGATGAGCACATGTCTTCATCTTTTGTTTTCTTTTAATTCACCCAAAAACTCTTATTTACAACTATGCCATTAATGAATGGCCAAAACTCATATCTCCTAAAGTCCATGGATTTTGGACCCAAGAGATAGGCCCAACAAGTTGTAAATATTTTGAAATCCCGAGGCCCATATAAATATTTTATTATTTAAATTGTAAAACCGAACTCAAAATAATATTAAAATATTATTTTCGCCCGACCCCTAAACCCGGGTGTTACATGAATTTTGTAAAATGTTTAACAAATGATAATGGGTGAAGTAATGAAAATTTTGAGTATGAACGAAGGATGAGTCTACAACGGGCGATGCACACTACTGAACACCATTAACACAATAAACAATCAAACATCATTAATTTTTTAATTACTTTTAAATAATTATTAAAAATATCAAAGGCTCGACTTGCAATTAATTATATTTCAAAATAAAATTAGAAGAAATTATTCTATGAACCATTTTCATAATCTTATCCAATGTCTTACACAATTAAATAAAGTCACATCATCTTTATTTTTCACATAATATTTTCTTATAAATTAAAATTTACAAATCATCATCTTCTTCCTCATACCTCATATATTTATTCTAATGTGTTAATGAATGAAATCGTTAAAAATAAAAAAAAAAGCACCCAAAAAATTTAACAAGCCAATCAAAAGAGACAACAATAAAAATATAATTAATAAAATTACTACATTTCAATCTCAACCAATCTTCGATAAAATCATTACATTCATCCCAATCGTCTGATTCGGGCATCATTTGTTTCGTTATAATTAACAGCATCTGAATGCTGCCTAGTGTTTGTAGCAAACAAATCAATCCCCCTCCATCATTCTTGAACCAGCTGCACATCATCACATAATTTTCTTCTCTAGTTTCTTTTCCACGAGATGACCTTCTGCCCATTCTCTTCTGTATCAACTATAGGAAGTTCAAAAAATGATTAGGGATTAATATAGTGAATTTATCGAAGATTGGGTTGAGACTGGAATACAATAATTTTATTAATAATAATTTTATTCTTGTTTTTTATTCGTCTATTAAGTTTTTTTGGGTGTTTTTTTATTTTAACGATTTTATTCATTACCATATTAGGTATGCGTCACCCGTTTATTGAGCGATGTATTGTGTCGGTAGTGTTCAACGGTGTGCGTCACCCGTTTTAGAATTTTCCATGAATCTATAAGTCGCCACCTAATTAACCCTGAAGCCAACTTAGTGAAAAATTATATATGCATGTATGTATAAACATCTTTTATTAAATTCGGTGGTATGAGTTAAAAGAGCGGCATCATAATTGTTCCCCAAAAAATATCCTAAAATTTTCATTTTTTTCAAATATTCCATATCCTTATTCTTTAAATACATCCGCAATTCGCTTTGTCGTTGCAAAATAATTTTTAGTTTAAAAAATAAAAAAACTCAACCACAAAAAATGAAAAAGTAATTGTCCAATTAGGAGCAACCCGCTGAGCTATGATGGACCCAAGTGGCAACGGCTTGTTATCCTTCCACCGCCAAGAAAGGGAAGTTGTCGCTGCTCTGTGAAACCAGCCTCACGCTGTGCCTTCCTCTCTAGGAATCACGAAACCCAGGCTTCCGCACGAGTTTCATGACTCAACTCCTAGCTTGGAATGGGCATGCCGTGATCAAGACCAAATGTGCCCAACTCAGCAAATTAAACCAATGTCCAACCACACTATTGCCCCCACTTGGGTTACAAGCAGACGTGACTCCACTCGGCGGGCAGTTTGCCTCTTGGCTTTGTATTTAAACAACAAGTACTTCATTTATAATAGCGATGTGGGATATATTTCTTCAATTCAGACACATCATGCCTGGTGGTGAGTTGAGGTGTTAAAATCACCGTTCTACTCAACAATTGTTGATTGTCGAAGATCAAGTATATTTGTCTGAATAATAAACCTACGGATTACCTGGTATAAATGTAAGAAACTGATCTCAACAGAGCCTTCTTTTAGCCACCACCATCACACAATATTGCTTTGCTTTCGTTGTTTATGTTTAGACTAAAGTTCTTCATAGTAGCAGGCTTTGATCAGATGCATTGCCATGAAAATTGATTCAAAAGGGTCCAGTGAATGCTTATATAAAAAAATGTAAATTGGTTCAAGCCAAGTAAAAACTACTCGAGTGTATAAAATTAATTCTCTGCCATTTCTTGCTTGATCATTATAGGAAAAGCTGTACTTTCATTTTTGCTGCAATGCATGAAACACAACAGAGATTGCCTGGTGTTCTTCAATGAAGTTCTTCTAACAAGCGCGGGTCGCCAAGCTTGTAGACATTGCATCGATCCATTGGTGCAGTAGAAAACAACATTTGGAATATGCTCAACTTTCCAATGATCTGCTCCTTTATTAGGCACCAACCTACGAGCAAAGCTATTCGACATGTTATGGAAATCCAGATGTTTAAGTCCATTCAAACCAGAAATGGTCCATGGCAGCTCCTGCAAGCACGGACTGGGACCCATCCATAGCCATTCGAGACAAGGGACTGCTCCTTCATCTATTGTCAATCTGTTCAGTCCATTCAACATCCGAAGAGCTAGTTCTTTGAGTCTCTGAAAGTATCCCTTTTCGAAATGCAGCTGAGCTCCATCATATCCATTTGTCAGCTGAAACTTCAATAGATTAGGCAAAACTCCAAGGATTTTAAGCGAATCATCGGATATTCTAGACCAGTGTAAGCCAATTCTATCCAGGTTCTGCAGTTTGGAAACCCAGTTTGGCACCTTGGGTAACCGTCCTCAAAGGCATAGACTAGGACAAGACATGGATTGCAATTGAAGGAAGTCTTCACCTTTAGCCGAAATGGCCAAAGATTGAAGGTTGTTCATTTGCTCTATAGCAGTACAAAGAGCAGCCCCATGTTTTGGTTTTATCCTAGAAATTCCCAGTTTCTTCAACTGTTTCAACCTTGCCAACTCGATCAAAAAATCGTCCCCTTCGAATGTTTCCAAGCATACACTAAACAGCTTCTCCAGAGACTGTAAGTTGGCAAAACTGTTCCTTCGACTATAGAAATTCGAGTTTCCATCATAAATTGTATAGTAAGCTGCGAGATATCGTAGATTATGCAACTTGTTCATCTCGGCCGGTAGCTCGTGTAGTAGAGAACGTTTTAGATCCAAAGTACCATTCATTTATTTACAAAAATGCCGTACATTTGTTTTTACTTTACTGTCTATGCTCTTTTAACTCTTCTTTCATCTTCATTCTTTTCTTTTTTTTTTAAATGTTAACTAGACATGCATGTAATCCACCTATGAAAGGTTGAAAAATTTTGAATTTTGTTTTTACCAACGTCGTTTTGGTGCGGTTGCATAGAATTCTAATTTACGCCAAAACAATGTTGTTTTGTTGTAGGGGTTTGAATACAAGACCTCCAAATAAAAAGGCTAAACCATAACCACTAAACCAACTTGAAATTATATAATATAAATATATTATTTTTAAAAACCCTTCAACCCAAAATATTTATAAAAATAATATATCATTTATAGAAAAAATAATATATTTATATAATTAGTAATATATAAAAATAATATATTATATATTTTTATATATTAATTTCATTTATAGTATTATTAATTTCATAAAATAATTTGAATTAATCCCAAGTAGTTCGAGATATATAATATTTCTAGTAAAATATTATATAATATCGAATTGGTTCAGTGGTTAAGGTTTATTTGAAGGTCCTGGGTTTAAACCCCTCCAAGCGCATGGTTTAAATATTTTTCCTCCAGCAAAACGACGTCGTTTTGACTTAATGAAGGTGTTAAGAGTCAACGACGCAGTGATATTTTCGAGTCACATAAACTAAAGTTCAGTGGTATTTTCGAGTCAACGGTCATAGTTGAGTGGTATGTGATGTAGTTTACCCTTAATATTATTGATACTTTTACTCTATTTTTTTATTTTTATTTTTTTAGTTTGTGTTTATGAGATTTGATATATAACATGTTTATATATTTCAGATTTGATAATTTTTTTGTTTCTTTGGTTTTGAAGTTAGAAATTGGATGTGTTTTGAGCTTAGTGAAGTTTGTGTTTTCAAGTCTATTTTATGATTTTATAGTGTTTAATTCGTTTTAGATATTTGATTTTTGAATTGTTTTGTTTGTTATTGGGTTGGATCACATCGGGGACGAGTTTACACTTTCTATCCTTACCCCTTTTGGTTCCCCCACTTATAAAAAAGTAGGTTTAGGGTCTAAAGTTAGGGATTGTGGCTAAGATTTAGGGGATTTCAAGTATGATGTATTTTTAGGGTGTATGGTTTAGAATTTAGGGTTCGAGTTTAGAATTTAATTTTTAGTGTTTTTAGTGTGAGGAATAAAAATGGGCATACTTAGGGTATGTAACCCCCTAAACCCGACCCAAGGGTTATGGGCCGAATCTAGGAAGTTAGATTGAAAACGTGTCCCTCAAGTAATTTAAAAAACGGTGTCGTTTAACATTAAAATCCATATTTTTGAAAACGCAATCGTATAGATAAAGTAATCTAAAATAAAGTAACAAAATATCCATTTAAAAATTCTCATGCATGCTAAAACAGTTAAAAATCCCAAATAAATGTATAAGTAACCGAAATTATATAAATCCCAAAATAATAACTAAAATAAAATAACTTTATAAATTCGAAATGTCCATACTGAAAACTGAAATAAATATGATAAATTGTGGTCCTCCTAGTACCGAACTCCTATGTCTGAGAATCTGAAACAAGAACTAAGGGGGAGTCAGCTATTAAGCTCAGTGTGTCTCTAAGGTGCATCAGACAGAAAATCACAGGAATCATACAATCAACATAGTCATTTCAACATTCAATCGAATATACAGATATGCAAAGCACGATACACCTAAGTCTATGTCATGAACCCATCTACATCACCGTCCGAAGAGTAAGGTTCCCCAGAACCACTCTCTACATCGTCACCATCCGAAGTGGAACTCAGCCCGAAGGGTAGAACCACTGATCCGAAGCGGAATTCAACCCGAAGGATGAAACCACTGAACTTCCTCCGTACAAATCCCACCCGAATGATATGATATGAATATTCCGATCTTAATCCGAATGCAACATCATTAGTCCGAAAATGCATGAGCATTTAGTCCGAAAATGCATGAGCATTTAGTCCGAAAATGCATGAGCATTTAGTCCGATAATTAACTATTCATAATCCAATGTATGATGTTTAACAGAATGACATACAACATATCATATAGCCCAGATCACAACATATCACATAGTCCAGATCACAACATATCACATAGTCCAGATCACAACATATCACATAGTCCAGATCACACATATCACATAGTCCAGATCACAACATATTTTATAGTCAACCATCACATAGCAACAACATATTTCACAATCAAACATCACACAACATCAACACATATAATGTAGCACAAGCAGAGAACACACCTTAATCAGCTAACAGCTCAACGTCGAGAGTGACGACTCCCACGCTTAGATCTAGAAGCAGGCGAAACAGGATCGACACCTACAAGGGTTCACTAAGTCAAAATTCTCTACTACTATGCCACAATATACTAATAAAAATTTATTTAAATTCTCATACGTGCAGAACTTGAAGGTTGAGACGCAGGAGGTCGACCAGGCGGAGGAGGTGGAAGAATCTCGGTGTCCAAATCTATGTCACCTGAACGCAAACGAAATCCGTTTTCAGAAACTAATTAACATTTCTTTTTAATTAAGCATAAAATTGAATAAAAAGGCCAAAAACAGTTGTTCGGGATCGAATTTAGAAAAACGGGTTGCGAATATGGAACCGAAACGTCGAAAAACGTAAAGTTGACTTTCGGCCCAAAAAGTCAATGCTGACGTCATCATGGTCAATGATGACGTCATCGCTGACGTCAGCCTGCTTGCATCAGCAATGTCATCAGCGGATGACATCACTGCTGATGTCACCCGGTCCAGTTCGATTTTGAGGGTTCAGCCCGGTTCAGTTTCATAATTCCGGTTCGGTTCGATTCTCAAAATCCCCAATTTCCAGATCAATCCAAAAACCCTAATTCCAAATTAACTTTCCCCAAATCAAAATAACCCAACACTAATATCAACACAACCCCAACCGGCGGCGGCAACAACCAACAACTGGCGGCTGCGGCCGTTCAACATGACGACAGCGGCGGCCCAACACTCTAACGCCGACGGCGACCGAACTACTCCAATCTCAACCGAAGAAACAAAGTCGTGAACTATGGCTTACCAACCGGAAAGGAGGAGGCAAACGGTGAGAACGGCGGCACGAGACAGATTTTGAACTGTTTAAACCGTTTCCGGTGAAGGACGGCGGAGCAAGGAGAGTTGAGGGTTGGGCTTTGGTCGCACGACCGCGGTGAGCACACCGACGGTCACAAAACGGTAAACGGACGGCGGTCGAGTCCTCACCGGAGCGTGAACGGAAAAACGAAGGGTGGGGGTTTGTTGGTTCTCGAACGAAACTAAGGGAGAGAGGGAAAGAGGTTTTTTTTTTGCGGCTGAACCAAAACAAATAAGTCAAAATAGGGCTTTACCCTAAATAATGGGTAATTACACAACAGGTCGCTATATTTTCATAAACTTTACGGATTGGATCTTGAGTTTTACAACCTAAGCAATTTGGTCACTAAAATTTCGGAATTCCTCAATTTAACCCCTAAAATTCATTTAGGTTTTCTGATTCTAATTTCCAAAATTAGGGTTTTAATTTGGGGATTTAAAATATTAGGGATTTTAATTTTTTTGGGAAATTTTTGGGGTGTTACAGGGTAGGAACAAAGAATTTTTGTTCACAAACTTTGGGACAAAAAGCATCTACCCCTTCTCAGTGCTTCTTTCTATGCACCACACAAAAAAACACTAAAAGATAAATTCTAACCCCTAACCCTTAATTTTAAATCCTGAACCTTAAACCTTAAAAATTACACTCTACCGCAAATTTCCTAAATCTTAGTCATAAACCCTAGCCTTAAACCTTAAATCACAAACCATAATCCTAATTTTTAGTGTGGGGTATAAATAGAAGCACCAAAAAATTGAGAATTTCTATTATAAATTTGGACACGAATGTTTGAGTTCTGAATCTCAAAAGTCGTTTTTTAAACATGACTACATGAAACATTTTAGGGTAAACTACCTAGGTGACCACACAACTATTGGGTCTGACCTGTTTTGACCATCAAACAACAAAAATTTAAAATTCGACCACCCAACTAGTTAAATAGACCTATTTTGACCACCGACAGTTAAAATCTAACAGAGAGGTGACATGGCAGACTGTCAGTTAAAGAAAATTTGTATAGTTACATATTTGGTCCCTATTAATTACTTATTATATCAATTTGGTCCTAATTTTAATTTAATTTAATATATATATATATATATATATATATCAATATATATAAATAAAAGTGTATTGCTTTTATTGTTTAGATAATATTTATATAATATAAATATATATTTTAAAAAACTTCAAATATTCATTAAAATAATATATTTATATTATAAATAATATATATAAACTCTAAACCCTAAATCCTAAATTTTAAACCACAAAGCCTAAACCTCAAACCATAAACATTATGATTTGAGGTGTAGGGTTTATGGTTTTTTATATATTATTTATAATATAAATACATTATTCTAATAAGTATATTATTTTAATGAATATATTTTTTAAAAGTAATATATTTATATTATAAATAATATAATAAAAACCATAAAAATAATATATTTTTATTGATATATATATATGTAAATAATATATTTTATATTATTTATATATTAATATTATTTATAGTATTATCTTTTTCATAAAATAATTTGGTTGAACTAAATGGATTAGTTTATATAATTTAAATAAAATATATTGTTTCTATATTTTTTTATATATTATTCATAATATAAATATATTATTTTTAAAAAGCCTAACATATTCATAACATCAACATATAAAAATACCTTGAACCCTAAATTCTAAACTCTAAGATTTAGGGTTTAAGTTTGAGGGTTTAGGGTTTTTGGGTTAATAGTTTAGGGTTTAAGTTTTTTATATATTATTAATAATATAAATGTATTATTTAAAAAACCCCAAAACTATCATAAAAATAATATATCATTTATAGTAAAAATATTATATTTATATTATTAATAATATATAAAAATAATTTATTTCATTTTTTATAAATTAATTTCATTTATAGTATTATTAATTTCATAAAATAATTTGAATTAATCCCAAGTAGTTCGAGATATATAATATTTCTAGTAAAATATTATATAATATCGAATTGGTTTGTAACACCCGTGTCTAGGGCCTAGGAGGTAGCCGGGTTGTTGTCCGAGTCGATTAGAATCTAATTAAAAATAAACCAACTTTAAATAATGACCTATTTGAGTCTTAATAATGAGGAAGGGACCAAGGTTGTAAATTACCCACATTTTAAATAAAGGAAGACAACTTTTCCATAAAAGTTGTCATCTTCCTCTTCATTTTCTCCTTTACCAATTCAAAACCCTCCCCCATTTTCAAACACTCCTAAACCCTAGTTACTATTCCATTAGCTTTGCTAGCCGATTTCTACACCAAATTGAAAGGTAAATATATTTTCTTAACCTCCTCCCTATCCTCTACCTATCTATTGTTTTAGATTTCAAAAACATTGAGTTTTGGGAATTAGGGTTCATGTGGAAATTTGGGGTTTTGATGAGGTTTTTCAAATTGTTTTGAGAAATTGTTTTGGGGTTATGTTAAATCATGATGAAGCTTGCAAAATATCTTAATTTGGTTGATGTTGGGTAAATTTTCGTAGTGGGTCTTTAGGGCAAATTTCAAAGTATGAAAAATTGGGTTTTTGAGAGGTTTAGTGTTGGAATTGAAGGGCTGATGGTCTACCTATGTTAGGAGGGTGATTTGGGATATTTTGGAAGTCATTTGGGTGCTTGGAATTGAGTATTTCAGCCATTGGTTGTGGGAGTCCGAAAATTTGGGTTTTGGAGATGCTATGTGGTTTGGAATTTGTGGAAATTGAGTTGTGTTTTGCAAAGTAGATTGATGGTTGAATTGGCTTTGAATTGAGAAGTAATGTATGGGTTTTGTTTGACTAGAAGCAAGAGGAAACGAGGAAGAGGCTTTGGGATCGAATCCGGAAAGTTGAAGGTGATTGCTTGTTTGGTCTTGGAGCTTGGAAGCTTAGGTGAGTGGTTGTTTGCTTTTAAAGATTTTAAAATAATTGGTTCGAGTATGGACTAGGTTGGGCTTGGTAGACCCACCTAGAGTTAGGATTAGGGTGGTAACCTAATCCTAAACTTGATCTAGAGCCTTTGGTTGAACTCATTATGTGGTTGTGTATGTCTCGTATAAATTGTGGTATGAATGTCTATGTATATTGCTTTATACATGTGGAATGAGATTGGACTTATGATTCTTGAGACATGCATAATGTTGATTGTTGGTGAGTACGTGCTAAGCACAAGGTTAATGAAGTGAGTAAGTATTGGCACTAGTAAACTTGGATACAAATGATCGATCATTAGGATGTTAGTGTGTACACATGAGTCTAAAGTCGCGCGTGGCCTTGGTGGCGTTGAGTCACCAAGGAGGAGTACGGGTTCGCCCGGAATTGTATTTAAATGTAGTCGGTGATGAGTGGAATCCCATCGACGGGGCGTGAGGATGAGTGGAATCCCCTCCGCGAGACCGGTGATGAGTGAAATCCCACCGTGAGGTAATGTGGTTGTTGGTCATGAGTTTCCAACATGTCTATCCGCGTATTCAGGTCTTAACTAGGTGCCAATGTTGTTTGATGTGTATATCAATGTGTTGAGGTTCATGGTTCTTATTGGGATACTTGTTTGTGATTACATGTATCATGGAAATTGAGCATATGATCATGGCATTATTATTGTCTATTGCTCATGCATTTTATCTTGTGGACCTTTGGTATGACTATGATACTTTGGCTAGATCGTGCTCGGACCCTGCAATGTTGAGGTTTGTTTTTAGAGCTTACCCTCACTAAGCATCATTGCTTACGCTCTCTTTGTTCAACATTGCAGATCCTTAGTTCGTGGGTTGCTTGGGCAAGTGGAGGGCCTCCAAGTGTGGTTTTTGGCTTGAGTTCATCAAGTATGGATCTTAATGTTAAACATGTAATAGTTGAGCAATGGGACATGTATGGTTTTGTTGGTTTGTTGTTGGATGTTTAGGAGCATGTATAGACTCCCTTATACCTTGCTTTTGTATGATTGTGTTGCCATGATGAATGCTAACCCATGCCTAAGTTGCCCTTTTGAATGTTAGTCCTATGCCTTAAGAGTTTATATGTGTGTTTGAATGATGGTTGTATGAGGGCATGGTTGTGTGGCACTGCCTAGTGTTAGATTCGTCTAAATCATTGTTGAAGCATACCTAAACTCTTGGTTTGTCATTAGAAAGCATGTTAGTTTGAATGTTGAGGTTTGAGAGGGATTTAAGGGCCACTTGTGCTTTAAATCAGATCAAACCAGAGTTTTCGTAACAGGGGTATCGATACGGTTGGAACTGTATCGATACGGCCTTCTTAGTTCAAGCCCGCGTTTCGATACGCGAAGGGGCGTACCGATACTATTTTGGCAACTGGAGCCACTGTCCATTTCTGTATCGGTACGGGCCCTCACGTGTATCGATACGGTTCCCTTAGCGTTGACCGTGGGAAGTCAACAATTGGAGAGGGTATCGATACACTCCCAGGCGCATCGATATGGTCTCCACGGGTTGACTTTGACCAATTGACCTGGTCAAGGGGTATCGATACACCCCTTAGGTGTATCTATACCACCTGCAGTAAAGCTTAAAATTTGGCCGCAACATGATTGTTTGGGTTCGTTTAATTTGTTTCGTATATGTTATTCCGATGTATGATTACTTAGGGTTTAATATCCATCTAGGCAAGATTTAAAAGAAAAAAAAATAGGGTTGCTAACCGAGGGGGAATTTCTTAGGGGTTTCCACTCGGTTTTCCCCGTGTGACCCACTCGGACCGGTCATTCGGCCAGACCGGGACTAGAGGGTTACACTTGTTGGTATCAGAGCCTAAGGTTACCGAGACCTTGGGCAGATAAGTGAGGTAAGTTTAAGTTTTTAAATTGAATTGCACGGTGCTTGCTTGTTCTGCAAGAATGGTTGCTTATATGACAAGTATGCTGGTTGTTTTATTTTAAAGCACGTGTGTGTGGGTCCCATTGCTGCTATTACATTGGAAAAAATGATTTTTAAGTGAGGGAACATACTTGGACACTTGGAAGCCTTGCCTTGCTAACCCAGCTTGTGTGTTGTTGTTGTGGTTGTAGTTAATATCTGAGAGAGCAATGTCTAGACCGAGAGGTAGACCAAGGTTGGTTCGTCAGGAACCACGAGTTGTGGCTCCTGTTGAGCCGGTAGTTGGTGCGGGAGCTCACATAGAGGGACCGGGGGCCGCGGGAGTTGGCGCTCCTCCACCACCTCCACCACCACCACCTCCTCCACCTAGAGCTGGAGGAGAGGGACCTCAAGGTGGCCAAGGTGGCCAAGGTCCAGCTGGGGTTGATATGACTCCGCTAGTGCAAGCGATAGTGGGAGCGTTTCAGGCCGCAGTTGCGGGAGCTCAGGCTGTAGTTCAGCCTAGGTGTGATGATGCTAGTTTACCTTTGGAGAGGCTCCGTAGCTTAGGGGCCGAGGAATTTGGAGGATCTACTCCGGAGAGGTCGGAGTTATGGTTGGAAAAGACAGTTCGTATCTTGGCTCAGATGGGTTGTGCGGGCGCACGTAGATTGGGTTGTGTGATCTCACTGCTTCAGGGTGATGCCTACACCTGGTGGGTCACCATTATTGCCGGGGTTCCAGAGGCCGAGATAGATTGGGATTTCTTTGAGTTTGCTTTTAGAAAGAGGTACTTGGTACCGAGGTACTTGGATGAGAAGAAGCGAGAGTTTATGGCTCTTACTCAGGGGGATGCTTCTGTGACTGATTATGAGATCCGCTTTGTTCGCTTGAGTCAGTATGCCCCAGAGTTGGTTCCTACTGAAATGGAACGCTGCAACCGATTCCGATACGGATTGAATGAAGAGGTTAAGAGGTACACGTTGGCTTCTGACTACTCAGACTTTGATGTGTTGGTCGCGAGGGCCAAGGATTTGGAACATAGTTTGGGTTCAGCCAAACGAGCTGGTGGTTCTAGTTCTGGAAAGAGGCATAACCACTTTGATGGTAGAGATGCTAAGAGACACAGAGGTGGCGGACATCAGTTTGATCAGAGACGTGGCGGTGGCCACCAAGGTAGGGGCCATCAGGGCCATAGAGGAGGAGGGCGCTTGCTCGAGTGTGCTCAGTGTGGGAGACATCATACTGGAGAGTGCTGGGGTAACTTCCATGCTTGTTGGAATTGTGGTTCAAGGGACCACTTTAGGAGGGACTGTCCGCGTCAGGCAGCTCAGGCACCGAATATTGCTCAGGCTCCTGCGAGAGGTAATGATTTTCAGAGAGGCCGTGGGCGCGGTCGTGGCTACTTCCAGCCGAGGGTTGATGCACCTAGGGTAGATGCTCAGAGGAACCTTGCTCATGTTGTAGCTGTGCAGCTAGAGGCGGGAGGATCAGCGAGGGTCTATGATCAGAGAGGGGCCGGGAACGACACCGATGTGATAGCAGGTAATTTTGAGTTACAGTCTATGTCTTTGCTTTCTTTGGTTGATTCGGGTTCTACGCATTCCTACATTCTGAGTGAGCATGCACAGAAGTTAGATATTCCTGTTGAGATTTTAGATGTAGGTATGCATGTTACGAGTTCTTTTGGTGAGACAATTGTGGTTAGACGTATGCATAGGAGGTGTCCACTGAAGATTCAGGGTCATGTGTTCTCAGTTGACATGATGGAACTTCCTTTCTATGGTTTTGATATTATTTTGGGTATGGACTGGTTGGTTGAGCATCGGGCTAATGTGGATTTTGAGACAAAGAGAATTTCCTTGAAACTTTCTGATGACTACGAGGTAGTGGTAGTGGGCGAGAACATTAAGTTCTTGTCTAATGTGGTGTCAGCTTTAGAGGCTCATAGGTTGATGGACTCAGGATGTGGGGCCTATTTAGCTTATGTTATGAATCCGGATATGAGTGAAGCTAGACCGAAGGATATCAGGACAGTGTGTGACTTTCCAGATGTGTTTCCTGAAGAGTTGCCGGGTTTGCCTCCTGACAGAGATGTTGAGTTTGTGATTGAGACAGTTTCAGGGTCTAGTCCAGTTTCGATAGCTCCGTATCGTATGGCTCCGAAAGAGCTGAAAGAATTGAAGAGTCAGTTGCAAGAATTATTAGACCGTGGTTTCATTAGGCCTAGTAGTTCTCCGTGGGGTGCTCTAGTGTTGTTTGTGAAAAAGAAAGATGGCAGCATGCGCATGTGTATTGACTATAGACAGTTGAATCTGTTGATTGTGAAGAACAAGTATCCGTTGCCTCGTATAGATGATTTGTTTGATCAGTTGAGAGGTGCTTCAGTATTCTCGAAGATAGATTTGAGATCCGGGTACTATCAGTTGAAGGTAAAAGAGTGTGATGTTCCGAAGACAGCTTTTAGGACTAGATATGGTCACTATGAGTTTCTTGTGATGCCATTTGGGCTCACGAATGCACCAGCAGCATTCATGGATATGATGAACAGAATTTTTAGGGACTATCTAGATCGTTTTGTAGTTGTCTTCATTGATGATATACTTGTGTACTCGAAGACAGAAGAAGAGCATGATGAGCACTTGAGACTTGTCTTACAGAGATTGTTGAGCAACCAGTTGTATGCGAAGCTTAGTAAATGTGAATTCTGGATTCGAGAGGTTGTATTTCTTGGCCATGTTGTTTCAGCCGAAGGCATCCGAGTTGATCCATCGAAGATTGAGGCTATCGTTGAGTGGAAACAACCTAAGTCCGTGACCGAGATTAGGAGTTTCCTAGGATTAGCCGGTTACTATAGGAGGTTTGTTGATGGATTTTCTAGAGTAGCGGCTCCTTTGACTAAATTGTTGCAAAAGGGAGTCAAGTTTGAATGGTCAGATGCAAGACAAAAGGCCTTTGAGAAGTTGAAAGAAGCTTTGACAAATGCTCCAGTGTTAGTGCAACCTGTTTTAGGTAAGGAGTTTGTGATTTACAGTGATGCTTCCTACGTAGGTTTAGGTTGTGTTTTGATGCAAGATAGGAGAGTTGTTGCTTATGCTTCTAGACAGTTGAAGATTCATGAGAAGAACTATCCTACTCATGACATAGAGCTAGCCGCAGTTGTATTTGCATTGAAAATTTGGCGTCACTATTTGTATGGTGAGAAGTGTATAGTTTACACCGATCACAAGAGCTTGAAGTACTTGATGACACAGAAAGAGTTGAACTTGAGACAGAGGAGATGGCTAGAGTTGTTAAAAGATTATGATTTGACCATCGAGTACCATCCGGGTAAAGCAAACGTAGTAGCCGATGCTTTGAGTAGAAAAGTGGTCGTTGAGCTGAGAGATATGTTTGCTAGATTGAGTGTGTCCGATGATGGTGGTTTGATCACCGAGTTGCAAGTGAAGCCTTCTTTGATTCAGTTGATTAGAGAGAAGCAGTTGCAAGACGCGAGCTTAGTTCCACATGTTCAGGACATAGCCGAAGGAAGACCGACTGAGTATAGTTTCAGTGGTGAGAGTTTGTTGTGCTTTAGAGATAGAGTTGTTGTACCGGAAGATGTTGAGCTGAGACGTCAGATTTTGAGTGAAGCACATTCGAGTCCCTTTTCTATGCATCCGGGTAGTACCAAGATGTACCGAGATTTGAAGAATGATTACTATTGGGTTGGTTTGAAGAGAGATGTAGCCGAGTATGTGAGCCGTTGCATGGTTTGTCAGCGAGTGAAGGCAGAACACCAGGTTCCTTCAAGTTTGCTACAGCCTTTGAAGATTCCGGAATGGAAATGGGAGAGGATCACCATGGATTTTTTATCGGGGTTGCCTTTGTCTCCTTCGAAGAAGAATTCAGTTTGGGTGATTGTTGATAGGTTCACTAAGTGTGCTCACTTCTTAGCAGTGAACACTACGGATTCCTTAGACAAGTTGGCAAACTTGTACATTCGTGAGATTGTGAGACTTCATGGAGTTCCGAAGTCTATAGTTTTAGATAGGGATCCTAGATTTACTTCGAGGTTCTGGAGTTGTTTGCATAGTGCTTTGGGTAGTCGTCTGCATTTCAACACATCTTATCATCCGCAGTCCGATGGGCAGTCAGAGCGAGTGATACAGATTCTAGAGGATATGCTTCGTTGTTGTGTGATTGATTTTCAGGGTTCTTGGGAGAAGCACTTACCGTTAGTTGAGTTTGCTTACAACAACAGTTATCAGTCTAGTATTCAGATGGCACCCTATGAGGCTTTGTATGGTAGACGATGTAGGACTCCGATTTGTTGGGCTGAGACAGGTCAGAGATTGTTACCTATGCCAGACTTGCTTAAAGGAACTACAGAAAAAGTGAAGTTGATTTGTGACCGTCTAAAAGCAGCTTCCGATCGTCAGAAGTCTTATGCGGATTTGAAAAGGAAAGAGATTGAGTACTCGGTGGGTGAGAAAGTGTTTCTGAAAGTATCTCCGTGGAAGAAGGTAATGAGATTTGGCCGTAAGGGCAAGTTGAGTCCGAGGTTCATTGGTCCGTATGAGATAGTTGAGCGAATTGGACCTGTAGCTTATCGCTTGAGGTTACCTTCTGAGTTAGAGAAGATCCACGATGTCTTTCATGTGTCTATGCTTAGGAGATATAGATCAGATCCTTCTCATGTGATGCCCGTTGAGGAAATAGAGTTGAATCCGGATTTGTCTTATAATGAAGAGCCCGTAGAGATACTTGCTTCTGATAGCAAGGTGTTGCGTGGCAAGACCATAGAGTTGGTCAAAGTGTTGTGGAGACATAGGGGTGTGGAAGAGGCCACGTGGGAGAGGAAAGCTGATATGGTCGAGCAATTTCCGTATTTGTTTCCACCAGGTAATTTCGGGGATGAAATTTCCTTAAGTGGGGGAGAGTTGTAACACCCGTGTCTAGGGCCTAGGAGGTAGCCGGGTTGTTGTCCGAGTCGATTAGAATCTAATTAAAAATAAACCAACTTTAAATAATGACCTATTTGAGTCTTAATAATGAGGGAGGGACCAAGGTTGTAAATTACCCACATTTTAAATAAAGGAAGACAACTTTTCCATAAAAGTTGTCATCTTCCTCTTCATTTTCTCCTTTACCAATTCAAAACCCTCCCCCATTTTCAAACACTCCTAAACCCTAGTTACTATTCCATTAGCTTTGCTAGCCGATTTCTACACCAAATTGAAAGGTAAATATATTTTCTTAACCTCCTCCCTATCCTCTACCTATCTATTGTTTTAGATTTCAAAAACATTGAGTTTTGGGAATTAGGGTTCATGTGGAAATTTGGGGTTTTGATGGGGTTTTTCAAATTGTTTTGAGAAATTGTTTTGGGGTTATGTTAAATCATGATGAAGCTTGCAACATATCTTAATTTGGTTGATGTTGGGTAAATTTTCGTAGTGGGTCTTTAGGGCAAATTTCAAAGTATGAAAAATTGGGTTTTTGAGAGGTTTAGTGTTGGAATTGAAGGGCTGATGGTCTACCTATGTTAGGAGGGTGATTTGGGATATTTTGGAAGTCATTTGGGTGCTTGGAATTGAGTATTTCAGCCATTGGTTGTGGGAGTCCGAAAATTTGGGTTTTGGAGATGCTATGTGGTTTGGAATTTGTGGAAATTGAGTTGTGTTTTGCAAAGTAGATTGATGGTTGAATTGGCTTTGAATTGAGAAGTAATGTATGGGTTTTGTTTGACTAGAAGCAAGAGGAAACGAGGAAGAGGCTTTGGGATCGAATCCGGAAAGTTGAAGGTGATTGCTTGTTTGGTCTTGGAGCTTGGAAGCTTAGGTGAGTGGTTGTTTGCTTTTAAAGATTTTAAAATAATTGGTTCGAGTATGGACTAGGTTGGGCTTGGTAGACCCACCTAGAGTTAGGATTAGGGTGGTAACCTAATCCTAAACTTGATCTAGAGCCTTTCGTTGAACTCATTATGTGGTTGTGTATGTCTCGTATAAATTGTGGTATGAATGTCTATGTATATTGCTTTATACATGTGGAATGAGATTGGACTTATGATTCTTGAGACATGCATAATGTTGATTGTTGGTGAGTACGTGCTAAGCACAAGGTTAATGAAGTGAGTAAGTATTGGCACTAGTAAACTTGGATACAAATGATCGATCATTAGGATGTTAGTGTGTACACATGAGTCTAAAGTCGCGCGTGGCCTTGGTGGCGTTGAGTCACCAAGGAGGAGTACGGGTTCGCCCGGAATTGTATTTAAATGTAGTCGGTGATGAGTGGAATCCCATCGACGGGGCGTGAGGATGAGTGGAATCCCCTCCGCGAGACCGGTGATGAGTGAAATCCCACCGTGAGGTAATGTGGTTGTTGGTCATGAGTTTCCAACATGTCTATCCGCGTATTCGGGTCTTAACTAGGTGCCAATGTTGTTTGATGTGTATATCAATGTGTTGAGGTTCATGGTTCTTATTGGGATACTTGTTTGTGATTACATGTATCATGGAAATTGAGCATATGATCATGGCATTATTATTGTTTATTGCTCATGCATTTTATCTTGTGGACCTTTGGTATGACTATGATACTTTGGCTAGATCGTGCTCGGACCCTGCAATGTTGAGGTTTGTTTTTAGAGCTTACCCTCACTAAGCATCATTGCTTACGCTCTCTTTGTTCAACATTGCAGATCCTTAGTTCGTGGGTTGCTTGGGCAAGTGGAGGGCCTCCAAGTGTGGTTTTTGGCTTGAGTTCATCAAGTATGGATCTTAATGTTAAACATGTAATAGTTGAGCAATGGGACATGTATGGTTTTGTTGGTTTGTTGTTGGATGTTTAGGAGCATGTATAGACTCCCTTATACCTTGCTTTTGTATGATTGTGTTGCCATGATGAATGCTAACCCATGCCTAAGTTGCCCTTTTGAATGTTAGTCCTATGCCTTAAGAGTTTATATGTGTGTTTGAATGATGGTTGTATGAGGGCATGGTTGTGTGGCACTGCCTAGTGTTAGATTCGTCTAAATCATTGTTGAAGCATGCCTAAACTCTTGGTTTGTCATTAGAAAGCATGTTAGTTTGAATGTTGAGGTTTGAGAGGGATTTAAGGGCCACTTGTGCTTTAAATCAGATCAAACCAGAGTTTTCGTAACAGGGGTATCGATACGGTTGGAACTGTATCGATACGGCCTTCTTAGTTCAAGCCCGCGTTTCGATACGCGAAGGGGCGTACCGATACTATTTTTGCAACTGGAGCCACTGTCCATTTCTGTATCGGTACGGGCCCTCACGTGTATCGATACGGTTCCCTTAGCGTTGACCGTGGGAAGTCAACAATTGGAGAGGGTATCGATACACTCCCAGGCGCATCGATACGGTCTCCACGGGTTGACTTTGACCAATTGACCTGGTCAAGGGGTATCGATACACCCCTTAGGTGTATCGATACCACCTGCAGTAAAGCTTAAAATTTGGCCGCAACATGATTGTTTGGGTTCGTTTAATTTGTTTCGTATATGTTATTCCGATGTATGATTACTTAGGGTTTAATATCCATCTAGGCAAGATTTAAAAGAAAAAAAAATAGGGTTGCTAACCGAGGGGGAATTTCTTAGGGGTTTCCACTCGGTTTTCCCCGTGTGACCCACTCGGACCGGTCATTCGGCCAGACCGGGACTAGAGGGTTACACTTGTTGGTATCAGAGCCTAAGGTTACCGAGACCTTGGGCAGATAAGTGAGGTAAGTTTAAGTTTTTAAATTGAATTGCACGGTGCTTGCTTGTTCTGCAAGAATGGTTGCTTATATGACAAGTATGCTGGTTGTTTTATTTTAAAGCACGTGTGTGTGGGTCCCATTGCTGCTATTACATTGGAAAAAATGATTTTTAAGTGAGGGTACATACTTGGACACTTGGAAGCCTTGCCTTGCTAACCCAGCTTGTGTGTTGTTGTTGTGGTTGTAGTTAATATCTGAGAGAGCAATGTCTAGACCGAGAGGTAGACCAAGGTTGGTTCGTCAGGAACCACGAGTTGTGGCTCCTGTTGAGCCGGTAGTTGGTGCGGGAGCTCACATAGAGGGACCGGGGGCCGCGGGAGTTGGCGCTCCTCCACCACCTCCACCACCACCACCTCCTCCACCTAGAGCTGGAGGAGAGGGACCTCAAGGTGGCCAAGGTGGCCAAGGTCCAGCTGGGGTTGATATGACTCCGCTAGTGCAAGCGATAGTGGGAGCGTTTCAGGCCGCAGTTGCGGGAGCTCAGGCTGTAGTTCAGCCTAGGTGTGATGATGCTAGTTTACCTTTGGAGAGGCTCCGTAGCTTAGGGGCCGAGGAATTTGGAGGATCTACTCCGGAGAGGTCGGAGTTATGGTTGGAAAAGACAGTTCGTATCTTGGCTCAGATGGGTTGTGCGGGCGCACGTAGATTGGGTTGTGTGATCTCACTGCTTCAGGGTGATGCCTACACCTGGTGGGTCACCATTATTGCCGGGGTTCCAGAGGCCGAGATAGATTGGGATTTCTTTGAGTTTGCTTTTAGAAAGAGGTACTTGGTACCGAGGTACTTGGATGAGAAGAAGCGAGAGTTTATGGCTCTTACTCAGGGGGATGCTTCTGTGACTGATTATGAGATCCGCTTTGTTCGCTTGAGTCAGTATGCCCCAGAGTTGGTTCCTACTGAAATGGAACGCTGCAACCGATTCCGATACGGATTGAATGAAGAGGTTAAGAGGTACACGTTGGCTTCTGACTACTCAGACTTTGATGTGTTGGTCGCGAGGGCCAAGGATTTGGAACATAGTTTGGGTTCAGCCAAACGAGCTGGTGGTTCTAGTTCTGGAAAGAGGCATAACCACTTTGATGGTAGAGATGCTAAGAGACACAGAGGTGGCGGACATCAGTTTGATCAGAGACGTGGCGGTGGCCACCAAGGTAGGGGCCATCAGGGCCATAGAGGAGGAGGGCGCTTGCTCGAGTGTGCTCAGTGTGGGAGACATCATACTGGAGAGTGCTGGGGTAACTTCCATGCTTGTTGGAATTGTGGTTCAAGGGACCACTTTAGGAGGGACTGTCCGCGTCAGGCAGCTCAGGCACCGAATATTGCTCAGGCTCCTGCGAGAGGTAATGATTTTCAGAGAGGCCGTGGGCGCGGTCGTGGCTACTTCCAGCCGAGGGTTGATGCACCTAGGGTAGATGCTCAGAGGAACCTTGCTCATGTTGTAGCTGTGCAGCCAGAGGCGGGAGGATCAGCGAGGGTCTATGCTCAGAGAGGGGCCGGGAACGACACCGATGTGATAGCAGGTAATTTTGAGTTACAGTCTATGTCTTTGCTTTCTTTGGTTGATTCGGGTTCTACGCATTCCTACATTCTGAGTGAGCATGCACAGAAGTTAGATATTCCTGTTGAGATTTTAGATGTAGGTATGCATGTTACGAGTTCTTTTGGTGAGACAATTGTGGTTAGACGTATGCATAGGAGGTGTCCACTGAAGATTCAGGGTCATGTGTTCTCAGTTGACATGATGGAACTTCCTTTCTATGGTTTTGATATTATTTTGGGTATGGACTGGTTGGTTGAGCATCGGGCTAATGTAGATTTTGAGACAAAGAGAATTTCCTTGAAACTTTCTGATGACTACGAGGTAGTGGTAGTGGGCGAGAACATTAAGTTCTTGTCTAATGTGGTGTCAGCTTTAGAGGCTCATAGGTTGATGGACTCAGGATGTGGGGCCTATTTAGCTTATGTTATGAATCCGGATATGAGTGAAGCTAGACCGAAGGATATCAGGACAGTGTGTGACTTTCCAGATGTGTTTCCTGAAGAGTTGCCGGGTTTGCCTCCTGACAGAGATGTTGAGTTTGTGATTGAGACAGTTTCAGGGTCTAGTCCAGTTTCGATAGCTCCGTATCGTATGGCTCCGAAAGAGCTGAAAGAATTGAAGAGTCAGTTGCAAGAATTATTAGACCGTGGTTTCATTAGGCCTAGTAGTTCTCCGTGGGGTGCTCTAGTGTTGTTTGTGAAAAAGAAAGATGGCAGCATGCGCATGTGTATTGACTATAGACAGTTGAATCTGTTGATTGTGAAGAACAAGTATCCGTTGCCTCGTATAGATGATTTGTTTGATCAGTTGAGAGGTGCTTCAGTATTCTCGAAGATAGATTTGAGATCCGGGTACTATCAGTTGAAGGTAAAAGAGTGTGATGTTCCGAAGACAGCTTTTAGGACTAGATATGGTCACTATGAGTTTCTTGTGATGCCATTTGGGCTCACGAATGCACCAGCAGCATTCATGGATATGATGAACAGAATTTTTAGGGACTATCTAGATCGTTTTGTAGTTGTCTTCATTGATGATATACTTGTGTACTCGAAGACAGAAGAAGAGCATGATGAGCACTTGAGACTTGTCTTACAGAGATTGTTGAGCAACCAGTTGTATGCGAAGCTTAGTAAATGTGAGTTCTGGATTCGAGAGGTTGTATTTCTTGGCCATGTTGTTTCAGCCGAAGGCATCCGAGTTGATCCATCGAAGATTGAGGCTATCGTTGAGTGGAAACAACCTAAGTCCGTGACCGAGATTAGGAGTTTCCTAGGATTAGCCGGTTACTATAGGAGGTTTGTTGATGGATTTTCTAGAGTAGCGGCTCCTTTGACTAAATTGTTGCAAAAGGGAGTCAAGTTTGAATGGTCAGATGCAAGACAAAAGGCCTTTGAGAAGTTGAAAGAAGCTTTGACAAATGCTCCAGTGTTAGTGCAACCTGTTTTAGGTAAGGAGTTTGTGATTTACAGTGATGCTTCCTACGTAGGTTTAGGTTGTGTTTTGATGCAAGATAGGAGAGTTGTTGCTTATGCTTCTAGAAAGTTGAAGATTCATGAGAAGAACTATCCTACTCATGACATAGAGCTAGCCGCAGTTGTATTTGCATTGAAAATTTGGCGTCACTATTTGTATGGTGAGAAGTGTATAGTTTACACCGATCACAAGAGCTTGAAGTACTTGATGACACAGAAAGAGTTGAACTTGAGACAGAGGAGATGGCTAGAGTTGTTAAAAGATTATGATTTGACCATCGAGTACCATCCGGGTAAAGCAAACGTAGTAGCCGATGCTTTGAGTAGAAAAGTGGTCGTTGAGCTGAGAGATATGTTTGCTAGATTGAGTGTGTCCGATGATGGTGGTTTGATCACCGAGTTGCAAGTGAAGCCTTCTTTGATTCAGTTGATTAGAGAGAAGCAGTTGCAAGACGCGAGCTTAGTTCCACATGTTCAGGACATAGCCGAAGGAAGACCGACTGAGTATAGTTTCAGTGGTGAGAGTTTGTTGTGCTTTAGAGATAGAGTTGTTGTACCGGAAGATGTTGAGCTGAGACGTCAGATTTTGAGTGAAGCACATTCGAGTCCCTTTTCTATGCATCCGGGTAGTACCAAGATGTACCGAGATTTGAAGAATGATTACTACTGGGTTGGTTTGAAGAGAGATGTAGCCGAGTATGTGAGCCGTTGCATGGTTTGTCAGCGAGTGAAGGCAGAACACCAGGTTCCTTCAAGTTTGCTACAGCCTTTGAAGATTCCGGAATGGAAATGGGAGAGGATCACCATGGATTTTTTATCGGGGTTGCCTTTGTCTCCTTCGAAGAAGAATTCAGTTTGGGTGATTGTTGATAGGTTCACTAAGTGTGCTCACTTCTTAGCAGTGAACACTACGGATTCCTTAGACAAGTTGGCAAACTTGTACATTCGTGAGATTGTGAGACTTCATGGAGTTCCGAAGTCTATAGTTTTAGATAGGGATCCTAGATTTACTTCGAGGTTCTGGAGTTGTTTGCATAGTGCTTTGGGTAGTCGTCTGCATTTCAACACATCTTATCATCCGCAGTCCGATGGGCAGTCAGAGCGAGTGATACAGATTCTAGAGGATATGCTTCGTTGTTGTGTGATTGATTTTCAGGGTTCTTGGGAGAAGCACTTACCGTTAGTTGAGTTTGCTTACAACAACAGTTATCAGTCTAGTATTCAGATGGCACCCTATGAGGCTTTGTATGGTAGACGATGTAGGACTCCGATTTGTTGGGCTGAGACAGGTCAGAGATTGTTACCTATGCCAGACTTGCTTAAAGGAACTACAGAAAAAGTGAAGTTGATTTGTGACCGTCTGAAAGCAGCTTCCGATCGTCAGAAGTCTTATGCGGATTTGAAAAGGAAAGAGATTGAGTACTCGGTGGGTGAGAAAGTGTTTCTGAAAGTATCTCCGTGGAAGAAGGTAATGAGATTTGGCCGTAAGGGCAAGTTGAGTCCGAGGTTCATTGGTCCGTATGAGATAGTTGAGCGGATTGGACCTGTAGCTTATCGCTTGAGGTTACCTTCTGAGTTAGAGAAGATCCACGATGTCTTTCATGTGTCTATGCTTAGGAGATATAGATCAGATCCTTCTCATGTGATGCCCGTTGAGGAAATAGAGTTGAATCCGGATTTGTCTTATAATGAAGAGCCCGTAGAGATACTTGCTTCTGATAGCAAGGTGTTGCGTGGCAAGACCATAGAGTTGGTCAAAGTGTTGTGGAGACATAGGGGTGTGGAAGAGGCCACGTGGGAGAGGAAAGCTGATATGGTCGAGCAATTTCCGTATTTGTTTCCACCAGGTAATTTCGGGGATGAAATTTCCTTAAGTGGTGGAGAGTTGTAACACCCGTGTCTAGGGCCTAGGAGGTAGCCGGGTTGTTGTCCGAGTCGATTAGAATCTAATTAAAAATAAACCAACTTTAAATAATGACCTATTTGAGTCTTAATAATGAGGGAGGGACCAAGGTTGTAAATTACCCACATTTTAAATAAAGGAAGACAACTTTTCCATAAAAGTTGTCATCTTCCTCTTCATTTTCTCCTTTACCAATTCAAAACCCTCCCCCATTTTCAAACACTCCTAAACCCTAGTTACTATTCCATTAGCTTTGCTAGCCGATTTCTACACCAAATTGAAAGGTAAATATATTTTCTTAACCTCCTCCCTATCCTCTACCTATCTATTGTTTTAGATTTCAAAAACATTGAGTTTTGGGAATTAGGGTTCATGTGGAAATTTGGGGTTTTGATGGGGTTTTTCAAATTGTTTTGAGAAATTGTTTTGGGGTTATGTTAAATCATGATGAAGCTTGCAACATATCTTAATTTGGTTGATGTTGGGTAAATTTTCGTAGTGGGTCTTTAGGGCAAATTTCAAAGTATGAAAAATTGGGTTTTTGAGAGGTTTAGTGTTGGAATTGAAGGGCTGATGGTCTACCTATGTTAGGAGGGTGATTTGGGATATTTTGGAAGTCATTTGGGTGCTTGGAATTGAGTATTTCAGCCCTTGGTTGTGGGAGTCCGAAAATTTGGGTTTTGGAGATGCTATGTGGTTTGGAATTTGTGGAAATTGAGTTGTGTTTTGCAAAGTAGATTGATGGTTGAATTGGCTTTGAATTGAGAAGTAATGTATGGGTTTTGTTTGACTAGAAGCAAGAGGAAACGAGGAAGAGGCTTTGGGATCGAATCCGGAAAGTTGAAGGTGATTGCTTGTTTGGTCTTGGAGCTTGGAAGCTTAGGTGAGTGGTTGTTTGCTTTTAAAGATTTTAAAATAATTGGTTCGAGTATGGACTAGGTTGGGCTCGGTAGACCCACCTAGAGTTAGGATTAGGGTGGTAACCTAATCCTAAACTTGATCTAGAGACTTTGGTTGAACTCATTATGTGGTTGTGTATGTCTCGTATAAATTGTGGTATGAATGTCTATGTATATTGCTTTATACATGTGGAATGAGATTTGACTTATGATGCTTGAGACATGCATAATGTTGATTGTTAGTGAGTACGTGCTAAGCACAAGGTTAATGAAGTGAGTAAATATTGGCACTAGTAAACTTGGATACAAATGATCGATCATTAGGATGTTAGTGTGTACACATGAGTCTAAAGTCGCGCGTGGCCTTGGTGGCGTTGAGTCACCAAGGAGGAGTACGGGTTCGCCCGGAATTGTATTTAAATGTAGTCGGTGATGAGTGGAATCCCATCGACGGGGCGTGAGGATGAGTGGAATCCCCTCCGCGAGACCGGTGATGAGTGAAATCCCACCGTGAGGTAATGTGGTTGTTGGTCATGAGTTTCCAACATGTCTATCCGCGTATTCGGGTCTTAACTAGGTGCCAATGTTGTTTGATGTGTATATCAATGTGTTGAGGTTCATGGTTCTTATTGGGATACTTGTTTGTGATTACATGTATCATGGAAATTGAGCTTATGATCATGGCATTATTATTGTCTATTGCTCATGCATTTTATCTTGTGGACCTTTGGTATGACTATGATACTTTGGCTAGATCGTGCTCGGACCCTGCAATGTTGAGGTTTGTTTTTAGAGCTTACCCTCACTAAGCATCATTGCTTACGCTCTCTTTGTTCAACATTGCAGATCCTTAGTTCGTGGGTTGCTCGGGCAAGTGGAGGGCCTCCAAGTGTGGTTTTTGGCTTGAGTTAATCAAGTATGGATCTTAATGTTAAACATGTAATAGTTGAGCAATGGGACATGTATGGTTTTGTTGGTTTGTTGTTGGATGTTTAGGAGCATGTATAGACTCCCTTATACCTTGCTTTTGTATGATTGTGTTGCCATGATGAATGCTAACCCATGCCTAAGTTGCCCTTTTGAATGTTAGTCCTATGCCTTAAGAGTTTATATGTGTGTTTGAATGATGGTTGTATGAGGGCATGGTTGTGTGGCATTGCCTAGTGTTAGATTCGTCTAAATCATTGTTGAAGCATGCCTAAACTCTTGGTTTGTCATTAGAAAGCATGTTAGTTTGAATGTTGAGGTTTGAGAGGGATTTAAGGGCCACTTGTGCTTTAAATCAGATCAAACCAGAGTTTTCGTAAGAGGGGTATCGATACGGTTGGAACCATATCGATACGGCCTTCTTAGTTCAAGCCCGCGTTTCGATACGCGAAGGGGCGTACCGATACTATTTTTGCAACTGGAGCCACTGTCCATTTCTGTATCGGTACGGGCCCTCACGTGTATCGATACGGTTCCCTTAGCGTTGACCGTGGGAAGTCAACAATTGGAGAGGGTATCGATACACTCCCAGGTGTATCGATACGGTCTCCACGGGTTGACTTTGACCAATTGACCTGGTCAAGGGGTATCGATACACCCCTTAGGTGTATCGATACCACCTGCAGTAAAGCTTAAAATTTGGCCGCAACATGATTGTTTGGGTTCGTTTAATTTGTTTCGCATATGTTATTCCGCTGTATGATTACTTAGGGTTTAATATCCATCTAGGCAAGATTTAAAAGAAAAAAAATAGGGTTGCTAACCGAGGGGGAATTTCTTAGGGGTTTCCACTCGGTTTTCCCCGTGTGACCCACTCGGACCGGTCATTCGGCTAGACTGGGACTAGGGGGTTACATGGTTCGGTGGTTAAGGTTTAATTGAAGGTCCTGGGTTTAAACCCCTCCAAGCGCATGGTTTTAATATTTTTCCTCCAGCAAAACGACGTCGTTTTGACTTAATGTAGAAGTTAAGAGTCAACGGCGCGTGGTTTTAATCGAATTGTTTCCTCCGTGTATAACGGAGTCACCGCAAAATTTACGCATTCATCACATTCACGAACATATTTCTTTATAATTCATACTACTTTTATTAAATTTCTTGTCAGAATATTCTCAACATAATTATAATCACCGAAGAGCCTTACAAGTAATCTTACATCGGTTACCTCACATAATCAATCATTTATTCTCAATCCGAATCGGAACTTCAATTTCAACTACATGAACCATCTTTGTTTTTCATATGCAAATCCATCATGAAATTTGAACCACGGACGAATGCCATAGGCATTCATTGTCAATAGATCAAGCTATAGAGGACATAATACTTAGACTCACATATTTCAAGAAAAATATTCGACATTGGTGCTCTGGCTCGGTGGAGTACAATTATGATCTAGGGGCATGCACAAACTAGACACCCTATGAAAAACGATCAGCCGATCAACCTAGAATGACACAAATCTAGGCTCTGATACCACTAAATGTAACCCCCTAGACCTGCCTATGTGTTACCACGGATCCTAGAAAGTCACATTAGGGTCACAAGAGAGACCCACCGTAAAAATCCACATAAAACATTTTTTGTTCTTTAAAACACTTATTAAACTGTAACGTTAACTTCTGTTAAAAATGCCCTTTCGGAAAATCATTTAAACATATAACAGTAGTTTCAGAAAACTTTTTACAAACACTATCATAAAACTATACATAACATACATACCCACTAACTATACAATACCGTACTCCAAAAGCAACTCCGAGAGAACTCCAACCGCATATGTCGATCACTATACCATGATAGATTTCTTCTAACCTGCAATAAAAAAACAACACGAGCTTTGGAAAGCTCAGTGATACAAAACTACCAATGGATGATGTAAGTACATGCAAGTATATGACAATCATTATTCTATCAAGATGTTTCGGGAAATAACAAGTTCCAAATTACGGCTTATCATTTGATCATCAAGTATCAAGCGAGAAGCCCATAAACCGGAGAATCAAAAGAGTGAATGATTAAATTAAACTAGGGAGTTTAGTGTGTCCCAATAGTGCTAAACTGTATCAACGTAAATATTTTATTTCAAGGGCACATAATTCAAGCAATAGTAGGGTTCATTTTTAATTCTTATTTACCCTCCGACTGTACTTTAGTATGAAATTCTGAGCTGCGTCTATAAAGACATTAACCCAAGCCCCTTAGGCGTGAGTACCATCCTAATGGATTACCTTAGGTCCCGGGTAGAGTTACACTAGTCGAACCATATGAACTTGTAACGCTAACGGTAAGGAATTACCCTAGCTGAAGCATAAGAACTTGTAACGATAACGGTAAGGAATTACCCTAGCTGAACCATAAGAGCCTGTAACAATAACTTTAAGAAATAACCCTAGCCGAAGCATAGGAACTTGTAACTATAACGGTAAAGAATTACCCTAGCTGAAGCATAGGAATCTCATTAGAGTCATGTCCGCAACCTTGATTGCGTGTACCAATCGACTATGGCTCGTTCTTCATGCTTTAATTTCTTACCACATCATCAATAATGACACACAATTTGTCAGCCATCGAATTCACTTTTGAATCGAATCTTTTATATCTATAGTTTCATTAACTGAGGTTTTAAGAGGTATTCAGAGATAACCGACTTATCATTTAATTTACAGATCTCAGAAATTTATATGTTTCATATAATTCTTAATTATGTTACAAGGGTCCTTATCAATATTCTTATACTATATTCTGCTACATTTGATATCTCATGCATTAACTATTAATTAACATGTTCGTTATAGTACACAAGGAGTATTGGGTATTACCTCGACTCCGAGCTACGTAAGTCAGCCTTCAAAGATCCAATTGATCGCTCTCGAGCTGAATTTGACGTCCCTCATTATCTAACTTACCCCTATCGGACGAACGCTGGCGACCTCGAATTAGTGATCAGAACCACGAAAGGTGAGAGGGGTTTTGCTCATGTTTGTATGAGTAACCCGGTGGTGATGGTCGTGCGATGAACTACCGGCAGAAACGACCAGAATCGCTGAAAAACTGAAGAGCAATTCTTTGATTGTCGTCGAACTTCAAAACTATTCTCCATGGCGATCCGTGACCCAATGATTCGAGTGGCAGCTAAGGTTTTGATCAAGGCAAGGCGACAGTTGCGTCAGTGTGGGCGGTGACGGCCACGGGCCAACGGTGAGAGAGATCAAAGGGTGAACGTTGGGATTTGGTAGTAGACTCTTCTGGAATTTTATATCTTGAAAGTTTAGATTTAATACTTTCCTCTCCGTAAGTGAAAAGTTTGTTGATATTTTAATCTGGGGTTAAACCCCCAAATTTTTAATTCAAGGTATTTTTCACTTCAGCACTTGACAAGGATGAGCATTTGGCTTGAACGATTAAGGCACAAGCTTGAACATCCAAGGGTTATAGGTTCAAACCCCTATAGATTTAATCTGTTACTTTTTTTTTTATTTTTTTTCATTTTATTTTTTAACTTTAGGGGTGTTACACTTATAGGGAAGGAGAAAAAAATAGGTTTAGTCTTTGATGTGGTATACTGATTTTCTTAGTACCGTCATTTTTTTTACAATGACAACTGCATTTTATTAATAACCATGGAAAATATATCAAATACAATGCATTTAAAATGGAGAATAATGAGATCTAGTCCATCAAAATCTCATACAAAACCCTAAGATACAAAGAAAAGTAAATACTTCCATAGATATTAGCATACCGACAAAATTCAGAAGTCTTCCTGAATCTCCTTGTCTCTATCCAAACGAGACATTTTACCAAGTGAAAAAAAAGTGGTGAGCGAACCAAACTATTAGGCAGATTTCTTCGCTACCCAGGTCTGATTACATCAGCAAACAAACATCAACCGAGTGGGGATATATCTTTGTATGACCACCGGCAGAATCAAAATCAGAAACTAGCACTGTAAAGTTTTTTGTACGAGCACCAAACGACCGCTAAGGTATGCTAAAATCAGGCAAAAATGACAGATGAAACGAACTACAAAAATAAAGAAAAGCGTACTACAAGGATATAGAAAACACATGCCACAAGGACATAGATTCTTATTAAAAATATATTAAAAAAACAAAAAAAGACATAAAAATAATGAACCTAGTACTGGTTGTCGACCACCGGCAAGAAAACCAATATGAAAGGCTGCAACGCTTGGGGAAATCCTAAGAAAAACCAAAGAGAAAACCTTTAGCCTGAATAAAAGGTTAATTAGGAGCGTCAATTTTTTAAATTCAAGAAATAATCTCTAAGTAGTGATATCTAATTAAATTTTGTCCTATCCATGATGTGGATGAATCAAAACATCTTAAATAAGTGATTTTTTTTAAATGTTTAACAAATGTTCATGGGTGAAGTAATGACAAATTTGAGTATGAACGAAGGTTGAGTCTACAATGGACGACGCACATCGTTGAACACCATCAATTTTTAATGACTTTTAAATAATTATCAAAAAATTAAAGGCTCGACATACAATTATATATTTCAAAATGAAATTAGAAGAAATTATTTAATGAAACATTCTCACAGTCTTATCCAAGGTCTTGCAAAATTAATGAACCATTCTAACAATCTTATCCAAGGTCTTGCAAAATTAAATAAAGCCACATCATCTTTATTTTCCACATAATATTTTCTTATAAATTAAAATTTTCAAATCACCATCTTCTTCCTCATACCTCATATATTTATTCTAATGTGTTAATGAATGAAATCTTTACAATAAAAAAAAGCACCCAAAAAATTTAACATGCCAATCAAAAGAGACAACAATAAAATTATTATTAATAAAATTACTACATTTCAATCTCAACCAATCTTCGATAAAATCATTGCATTCATCCCAATCGTCTGATTCGAACATCATTTGTTCCGTTATAATTAACAGCATCCGCCTGCTGCCTAGTGTTTGTAGCAAACAAATCAATCCCCCTCCATCATTCTTGAACCAGTTGTGCATCATCACATGATTTTCTTCTCTAGTTGCTTTTCCACAAGATGACCTTCTACCCTTTCTCTTCTGTATCAACTGTAGGAAGTTCAAAAAATGATTGGGGATTAATATAGTGAATTTATCGAAGATTGGGTTCAGACTGGAATATAATAATAATAATAATAATATATGATAACAACAATAATAATAATAACAACAACAACAACAACAACAACAACAGTATAGCATTGGTAATAATAAGGCTAACAAGATAGGTAATATAATCTAGTAGTAATATTTAAGATTTTTCAAATGAATAATAACATAATACTAATGACTATATATGATAATAAATATTATAATACTAAAAATATATATTTTGTTTGTTTGTTTTTTAGTTTTTTAATCATATGGTATGTAATTAATTAAAATCGAAGCCCATTATTACGAAAAAATAAAAACGGGTTAACAGCCCGAACAAAGTTAGTGATTACAACGTGTTTTGGCAGTTTCAAACTGTATCGATACAGTTTAGCCTATATCGAAACGTGTACCTTGAAAACCCTGGTTTGGCTACTTAAAAACGTTTCAAACCTTGCCAAAACCATTTCAAACATCCTCAAACTTATTTTCAAGTTGTTTGGACTTAAAGGTATTTTTAGAAAGAAAATTGTGGTCTTAGCAACACTTACTTTGTGACCTGATACCTGACAAAATTTCTCAAATACCGAGCGCACAACTGTCATATGATCAATAAATGCTTCAGCAAATAAAATCACGCCATCTACAAAAAAAATATGAGAGATAGCCGTCCCACTCATAGTAACCCAGAACGGTGACCAACGACCCTGATCAATAGCTGCATGAACACCTTGAGCCGGTCTCTCCATGCATTATACAAAAAGATACGATGACAATGGATCGCCCTACTTAATTTTGCGGGAAGGTTTAATCACATCAGTCATGGAGCCATTAATTCCACGTCTGTCAAGGTTAGTTCGTGATTGTTGAGTTGAAAAATATTTTTTTAATATATATATATATATATATATATATATATATATATTAAAAGATGTGTAAGAAAGTGTTGTGAAAAAAGTAGTTTATTAATTTAAATATTTTACACTATTGTTAAAAGGTACCGTAGGAAGTTAAAATATTTGTTTTAAATATATGTTGGAAAGTATAATTAATTACATAATTTGAAAAATAACTAGGTGTTATGAGAAGTTAAAAAGTAATTTTATAAGAACAAATGCAATGGATTGGTTGGCCAAACTGCTCATATTTGTTCTATAAGGTCATGGATTCTATACCCACCAAAAGCATCATACATAAGTTATGATATCTAATTAAATTTTGTCCTATCCATGATGTGGATGAATCAAAACATCTTACATAAGTGAATTTTG
Organism: Hibiscus tridactylites; assembly: GCA_958450335.1. Lineage (NCBI taxonomy): Eukaryota > Viridiplantae > Streptophyta > Magnoliopsida > Malvales > Malvaceae > Hibiscus > Hibiscus tridactylites. Next base: position 17,022,961 of record OY288275.1, on the reverse strand, counting down.
TAAAATGTTTAACAAATGACAATGGGTGAAGTAATAAAAATTTTGAGTATGAACGAAGGATGAGTCTACAACGGGCGACGCACACTACTGAATAGGGATGTAAAAACAGGTAATCGGACGGGTTTCAGGTCGGGTACTGTTAGGTCGGGTAAAATCGGGTACAGGTCATTTTAGGTCATTTTTTTATTTTGACTCGACTCGGGTCGGGTGCGGGTCCATTTCAGGTCGGGTCCATTTCAGGTCGGGTTCATTTCAGGTCGGGTCAAAACGGATCGGGTCCGAAGCAGATAATTGACAGGTTAATTCGGGTTCGGATACACTTCAGGTCGGGTCCATTTCAGGTCGGGTCCATTTCAGGTCGGGTTCATTTTAGGTCGGTTGCATTTCAGGTCGGGTTATTTTAGGTCAGGTAGTTTCAGGTCGGGTAATTCAGGTTGGGGTATTTTTAGGATTGAAATTCGTATTGAGTTTGAGTTCGGTACAACCGTATAAGTAGTCGATAGACTTTAGGTTGGCCTTCATCAATCGTCATTGATTTGGAGTTAATTATTTAAAGTCATATCAAATTAAAATTATAAAACATTGCAGTAATTAAAAAATACTGAAAATGGGTCAATTTGGATTAAAAATAAAGTTTCACGAATTATAATGAACAAAAATATCAAATTAAAATTATAAAACATTAGACAAATTTAAAAGAAAACAATGAAAATGGGTCAATTTGGAACAAAAATAAAATTTTGAGGACTGTAATGAACAAAAATATCAAATTAAAAGTATAAAAATTAGAGTAATTAAAAAACAATAAGTAGATGTCAATTTAGAATAAAAATAAAGTTTTAGGGTCTAGAATGAACAAAATTTCAAATTAAAATTATAAAACATGATGAATTAAAATATATATAGGGGTCGGTATGGAAATAAAATAAAGTTAATGGACTAGAATGAAGAAAATATCAAATTAAAATAATAGAACATTTGACAAATTAAAAAAATAAATGTGGGTCAATTTGGAATAAAAATAAAGTTTTAGGGTCTATAAGATTAAAATATTAAATTAAAATTATAAAACATTGGACGAATTAAAAAAACAATGAATATGAGTCAATTTGGAATTGAAATAAAGTTAAAGGGACTAGAATGAACAAAGTACAAATTAAAATTATAAAACATCGGACGAAATGAAAAAACAATAAATAAGGGTCAATTTGGAATTAAACTAAAGTTTAGGGGACTAGAATGAACAAAATATCAAATTAAAATTATAAAACATCGAACTAATTAAAATAAAGTTAAGAGACTATAATGAACAAAATATCAAATTAAAATTATAAAACATCGGACTAATTAAAAGAATATGGTCAATTTGGAATACAAATATAGTTTAAGGACTAAAATGAACAAATGTCAAAGTAAAATTATATATTATTGGACTAATTAAAAAACAATTAGTAGGGTTCAATTTGGAATATAAATGAAGTTTTAAGGGTTATAATGAACAGAAATATCAAATTAAAATTATAAAACATTGGACGATTGAAAGTTTAGGGTTTAAATGGTTTAGGTTTTAGGGAAATTTTATTAATGGTTTAGGGTTCATATATTGATAGATACATACATACTTGTATGCATTAGGGTTTAAGGTTTAGGGAAATTAATCAAGGGTTTAGGGTTCATACATAAATAAGTATATATATACATACTTACATACACTAGGGTTTAATGTTTAGGGTTTAAGGTTTCAGGTTAAGAGAAAATTCATTATGGGTTTAGGCTCCATACATTGATAGGTACATACATACATACTTACATACATTTTAGTCTCAATATTAGGCACTAGAATGAACAAAAATATTATCAAATGATTTATATCTAAAATATTGGAGTAAATTACAAAAATTAAAAAATAATAAAGGTAACTTTCTGTGAAAAATAAAATTTTAGGGAATAAAATGAATAAAAATATCACCATATTAAAAATAATAAAATTTATATCTACATATATATACACATATACATATATTATGATATATACATATACATGTATTGTTATAATTAATTAAACATATGCATATATATATATATATACTAAAACACACATGTATACATACATACTAAAACACATATATATTATGATATATCTACATATATATATATATACACATATACATATATTATGATATATACATATACATGTATTGTTATAATTAATTAAACATATATATATATATACTAAAACACACATGTATACATACATACTAAAACACATATATATGCATGTATTTAAGTTTTAGTATATATATACATGTATGTATGTAAGTTTTAGTATATATATATATATATTGTTATAATTATATATATATATATAAGTTTTAGTATGCATATATTGTTATATATATACTAGAACATACATATTTGTATGTATATATGTATACCTCTAAACAATACACATAAACATCAACTCTTAAATCTTATAATCACTAATAATTAGAGTACAATACTAATCCCCTAATCCTTAAACTAATCTCATAACTCCAAATAATTAAGTTGACACATTTACCCCCAAACCCCAAACATGAATATCTAAATCTTACAGACACTATTTACTAATAATTAGAATGCAAGCCTAATCACATAATCCCTAAACTAATCTTATAGCCTCAAACAATCAACTTGACACACTTACCCTTAATCCTTAAACATAAACCCATAAATCTAACAAACAAAATAAATTGAAACATAAAGGACAAATCTAAAAATAAATTAAAACTAAATTATTAATTAGAGCCCAAATCACAAATGAATAAAATTATTAAACCTAATTACTTATCAAATCTTTATACGAGGACCAAATCAAATTTAAAGCAAACTAAAAAACTTAATAATTAATTAATTTATGAAGCATGACCTAATTAAATAAAATTTAAAAAAACTAAAGCAAAAGTTAAGACTAAAAAACAAACTAAAACCTAAAAAACCTAAACCCTAATAATCTAATTAAGGAAGGACCTAAAGGATAATTAACCCATAAATAAAAAAAATCTCAATCTCCACTCACTTTTTTGTTTGACATTAGCGGCAAACCACCCCCCAAATTTGATTTGGCGGCAAAATTTCACCCTATAATTTCTTATCAATAAAAAAAACTCTCCCCCCACTAATTCAAAAAAAAATTTCTCCTAAACTAAAAAATAATTTTTATTATTTTAATAGTTATAATTAATTTTTTAATAAAATATTTTTTTAAATTTAATGATCTCAATTAATAAATTGATTTAAATTTTAAATAATTTGTTTTAAATTCATCCATCACAACTTATTAATTTAATAAAACTTTTAAATTTAGAATATTTTTAATAAAATAAATTTAAGTATGTTAATTCTTATTAAACTTCACAAATAATTTATATTGAACGAGTTAGTATTAAATTAATTTAATAAATTAATACATTACATTTATCAACACTTTAAATTTATCAAATCGTTGACTTCTTCAACTATATATCAGGTAAATATCAAGTCAGATCAATATCAGTTCAGGTTAAAAATAAGTCGGGTTCAAAGCAGGTCGGGTCAATTAACAGGTCGGGTTCAAAACAAGTCGGGTCCAAAACAGGTCGGGTTCAAAACAGGTCGAGTTCAAAACAGGTCGGGTCCTAAACAGGTCGGGTTCAAAACAGGTCGGGTAATATCGGATCTCGGGTCAATCCAGTCGGGTAAAATCGGTTATCTGCCAGGTCGGCTTCGGGTTCGGGTTCGTTTCAGTCGGGCGCAGGTCGGGTTTCATGTCCACAGTAACAGGTCCAATTCGGGTTCGGGTCGTTTTCAGTCGGACGCAGGTCGGGTTCGGTCACTACAGTAACAGGTCGAATTCAGGTTCAGGTCAACAACAGTCGGTTACAGATCGAGTTCGGGTCATTAAATTTTCAGGTCAAATCAGGTTCTGACTCGAGCAGGTTTCAGTTGGGTTTTCAGGTCGGGTCAGCTTTTTACATCCCTACTACTGAACACCATTAACACAATACACAATCAAACATCATTAATTTTTAATTACTTTTAAATAATTATTAAAAATATCAAAGGCTCGACTTGCAATTAATTATATTTCAAAATAAAATTAGAAGAAATTATTCTATGAACCATTTTCATAATCTTATCCAATGTCTTACACAATTAAATAAAGTCACATCATCTTTACTTTTCACATAATATTTTCTTATAAATTAAAATTTACAAATCATCATCTTCTTCCTCATACCTCATATATTTATTCTAATGTGTTAATGAATGAAATCGTTAAAATAAAAAAAGCACCCAAAAAATTTAACAAGCCAATCAAAAGAGACAACAATAAAAATATAATTAATAAAATTACTACATTTCAATCTCAACCAATCTTCGATAAAATCATTACATTCATCCCAATCGTCTGATTCGGGCATCATTTGTTTCGTTATAATTAACAGCATCTGCATGCTGCCTAGTGTTTGTAGCAAACAAATCAATCCCCTTCCATCATTCTTGAACCAGCTGCACATCATCACATAATTTTCTTCTCTAGTTTCTTTTCCACGAGATGACCTTCTGCCCATTCTCTTCTGTATCAACTATAGGAAGTTCAAAAAATGATTGGGGATTAATATAGTGAATTTATCGAAGATTGGGTTGAGACTGGAATACAATAATTTTATTAATAATAATTTTATTCTTGTTTTTTATTCGTGTATTAAGTTTTTTGGGTGTTTTTTTTTATTTTAACGATTTTATTCATTATCATATTAGGTATGAGGAAGAAGATAATGTTTTGTGAATTTTAATTTATAAGAAAATATTATGTGGAAAATAGAGATAATGTGTCTTTATTTAATTGGGTACGACCTTGGATGAGATTGTGAGAATGGTTAATGGAGTAATTTCTTCTAATCTTATTTTGAAATATAATTAATTGCATGTTGAGTCTTTGAGTTTTTAATAATTATTTAAAAGAGATTAACGGTGTTGAGCGATGTATTGTGTCGGTAGTGTTCAACGGTGTGCGTCACCCGTTTTAGAATTTTCCATGAATCTATAAGTCGCCACCTAATTAACCCTGAAGCCAACGTAGTGAAAAATTATATATGCATGTATGTATAAACATCTTTTATTAAATTCGGTGGTATGAGTTAAAAGAGCTTCATTTTTAAAAAAAAAATTAAGGTACAAACAGATACGACGACAATGGATCACCCTACTTAATTTCGCGGGAAGGTTTAATCACATCAGTCATGGAGCCATTCCACATCTGTCAAGGTTAGTTCGTGATTGTTGAGTTGAAAAATATTTTTTTAATATATATATATACATATATATATTTTAAAAGATATGTAAGAAAGTGTTGTGAAAAAAGTAGTTTATTAATTTAAATATTTTACACTATTGTTAAAAGGTACCGTAGGAAGTTAAAATATTTGTTTTAAATATATGTTGGAAAGTATAATTAATTACATAATTTGAAAAATAACTAGGTGTTATGAGAAGTTAAAAAGTAATTTTATAAGAACAAATGCAATGGATTGGTTGGCCAAACTGCTCATATTTGTTCTATAAGGTCATGGATTCTATACCCACCAAAAGCATCATACATAAGTTATGATATCTAATTAAATTTTGTCCTATCCATGATTTGGATGAATAAAAACATCTTACATAAGTGAATTGTAACCCCCTCGTCCCGGTCTGGTCGGATGACCGGTTCGAGTGGGCCACACGGGGAAAACCGAAGCGAAACCCGTTAAGGTTTCCCCTCGGTTAACGACCCAGAAAATTTCTTTTATCATTAGTCTTATCTAGATGCATATTTAATTCCTATGTGGAGCACAACAGCGGAAGACACAAGCAAAGAAACATTCACCGACCATCAAAAAGGGTAAACAGTCCATTTTACTTCATTACAGCAGGCCGTTTCGAAACACCTATAGGGTGTTCCGAAACGCCTTGACCTAGTCAACGGGCCTGGGTCAACCACAAGGTGACCGTTCCGAAACAGGGGAGACCCGTATCGGAACGACCTTGACGGTCAATATCTCGTGGTCAACGAGATTTGACCGTTTCGAAACTTCAAAGGCCCGTTTCGGAACGGCTTCATCTCGCCAATTTCTCAAAATTCCAGTAGCGAAAACGTTCCGGAACGGTCCTCATCCGTTTCGAAACGGCAGGCCATTTACACAGGGGCCGTTTCGTAACACGAGGACCCGTTCCGAAACATCCCCTGTCTGCAGACTCGTTTGGGCTGTTTTAAGGCACAAGGGTGCCCCAAAACACCTCCACAACCTATAACAACTCACTAACAATGAAACTTAAGGCAACCCAACAATCAAGCATGCTTGAGCAACATCATAGCAAGACTAAACATCAAAGCACAACATCACAAGCCACACATCCACACATGTCATTATAGATATTAAGCTCAACATATCCAACACTTAGGCAATTCTAGATAGCAAAATACTAACATGATTTCAAGCAAGGCATACATCATAAAAGCCAAATTAACCAACACATATGAGGAGTCTAACATGCTCCTAAACAACAACAACAACAACCATATATTCCAAAAGCATCATAACACGACACCTATCCCATTGCTTTACTATTACAATCTTTAAATTTAACTATCATACTTGAGCTAACCGTAAGCAACACTTGGAGTCCTTTCCTTGCCCTTGCCACCCACAAACCATTGATCTGCATTGTCGAACAAAAGAGAGCGTAAGCATAAAAGCTTAGTGAGGGTAAGCTCATAAAACAAACCTTCGACAATGCAGGGTCCAAGCACGAACCACAACCAAGATAAAATGCATGATCTTACCTCCGATCCACACGAGCCATAATTAGATGATGCATGAGCATATATTCAATATCATGTCATGCTCAACATGTTTAAATCCACAACATATGAAATCACATATATTAAACCATGTTAGCAACACCTCCCAAAACACATTGGCTCACAAATTAACCACAAATTGGCAATATAAACGACAACCTGTATTGGCACCTAGCTATGACTCGAATACGCGGATAACCGTTGGAACTCACATCCAACAACTCAACCATTACCTGACGGTGGGATTCCACTCATCACCGTTCACGCGGAGGGGATTCCACTCATCCTCACGCCTCATTTCACGCGGAGGGGATTCCACTCATCCTCACGCCCCGTCGATGGGATTCCACTCATCACCGACTAATATAAATACAATTTCTGGGCGAACCCGTACTCCTCCTTGGTGACTCAACGCCACCAAGGCCATGCGCGACTTTTGACTCATGTGTACACACTAACATCCTAATGATCGATCATTTGTACCCAAGCATACTAGTGCCAATACTACACATTTCATTCATCATTCATAATATCAATTCATAACACTTCTGTGCTTAGCACGTATTCACCATGACTTACCGTCATGAACAAACCACATTTCCATGCCTAGCATGTACTCACCATGATCCTCGGATCATGAAACCACCTCATAACATCATTTCACATAACAACACCACATGTACATTATTAACAACCATATCACATCATATTTTGCACATGTGTATAACCATATCATATCTATCATCAACATGCATATAACAACGCATCAAACATGCCTCAACATACATGTATACAACATATACATAATCAACACCATCACAATTTAATACGAGGCATATACAACCGATAAAAAGTGCAACCAAAGTCTCTAATCAAAGCTTGGGATTAGGCTACCACTCTAATCCCAACTCTAGGTGGGTTTACCAAGCCCATCCTAGGTTCACATGCTTGAACCAAATACTCAAAACCATTTTGAAAATATTTAACCACTCACCTAAACATCCAAGCTCCAAGCCAAGCTAGTAACCTTCCTCAAATTTCCGGATTTCTTCCCGAAGCTTTTCCAACACGAATTCCCGCTTCCAAACAACCTCAAACACATTTCAAACAATTCCAAATCAGCCCAACATCAAAAGACCAACCCGGAACACAATTCAAATACAATTCACAATGTTGCAAGCCATGACCAAACCCCACTTTTAGCAATTTCGGACAGCCCCTAAACCATGTCCAAAAACCATCTTTCCAACATCCATAGCACCCACAAACATTCCCAAATCAACCCCTAACCATAGCACTACCATTGGGCTATCAATTTCCACCTAAAACAACCCCCAAAACTCACCCAAAACCCTCCAAAAACCCCATTTTTACCCAAATTCGGGAATCATGTTAAAACACTTTAAAATTCACTTATGTTGGACCTTAAGAGTTGCAAACAACTTATCTAACAATAACAAATCGATAGCTTAAGTTAAAGACCATAAAGCTCTCATTTTTAAACAAAACCCTAAAACTTCACATTTCAAAAATCATGAATAAAATGAGAAATATTGGTACCAACATGAAGAGGAAGACAAGGCCAAGTCAAAAACATATTTACCTTTCAAAAAGCTCAAAGGATGAAGAAGAAAGTAGGTGGGAGAGTGAGGTGAAGAAACCCCTCTTTTTCACGTTAGAAAATGGAAATGGGGAGGAGGATGAAGATGAGCACATGTCTTCATCTTTTGTTTTCTTTTAATTCACCCAAAAACTCTTATTTACAACTATGCCATTAATGAATGGCCAAAACTCATATCTCCTAAAGTCCATGGATTTTGGACCCAAGAGATAGGCCCAACAAGTTGTAAATATTTTGAAATCCCGAGGCCCATATAAATATTTTATTATTTAAATTGTAAAACCGAACTCAAAATAATATTAAAATATTATTTTCGCCCGACCCCTAAACCCGGGTGTTACATGAATTTTGTAAAATGTTTAACAAATGATAATGGGTGAAGTAATGAAAATTTTGAGTATGAACGAAGGATGAGTCTACAACGGGCGATGCACACTACTGAACACCATTAACACAATAAACAATCAAACATCATTAATTTTTTAATTACTTTTAAATAATTATTAAAAATATCAAAGGCTCGACTTGCAATTAATTATATTTCAAAATAAAATTAGAAGAAATTATTCTATGAACCATTTTCATAATCTTATCCAATGTCTTACACAATTAAATAAAGTCACATCATCTTTATTTTTCACATAATATTTTCTTATAAATTAAAATTTACAAATCATCATCTTCTTCCTCATACCTCATATATTTATTCTAATGTGTTAATGAATGAAATCGTTAAAAATAAAAAAAAAAAGCACCCAAAAAATTTAACAAGCCAATCAAAAGAGACAACAATAAAAATATAATTAATAAAATTACTACATTTCAATCTCAACCAATCTTCGATAAAATCATTACATTCATCCCAATCGTCTGATTCGGGCATCATTTGTTTCGTTATAATTAACAGCATCTGAATGCTGCCTAGTGTTTGTAGCAAACAAATCAATCCCCCTCCATCATTCTTGAACCAGCTGCACATCATCACATAATTTTCTTCTCTAGTTTCTTTTCCACGAGATGACCTTCTGCCCATTCTCTTCTGTATCAACTATAGGAAGTTCAAAAAATGATTAGGGATTAATATAGTGAATTTATCGAAGATTGGGTTGAGACTGGAATACAATAATTTTATTAATAATAATTTTATTCTTGTTTTTTATTCGTCTATTAAGTTTTTTTGGGTGTTTTTTTATTTTAACGATTTTATTCATTACCATATTAGGTATGCGTCACCCGTTTATTGAGCGATGTATTGTGTCGGTAGTGTTCAACGGTGTGCGTCACCCGTTTTAGAATTTTCCATGAATCTATAAGTCGCCACCTAATTAACCCTGAAGCCAACTTAGTGAAAAATTATATATGCATGTATGTATAAACATCTTTTATTAAATTCGGTGGTATGAGTTAAAAGAGCGGCATCATAATTGTTCCCCAAAAAATATCCTAAAATTTTCATTTTTTTCAAATATTCCATATCCTTATTCTTTAAATACATCCGCAATTCGCTTTGTCGTTGCAAAATAATTTTTAGTTTAAAAAATAAAAAAACTCAACCACAAAAAATGAAAAAGTAATTGTCCAATTAGGAGCAACCCGCTGAGCTATGATGGACCCAAGTGGCAACGGCTTGTTATCCTTCCACCGCCAAGAAAGGGAAGTTGTCGCTGCTCTGTGAAACCAGCCTCACGCTGTGCCTTCCTCTCTAGGAATCACGAAACCCAGGCTTCCGCACGAGTTTCATGACTCAACTCCTAGCTTGGAATGGGCATGCCGTGATCAAGACCAAATGTGCCCAACTCAGCAAATTAAACCAATGTCCAACCACACTATTGCCCCCACTTGGGTTACAAGCAGACGTGACTCCACTCGGCGGGCAGTTTGCCTCTTGGCTTTGTATTTAAACAACAAGTACTTCATTTATAATAGCGATGTGGGATATATTTCTTCAATTCAGACACATCATGCCTGGTGGTGAGTTGAGGTGTTAAAATCACCGTTCTACTCAACAATTGTTGATTGTCGAAGATCAAGTATATTTGTCTGAATAATAAACCTACGGATTACCTGGTATAAATGTAAGAAACTGATCTCAACAGAGCCTTCTTTTAGCCACCACCATCACACAATATTGCTTTGCTTTCGTTGTTTATGTTTAGACTAAAGTTCTTCATAGTAGCAGGCTTTGATCAGATGCATTGCCATGAAAATTGATTCAAAAGGGTCCAGTGAATGCTTATATAAAAAAATGTAAATTGGTTCAAGCCAAGTAAAAACTACTCGAGTGTATAAAATTAATTCTCTGCCATTTCTTGCTTGATCATTATAGGAAAAGCTGTACTTTCATTTTTGCTGCAATGCATGAAACACAACAGAGATTGCCTGGTGTTCTTCAATGAAGTTCTTCTAACAAGCGCGGGTCGCCAAGCTTGTAGACATTGCATCGATCCATTGGTGCAGTAGAAAACAACATTTGGAATATGCTCAACTTTCCAATGATCTGCTCCTTTATTAGGCACCAACCTACGAGCAAAGCTATTCGACATGTTATGGAAATCCAGATGTTTAAGTCCATTCAAACCAGAAATGGTCCATGGCAGCTCCTGCAAGCACGGACTGGGACCCATCCATAGCCATTCGAGACAAGGGACTGCTCCTTCATCTATTGTCAATCTGTTCAGTCCATTCAACATCCGAAGAGCTAGTTCTTTGAGTCTCTGAAAGTATCCCTTTTCGAAATGCAGCTGAGCTCCATCATATCCATTTGTCAGCTGAAACTTCAATAGATTAGGCAAAACTCCAAGGATTTTAAGCGAATCATCGGATATTCTAGACCAGTGTAAGCCAATTCTATCCAGGTTCTGCAGTTTGGAAACCCAGTTTGGCACCTTGGGTAACCGTCCTCAAAGGCATAGACTAGGACAAGACATGGATTGCAATTGAAGGAAGTCTTCACCTTTAGCCGAAATGGCCAAAGATTGAAGGTTGTTCATTTGCTCTATAGCAGTACAAAGAGCAGCCCCATGTTTTGGTTTTATCCTAGAAATTCCCAGTTTCTTCAACTGTTTCAACCTTGCCAACTCGATCAAAAAATCGTCCCCTTCGAATGTTTCCAAGCATACACTAAACAGCTTCTCCAGAGACTGTAAGTTGGCAAAACTGTTCCTTCGACTATAGAAATTCGAGTTTCCATCATAAATTGTATAGTAAGCTGCGAGATATCGTAGATTATGCAACTTGTTCATCTCGGCCGGTAGCTCGTGTAGTAGAGAACGTTTTAGATCCAAAGTACCATTCATTTATTTACAAAAATGCCGTACATTTGTTTTTACTTTACTGTCTATGCTCTTTTAACTCTTCTTTCATCTTCATTCTTTTCTTTTTTTTTTAAATGTTAACTAGACATGCATGTAATCCACCTATGAAAGGTTGAAAAATTTTGAATTTTGTTTTTACCAACGTCGTTTTGGTGCGGTTGCATAGAATTCTAATTTACGCCAAAACAATGTTGTTTTGTTGTAGGGGTTTGAATACAAGACCTCCAAATAAAAAGGCTAAACCATAACCACTAAACCAACTTGAAATTATATAATATAAATATATTATTTTTAAAAAGCCTTCAACCCAAAATATTTATAAAAATAATATATCATTTATAGAAAAAATAATATATTTATATAATTAGTAATATATAAAAATAATATATTATATATTTTTATATATTAATTTCATTTATAGTATTATTAATTTCATAAAATAATTTGAATTAATCCCAAGTAGTTCGAGATATATAATATTTCTAGTAAAATATTATATAATATCGAATTGGTTCAGTGGTTAAGGTTTATTTGAAGGTCCTGGGTTTAAACCCCTCCAAGCGCATGGTTTAAATATTTTTCCTCCAGCAAAACGACGTCGTTTTGACTTAATGAAGGTGTTAAGAGTCAACGACGCAGTGATATTTTCGAGTCACATAAACTAAAGTTCAGTGGTATTTTCGAGTCAACGGTCATAGTTGAGTGGTATGTGATGTAGTTTACCCTTAATATTATTGATACTTTTACTCTATTTTTTTATTTTTATTTTTTTAGTTTGTGTTTATGAGATTTGATATATAACATGTTTATATATTTCAGATTTGATAATTTTTTTGTTTCTTTGGTTTTGAAGTTAGAAATTGGATGTGTTTTGAGCTTAGTGAAGTTTGTGTTTTCAAGTCTATTTTATGATTTTATAGTGTTTAATTCGTTTTAGATATTTGATTTTTGAATTGTTTTGTTTGTTATTGGGTTGGATCACATCGGGGACGAGTTTACACTTTCTATCCTTACCCCTTTTGGTTCCCCCACTTATAAAAAAGTAGGTTTAGGGTCTAAAGTTAGGGATTGTGGCTAAGATTTAGGGGATTTCAAGTATGATGTATTTTTAGGGTGTATGGTTTAGAATTTAGGGTTCGAGTTTAGAATTTAATTTTTAGTGTTTTTAGTGTGAGGAATAAAAATGGGCATACTTAGGGTATGTAACCCCCTAAACCCGACCCAAGGGTTATGGGCCGAATCTAGGAAGTTAGATTGAAAACGTGTCCCTCAAGTAATTTAAAAAACGGTGTCGTTTAACATTAAAATCCATATTTTTGAAAACGCAATCGTATAGATAAAGTAATCTAAAATAAAGTAACAAAATATCCATTTAAAAATTCTCATGCATGCTAAAACAGTTAAAAATCCCAAATAAATGTATAAGTAACCGAAATTATATAAATCCCAAAATAATAACTAAAATAAAATAACTTTATAAATTCGAAATGTCCATACTGAAAACTGAAATAAATATGATAAATTGTGGTCCTCCTAGTACCGAACTCCTATGTCTGAGAATCTGAAACAAGAACTAAGGGGGAGTCAGCTATTAAGCTCAGTGTGTCTCTAAGGTGCATCAGACAGAAAATCACAGGAATCATACAATCAACATAGTCATTTCAACATTCAATCGAATATACAGATATGCAAAGCACGATACACCTAAGTCTATGTCATGAACCCATCTACATCACCGTCCGAAGAGTAAGGTTCCCCAGAACCACTCTCTACATCGTCACCATCCGAAGTGGAACTCAGCCCGAAGGGTAGAACCACTGATCCGAAGCGGAATTCAACCCGAAGGATGAAACCACTGAACTTCCTCCGTACAAATCCCACCCGAATGATATGATATGAATATTCCGATCTTAATCCGAATGCAACATCATTAGTCCGAAAATGCATGAGCATTTAGTCCGAAAATGCATGAGCATTTAGTCCGAAAATGCATGAGCATTTAGTCCGATAATTAACTATTCATAATCCAATGTATGATGTTTAACAGAATGACATACAACATATCATATAGCCCAGATCACAACATATCACATAGTCCAGATCACAACATATCACATAGTCCAGATCACAACATATCACATAGTCCAGATCACACATATCACATAGTCCAGATCACAACATATTTTATAGTCAACCATCACATAGCAACAACATATTTCACAATCAAACATCACACAACATCAACACATATAATGTAGCACAAGCAGAGAACACACCTTAATCAGCTAACAGCTCAACGTCGAGAGTGACGACTCCCACGCTTAGATCTAGAAGCAGGCGAAACAGGATCGACACCTACAAGGGTTCACTAAGTCAAAATTCTCTACTACTATGCCACAATATACTAATAAAAATTTATTTAAATTCTCATACGTGCAGAACTTGAAGGTTGAGACGCAGGAGGTCGACCAGGCGGAGGAGGTGGAAGAATCTCGGTGTCCAAATCTATGTCACCTGAACGCAAACGAAATCCGTTTTCAGAAACTAATTAACATTTCTTTTTAATTAAGCATAAAATTGAATAAAAAGGCCAAAAACAGTTGTTCGGGATCGAATTTAGAAAAACGGGTTGCGAATATGGAACCGAAACGTCGAAAAACGTAAAGTTGACTTTCGGCCCAAAAAGTCAATGCTGACGTCATCATGGTCAATGATGACGTCATCGCTGACGTCAGCCTGCTTGCATCAGCAATGTCATCAGCGGATGACATCACTGCTGATGTCACCCGGTCCAGTTCGATTTTGAGGGTTCAGCCCGGTTCAGTTTCATAATTCCGGTTCGGTTCGATTCTCAAAATCCCCAATTTCCAGATCAATCCAAAAACCCTAATTCCAAATTAACTTTCCCCAAATCAAAATAACCCAACACTAATATCAACACAACCCCAACCGGCGGCGGCAACAACCAACAACTGGCGGCTGCGGCCGTTCAACATGACGACAGCGGCGGCCCAACACTCTAACGCCGACGGCGACCGAACTACTCCAATCTCAACCGAAGAAACAAAGTCGTGAACTATGGCTTACCAACCGGAAAGGAGGAGGCAAACGGTGAGAACGGCGGCACGAGACAGATTTTGAACTGTTTAAACCGTTTCCGGTGAAGGACGGCGGAGCAAGGAGAGTTGAGGGTTGGGCTTTGGTCGCACGACCACGGTGAGCACACCGACGGTCACAAAACGGTAAACGGACGGCGGTCGAGTCCTCACCGGAGCGTGAACGGAAAAACGAAGGGTGGGGGTTTGTTGGTTCTCGAACGAAACTAAGGGAGAGAGGGAAAGAGGTTTTTTTTTTGCGGCTGAACCAAAACAAATAAGTCAAAATAGGGCTTTACCCTAAATAATGGGTAATTACACAACAGGTCGCTATATTTTCATAAACTTTACGGATTGGATCTTGAGTTTTACAACCTAAGCAATTTGGTCACTAAAATTTCGGAATTCCTCAATTTAACCCCTAAAATTCATTTAGGTTTTCTGATTCTAATTTCCAAAATTAGGGTTTTAATTTGGGGATTTAAAATATTAGGGATTTTAATTTTTTTGGGAAATTTTTGGGGTGTTACAGGGTAGGGACAAAGAATTTTTGTTCACAAACTTTGGGACAAAAAGCATCTACCCCTTCTCAGTGCTTCTTTCTATGCACCACACAAAAAAACACTAAAAGATAAATTCTAACCCCTAACCCTTAATTTTAAATCCTGAACCTTAAACCTTAAAAATTACACTCTACCGCAAATTTCCTAAATCTTAGTCATAAACCCTAGCCTTAAACCTTAAATCACAAACCATAATCCTAATTTTTAGTGTGGGGTATAAATAGAAGCACCAAAAAATTGAGAATTTCTATTATAAATTTGGACACGAATGTTTGAGTTCTGAATCTCAAAAGTCGTTTTTTAAACATGACTACATGAAACATTTTAGGGTAAACTACCTAGGTGACCACACAACTATTGGGTCTGACCTGTTTTGACCATCAAACAACAAAAATTTAAAATTCGACCACCCAACTAGTTAAATAGACCTATTTTGACCACCGACAGTTAAAATCTAACAGAGAGGTGACATGGCAGACTGTCAGTTAAAGAAAATTTGTATAGTTACATATTTGGTCCCTATTAATTACTTATTATATCAATTTGGTCCTAATTTTAATTTAATTTAATATATATATATATATATATCAATATATATAAATAAAAGTGTATTGCTTTTATTGTTTAGATAATATTTATATAATATAAATATATATTTTAAAAAACTTCAAATATTCATTAAAATAATATATTTATATTATAAATAATATATATAAACTCTAAACCCTAAATCCTAAATTTTAAACCACAAAGCCTAAACCTCAAACCATAAACATTATGATTTGAGGTGTAGGGTTTATGGTTTTTTATATATTATTTATAATATAAATACATTATTCTAATAAGTATATTATTTTAATGAATATATTTTTTAAAAGTAATATATTTATATTATAAATAATATAATAAAAACCATAAAAATAATATATTTTTATTGATATATATATATGTAAATAATATATTTTATATTATTTATATATTAATATTATTTATAGTATTATCTTTTTCATAAAATAATTTGGTTGAACTAAATGGATTAGTTTATATAATTTAAATAAAATATATTGTTTCTATATTTTCTTATATATTATTCATAATATAAATATATTATTTTTAAAAAGCCTAACATATTCATAACATCAACATATAAAAATACCTTGAACCCTAAATTCTAAACTCTAAGATTTAGGGTTTAAGTTTGAGGGTTTAGGGTTTTTGGGTTAATAGTTTAGGGTTTAAGTTTTTTATATATTATTAATAATATAAATGTATTATTTAAAAAAACCCAAAACTATCATAAAAATAATATATCATTTATAGTAAAAATATTATATTTATATTATTAATAATATATAAAAATAATTTATTTCATTTTTTATAAATTAATTTCATTTATAGTATTATTAATTTCATAAAATAATTTGAATTAATCCCAAGTAGTTCGAGATATATAATATTTCTAGTAAAATATTATATAATATCGAATTGGTTTGTAACACCCGTGTCTAGGGCCTAGGAGGTAGCCGGGTTGTTGTCCGAGTCGATTAGAATCTAATTAAAAATAAACCAACTTTAAATAATGACCTATTTGAGTCTTAATAATGAGGAAGGGACCAAGGTTGTAAATTACCCACATTTTAAATAAAGGAAGACAACTTTTCCATAAAAGTTGTCATCTTCCTCTTCATTTTCTCCTTTACCAATTCAAAACCCTCCCCCATTTTCAAACACTCCTAAACCCTAGTTACTATTCCATTAGCTTTGCTAGCCGATTTCTACACCAAATTGAAAGGTAAATATATTTTCTTAACCTCCTCCCTATCCTCTACCTATCTATTGTTTTAGATTTCAAAAACATTGAGTTTTGGGAATTAGGGTTCATGTGGAAATTTGGGGTTTTGATGAGGTTTTTCAAATTGTTTTGAGAAATTGTTTTGGGGTTATGTTAAATCATGATGAAGCTTGCAAAATATCTTAATTTGGTTGATGTTGGGTAAATTTTCGTAGTGGGTCTTTAGGGCAAATTTCAAAGTATGAAAAATTGGGTTTTTGAGAGGTTTAGTGTTGGAATTGAAGGGCTGATGGTCTACCTATGTTAGGAGGGTGATTTGGGATATTTTGGAAGTCATTTGGGTGCTTGGAATTGAGTATTTCAGCCATTGGTTGTGGGAGTCCGAAAATTTGGGTTTTGGAGATGCTATGTGGTTTGGAATTTGTGGAAATTGAGTTGTGTTTTGCAAAGTAGATTGATGGTTGAATTGGCTTTGAATTGAGAAGTAATGTATGGGTTTTGTTTGACTAGAAGCAAGAGGAAACGAGGAAGAGGCTTTGGGATCGAATCCGGAAAGTTGAAGGTGATTGCTTGTTTGGTCTTGGAGCTTGGAAGCTTAGGTGAGTGGTTGTTTGCTTTTAAAGATTTTAAAATAATTGGTTCGAGTATGGACTAGGTTGGGCTTGGTAGACCCACCTAGAGTTAGGATTAGGGTGGTAACCTAATCCTAAACTTGATCTAGAGCCTTTGGTTGAACTCATTATGTGGTTGTGTATGTCTCGTATAAATTGTGGTATGAATGTCTATGTATATTGCTTTATACATGTGGAATGAGATTGGACTTATGATTCTTGAGACATGCATAATGTTGATTGTTGGTGAGTACGTGCTAAGCACAAGGTTAATGAAGTGAGTAAGTATTGGCACTAGTAAACTTGGATACAAATGATCGATCATTAGGATGTTAGTGTGTACACATGAGTCTAAAGTCGCGCGTGGCCTTGGTGGCGTTGAGTCACCAAGGAGGAGTACGGGTTCGCCCGGAATTGTATTTAAATGTAGTCGGTGATGAGTGGAATCCCATCGACGGGGCGTGAGGATGAGTGGAATCCCCTCCGCGAGACCGGTGATGAGTGAAATCCCACCGTGAGGTAATGTGGTTGTTGGTCATGAGTTTCCAACATGTCTATCCGCGTATTCGGGTCTTAACTAGGTGCCAATGTTGTTTGATGTGTATATCAATGTGTTGAGGTTCATGGTTCTTATTGGGATACTTGTTTGTGATTACATGTATCATGGAAATTGAGCATATGATCATGGCATTATTATTGTCTATTGCTCATGCATTTTATCTTGTGGACCTTTGGTATGACTATGATACTTTGGCTAGATCGTGCTCGGACCCTGCAATGTTGAGGTTTGTTTTTAGAGCTTACCCTCACTAAGCATCATTGCTTACGCTCTCTTTGTTCAACATTGCAGATCCTTAGTTCGTGGGTTGCTTGGGCAAGTGGAGGGCCTCCAAGTGTGGTTTTTGGCTTGAGTTCATCAAGTATGGATCTTAATGTTAAACATGTAATAGTTGAGCAATGGGACATGTATGGTTTTGTTGGTTTGTTGTTGGATGTTTAGGAGCATGTATAGACTCCCTTATACCTTGCTTTTGTATGATTGTGTTGCCATGATGAATGCTAACCCATGCCTAAGTTGCCCTTTTGAATGTTAGTCCTATGCCTTAAGAGTTTATATGTGTGTTTGAATGATGGTTGTATGAGGGCATGGTTGTGTGGCACTGCCTAGTGTTAGATTCGTCTAAATCATTGTTGAAGCATGCCTAAACTCTTGGTTTGTCATTAGAAAGCATGTTAGTTTGAATGTTGAGGTTTGAGAGGGATTTAAGGGCCACTTGTGCTTTAAATCAGATCAAACCAGAGTTTTCGTAACAGGGGTATCGATACGGTTGGAACTGTATCGATACGGCCTTCTTAGTTCAAGCCCGCGTTTCGATACGCGAAGGGGCGTACCGATACTATTTTGGCAACTGGAGCCACTGTCCATTTCTGTATCGGTACGGGCCCTCACGTGTATCGATACGGTTCCCTTAGCGTTGACCGTGGGAAGTCAACAATTGGAGAGGGTATCGATACACTCCCAGGCGCATCGATACGGTCTCCACGGGTTGACTTTGACCAATTGACCTGGTCAAGGGGTATCGATACACCCCTTAGGTGTATCGATACCACCTGCAGTAAAGCTTAAAATTTGGCCGCAACATGATTGTTTGGGTTCGTTTAATTTGTTTCGTATATGTTATTCCGATGTATGATTACTTAGGGTTTAATATCCATCTAGGCAAGATTTAAAAGAAAAAAAAATAGGGTTGCTAACCGAGGGGGAATTTCTTAGGGGTTTCCACTCGGTTTTCCCCGTGTGACCCACTCGGACCGGTCATTCGGCCAGACCGGGACTAGAGGGTTACACTTGTTGGTATCAGAGCCTAAGGTTACCGAGACCTTGGGCAGATAAGTGAGGTAAGTTTAAGTTTTTAAATTGAATTGCACGGTGCTTGCTTGTTCTGCAAGAATGGTTGCTTATATGACAAGTATGCTGGTTGTTTTATTTTAAAGCACGTGTGTGTGGGTCCCATTGCTGCTATTACATTGGAAAAAATGATTTTTAAGTGAGGGAACATACTTGGACACTTGGAAGCCTTGCCTTGCTAACCCAGCTTGTGTGTTGTTGTTGTGGTTGTAGTTAATATCTGAGAGAGCAATGTCTAGACCGAGAGGTAGACCAAGGTTGGTTCGTCAGGAACCACGAGTTGTGGCTCCTGTTGAGCCGGTAGTTGGTGCGGGAGCTCACATAGAGGGACCGGGGGCCGCGGGAGTTGGCGCTCCTCCACCACCTCCACCACCACCACCTCCTCCACCTAGAGCTGGAGGAGAGGGACCTCAAGGTGGCCAAGGTGGCCAAGGTCCAGCTGGGGTTGATATGACTCCGCTAGTGCAAGCGATAGTGGGAGCGTTTCAGGCCGCAGTTGCGGGAGCTCAGGCTGTAGTTCAGCCTAGGTGTGATGATGCTAGTTTACCTTTGGAGAGGCTCCGTAGCTTAGGGGCCGAGGAATTTGGAGGATCTACTCCGGAGAGGTCGGAGTTATGGTTGGAAAAGACAGTTCGTATCTTGGCTCAGATGGGTTGTGCGGGCGCACGTAGATTGGGTTGTGTGATCTCACTGCTTCAGGGTGATGCCTACACCTGGTGGGTCACCATTATTGCCGGGGTTCCAGAGGCCGAGATAGATTGGGATTTCTTTGAGTTTGCTTTTAGAAAGAGGTACTTGGTACCGAGGTACTTGGATGAGAAGAAGCGAGAGTTTATGGCTCTTACTCAGGGGGATGCTTCTGTGACTGATTATGAGATCCGCTTTGTTCGCTTGAGTCAGTATGCCCCAGAGTTGGTTCCTACTGAAATGGAACGCTGCAACCGATTCCGATACGGATTGAATGAAGAGGTTAAGAGGTACACGTTGGCTTCTGACTACTCAGACTTTGATGTGTTGGTCGCGAGGGCCAAGGATTTGGAACATAGTTTGGGTTCAGCCAAACGAGCTGGTGGTTCTAGTTCTGGAAAGAGGCATAACCACTTTGATGGTAGAGATGCTAAGAGACACAGAGGTGGCGGACATCAGTTTGATCAGAGACGTGGCGGTGGCCACCAAGGTAGGGGCCATCAGGGCCATAGAGGAGGAGGGCGCTTGCTCGAGTGTGCTCAGTGTGGGAGACATCATACTGGAGAGTGCTGGGGTAACTTCCATGCTTGTTGGAATTGTGGTTCAAGGGACCACTTTAGGAGGGACTGTCCGCGTCAGGCAGCTCAGGCACCGAATATTGCTCAGGCTCCTGCGAGAGGTAATGATTTTCAGAGAGGCCGTGGGCGCGGTCGTGGCTACTTCCAGCCGAGGGTTGATGCACCTAGGGTAGATGCTCAGAGGAACCTTGCTCATGTTGTAGCTGTGCAGCTAGAGGCGGGAGGATCAGCGAGGGTCTATGCTCAGAGAGGGGCCGGGAACGACACCGATGTGATAGCAGGTAATTTTGAGTTACAGTCTATGTCTTTGCTTTCTTTGGTTGATTCGGGTTCTACGCATTCCTACATTCTGAGTGAGCATGCACAGAAGTTAGATATTCCTGTTGAGATTTTAGATGTAGGTATGGATGTTACGAGTTCTTTTGGTGAGACAATTGTGGTTAGACGTATGCATAGGAGGTGTCCACTGAAGATTCAGGGTCATGTGTTCTCAGTTGACATGATGGAACTTCCTTTCTATGGTTTTGATATTATTTTGGGTATGGACTGGTTGGTTGAGCATCGGGCTAATGTGGATTTTGAGACAAAGAGAATTTCCTTGAAACTTTCTGATGACTACGAGGTAGTGGTAGTGGGCGAGAACATTAAGTTCTTGTCTAATGTGGTGTCAGCTTTAGAGGCTCATAGGTTGATGGACTCAGGATGTGGGGCCTATTTAGCTTATGTTATGAATCCGGATATGAGTGAAGCTAGACCGAAGGATATCAGGACAGTGTGTGACTTTCCAGATGTGTTTCCTGAAGAGTTGCCGGGTTTGCCTCCTGACAGAGATGTTGAGTTTGTGATTGAGACAGTTTCAGGGTCTAGTCCAGTTTTGATAGCTCCGTATCGTATGGCTCCGAAAGAGCTGAAAGAATTGAAGAGTCAGTTGCAAGAATTATTAGACCGTGGTTTCATTAGGCCTAGTAGTTCTCCGTGGGGTGCTCTAGTGTTGTTTGTGAAAAAGAAAGATGGCAGCATGCGCATGTGTATTGACTATAGACAGTTGAATCTGTTGATTGTGAAGAACAAGTATCCGTTGCCTCGTATAGATGATTTGTTTGATCAGTTGAGAGGTGCTTCAGTATTCTCGAAGATAGATTTGAGATCCGGGTACTATCAGTTGAAGGTAAAAGAGTGTGATGTTCCGAAGACAGCTTTTAGGACTAGATATGGTCACTATGAGTTTCTTGTGATGCCATTTGGGCTCACGAATGCACCAGCAGCATTCATGGATATGATGAACAGAATTTTTAGGGACTATCTAGATCGTTTTGTAGTTGTCTTCATTGATGATATACTTGTGTACTCGAAGACAGAAGAAGAGCATGATGAGCACTTGAGACTTGTCTTACAGAGATTGTTGAGCAACCAGTTGTATGCGAAGCTTAGTAAATGTGAATTCTGGATTCGAGAGGTTGTATTTCTTGGCCATGTTGTTTCAGCCGAAGGCATCCGAGTTGATCCATCGAAGATTGAGGCTATCGTTGAGTGGAAACAACCTAAGTCCGTGACCGAGATTAGGAGTTTCCTAGGATTAGCCGGTTACTATAGGAGGTTTGTTGATGGATTTTCTAGAGTAGCGGCTCCTTTGACTAAATTGTTGCAAAAGGGAGTCAAGTTTGAATGGTCAGATGCAAGACAAAAGGCCTTTGAGAAGTTGAAAGAAGCTTTGACAAATGCTCCAGTGTTAGTGCAACCTGTTTTAGGTAAGGAGTTTGTGATTTACAGTGATGCTTCCTACGTAGGTTTAGGTTGTGTTTTGATGCAAGATAGGAGAGTTGTTGCTTATGCTTCTAGACAGTTGAAGATTCATGAGAAGAACTATCCTACTCATGACATAGAGCTAGCCGCAGTTGTATTTGCATTGAAAATTTGGCGTCACTATTTGTATGGTGAGAAGTGTATAGTTTACACCGATCACAAGAGCTTGAAGTACTTGATGACACAGAAAGAGTTGAACTTGAGACAGAGGAGATGGCTAGAGTTGTTAAAAGATTATGATTTGACCATCGAGTACCATCCGGGTAAAGCAAACGTAGTAGCCGATGCTTTGAGTAGAAAAGTGGTCGTTGAGCTGAGAGATATGTTTGCTAGATTGAGTGTGTCCGATGATGGTGGTTTGATCACCGAGTTGCAAGTGAAGCCTTCTTTGATTCAGTTGATTAGAGAGAAGCAGTTGCAAGACGCGAGCTTAGTTCCACATGTTCAGGACATAGCCGAAGGAAGACCGACTGAGTATAGTTTCAGTGGTGAGAGTTTGTTGTGCTTTAGAGATAGAGTTGTTGTACCGGAAGATGTTGAGCTGAGACGTCAGATTTTGAGTGAAGCACATTCGAGTCCCTTTTCTATGCATCCGGGTAGTACCAAGATGTACCGAGATTTGAAGAATGATTACTACTGGGTTGGTTTGAAGAGAGATGTAGCCGAGTATGTGAGCCGTTGCATGGTTTGTCAGCGAGTGAAGGCAGAACACCAGGTTCCTTCAAGTTTGCTACAGCCTTTGAAGATTCCGGAATGGAAATGGGAGAGGATCACCATGGATTTTTTATCGGGGTTGCCTTTGTCTCCTTCGAAGAAGAATTCAGTTTGGGTGATTGTTGATAGGTTCACTAAGTGTGCTCACTTCTTAGCAGTGAACACTACGGATTCCTTAGACAAGTTGGCAAACTTGTACATTCGTGAGATTGTGAGACTTCATGGAGTTCCGAAGTCTATAGTTTTAGATAGGGATCCTAGATTTACTTCGAGGTTCTGGAGTTGTTTGCATAGTGCTTTGGGTAGTCGTCTGCATTTCAACACATCTTATCATCCGCAGTCCGATGGGCAGTCAGAGCGAGTGATACAGATTCTAGAGGATATGCTTCGTTGTTGTGTGATTGATTTTCAGGGTTCTTGGGAGAAGCACTTACCGTTAGTTGAGTTTGCTTACAACAACAGTTATCAGTCTAGTATTCAGATGGCACCCTATGAGGCTTTGTATGGTAGACGATGTAGGACTCCGATTTGTTGGGCTGAGACAGGTCAGAGATTGTTACCTATGCCAGACTTGCTTAAAGGAACTACAGAAAAAGTGAAGTTGATTTGTGACCGTCTAAAAGCAGCTTCCGATCGTCAGAAGTCTTATGCGGATTTGAAAAGGAAAGAGATTGAGTACTCGGTGGGTGAGAAAGTGTTTCTGAAAGTATCTCCGTGGAAGAAGGTAATGAGATTTGGCCGTAAGGGCAAGTTGAGTCCGAGGTTCATTGGTCCGTATGAGATAGTTGAGCGAATTGGACCTGTAGCTTATCGCTTGAGGTTACCTTCTGAGTTAGAGAAGATCCACGATGTCTTTCATGTGTCTATGCTTAGGAGATATAGATCAGATCCTTCTCATGTGATGCCCGTTGAGGAAATAGAGTTGAATCCGGATTTGTCTTATAATGAAGAGCCCGTAGAGATACTTGCTTCTGATAGCAAGGTGTTGCGTGGCAAGACCATAGAGTTGGTCAAAGTGTTGTGGAGACATAGGGGTGTGGAAGAGGCCACGTGGGAGAGGAAAGCTGATATGGTCGAGCAATTTCCGTATTTGTTTCCACCAGGTAATTTCGGGGATGAAATTTCCTTAAGTGGGGGAGAGTTGTAACACCCGTGTCTAGGGCCTAGGAGGTAGCCGGGTTGTTGTCCGAGTCGATTAGAATCTAATTAAAAATAAACCAACTTTAAATAATGACCTATTTGAGTCTTAATAATGAGGGAGGGACCAAGGTTGTAAATTACCCACATTTTAAATAAAGGAAGACAACTTTTCCATAAAAGTTGTCATCTTCCTCTTCATTTTCTCCTTTACCAAT
Organism: Hibiscus tridactylites; assembly: GCA_958450335.1. NCBI lineage: Eukaryota > Viridiplantae > Streptophyta > Magnoliopsida > Malvales > Malvaceae > Hibiscus > Hibiscus tridactylites. The sequence goes on along the minus strand of OY288275.1, from coordinate 16,998,054 downwards.
TCAAAACCCTCCCCCATTTTCAAACACTCCTAAACCCTAGTTACTATTCCATTAGCTTTGCTAGCCGATTTCTACACCAAATTGAAAGGTAAATATATTTTCTTAACCTCCTCCCTATCCTCTACCTATCTATTGTTTTAGATTTCAAAAACATTGAGTTTTGGGAATTAGGGTTCATGTGGAAATTTGGGGTTTTGATGGGGTTTTTCAAATTGTTTTGAGAAATTGTTTTGGGGTTATGTTAAATCATGATGAAGCTTGCAACATATCTTAATTTGGTTGATGTTGGGTAAATTTTCGTAGTGGGTCTTTAGGGCAAATTTCAAAGTATGAAAAATTGGGTTTTTGAGAGGTTTAGTGTTGGAATTGAAGGGCTGATGGTCTACCTATGTTAGGAGGGTGATTTGGGATATTTTGGAAGTCATTTGGGTGCTTGGAATTGAGTATTTCAGCCCTTGGTTGTGGGAGTCCGAAAATTTGGGTTTTGGAGATGCTATGTGGTTTGGAATTTGTGGAAATTGAGTTGTGTTTTGCAAAGTAGATTGATGGTTGAATTGGCTTTGAATTGAGAAGTAATGTATGGGTTTTGTTTGACTAGAAGCAAGAGGAAACGAGGAAGAGGCTTTGGGATCGAATCCGGAAAGTTGAAGGTGATTGCTTGTTTGGTCTTGGAGCTTGGAAGCTTAGGTGAGTGGTTGTTTGCTTTTAAAGATTTTAAAATAATTGGTTCGAGTATGGACTAGGTTGGGCTCGGTAGACCCACCTAGAGTTAGGATTAGGGTGGTAACCTAATCCTAAACTTGATCTAGAGACTTTGGTTGAACTCATTATGTGGTTGTGTATGTCTCGTATAAATTGTGGTATGAATGTCTATGTATATTGCTTTATACATGTGGAATGAGATTTGACTTATGATGCTTGAGACATGCATAATGTTGATTGTTAGTGAGTACGTGCTAAGCACAAGGTTAATGAAGTGAGTAAATATTGGCACTAGTAAACTTGGATACAAATGATCGATCATTAGGATGTTAGTGTGTACACATGAGTCTAAAGTCGCGCGTGGCCTTGGTGGCGTTGAGTCACCAAGGAGGAGTACGGGTTCGCCCGGAATTGTATTTAAATGTAGTCGGTGATGAGTGGAATCCCATCGACGGGGCGTGAGGATGAGTGGAATCCCCTCCGCGAGACCGGTGATGAGTGAAATCCCACCGTGAGGTAATGTGGTTGTTGGTCATGAGTTTCCAACATGTCTATCCGCGTATTCGGGTCTTAACTAGGTGCCAATGTTGTTTGATGTGTATATCAATGTGTTGAGGTTCATGGTTCTTATTGGGATACTTGTTTGTGATTACATGTATCATGGAAATTGAGCTTATGATCATGGCATTATTATTGTCTATTGCTCATGCATTTTATCTTGTGGACCTTTGGTATGACTATGATACTTTGGCTAGATCGTGCTCGGACCCTGCAATGTTGAGGTTTGTTTTTAGAGCTTACCCTCACTAAGCATCATTGCTTACGCTCTCTTTGTTCAACATTGCAGATCCTTAGTTCGTGGGTTGCTCGGGCAAGTGGAGGGCCTCCAAGTGTGGTTTTTGGCTTGAGTTAATCAAGTATGGATCTTAATGTTAAACATGTAATAGTTGAGCAATGGGACATGTATGGTTTTGTTGGTTTGTTGTTGGATGTTTAGGAGCATGTATAGACTCCCTTATACCTTGCTTTTGTATGATTGTGTTGCCATGATGAATGCTAACCCATGCCTAAGTTGCCCTTTTGAATGTTAGTCCTATGCCTTAAGAGTTTATATGTGTGTTTGAATGATGGTTGTATGAGGGCATGGTTGTGTGGCATTGCCTAGTGTTAGATTCGTCTAAATCATTGTTGAAGCATGCCTAAACTCTTGGTTTGTCATTAGAAAGCATGTTAGTTTGAATGTTGAGGTTTGAGAGGGATTTAAGGGCCACTTGTGCTTTAAATCAGAAGGAACTTGTAACTATAACGGTAAGGAATTACCCTAACTGAAGCATAGGAACCTGTAACGGTAAGGAATTACCCTATCCGAAACATAGGAACTTGTAACTGTAACGATAAGGAATTACCCTAGCCGAAGCATAGGAACCTGTAACTGTAACGGTAAGGAATTACCCTAGCTGAAGCATAGGAACCTGTAACGATAACGATAAGAAATTACCCTAGCCGAAGCATAAGAATTTGTAACTGTAACGGTAAGGAATTTCTCAAGCCTAAACATAGGAACCTGTAACTATTAATTAACATGTTCGTTATAGTACACAAGGAGAATTGGGTATTACCTCGACTCCGAGCTACGTAAGTCAGCCTTCAAAGATCCAATTGATCGCTCTCGAGCTGAATTTGACGTCCCTCATTATCTAACTTACCCCTATCGGACGAACGCTGGCGACCTCGAATTAGTGATCAGAACCATGAAAGGTGAGAGGGGTTTTGCTCATGTTTGTATGAGTAACCCGGTGGTGGTGGTCGTGCGATGAACTACCGGCGGAAACGACCAGAATCGCTGAAAAACTGAAGAGCAATTCTTTGCTTGTCGTCGAACTTCAAAACTATTCTCCATGGCGATCCGTGACCCAATGATTCGAGTGGCAGCTAAGGTTTTGATCGAGGCAAGGCGACAGTTGCGTCAGTGTGGGCGGTGACGGCCACAGGCCGACGCTGAGAGAGATCAAAGGGTGAACGTTGGGATTTGGTAGTAGACTCTTCTGGAATTTTATATCTTGAAAGTTTAGATTTAATACTTTCCTCTCCGTAAGTGAAAAGTTTGTTGATATTTTAATCTGGGGTTAAACCCCCAAATTTTTAATTCAAGGTATTTTTCACTTCAGCACTTGACAAGGATGAGCATTTGGCTTGAACGATTAAGGCACAAGCTTGAACATCCAAGGGTTATAGGTTCAAACCCCTATAGATTTAATCTGTTACTTTTTTTATTTTTTATTCATTTCATTTTTTAAATTTAGGGGTGTTACACTTATAGGGAAGGAGAAAAAAAATAGGTTTAGTCTTTGATGTGGTATACTGATTTTCTTAGTACCGTCATTTTTTTACAATGACAACTGCATTTTATTAATAACCATGGAAAATATATCAAATACAATGCATTTAAAATGGAGAATAATGAGATCTAGTCCATCAAAATCTCATACAAAACCCTAAGATACAAAGAAAAGTAAATACTTCCATAGATATTAGCATACCGACAAAATTCAGAAGTCTTCCTGAATCTCCTTGTCTCTATCCAAACGAGACATTTTACCAAGTGAAAAAAAAGTGGTGAGCGAACCAAACTATTAGGCAGATTACTTCGCTACCCAGGTGTAACACCCGGGTTTAGGGGTCGGGTGAAAATAATATTTTAATATTATTTTGGGTTCGGTTTTACAATCTAGATAATAAAATATTTTCGCGGGCCTCGGGTTTTCAAAATATTTACAACTATGTTGGGCCTATCTCTTGGGTCCAAAATCCATGGACTTTAAGAGATATGAGTTTTGGACTTTCATTAAGGGCATAGTGGTAAACATCATTTTTGGGTGAATTTAAAATAAAGCAAAAGATGAGCATGTGCTCATCTTCATCCTCCTCCCCATTTTCCATTTCCAACGTGAGAAGAGGACTTCTCTTCACCTCACCCTTCCACCTCCTTTCTTCCTCATCCTTTGAGCTTTTTGAAAGGTAAATATAGTTTTGACTTGGCCTTGCTATCCTCTACATTTTAGTATTTTTAGATTTCACTAAAACCATGTATTTTACATTTGGGGTTTTCAAAGTTTTAAGCTAAAGGTTCAAGCTTTATAGGTTTTTACTAAAACTTTTGATTTGTTATTGTTAGATATGATATCTATGAATCAAATGGTCCAATATATATAATTTTTAGAGGGTTTTAAATGAATTCCCGAATTTGGGTATAAATGGGGTTTTTGGAGGGTTTTGAGTGAATTTTGGGGGTTGTTTTAGGTGGAAATTGATAGCCCAATGGTAGATCTATGGTTAGGGGTTGATTTGGGATCATTTGTCGGTGCAATGGGTGTTGGAAACATGGATTTTGGAAGGGGTATGTGGGCTGTCCGAGACTTCAAAATATGGGGTTTGTTCATGGTTTGCAACATTGTAAATTGTATTTGAATTGTATTCCGGGTTGGTATTTTGATGTTGGGCTGATTTGGAATTGTTTGAAATGTGTTTGAGGTTGTTTAGAAGCGGAAATTCGTGTTGGAGAAGCGTCGGGAAGAAATCCGGAAATTTGAGGGAGGTTGCTTGATTGGCTTGGATCTTGGAAGCTTAGGTGAGTGGTTAAATATTTTTAAAATGGTTTTGAGTATTTGGTTCAAGCATGTGAACCTAGGTTGGGCTTGGTAAACCCACCTAGAGTTGGGATTAGAGTGGTAGTCTAATCCCAAGCTTGATTAGAGACTTTGGTTGCACTCTTTAATGGTTGTATATGCCTCGTGTTAAATTGTGACGGTGTTGATTTTGTATATGTTGTATACATGTATGTTGAGGCATGTTTGATGCATTGTTATATACATGTTGATGATAGATATGATATGGTTATACACATGTGTAAAATATTATGTGCTATGGGTGTTAATGATATACATGTAGTGCTGACATGTGAAATGATATTATGAGGTGATTGTATGATCCGAGGATCATGGTGAGTACATGCTAGGCATGGAAATGTGGTTGTGCATGACGGTAAGTCATGGTGAGTACGTGCTAAGCACGGAAGTTGTTATGAAAGGATATTGTGAAAGTTTAATGAAATGTGTAGTATTGGCACTAGTATGCTTGGGTACAAATGATCGATCATTAGGATGTTTAGTGTGCACACGTGAGTCCAAATGCGTGCGTGGTCTTGATGATGGTAGTCATCAAGATGGAGTACGGGTTCGCTCGGAAATCTTCTTATATGTATTAGTCGGTGATGAGTGGAATCCCATCGACGAGCGTGAGGATGAGTGGAATCCCCTCCGCGTGAAATGAGGCGTGAGGATGAGTGGAATCCCCTCCGCGTGAACGGTGATGAGTGTAATCCCACCGTCAGGTAATGGTTGAGTTGTTGGATGTGAGTTCCAACGGTTATCCGCGTATTCGAGTCATAGCTAGGTGCCAATACAGATTGTAGTTTATGTTGCCAATATATGGTTAATTGTGAGCCAATGTGATTTGGAATGTGTTGCTGACATGGTTTAATATATGTGATTTCATATGTTGTGAGTTTAAACATGTTGAGCATGACATGATATTGAATCTACGTTCATGCATCATATATAATTATGGCTCGTGTGGATCAGAGGTAAGATCATGCATTTTATCTTGGTTGTAGCTTGTGCTTGGACCCTGCATTGTCGAAGGTTTGTTTTATGAGCTTACCCTCACTAAGCTTTCATGCTTACGCTCTCTTTTGTTCGACAATGCAGATCAATGGCTTGTGGGTGGCAAGGGCAAGGAAAGGCCTCCAAGTGTTGCTTACGGTTAGCTCAAGTATGATAGTTAAATTTAAAGATTGTAATAGTAAAGCAATGGGATAGGTGTCGTGTTATGATGCTTTTGGAATATATTGTTGTTGTTGTGGTTTAGTAGCATGCTAAACTCCTCGTATGTGTTTGTTAATTTGGCTTATGGGATGTATGCCTTGCTTGAAACCATGTTAGTATTTTGCTATCTAGAATTGTCTAAGTGTTGGCTATGTTGAAGCTTAACACCTTTAATGTTATGCATGGATGAATGATTTTGTGATGTTGTGCCTTAGTGTCAATCTTGTTATGATGATGTTCAAGCATGCTTGTATGTTGGTTTGCCTTAGGATTATTTGTTAGAGTGTTGTTAGAGGTTTTGGTGGTGTTTTGGGGCACCCTTGTGCCTTAAAACAACTAAAACCAGTCTGCAGACAGGGGGCGTTTCGAAACGGGCTACCCTGTTTCGATACGGTCCCTTTGTTTTTGGCCGAGCGTTTCGAAACGGATAGGGGCTGTTTCGGTACACTTTTGCTACAGGAATTTTGAGAAATTGGCGAGATGAAGGTGTTCCGAAACGGGTCTATGGTGTTTCGAAACGGTCACTTCTCGTTGACCACGAGAAGTTGGTCGTTAGGGTCGTTTCGATACGGGTCACCCCTGTTTCGAAACGGTCACCCTATGGTTGACCCTGGCCTGTTGACTAAGTCAAGGCGTTTCGGAACACCCTAAGGGCGTTTCGAAACGGCCTGCTGTAAAGGGCTAAAATGAGTTGTTTAATGTATTGGCTGATTGGAGTATGTTACATTATTTATATTTTCCGCTGCTGTGCTTCACATAGGATTTAATTATGCATTTAGGGAAGATTAAAATAAAAAGAAATTTTCTGGGTCGTTAACCGAGGAGGAACCTTAACGGGTTTCACTTCGGTTTTCCCCGTGTAGCCCACTCGGACCGGTCAAGCGTCCGGACCGGGACGAGGGGGTTACACCAGGTCTGATTACATTAGCAAACAAACATCAACCGAGTGGGGATATATCTTTGTATGACCACCGGCAGAATCAAAATCAGAAACTAGCACTGTAAAGTTTTTTGTACGAGCACCAAACGATCGCTAAGGTATGCTAAAATCATGCAAAAATGACAGATGAAACGAACTACAAAAATAAAGAAAAGCGTACTACAAGGATATAGAAAACACATGCCACAAGGACATAGATTCTTATTAAAAATATATTAAAAAAACAAAAAAAAGACATAAAAATAATGAACCTAGAACTGGTTGTCAGCCACCGGCAAGAAAACCAATATGAAAGGCTGCAGCGCTTGGGGAAATCCTAAGAAAAACCAAAGAGAAAACCTTTAGCCTGAATAAAAGGTTAATTAGGAGCGTCAATTTTTTAAATTCAAGAAATAATCTCTAAGTAGTGATATCTAATTAAATTTTGTCCTATCCATGATGTGGATGAATCAAAACATCTTAAATAAGTGATTTTTTAAATGTTTAACAAATGATCATGGGTGAAGTAATGACAAATTTGAGTATGAACGAAGGTTGAGTCTACAATGGACGACGCACATCGTTGAACACCATCAATTTTTTAATGACTTTTAAATAATTATCAAAAAAATTCAAGGCTCGACATACAATTATATATTTCAAAATGAAATTAGAAGAAATTATTTAATGAAACATTCTCACAGTCTTATCCAAGGTCTTGCAAAATTAAATAAAGTCATATCATCTTTATTTTCCATATAATATTTTCTTAAAAATTAAAATTTACAAATCATCATTTTCTTCCTCATACCTCATATATTTATTCTAATGTGTTAATGAATGAAATCCTTACAATAAAAAACGCAGCCAAAAAAATTTAACAAGGCAATCAAAAGAGACAACAATAAAACTTCAAAACTGTTCTCCACGGCGATCGGTGACCCAACGATGCTAGTAGCAGATAAGGATTTGATCGGGGCAAGGCGACGGTTGTGTCGTTTGTGGGCGGTGACGGCCACGGGCCGACGGTGAGGGAGATCGAAGGGTGACCGGTGGGAGTTGGTAGGAGACTCTTCTGGAATTTTAGATCTTGAAAGTTCAAATTCGATACATTCCTCTCTGTAGGTGAAAAGTATGTTGATATTTTAATCTGGAGTTAAATCCCCAAATTTTTAATTCAAAGTATTTTTCACTTCAGCACTTAATAAGGATGAACATTTGGCTCGAACAGTTAAAGCATAAGCATGGCCATCCAAGGGTCATAGGTTAAAACCCCTATTGCTGTAATCTCTTCCTTTTTTATTTTTATCATTTCATTTTTTAACTTTAGGGGTGTTACATTTATAGGAAAGGAGATAAAAAAATAGGTTTGGTCTTAGATGTGGTATACTGATTTTATTAGGAGCGTCAATTTTTTTTGACAATACCAACTGAATTTTATTAATAACCATGGAAAATATATCAAATACAATGCATTTAGAATGGAGAATAATGAGATCTAGTCCATCAAATACAATGCATTTAGAATGGAGAATAATGACAACTGAATTTTATTAATAACCATGGTTTAATGAACCATTCTAACAATCTTATCCAAGGTCTTGCAAAATTAAATAAAGCCACATCATCTTTATTTTCCACATAATATTTTCTTATAAATTAAAATTTTCAAATCATCATCTTCTTCCTCATACCTCATATATTTATTCTAATGTGTTAATGAATGAAATCCTTACAATAAAAAAAAGCACCCAAAACATTTAACATGCCAATCAAAAGAGACAACAATAAAATTATTATTAATAAAATTACTACATTTCAATCTCAACCAATCTTCGATAAAATCATTGCATTCATCCCAATCGTCTGATTTGAACATCATTTGTTCCGTTATAATTAACAGCATCCGCCTGCTGCCTAGTGTTTGTAGCAAACAAATCAATCCCCCTCCATCATTCTTGAACCAGTTGTGCATCATCACATGATTTTCTTCTCTAGTTGCTTTTCCACAAGATGACCTTCTGCCCTTTCTCTTCTGTATCAACTGTAGGAAGTTCAAAAAATGATTGGGGATTAATATAGTGAATTTATCGAAGATTGGGTTCAGACTGGAATATAATAATAATAATAATAATAATAATAATAATAATAATAATAATAATAATAATAATAATACATGATAACAACAACAACAACAACAATAATAATAATAACAATAATAATAACAACAACAACAACAGTATAGCATTGGTAATAATAAGGCTAACAAGATAGGTAATATAATCTAGTAGTAATATTTAAGATTTTTCAAATGAATAATAACATAATACTAATGACTATATATGATAATAAATATTATAATACTAAAAATATATATTTTGTTTGTTTGTTTTTTAGTTTTTTAATCATATGGTATGTAATTAATTAAAATCGAAGCCCATTATTACGAAAAAATAAAAACGGGTCAACAGTCCGAACAAAGTTAGTGATTACAACGTGTTTTGGCAGTTTCAAACTGTATCGATACAGTTTAGCCTATATCGAAACGTGTACCTTGAAAACCCTGGTTTGGCTACTTAAAAACGTTTCAAACCTTGCCAAAACCATTTCAAACATCCTCAAACTTATTTTCAAGTTGTTTGGACTTAAAGGTATTTTTGAAATCTTTTCAATTTAGTCCAAAACTATTTTTCAATTATTATATCAAAACATCAGTTCTAAACACCGAGATACTTCCCTAAATCATCCACCTCCATGAAACCAAAACCACCACTAATGTTTTGTCGTGTCTCAACAGAAAGATTCTTAGAAAGAAAATTGTGGTCTTAGCAACACTTACTTTGTGACCTGATACCTGACAAAATTTCTCAAATACCGAGCGCACAACTGTCATATGATCAATAAATGCTTCAACAAATAAAATCACGACGTCTGCAAAAAATAAATGAGAGATAGCCGTCCCACTCATAGTAACCCAGAACGGTGACCAGCGACCCTGATCAATAGCTGCTTGAACACCTTGAGCCGGTCTCTCCATGCATTATACAAACAGATACGACGACAATGGATCGCCCTACTTAATTTCGCGGGAAGGTTTAATCACATCAGTCATGGAGCCATTCCACATCTGTCAATGATTGGGGATTAATATAGTGGATTTATCGAAGATTAGGTTGAGACTGGAATACAATAATTTTATTAATAATAATTTTATTCTTGTTTTTTATTCGTGTATTAAGTTTTTTGGGTGTTTTTTTTTATTTTAACGATTTTATTCATTATCATATTAGGTACGAGGAAGAAGATAATGTTTTGTGAATTTTAATTTATAAGAAAATATTATGTGGAAATAGAGATAATGTGTCTTTATTTAATTGGGTAGGACCTTGGATGAGATTGTGAGAATGGTTAATGGAGTAATTTCTTCTAATCTTATTTTGAAATATAATTAATTGCATGTTTAGTCTTTGAGTTTTTAATAATTATTTAAAAGAGATTAACGGTGTTGAGCGATGTATTGTGTCGGTAGTGTTCAACGGTGTGCGTCACCCGTTTTAGAATTTTCCATGAATCTATAAGTCGCCACCTAATTAACCCTGAAGCCAACTTAGTGAAAAATTATATATGCATGTATGTATAAACATCTTTTATTAAATTCGGTGGTATGAGTTAAAAGAGCGGCATCATAATTGTTCCCCAAAAAATATCCTAAAATTTTCATTTTTTTCAAATATTCCATATCCTTATTCTTTAAATACATCCGCAATTCGCTTTGTCGTTGCAAAATAATTTTTAGTTTAAAAAATAAAAAAACTCAACCACAAAAAATGAAAAAGTAATTGTCCAATTAGGAGCAACCCGCTGAGCTATGATGGACCCAAGTGGCAACGGCTTGTTATCCTTCCACCGCCAAGAAAGGGAAGTTGTCGCTGCTCTGTGAAACCAGCCTCACGCTGTGCCTTCCTCTCTAGGAATCACGAAACCCAGGCTTCCGCACGAGTTTCATGACTCAACTCCTAGCTTGGAATGGGCATGCCGTGATCAAGACCAAATGTGCCCAACTCAGCAAATTAAACCAATGTCCAACCACACTATTGCCCCCACTTGGGTTACAAGCAGACGTGACTCCACTCGGCGGGCAGTTTGCCTCTTGGCTTTGTATTTAAACAACAAGTACTTCATTTATAATAGCGATGTGGGATATATTTCTTCAATTCAGACACATCATGCCTGGTGGTGAGTTGAGGTGTTAAAATCACCGTTCTACTCAACAATTGTTGATTGTCGAAGATCAAGTATATTTGTCTGAATAATAAACCTACGGATTACCTGGTATAAATGTAAGAAACTGATCTCAACAGAGCCTTCTTTTAGCCACCACCATCACACAATATTGCTTTGCTTTCGTTGTTTATGTTTAGACTAAAGTTCTTCATAGTAGCAGGCTTTGATCAGATGCATTGCCATGAAAATTGATTCAAAAGGGTCCAGTGAATGCTTATATAAAAAAATGTAAATTGGTTCAAGCCAAGTAAAAACTACTCGAGTGTATAAAATTAATTCTCTGCCATTTCTTGCTTGATCATTATAGGAAAAGCTGTACTTTCATTTTTGCTGCAATGCATGAAACACAACAGAGATTGCCTGGTGTTCTTCAATGAAGTTCTTCTAACAAGCGCGGGTCGCCAAGCTTGTAGACATTGCATCGATCCATTGGTGCAGTAGAAAACAACATTTGGAATATGCTCAACTTTCCAATGATCTGCTCCTTTATTAGGCACCAACCTACGAGCAAAGCTATTCGACATGTTATGGAAATCCAGATGTTTAAGTCCATTCAAACCAGAAATGGTCCATGGCAGCTCCTGCAAGCACGGACTGGGACCCATCCATAGCCATTCGAGACAAGGGACTGCTCCTTCATCTATTGTCAATCTGTTCAGTCCATTCAACATCCGAAGAGCTAGTTCTTTGAGTCTCTGAAAGTATCCCTTTTCGAAATGCAGCTGAGCTCCATCATATCCATTTGTCAGCTGAAACTTCAATAGATTAGGCAAAACTCCAAGGATTTTAAGCGAATCATCGGATATTCTAGACCAGTGTAAGCCAATTCTATCCAGGTTCTGCAGTTTGGAAACCCAGTTTGGCACCTTGGGTAACCGTCCTCAAAGGCATAGACTAGGACAAGACATGGATTGCAATTGAAGGAAGTCTTCACCTTTAGCCGAAATGGCCAAAGATTGAAGGTTGTTCATTTGCTCTATAGCAGTACAAAGAGCAGCCCCATGTTTTGGTTTTATCCTAGAAATTCCCAGTTTCTTCAACTGTTTCAACCTTGCCAACTCGATCAAAAAATCGTCCCCTTCGAATGTTTCCAAGCATACACTAAACAGCTTCTCCAGAGACTGTAAGTTGGCAAAACTGTTCCTTCGACTATAGAAATTCGAGTTTCCATCATAAATTGTATAGTAAGCTGCGAGATATCGTAGATTATGCAACTTGTTCATCTCGGCCGGTAGCTCGTGTAGTAGAGAACGTTTTAGATCCAAAGTACCATTCATTTATTTACAAAAATGCCGTACATTTGTTTTTACTTTACTGTCTATGCTCTTTTAACTCTTCTTTCATCTTCATTCTTTTCTTTTTTTTTTAAATGTTAACTAGACATGCATGTAATCCACCTATGAAAGGTTGAAAAATTTTGAATTTTGTTTTTACCAACGTCGTTTTGGTGCGGTTGCATAGAATTCTAATTTACGCCAAAACAATGTTGTTTTGTTGTAGGGGTTTGAATACAAGACCTCCAAATAAAAAGGCTAAACCATAACCACTAAACCAACTTGAAATTATATAATATAAATATATTATTTTTAAAAACCCTTCAACCCAAAATATTTATAAAAATAATATATCATTTATAGAAAAAATAATATATTTATATAATTAGTAATATATAAAAATAATATATTATATATTTTTATATATTAATTTCATTTATAGTATTATTAATTTCATAAAATAATTTGAATTAATCCCAAGTAGTTCGAGATATATAATATTTCTAGTAAAATATTATATAATATCGAATTGGTTCAGTGGTTAAGGTTTATTTGAAGGTCCTGGGTTTAAACCCCTCCAAGCGCATGGTTTAAATATTTTTCCTCCAGCAAAACGACGTCGTTTTGACTTAATGAAGGTGTTAAGAGTCAACGACGCAGTGATATTTTCGAGTCACATAAACTAAAGTTCAGTGGTATTTTCGAGTCAACGGTCATAGTTGAGTGGTATGTGATGTAGTTTACCCTTAATATTATTGATACTTTTACTCTATTTTTTTATTTTTATTTTTTTAGTTTGTGTTTATGAGATTTGATATATAACATGTTTATATATTTCAGATTTGATAATTTTTTTGTTTCTTTGGTTTTGAAGTTAGAAATTGGATGTGTTTTGAGCGTAGTGAAGTTTGTGTTTTCAAGTCTATTTTATGATTTTATAGTGTTTAATCCGTTTTAGATATTTGATTTTTGAATTGTTTTGTTTGTTATTGGGATGGATCAGATCGGGACGAGTTTACACTCTATATCTCGGGGCGGGCAAAAAAATTATTTTCGGGTTGGGTTGAATATATATAAATCAGGTTGGGCTCAGATATGGCAAAAACTTGTCCCGATCCGCCCCGTTACCGTCTTTATCTTTATCCCTTTTGGTGCCCCACTTAAAAAAAGTGGGTTTAGGGTCTAAAGTTAGGGATTATGGCTAGGATTTAGGGGATTTGAGGTATGGTATATTTTTAGGGTGTATGGTTTAGAATTTAGGGTTAGAGTTTAAAATTTAATTTTTAGTGTTTTTAGTGTGGGGCATAGAAATGGGCATACTTAGGGACAAAGAATTTTTGTTCATAAACTTTGGGACAAAAACCATCTGCCCCCTTTTCAGTGCCTCTTTCTATGCACAACACTAAAAAAACACTAAAAATAAATTCTAAGCCATAACCCTTAATGTTAAATCCTAAACCCTACACCTTAAAAAATACATCATGCCGCAAATTTCTTAAATCCTAGTCATAAACTCCAACCTTAAACCCTAAATCACAAACCCTAAACCTATTTTTTATTGTGGGGTATAAATAGAGGCACCAAAAAATTGAGAATTTCTATTATAAATTTGGACACAAATGTTTGAGTACTGAATCTCAAAAGTAATTTTTTAAACATGACTACATGAAACAATTTTAGGGTAAACTACATGGGTGACCACCCAACTATTGTGTCTGACCTGCTTTTACCATCAAACTAAAAAAATTTAAAATTCGACCACCCAACTATTTAAATAGACCTATTTTGACCACCGACAGTTAAAATCTAATGGAGAGGTGACATGGCAGACTGGCAGTTAAAGAAAATTTGTATAATTACACATTTGGTCCCTATTAATTACTTATTATATCAATTTGCTCCTAATTTTAATTTAATTTAATAAAATTAATCAACCAATTAGATGTCAATACATGTCATGACTCGATTGAATGAATTTATTATATTTTTAATTTATTATATTTAATATTTTTCACCCAATCAGATGACAACACGTGCCACCTGATTGGGTGAAAAATTAACCAAATGAGATTGATGGGCATTGAACCATGAACCTATGGGTTGAATTGCAACACCTCCATCGCTAGGCCAAGACCTTCAATTAACTTAGATTTTCTAACTTTGTTTATTTAAACCTGATTTTGTGTTCTTTTCTTTCATTCAAAATTCCCCCAATCTTTCTCCACACTAGTCCAACAAGGTGAAAGATTGATAAGGAATATGACACTCGAGAAGGCATGGTTCCAGAACCTCAGGGGCATTGATGCCTGAGCCTAGTAAGGTGAGTCCTAGCTCAACTATTTGTCTATGCTTCCTCTCCACCAAGCCATTTTTCTCTGAAGTGTGAGGGCAAGACGTGCCATGAACGATACCATGTTCTCTAAGATAGGACTACAGAGCTACAAACTCCCCTCCACGGTTTGTTTGCAGCACCTTGAGCTTAACTCCAAGCCGTCTCTTTGCCTCCTTGTGAAAAACAACAAACACCTCACGAACCTGAGACTTTTGCTTCAAGAAATATAACCAAGTGTAACGAGTAAAGGGATCCGTGAAAGCTACATAATACGGAAATCCAGCCGACTGAATGGGGGCAAGACACCACACATCAACAACTACAAGTTCTAGAGGATGAGAGTATTTAGTTGTAGACAAAGTAAATGGAAATTTATGTGACTTTCCATATTGCAAGCAACACACAAAGAAACAAACTTATTATTAGTTTTAGGAACATGAATATTACAAGAAGAAATAATTTAAAACATAACATCAGAGGATGGATGACCAAGCCTCTTGTGCCACACTTCCAAAGGCACATTCATATTATGAAATGAAAGATGACAACTGGCATCATTGTTACCAACAACATTATTAACAAGAGAATTATCTAAAGCAACATTATTAGCAAGATTGTATAAGCCACCGGCTTCATGTCCT
The DNA here is from genome assembly GCA_958450335.1 of Hibiscus tridactylites. Lineage (NCBI taxonomy): Eukaryota > Viridiplantae > Streptophyta > Magnoliopsida > Malvales > Malvaceae > Hibiscus > Hibiscus tridactylites. The sequence goes on along the minus strand of OY288275.1, from coordinate 16,983,019 downwards.
TGAAGCAGAACCTTATTTGTATGTAGATCACGAACTTGACAAAACTTGGGAAAGAACTGAAATGAAACATGATTATCCCGTGTAAACTTAGAAACAGAAAGTATGTTTTTGGTAATACCTGAAACATATAATAAATTATTTAATCTGAAACAACTATTATATGAAAAAATGATTGAGGACTAACCAAAAAGTAAAATAGGAAGAGATTGACTATTACCAACAGATAATGTACTTGAGATAGAATGGCAGGAACTAGGCTGCAGAGCATTGTAATCTTTAGTAAGATGGTGAATGGCACCTGAATCTGGGTATCATGCATTGTCACTCACCATATCAGGGGTTGCAATGTGAGCTTGTGACACAAAAGAGGAGGCTCCAACACTGGGGAACTGAGAGAAACTTGAGGGAAGAGCTGCAGGTTGAATGTGTGGCACAGAACTTGAGACACCAGCAGAATGTAGCTGAGTAGAGACTAGATGCAATTGAGGAGAGAACCCAATAAACTACTATGGAACATGAACCATAGGAACAAAAGGTGTAGAATAGTAGACATAAAGAGTAGGCGCAAAAGGACTGAGTGAAGAGAAAGACATTGTATGTGCTTAAACATTATTGAATATTCATTTTTGAAGATTCGTTTTTTAAGTTCATATCAAACCTATAGTAACACCTCTCTACAATGTGCCCCAACCTTCCACACAACTGACATTGAGGCCGAGGGGAACTCCTACCCCTATCCATTCCTCTATTATTATACTGATAAGAGGATTGATTAAAAGTAATAGTAGTAGCAGAATAAGACTCAACAACATCACAAGAAAAAGAAACTGTGGGCAAGGACTGATTATTATTAGCAGAAGGACCAGCAACATGCACATTTGTGTTGGCGAAACACTGTAAGTACCAGCATGTTAACTATGGGTACTAGTATGTTGTTGAGTAACAACATGAGCCAATGCATGTATGATATGTCATGTGTGAACTTGACTATCCTCAACATCTAAGAGGACGGTACTAACAAAAGTGATATTAAAAGATGAAAGACTAGCAGTGATAACAGGCTCAAACTCAGCAGGCAAACCATTTAAAATTGTAGTGATATGTTCATGTTTAGAAATAACCTCCCCACAATTGGCAAGATTGCCACAAACATATTTAATCATCATAGTAAAATCTCTCATATTCATATTCTTTTGAGAATGCATCATTATTTTATATGACATGAGCTTAGAGGTAGTCTTCCCATTATATAGTCTATGTAAAGTATTCCAAATGTCTAAAGCAGTATTTAAGCCAATAAAGTGAGGCAAGACATTTTGACTAACAGTGTACAGAAGCCACGAGGCAAGAGCCCCATCTTGCTCTTCAAAAACCTCAAACTCAGGATTTATACAAACTACTCCATCACGTAGGTGACATACTAAGATGCTGGAGTAACCTTAGTATCTATGTATTTTAGCAACCTATGAGTTTTAAGAGTAAGGAAGACTTGCTGATGCCCCCAACAAGTAATTCTGATCATCGAGCACAACATTATTTTTTTTAGTGGAAAAGAGTTTACTAGTTTGAACCTGAGTATCTAGACTATGACTAGAAATCTCAGTTAGAAGGGTGACCGGTGGGAGTTGGTAGGAGACTCTTCTAAAATTTTAGATCTAGAAAGTTCAGATCCAATACATTCCTCTCCGTAGGTGAAAAGTCTGTTGATATTTTAATTTGGGGTTAAACCCCCAAATTTTTAATTCAAGGTATTTTTCACTTCAGCACTTGACTAGGATGAGCATTTGGCTCGAACGGTCAAGGCACAAGCATGAACATTGTAACACCCGTGTTTTGGGCCTAGGAGTTAGTCGGGTATTAGTTCGAGTTAAATAAAACTTAATTAAAACAATTCAATTTCAAATAATGGTCTAAATGAGTTTTATTAAGTTGGGAAGGACCTATGTTGCTATTTACCCAAGTTTTAAATAAAGGAAGACCACTTTATTGTAAAGTTGTCTTCCTCCCTCATTCTTCCTCCTTTTCCCATTTTGAAAACCCCCACCATTTCTAAAACCTCCCAAGCTTGGAGTTACTATTCCATCAATTTTAGCAACCGATTTCCACACCATTTTAAGAGCAAGGGGAAACGTAGAAGAAGCTTCGGGATCGAATCCGGGAATTTGAAGAACGGTCGCTTGCTTGGTCTTGGAGCTTGGGAGCTTAGGTGAGTGGTTGTTAGCTTTTAAAGGTTTTAAATTAGTTGGTTCGAGTATATGGACTAGGTTGGGCTTGGTAGACCCACCTAGAGTTAGGATTGGGGCGGTAGCCTAATCCTAAACTAGATCTAAGCCTTTGGATGAACTTGAATGTATGAATGTATATGCCTCGTATGTCTTGTGATATGAATGCTTATGTATATTGTTCTATACATGTGAATTGAGGCATGGGTTGTATTGCTTAAAGCATGCATGGTGATGGTTTATGGTTGTGTCCATGGTGAGTACGTGCTAAGCACGGAAATGATTGAAATGTGTGTTGTGGAATGAGTAAAATATTGGCACTAGTATACTTAAATACAAATGATCGATCATTAGGATGTTAGTGTGTACACATGAGTCAAAAGTCGCGCGTGGCCTTGGTGGCGTTGAGTCACCAAGGAGGAGTACGGGTACGCCCGGAAATGGTATTTAAATATAGTCGGTGATGAGTGGAATCCCATCGACGGGGCGTGAGGATGAGTGGAATCCCCTCCGCGAGACCGGTGATGAGTGGAATCCCACCGAGGTAATGTGGTTGTTGGATATGAGTTTCCAACGTGTCTATCCGCGTATTTGAGCGATATCTAGGTGCCAATGTTGATTGATATATGCAACAATGTGTTGAGATATATGAGCTGTTGGATGTTAAATGTGATTACATGTATGGTTGTGTTAAGCTCATGATTATGACATATATGTGAGATAATTGCTCATGCATCTATATCTTGTGGACTCTTGTTATACGTGTGTTGCTTTGGCTAGATCGTGCTCGGACCCTGCAATGTTGAGGTTTGTTTTTAGAGCTTGCCCTCACTAAGCATTCTTGCTTACGCTCTCTTTGTTCAACATTACAGATCCTTAGTTCGTGGGTTGCTCGGGCAAGAGGAGGGCCTCCAAGTGTGGTTTGGATTGAATTCACCAAGTATGGGTTTAAAATACTAGACATGTAATGGTTGAGCAATGGGATATGAATGTTTTGTGGTTATTGTTGGTTGATAGGAGTATGTGTAGACTCCTTTATACATGTTGCTTTTGCATGGTTGTGTTGCCATGATGGATGTTAACTCTTGCCTATTTGCTTGCTTGAATGTTAGCTTATGCCTTAAGAGTTTTTACATGTGTTGAATGTGGTTTGAATGAATGCATGATGTGGATTGTTGCCTTTGTATTATACATGTTTAAGCCTTGTTGAAGCATGCTTGTATGGTTGCTATACTTTAGGATGTCTTGCCTTGAAGTAATTTGGTGTCTTGGGGATGTTTTGAGGCATCCTTGTGCCTCAAAACAGCCCAGAAAAGTCTGCAGACAGGGGGCGTTTCGGAACGGGTCCCCGTGTTCCGAAACGGCCCTGCATAAATGACCTGCCGTTTCGAAACGGATGAGGGTCGTTCCGGAACGTTTTCGCCATTGTAATTTTGAGAAATTGGCGAGATGAAGCTTTTCCGAAACGGGCCTTTGAAGTTCCGAAACGGTCAAATCTCGTTGACCACGAGATATTGACCGTCAAGGTCGTTTCGATACGGGTCACCCCTGTTTCGGAACGGTCACCTTGTGGTTGACCCAGGCCCGTTGACCAGGTCAGGACGTTTCGGGACACCCTATAGGTGTTTCGAAACGGTCTGCTGGAATGAAGTAAAATGGACTGTTTTATGTTTGTTTGGTCGGTGAGTGATGCGTTGTTTGGTTCTTCCGCTGCTGTGCTTCACATAGGATTATAATTGCATCTAGATAAGATTAATGTAAAAAGGAATTTTCCGGGTCGTTAACCGAGGGGAAGCCTTAACGGGTTTCGCTTCGGTTTTCCCCGTGTGGCCCACTCGGACCGGTCATTCGACCAGACCGGGACGAGGGGGTTACACTTGTTGGTATCAGAGCCAGGTTTACCGAGACCTTGGGCAGGTAAGTGAGGTAAGTTTAAGTTTTTAGGTTGAATTGCACGGTGTTTGCTTGTTCTGCAAGAATGGTTGCTTATGTGACAAGTATGCTGATTGTTTTACTTTTAAGCACGTGTGTGTGGGTCCCATTGCTACTATTACATTGGAAAAATGATTTTTAAGTGAGGAAACATACTTGGACACTTGGGAGCCTCACCTTGCTAACCCATTTTGTGTGTTGTTGTTGTGGTTGTAGTTAATATCTGAGAGAGAAATGTCTAGACCGAGAGGTAGACCGAGGTTGGTTCGTCAGGAACCGCGAGTTGTAGCTCCTGTTGAGCCGATAGCTGGTGCGAGGGTTCACATAGAGGGACCGGGGGCCGCGGGAGTTGGCGCTCCTCCACCACCACCACCTCCTCCACCGGGAGTTGGGGGCGAGGATGGAGCCGGAGGAGAGGGACCTCAAGGTGGCCAAGGTCCAGCTGGAATTGATATGACTCCGCTAGTGCAAGCGATAGCGGGAGCGTTCCAGGCCGCAGTTGCGGGAGCTCAGGCTGCAGTTCAGCCTAGGTGTGATGATGCTAGTTTACCTTTGGAGAGGCTCCGTAGCCTAGGAGCCGAGGAGTTTAGAGGATCTACTCCGGAGAGGTCGGAGTTATGGTTGGAGAAGACAGTTCGTATCTTGGCTCAGATGGGTTGTGCGGGCGCACGTAGATTGGGTTGTGTGATCTTACTGCTTCAGGGTGATGCTTACACCTGGTGGGTCACCATCACTACCGGGGTTCCAGAGGCCGAGATAGATTGGGATTTCTTTGAGTTTGCTTTCAGAAAGAGGTACTTGGGACCGAGGTACTTGGATGAGAAGAAGCGAGAGTTTATGGCTCTTACTCAGGATGATGCTTCTGTGACTGATTATGAGATCCGCTTTGTTCGCTTGAGTCAGTATGCCCCAGAGTTGATTCCTACTGAAGTGGAACGCTGCAACCGATTCCGATACGGATTGAATGAAGAGGTCAAGAGGTACACGTTGGCTTCTGACTACTCAGACTTTGATGTGTTGGTCGCGAGGGCCAAGGATTTGGAGCATAGTTTGGGTGCAGCCAAACGAGCTGGTGGTTCTGGTTCTGGAAAGAGGCATAACCACTCTGATGGTAGAGATGCTAAGAGACACAAGGGTGGCGGACACCAGTTTGATCAGAGACGTGGCGGTGGCCACCATGGTAGGGGCCATCAGGGCCATAGAGGAGGAGGGCGCTTGCCCGAGTGTGCACAGTGTGGGAGACAGCACACTGGAGAGTGCTGGGGTAACTTTCATGCTTGTTGGAACTGTGGTTCGAGGGACCACTTTAGGAGGGACTGTCCACGTCAGGCAGCTCAGGCACCGAACATAGCTCAAGCTCCTGCGAGAGGGAATGATTTTCAGAGAGGCCGTGGGCGCGGTCGTGGCTACTTCCAGCCGAGGGCTGATGCACCTAGAGCAGATGCTCAGAGGAACCTTGCACATGTGGTGGCTGTGCAGCCAGAGGCGGGAGGACCAGCGAGGGTCTATGCTCAGAGAGGGGCCGGGAACGACACCGATGTGATAGCAGGTAATTTTGAGTTACAGTCTATGTCTTTGCTTTCTTTGGTTGATTCGGGTTCTACACATTCCTACATTCTGAGTGAGCATGCACAGAAGTTAGATATTCCTGTTGAGATCTTAGATGTAGGTATGCATGTTACTAGCTCTTTTGGTGAGACAGTTGTAGTTAGACGTATGTATAGGAGGTGTCCGCTGAAGATTCAGGGTCATGTGTTCTCAGTTGATATGATGGAACTTCCTTTCTACGGTTTTGATATTATTTTGGGTATGGATTGGTTAGTTGAGCATCGGGCTAGTGTGGATTTTGAGACAAAGAGAATTTCCTTGAAGCTTTCCGATGACTACGAGGTAGTGGTAGTGGGCGAGAACATTAAGTTCTTGTCTAATGTGGTGTCAGCTTTAGAGGCTCATAGGTTGATGGACTCTGGATGTGGGGCTTATTTGGCTTATGTTATGAATCCGGATATGAGTGAAGCTAGACCGAAAGATATCAGAACAGTGTGTGACTTTCCAGATGTGTTTCCTGAAGAGTTGCCGGGTTTGCCTCCTGACAGAGATGTTGAGTTTGTGATTGAGACAGTTTCAGGGTCTAACCCAGTTTCGATAGCTCCGTATCGTATGGCTCCGAAAGAGTTGAAAGAATTGAAGAGTCAGTTGCAAGAATTATTAGACCGTGGTTTCATTAGGCCTAGTAGTTCTCCGTGGGGTGCTCCAGTGTTGTTTGTGAAAAAGAAGGATGGTAGCATGCGCATGTGTATTGACTATAGACAGCTGAATCAGTTGACCGTGAAGAACAAGTATCCGTTGCCTCGTATAGATGATTTATTTGATCAGTTGAGGGGTGCTTCAGTATTCTCGAAGATAGATTTGAGATCCGGATACTATCAGCTGAAAGTGAAAGAGTGTGATGTTCCGAAGACAGCTTTTAGGACTAGATATGGTCACTATGAGTTTCTTGTGATGCCATTTGGGCTCACGAATGCACCAGCAGCATTCATGGACATGATGAACAGAATTTTTAGAGACTATCTAGACCGGTTTGTGGTTGTCTTCATTGATGATATACTTGTGTACTCGAAGACAGAAGAAGAGCATGATGAGCACTTGAGATTTGTTTTGCAGAGATTGTTGAGCAATCAGTTGTATGCGAAGCTCAGTAAGTGTGAGTTCTGGATTCGAGAGGTTGTATTTCTTGGCCATGTTGTTTCGGCCGAAGGCATCCGAGTTGATCCATCGAAGATTGAGGCTATTGTGGAGTGGAAACAACCTAAGTCCGTAACCGAGATTAGGAGTTTCCTAGGATTAGCGGGTTACTATAGGAGGTTCGTTGATGGCTTCTCTAGAGTAGCTGCTCCCTTGACTAAGTTGTTGCAAAAGGGAGTCAAGTTTGAATGGTCAGATGCAAGACAAAAGGCCTTTGAAAAGTTGAAGGAAGCTTTGACAAATGCTCCAGTGCTAGTACAACCTGTTTCAGGTAAGGAGTTTGTGATTTACAGTGATGCATCCTACGTAGGCTTAGGATGTGTTTTGATGCAAGATAGGAGAGTTGTTGCTTATGCTTCTAGACAGTTGAAGATTCATGAGAAGAACTATCCTACTCATGACATAGAACTAGCCGCAGTTGTGTTTGCATTGAAGATTTGGCGTCACTACTTGTATGGTGAGAATTGTGTTGTTTACACCGATCACAAGAGCTTGAAGTACTTGATGACACAGAAAGAGTTGAACTTGAGACAGAGGAGATGGCTAGAGTTGTTAAAAGATTATGATTTGACTATTGAGTACCATCCGGGTAAAGCAAACGTAGTGGCCGATGCTTTGAGTAGAAAAGTGGCCGTTGAGCTGAGAGCTATGTTTGCTAGATTGAGTGTGTCCGATGATGGTGGTTTGATCACCGAGTTGCAAGTGAAGCCTTCTTTGATTCATTTGATTAGAGAGAAACAGTTACAAGATGCTAGCTTAGTTCCTCATGTTCAAGACATAGCCGAAGGAAGACCAACTGAGTATAGTTTCAGTGGTGAGAGCTTGTTGTGCTTTAGAGATAGAATTGTGGTACCGGAAGATGCTGAGCTGAGACGTCAGATTTTGAGCGAAGCGCATTCGAGTCCCTTTTCTATGCATCCGGGTAGTACCAAGATGTACCGAGATTTGAAGAATGATTACTTCTGGGTTGGGTTGAAGAGAGATGTAGCCGAGTATGTGAGCCGTTGCATGGTTTGTCAGAGAGTGAAGGCAGAACATCAGGTTCCTTCAGGTCTGCTACAACCCTTGAAGATTCCGGAATGGAAGTGGGAGAGAATCACCATGGATTTTGTATCGGGGTTGCCTTTGTCTCCTTCGAAGAAGAATTCAGTTTGGGTGATTGTTGATAGGTTCACTAAGTGTGCTCACTTCTTAGCGGTGAACACTACGGATTCCTTAGACAAGTTGGCAAACTTGTACATTCGTGAGATTGTGAGACTTCATGGGGTTCCAAAGTCTATAGTTTCAGATAGGGACCCTAGATTTACTTCGAGGTTCTGGAGTTGTTTGCATAGTGCTTTGGGTAGTCGTCTGCACTTCAGCACATCTTATCATCCGCAGTCCGATGGGCAGTCAGAGCGAGTGATACAGATTCTAGAGGATATGCTTCGTTGTTGTGTGATTGATTTTCAGGGTTCTTGGGAGAAGCACTTACCGTTGGTTGAGTTTGCCTACAACAACAGTTATCAGTCTAGTATTCAGATGGCTCCTTATGAGGATTTGTATGGTAGACGGTGTAGGACTCCGATTTGTTGGGCCGAGACAAGTCAGAGGTTGTTACCTATGCCAGACTTGCTTAAGGGAACCACAGAAAAGGTGAAGTTGATTTGTGACCGTTTGAAAGCGGCTTCGGATCGGCAGAAGTCTTATGCAGATTTGAAGAGGAAAGAGATTGAGTACACAGTGGGTGAGAAAGTGTTTCTGAAAGTATCTCCGTGGAAGAAGGTAATGAGATTTGGCCGGAAAGGCAAGTTGAGTCCGAGGTTCATTGGTCCGTATGAGATAGTTGAGCGGATTGGGCCCGTAGCTTATCGATTGAGGTTACCTTCTGAGTTAGAAAAGATCCATGATGTCTTTCATGTATCTATGCTTAGGAGATATAGATCAGATCCTTCGCATGTGATGCCCGTTGAGGAGATAGAGTTGAATCCGGATTTGTCCTATAATGAAGAGCCCATTGAGGTACTTGCTTCAGATAGCAAGGTGTTGCGTGGTAAGACCATAGAGTTGGTCAAGGTGTTGTGGAGGCATAGAGGTGTGGAAGAGGCCACGTGGCACAGAACTTGAGACACCAGCAGAATGTAGCTGAGTAGAGACTAGATGCAATTGAGGAGAGAACCCAATAAACTACTATGGAACATGAACCATAGGAACAAAAGGTGTAGAATAGTAGACATAAAGAGTAGGCGCAAAAGGACTGAGTGAAGAGAAAGACATTGTATGTGCTTAAACATTATTGAATATTCATTTTTGAAGATTCATTTTTTAAGTTCATGTCAAACCTATAGTAACACCTCTCTACAATGTGCCCCAACCTTCCACACAACTGACATTGAGGCCGAGGGGAACTCCTACCCCTATCCATTCCTCTATTATTATACTGATAAGAGGATTGATTAAAAGTAATAGTAGTAGCAGAATAAGACTCAACAACATCACAAGAAAAAGAAACAGTGGGCAAGGACTGATTATTATTAGCAGAAGGACCAGCAACATGCACATTTGTGTTGGCGAAACACTGTAAGTACCAGCATGTTAACTATGGGTACTAGTATGTTGTTGAGTAACAACATGAGCCAATGCATGTATGATATATCATGTGTGAACTTGACTATCCTCAACATCTAAGAGGACGGTACTAACAAAAGTGATATTAAAAGATGAAAGACTAGCAGTGATAACAGGCTCAAACTCAGCAGGCAAACCATTTAAAATTGTAGTGATATGTTCATGTTTAGAAATAACCTCCCCACAATTGGCAAGATTGCCACAAACATATTTAATCATTATAGTAAAATCTCTCATATTCATATTCTTTTGAGAATGCATCATTATTTTATATGACATGAGCTTAGAGGTAGTCTTCCCATTATATAGTCTATGTAAAGTATTCCAAATGTCTAAAGCAGTATTTAAGCCAATAAAGTGAGGCAAGACATTTTGACTAACAGTGTACAGAAGCCACGAGGCAAGAGCCCCATCTTGCTCTTCAAAAACCTCAAACTCAGGATTTATACAAACTACTCCATCACGTAGGTGACATACTGAGATGCTGGAGTAACCTTAGTATCTATGTATTTTAGCAACCTATGAGTTTTAAGAGTAAGGAAGACTTGCTGATGCCCCCAACAAGTAATTCTGATCATCGAGCACAACATTATTTTTTTTTTAGTGGAAAAGAGTTTACTAGTTTGAACCTGAGTATCTAGACTATGACTAGAAATCTCAGTTAGAAGGGTGACCGGTGGGAGTTGGTAGGAGACTCTTCTAAAATTTTAGATCTAGAAAGTTCAGATCCAATACATTCCTCTCCGTAGGTGAAAAGTCTGTTGATATTTTAATTTGGGGTTAAACCCCCAAATTTTTAATTCAAGGTATTTTTCACTTCAGCACTTGACTAGGATGAGCATTTGGCTCGAACGGTCAAGGCACAAGCATGAACATTGTAACACCCGTGTTTTGGGCCTAGGAGTTAGTCGGGTATTAGTTCGAGTTAAATAAAACTTAATTAAAACAATTCAATTTCAAATAATGGTCTAAATGAGTTTTATTAAGTTGGGAAGGACCTATGTTGCTATTTACCCAAGTTTTAAATAAAGGAAGACCACTTTATTGTAAAGTTGTCTTCCTCCCTTATTCTTCCTCCTTTTCCCATTTTGAAAACCCCCACCATTTCTAAAACCTCCCAAGCTTGGAGTTACTATTCCATCAATTTTAGCAACCGATTTCCACACCATTTTAAGAGCAAGGGGAAACGTAGAAGAAGCTTCGGGATCGAATCCGGGAATTTGAAGAACGGTCGCTTGCTTGGTCTTGGAGCTTGGGAGCTTAGGTGAGTGGTTGTTAGCTTTTAAAGGTTTTAAATTAGTTGGTTCGAGTATATGGACTAGGTTGGGCTTGGTAGACCCACCTAGAGTTAGGATTGGGGCGGTAGCCTAATCCTAAACTAGATCTAAGCCTTTGGATGAACTTGAATGTATGAATGTATATGCCTCGTATGTCTTGTGATATGAATGCTTATGTATATTGTTCTATACATGTGAATTGAGGCATGGGTTGTATTGCTTAAAGCATGCATGGTGATGGTTTATGGTTGTGTCCATGGTGAGTACGTGCTAAGCACGGAAATGATTGAAATGTGTGTTGTGGAATGAGTAAAATATTGGCACTAGTATACTTAAATACAAATGATCGATCATTAGGATGTTAGTGTGTACACATGAGTCAAAAGTCGCGCGTGGCCTTGGTGGCGTTGAGTCACCAAGGAGGAGTACGGGTACGCCCGGAAATGGTATTTAAATATAGTCGGTGATGAGTGGAATCCCATCGACGGGGCGTGAGGATGAGTGGAATCCCCTCCGCGAGACCGGTGATGAGTGGAATCCCACCGAGGTAATGTGGTTGTTGGATATTAGTTTCCAACGTGTCTATCCGCGTATTTGAGCGATATCTAGGTGCCAATGTTGATTGATATATGCAACAATGTGTTGAGATATATGAGCTGTTGGATGTTAAATGTGATTACATGTATGGTTGTGTTAAGCTCATGATTATGACATATATGTGAGATAATTGCTCATGCATCTATATCTTGTGGACTCTTGTTATACGTGTGTTGCTTTGGCTAGATCGTGCTCGGACCCTACAATGTTGAGGTTTGTTTTTAGAGCTTGCCCTCACTAAGCATTCTTGCTTACGCTCTCTTTGTTCAACATTGCAGATCCTTAGTTCGTGGGTTGCTCGGGCAAGAGGAGGGCCTCCAAGTGTGGTTTGGATTGAATTCACCAAGTATGGGTTTAAAATACTAGACATGTAATGGTTGAGCAATGGGATATGAATGTTTTGTGGTTATTGTTGGTTGATAGGAGTATGTGTAGACTCCTTTATACATGTTGCTTTTGCATGGTTGTGTTGCCATGATGGATGTTAACTCTTGCCTATTTGCTTGCTTGAATGTTAGCTTATGCCTTAAGAGTTTTTACATGTGTTGAATGTGGTTTGAATGAATGCATGATGTGGATTGTTGCCTTTGTATTATACATGTTTAAGCCTTGTTGAAGCATGCTTGTATGGTTGCTATACTTTAGGATGTCTTGCCTTGAAGTAGTTTGGTGTCTTGGGGATGTTTTGAGGCATCCTTGTGCCTCAAAACAGCCCAGAAAAGTCTGCAGACAGGGGGCGTTTCGGAACGGGTCCCCGTGTTCCGAAACGGCCCTGCGTAAATGACCTGCCGTTTCGAAACGGATGAGGGTCGTTCCGGAACGTTTTCGCCACTGTAATTTTGAGAAATTGGCGAGATGAAGCTGTTCCGAAACGGGCCTTTGAAGTTCCGAAACGGTCAAATCTCGTTGACCACGAGATATTGACCGTCAAGGTCGTTCCGATACGGGTCACCCCTGTTTCGGAACGGTCACCTTGTGGTTGACCCAGGCCCGTTGACCAGGTCAGGACGTTTCGGAACACCCTATAGGTGTTTCGAAACGGTCTGCTGGAATGAAGTAAAATGGACTGTTTTATGTTTGTTTGGTCGGTGAGTGATGCGTTGTTTGGTTCTTCCGCTGCTGTGCTTCACATAGGATTATAATTGCATCTAGATAAGATTAATGTAAAAAGGAATTTTCTGGGTCGTTAACCGAGGGGAAGCCTTAACGGGTTTCGCTTCGGTTTTCCCCATGTGGCCCACTCGGACCGGTCATCCGACCAGACCGGGACGAGGGGGTTACAAACATCCAAGGCTCACATGATCAAGCCCCTATAGCTGCAATCTCTTCCTTTTTTATTTTTTTCATTTCATTTTTTTTTACTCTAGGGGTGTTACAACTCTCTTTCCCTTAAGAAAATTTTTTCCTCGACATTTACTAGAATTAGAGAACTGAAAAAATTAATCATTCATCCACTTGTGCACTGAAATTTATCCATTAGAGTATTCTTATTTCTCGGGACTCTCAGATGATTACAAATCAATCTGATAGTGTCCTCAGTTACTTGGTCTGTCTTTGGACCCAAAGTCATCCTATCATACATCTCGGAACAACCAACGAGAACATATTATTTGAATCCATACCGATCTTCATCGGGTGCCAAGCAAACAATTGTCTCCCAACTTTTTATTATAAATGATATGTCATTGATAAGAAACTTTATCAACTACCATAGAAGTCAATCAAATGACCTTGAAGTATCTCTTTCAGAATATGAACTACTCTACTCGGTTATCCATCACCTTACAAGTAATGCCCCGATTTTGGGCCTAATTGTTTTAGACTTCGGATCGGGTTAAGTGAATCGGTTGGAGAAGGTTCGAATCGTATTAGGTGGTTCAAGGAAATCAAGGTTCCGGATAGGATAAAAATATGAAAAAAAAAATGATAAAATCTTCTAAAATCATGTTTAAGAGGTTGGTCAAATCAATTTTACAAAATGGGTTTTGGAAGTGGTACATTTTGGGTAGTGACCAAAATGTAAAGTTTTAAAACTGTTGAAAAATGCAATTTTCAAAAGGAGAGTTAAAATCTTAGAATCTTTAGGGAACTTTTGTGTAATTTAGCATTTCCTCAATTTGACATGTGATTTAAGTGAATTTTAAAATAATTGATTAAAAAAGGATTTTATTTTATTTAATTAATAAATAGTAAATTGAGAAGTTTCATTTTACGTAACTAACTTTTCAATCCTTATTTCAGCAAAAACACTTTCTAAAAGACTTTCCTCCAGAATTCTTTTCTCCCAAACACTCTCACTTTGATCTCATAACCATTTTAAAGAATCTTCTTCAATTTCTTCAAGATTTGTGAAGCAAAAACTTGTCAATCATTGAGGAAAGCAAGGATTGGAGGTAAATCTCGTTTTCAACCTCTAATCAAGGTTCTTTATTGAAATTTCCAAGATTATTGACTCTCAATTATTGTTTTTAACCGAGTTTTGATTTAAGATCAAAATCTTCCAAAACTAAGGTTTAATTCTTGATTTTTGGAGCGTTGTTGATGAACTTTGTTTTAGATGGATTCTAATTGAGTCTTGGGATGATTATGTTGTTGAAAAAGTGTTTTCATTATATAGATCCCGAAATCCTTGAGATCCTTGAGTTTTATGATAGTTTTACTTGAGTTTTTGAAGTGTTTTGATGGTTATATGATTGCTGGAGGTATAAGGAAGGGTTTAGGTTGTTTTTAGATGTGTTATGATTAATATTAATGGTTCGAAGTGATGATTGTTGGCTGGGCTTGGTTTAGGAGGCAATCGAATTATTTTTCCGTTGTTTCGGATGGGTATATTGATGTGGTTTTGTTGGGCAACGAGTTTGTGTTTAGTTGCTGGTTTGGAATGCATTTTAAAGCATTGGATCTCTATTTTTGATGCTCTAAAAACAAGGGGTATTGATCCGGAAGCCAGCGAAGCGATTTTGGAAGCTTCGGACGAGTGAACTTCGCGTCGGCAAGCGAAGTTTCGCGTATCGGTGAGTGGAAAAGGATTTTCCAGTTTTTAACGTGGTTTTGGGAGCTTGGTGTAAGTTTGAAACACTTAGCTAAGCTCAAGAGTAAGTAAAGCGAAAGTCTCTCTCGGATTGTGCTATGTTTTGGTTTAAAATGGACTTGAATTAAATGTGGTTTGATTACTGTTTTAAAGTATGTTTTGTGCAATGTTGTTGTTGGTTTTATATACCATTTTGTTAAGGATGCACATGGTAAGTGATCCTTGTGTTTATGCGATTTAATAATTGATTTTAAACATGTTATTGCTTGTGAAAATGGTGTTGTGGTTTATGCTTTGATAAAACAGTGAAATGTTGTTGAATAATGATTATATTGGCAAGTGATGGAAAATGGTTTTGGTTACTTTAATCGGATATAGTTAGCCAGCTATAGGATTGAGTGCACCGTGAATAAAGTCGCCTTGGATGTTGAGGGGTTGTGATTGTGCCGTAAACTCCATCCAAGTACCCCAGCGATTGAGGAAATGGTGTCACCACGATGGAGGATGGCTCTTGTGGGTGGACTTGGTTAAGCATCACAACGGTGAGGATTGCTCCTGTGTGTGAGCTTGGTTAAGGTGATTACAATGGTTGAGGTAGCTCCCATGTGTAAGCCTTGTTTTGTGTCCCGGCTCTCGCTAGTGGGTTATACAATTAACGATGAGTGATGTTGAGGGGTTGGGATTGTGTTGTTAATCTCCATCACGGATGTTGAGGGGTTGTGATTGTGCCATTGAACTCCATTCAGATGTTGAGGGGTTGTGATTGTGCCGTTAAACTCCATCACGAGTGTTGAGGGGTTGTGATTGTGCCGTTAAACTCCACCTTGTGTTGCCAGTAGTGTGTATGAAGCGTGTGGGACAACGCTTGTAATCCGCATATCCAATTGTGTCGATTGTGTTGTGTTTTGATATGGTTCTTTTTATTGATCACTTACGAGCCAATATAATGGTGATGATATAATGAATTAATGATGAATGCTTATTTTGAGAAAGCATGTGATGCTTGAGATTTATGCTAGAATGCATGTGATGCTTGGTTTAAGCATGAGCAAAGGTTTTTTTTGTTTTGGCTAATGATGCAATGAGCATGTGGATTTGAAAGAGGAAATGTGTTTTAAAAGTGCATGTTTTTAAGGAAGGCATGTGTTTGCAAATATTGATGTTTTTGTTTTTAAAATGCATTGATGAATGTTTTGGTTTTATAGCGGTCCTCACTAAACTTTATGCTTACGCTCATTTGTTTCATCAATGCGGAGAATTGAGCATTTTTTACAGCAAGCAAGCAAAGGATATCCAAGTGTTTTTGCTAGGCAAAGTATGTGGTTTACTTTAGTGTAATAAGAGGAAATGAGAGAGATTTCCACTCATGAGGTTTTTGGTGATGTGAAACACCTTGAGCATGTTTAGTTTGTGCTTGGAGTCTTGTAAACAGCCATTATGTGGTCTTTGGATCCTCTTTTTGCATTTTAGTTTTGCTATGGCTTATGGTTAAAGGCATGTTCATTCTAGTTGCATATGCTATATGAGATGTTGTGCCTAATGCTTGCAATGTGGCTAGTTTTTTATGCAAATATGTTGGACATGATGATATGAGCATGTCTATGAGTTTTAGGTGTGAATGGATGTTGTATGATGCATTTTGGGGCTATTTCTTGAGCATTTTCTTGTATGGGTATCGATACTCGGGCAAGTGTATTGATACCCTTAAGCTAAAATGGTGCAGGTGTACGGGCATCAGGTGTATTGATACGCCTGTGCAAACTTTGAAGGGTGTATCGATACACGGAGGAAGTGTACCGGTACCCTTAAGCTAAAATGGTGCATGTGTATTGATACGGGCACCATGTGTATTGATACACATGTGCAAACTTTGAAAGGTGTATCGATTCACGGGAAGTGTATCGATACCCTTAAGCTAAAATGGTGCATGTGTATTGATACGGGCATCATGTGCATTGCTACGCCTATGCAAACTTTGTAGGGTGTATCGATACCCCTATACATAATTGTACATCTGTACCGATACTCGGAGAAGGGTATCGATAACCTTGCTCAATTTTGGCTACTGCCTCCCCGCGTATCGATACGGGGTAGTAGGGTATCGATACATGACCGTTAATTTAGTTAAATGGAGCCTTTACAAGTCTGAAATGTTACATTTTGGTCCCTAAATGTTGTGTATGCAATTAAATGAGTTTGGAAGATCCTTATGAGATGAAATTTAACAGAGAAGCATGAAATATGATTAATTTCCTATTGGTAAATTTAAAATTTTGAAAGTACCCTCTAATTTCTGAAAATTACATTTTGGTCCCTAAAAGCTTAAATTGTGCAATTGAACCCCGAAACGATATCTGATCGTTGCGCCGTTTTCTCCTTTACTCTTTGTTGATCACATAGGATCTAATTCGAATCTAGGAAAGAAAAAAAAAAGAAAAAATGGGTCATTAATCGGAGTCGGCTTTAACGAGTTGACTTTGGTTTTTCCCGTGTAATCAACTTGGTTCGGGTCAACCGTCTAGACGGGGCTAAGAGGGTTACATTTGTTGGTATCAGAGCCAGGTTTCAAAAGAATTGGGGATGATGGTAAGTGAAATTGGTATGTTTTGATGTTCGATTCGATGTTAAGTGGCATGTTGTTTGAAAATCATGTTTTTGGTTGAATGTTGGTGCTTATGCTATACTCGGTTGTTAAATCATATGTGTGTTAAATATGATTTCATGTTGATGATGTGATGGGGTTGTGTGCTGATTGTGGATGATATAAAGCATGATGATTATGATATGATATTGTATGCTATGTTATACTTGAGGGAAATCGGGGTGCCCATTGCCTTATTACAGTAGATAAATGTTTTAAATTGGATTTGTAAACTTGGATCCTTGCTTGAGGCTAGCCTATATCATGGTTTGATTTGTTTTTGTTATTATGCCTTGTTAAAAATAGCACAATGAGTCCGAGGAGAGAGTTGAGATTGAATACGATCGTACCTACGAGCGAGCAGGCTAACCAAGGGAATGATGTTCCATCTATTGAGAATGTGCAGGTTCGGTCTTTCTTACCTGGAGTTGAGGCGATATGGCAGCATGAGGGGGCTGGCCCTATGGTGAAAGTTTTATCATCCGTGGTTCAATATATGTCTGGAGCATCTCAGGCCGCCGTGAATGAAAGGCCCGCGCATGTACCGGCTGTCGGACAAACTTGTTTGTGAAAGCAACGTCTATGTGAATTGGGAGTTTTTGAGTATCATGGGTCGACGCCAGCGGCGTTCGAGGCTTGGTTAGCTTGTACGATTTCGATCCTGGATCAGGAAGGGTGTGACAACTCATGTATGTTGGGAAGCGTTGTCTCGTTAATGCTAGATGATGTTTGTAGTTGGTGGAAAATTGTGTCGGCAGCGCTAAATATCCATGATGTGGATAAGGAGATCTTTTTAGCTACCTTTAAAAGGAGATATCTTGGAGATAAGTCTTCGGATAACCAGAAGCACGAGAGTATGGATTTAGTTTATGTTGGTGAGTAGAATGAGAGCAAAAGAGGTGTGAGTTCTGGTTTCGAGAGTGGGCATCGTAAGAGACCTCGTGATAGAATGTTTCGCCTGAACTAGAGTTTTGGTGGTGGTGGTAACGTGGGTCAAGTGTATCAAGGCCAAAGAGAGGTGGTTTGTCTACTGGAATGTGGTCGTTGTGGAAGGCGACACAATGGGTTTGTTGGGATGTTGGAGCTTGTTAGAGTTGTGGTGTGGTGGGACATGTGAAGCGTAATTGTCCTCAGGTAGCGAGACCAGCTCCAGCACGTGCAGTTGAGTCTTAAAGGAGTCGTGAGCGCGGCCGAGACAGGGTTCAGAGGTGGCAAGAAGGGCAGAAAGGCGCGAGGTGTACGATGGTTGAATCTTGTTGGAATTGTGGGTCTGTTGGACATTTGAAGCGAGACTGTCAAGTGTTAGTTCGGGGTGGTCAAGGTGGGATGTCAATTGAAGCTCATTATGATCGTAAGTGCAGTCATGGTTCTTTACTGCGAGGAGACGATAGTGACCTCAAGGTGTTGGTCGATGTTGTGTGGTGCAGCCGGAGAATGGTGGCTCTACGGGAGAGAGTGCTCGTCGCTTGGAGTTCCAAAACAATGATGTGATTGCAGGTGCCTTTATTATGCAATCTTTGTTATTGTAATCTTTGCTTGGTTTTGGTTTTGCATCCTCTTGTGTAGTGGTTAAGGTCCTATAGTTAGTGAGTTTTGGATAGTAATCGGTGTTGCTTTGAGAACAACATTGATGAAGAGGAATAATAGTTAGAGTAGTTTGTTGTAATGAGTTGTAAGAATGGTGGAGCAGGAAAAGTTTGAGAATGGGATAAAAGGTTGTCCCTGGTTTGGTTCGAGGACGTTATTAGTAAGTGTGAACAGACATACATACACAATTAAAATCATTTGTATACATATATTAAATATATTGGTACATGCATACATTTGGCATGACATTAGAAGTTTGCATACATGTGCATAGGCATTCGTAAGGGCATGTAGGTAATCATGCATACGAATGCTCACACTTACGAATAGCTAATTGGATTTGATAGTGATGTGTTATGATTAAGGTAATTTGTGGGTTTAAAGTTTTGTTTTGGTGCGAGATGAAGAGTGGGTGTGAGGTTAGGAAGTGAATAAGTTTACCATTAGGAGTGAGTGTGATCTAGCTCAGTGGACAGGAGGTGAAGTTTTCTAGGTGATCGTTTCAGATAGAATCAGTCGAGGTTGTTTAATGGGTAGTTAAAAGCAATTTGAAATATCAATTAGGTGTTGTAGTTTCACTGGGTTGGATGGTTGTTGTAGGTTTGCGGATTTGGTTTTGAAGTGTTGTTGTATTCTTGCTTGAATAGTTATAGCAGGATGGTTATTTTAGGTGGATGAAGTTTTGACGGTGACCTTGGAGGAGTTAGAAGGAAGTTCTGACGATAGTTCTAATCGAGGTTTATCTTGAGTTGAGTAGAGGATTCATGGTTCTAGTATGTATCGTATGTTGATAAGATGAGTGGTTAAGCATGTTGGGAAGGTTGTAGCGTATGTTTTCAGACGGTTGTAAGTGCTTGGAGAATGAGCTTTATGCGTGGCTTATTGCAGTTGCTTTTGTGTGAGGATTAAGATTTGTCGTTGGGTAGCATCCAGGTAAGATTAGTGTCGTAGCCAAAGTTTGTGTGGGAAAAGTAATGTAAGCTCAAAAGCCATGTTGCTTTGGCTGGGTCTTCGTGAGAGGGTGGTCTGTTGGCTGAGTGTAAGTAAACCTTCTTGAGATAGTTGATGTAAGTGATGTAACTGTTGGAGACGGTGTTAGAGTCTCGTGACGAGGATTTTCAGATGGTGAGTGGGTGGATTTTAGGTTTTTGTGTTGAGAAGTGTAAGGTTCAAGGATCGCAAGAGTTTGAAGTATCTAATGTTTCAAAAAGAGCTGAATCTTAGGCAATGAAGGTGGTTGGAGTTGCGTAAGGAGTATGGTCTGATGATGGGGTATCATGCTGGAAATGCCAATGTTGGGGCCGAAGTGTCAAGCAGGAAGGTGGCTGTGAAGTTTGGAGCGAGGTTTGCTTGGTTGAGTATATCGCGTGATGAGGGGGTTATAGCCAAGTTACAAGTGAAGCCTTCCTTAGTTCAGTCGATCAGAGATGTGTAGTAACACATATTCAGGACATTACTGATGGTAAGTCATTGGATTTTTGTTTCAATGATGATGGTGTTTCGTGTTTTGGGAGTTGAATAGTTGTTCCGAATAATGTTGAGTTGAGGTCCACTTTTCTAACTGGAGCTTATAGTAGTCTTTTTGCTATGCACCCTGGTAGTACGAAGGTGTATCGTGGTTTGAGAGTTGGGTGATACCAGATGAGGTGAAAAAGGATGCTGCCAAGTTTGTAAGCAAATGTATGTGTTGGGTTATTCGGTGCTCGATTCCTTCAACCGTTCTTGCTCGCCAAGTGGTGGAGAAGTGGAATTTTGGGTGATAGAGGTGTGGAAGCTAAAATTGATAAAGACAAGATGATTTATAGTGGTTCAACCTTCTAACCAAGGTCTACATCCACTACCTTAGCTTCCCACTAAGAATTTCCAATCAATCCACTATTGATCCGTCCCCATTTCTAGGCTTAGGAGGAAACCCTTACAAACCGATCAAGCTTTCTACCCAAAGCCTTGATCAAACCCTCTTTACAAAGAGATAAAGATAAGAAAACTTAAATCCCTCTAATAGGTATTTGTTTGCACAATAAAGCTCTCACCCAATCCTAAAACACTTGAGCAAATCTAGCAATTTTGGCTCATTAGTGTTTGTCTATACGATAAATTGACACTTAAGCACTAAGACAATTTCTTGATCATATGTTGTGTTACAATTGAAGCACTAACCATTATTAGATGCTTGGAGGTCCATTTTCTCTTTGAGTTTGTAGCCGTTACTAGCCATTGGGGATGAATTGGAGCCGTTGGAGACTTTATTTCCCATCTTTAATGCTGTTCTGCAGCCTTCCGTATCGATACACATGGACTCGTATCGGTACGACCTTCTTCAGAAACTAGTCGTTAGGCTCTTGCCAGCCTTTGTGTATCGATACGCTTGAGGGCGTATCGGTACGGTATGTCATTTAAAAGACCGTTGGGAAATAGTCGTTGGGGACGTTAAAACAGGATCGATACGCTTAAGGGGCGTATCGAAACGATCCCTATCCGTATCGATATGAAAAATCCTGTATCGATACAGGTTTTGGCAGAATCAAAACCTGGGCAAAAGTGTATGGATTCGGGGTACATCGTATCGGTACAGGCTTGCTGAAAAGTCAAGTTTGGCTAATTTAAATCATTAAAAACTTTGCCAAAAACCTTTTTAAATGCCTCAAACATATTTTCAAGTTGTTTGGACTTAAAGACACGTTTTGAATTCTTTTCAATTTTGTCCAAAACATTTTTCAATTATTATATCAAAACATTAGTTCAAACATATTTACATCGAGGTTTTGGGAATGTTTACATCAAACTTTGGGTACACAATTGAATTTCAGTACTTTTTATCATCCTCATAATGATGGACAGTTGGAGCGTGTTATCCAGGTGCTTGAGGATATGTTGAGATGATGTGTTATAGATTTCCAAGGTTTTTGGGGAAGCACTTGCCTTTGGTTGAGTTTGCTTACAAAAATAGTTATCATAAAAGCATTCAAATGGCTCCATACGAGGCTTCATATGAGAGAAAGTGTAGAACGCCACTTTGTTAGGCGGAATCAGGGCAAAAGTTAGTTTCGATGCCGAATATGTTAAAAGGGACCACCGAGAAGGTGAAGCTCATTTGTGAGCGCTTGAAAGCAGCATCGGATCAGAAAAAGTCTTACGCAGATTTGAAGAGTAATGAGTTTGAGTTCGCGGTTGGCGAACATGTGTTCTTGAAAGTATCGCCTTGGAAGAAAGTGATGGGATTTGGGCGTAAGGGTAAGCTTAGCCCGAGGTTTATTGGACCTTATGAGGTTGTGGAGCGTGTTGGTCCTGTGGCTTATCGGTGGAGGTTGTCTCCCGAGTTAGACAAGATTCATGATGTGTTTCATGTTTCGATGTTGTGGAGGTATAGATCGGATCCTTCGCATGTTATGCTTATCGAGGAGATAGAGCTAAACCTGGATTTTTCCTACGATGAGGGATCAGTGAAGATCCTTGGCTTGAATAGCAAAGTTCTTCGTGGCAAAACGATAGAGCTTGTGAAGGTGTTGTGGAGACATCGAGGAGTTGATGAGGCCACGTGGGAAAGCAAAGCAGACATGTTGAAGCGGTTTCCGCATCTTTTTCATTCAGGTAAAATTTTAGGGACGAAATTTCCTAACTGGGGGAGAGTTGTAACGCCCCGATTTTGGGCCTAGTTTTTTTAGACTTGAGATCAGGTTAAGTGAACCGGTTGGAGACAGTTCGAATCGTATTAGGTGGTTCAGGGAAATCAAGGTTTGGGATAGGATAAAAATATGAAAAAAATGCTAAAATCCTCTAAAATCATGTTTAAGAGTTTGGTCAAATCAATTTTACAAAATGGGTTTTGGAAGTTGTACATTTTGGGTAGTGACCAAAATGTAAAGTTTTAAAACTATGGAAAAATGCAATTTTCAAAAGGAGAGTTAAAATCTTAGAATCTTTAGGGAGCTTTTGTGCAATTTAGCCTTTCCTCAATTTGACATGTGATTTAAGTGAATTTTAAAATAATTGATTAAAAAGGGATTTTATTTTATTTAATTAATAAATAGTAAATTGAGAAGTTTCATTTTACGTAACTAACTTTTCAATCCTCATTTCAGCAAAAACACTTTCTAAAAGACTTTTCACCAGAATTCTTTTCTCTCAAACACTCTCACTTTGATCTTATAACCATTTTAAAGAATCCTCTTAAATTTCTTCAAGATTTGTGAAGTAAAAACTTGTCAATCATTGAGGAAAGCAAGGATTGGAGGTAAATCCCGTTCTCAACCTCTAATCAAGGTTATTTATTGAAATTCCTAAGATTATTGACTCTCAATTGTTGTTTTTAACTGAGTTTTGATTTAAGATCAAAATCTTCCAAAAGTAAGGTTTATATCTTGATTTTCGAAGTGTTGTTGATGAACTATGTTTTAGATGGATTCTAATTGAGTTTTGGGATGATTATGTTGTTGAAAAGGTGTTTTAATGATATAGATCCTGAAATCCTTGAGATCCTTGAGTTTTATGATAGTTTTAGTTGAGCTTTTGAAGTGTTTTGATGGTTATATGATTGTTGGAGGTATAAGGAAGGGTTTAGGTTTTTTTAGATGTGTTCTGATGAATATTAATGGTTGGAAGTGATGATTGTTGGCTGGGCTTGGTTTAGGAGGCAATCAAATGAGTTTTCAGTTGTTTCAGATGGGTATATTGATGTGGTTTTGCTGGGCAACGAGTTTGTGTTTAATTGTTGGTGTTGGAATGCATTTTAATGCATTGGATCTCTATTTTTGATGCTCTAAAAACCAGGTGTATTGATACGCCTGTGCAAACTTTGAAGGGTGTATCGATACATGGGGTAAGTGTATCGATACCCTTAAGCTAAAATGGTGCAGGTGTATTGATACGGGCATTAGGTGTATTGATACGCCTGTGCAAACTTAATATGGTGTATCGATACACGGGGAAAGTGTATCGATACCCCTGTACATAATTGTACATCCTTTTGAGATGAAATTTTGCAGAGAAGCATGAAATATGATTAATTGCTTATTGGTAACTTTAAAAATGGGAAAGGTCACTGCAATTTCTGAAAATTACGTTTTGGTCCCTAAAAGCTTAAATTGTGCAATTGAACCCCGAAACGACATCTGATCGTTGTGTCATTTTCTCATTTACTCTTTGTTGATCAAATAGGATCTAATTTGCATCTAGGAAAGATAAAAAGAAAAAAGGGTCGTTAATCAGAGTTGGCTTTAACGAGTTGGCTTCGGTTTTCCTCGTGTAATCACCTTGGTTCGGGTCAACCGTCTAGACCGGGCTAAGGGGGTTACATTACAGATGAAAATACAAGTGTAGTTCAAACGAGCACCCTATGCCTCCAATAGAGTCTTTCAAAATCAAGATGTAAGCATCATATTTCAATCAATATGATACATATGATAGTAAATCGTGCCACTTTTTCTCTAAAATGGTTCTCTTAAAGCCAATCAGACATAACAAAGATTTTAATCATATGTAACTTATCTTCAACGTAATGTTCACGCAACTGTTTCCTTCGTGTATAATGGAGTCACCGCAAAATTTACGCTTTCATCACATTCACAGACATCTTTCTTTTAAATTCATACTACTTTTATAAAATTTCCTGTCAGAATATTCTCAAGAAAATTATTATCAACGAAGAGCCTTACATGTAATCTTACATCGGTTACCTCACATAATCAATCATTTATTTTCAATATGAATAAGATCTTCAATTTCACCTGCATGAACCATCTTTTTTTTCATATGCAAATCCATCAAGCAAATTTGAACCACAGACGAATGCCATAGGCATTCATTGTTAATAGATCAAGCTATAGAGGACAGAATACTTAGACTCACTTATTTCAAGAAAAAGATCCGACATTGGAGTTCTGCCTCGGTGGAGTACAGTTATGACCTAGGGCCATGCACAAACCAGACACCCTATGACAAACGATCAACCAATCAACCTAGAATGACGCAACTCTAAGCTCTGATACCACTAAATGTAACCCCTAGACCCACCTATGCGTTACCATGGATCCTAGGAAGTCACATTAAGGTCACAAGAGCGACCCACGGTAAAAATCCACATAAAACATTTTTTGTTCTTTAAAACACTTATTAAACTGTAACGTTAACTTCCGTTTAAAAATTCCCTTTCTAAAAATCATTTAAACATATAACAGTAGTTTTAGAAAACGTTTTACAGACACTATCATAAAACTATACATAACGTACATACTCACTAACTATACAATATCGTACTCCAAAAGCAACGCCGAGAGAACTCTAACAACATATGTCAATCACTATACCATGATAGATTTCTTCTAACATGCAATAAAAAAACAACATGAGCTTTGGAAAGCTCAGTGGTACAAAACTACCAATGAATGTTGTAAGTTCATGCAAGTATATGACAATCATTACTCTATCATGATGTTTCGGGAAATAACAAGTTCCAAATTACGGCTCATTATTTGATCACCAAGTATCAGGCGAGAAGCCCATAAACCGTAGAATCAAAAAGAGTGAATGATTAAATTAAACTAGGGAGTTTAGTGTGTCCTAACAGTGATAAATTGTATCAACATAAACATTTTATTTCACGGGCACATAATTCTAGCAACAGTAAGGTTCATTTTTAATTCTTATTTACCCTCCGACTGTACTCCAGTATGAAATTCTGAGCTACGTCTATAAAGACATTAACCCAAGCCCCTTGGGCGTGAGTACCATCATAACGGATTACCTTAGGTCCCGGGCAGAGTTAAACTAGTCGAAGCATATGAACCTGTAAGGGTAACGTTAAGGAATTACCCTAGCCGAAGCATAGGAACTTGTAACGATAACGGTATGGAATTACCCTAGCCGAAGCATAGGAGCATGTAACAATAACGTTAAGAAATGACCCTACCCGAAGCATATGAACCTGTAACTATAACGGTAAGGAATTACCCTAGCTGAAGCATAGGAACCTGTAACGGTAATGGTGAGGAATTACCCTATCCGAAGCATAGGAACCTGTAATTGTAACGGTAAGGAATTATCCTAGCCGAAGCATAGGATCCTGTAACGATAACGGTAAGGAATTACCCTAGTTGAAGCATAGGAATATGTAACGATAACGATAAGGAATTACGCTAGCCGAAACATAGGAACCTGTAACTGTAACAGTAAGGAATTTCCCTAGTCGAAGCATAGGAACCTTATCTGGGCGGAATTACCCTCACCAAATAGAGGAACCGAATACGGGGGGATTACCCTCACCGAAGTAGAGGAACGGAATACCGACGAGATTACCCTCACTGAAGTAGAGGAACCGGATACGAGAGGGATTACCAATTTTAAATAGTAAAGTAGGAATCGACTTAAGTATATATTTTTTTCTCATCTCATTAGAGTCATGTCAACAACCTTGATTGTGGGTACCAATCGAATAGGGGTCGTTCTTCATGCTTTAATTTCTTACCACATCATCAATAATGCCACGCAATTTGTCAGCCATCGAATTCACTTTTGAATTGAATCTTTTATATATATAGTTTCATTAACTGAGGTTTTAACATGTATTTAGAGATAACCGACTTATCATTTAATTTACAGATCTCAAAAATTTATATGTGTCATATAATTATTAATTATGTCACAAGGGTCCTTATCAGTATTCTTATACTATATTCTACGACATTTGATATCTCATGCATTAACTATTAATTACCATGTTCGTTATAGTACACAAGGAGTATAGGGTATTACCTCGACTCCGAGCTACGTAAGTCAGCCTTCAAAGATCCAATTGATCGCTCTCGAGCTCAATTTGATGTCTCTCATTATCTAACTTACCCTTATCGGATGAACGTCGGTGACCTCGAATTAGTGATTAGAACCACGAAAGGTGAGAGGGGTTTTGCTCACATTTTCATGAGTAACCCGATGGTGGTGGTCGTGCGATGAACTACTGGCGAAAACGACCAGAATCACTGAAACACTGATAAGCAACGCTTTGCTTCTCGTCGAACTTCAAAATTGTTCTCCACGGCGATCGGTGACCCAATGATGCGAGTGGCAGCTAAGGTTTTGATCGGGGCAAGGCGACAGTTGTGTCGGTGTGGGCAGTGATGGCCACGGGCCGACGGTGAGGGAGATCAAAGGGTGAATGTTGGGATTTGGTAGGAGACTCTTCTGAAATTTTAGATCTTGGAAGTTTAGATTTGATACTTTCCTCTCCGTAGGTTCAAACCCCTATAGATTCAATCTCATCCTTTTTCTATTTTTTCATTTCATTTTTTTAACTTTAGGGGTATTACACTTATAGGGAAGGAGATAAAAAAATAGGTTGAGTCTTAGATGTGGTATACTGATTTTATTAGGAGCGTCAATTTTTTGACAATGACAAATGAATTTTATTAATAACCATGGAAAATATATCAAATACAATGCATTTAGAATGGAGAATAATGAGATCTAGTCCATCAAAATCTCATACAAAACCCTAAGATACAAAGAAAAGTAAATACTTTCATAGATATTAGCATACCGACAAAATTCAGAAGTCTTCCTGAATCTCCTTGTCTCTATCCAAACGAGACATTTTACCAAGTGAAAAAAAAGTGGTGAGCGAACCAAACTATTAGGCAAATTTCTTCGCTACCCAGGTCTGATTACATCAGCAAACAAACATCAACCGAGTGGGGATATATCTTTGTATGACCACCGGCAGAATCAAAATCAGAAACTAGCACTGTAAAGTTTTTTGTACGAGCACCAAACGACCGCTAAGGTATGCTAAAATCATGCAAAAATGATAGATGAAACAAACTACAAAAATAAAGAAAAGAGTACTACAAGGATATAGAAAACACATGCCACAAGGACATAGATTCTTATTAAAAATATATTTAAAAAAACAAAAAAAAAACAAAAATAATAAACCAGGTACTGGTTGTCGGCCACCGGCAAGAAAACCAATATG
This sequence comes from Hibiscus tridactylites, assembly GCA_958450335.1. Classification (NCBI taxonomy): domain Eukaryota; kingdom Viridiplantae; phylum Streptophyta; class Magnoliopsida; order Malvales; family Malvaceae; genus Hibiscus; species Hibiscus tridactylites. The sequence goes on along the minus strand of OY288275.1, from coordinate 16,955,415 downwards.
AAAGGCTGCATCGCTTGTGGAAATCCTAAGAAAAACCTAAGAGAAAACCTTTAGCCTGAATAAAAGGTTAATTAGGAGCGTCATTTTTTTTAAATTCAAGAAATAATCTCTAAGTTGTGATATCTAATTAAATTTGGCTCGAACAGTTAAAGCATAAGCATGGCCATCCAAGGGTCATAGGTTCAAACCCCTATTGATGTAATCTCTTCCTTTTTTATTTTTATCATTTCATTTTTTAACTTTAGGGGTGTTACACTTATAGGAACGGAGATAAAAAAAAATAGGTTTAGTCTTAGATGTGGTATACTGATTTTATTAGGAGCGTCAATTTTTTTGACAATACCAACTGAATTTTATTAATAACCATGGAAAATGTATCAAATACAATGCATTTAGAATGGAGAATAATGAGATCTAGTCCATCAAATACAATGCATTTAGAATGGAGAATAATGACAACAGAATTTTATTAATAACCATGGTTTAATGAACCATTCTAACAATCTTATCCAAGGTCTTGCAAAATTAAATAAAGCCACATCATCTTTATTTTCCACATAATATTTTCTTATAAATTAAAATTTTCAAATCATCATCTTCTTCCTCATACCTCATATATTTATTCTAATGTGTTAATGAATGAAATCCTTACAATAAAAAAAAGCACCCAAAAAATTTAACATGCCAATCAAAAGAGACAACAATAAAATTATTATTAATAAAATTACTACATTTCAATCTCAACCAATCTTCGATAAAATCATTGCATTCATCCCAATCGTCTGATTCGAACATCATTTGTTCCGTTATAATTAACAGCATCTGCCTGCTGCCTAGTGTTTGTAGCAAACAAATCAATCCCCATCCATCATTCTTGAACTAGTTGCGCATCATCACATAATTTTCTTCTCTAGTTGCTTTTCCACGAGATGACCTTCTGCCCTTTCTCTTCTGTATCAACTGTAGGAAGTTCAAAAAATGATTGGGGATTAATATAGTGATTTCCAGGATAAAACGTAGCCATAAAGTAGATTTCTGAGCAATTAACTGAAAAGCAAGCTTCATAAGGAATGCTTCATTCTATTTATCCATTTTACGAAAATCCAATCCTCCAACAGGAATAGATGGGCACACCTTGTCCCAATTAACTAGATGAACCCTTCATGTGGCTGCCGTAACACCCCAAACAAAGTGTTTGTAACCCCCTCGTCCCGGTCTTGCCGGATGACCGGTCCGAGTGGGCCACACGGGGAAAACCGAAGCGAAATCCAAAGGGGTTCCTCCTCGGTTAGCAACCCTAATTTTTTTTTTCATTTTAATCTTGTCACATTCGAACCCCAAACCACATTCAAACACCCAAATTTTAATCTTGACTAGAGGCGTATTGATTCCTATGTGTTTATCTCTCTAAAAAGGCCAACAAGACAAAACAGTGCAGTTTTAAGCAAAGGTTTCGAAACCTCCCCAAAAGGTTTCGAAACTTAGACTGGCAGTAAGGTCTGGAACCCAAAACTCACCCAAAGTTTCGAAACCTTGGGGAAGGTTTCGAAACCTTGGACCTTGGTTTCGAAACCTTTCCCAAAGGTCTCGAAACTTTGGTTGGCAGAATGTCCTGGAACCAAATTCTCACCAAAGGTTTCGAAACCTTGGGGAAGGTTTCGGAACCTTTGACCATAGTTTCGAAACCTACCCAAAAGGTTTCGAAACTTTGGCTGGCAGTGACCCCTGGAACCAAAATTCTCTGCAAAGGTTTCGAAACCTTACCCATGGTTTCGAAACCTTAGTGCAGGGGATCACTTTCTGCTCAATCTAAGGACTACCTAACCATGAAAAACACTAAGATCATGCATAGACACAAATAAAAGCTTGAAAAGGACCAAAGGCATGAATTAACATTCATAAGACTTGCACATACTATCATTTAAACAACCATACATGAACCATAGATAGCAACCAAGCAATTAACAAGGCATCCATACATAACATTCATACAAAGAGCATTTCATGCATATATGGACATACAAGCATTTAGGATTTCATGCCTTAGCAACCAAAACACGTAGACATTCATGGCATGTAACATAAGCAATATTTACAAACAGACAAGGCATCCACTAACCAAGCCAACAACGATACACATCAAAGCTCAAATCAATGACACCTATCCCATTGCTTAACTATTACAATCTATTACTTAAAACTCATACATTGAGCTCACCAAAAGCAACACTTGGAGACCTTCCCTTGCCCTTGCCACCCACAAGCTATTTATCTGCATTGTCGAACAAAAGAGAGCGTAAGCATAAAAGCTTAGTGAGGGTAAGCTCATAAAACAAACCTTCGACAATGCGGGGTCCAAGCACGAGGAATTATCATGATATTATACATGATTTTACCTTCGATTCACATGAGCCATAAGTATAGGTGATGCATGAACATACTACCAAATTCATGCCATGCTCAACAACTTAATAGTTCAACATACAATGATACATAACTCAAAGTATTAACCACATCATATATCGTTTCACATTGAAATTCACATTTCATATTACATTGATACACATATCAATTCATATTATCATGTATGCATAATTTCATATTGGCATAAACATACTTTCTCTTATTGGCACCTAGCTATGACTCGAATACGCGGATAACATGTTGGAACGCATTTCCAACAACAACATTACCTCGGTGGGATTCCACTCATCACCGGTCCTTGCATGTGCGGGATTCCACTCATCGCCACATGCCCTACGGATGGGATTCCACTCATCATCACGTAGAAATATATAAAAGCTTCCGGTGGAATATTACATCACCGTACTCCTCCTTGGTGCCTTAACGCCACCAAGGCCACGTACGTTTTGACTCAATTTGTGTGCACACTCATCCTAATGATCGATCATTGTACCCAAGCATACTAGTGCCAACATTAAACGCAATCCATTATCCATAGCTACATGCATATGACAAAGCATCAAATGTCATGTCTCACATACATGTATTTCACAACCCAATACCATGCCTAGCATGTACTCACCATAATCATCATCATGCATAATTCACAATTCAATCCACATGCATAGCAATGCATCAAACCATGCCTCAACAACATGTATAACACAATATACATAACTACCGTAAACACATATAATTAAGAGGCATAACAAACAATTAGAAGTTCAACCAAAGTTCCCTAAACTTAAGCTTGAGATTAGGCTACCACCCTAACCTCAACTCTAGGTGGGTTTACCAAGCCCAACCTAGGTCCACATGCTTGAACCAATGTTTAAAACCATTTAAAAACAATAACCACTCACCGCCCTTCCTTAGAAAATCGAACAATCCTCCTATGCGCCCGGATTCGGTCCCAAAGCCTCTTCCGCGCTTCCACTTGCTTCTAGCCAAACAAAACATACACATTACTTCCCAATTCAATGTTAAACTCAACCATCAACATACTTTGCTAACACAACCCAAATTCCTCAATTTCTCAAATCACATAACCTCCTAAAACCCCAATTTTCGTGCTCCCTTAAAAGCTTGCTGAAAATTCAATTTCCAAACATCCAATTGACTTCCAAATCATCCCAAAACACCCTCATACCATAGGTAGACCAACAGCCCTTTAATTTCAACATAAAACCCACCAAAAACTCAAGTTTTACAACCTTAAAACTAGCCTTAAGACCATACTACGAAATTTTATCAAAACTCAACCAAATTAATATATATGGTGTATTTCATCATGCTTAAACAAACCCCCAATACAATTTATCAAAACAAATTGAAAACCCCATTAAAACCCCAAATTTCCATATGAACCCTAATTTCTCAAAACCCCATATTTTTGAAATTTAAGACAATATACAAGTAGAGGATGGAGAGGAGGTTAAGAAAATATAATTACCTCTTAAAATGGTGTTGAAATCGGGTGCTAAAATAGATGGAATAGTAACTCAAAGCTTGAAAGGTTTTAGAAATGGTGGGGGCTTTCAAATGTGAAAAGGGGGAAGAATGAGGGAGGAAGACAACTTTACAATAAAGTGGTCTTGCTTTATTTAAAACTTGGGTAAATAGCAACATAGGTCCCTCCCTTCATATTAAAACTCAATTAGGCCATTATTTGAAATTGAATTGTTTTAATTAAGTTTTATTTGACTCGAACTAATACCCGGCTAACTCCTAGGCCCAAAACACGGGTGTTACAACTCTCCCCCACTTAAGGAAATTTCGTCCCCGAAATTCATCGGACAGGAACCCACTTTCTTTCACACCACAACACACTAACCAACCCGAAAGACTTACCACACAACACTTGCTATCTTACACTAAGATCTCAACTGATTCTTCAAGGCATGCCAATTTCGAACTCAACTCAATCTCTTCAACAAATATAGCACGGAACAGATTCAGACTCACATTTTTGAATCATAGATACATGGAACACATCTCAAACCCCTTTCTAACTCTGGTGGTAACCGCAACAGATAACAACAGAACTAGCCCGATTCACAAACTCATACAATACTGCTTGAACACTTGACTCATAACTCTCTCTGACTGATCCTCTGTCTTCATCAATTAACCAAACACTGTGCAGACGTCTTCAAAATTATTCTAGTTGAAATCTCGAATCTCTATTACTCACTTCCATTAAAAATCTTCCGCGAATGTAGCAAACTAGAAGAAAACTGACCCTCGGTCTCGACATACTGGCAATTCACGCACTTACTCTCATACAGAACCACATCATTCATCCACTGAATTCAGAAGCACTCATCTTCAACTCGCAATACGTCTTCATACTACTCAGATGCAATATAAATGAACCACCGTGCGCTTCGGCCAAAACAATACATCTCAAAACACTAGGTCAGTCAGTACAACTATTCTGTCTCTGAAATGCAAAACTCTATCATCCCTGGACTATATTCTGAAGGTCTTCTTTCCACTATGTCTTGCACGTGAGGTGCCAAGAATCTGTCTTGCAACTGTTTCTCATCAAACATTCTGACTCAAAGTAGTCTCAACCCGAAACTCGGCCACAAAACTACTATCATTTGATATACAGAATTCGGCAATTGCAACTCGTAACTCAACTACTAATCTAACAGCAAATACAACTCGGAACTCGGTTGTTACATAGACTCTCTTCAGAGAGTACTCAATCTTGAGATCACAGTCTTCAAGCAATTCTAACTACTCATGTTGTTCAAGTTCCAACCATTCCCAAGTCTTCAAATATTTCAAGCTCTAATGATACGTACATATACACCGCGCATTTCTTACTACACAAGCTTGTCTCCAAGTCTTCGAAGCAATTACAACTGTAGTTAACTCTATTTCTCATATCGAATAACTCTTCTCACGGTCTTCCAACTATCTTGATAAACAAGCAACAATCTTCTGTCTTGCATAAGCACACAACCTAACTCTACATGTAATACATCACTACAGTTCGCAAGCTCTTTCTCTAGTATAGAATGGATCAAGGTCGAAGCTTTCTTCAAAGTTTCTTTCGGTTTCTCAAGGGCTCATTGTCTCGCATCTAACCACACAACTGAACATTCTTCTGTAGCAATCTATCAATGGAGCAACTATCTTCAAAAGACTATTTACAATTCTCTGAAAGTAACAATGCTAGACCTAGGAACTATAGATACCTGTCACAGTCTTCAATTTCTCTCAACTCATGTCTTCTTTTGCCTACTTGGGATTTACTCTAATACACTCGGATGATCCGCACGTTCTAGGAGGACATCTTCATTAACTCAAAGTTCATGTTTCACAACTTGGTATACGGCTGATTCTCTAATAGAATCTACAATACTAACTCTAAAGCCTATCATGGTCTTCTTCGGTACTTAAATATGCTCATGTGTCAACTATGAGAACTACTACAACTGATCAAGGAACTCAGAAGTTATTCTGCTCAACATCTCTATGAAGGTAACTAATACACTAGTCAAACAAAACGACATAACTCGGAACTCAAAGCGATCATATCTTGCCTCGAAAACTGTCTTCGATACTTCAACTTCTCTCACTTTCAACTGGTAATAATCGAATCTAAATTAATCTTCAATTTGACTGGAGTACACACTAACTGATCAACAAATCACTGACACTTGTTTCAACTGCCTGAAATCTAAACACATTCTCGTACTGTCATTCTTTTTTCGACACAAGTTACACTGTAGAACTCTGAGATGATGCACTAGGCCTAATGAGTCTAAAATCCAACTAGCCTCGAAGTTATTTCTTCAACGTTCTCAATTCTTCCGGAATTCATAAGTTACAGAGCAACAAAACTGAAGCAACCTCGGAGACGGTCTCAATAACGAAATCTTCTTCTCTATCAAGAGACAAACCGGCAAATCTTCCAAACACTTCTAGGAAAACACAAACTATTTTATCATTCTGCGGTCTAATCTTCGTTCAAAAATCAAATCCATCACCATTGCTTAGCAAGCCTGTCAACTAAACTCAATCGACCTTTGATCTCTAAAACTGGATCAACATTCAATAAGAAGCTCACATCCTCACCTACCACTACAGTCTCACAAAAATCTGTGTCTTCAAAGCAACTCTCTCTTTGTCTCAACGTATACACTAATTCTATGCTCTTCAAGCCAAACCTTGACAAAAGGTACATCAAAACCGTAGGAAGACGATCACTTCACATCTACTAGAAACTAGTAACTCTGAACCACCAACGAACATCTTCTGTACATCTTTCTTATCACTACTATCTCCCAAAGGCTAGTCACATGTGTCCCTACTTCTAAAGTCTCAGCAAGGATATCTAATTTCTTACATGCTCACACAAAAGAAGGTATTCGCAGAAATTGCAACTTCACATGTACACAACTGATAGTCTTCGGTCCTCTTGTTTTCAGACTGGTTCTTCAACAGAATCTGACTCTTCTAAACTGTTCTTAGAGCATCTCGTAACTTCAAGACTCAATTCTGATTGCACACAAACAGTCTTGCTGGACTTGTTCTACCCCTACCAAACAATCCTGAAGTCAAAGCTCAAGGCTCCCTTCTCGGCTCAACTATATCGGAAGTGACTTCATCTCTTCCGCTTGCTGGAAAACAACTCAACGTACACTGACTCAATCACACAAACTAGCTCCCACTCACGGACACTGACCGGCTGTCTTGCATTAAAATCATAGGCCAACCCCAACGGTCACCAACTAACACCTCACCAGGCATGTTCAACTTGCATACTTGCTAACAATGTACAGAGATACGGATTCAGAATCAACTGGAGGAAACAACTTGATACTGTACTAAGGGCTCATTCGATAAAACATTGACACCACTCTGACCCCCGCCCATAGGCCTTCACTTCTTCTTACTAACTAATGCCAGAGTTGATCACACCATCCCTCATCCACAAGAATCAACCCATATACACACTGTCTCAAACGGACGACTTGTACCTCAATTCTGGTACAACCATACCTCTCTAACTAAGGTGATGGACTCCCTCAACCTAGTCCACCCTTTCAGAAACTACGACTTCTACTTACCGAAAAGCAATTAAATCAACAACAATATCAACAGTAAAACATACAAGATTGGGTTAGCAAGGCAAGGCTTCCAAGTGGCTCAAGTATGTTTCCCTCACTTAAAAATTTCTTTTTCGATGTAATAGTAGCAATGGGACTCTACTAAACATGCTTCAAACAAATCAACACACATACATGCTCAACCAAGCATATAACAAGGCTTACTTGCTAAACAAGCAAACATATGCGTACAATCAAACAACATACATTCTCAATCAAACAATCATACATCACAGCATACACGGGTAACGAACAACATACTTTTAAACAAACAATCAACATACATGTCATACAAGCAGTCATACTTACAGAGCAAGCAAACACCGTGCATATCAATTTAAAACTTAAACTTACCTCACTTACCTGCCCAAGGTCTCGGAAACCTTAGGCTCTGATACCAACAAATGTAACCCCCTCGTCCCGGTCTGACCGGATGACCGGTCCGAGTGGGCCACACGGGGAAAACCGAAGCGAAACCCAAAGGGGTTCCTCCTCGGTTAGCAACCCTAATTTTTTTTTTCATTTTAATCTTGTCACATTCGAACCCCAAACCACATTCAAACACCCAAATTTTAATCTTGACTAGAGGCGTATTGATTCCTATGTGTTTATCTCTCTAAAAAGGCCAACAAGACAAAACAGTGCAGTTTTAAGCAAAGGTTTCGAAACCTCCCCAAAAGGTTTCGAAACTTAGACTGGCAGTAAGGTCTGGAACCCAAAACTCACCCAAAGTTTCGAAACCTTGGGGAAGGTTTCGAAACCTTGGACCTTAGTTTCGAAACCGTTCCCAAAGGTCTCGAAACTTTGGTTGGCAGAATGTCCTGGAACCAAATTCTCACCAAAGGTTTCGAAACCTTGGGGAAGGTTTCGGAACCTTTGACCATAGTTTCGAAACCTACCCCAAAGGTTTCGAAACTTTGGCTGGCAGTGACCCCTGGAACCAAAATTCTCTGCAAAGGTTTCGAAACCTTACCCATGGTTTCGAAACCTTAGTGCAGGGGATCACTTTCTGCTCAACCTAAGGACTACCTAACCATGAAAAACACTAAGATCATGCATAGACACAAATAGAAGCTTGAAAAGGACCAAAGGCATGAATTAACACTCATAAGACTTGCACATACTATCATTTAAACAACCATACATGAACCATAGATAGCAACCAAGCAATTAACAAGGCATCCATACATAACATTCATACAAAGAGCATTTCATGCATATATGGACATACAAGCATTTAGGATTTCATGCCTTAGCAACCAAAACACGTAGACATTCATGGCATGTAACATAAGCAATATTTACAAACAGACAAGGCATCCACTAACCAAGCCAACAACGATACACATCAAAGCTCAAATCAATGACACCTATCCCATTGCTTAACTATTACAATCTATTACTTAAAACTCATACATTGAGCTCACCAAAAGCAACACTTGGAGACCTTCCCTTGCCCTTGCCACCCACAAGCTATTTATCTGCATTGTCGAACAAAAGAGGGCGTAAGCATAAAAGCTTAGTGAGGGTAAACTCATAAAACAAACCTTCGACAATGCGTGGTCCAAGCACGAGCAATTATCATGATATTATACATGATTTTACCTTCGATTCACATGAGCCATAAGTATAGGTGATGCATGAACATACTACCAAATTCATGCCATGCTCAACAACTTAATAGTTCAACATACAATGATACATAACTCAAAGTATTAACCACATCATATATCGTTTCGCATTGAAATTCACATTTCATATTACATTGATACACATATCAATTCATATTATCATGTATGCATAATTTCATATTGGCATAAACATACTTTCTCTTATTGGCACCTAGCTATGACTCGAATACGCGGATAACATGTTGGAACGCATTTCCAACAACAACATTACCTCGGTGGGATTCCACTCATCACCGGTCCTTGCATGTGCGGGATTCCACTCATCGCCACATGCCCTACGGATGGGATTCCACTCATCATCACGTAGAAATATATAAAAGCTTCCGGTGGAATATTACATCACCGTACTCCTCCTTGGTGCCTTAACGCCACCAAGGCCACGTACGTTTTGACTCAATTTGTGTGCACACTCATCCTAATGATCGATCATTGTACCCAAGCATACTAGTGCCAACATTAAACGCAATCCATTATCCATAGCTACATGCATATGACAAAGCATCAAATATCATGTCTCACATACATGTATTTCACAACCCAATACCATGCCTAGCATGTACTCACCATGATCATCATCATGCATAATTCACAATTCAATCCACATGCATAGCAATGCATCAAACCATGCCTCAACAACATGTATAACACAATATACATAACTACCGTAAACACATATAATTAAGAGGCATAACAAACAATTAGAAGTTCAACCAAAGTTCCCTAAACTTAAGCTTGAGATTAGGCTACCACCCTAACCTCAACTCTAGGTGGGTTTACCAAGCCCAACCTAGGTCCACATGCTTGAACCAATGTTTAAAACCATTTAAAAACAATAACCACTCACCGCCCTTCCTTAGCAAATCGAACAATCCTCCTATGCACTCGGATTCGGTCCCAAAGCCTCTTCCGCGCTTCTACTTGCTTCTAGCCAAACAAAACATACACATTACTTCCCAATTCAATGCTAAACTCAACCATCAACATACTTTGCTAACACAACCCAAATTCCTCAATTTCTCAAATCACATAACCTCCTAAAACCCCAATTTTCGTGCTCCCTTAAAAGCTTGCTGAAAATTCAATTTCCAAACATCCAATTGACTTCCAAATCATCCCAAAACACCCTCATACCATAGGTAGACCAACAGCCCTTTAATTTCAACATAAAACCCACCAAAAACTCAAGTTTTACAACCTTAAAACTAGCCTTAAAACCATACTACGAAATTTTATCAAAACTCAACAAAATTAATATATATGGTGTATTTCATCATGCTTAAACAAACTCCCAATACAATTTATCAAAACAAATTGAAAACCCCATTAAAACCCCAAATTTCCATATGAACCCTAATTTCTCAAAACCCCATATTTTTGAAATTTAAGACAATATACAAGTAGAGGATGGAGAGGAGGTTAAGAAAATATAATTACCTCTTAAAATGGTGTTGAAATCGGGTGCTAAAATAGATGGAATAGTAACTCAAAGCTTGAAAGGTTTTAGAAATGGTGGGGGCTTTCAAATGTGAAAAGGGGGAAGAATGAGGGAGGAAGACAACTTTACAATAAAGTGGTCTTGCTTTATTTAAAACTTGGGTAAATAGCAACATAGGTCCCTCCCTTCATATTAAAACTCAATTAGGCCATTATTTGAAATTGAATTGTTTTAATTAAATTTTATTTGACTCGAACTAATACCCGGCTAACTCTTAGGCCCAAAACACGTGTGTTACAACTCTCCCCCACTTAAGGAAATTTCGTCCCCGAAATTCATCGGACAGGAACCCACTTTCTTTCACACCACAACACACTACCCAACCGAGTCTACATCCACTACCTTAGCACACCGCTAAGGATTTTCCAATTCACTAATTATCCGTCCCCTTTTCAAGGCTTAGGAGGAAACCTTTACAACCTTATCTTTTATACGGCTAAGATAGAACCACTCTAGTTTTTGTCTAAGGCTAAACTAGAACCTCTCCTTTCACAAAGAATTTGTTTGGTAAACTTAATACCTCACAAGGTGGGTGTTTAAACAAATTTAAGCTCACAAGAGTACAAGGATTTACAATAAAGCTCACTTTCTAAAGACTATTTACAAGAGAAATGAAGAGATAAGAATTTGACTCAATTTCCCTTGAACATGTTGCTTGGATGTTGTCTCTAAATTTCTTCAAGTGTTCCAGCCTTCAATTTATAGTCCCAACTAAGCTTGTGGTTGTTGCTAGCCGTTAGGGATGTTTTGGAGTTGTTGGACCTTTATTTCCCGCAATAAATTTTGTTCTGGAGCTTTCCGTATCGGAACACACGAGCCCGAATCGAAACGACCTACTTCAGAACTAGCCGTTGAAGCTTGATGCAGCAAGCCGTATCGAAACAATATTGAGTTGTATCGAAACAGTTACAAACCGTTTCGGTACGAGTGACCGTTGAGCTGCATTTAAAAAGTCGTTGGGAAATTTGACCGTTGGGCGTATCGAAACACCAATGGGGTGTTTCGAAACCGAAACCCTCCGTATCGAAATGGGCAAGCCCTGTTTCGTTACGTGTTTTGGTAATTTCAAACTGTATCGATACAGGTTAGTCTGTATCAAAATGGGTACCTTGAAAACCCTGGTTTGGCTACTTAAAAACGTTTCAAACCTTGCCAAAACCATTTCAAACATCCTCAAACTTATTTTCAAGTTGTTTGGACTTAAAGGTATTTTTGAAATCTTTTCAATTTAGTCCAAAACTAATTTCAATTATTATATCAAAACATCAGTTCTACACACCGAGATACTTCCCTAAATCATCCACCTCTATGAAACCAAAACCACCACTAATGTTTTGTCGTGTCTCAACAGGAACATTCTTAGAAAGAAAATTATGGTCTTAGCAGCACTTACTTTGTGACATGATAGCTGACAAAATTTCTCTGATACAGAGCGCACAACTGTCATCTGATCAATAGATGCTTCAGAAAATAAAATCACATCGTCTGCAAAAAATAAATGAGAGATAGTCGTCCCACTTATAGTAACCCAGAACGGTGTCCAACGACCCTGATCAATAGCTGCTTGAACACCTTAAGCCATTCTCTCCATGCATTATACAAACAGATACGACGACAATGGATCGCCCTTCTTAATTTCGCGGGAAGGTTTAATCACATCAGTCATGGAGCCATTCCACATCAGTCATAGAGTTATTCCATGCATTATAGTATAATGTTTTTTACTGTGTATATAATAGATGTTTTTATATATTCACATATGTATTCCACATCAGTCATGGAGCTATTTCATGCCCTAGGTTTTTATTTTCCTTTGCCTAATCGCCTCTTCCATTTTTGGTTCTTGGCCGGTGATCGGCAACCAATTTTACTACTGGCCGTCGATCATTGGGTTCATTATTTTTCTAATTTTTATTTTTTATATTTTTAATAAGAATCTTTGTCCTTGTGGTACGTTTTTTTCTTTATTTTTATGGTTTCACTACAACAGATATGTTCTATGGCGGCGGTTTTTGCGGCGTTTTTGACACAAACGCCACAAATATTTCACTTATTATGGCGTTTGAAGGAGAAACTCCACAAGAAGGAAAATTTCGCGGCGTTTCTAAATAAAACGTCGCGGTAGAGTGACACTTAGTGGCATTTGGTCTTGTAAACATCGCAATAGATTTCCGTTAGTGGCGTTTTTTCTTGTAAACGCCGCAATAGGTCCATAGTTTATATTTAGTTTATGTTTTAATGGCGTTTTACTTTTAAACGCCATAATAGGCTTTAATTTAATATCCCAGCTCCCCTCCCAGTCGCGTGAAAATCTGAAAATCCCTGCTGAAAATCGCTCATGTTCGTCGTCGCCATACATCTGGTCTCCGTCGCTCGTCGCCCTTTGACGTCACTCCGATGATCAGTGTCAGTTCACTGTCGATTTCAGTAAATTTGTTGTCGTTCACGGTGCTGGTGAGCTTTGATTTCTGGGGTTTCTTGTTCGGATTTTATTTTAAGTAATCTAGAAATAGGATTAGTGATTTTCATTTCGTTTGTAGGTTCATTTGGGCATTTTCAGGCCAGCAAATCTGGGGTTCATAAAGAAGGATTGAATCAACCTCTTGTCAAGGCCGGTTTCGTTGCAACTTGAATATCTGTAAGACATGGCGATTTTAGCTTTAAATTTAAGGATAATACTATGTAAAACTTGTAGTGATCTATTGGCATCGACATATTACAGATTATTCGATGATTGTTTTTTCGCACTGTTCTTTTCCAGGTTACGACCCTTAATCTTGAAATCGTCTGAGCACTAGCTAGAGGTACTTTTCTAGTTAACATTACATATCTGCTCTAAAAGCTTGTTTTGATGTCTTCCTATGATATGCTTTCCAAATGTTTGTCTTTGTTAAGTCTAACAAATGTAGTTGATAAGATTCCATACACGTTGTAGCTTTAAACTATGAATGATAGCATAGAAATTGCTTTAGTGGCATTATCGAAAGAATTGTTTACAAGAACAAAAACCAGCATTTACATTATCTTTTAAAGGTTAGTTTTGTTTCTCTTAATTTTGGGTTTTAGTTTTCTGGTTTTTGTTTGTTTGGTTGCCGAGAAAGTTGAATGGAGAAAAGAAAAGGACTTTAGAAATTAGAACTATGAGTTCTGAGCTTTTCTATATGTTGTTTTATTTGAGGAATGAATTAAAAGCCATGACCTTCGACGAGGTCTCCATGGAGCGTAGCAAGAGCTTCGTTAAAGCTTTGCAGGTTCATTTCTTCACTACTAGTTTCTATTTTTCGAACCAGATCTGGATATCTTTCTTATTTTGATTTTAATTTTGTTAAGATTTTGATTTGTTAATTTGAATACAATATCTGCAAAAGTTGAGACTTCTATATGGTTTGCTAATTTGTTGTCCTTGTTTGACTTCATGAATTTTTGAGCTCATGCATTTTGAAACTTTCCAGCATTTCATTGTTATACTAATTGATAAGTTGGACCCTTGTGTTTTATAGGAGCTCAAGTACTTAAGGCCTCAACTTTATTCAGTTGCATATTTAGATAGAATGTTCGAAAAGTCTTATCTCAATACTTGTGATAGAATGTTCGGAAGATTTGCCGATCCATGCAAATCACTCTTTCTGTTTGCTATTTTCATTCTTGTTTTTAGCTCTCTAGTTTTCTTTATCGAACCTCCGATCGATACAACAGATTTAGGATTTTAGCTTAGTTAGATTATGTAGTCATTAAAAGATGGCATGAAACAAGTAGGAAGTTTGAGTTTCCTAAAGTAGAGTTCTTAGTTAGACTAATAGGAGAAACTGAAACTAATAATGTTGCAATTACTAGAAGACGGTTTAGGTCTAAGAACATTGAGCCATTACCTGTTGCTACATTGCAGGTATATATTTGGTTTTGGTTTGGCTTTTGTTTTATAATTAATTTCTTCTGGTTCTTTTTTGAAATGTGGGGCATTTCCCCCCTTAATGAAGGTTCTACCATGTAAGAAGAATGGGGAAAATTTGAGGAGAGGGAGAAGAATAAGGTGCCATTGGTGTAGAAAGGGTGGTGCATCTAATTTGATCAAGTGTTCCAGTTGTAAAGATCAGTTCTTTTGCTTGGATTGCATAAAAGAACAGTGAGTGATCTTTTACCTTCATTCGGTTCTGTTTGAATTGTGATTGTAAAGTTGATATACCATATATGTTTGTTTATTGACAAATAACACAATCCTATGCTACATGGGTATGAATAGTTTATCAAAAATTCAAAATGCAATAAGTTTAAGGCATAAGTACCTGTTTCGGCCTCTCTAGAAGTTGTTCACCAAGTTTCTCTTATGGAACTTCCTGAACTAGTGCTTTTCGAGAATACTATCCCATTCTGGCTTGTGTATTTAGTCTTTGTCTCATATGTATAGTTCTGAATGTAACGTGTAATGTCAGATTTGAACTATTTGAGCGGAGTTAAAACACAGATGTTGATTAATTCTTACTATGTTAAATTGCATACAGGTACTTTTCTAAGCGAGATGAAGTTCAGATAGCTTGTCCGGTGTGTTGTGGAACTTGTCGCTGCAAGGCCTACTCGGTGAATCAACGTAGAGAGACAGAATGTAAGGTCTGATATCATTTTTTGACATGGTGCTTACATCTTTCCACACTGATATCTGATGTTTTACCTAATTACAAAAAAAACATGTTTTAGGAGTTTCTAAGGGACAAAAACAAAGTGGACAAGGTGTTTGATTTTCATTATTTGATCTGCATGCTTTTTCCTGTTTTTAAGCGAATAAATCAAGACCAGAGTGTTGAGATCGATGTGGAGGCAAAAATACAAGGTAGTTACAATAATGCTTGAATTTTTCTTATTAAATAACTTTATATTATTTAGAGGAAGAGGTTGAGATGTCTTATTGTGTGTCATAGGCAAAAAACAGTGTGATATTCAGGTCCAACCTACTGAATTTGGTGACAATAAGGAATATTGTTGGTATGCTCTTTGCTGCTTAAAATGTATTCAATTAAATATATGTAATTTGTTTTTGTTGACCTTTGGTGATGATATTACTTCTGGAGCAGCAGTAAATGCAAGACTTTCATTCTGGATTTCCATAGAAGCTGGATTTGTGAAGTGGCCAAAGGCTGTTCGCATTCAAAAGAAGAAGAGGATCCTTAAGCAACGTTTGAAGGTTCCTTTAGCATTGAACCAATTTTATTTCATGTTAACTTTGCATAAATGTTTGTGTAGTATGAGTTTGGGGAAGTTATTTTAAATGTGTAGTTATGGCCGTTCCCACGATTAATTGTTTATTTGAGAAAAGGAATGTGGATTGAAATTGTGGAAATCGGTGAATGCATTTTAAATTTTTATATAATAATATATTTTTATTTGATTTTTTGGAAACATGGTGTTATTCGCGGCGTTTGTATTTACAAACGCCACTAAAGAACAATTATCCGCGGCGTTTTTAAAATATAAACGCCACCAAAAATAGGTTATTCGTGGCATTTTTAAACATAATCGCCACTATAGAACAATTATTCGCGGCGTTTGTAAGCAAAAATGCCACTAAAGAACAGGTTTTTGCGGCGTTTTTTCACAAGTGCCGCTAAAGCTCATAACTTTTTGGCGGTGTTTTGATAATCAAATGTCGCTAAAGATTTTGACTTTTTGCGGCGTTTTCCATACAAAAACGCCGCGAACTGTTGCGGCGCTGCTTTCAGCAGCACTTTTTGCGGCGCTTTTCTTAGCGCCGGCAGAGTTTTTAGCGACGCTTAAAAACGCCGCTATAGAGCTAAAAAAATGCCGCTATAGACCTGTTTTACTGTAGTGTTTGTTTCATCTGTCAATTTGGCATGATTTCAACATACCTTAGCGTTCGTTTGGTGCTCTTACAAAGATCTTCGTGGCGCTAGTTTTTGATTTTGATTCTGTCGGTGTTCATAGAAAGATAGATCCCCTCTCGGTTGATGGTTCTTTGCCGATATAATCAGACATGGGTAGAAAAAAATATGTATACCTATATTACATGCTTTATATGTATATATATATATATATATACATTACATAACATATAGTTTTTAAGTTGTATATATATAGCTACCGCCAAGTTTTTTATGTAGATATATATGGTTACCCGCAAATATATAGATGTTTGTGTATATATATATATATATATATATATATATATATATAGATGTAGATGTAGATGTAGATGTTTATATGTATATTGATATATGTATTTTACCTTAATATAACTTATTGTTTTCACACATGGTAATGTTTTAACATCTGATATTTGGAGTCCTTATGCATCATTTTATGCCTTGTTTAATATTTATCATACTTATGTTTATGCTATATGTCGCATATGTAATATAAATTGTTAATGTGGTGTCCTTCTATTCGGAAATAAACACAGCTAGTACCAGTCGTGGTGGTGGTAGTTTGGTCGTTTATTCTTGAATAATTGAACCCTTAAAATGAATTCGCATGTATAACCAAAATTTAGATTAATTGTCACTTTAACTCGCAAAATTCGATATTAAGAAAGCATGAATTATTTTGGAATCATTTTTGGGTGTGGTAGGGGTTCTAATCCTTCCCAACACGTAACCGACTCTCGAACTCTTTCGAATCTCTGGTTTTGTTTTTTGGTGTTAGGTCTACCTTTTTAAATGATTAGTGGCGACTCCAATTTTTTATTTTTTATTTTTTTAAATGTCGTTTTAAAAAGAACTCTAAGTTTTCATTTCAAAATCCATTTTTAAAGAAATCCCCCTCTTTTAAACAAATATTTTCAAGAAAAGTGGGATATCACGAGCTCTCGAAAACGTCATCAAAGCATGGCGACTCCGCTGAGAATATCAATTTTTTTTACAAAAAAAGAGAGACCTAAAAAAATTACCGCTTATTTAATATTGGAAGTTGCGAGATAAAGCGACAATTAAGTTGATATTTGTTTATAAATGCGAGTTTATTTTAACACATTTAAAATATGGCATATAAATTTGTCCTTTTAAGTGGGGGGGGGGGGGGGGGGGGAACGCTAGTGCTCCTGTGGGGATATTGTTCCTCCGTATTGGCCTAGTAAATACCTTCGGGGCTCGATTACCCTATATTTTCGTGGGAATATTGTTTCTCCGTATGGACATAGTGAAAGGTTCCCTCTAAATTGAACTCGGTTGGAATGAGCCTATAATGGTGATGATCAGAGGCCTTGCCACCCTTAGTAGGGGACATCAAGGACAATTCGAGTATCTCCTAGTACCAAAATTGCATGTAGCGAACATAGAAAACCCACCCCTTTTAGAGTCATGCGGATAACCTGGGTGTTTTAGACGAGATGTAAATAGGGTTGTTTATTCTCTTGCTCCGTTTATTTATCTTCTCTGTAATACTACTTTATTATTTATTTTATCCGATACTAACTTATTTCTTGTGTTTGGTTTTTTCTTTTGTTTTTTCCCTTTTTATTTTGCATTCATTTCATGACATAAATGTGTTGAATTGAGGTGGTTCGCTCGATTAGAGAGCTCTCATTATGGATGGGAGGTTACTTAAGCAGGAAGAAATCAATTTGCAAGTCCGACATTGGTCCGAAGTCAACCAAAGAGTTCAAGGTGACAGTTTGCCGAGTGAACGCGTAATACCAAGGTACACTTATGTAAGTCTGCAACAAAGTGATATGTACGAATTGAAATAAATATGGGAAAGATGGGATCGAAGTTAGCACGTGTATGTTCACTCCTGACTATGATTTTTGGAGACGTTGGAGGATCAATGATGAGATTTCAAGGCCAGATCAATGACCAACCATGGCATTAGAAAAGCACATGAGGATAGTCCCTTCCGAAGCCGATATTCTGAGGAGTGAGCTCGAGGAGGTTAAGAAGAAGATAGAAGCTTTGCAAGCCGAGCATGCGAGCGAGCTCTACAAGGTGAGCTTGGACGTGGATATACGCGATGGGACAATTAAGGACTTAAGGAAAGAAAACGCGGATCTAAAGGAAAAGAAGACCCTCTACCAGAATAACACTATCAAGCTTCAAACTTTGGTGTGAAATGCCGACCGAAAGAGATTTCTAGCGGTTGAGAAAGAAAGAGAAAATAGCCTACTATTAGTCGAGGAAGAAAAGAAGAAAAGTAAGCAAGAGATCAAGAAAGAAAGGGAAAGCAATAAGTTGATCATTGGGAAGGAAAGAAAGGCTTTTAGGAGTGCTATCAATCGGGAGAAGGAGAAAGGCAAGCAAGTAGTAGATTGGGAAAGGGAAAACAGTGCTGCATGGAAAAGAAAATCACATGATAACAAGAATCGTCTACAAGAGATGCAAGGTCTGTATAACACTACTTTTGAAAATCTGAATCGAAGTCAAGCTCGGAATGCCCGGTTAGAAGCAAGAATAGCGGAGTTGGATCAGTCATTCCAAGAATACTGCAATCGGAATGGTTTCCTTGAGCTTCAGGTCAGCCAAGATGAGATTATGACGCATCGAGCTCAGATCAATACACTAGAGACAACGGTCCAAGACTATTTGGGTCGACTAGTGGTTCTTAAAGGAAGCCACGGAAAGAGGAGATGATTATTGGCGAAGACGACTTCGTGATGCCACTCGAATGATTCAAGACCGGGATGACTACAACACGAATCTAATGGTTCAAGTACAAGAGGTAGCTCGACACGTGAGGGATCTAGTCGTGGAAGCCGAAGCTCTTCGCTCTTTCGTCGCTCCGGAGATGGATAAAACACCGAGATTCTTCCAGCTACTAGAAGCTATCGAAGAACTAGGATTTAGGGTTGGTGCCTATCTCTAGGAATTTGTTTTATCTTCTTTGTAATGAGAACCTCTTTATTTCCAATGAAAGTTGTTCTAGGGTGATCACCTATATGATCAACACCTTTATTTGCATACATTTTCGTACTTATTATATTTTATCATTTGTTCCATGCATTACATTCCATGACATATATATCATGCATCAATTAATAAAACAATGAGATTAATTGTGAGAAATGTCATGACAGAAAGTGAAAGTTTAACCTACAACCATTCTTCACTCTTACGATACCCGTTCGCAATCACGAGCAATGGAGGAGAGAATGGCCAAGGTCGAACAAGGCTAAAAAGACCTCGAAGTTCATTTGTATGGGATCGAACAAAACATCAAGGATCAGATCTCATAGTCACAAACTTCTATCATTGCTCAAATGACCGATCTGCTCGCAAAATGGTTTGGCAAAGAATGAGTTTCGGGTGATAGTTCAAATAACGAGGGGGTGGAAGAGACCGCATCTCATGTTAAGGTTCAATCGGAAGCTCCGAACACGAAGAAGAAAGTGTACATCAATCTCACGGGAACACCCGCTAATCACCCTGTGGGGGTATCTACTAACCACCATGTGGGAACCTCCGCCAATCAGCCTATTAATTTAGGGGTAGACCTCGAGAATAAAGTACTAAGCATGAGGAATGAGGTGGAGGAAACGATTAGGTCTGAGATGGAAAAGAAGTATGAGGAGAGGTTCCGTCTCTTTGAAGAAAGATTCAAGACCTTGCAAGGGATAGATGAGCAAGGGAATGATGCTAGCGATTTAAGCCTCGTAGAAGATTTAGTTCTTCTATCGAAATTCAAAGTTCTCGATTTTGATAAGTATGACAGAACTACTTGCCCTTCGGCTCACATTACCATGTATTGCTGGAAAATGACAGCTTTCATCAAAGACAAGAAACTACTCATTCATTGTTTTCAAGATAGCTTAACTAGTTCTGCAACATAGTGGTACACTCATCTTAGTCGAGTCAATATTAAATCATGGAAGGACCTTTCAAGGGATTTTTTAGAATAATACAAGCATGTGACCGACATGACTCCAAACCAAATCATGTTAGAAGGGATGGAACAAAGGTCAAATGAGAGTTTGCACCAGTATGCTCAAAGGTGGCGCGATGTGGCTGCTCAGATTCAGCTACCAATCCCCGAGTATGAGATCATATCGATATTTGTGAAAACTTTGAGGGGTACGTTGTTTGACCAATTGATAAACAACACCACTCAAAACTTTGCCAATATGGTAAGAACCGGGGAATCAATTGAGGTGGCTATAAAGAGTGGGAAAATTGATAGTAGAGAAAATTCCCGGAAGAACTAAAAAAGAAAAGATAATGAGGTGAATGCCATGAGCACCTATACTACATGTTAAGTGTGTAAAAGTACTATCATTTCACCCTTTTTCACTGACAATTATTGCTAAATCTACACCCATTCGAATCACATTGTAGACTTCCATGTATCAATCACATTGAGCTCATCTTTATCATGCTTGATCTTTATTTTTAGTCTATTTGGTTGAAAAGATACTGCTTATGTGTGTGTTTGGTGCGTACGTAGATTTCGCTACTCATTGCTCGAGCAAGCGCTGCCGCGGCAATAAAGGAGAGAAAGGAGCGGTGCAGAATCATATCTCGACTGTCTAGATCAAGCTAATTGTGGATGTCAGTTTCTACTGAAGGAAGCTGAACCATGGGATAGAGCCTTGTTGAGCGGAAAAGACAAATAGACTATTGTCGAGGCAATAGTCAAGCCACTGCCGAGGTAATGACCTGACACACTCGACAATGGAGAAAATATGCAAAGTGGAGCGCATTTTGAATAGCATGAAAAGCTGAACTTTTCTACGTACTTTGCATAAAGATCGAACTACGAGAAGATCGTGAAAACGCCGAAGGAAGGTCAAGAGAAGATTCCGCGCAAAAGGGAAGATTTTAAGGAAGAAAGATATAATACTTTAAAAGAAGACCTTTTCTTTTAATGTGTTTAATTCTAACTTAACTTCCTCCTCAATAAGGACTTGACCTAAATCTCCTCTATAAATAAGAAGCCAAAGTCGGCCATTGAGAACTTCTTAGAATAGAGCGATCGAGAGTTGAGAGAATTTGTAGTGAGCTTACATCAATATTATGTTCTAATTTCTTCTCAGGGTTTAAATTGTATTGTTTAGTAGTTGTGAGAAAACGGTTGGATTTTGTTTAAGTTTTTGTTAATACAATTTTAGTTCAAGGTTTTCTTATTCTTGGTTTTTAATCTTGTTTGTGAGTGAATTGGGAAAGGATCTCATGAAACTATATATTTTTCTAATATCGGGAGAGTTAGACTCACGAAACGAATAAGCATGGTTTTCATCACAATCGGTGAAAACTAACTCAGCTTAGCAATAAGTTCGAGTTTCAACGGCTAAAAGAAGCGCAAGATTGGTTGGTGTTCATCCTTGGTTCACGCTGGGAGGTATTATCAAGGCCTGCACATCAGCACAGTTTCGAATTAGGGATAAGAAGGAATCACTGAAGGACACTCTGCCGAACCTTGACATTGTTCGCTGCTGCCCAAGCAAGGGATTGTCGAGGTAGTTACTTAACTCGTTGCTGCGACAGTGACTTTGGTCTTTGCCGAGGCAATCCGGTGTTCGTTGCATTCAATCACCGAGACAGTCCAATTGGTTTCCACACTCGACACAATATAATCTGTCTCATTCTCTCATCTTGATTACTCAAACTTTTAGTTTACTGGCTTATTTTATTTTCTGTTTATTAGATTACTATGAAAACCCAATCAATCACTTGTGTTCTTTACTTTTATTTCCTTTTCAGTGCGAGACGATAACATTGAAGGTTACACCAATCAATGTGGAGACGATACTCAATACTTATCACTTTATTACTTGAGACGTGTATACTTGCACAATTGCGGGACACTTTACACTCACAACAAGTTTTTGGCGTCGTTGCCGGGGATTGACAATAGCAACTTTTAATTTTATTTTCTTGCACCTTTTTATTTTATTTTTAGTTTTTCAAAGCGCTAATCAAATTTGGTTTTGCATTGGTGTATGACCAGGGTGAACCCAAAGAATCTATTATACGAACTTGATCCAGAAATCGATCGTACTTGCCAAATACTCAAACAAAAAATAAGAGAAGAAATGGCACATAGACCTGGCAATGAGAATGCCCATGGTGATCAGGATCCTAACGACAATCACAATGTCGCGGCAGGAGACAGAGTAATCCCGCCACCGCAATTTGCTCCAGTTCGAAACCCAATCGTCTGAGATTACTTAGAAGAAGATCTAAACGGACTGAATTCAAGAGTAGTCACACTTGACATAGAAGCTGCCCACTTTGAACTAAAGCCCGTAATATTCAACATGATGAATAGCATGGGACAATTTTTCAGCTCTGCAACTGAAGATGCTAGACAAAACCTCAAATCATTCCTAAAGATTTGCAATTCATTCAAAATACAAGGGGTTCGTGAGGATATTTTGAGGCTGAATTGTTTCCCTATTCACTAAGGGATAGGGCAAAAACATGGTTAAATAGCATTCCAGCAGGGTCAATAGGATCTTAGAGTGATTTATGTTGTGATTTCCTTGCTTGTTTTAATCCTACAAATTTAACTGATAAAATGCATAATGAAATCACTTCTTTTCAACAGGCTGATGATGAATCCATGTACGAAGCTTGGGAGTGATACAGAGAGTTGTTACATAAATGCCCCTTACACGGATTCCCATTGTGGACACAGATGACAATGTTCTACCATGCTATAAACACGCCAACGAGAATGATGCTTGATGCATCGGCAAATGGCATACTCCTAGACAAGCACCCAGAGGAAATAATGGAGATCCTAAATAGGCTGGACAAAACCGATTATCAATTCCTAACGGCCAGAAGAGGAGGAATCAGACGCCAACCCACATTAAACAAAATAGAGACCTTAGACTCGATTTCAACCCAAATAGCCACCTTGACCAAGTTGGTCATGCATGAACATGCAAAAGAAAAATAATCATAAGGAGGTCAAGGTAAAGGATCTATTTTCTGAAAACTGTGGAGGTAACCATGTTTCTTCTGAATGTCCACAGAATCCAGTGTTGAGCTTTTACGTTGGAAACTACAACCGAAACAACAACATGATGTCCAACATCTATAACCCGGCCTGGAAGAAACATCTGAACTTCTCATGGAGTAACCCCAACAACACACTCAATCAAAATAATCAGAACGCTCCAGCATTGGGTTTCCAACAAAACATGCCTCGACAATCAATACCACAGCAACAACTGCCACAACAATCGATGCCGCAACAACAACCTATACAATCTAGTTCTTTGGAAAACTCTCTCAATGTTTTTATGCCTCAAACTAGTGCATATATGGCTAACACTGATAAATTCATAAAGATAACTAATGTTTTTATGGACAAGACTGAGATGAGGATGCAGAACCATGAAGGAACCCTAAAGTCATTAGAGACACAAGTCGAGCAATTCACATAAATCCTGAATTCTAGACCGATGGGGGTATTTCCAAGCGATAATGAACTCGCTAAGGGAGAAACTCATGAACAGTGCAAAGCAATCAGTACAAGGAGCGGAAAACAGCTGAAGGATCCCCGAACTAATGAAAAGGAGGAAACCAAACCAAAGGAGCTCAACGTCGCGGCAAAGCCTGACAATATTGCCTCGGCAACGCCTAAACCCACTACCTCGATAGAATCTGACCACACTGTCGCGGCAGAGCCTGACAAAGACACGGAGAAAAATCAGAAGGCTGTTGAACAACCAGATGAGATGCCCCAAATCAAATTTCCCTGTAAGGAACGGATCGAAGACATTCGACTCCCACCACCATTCCCACAGAAGCTAAAACGATAGAAGCAAGAGTACCAATTCAAGAAGTTCCTAGACATCTTGAAGCATGTCCACATCAACATACCTTTGGTAGAAGCAATAGAGCAAATGCCAAACTATGCCAAGTTTCTTAAAGACATGGTCTATAAACGAACAAGAATTGGGGAATTTGAGACCGTTGTCGCAACAGGAGGAAGTATGGCCATGCTACACAACCGAACACCACATAAACATAAAGATCCTAGGAGCTTCACAATACCACGTGCAATTGGGAATCACTACTTGGGGAAGGAATTCTGTAACTTAGAAGCAAACATAAACTTGATTCCCAAATCTGTTTTCCAGAAATTGGGAATTGGAAAGGCTAGACCCACCACAGTCACGCTCCAGCTGGCCGATCGATCATATGTGCATCAAGAGGGAAAAATCGAAAACATATTGGTAAGAGTAGAAAAGTTTATTTTTCCTGCTAACTTCCTTGTTTTGGATTGTAAAGCATATGAACATGCACCTATCATACTCAGAAGAACATTCCTAGCCACCGAGAGGACCTTGATCGACGTGGAAAAAGGAGAGCTAACAATGAGGGTAAATGATCAACAAGTCAAACTCAACGTGTTCTAGACCCTTAAACGTGCTGACGATCAAGAAGAATGTCAAATGATTCAAGCAACCGCTGAAATCAACTTTGACAGAGATACACCATGCATGGGCAAATGCTGCCTCAACAATGATTCTGGTTACTGCCTCAACAATCACTGTGACGACTTCCTCGGCAATTATCTCGACAGCCTCCCTGACACCTTCCTCGGCAATGACTTGTCTGAATCTGTAGAAGCTGAAGAGACGAGGATTGAGACACAAGAGGAAGCCTACTGGACATCATCTCGTCTAGGTAAGTATTTCGAGCCCCTCAATTACTCTAGAGAGGAAAGAAAGGTTGAAAAACCTTCTATCGAGCAACCACCAGTTCTTTAATTAAAACAATTTCCTGAACAGTTAAAATATGTTTATTTGGGAACCAACGACACATTGCTCGTAACCATTTCTTCTAAGTTGTAGCCCAAACAGGAACAAAAACTGATCAACATGTTGCGGCAGCACAAGGGGGCAATAGGGTGAACAATTGCCGATTTGAAGGGAATAAGCCCAGCGATATGCAAGCACAAAATCCTTTTGGAGGATGATCACAAACCTACCATTGAGGCTCAGCGGAGGCTTCACCATGCTTTGAAAGAGGTAGTGAGAAAAGAAATCATCAAATGGCTTGATGCTAGAATCATCTACCCTATCTCTGCTACAACGTGGGTAAGCCTAATACAATGTGTACAAAAGAAAGGTGGAATGATCGTGATAACCAATGAGAACAACGAGTTAATCCTAACCAGGACTATGACCGGTTGGAGGGTTTGTATGGATTATCACAAGTTGAATAAAGCTACTAGAAAAGATCATTTTCCCTTACCCTTTATTGACCAAATGCTTGATGGACTTGCAAGTAAACCATTTTATTGTTTTCTCGATGGCTTCAGGTTACAATTAGATTGCCATAGCACCGGACGACCAGGCAAAGACCACCTTTACATGCACATACGACATATATGCATTTAGAAGGATGTCATTCAGGCTTTGCAATGCCTCGACAACCTTCCAAAGATGCATGATGATAATTTTCTCCGACATGGTGGAAGATTTCCTGGAGATCTTCATAGACGATTTCTCAGTATTCGGCGATGACTTTGACAATTGCCTCAGCAATTTGGAAAGGGTACTCACACGATGCGAGGAATCCAATTTAGTTCTAAATTGGGAGAATTGCCACTTTATGGTGGATGAAGGCATAGTACTCGGCCATAAGATCTCATCAAAGGGCATTGAAGTAGACAAGGCAAAAATAGATGTGATCGAGAAACTACCACCACCAACTACAGTCAAAGGAATCCAGAGCTTCTTAGGACACACAGGTTTTTATATGAGATTTATTGCAATTTTTTTCTAAAATAACTAAAGCTTTGTGTAACTTGCTTGAACAGGATAGGGTCTTTGACTTCAATGACGCATGCACTGAAGCATTCCAGACATTGAAACAGAAACTTGTGACCGCACCAATTGTAGTTCCACCCGATTGGACATTGCCCTTTGAACTCATGTGAGGCGCAAGTGATTAAGCCGTCAGGGCAGTCCTTGGTCAAAAGAAAGACAAAATCTTTCATGTTATCTACTATGCTAGTAAAACACTCAATAAGGCCCAAGTCAACTACACTACCACTGAAAAGGAGTTACTAGCCGTAGTCTTTGCCTTTGATAAGTTTCGATCAAACCTAATTGGAACCAAGGTGACTGTTCACACAGACCACTCAGCATTCAAATACTTGTTTTCCAAGAAAGATGCAAAGCCTAGATTGATTTGATGGATTCTTCTACTACAGGAATTCGATGTTAACATCAAGGACAGAAAAGGAATGGAAAATCATGTTGCCAATCACCTATCACGACTAGAACAAGGAAGAGAATGCACCACAGGCACAGAAATACAAGATGCGTTCCAAAATGAGAAACTCTTGATTTCCTCGGCAATGAAGGAAATTACTGCCTTGGCAGTAACTGATAGCATTGCCTCGGCAATTTGGGACTGTATTGCCTCGTTAATACCCTTAGCAGTGATGTCTGCCTCAACAACACCATGATATGTTGATCTTGTTAATTTTTTAGTTAGTGGTATATTACCTTATAACCTTAACCATCAAGGGAAGAAGAGGTTCCAACATGATGTCAAGCATTATTTTTGGGATGAGCCTCTTTTGTTCAAACAATGTGCAGATCAGGTTATAAGGAGATGTGTCCCTAAAGAAGAACAATGACAGGTGCTTCAACAATGCCATTCTTCACCATATGGAGGACACTTTGGAGGAACAAGAACCGCGGCCAAGGTACTACATTCAGGATTTTATTGGCTGACGCTTTACAAAGACGCCCAGGCATTCTATAAGGAATGTGACTAATGTCAGCGATCCGACAATATTTCAAGACGAAATGAGATGCCCTTGCAAAACATCCTTGAAGTCGAGTTGTTCGATGTTTGAGGAATTGATTTTGTAGGGACTTTTCCATCCTCATGTGAGAATCTCTAGATACTTCTGGCCGTTGACTATGTATCCAAGTGGGTCGAAGCCATTTCCTCTCCAAACAATGACTCCAAAACCGTACAAAAATTCTTGCAGAAATACATATTTACACGGTTTGGAGTACCCCAAGCTATCATCAGTGATGGGGGAAAACACTTCGACAATAAGCTCATTGCTGCGATATTGAAGAAATTTGGTGTCACACATAAGATTGCCATGACATATCACCCTCAGTCCAATGGGCAGGTCGAGATATCAAATAGAGAGTTGAAGAACATTCTTGAAAAGGTGGTTAACCCATCTCAAAAGGATTGGTCCCTTCGACTTGATTATGCATTGTGGGCCTATCGAATATCCTTCAAAACTCCATTGGGAATGTCCCCATATAGACTTGTGTACGGAAAAATGTGCCATCTACCTGTTGAGATCGAACGTAAGGCATATTGGGCGATCAAGACGGTGAATATGGATTGGTAAAATGATGGACAAAAATGACTCTTAGACCTCAACGAATTAGAAGAGTTCTGAGCCTTGGCGTACGGCAATGCGAAAATCTATAAGGAGAAAACTAAGTGCTGGCACGATAGCAAGCTACTTTCGCGACAATTCATGCCTTGGCAGTTAGTGTTCCTATTCAATTCTAGACTAAAGATATTCCCAGGAAAACACCGATCAAGATGGTCTGGATTGTTTGAAGTGGTCAAAGTAATCCTTTATGGTGCCGTGAAAATGAAATCGACCAAGGATGGGCATGAATTCAATGTCAATGGGAAGAGACTGAAGCGCTACAATGGAACACATGTCATGAGGGACAAAGAAGTGATCACTTTAGGAGATGCATCCCCATGCACTCCTTTAGTGTCTTAATTTTTCCTTCTTTTTACTTTCTTTTATTTTTCGCATTTTTATTTTTTTAGGATTCAAAATTTTAATTAAATTTATCTATTTTATTTTTAGGAGGGAGCCCAAAGATGAGAAGAAGCTGGACTAAGCCCAACAATCCAACCAAAACCCTAGAGCACATCTATTGCCCAAACGGAAACAAGCTGCTAACAGCTAGTGAGAGGAGTTCGTCTCCAGCACGACAAGTTCTGACCAACGACATACAAGCTGCAACGGCTACTTCAACGGACACAAATTGCAATGGCTACTTCAATGGTTATAAGCCGCAACGGCTATGTAACGAGATTCCTTGCAACGCGTACATTAATTGTTGCAACAGCTATATCATGCTGTTATATATATAAACCCCCCCTCTCAACTTTCCGCCATCAAACCCTTCTCTTCTCTAATCTTGACTTCAAAAGTATTCTCTCATTTTTCTTTGCTTTCAGTTTCTACCAATTTACGTTTCTCACAACTACTCTCGGATGGCATTAAAACTGAAAAAATGAGAGAGCTTGAGACCCACCGAGCAGTCGACCTTCAAGAGATTCGCACCACTAGAGGTTGAACGGCGATTACCCAAGCACTTCATTAGACGACAAATTTGGGAGGAACAAAGCTTTTATTATTTCGACTCCCAAACCGATTTCGGCATCGACCACTTCCTCTTTGACAAGATTGCTCATCAAAAGTGGCAAATTTTTTGCCATCAATTCGAACCGGAAAACGTGACATGGGTGAGGGAATTTTACGCTCATTCTCCAAATCCCAACAACCTCTTTGTGCACATTAGAGGCGAAGCAATCCATTTCGATCCTGAGACAATCAACCTCTATTACGACATACATGTGGCACGGAATGAGCATAAAGAGTTCATGGAGAAACTCAGAGACGACGACTACAAGGACATCAGGAATGAGCTATGCATTGCTGAGACGGCATAGAACTCCGGGGCACACAAAGGGACGGTAAACCACCGAAAGCTTCGGCCCAGGGTAAAACTCTAGAATACCTTTGTGAAATGATGCTTAATGCCTACCTCTCATAAAAGTATTGTAGATAAACCTAGGCCAGCACTCATACACTCTATATTGCACAAAAGAATAATTAATGTTGGTAATATAATTTGCAATGAGATGTATCAGTGCAGCCTAAAGGAGCGAGTCCGCCTCTACTTTCCAATGCTCACCACCGACCTATGCTGACAAAAAAAGGTCCCCACCGACTCAACTGATGAGTACACACCCAAAAGGGAAGGATGGGACAAAGAGGCGTACTACAAGCTCATGCATATCACCGAAGCTGAGCCACTGTCTACGCCGTTACAGGGCACTGTCGCCGTGGCATCATTAGGCTACACCCTAGAAACTCTACATCCCTCTGCCGAGGCAGTAACCCTTCAGCAGATTGCCTAGAAGTTGGAAGAGATGGACCGAAGGCAGAGACGGTTCATGTATTTCACGAGGGACTTCACCCTTTTTCATCACCTAAGTACTCAAAGAGAAGTTCCCGGAAAGCACTGTGTCGTTCCCATCATTCCCTGTCGACCTCACTACCGAGGCAGCACCAGATCCCTCTGTCGTGGCACTGCTGACCTTCTCCGCCTCGGTAACACATGCATTTTCTACCTCACCATTCCCTGATCCTCTAGCTACCACAGCCACGCATAGAGAAGGCAAAGCTCTGGTTGATGAGCCAATATGCACCAATTCCTTATCCGCTTGGTCCAACACCATCCGATCCATCCTCCAGAAGTTTGGCGAAGCCGTCTCTCAATCAAACAAGCGCAAGGCAACCACAATCGAGGAAATTTGCCTTCACACAGACGAGGAAGAAGAAGTGACCACCAAAGCCAAACCGACTCCTCTGATGCGCACCCAACCACATAGAGCCACCAAACGGGTCAAGCACATGGCAACGAGAAGATTGATCATCCAAAGTGACTATGACTCCTCCGAGTCCTGGCCAATCTAGTTTTTTTCTTCTCTTGCCTTTTATTTTGCCTTTATATTTTGTGATTTTTGTTGATGCATTGAGGGCAATGCTTGATTAGAGTTTGGGGGTGTAGGCTATTGCCGCGGCAGTTCATTATCTAAAAGCAAAGTAGTTTTTCTTTAATGTATAATACTTGCCTAGCTCTTTAATTTGACTTAGAATTGCCTACACTTGCAAAACTCTTCTAGTGATGAAACTACCTTAGCACTTAAATATACACTTTAAAGGTTAGGATGACTATTAGAAACACTTAAAGTCACACTATGGGCTGAAAACAAAAATATACTTTTGTGACATGTATGATTTAAGGAGTTCTAGGACACTTAGGACATATACTTGCTTAGAAAGAATATTTGGGGTAAAACGTTAGAGGTGCCTAACACCGGCTCTAGCTTAAGGAAGCCCTAGAGGTGTCCGAAACTGGCTCTAGGCTAATCACTATAGGTGCCCAAAATTGGCTCTAGTCGATTAGATTGCTTATAAAAAATGATGAATTTACCCAAGTTAAGTAGGTTAATGCTTTAGTATTTACTTAGAACCCGAAAGATCATCTTGTTCACAAAGCATGCACACACTCCCAAGCATCATAGTTTGATTCCGGGTAACTCCTTTAGTCGTCCGAAAAATTAAATCATGTATTTTCAAGTGCTAGGTCATGAGGAATAAGGCGAGTTGAAGCAATCTCTATGAAGATTAAGGACTTTAGCGAGTAATTATTTTTTCTACTAGTTGCATTGCTTGAGGACAAGAAATAGTTTGAGTTTGGAGGTGTGTTAAGTGTGTAAAAGTACTATCATTTCACCTTTTTTCTACGACAATTATTGCTAAATCTACACCCATTCGAATCACATTTTAGCCTTTCACGCATCAATCACATTGAGCTCATCTTTGTCATGCTTGATCTTTATATTTATTCTATTTGGTTGAAAAGATACTGCTTATGTGTGTGTTTGGTGCGTACGAAGATTTTGTTACTCATTGCCCGGGCAAGCGCTACCGAGGCAGTAAAGAAGAGAAAAGAGCGGTGTAGAATCATCTCTCGATGGTCCAGATCAAGCTAATTGTGGATGTCAGTTTCTACTGAAGGAAGTTGAACCATGGGATAGAGCCTTACTAAGCGGAAAGGACAGACAGATTGTTGTCGAGGCAATAGCTAAGCCACTACCGAGGCAATGACCTGACACACTCGACGATGGAGAAAATATGCAAAGTGGAGTGCATTTTGAAGAGCGTGAAAAGATGAACTTTTCTATGTACTTTGCATAAATATCGGACTGCGAGAAGATCGTGAAAACACCAAAGGAAGGTCAAGAGAAGATTCCACGCAAAAGGGAAGATTTTAAGGAAGAAAGATATAATACTTTAAAAGAAGACCTTTTCTTTTAATGTGTTTAATTCTACCTTAACTTCCTCCTCAAGAAGGACTTAACCTAAACCTCCTCTATAAATAAGAATCCAAATTCGGCCATTGAGAACATCTTAGAATATATCAATCGAGAGTTGAGAGAATTTGTTGTGAGCTTACATCAACATTATGTTCTAATTTCTTCTTAGGGTTTAGATTGTATTGTTTAGAAGTTGCAAGGAAACAGTTGGATTTTGTTTAAGTTTTTGTTAATGCACTTTTAGTTCAAGGTTTGTTTATTCTTGGTTTTTAATCTTGTTTGCAAGTGAATTGGGAGAGGATCTCGTGAAACTATCTATTTGTCTAATATCGGGAGAGTTATACTCACGAACGTATAAGCATGGTTCTCATCCCAATTGGTGAAAACTAACTTAGCTTAGGGATAAGTTCGAGTTTCAACGGCTAAAAGAAGCGCAAGATTGGTTGGTGTTCATCCTTGGTTCACAATGGGAGGTATTATCAAGGCCTGCATATCAGCATAGTTCTGACTTAGGGATAAGGAGGGGTCACTGAAGGACGCTCTGCCGAACCTTGACATTGTTCAATGCTGCCCAAGCAAGGGATTGTCGAGGCAGTTACTTAACTCGTTGTCGCGGTAGTGACTTTGGTCTTTGCCGATGCAGTTAGTTGTTCGTTACATTCAAAGACCGAGACAGTTAATCATATCTTTAGACTGCTTCAGAAGAATAACTCGGGAGTATGGGATGAAGAGTGCCAAGAGGCTCTAGACAAGATCAAGAAGTATTTGACTAATGCTTCAATCCTAGTGGCACTGATGCCGGGTAGACCGTTAATCCTATACTTGACAGTCTTTGAAAATTCGATGGGTTGTGTGTTGGGGTAACATGATGAGTATGGAAGAAAAGAGAGGGCTATCTATTATTTGAGCAAAAGTTCACCGATTGTGAAACTCGGTACCCACCTATTCAAAAATTATATTGTGCTCTAGTGTTGGCTACCAAGAGGCTCAGGCAGTACATGTTGTATTATACCACTTGGTTGATATCCAAGTTGGACCCGTTAAAATTCTTGATGGAAGCACAACATTAGCCGAGAAGATGGCTTTTTGGCAAATGTTGTTGTCCGAATACAACAATGTGTATGTATGTCAGAAAGCAATAAAGGGAAGTGCTATAGCAAATTTCCTAGCCATCTGCGCTTTGAATGACTATGAACCCCTGAACTTTAATTTTCCCCGTGAAGACTTGATGTGCATAACCATGGAAGAAAAGGCTAATTCGGAAGACGAGTCGTGGAAGCTTTATTTCAATGGGGAGTTTAATGCTCTAGGCCATAGAATAGGGGCGGTATTAATTTCTCCGAAAAATGACTACTATCCTTTCACAAGTAGATTGGAATTATTTTGCACAAACAACATAGCCGAATATGAGGCTTGTGTCATGGGTTTGCATGCGGCCATTGAAAGAAAAGTCAAGGTGCTTCAAGTTTTCAGAGCTTCATCTTTGTTAGTTTATCAACTCCGAAAAGAAAGGGAAACAAGAGACTCGAAGTTGGTAAAGTATTATGATTTGATCCAAGAGCTAGTCAAAAACTTTGAGAAGATCAATCAGTTTTGCCTACCTTCCGAGGGGAGACAATCAAATGGCGGATGCTTTGCCAACTCTGGTCGACTATTGAAGGAGATTGTATCGACTATGCAAAGAAGTGCCACAAATGTCCGATATATGCTGATAAGATCCATTCTCCACCGTTGCCTTTGCATACCATGAATTCACCGTGGATGTTCATTGTTTGGGCATGGATTTCATTGGTCAAATTCACCCAAAGGCTTCCAGTGGACACCGTTTTATTCTAGTGGTTATCGACTACTTCACTAAGTGGGTAGAACCAGCTTCTTATGCTAATATTACAAGAGCAACGGTTTGCAAGTTCTTGAAGAAAGAAATCACCGATAATGCTTCTAACTTGAACAATAAGATGATAACCGAAGTGTGTGAGCAATTCAAAATAGTGCACCATTTATCGTCCCAAGATAAATGGGGCAGTAGAAGCGGCAAACAAGAACATCAAGAAGATCATTTCAAAGACGACCGATGCGTTTAAAGATTGGCATGAAAAGTTGTTGTTTGCCATGTTCGCCTACCGAACGTCCCTGCGTACTTCGACGGGGGCAACACCAAACTCTTTGGTTTATGGCACGGAGGCGGTTCTACCTAATGAAGTAGAAATTTCGTCACTTCGGATATTGAATGAGGTAAAGTTGGAAGAGGTTGAATCTGTACAAGCACGCTTCGATTAGTTGAATCTCATTGAAGAGAAGAGACTAAAATCCATTTGCCATGTTCAGATGTATCAAAAGAGAATGATGCAAGCTTATGATAAGAAGGTTCGTCCAAGAGAATTTTGGGAGGGAGATCTAGTGCTTAAAAGGATCCTATTGACTCAAATAGATTTCCGAGGGAAGTGGATGCCCAATTAGGAAGGACCTTATGCCGTTAAAAAGGCCTTTTCCAGAGGAGCATTGATCTTAACGAATTGTCCTCCCAAATGCTCAATTAGGCCAAATCTTCTGAAAACTTTCATCCTCCTTATGCTTGGATGAATAAGCGGGCTCCATTCTTCTTTTACTTGAACGGATAAGCGAATCTTCTTAAGCACTTCATCCTCCTTATGCTTGGATGAATAAGCAAACTCCATTCTCCTTTTGCTTGAACGGATAGGCGAATCTTCTTAAGCACTTCATCCTTCTTATGCTTGGATGAATAGGCAAACTCCATTCTCCTTATGCCTGAACGGATAGGCGAATCCTCTAAAAAACTTCATTCACCTTATGCTTGGATGAATAAGCAAACTCCTATTTGAATAGGTCTTCCATGTACCTGAAAAAAACAAATTGCAACATTCAATATGATGTGCATGCCCCTAGGGATGTCTAAAACATGAATGCATGACATGTTTTCTTTTTAAAAAAACTCCTTTTGCTTAGATCATTTTCTTAATTTTGATGAAATCCTGGTTATCGAGGCCAACCAGATTAATCATCAACTCTTTCTCCTATACTTGTGTAGATCAAAACAATTTGCTTCACTCTTCTTTTAACCCTTCTTGGCTTTTGGCTTTGAATTCACAATTCTCTGAGATAAGGCCATTTCCTTTGCTTTGGAAATCACTCATGAGTTATGAACTACTCTGACTCTTCCTCATTTTTTAATCTTCTAATGCCTGGTTCAATCCCATTCTTACTTTATTCGAAACATTTAATCCCTATCTATCTTCTCAATTGACATTTTTGTATTCAGGGATGCACACCCTAAGTCAAGTTTTGACCTTGTAAAGCTGCTCCTATTGTCAAGTAAGGAAAGTTGGTGGTTAAGAAATGTTGTTTAAGCGCCCAGACATTCATATGTATTTTCTTCTTTTTAAAAAGTTTTACAATAAGGCTTTACCTTTTCTTCTTTAAATATTTACCCCAAATAATAATTATTGAACACTTCATAGTCCCTAAACTTTTCAAAACATTCCTAAAGTAATGCTAAAAAATCTTTTGCATATATAAATGATTTCAAATTCATTAATCCTTATTTCAAAGCAAGATGCTAACAAGGATAGGGAAAGAAACAAGAAAACTAGAAAAATTCATGAATCAAATTTATTAATGTTGTAGCAAACACAAGAAGGTTTATAAAAAGATAGGGAAACAAGTATTCAAATATCAATAGTCCAAACTGTAATTGTTAATTTTGTCCGGGGTAGGTTTATTTTATCATCATATTTAAATAAAGGAACGCGTGTAGTGGGCTTCATTTAAATAAGATATCATTTCATTAAAACCCAAAATATAAATGATATATATGTATGTCATTATTACCACATTATGGTTATCATTATTGTTAGTGTTATTATTAATATTACCTTTACTATTATTATCACTACTAGCGTTATTGTTATTATTATTACTACATTATTATTATTACTATTATTATTATTATTATTATTATTATTATTAATGTCTCGAAGTGGGTCTAGAAACACAAAATCAATATATATATACATGCTCAACTAAATAAAGTCCAATACATAATGGTTAAAACCCAAGTCTATTAATAAAGTCCACTACAAACAAATTACATGGCCCAAAAGACCCAAGCCCTAATCTGATGGTTAAAACCCTAATATGCATCTATTTATCTTGCAACCGCTCGATCCCAGCCGTCAGATCTAGATGAAGATCTGACGGTCCAGATGAAATCACGGAAAAGAAACCCTAGGGGAACTTTGTTCGTTCCGCACCGCAAGGATCGTGGTCGTCAGATCGAGGGGGCACTAACGGTCTAGATCACCCCTCTCGCGGTAGCCCTAATGCCCATCTAATGGGCTCGCGCCACACGGATTTTGACCGTTAGATCAAGATATGATCTAATGGTCCAGACGCGCGATAAAGATTCCAGAAGCCCCACATCCTCCACGCGTGGCCTTTCCACTCCCGTATGTTGTCCTCTCCACTCCCAATGCGCCCACGCGCAACGTTTGGGATCACTCCACGCGCGCGTGCAGCGCACTTGACCGCCCTTACGGCTTCCCCTGAGACCAGTGGCCTAACACCATGTCATCATTTTGGTAAGACGACGGCCACATCCGAAGCCAACTCAGCGTCCACGCCCGCCTCTCGTCTCCACCGTACGAGCCACGCGTGCAAGGAAACACACAATGGTCAGAATGAAAATAAGGCAGAGGCAAAAATTGAAAAATGACAGAGGAATAACAGAAATCAGAGCAGAGTCACGCATGAATCCAACCAAAAATCGCATGAACCAATAGATTATTTTCGTTGCAATTTTATGTAAAAGAAAATCATGTAGTATCCTGCTATAAAGCCGAATCAGAACGAACATGTAAAGGGCTTTTTTCTTCCTTTTTGAATGCAAAGAGAAATAGGAGCAGAGAGCATTTTTACAGAGGTAATCCATTCTCATAATCTTCATCATCGCATCGCATAGATAACAAAAAAGAAAGAAAAGGTTTTTTTACCTCTTCACCTTCTTCCTTCGAAACGGCTTCTGGTCTTTCGCAGACGACAATCATGACCCTCTCGTGGCTTTGCATGGTGAGTCAGTCGAAGGAGATATAAAGTGTTTCCCCTCTTTTTTGTTTCATATCCATTTTCAAGTCTAGAAAAGGGGGTTTTAGAGTTTCTGGTTTTCAAAAGTAAAGGGCGAGAGTTTGTTTTATGGGGTCGTCGTCTAGGGTTTTCGTATCAAAAATGGATTTTTTGGGGTGGTTTTGAGTTCATCGGACGGCGATTAGCGTCGGCCGACGTTTAGTATGTCTAGGTCAGGGGTTTTGTTAGAGAGGGTGAGGTTTCAGAGAGGCAAAGGGTCGTTCCGGTCTAAAGGGAGGTATTTTATAGAGTTTTTTAGGTCTAGGGTAGGGGGTAATTCGCCCTTAGTCCTCCTGTGTCGCGCTTTTCGCGCATTAGGTCCCATTTTTCTCTTCCAAATTTCAGGTCTTCACTTCAGATCATGTACGTATTTCCAGCTCTAGGGCAGGGTTTCTATAAATGCCACAGATTCCATTCTCTGAACCACTTGAAGTATGAGTCTTCTGCTTCTGTTTTGTTGCACTCTTCTTTACATGAAGTTTCCTAGGAAACATCATAAATTCTGAAGTCTGTAAGTCTATAACCTTGCATCCATAAGACTGAGTAGATGTATGGCTGGTATGATTTCATTAGAATACAGGTCTAACGTATGTTTGCAAGGAGATGTGTAATCTGCATATGTCCTTTAAATGGCTTCGGAATCAAACTTCCTACAATGCTTCTCATAGTTTGAACCCAGATTCCAGAAGTCTCGGTCATCATTTCGATACATATTTCCCTTAGGTAGACTGCTGGGGCAATGTCTAACTTTACAACTTGTGATGAGTGTTGGGCATATAGAGCATGTTATTCGGCATCATGGATGACCATAGGTGAGTTGCTTCCTTATTCTGTTGTGAAGAACTATGGCAGGTTTTACAAACTCCCAATGCCTGCACATTAGCATCAGAGCACTTCTGCCCGACCATGTTTCCAATCCACTGAGTTTTTATAAGGATCGACTAAAATCTATCCCTCAACAATGAGGTCTTGACATTGTAAACTAATTACCTCTCTAGGTGGGTGTTTACACATTTTGGCTCACTAGGATTGGACTAAATTACAAGATATTACAAAATAGAAAATAAAGAACTCTACTCTCTTGATCTTTAAGCTTGGATGTCTATCCTCTCATTCTTCAAGTGTCATTGACTTGTATTTATAGTGTGGAATGAAAAAGCTAGCCGTTGAAAACTAGCCGTTAGGGACTTTTAAAATACTTGAAAATATTTTGTGAAACAAATATTTTAATTTTGATATAACTAAAAACCTAAGGACTAAATTGAAAATGTCAAAACGAATTTTAAGTCCTCAAAATATCCCCATATAATTTTAAGATTATGCCCAAGTTAAAAATAAAGTTTTTCAAACATTTTTCTAAGTGTTTAAAGCCAAAACAGTGATTTTCAAGTCCCTGTTTCGAAACGACCCTAAGGCATTTCGAAACAATTTCATCATTGTCAACCTCTGTTCCGAAACGCGTATCGAAACGGGTTAAAGTGTTTCGAAACGGTATCTCTCGTTTCGAAACTGTTCTTCATATTTGATTTGAAAAAGCACAACGGTTGAGATATTTTTGCTGAATATTTAAAGATAAATAGGGTGTTTCGAAACGAGCTAAGGCTGTTTTGAAACGACCCTTGACAGTAGCAAATCCGTTTCGAAACGAAGCCAAAGCGTTTCGAAACAGGTCTTAAGTTTAAATTGAAAATATAACCGTTGAAGTTGTTTTTAACTGATTTTTTGAAAACCGTTAAGGTGTTTCGAAACGAGCTAAGACCGTTTCGAAACGACCCTTGACAGTGGCAAAAGTGTTTCGAAACAGCCCTAAGGCGTTTCGAAACGGGCTCTTAAATGCACCCCAACGACTCTTTCTATTTTAGTCCGTTCTGAAACAGGTACCCCGCGTTTCGAAACGGGTTGTTGCAGACTGCATTTATGGTGGTGAGATAACATCCCCAACGGCTCTATTCATGAGTGCAACAACCACAACGGCTAGAAATCAATGAGAAGGTATAAAAGAGACCTCCAAAAGCACCAGCAACAACTATTGATCTTAAAGCAAACATCCAAACATCAAATCCAAGCAATTGTGCAAAAATCCCATTTTGTCTAAAACCCCAATTGTAATTTTCATTCATATCTTGTTCAATTGGGTTGAGTGCTTGTAATTGGGCTATCATTTGTATTGAGAGATACCTTATTAGCCATCAAATTTCTTTGTTCACTTGTATGAGGATTGGGTTGATTTTTGGGTAGAAAAATCAACCGAAATTGTAAAGGGTTGCCTCCTTGTCCTAGAAAAAGGGAAGAGCAATTAGTGGAATTGTTGCAAATCCTTAGTGAAGCTAAGGTAGTGGATGTAGAGTTCATCTGGAACTTGAACCACTCTAAATTCCTTGTCTATTATTTTCAATTTGCAATTTCCACCACAAAACCTTTAAATTTCCAATTCACCCCCCTCTTGGTCAATATCGTTCTTGCGATCCACTCAACAATTGGTATCAGAGCCTAACTCTTTCCGGATTAACAACCACAAGAGGAGTTTCTTGGAAGAGTGTGATCATCAAAATATCAAGAGATGACTTCAACCTCCAGTTCCGGCATGTACGTATCACAATCGACCACAAAGCCTCCCTTCTTCAACAGTGATAATTATTCTTTTTGGAAGAATAGAATGCGTCTATTCATCAAGTCAAATGACTATCTTGTGTGGGATGTCATTGAGGATGGGCCATATATTCCATTGAAGCAAGATGGTGAAGGCAAGATGGTGTTAAAGAAGAAAGTGGAGATGAGTGAAGAGGAGAGGAAAAAGATTCAAGTCAATGATAAAGCTCTCCACATGCTATTTTGTGCTTTCGGTCCGGACATCTACTCAAAGGTCTCATCAATTGAAAGTGCCAAAGAAGTGTGGGACACTCTTGAGACCACTTATGAAGGCACCAATGATGTTAAAGAAACTAAGATTGGACTTCTCAATCTTAGCTATGAGAATTTCAAGATGGAGCCCGATGAGACGGTGTCAAAGATGTTTGATCATTTCTCCATGATTGTCAATGGTCTAAAGGGCTTTGGAGAGATCATACCGGAAGACAAGCTTGTCCGGAAGCTACTCTATTCACTTCCCGAGTCTTGGGATGGGAAGAGAACCGCTATCATCGAAGCAAAGAATTTGAAGACTTTGAAGCTTGATGAGCTTGTGGGTTCTCTCCTTACTCATGAGATCATGAAGCAAGGAAGGGAAGATGAGAAGAAGAAAGAAGAGAAAAGGGTAGAGAAGCTTGAGGTTGAGAAGAAGAAGAAGATGGGAATATCTCTCAAGGCTAAAGCTTCACAAAACGATGAGAGCTCATCTTGTGAGGAGGATGAACTTGAAGAATTGGCTATGATAGTCAAACAGTTCTCACATTTCATGAGGTCCAACCGGGGAAGAAAAATCCAAAGGAAGATGGACTTCAAATGCAAGAACAAAGAAGAAGGAAAGGATCCCATCATTTGTTTTGAGTGCAAACAACCCGGCCACATACGTTCGGAGTGCCCTCAACTCAAGAAGAAGGGCTTTGAGAAGAAGAAGAGACTCAAAGCCAAGCTTGCTACTTGGAGTGATGAGGAGTCATCGGAGGATGACGAACAAGAAGTGGCTAATCTTTGCCTCATGGCACTTGAGGAAGATTCCTCCTTGGCAACCTCTAACTCATCTACTTTAGATTTTTCATATGAAGAGTTAAATGATGCATATGATGAGTTACAAGAGGTATATGATGAATTAGTTGAGAAATATAAGGAGTCGGTTATTAGGAATAAAAAGATTATTCTAGAACTAAATGAGAAAAATGACTCACTTACTCAAGCTAATTCTAAATTTGAGAAAAAGATATTAGGATTAAAAGATGAACTTAAATTTTTTCAAGATGAAAATGTTGATCTTAATAATCTTTTATCTCAATGTAATTGTGAACACCAAAAGGTGTTGGGTGAGCTAAATGAGCTCAAAAAGTCTTTAAAAAATGTCGGTAGTGTCAAACATGAAGTAGGAGAATCATCTAGAACACACCAACCTAAGAAAAAGAATAACTACTACAAACAAGGTAGCTACCCTAGACATACTAGAGCTAAAAGAATTAGAAGTGTATGGGTTCCTAAGGAACTTGTAAAATCTAATAATATTATTGCTATGTCATCTTGGATTCCTAAGGGAACCAAGGTTTTGGGAGCTAACACTCATGGACCCAAAATGATTTGGGTACCAAAAACCAAAGTTTAATATCTTTGTTTGTAGGGGGAGCATTGCTACAAGGCCAAAGCACAAAGTCAAAACTCATGGTACCTTGATAGTGGATGCTCGAGGCACATGACCAGAGACAAGAGTCGATTCATGGATCTAAAGCCAAAAAGTGGAGGAGTAGTAACATTTGGTGACAACTCCAAAGGCCACATTAAAGGTATTGGCTCCATAGGTAATCACTCTACCATTCTCATTGAAAATGTATTATATGTCGATGGTCTTAAACACAATTTATTGAGCTTAAGTCAATTGTGTGATAAAGGATTTAATGTTTTGTTTGATAAAAATGGATGCAAAATTGTAGACATTAAATCTAATAGTATTATGCTCATAGGTCATTGCATAGGGAATATATACATGGTGCATCTAGATGACATTCATACATCTCATGCATGCTTAGTTGCTCAAAATGAAAATGATGCATGGTTGTGGCATAGGAAGCTAGGACATGCTAGCATAAGTGTTTTGGAAAAACTAGTCTCCCTAAATCTAGTTAGAGGTTTACCCAAGATAAAATTTTCAAATGATAAAATTTGTGATGCATGCTCAAAGGGTAAACAACATAAGTCTTCCTTTAAATCCATTAATGATGTTTCTACTAGTAGATGCTTACAACTAATTCACATGGATTTATTTGGGCCAATTAGGACTATGAGCTTGGGTGGTAAGTCTTATGCTTTTGTGCTAGTTGATGATTTTTCTAGATTTACTTGGGTTCTCTTTTTAAGTACTAAAGATGAGGCTTTGGAAAAATTCATCACATTTTCAAAATTAACCCAAAATGATCTTGAACTTAGAATTTCACATATTAGAAGTGATCATGGAACCGAGTTTC
Organism: Hibiscus tridactylites; assembly: GCA_958450335.1. Taxonomy (NCBI): domain Eukaryota; kingdom Viridiplantae; phylum Streptophyta; class Magnoliopsida; order Malvales; family Malvaceae; genus Hibiscus; species Hibiscus tridactylites. The sequence goes on along the minus strand of OY288275.1, from coordinate 16,913,328 downwards.
AAAATTTAGGGTTTGAAGATTTTTTAAATGAAAATGGTATTAGCCATAATTTTTCGGCTCCTCGAACTCCTCAACAAAATGGGGTAGTTGAGAGGAAAAATAGAACTCTACAAGAAATGGCTAGAACTATGCTTTGTGAAAACAATTTACCTAAATATTTTTGGGCGAAAGCCACAAACACCGCTTGTTATATTGTAAATCGAGTAATGATTAGGCCAATTTTAAAGAAAACACCTTATGAGATTTTAAAATCTAAAAAGCCTAACATTAGCTATTTCCACCCTTTTGGGTGCAAATGTTTTGTTTTAAATAATGGAAAAGATAACTTAGGTAAATTTGATGCAAAAAGTGATGAAGCCATTTTTATAGGTTACTCTTTAACCTCTAAAGCCTATCGAGTATTTAACAAAAGAACTTTAGTAGTAGAAGAATCTATTCATGTTGTATTCGATGATAACCTCCTTCCTAGGAAGGATTCTTGTGATGATGATGATGTAGAAATCATAAATGCCTTTGATGGAGGTCAAACTTCAAAGGAGGATGAGATTCCAACAAAGGAAGAGGACTCACAAGATCCACCTCTTGATGCCTTGAAGGACTTGGCTATTGAGGAAAAGGAAGTGAGCTACCCAAGGGAGTTGAACTATGTCAAAGATGGTGACATCTTGGGTGATCCATCCAAGGGGGTAACCACTCGTTCTTCTCTTAGATTAATGAACCATGTTGCATTTATCTCATGCATAGAGCCTAAAAATATAAAAGAGGCATTGAAAGATGACTTTTGGATTATGGCTATGCAAGAAGAATTAAATCAATTTGAGAGAAGTAATGTTTGGACATTAGTTGATAGGCCTAGTAATCAATCTACAATATGAACAAACTAGATGAGACTGGTAACATTGTGAGAAATAAAGCTAGACTTGTAGCACAAGGTTACACTCAAGAAGAGGGAATAGATTTTGATGAAACCTATGCACCCGTAGCTAGAATGGAAGCCATTAGGATGTTGCTTGCATATGCATGTTATCATAATTTCAAGCTTTTTCAAATGGATGTTAAAAGTTCATTTTTAAATGGTTTTACAAATGAAGAAGTGTATGTGGAACAACCACCGGGTTTTGAAGATTCAAAATTTCCAAATCATGTTTTCAAACTTACCAAAGCTCTTTATGGTTTAAAACAAGCTCCTAGAGCTTGGTATGAAAGACTTTCAAATTTTTTGATTGAAAAAGGATTTGAAAAAGGTAAGGTGGACACTACACTTTTTATAAAAATGTATAAAAATGACATCTTAGTAGTTCAAATTTATGTTGATGATATTATCTTTGGTTCTACTAATGAATGTCATTGTCAAGAATTTGCTAAGTTAATGCAAGGTGAATTTGAGATGAGCATGATGGGGGAGCTCTCATTCTTTTTGGGACTCCAAATCAAGCAAAAGAAGGATGGCACCTTCATCAACCAAGCAAAATACATAAAGGATATGCTCAAGAAATTTGGCTTGGAGAATGCAAAGCCTCAAGCCACTCCTATGAGCTCATCTACAAAGCTTGACAAAGATGAAGGAGGTAAGTGTGTTGACTCTAAGCTTTATCGTTCTATGATTGGATCTTTTCTTTACCTTACCGCAAGTAGACCGGATATCTTGTTTAGTGTTTGCTTGTGTGCTAGGTTTCAAGCTAGTCCTAGAGAGTCTCACCTTATAGCCGTTAAGAGAATCTTTAGATACCTTAGAGACACTCCTTGTTTAGGTCTTTGGTATCCTAGAGACTCTACCTTCAACCTTCATGCTTACTCAGATGCGGATTATGGGGGTTGCAAAATTGATAGGAAAAGTACTTCGGGAACTTGTCAATTCTTAGGTAGTATGCTCATATCTTGGTTCTCTAAGAAACAAAATAGTGTAGCCTTATCTACCACCGAAGCCGAGTACATATCCTTAGGGAGTTGTTGTGCTCAACTCCTTTGGATGAAGAAACGACTCTTAGATTATGGAATTAAAGTTGAAACCATACACCTAAAATGTGACAACACTAGTGCAATATGTTTAACAAAAAATCCCATCCAACACTCTAGAACCAAACACATTGAAATAAGGCATCATTTCATTAGAGATCATGTCCTTAAGGAAGATGTTGTTATAGAGTATGTAGACACCTTGAATCAATTAGCGGACATATTTACAAAACCCTTAGACAAAGAGCATTTTTGGTCCCTTAGGAGAGAGTTAGGTCTAGCTAGCCTATCTTGACCTTTTAGGACCTTTTTTGTGCTTAAATATGCTTGATTTTGTGAAATGCCATGTTTATGTGTTTGAACTCCTAATTTCATCCATGCTTATAGTTAGGGGGAGTATGTTTATGCTTGAATATGTTTTGCCTGCTCATTCATGACATTTATACATGTTAGACCTAAGAAAACTTCATTTTTCTGCACTTTTAGAGCCTCATCTGCACTTCCAGGCCCAGGTGTATCGAAACGGGTGACCCTGTTTCGATACGGATACCTTAAATCCAGTTCTGAGAGAAGGGCGTTTCAAAACGCCTCCAATGTGTTTCGAAAGGTTTTGGCTACTGCCAAGGGGTGTATCGAAACGTGTTTCGTTACGGGTCAACAAGGCTTCGATACGGTCAACACCGTATCGAAACGGTCAGCCTATGGTCTCAAAACGGTCAAACCCTAGTCGTCCCATTTCGAAACGGTCCTGACCGTTCCGAAACGACATCGCGGATTGCTTTATTTAGGGCTTTTAATGTTACAATTCACTTTTTATCAAACTCTTAAAACCCTAAACCGCCTCCCTCTCTATAAATACCCTCTCAAACTCATTGTTTTTCACAAAATTGTGAGGGGTTTTCCTCTAAAACTCAAGTCTAAGCAAGTTTCATCAACATTGTGCAAGGATTTTCATCAAATCATCCAAAATCCCAAACTAAGGTATTTTTTTATCTTTTCTTTTTCTTTCAATTTATGTTCGAATCTTAGGTTAGAAAATTTTATTTTTGTATAAATTATAGGTTTTTCTTTGTGGGTTTTCCATATCTTGTAAAAATTTTCAAAAACTCAAAGTTTTTTATTCGAATATAAAATTTTCCAGTCGTATTTTTTTTTTGTTTTCTTTTTATCTTTTTGTTTGTTTTTAATTTTGTTTCAAAAACCTAAGTGGGATTTATTATTGGATTGATTCTAAATATCTATGCATACACTTAATTTAAAATATACTTGCTTAATGTTTTTAGATGGCGGAACAAGCTAACAAAAAGCGTAAGGCCGCTGAAACCGGTGATTCGAGCATTCGTCTGAATCTTGCTCTACTTTTTCAGAAATCCCTTAAAACTCCGGAGATGCGTGCTCGCTTCTCTTATGTCAAGGATTTCAAAATTCATAAAGAACGTGTCATTGATCTTGATTTCCTCAATTCCGAGCGATTCCTATTCCGTTATCTCGACCGTTTGAGTGAGTGGAATCTTATCCTTTTCTTGAGCATTCCGGATATTCGCTACAAACACATGGTACTCCTTTTTTACTCTAATGCTCGTTTTATTTATGATGAGACCAAAACTGAGATTATAGGAATTGAATCTTCCTTGTTGGGCAAAAAGTTTGTTGTTAATGTTGCTCTCTTGGAGTTTATTTTTAAACTTAAAGATGAGGGTATTGAGGATGAACGTCACTTTGGCACTTTCACCGGTCGGGCACTTACTTTGGATGTGCACGATCGCGCTCTTCACTTGATGGTTTCTTGGTTCATTCGACCTTCCGGAGGTAAATACTCTCATATCCGTCAAACTGATCATTTTTGGCTTGAGTGTTTCCGTAGAGGTGAGCGCCCTAATGTGCCTACAATTATTTTTGCCGAGATAGTCAATAATATTAAGCTTATTGACACAAATGAGTTGAAGTCTTTTACCTATGGCATAATCTTGAGCTATGTAACACCCCAATTTTGGGCTTAGAAGTTTTGGAAAAATATGGAAAGCCTAGTTCGATTGCATTAAAAATATATATGGAAAAATATGGAAAAATGTCTTAAAATCCTCTTTTATTATATATATAAAAGGGTGAATTTAGGAAAGCCTAGTTCGGGTTGCATTAAAAATATGGAAAAATGTCTTAAAATCCTCTTTTATTATATATAAGAGAATGGTGAAATCAATTTTACAAATGGAGGTTTGGAACTGTGACATTTTGGTTAGTGACCAAAATGTAATTTTTGAAAACTGTGTGACTGTTTTAAAAAGGATTGAAACTTTGAATCTTTAAGGAGCTATTTACCCAAAAGGGAGTTTCTCCAGATTTTTCTTAAATATTAAAGGTTTAATATATAGCTTTTAAATAAAAGTAAAAGGGAGGGAAGATATTTTGGCATTTTCCAACTAACTTTTCCTAAATTCCATTTTCCTTTTCTCTCATCTTTTCTCTCAAACCAAACACATTCTCCAGCACATTTTCCCTCTGATTTTGATTTCCAAATATGAGAATTCAATCCTCATTTGATCTCTAATCATCTCTTCAACAAAACCTTAGCATTTGCTATTTGGATTTTCAAGGATTTTGGTTCCAAAAGGGAGAAACTCAAGTTTAGAGGTATGAACGTCCTTCTCCTCTAAATTCTCAGTTCTTTACTGAAATTCCCAAGTTCTCAATCCTTGATTAAAATGTTTTGTAGATGTGTTCTTGATCTTGGCTTTAAAATGCAAGATTTGGTTGATTTTTGATAAAATTCGTATGATCTGTTTGGGCAGTGTTTTGAGGTGTCTTTTTGATGTTAATTGAATGTATAATTGATGAGAAATTGAGGTTTAATCAATGCAATCCCGGATAGGTTAAATTTCCTAAGTTTTGCTTGTGTTCTTGGTTGTTTTTGGAGTGATCTTGATGATCTGTTATAGCTGGAGGTATAAGGACGTGGTTAGATCCTTTTTGGATGTTAATTAAAGTTTAAGGATGTTTAGAATTGATGGATCATGGCTGGGTAGTGTTGTGGAGTTGTTTGGAGGTGATTTCGGTTGTGTTTGGTAGCCGAAATGGGAGTGTTGATGAGAGCAGCGAGTTTAGGTGCTTTCATTGAAGATATTAATGCATGATGATGCATTAATCCTCTGCTTTGATGTGTTTAAAACAGGGGAGTCATCTTTGGATCCTTGAGGTGGTGATCCAGAAGCTTGTTTGGTGTTTCGGCAAGTGGCGAAACGGAATCGGTGAGTGGATTTAGGTTTTCGGCTTTGAAAGCAATGTTTTGAAGGTTTGGGAGCTTAGTTTAAGTCTAAGCAATTTAGCTAAGCTCAAGAGTAAGCTTTCGGAAAAACTCTCTTGATGATGAACCATGAATTGGTTGTATGCAATGTGATTGGTTTGCATGTTTTAAATCCTGTTTTGAAAGCATATTTAGCATGTTTAATTGCTGATTTTATAAGCCATGTGTTGAAGAATGCTCAAGGTAAGAGATTCTTGTTTTTGAACAATGTTAGATATGGTTTTGGTGCATAATGATGCATGATGATTATGGCTTTGAAAAATGCTTTAAAATAGTTGTTAATGTTGTAAAATGATGTATATTGGCAAGTGATGGTTAAGAACACTATGGTGGTTAAAAGTCCATAAGGTGGTTCTTGTTTTAAGAACAACATGGTGGTTAAAAGTCCATGGTTGGTTCTTGGTTAAGATCACAAAGGTGGTTAAAAGTCCTTGTGTGAATCTTGTGTATTTAATAACAACATGGTGGTTAAAAGTCCATGGTTGGTTCTTGGTTAAGGTCACAAAGGTGGTTAAAAGTCCTTGTGTGAGCCTTGTTTATTTAAGAACACCAAGGTGTTTAAAAGTCCTTGGGTGATTCTTGTTAAGGACACAAAGGTGTTTAAAAGTCCTTGTGCGGTCCTTGTGAATTGTAAGAACATCATGGTGTTTAAAAGTCCATGGATGATTCTTGTGCTAAGGACACAATGGTGTTTAAAAGTCCATGTGTGGTCCTTGTGGATTGTAAGATCACAATGGTGTTTAAAAGTCCATGTGTGGATCTTATGTTGATTGTATCACTTGTGGCCAATATGACATGTTATAAACTTGAAGCATGAATTGCTTGTTTAAAATGCTTATGTGCATGTACAAATGATGATTTGAACTAAGATTTATAAAGGTGTTTTATAAATGCATTATTGTGTAGTTTTAAATGAGCATTCCTCACTAAGCTATTTGCTTACGCTCTCTCTTTTCTTAAACCAATAATGCAGAGCATTGAAGTGCATTTGGGGCAGCAAGGAGGCCAAGCATCCAAGTGAAGATTTAAGCTCATGTATGGTGAACATTTTCCTAAAACTATTAGCTTTTGGGCATTTGGCAATGGGGGACCTATGTTGTTGTTTGGGATATGTTTTGGACTCCCTAAGCTGGTTTTAAGTTGTTGTTGATGATGGAACATGTATTTGGCCTTTGTGAGTTTGGTATGGTATTTTGATGTTTGAATGGTTTTTCAAGTAGGATGTTTGCCTATAGAATTGGGGTTTTGCTAAATTGATGTCATGCTTGAGAATAGTTGATGCTTTTATGTTCCTTAAGTATGCAATGACTTGTTGGCATGATTTGATGACAATATGTTGATGTTTGATGCGTTTTTGGGGCTGAATTTGGGACAGTTCTGGTATGTGTATCGATACTCGGGCTCGTGTATCGATACGCATAAGCCAATTATGTGCTTTTCTGCACAGGGGTATCAGTACAGTGGCGAGGTGTTTCGATACGGTAGGCCAAATATGAATGTCGTACCGATACGCGGGAGAGCGTATCGATACCATTCCTGTGAGTTTGGTCACTGCCTTCCCCGTGTATCGATACTACTCCTGGCGTACCGATACGTGGCCGTTAATTCAGTTAATGGCATCTTTTCAGAGTTTGTAAATGTTACATTTTAGTCCCAAATCCTTGTATATGTGATTGAATGAGTTTGAGATGTCCGTTTGAGCTGAAATTTGGCAGAGAAGCATGAAAGATGATTAATTTCATAATGGTAACTTTTAATTTGGTTAAGTCCCTATAATTTCCAGAATTTATAATTTGGTCCCTAAGTGCACGTTTTATGCAATTAAGTCCTTGAATGTCTTCCGATTGCGCTGATCTTTGAGTATGCTGTTATTGTGAACTTATCTAGGGTTATTGTGCATCTAGACAAGTTTTAAACAAAAAAAGGGTCGTTAATCAAGGTTGACTTTCGGGTTGACTTTGGTTTTCCCCGTGTAAACTTCTTAATTCGGTTCAACCGTCTGGGCCGGGTTAAGGGGGTTACAAGCTACATCTTTCATGATCTTGGTATCGATTGTACCTACGACTCTCCGGAACCTCGCAAGACCAAGATTGGTGAGTCCTCCCTTCGCAAGTCCGGGTTTACATATGTGAATGATGTTTGGGAAAGAGTTGATAGAGAAGCTGTTCCTCCTCCGGTTGCTCCTCCACCGCAAGTTCAGGTTGCAAACAATGAAGCCCTCACGGCTCTCATTACCGAGCGGTTCAATGCTTTGGATACTAGCATTGCTTCGGGTTTTACTGCCATGGACAATCGTTTGAAAAATGTCGAGGATCGTCTTCATACTCTTGAGACTTCCCATTCCAACTTGGATTTGTCCTTCTCTACGCTCTATGGGCAATGGACGAAGTTTCACCGTTCTCAAGTCAAGAGCGATGATGATACTTCGGATGATGATGACGAGGCCTAGGATCTTCATATCATATTATCTATGCATTTTAGGATTAAGATTGCATCTTTATGTCTTCTTATGTTTTAGGAACCTATGCTTTTGATCTTATGTTTGGGATTTTATTATGAACTTAATGTTGGTTTATGTTTTGGATATTTTGGTATTATGAATTAATATTATGGTTGCTTATTAATGCTTATTGGTACTAATCCTTTATCTTCTCTATGAGCTTTCATTATTCTTTTTGATCTAACAAAAAGGGGGAGAAGAAATTTAAGAGCCACAAACTAAAATTCGTTTTAAAATTTTAAAAGTTTTTTTAAAAGCTTTACAAATTTTTTTTTACTTTAAAAACCTATCTTAAATTAAGAGGGAGTTAGAATTTCTTTCAAAACTTTCAAAATTCTTAAAAATTCTAACTTTGGTTTTGTTATATCAAAAAGGGGGAGATTGTAAAACAAATATTTTAATTTTGATATAACTAAAAACCTAAGGACTAAATTGAAAATGTCAAAACGAATTTTAAGTCCTCAAAATATCCCCATATAATTTTAAGATTATGCCCAAGTTAAAAACAAAGTTTTTCAAACATTTTTCTAAGTGTTTAAAGCCAAAACAGTGATTTTCATGTCCCTGTTTCGAAACAGCCCTAAGGCGTTTCGAAACGTTTTCATCACTGTCAACCCCTGTTCCGAAATGCGTATCGAAACGGGTTAAAGTGTTTCGAAACGGTATCTCTCGTTTCGAAACTGTTCTTCATATTTGATTTGAAAAAGCACAACGGTTGAGATATTTTTGCTGAATATTTAAAGATAAATAGGGTGTTTCGAAACGGGCTAAGGCTGTTTCGAAACGACCCTTGACAGTAGCAAATCCGTTTCGAAACGAAGCCAAAGCGTTTCGAAACAGGTCTTAAGTTTAAATTGAAAATATAACCGTTGAAGTTGTTTTTAACTGATTTTTTGAAAACCGTTAAGGTGTTTCGAAACGGGCTAAGACCGTTTCGAAATGACCCTTGACAGTGGCAAAAGTGTTTCGAAACGGCCCTAAGGCGTTTCGAAACGGGCTCTTAAATGCACCCCAACGACTCTTTCTATTTTAGTCCGTTCCGAAACAGGTACCCCGGGTTTCGAAACGGGTTGTTGCAGACTGCATTTATGGTGGTGAGATAACATCCCCAACGGCTCTATTCATGAGTGCAACAACCACAACGGCTAGAAATCAATGAGAATGTATAAAAGAGACCTCCAAAAGCACCAGCAACAACTATTGATCTTAAAGCAAACATCCAAACATCAAATCCAAGCAATTGTGCAAAAATCCCATTTTGTCTAAAACCCCAATTGTAATTTTCATTCATATCTTGTTCAATTGGGTTGAGTGCTTGTAATTGGGCTATCATTTGTATTGAGAGATACCTTATTAGCCATCAAATTTCTTTATTCACTTGTGTGAGGATTGGGTTGATTTTTGGGTAGAAAAATCAACCGAAATTGTAAAGGGTTGCCTCCTTGTCCTAGAAAAGGGGAAGAGCAATTAGTGGAATTGTTGCAAATCCTTAGTGAAGCTAAGGTAGTGGATGTAGAGTTCATTTGGAACTTGAACCACTCTAAATTCCTTGTCTATTATTTTCAATTTGCAATTTCCACCATAAAACCTTTAAATTTCCAATTCACCCCCCTCTTGGTCAATATCGATCTTGCGATCCACTCAACATATTTGTTTGAGTCAAAAACACTTTTCAAAAACCTTTCAAATGATTTTTCAAGATGAATGAACTTTGAATTAATTTTGCAATATTTGTTCAAGTCCAAAAATATTTTTCATTGCATTATATTAAAATAAATATCTCAACATAAACCATTAACCTATGAACCCTAAAATGGATCCTTAACCTATAAAATTAGGGCGGTTGTGGAAACAAAATGTTTCCACAGCCAGTGCATCATATATTTTCCCTTTCAATTATGCATGACATATGTGTGTGTGTGTTCAACTCGAACTCGACTCAAAAAAAATTCAAATAGAGTTTGAGTTTAAAAAATAGGGCTCTTCAACTCGACTAACTTAAATTTTTTTACTCGACTCAATCGAATGTCACCTTACTTTTGGTTGTCTACTTGTCTCGAAAATTTTCCTTTTTTTATGCTTACGAATTTGTCTTGATTTAATACAAGGTTTAAAAACAAGGATATCAAATTATATGTTTGAGATATTACCAATAACATTAAGGTCACCACCCAAGACCCAAGGACAATCCGAACCTAGATCCAAAGCAATGAGTTGGTCTCATAGAGCACGTCGCTGAACCACATGTGGATTGGCATAAACAAAAGTAACAAAGAAGCTGCTAACAACATTCCCCGGCGAACACATGCCATGCACAAACTAATTAGAAACTACAAGAATGTCCAATTGAACCGACTCTTTCCAAAGGACCCAAATACCACCAGAAAAACCATTAGCTTCAACCCTGAAGTAGGAGTCAAAACCAGCTCTCCAAATAAAATTATCATCCAAAAGGCCACTAATATGTGGCTCCATAATCGCGAACATATCTTAACTATGCTTTCTCACCAATAACCAGAAATACCTATTAGTTTTAGAGTTGAGTTCCCTATGAATATTCCACATAATAGCTTGAACCATTAAAACAAATAAGAAAAATAAGATACGTCGCAGCTTTAGCTTGATCCAATTCCGAGACTAAAGTTGTCACACACTAAAACTAAACCAAGTTTAGGTGGACCTCTATCTGAGCTCTTTTTGGACTTCGAACTCGTCTTTTATAAGCATTTAATTCTAGGCACTGACTTAGTCGACCCTTTACTACTCGTACCTTTTATTGAGTGTGGGAGAACACGGCCATTCCTTTCATGAAGAGCTGGCCTATCACTTGCACTTCCAACTTGAATTGCAATATGCTTGTCCCTGTTCAAATTAGAATCCACCTGCACCACCCTCTCTTTCGACGCCAAAACCGCATTGCTTTGCAAAACTAGATTTTGCGCCCCCATTCCAACATCATTTCCATTAACCGAACCACTAGCATTTTGAATTACCGAGCCAACATCCCCACTAGCAACTGAGACATTACCTTGCAAACCCTTCATCCCACCATTTTGACTCGAATCCGCTTGCAAATGGCCCGCAACCTTTGCCTTCCCCAACATATCACCACGTTGCTCCCCATCTTTTGAACCATCCCCAACATCCTGCCTCATACTCACACGGGCCTTAGGCTCATCAGGAACCTCCATTAAGGAAGAGAATCTAGAGCCCATTTGGTGACTCGTACTAGGATCACTACTCGCAGCAACTGGTTATTTACGAGCCACTCTTTTTTTCTTCGATTGACCACTTGCATTCAAGGGCCGAACCTCTCCTCAAGATTATAAGCTTTAGGATCGTTCCCTTCCACTAAATCCCTCATTGTATCAACTTGGCCAAAGTCTTCCTTGGCATGTCCAAACTTCCCACAAGAATAACAAATAGAAGGCAAGCCCTCATACTCAATATCCACCCTCAAACCATCAATAACAATACTTGACTTCAACGGTTTATCAAGATCCACAATTACCGCTAATCTCGCAAACTATCCTCGTCGCCCTTTAGTAGTGTTATAAACAATTTGTACCACCTGTCCAATTGTTCCTACAATATGTCGAAACAGGCTTTTAGTATAATAGCGATAAGTCAACTTATAGAGTCTCACCCACACCATTATATGCGACGGGTATGTCACCGACATAGTGAAGTTCCTACTCCAAGGCTGAACAGTTAAATAACTCCTATAGATAACCCACAACCCTCCCGAAAGAACTTTGACAAAGTCTTCCTCATGAGAAAAGCGGACAAGATAATATTCATTATCAAGGTCAATCAAGCTAATTTCACCACACATATTCCACAGTGCATGGATTCGGTTCAAGAGAGCACGGTTACCTATCGATTTGCCCAACAATTAGATAATCATAGAAGTAGCAAGCTTCGCATCAATAGCATCATCGACACGATCAAAAAAAATCTAACTTCTGGCACCACATTATCCCCACCAAGGAGAACATCCTCCGAACGCACCTCCATATCTTATTCGCTAATTGTCCGTGCAGGCTTGGAGCCTCTAGTATCACCTACCAACTTATCTCGGAAGGATTGTTTTTCAGGAACTACAATTTCACCATGTACAGGAATCGGTAACCTTCCCTCTCCCTCTTGTGCAATGGTCCCCACAATATGGCCAACTGGAATAGCGCTCTGGGAAGCTGCCGCACCATCACCCTCAGAAGCGTCTCCCATGAATGTATAATTTACCACAATCGAATCAAGAGCCACATATATTCACTAGCGGAGGGAGTTTCCTCATTCCTCCCTTTCTTTCCCACGCGTTGTTTCTTTACCAGAAGTCTTTGCTTCTTGCTCATATCCGAGGAATTGAGGAGGCGTTGGAGAATTCGGATAATCCTTTCCTGTTAGAATTAGAAGTGGGCTTGAAGAATGAGCTTGATTTGGTTCTTACTCGGGAAGAAAGCTTTTGGCACCAAAAAGCTAGAGTTAATTGGGTTGAGAAGGGTGATCACAATACACATCTACGATGGCTCGTCAGCGGTGTAATATGATTCGTAGATAAAAATTGGCTGATAGAGTTTAACGTGAGGATCAATCCAACCTAAAGAATCATGTTGTTTCGTTCTTCCAACAACTCTTTACTAGTGAGCTGCTCAATGCTCGTGTGGTGGACTTGACGTGCGGCTTTCATAGGTTTAGTGACGCGGGGCTCCGTCCGTTGCTTGCTGATGTGACTATAGAGGAAGTTCGTGGAATAGGTTTTGTTATGATGCGGGGCTCCGTCCATTATGAAGTTGGGTTTCCAACTTGTTACTAATCAAGACAAATTGTGGGCGCAGGTTATGAAAGCCAAGTATGGTTGGGATGATGTCTTACCGCTACCCCTTCGTACGGGCGACGTATCTCGGCTATGGACATGTATTTGTGCTGTGTGGGAGGATATAAAAGAGAGTGTTTGCTAGCATATCAAAGATGGGAGAAGTACTAATTTCTAGTATGACCACTGGTTAGGATCTGAGAATCGTTTGATTTTCTCTTCTATTCCAGCTTTGCCTCCACCTCCCACGATGGTTTGCGATATGGTTGATGTTAATGGCATGTGGGATTGGAATTGGATTCAATCGATGCTAACTTCACCACATTCTGAATAAAATGGTGCGTTGGTGGATGATATACATGAATTATTGGCTCGTGCGTGGCGGGTGCTTGCTTGCAATGTTCATCGTGGGAGGAATCGTGTTGCTGATCTGTCTTGCTTCTTTGAGCCATGGTGCTCCGATTGGTGTGGACCACTATATGGAACCCCCCTCGGCGATTGCTGCTACTGTTGACAGGGAAGCTTTTGGTTTTGCTCCAGTGTCGGTTCCTGTTGGAACCGATTCAATGAGCACTGCACATACTGGAGCATGAGTGTATTTGTAGTTTTGTAATGTTTGGGTTTTGTGCTTTCGGGTTGTGTGGCTATTAGCTTGGTTTTATTTTTGTCTTTTATCATGTAGTCGAGTTTGTTCTCGATTTTTTCTGTAAATACTATCATATGGTAGTTTATGGAAGTTTTTAACGAGACTTATAGTAGTATCTCAATTATTATCAAAAAATTATATATTTGAGAATCATTATAAAAAGTGGGCTGTCCATCAAATAGTTCTTATGGAAACTTTAGTCTTAGTTTTAGAGTTTAGGGATTTTATTTAGGGCCTAGTATTTAAGAGTTTATTTAAGATTTTATTATACGAGTTTTGAATTTAAGGGTGTAATTAGAATTTAAGATTTAGGTTAAAATTTAGAGTGTATAGGTTAAAACCTAAATCCCTAACCATATTACCTTAACAACTAAACCCTAAACCTCTTGATACTAAATTCTAACCATAAATCTTAAATTCTAACTATAAAGCCTCAATTATAAACCCTACACTTAAACCCTAAATCAATTCTCTAAACATTAAAACTAGGGTACTTGTGAAAACTTTTCATTTCTACCGCCCGTGCATGAGATTTTCTCATAATAAAAGGGTAATTATTCTATGCACAAGCACCTTAATTTTAAGATTTAATGATTTTATTTAGAGTCTAGTATTTAGGAGTTGTAGTGTAAAAAATTTTAATTTAAAGGGTATGGTTAGAATTTAAAATTCAGAAAAGAGGCGAAAGCATGCTCTTGTTATTCCATTCCACATGGCTTCCAATTTTGAAAGAGAGTATGAGACAAGATATTAAGGATTAAGGCAATAACTAATTACACTGAAGATTACAACCTTTTTTATTATTATTTCTCAACACGAATCAAAGGAATATATATGTATATATATATAAAGAAGAAACATATAGATATATATATATCCATAGAACACAAGATTAGATTCTACATTAATCATTGTGACACATCAATGAGATTAGATTCACAACTTATGCGCCTTCTGCTGGAATGTGACCCACACTGCCAAAACTTTTGGCATGCTTGGGCCTCCACTGAGTCCTCCCTCTCACAATCTCCGACCCTTCCTCAAGTCGGAGCAAGTGCTGGCACTCTATTTCATCTGCATTCACCAAGTCCACCACACCAGAGTCCGACACGGTTGTTAGTGACTGCAGCACGCTGTCCCTCCCACACTCCCTCCTGTACTCCAGTGTCATGGAAGAAAGTTCGTGACTCTCCAGCACTGCCAATGGAGCACTCTGCAACCGATCATATTACGTTGTGGTTAAGACGCAGTGTATCAAAAATGAAAATCAGTTTAATGTTTACTGGATCGAGTCTACCTCGAGGATCCAGCCAATGTACTTCACATTATTGACATGCTGGTTGACATCCAAGTCACTCCATCTCGGCTGCAAATTGAAAGTGCTCTACATAAGACTGCAACAAGTGATAGAAACACACTTATGAGTGACAACAGAAGGGCATCAATGACTTACAGTTAAACCTTTACGCACGAATTCAGTCGTGCTCTCATTGAGTTTCACTAATTTCCGGCTATCTTCAGCCACAACAGGATTAGAGTTCATAAAAAAAGGTTCTATTTCTCCTCGGACCTCTTCTGGAATTTTAGATAGCCTTCTAGTCACCTTATTCATCATCACCCACACACTGCATATCACCAAAACCAGAATCAAATCAAAAGGAACCCAGGTATGTCGGTCCTGAATTACCATTCGATAATGTACAGGCACACAAAAAAAAAGGACATTCATTCTGAGAAAATATTTTAAATGCTAGACAATTTTTCAGAAATTGTCAATAGTTTCTTTGGCTAATATTCCCAGTCTTTTCTTGTGAGATGAACAAGGGGCACAGATTATATCACGAAAGAACACAATTGAATGCCCTACCTCGTGGCTCTTGTTAAAATTTCACCAGTTTTACTATCACTGACAAGCCAATCCCTTCGCATGCCATTCTTTCCCGATGCACTGGCCCAAGTGTCTACTTGAACAACATCACCCCTGCAAGACAAATAAATAAGTCCCAGCGAAAAATAAAGCATCTTTGGTGGAAATGAAAAACTCAACATAGCATCATGATGACCCGCGTATAAAACCATAACCACATGAGAACAGCGTAAGTGGACATGTCATGAGTTGTTGCAATAAGAGCAAACCATGAGCAAGACAGTATGTCTTACCAAGTAGGATACCGATCGAACACAACCTGCATCCGAGTAACCACCCATATTAAGTTCTTCTTGCACATCTCAGGAGTTGCACCAAAACCTTCTCCAAGCAGCCCAGCACTTTTACAATGATTAATGGCAGTTTCCTGCAGGTATATTAATTAAAAAAAAGTTTATGCAACATATCCACAGGAAAAGCAAGTAATTATAAATTCTGGTTCCTAAAATAAGTTGTTCAAACACTGTATCCAATTAACTGTTGGTGAACCTGCAAATGATTCATTAGCGTCTCTATGGATGCTGTACCATCGGCCCCTATCTCATAAGACCTAATTGCAAAGTTTTGTCGGTAAACAAGACCATCCTGAACAATCCTCCCAATACCGAAAGGATCAATGAGCATGTCAGACCGCCTCGGCTTCCAATCAAGCATCATCCACTGTTTCTCAGCAGCCAGGAACATGGTTGTGATAGCAGCAAGAAGCATGCTCCAATCAGGTAACTGATTGATAAATGTCCTGGCAGGAGGGGAACTCGCACCATCTTCATTCTTGAAACTTTCAACCGGAGAAGTCACAACTGAGGTACCATTTATCTTAGGAGGGGCCTGAGCATTTGCCTTGACTTGCAAACTTCCGGAGGAAGCGGATTGTTTCAACTTGATACCTCCGAGGTTAGTAGATCCACTTCCAAGCTTCTTGTTTTTTGAGTCAGAGGAGTCCGGGGAAGAAGTAACGGGAAAGAACGAGGATGTAACAGCAGTAGCAACCATGATTTTGGAAATTAAAAATAACTATTTATCCACTAAAATTCCCTCTTTCCGAATCGAGCTTTTTAGAAAGGAAGCTGATGCATCTCCAACTGTTTCATACATGATAAAGAATCAGAATATTTCCAACAAACGCGTTAACAAACTTAGATAATCACAAAATCCTCAAATTTTGGCTAAGAACATTACATATCCAATATTAAAAAAAAACAGCACGCAGCATACTTTTTAGTTTTCGCCATAATTGAACCGTTAACAGAGAAAAAAACAAAAGTAATCAAAATAATTCTTCATTCCCGGAAATCTGCTTAGAAAGGAAGTATTTAACAGAAGCTCAAAAGAAATTATAATGTAAACACGGTAGTTTAACAGAAAAAGTCACTGTAAATGACAAAAACTCCTAATTAGTGACGAAGATATGTCGCCAAAAGGAAGAGGAGAAAAACGAAGCGGATCTAAAAGTTAAAAAGAAGAAGGAAAAATGAGATAGAAAAATAGCAAACAAATGATGAACACGTTTCAGCTTTCCTATGCACAGCTGAACAACCTATCGACGATCTTTCACATTTCCCGGGTACATTTCATGAGAAAATTACAATTAACAACACATAACACAGAAATGGAAACGAGAAAATCTTAGATCTCTCATGGCCGCCACCATTACTCAACACCAATACAGAAAACAAAATAGGCATCCAAATAGAGCATAAACATCTCCACTATAAAATACAAAATGAGAAGAAAAACAACTAAAACTTCCACGTCCGTACCTTAAAGCGAAAAACCAGAATGGCGAATAAATGAAGGACAATTTTCTGGAGAAAACTTTAGCGTTATTTAGGATCTGCAACAAATCCTTTTGAGAACTTGTACGGCTTGCGATCTACAACGAATTTCCCCTTCCTCTCTATCCCTCTCCTCGCTTTTTGAAATCTCGTTTGGAGCTATCAAAATCTAGAGAAATGAAGGTAAAACACAAAGAAAAAATACTTTATTTGTTGTTATTATTATTATTATTTTAATTTTAAAGTTTAAAGAGAGAAAGGAGTATTAAGGGGCTGCCAGCGGTTTAGTGCGTTTGTAGAGAAGTAGCGTCCACCGAGTCCTTTTATACTCTACATCTGTCTCTGTTCCTCCCGCCCCTATTTTTTTAGCTTAATATCACGAATAATTACATAGAATATATTAACTTTTTTATTTAGGTACCTAACATATATAAATATTTATTTTAATAAAAAAATATTTAAAATTTTCTCTAGAAAATAAGTACTTATATATACTTTAAGTACTTATTTTGACTAAAAAATATATTTTAAGTAATAAATTTTTTTGGTGAAAACTTTAGCGTTATTTTCTCTAGATAATAAGTATTTATATATACCTTAAGCACCTATTTTGACTAAAAAAATACTTTAGATACTTATTTTTTCTAAAAAGTACTTTAAGTATTTACTTTGACGAAAAATATTTTAAATACCTATTTTGACAAAATATACTTCAGATATCAAAATAAAACATTAATATATTTTGTGTACTTATATGTAATATAAGCTTTTTCTCATTTTCCCGATTTACGAACAGTGTGTTTTTCTTATTTACTCTCATGCCCCTTGTTAGATTTATTTATATCCCCATTATTAATTAAATTAATTGCTGACAAAAATGGTTGAGAAATTGAAAAATAAGCCGGGTTAACAGTCCATTCACACATTCCTTTAATAAATTAATATTTCCATTCGAAATTCTAATTAAAATACCAAATATAACATCTTCTGGCAACAATAAGAACTTTTTTTAAAATATAAATGTATTTAAACCTATCCATGTATTTTTGAGAAGAATGGGAACACGTTGAGTGGTAAATAATGATGTATTTTATCTGCGTGACTCGAGCGAGTACAGTGTGTGTACTTTATTAAAGTGCTAAGAAAATTGAACAGATACTACTTTATAATTACACCAACATATTTTTAAAAAAATGTCTCCCCATTTTTAGCCTGATATGATCATGTTATTTGAAATTTAAATGGAGGGGATAAAATGTGAAGCAATATTTAGAAATTGTATTTAAAAAATGTTATTTTTGTATACATATACGGTGTAAACTTAACGCTGCCTATTTACTCTATAAAAGTAAAATTTTAAATTTTTAAACCCTAAAAAATTAAATCATAAACTCTAAATCGTGTACTATAGATTCTAAACACTAAAATTAAATTATAAACCCTAAAACTTAATCCCTAAATTTTGAATCATAAACTAAACTCTTAACCCCTTAAACTAAAAAGTTTATGTAAACTAAAGTTTACACGGCATGTGTATTTAAGTTTTTTCCTTAAAAAATGTCAAGGCATACTCGTATTCATTTTTTAATGTTTTATAGTAGTCTTTTGTTTTATTAAAAAGAAAAACATCTAAAGATTAAAAATCCAATTTAAAAACTCGAACAAAACATAAATACAAACAACACCATTAGTCGGCAATGGAGGATAAAAAACAATCAACAATAAGATAAAAATACATATGACAATGAAGGCACATTGACAAAACAGTTATTACCGCAACTCAATCGTGAACAAGAAACGATAATCGTAGGCAATATATCCAAATCCAATTCAAGGGTCAAAGCAAGAAAGATTAGCAACATAATCAAATAAGCGTCATCTTGATCCGTTGAGCCAACGTAAAATTTAACTATAAAAAATAAAAAGAAAAAATGTTTGAACCTCTAATAATAAAGATAAAAACGTGTCAAAAAGACTGGAAAACATGTTACAAAGTAAAGTTAATTTCATTAAAATTAAAAAGAAAAAGTTAAAATGTGATATAATAAAACAGAGAAAAAAATATTAGTTGTTGATGATCAAACACCACAACTGATCCCGCTACCGTATATAGGGGTGTGCAAAAAAATCGAAAAACCGAAACCTGAAAAAACCGAACCGAAAAATTAGTTAACCGAACCGAAAAATTCGGTTTCGGTTTGGGTTTTTATTTTTTAAAAAGAAACCGGTTCGGTTACGGTTTACGGTTTTAGAATAAACCGGGTAACCGAACCGACCGATTATATAATATATATTATTATATTATATGTTATTTTATTATTTTATATTAAAAAAATTTTATTTTATTTTATTTTCTCATTCCCAAAAGTAAAACCATAATTTTATTTTATCAAGTTTAAGTGTTTAACTTGCTAATATTAGAAAAGATAATAATATCATGTGTCGATTTTAAAATGTATGTACTTTTTTCTAACATATTATTAAAATTTATATTTTTAATAAACAAAATAAAAAACCGTTACCCGAACCGAACCGAACCGAATTTTTCGGTTAACCGACTAAACGGTTAACCGGTTGAATGGATACGGTTTAGGGTCGAGAATTTAGTGACCCGAACTTATCGGTTAACCGAAATAATTTGCTAATGGTTAACCGAACCCGGTTTTGCACACCCCTAACCGTATATTCATATTTATTAACATTAATAGGAATATTTTTGTTATGTAAATACTAATAAATAATGGTCATTTTGAGTAAATACAATGTTTTGAGAACAATAAGTTGCATACCATAATGATTCGGGGAAAAATAATAACTTGCATACCATAGAATGGTAAAATAGTTTTTTTATGATCCTGATTAAATGTAAAAGATGGATACAATTTATGGGAGTAAATTTATGAGTCTCTAGTTTCTTATTAGTGATTGCAGCTGAATTTATAAATTATCAGTTATAAAAAAACTAAATAAATCTTTTCTATATAACAATTATTATTAGTATCCATTTAGTTGGTTACTTTAGATTGGATATTGTATAGACTCATTATGAGAATCATAAGCGACTTTTTTTTACCCTATTTACCTAATTCACAATGTTAGAGTTCGAGCATCTAACATTATTTAAGAGATTTAGTGTTTTATCGCACTTGATGGTAAAAAAAATTCTCTTGAGAAACAAATATATTATATCTTAAGTATTAATGATTAATTTCAATTAAAATAAATAAGTTATATTCTATTATGAAATTTACTAATTTCACGTTGGGTAAAAATAATATTAGAGAAACCGATGCACCAAATTGGATTATAATTCAAAATAAAATAAAAAAGAGCATTTGGGTATTGAAACCAAATCCATTTTCTTGTCTCAATTCCATCATAATCCCCAAAATTTGGCGCATTGTTTTAAGTCCAAGCTTGATTTAATAAAGGGTAAAGTACATTATAGATAACTAAACTACGTGAAGTTGTCTTTTGGTCATTGAAGTATTAAAAGTTACAAAATGATCATTAAACTTTTAATTTAATTATAAAATAGTCCATACTAATGAAAAGGACCATTTAGTAACATTTGAAAAAAAAAAAAAAAAAAAACAAATAGGCCTTGTTTGGCAATTAGCGGATAGCTGATAGCTGATAGTGGATTACATTAGCTGATAGTTGATTGCATTAGCTGATTTGACTAGCGGATTGTATTAACTGATTGTATAAAAGTGTTTGGTAAAATTAACTGATAGCTTATAGTTGTTTGATTATTTAAACAAACAAAATGACATATAAAGACATGAATATATTCAATACTTGTTTGAATAATTTATCAGTTATGAATATTTTGTATCTAATAAATATTAATTAGATTTGTAAAAATTATTTTTAATATAAATTTCATAAACATATTTGAAAGATTTATATGTTAATTTATTATTTATATAATTATTAAAAAAAATTATATGCACGTATAAATATTTTATATGTGATAATAAAAAATAAAATTAACTTAAAAATATCACCATATAATTTAGTAGTAACAATAAATAAGTCGAATATTTAATATGTTGTTATTTATATTAAAAAATGTTATTATTTAATTTAAGTTATTTGGAGATTTTTAGTAATTATTAAGGGTAAAAGAGTCATTACAACTCTAATATCAAACATCTAATCTCAAAAAGCTCATATTAGGAGCTTTTTCACCTCAATCCACTCTTTCAATCCGCTATTTACCAAACATGGCCATACTAACTTGTAATCACCTTTAGACTATTAAAGAAAAGATAAACACTTGTATCCTTATTTCTTTAATTTTTAGTGAACAATACAATAGTTGAATTTGGTTGATCCTTAAATTTTTAAATAGGCAAAATGACAAAAGATGCACCCAACGTTTGCTTGTTTTGTCATTTGGCCCCCTATTCTTTTTTTTGGTCCAAATATGCCCCTAACGTTTGCTTGTTTTGTCATTTCGCCCCCTATTCTTTCTTTTGGTCCAAATATGCCCCCAACATTTCATTTGTAGTCCAAATATGCCCCCAACGTTTCAATTTGGTCCAAATATGCCCCCGTTAGATGGAAACTGTCAGTCAACTGACGTTCAACAACTGATGCTGACTGGACTTGCCACGTATTAAGATCTGTTGATGCCACGTCAAAAAAATTTTATAAGCCGTCGACCGTCAGTTGATTGACAGTTTACATCCAACAGAGACATATTTGGACTATGAATGAAACGTTGGGGGCATATTTGGACCATAAGAAAGAATAGGGGGCCAAATGACAAAACAAGCAAACGTTGGGGGCATATTTTGACCCAAAAAAAGAATAGGTGGCCAAATGACAAAACATGCAAACGTTGGGAGTATTATTTATCTTCAAAGTACGATTTTTATTTTAAATTGATCTTTAAACTTTTAAATATTTTAGTTTCATCCTTAAACTATGAACCTTATTCTAAATTAGTCTTCAAACTTTTGAATGTTCCAATTTCAGCCTCAAATCATCATCTATACCACATCATACATACTATTACATAATTCACATCAATGTTTACATGCAATCAACATTTTTTTATGATGGCTTTTTTAACATGCGATATGATTAACATATACTGATAATTTGGAGATGAAATTAGAATATTCAAAAGTTTAAGACCAATTTAGAATGAGAATCATAGTTTGGGATGAAATTGAAAAGTTCAAAATTTTAAAGACCAATTTAAATTGAGAGTTATAGTATGAGAGTAAAATCGAAACGTTAAAGAATTAATCAAATAATGATGGAACTATCCATCAAATATATATCCTATAAGGCGACAAGCTTTAGTCGATGGATTCAAGAAGAAGAAAAAGAAAAATATATATATATATATATATATATATATATATATATATATTTGTGTGTGTTAGGATCCACTTACACATAAGGTAAAACTATGAGTTTTATTCGTTTTTTGGTTTGTTGAATGGATAAAATTGATGATTGCGATTAACTCCTTAATTTTTTCCTAAGTGATAATCCTCGTATTTTCTACCGTTAATCTTAGACATTCATTTCATCTGTCCAACGATTAGAAAACATGTAAAACTTAAAAATTCTTACATTGTATAAGATGATCCTATCTTATCATATATATATATATATATATATATATATATATATATAGGGTTAGGATCAACTTACACCGTGTAAAACTCTTTAAGTTTTACACCTTTTTTGGATCGTTGGATGGGGGAAATGGATGGTTGAGATTAACTCCGTGTTTTTAATTCCCAAGTGATAATCTTCACATATTTTACTGTTAATCTTATCCATCCGTTTCACTCATCCAACGATCCAAAAAAAGTGTAAAACTTAGAGAGTTTTACACCGTGTAATTTGATCATATCCCATATATATAACTTGTGGAACATAATCTCTTTTTTCATGTAGAAGAAGAAATAAATTAAAATATTTTTTTTCAATAACTTAGATGAAAATTAACTCAACTATAAATTGAAGTTAGGTATAGATCATGCCCAAATTGGTGTTTTCTTTCTTTCTTCTTTTTTTGTTATATTTATTCACAATAGCGACATTTGACTAGGAAAAAGAGTAGTTCAACAACATGAAACAGAAAGCAACGATCTACACGTCAAGTTCATTGCCATGGGGTTTTTTTTTTGCTTCAATTAAATACTAGATTAAGCTAAACACCGGTTCATAGATATGGATTAAAATAGTTTATGAATGAGTATCTAGTTGGTTCAACTCTGGAAGATTATTATTATATATAATAACATATTGATCTAATGTGATAAAAACGAATAGAATTGTAACAACAAGTTGGTCTAGTAGGATGAGATACTAAATCCATTAAGCATGGTTAAAAGTTCAAATAATGACGTTGTGACAGGAAAAAACTGAGTTGGAAAGGTCGCCTCCATAATGAATCTTTGCAAAACTCGATATGAATTAGTCGGCCAGTAACTCGGAATATGTAGTTGAACAAAAAAATGAATAGGATTATAAACCATGCTAGGTTTATTTTTGTTTGTTTCATTGTACGTGAATTGTTTAAATTCATCTCAATTTATGTGAAAATTCTTTGATTATCAGTCATTGTCTTTTGTAATGTTAGTTATGATAAATTGATTTCGACTTAGGAATGGACGGGGAGGAAGCTGGAGGGGCGGTCGTCCCTTTAAAATTTTGAAAATCGTATACGATTTAGAAATTTTTATGTATTTCTATTAAAAATCTGTTTTCACCCTCTTAAATTTTATAAGTTCGCCCGTCTTAAAATTTTATAGATTCGCCTGTAACATAAAGTCATGCGTTCGTCCTTGTGTTTGGTTGTTAGAATCGTTGAAATGAAATTCCATTAACTTATAAAACGAGACATTTTTAAGTATAATGAATAGTTCACTTCATACCAACATTTTGCTTTCGTGAAGAAAAAATCAAAATTGAAAATTTAAATGTAACATAACTATAATATATATTATAATTCATCACCAGTATCACATGAGAAATTTGAAAATAATTTCTTTTTGAGCATAAACATAGCAGCCATTCATTAAAAAAAAGGGTAAACTATCTGTTTGACCACCAAACTATTGTGAAAGTTTTAAAATGACTCAATCGTCCGAATGGAAATGGCAGGGGAGAGGTGACTATGAGCTATCTGATACAACTGCTGCTCGTATTGTATTGTAGTGCATTGCATTGCATTGTATTGTATATAGGCTCTCAGTTACATGGTCTGATATCTATTTACAGACATGTAACCAAGATGATAGGTTTGCACTAGCACCGTTCGATCTAAGCAGGTTCATGAAGAAAAGCTTATTTGGGTGACAACATACCCAGTGTTTGTTGCTTTGGATCTTTCTTTTCATTCTCTAATTTATCCTCCAGGGACTAAATTGAAAGAATGTGTAAATAATAAGGAC
Source organism: Hibiscus tridactylites (assembly GCA_958450335.1). Classification (NCBI taxonomy): domain Eukaryota; kingdom Viridiplantae; phylum Streptophyta; class Magnoliopsida; order Malvales; family Malvaceae; genus Hibiscus; species Hibiscus tridactylites. The sequence continues at coordinate 16,888,980 of OY288275.1, read as the reverse complement.
CAAATGTGTGATTATACCTTTAATTTTTTAACTGCCACGTCACCTTCCGTTAGCCCATTAACGGCAGGTGGCCAAAATGATCCCATTTTAATAGTTTGGGTAGTGAAATGACGCGTTTTTTTCTATGGTGGTCATTTTAAAACTTTCACAATAGTTTGGTGGTCAAACATATAGTTTACCCTAAAAAAACATGGAAACACAGATGTACATGGGAGAAGGAGAGAGAACAACACAAAACAAAACAGAACAGAACAAGAACATAAAAAAACAAACGATACAACAACAGGACAACAACACAAAATGAAACACAAAACACCAAAGAAACAAGGGCAGTCACCACCCACCACGAAGGAGGAAGACAGAAACGACGATGGGATGAGGGAGAGACGTCAGCCAGCTATCGATCTTGCATCTGTATGGTCACTTCCGACGACACATAATGAAAAAGGCGATGAAGGTGATGCAACAAGAAAACCACCGGAGTCAACGCGTCTGGACCTAAAATCGTCGATGATTGGGAGGCGGGCGAAACATGAGGGGGAGTCAAGGCAACCGCCGAATGAGGCGGTAGATCAGAGAACCACCACCAAAAGAGCCCGGTAGAAACAAAGGCCATGCGCCGAACCCACTTCTCATCAGCATTCTTGACTTCCCCTCACCAAGCAAAGACCGGAACAGGGCCCCGAGCACCAGGGGAGACAACTCTACAACAAAATAACCTAGGATGGTCGGAGAAACAAACGTCGGAAAAGATAAAAAACAAGAAGAAGAAGACAAGGGGACAAAGCAAAAAGAAAAAAAGGGAAAGAGGAGGGGGGTGGCCACCGCTTAAGGCTTAGAGCGGTGCCACCTAAATTAGACTTGATTAGGGTTTGAGAAAGTTAGAGAGAGATTCGTTTTTAACTCGAATTTTAAAAATAATTTACGTCTTGTGAGTTGAAAAGACGGGTTTTTAAATTCAGATTTCTTGATGTCAAGTAGGAACTTACCAATAAGGGTTGAGTGCAATACATCTTACCAATAAGGGTTGAATGCAATAGCAAGGCACATTGCTCTTTCAATAAGAAAACTAAATCTCGAATTTTGGAGACGACATTATTGAGAGAGAGAGTCACGAATTCTGAACATAAACCATAAAATAAACATGTACTTTACCAAAAAAATGATGAGGCTCCGAACAAGGGATATAAAAACGACAAACAAAAGTAGTTGTGACAAATTCAGGCGGTTCACCCATGCTAACTTGGGATGGAGAGCCGCAAAAAATCGTTTGACAATGAAAGCCATAACAGAGATGAATAGTTCATAGAGAAGAAGGATGTTGCCCTCAAGATTCGGCTTTCCTTCTTTATTTGTTAGCCATGATATTTATAGTCCATGGGACTGTAGATGATTAGACAATGCAGGTCTAATAACAAGTCGAACTTCTGAATCTTTAGACTTTTGCATGTTGGCATGTGGGTGTGGCAAATTGGTCTGAATATTCTCTTTTGAGAATTTATTGGGGAAAATAAGCCCCAAGGATTGATATTGGAAAAAATACCCCTCTTTCATGTCATGTACGACGAATTCGCGTCCTGGGGAAAGCGAATTCAAGATTCGCGTATTGCAGGGCGCGAATTCCTGCGCCGTTTCAGTGGAAAAGGGAATTCGCGTCTTGCAAAATGCGAATTCCATGAGATTTTATCCAAATTATCGCAGTAAATTGCGAATAAATTCGGACGGTTGGGGAAATAGAATTCGCGTTCTGCAGGACGCGAATTCTATTTATTATATTGAATTCGCGTCCTGCAGGACGCGAATTCGGTTTGAATTCACTGCTTCTTGTGACCGTTTTCTCTATAAAACCAGTGAAGTTGGGAGAGAATGATCATTCTCTCCCAAAGTTTTGAAGAGGATTTGAAGAAGTTTTCAAGAGTTTTTGAAGAGTTGGGGCTTGTGATTTTGATAATGGCGGGTTTGCTAAGATTAGATGAAGGTCACATATCCAATTATCGTCGAAATAATGTAAGTTTTTTTTTATTTTAATTCGAATATGTAAATTTAATTTAGTGTTGCCGGCATGATTTGAATATGTTAATAGTATTTATTTTTAGAGTAAGAAAATTAGTTAAATTCGAATATGTTAATAGTATTTATTTTTAGACTAAGAAAATTAGTTAAATTCGAATATGTCTTTAGATTATATTTTTAGAATAAGAAAATTAGTTAAATTCGAATATGTTAATAGTATTTATTTTTAGACTAAGAATGTTAGTTAAATTCGAATATGTCTTTAGATATTATTTTTAGACTAAGAAAATTAGTTAAATTCGAATATGTTAATAATATTTATTTTTAGACTAAGAATGTTAGTTAAAATCGAATATGTCTTTAGATTTTATATTTAGAGTAACAAAATTAGTTAAATTCAAATATGTCTTTAGATTTTCTTTTTAGAGTAAGAAAATTAGTTAAATTCGAATATGTTAATAGTATTTATTTATAGACTAAGAAAATTAAATTAATTTGAATATGTCTTTAGATTTTATTTTTAGACTAAGAAAATTATTTAAATTCGAATATGTTAATAGTATTTATTTTTAGACTAAGAAAATTAGTTAAATTCGAATATGTTTTTAGATTTTATTTTTAGACTAAAAAAATTAGTTAAATTCGAATATGTTAATAATATTTATTTTTAGACTAAGAAAATTAGTTAAATTTGAATATATCTTTGGTATTGACTTATAGATTAAAAATTAGAATATGTTTAGTATTTTATTATACACTATAAAAAATTGTGATATAATATGTGATTGTTAATATGTGTGTGTCTTTAATTATTTGTAGAATGGGGAAGAACGTCGGTTGGAGGTTTATATCACTCGGATGAGGGTGCCCCCGGATCCTCGTCTAGCCGAGTACATAGCCGAAGCCGGATTTGGGCATGTGACGAAGATTAATGAAGGAGGTGCTAAATTAGACGTTGATTTAACCAACGCGCTTGTGGAGAGGTGGAGGCCAGAGACACATACCTTCCACTTACCATGTGGTGAGGCGACCATCACATTAGAAGATGTGTCGCATATTCTTGGCCTGCCTGTAGACGGGGAGGCTATCACTGGTGCCGCCAGTGACGATTGGGAGGGCTTGTGTATGGACTTGTTAGGGGATAAGCCAGAAAAACTACAGGGCGGATGTGTGACTTTGAAGTGGTTGCATACGCAATTCGCTAATTTGCCTGCTGGAGCCAATGAAGATGTGAAGAAGGTAAAAAAAATATTTTTTATTAGTAGTAATAAAATTATAAAATTATTATATTTTAATATTTTTTTTCGTTATATTTTAGGCATATGCTCGGGGGAATTTTGGTGGCCGAAAAAACTCGCAACAAAGTTCACAGGTTGTCGTTGCGGCACTTGCGGGATTTTGAAGAGGCTGGTAAATTAAGTTGGGGTTCGGTAGTATTTGCATTTCTGTATAGGGAGTTGTGCAAGGCTGCGAGTGCTGATCGACACGACATCGGAGGATGTCTTTTGCTACTTCAGTCTTGGGCGTGGTTTAGAATGCCATTTTTATGCCCTGACTTGTCCGCGCCAGCAGACTATTCGTATCCACTATGTTTGCGGTAAGGAAAATAATCTTAACTAAATTTTATTTATAAATTGGTTATTTTCCTAATATATATTTTTAAATATTAAAATTATATTTTGATGTTATGTTGGTGGTTCCATGCTCTAACTCATGTTGGGATTCCGACTATGATGCATTCTATTAGGCAAAAAATTGACACGAAATCTGCAAATGAGGTAAATATTTTAATTTTATATTAAGTTGAAGTTTAATATGAATATAGTTTAGTTTACTTGTTTTTAATTATTTTTATATTTAATTTACAGTTTTTGTGGATCCCGTACTCTGATTCGGATATTAATGACTGTCTACCTAATTTTGAGCATGAGACGGTTTCCGCTTGGACGGCCGTGGTACCTCTCATCTGGTACGCTGTAGTTGAGTGGCATCCGGTTGATCGCGCCCAACGCCAGTTCGGTCGTCTGCAAACAATTCCGATAGATCCTCCTGATTTGGACGACTTACATATGATCACCTGACAAGGAAAACTTGAGGTATAATAATTAAATTTGATTTAATAGTTATCGATTTATACTTACTTTACAATTTATAAATAATAATTTTGTTGATGTTTTGTGGTAGGTGGACTGGTCGGTGAAACATGTGAAGTGGATTTCACAGTGGCAGGATAGGCTTCAGCGGCAGGCACTGAATGAGTACCGGATGTTTGATGAGCCTATGGTGAGCGATGATTACTTTGCATGGTTCTTTGGTAGTGGGAAACCGTATCTCCTCACTCCGGAGGAACAAGCAGCTGTGTTTGAGCCTATTCAGCGCAACCGCCCCCGGACTCATCGTATGAGCGGAGTAGGTGGATCGCAACGTCGAAGAGGAGCAGGTGCTTCACCCTCTAGAGCTACAGATCCGATTCGCCCCCAGGGCCCCAACCTGTTGATGATTCAGCCGAGGCCCCCGAGTCCAACGGAAGGCTTTTTCACTCCTATTGTGGGAATGATGGGTGGATCTTCGATGCCGACTACGTATGGGTTATTTCCTGGCATGACTGGCGGATCTTCAAGTTCCACTGTTCCCTCTGCTTCTGCCCCCTACCCGTTTCATGCTCGGCCTTATGATATTTCAGGCCCCAGGTTCGTTCAGCACACACCTCCACAGTCGTTGTTCTTTTCTGGTCCGCCTGTCGGACCAAGTGGTACTGCTGGAGACGACAACGTCAACGAGCCCGATCATGATCCTCAACAGGTTCCGATTCAACATGGACGACGCAATCCGGATCGTGTTCGACGTCCACCAGATTGTGGTACCGGCGGACATAGACATAGGCAGTAGTTATATTTTTTTCTATGTTTTTCGAAATTAGTTGTTTATAAGTAATGTTAATTTATATTTTCTTAATTAAAGTATTATATATTCGGAATTATTAATTGATACTTTTATATTTAAAAACTTACATCGAAAGCACTACATTGAAAGCACCGAGTTCACAAAATACAAGTACGCAAGATAAATAACTTACATAACTTAATCAAAATTACATTACTAATCGTAGTCGGTACTTATGTCAGACGTTAAGTTTAGTTCCTCAATTATTTGTTCTTTCTCCGCCGTCTCTGATAAATTTTTAAGAACATGTCATTCTCTTCTGGACTAGCTAACTCATTCTCGTCTTCGCCAGCTAACACATTCTCGTCTTGGACAGCTACCACATTTGTTGAAGAACTTGATCCGTCATCAAATTTCACGCTAAGCTCGATGTTTGTTCCCCCAGCACGTTTGTATGCCCGAAACATCTTTCGCATATCTTTCTTATCTGACAGTGTGAGCATATAATGCTCCTCGGGGCCGGGCTCATTGACTGGTACTTTCACTTGCAAGGCCTCTATTTTTGCGCTGGTCGACTCTTTAACTCGTTTCGAGATCAACTCAAATAATTCATTTCTTGTGATCGTTTCACTAAAAGATGTGTAGAAGTATGTTCCACGAAAAAATACAGTAGTTGAATATCGAGCCATTTTCCCTTTCAGAAAGGTAGAAATGCAGAAATCTCGTGAAGATAGGAAAGTAATAAGTTTGATGGGATGTTAAGGCAGAAATACAGCCTCTTTATACAGGTGGTTGTAGGCATGCAGGGACCTATTTGCGTGTTAGAAACGCGGTTTCACCATAATGCATTTGTCAGCCTAAAGCCCGGTAAAGCATTTGCCAGAGCAATTATTTTAGAATTCGCGTTTTGGAAAACGCGAATACAATTATTCGTACTGAATTCGCGTTTTGTAGGACGCGAATTCTATAGATTCCAAAAGAATTCGCGTTTTACAGAACACGAATTCAGTACGAATAATTGTATTCGCGTTTTCAAAAATGCAAATTCTAAAATTATTACTCTGGCAAATGCTTTACCAGGCTTTGGGCTGACAATTCAAAAATTATTGCTACAGAATTCACCAATGCTTTACCAGACACATTTCTATTTATAATTGAGGGGTGCAGAATTTCTAGATGCACCCAAACAAAACTTAAGAATCACAAAGCTCTTCGATTTTCAGAAATGGCACCGAGAATTAATGCTATAGTATATTACGATGGTCAGATGGTCCTCGATTCATACATTGAGATCATATTTCAATCTGAAAATACTGTTACGATCAACACTCCGAGACGATCAACGTTCCAGCCGCTTAGGACCTTAATATCCAGGAAGGTTCCCAATCGCTCCGGGAGGGAGTTGCAGTCTTTGAAGTATCGATGTCCAACGTCGATAGAGCCACTGTATTACACAATATTCGATGTGGAAGATGACAGTTCTGTAGAAATGATGATAGATACACATAGCCAGTACTCAATGGGATGGGCCATGAAGCTATTTGTAACATTTGCTGAAGTTCACGTTGGTGCTCAAAATGTGGTACCAAATTGGTTACGAGGAAATCTCGAGTTCAATCCAAATGCTATTATTCCGACATCGAGTTTACGACGTGACTTCAACCTTCTACAAACAAGAACCGATGAAGCTTCATCGTCTTTGTCTTCGCGACAACGACGTTCTTCCGTTCCAAGGTTCGAATTTGACCTTAACTTGCCACCAACCCAAGAGTCGTCATACAATCCATACGTTCCAAACTATGATGATTTCTCTACGGGGCGCCACTCAACACACATTCCATACACGACGTCTTCAACGTACAATGAACAGTTTAACCTGTTCGATGCTTTCTCTACCGGGTGCCACTCAACATACATCCCAAGTCACCGAAATGTGGATGATATGTTCTCAGTGGGGAGACATTCAACCGCCGCTACTGTCGATCCGGTTATGACTTCAGAACTTGTTCACGCACAGGTTTATGATGACGCAGAACTTTTCCAGTTTGATGATGCGCTTTCTGATGAAGAGCCGCGTACAGAGGTTGGGCCTGATGGTGACGAGATGGGTCTATTTCCATCTGAACCATCTGACATTGACGAGCCGGTGGAATCAGAGGAGAGCGTAGAAAACTCTTATGAGGATGATGATGTTCGTTCGACGCAACTGCATGGACCAACCAGTTGCGCAACATATTACGACCCACCTTTGCACTTCACAACAATGGATATGGATGGCTTCTTCGATACTGAATTCCCAGAACATCCACAATTAGACCAGTTCAGCCAATGGAATGTGGGTTCGACTGAGCTACATGTTGGAATGGTCTTCAGGACAAAAAAGCTCGCGGAGGCTGCCATCAAGCATTACAACATTCAGCGCTTAGTTACATCCACCGTTTGGAAGACCGAGGCCAGGAAATATATTACAGAGTGTCCTCACAAGTCTGCTGGATGTAAATGGAGGGTTCGTGTGTCGCAATTGAAAAGGCTGAATAACCTGTGGAAAATAACGAGATATACAGGGCCTCATACATGCTCTGTTGGAAGCCTCAGCCAAGACCATCCTAACTTGGATGTACACGATATGCGATCATGGCTTCAAGTTATGCAGGAATACAATCCAGGGACAATTGTGGAATTGGAGACTGTTCCGAAGTACTACAACGATCGTGTTGTACCAGGGGAGGTCGAGTTTCATCGCCTTTTCTGGACGTTCCCCCAATGCATAAAAGCTTTCCGTCACTGCAAACCTATGCTCCAGATCGACGGTACATTTTTATATGGCAGATACACGTAGATATTGCTAATTGCAGTTGCCCAGGATGGCAACAGAAAATGTATCGCAGTTGCTTTTGCGATTGTTGAAAAGGAAAATATCCCTTCTTGGGAGTTTTTCCTTTACAACCTCCGCAAGTATGTCATGCGCCGGGTTTTGCGTACACGTGAAGATGGCCTAGCTATTATTTCAGATAGAGTCGCAGGGATTTGGGGAGCAATTCAACGTTTGGGAGATTCATGGAAACCCCCATACATACATCACCGGTATTGTTTACGGCATATAGCAGCAAACTACTATCAGAGGTTCAAGAACGAGGATGAACGTATAATGGTTCTCCGTATGGGTATGCAACCATTCCATTTTGTTATTCTACGTCCACCAATTTCATATTATTACCAATTAACTATTTTGCATGTCTTATTCAATAGGCAACGCACACCGAGTTAATCAAGTGGAAGAGCTGCTGGAGGAGTTGCAATTGAGGAATCCATACAGGTATAACTATCTTATGGAGATACCGAAGGAGAAATGGTTGCGATGTTATGACGGGGGTCGTCGATGCGGCCATATGACAACAAACTTGGCTGAGGCGATCAATTCGTCTCTTAAGGGAACGCGCCATTTACCTATCACGTCCGTTGTCAAAGCAACATATTACCGATTGGCAACCCTTTTCGCAACCCTCGGCAAACAAGCAATGAACTGGATGGCAGCTGGTCGCATATTTAATCTAGATCTCGCCGACAAAATCCAAGCGTCCATTGCGCATGCTAACTCGATGGGTGCGTTGTGCTTCTCTCGTCGGGAACACATCTTTGAGGTCACACAATTTTCTGAACCACTACAAGGAATAATGCAATACACCTACGTGGTTGATTTGCAAAAACGAACGTGCGATTGCGGGGAGTTCCAGACGTTCAAGTTCCCATGTTCGCATGCTTTTGCAGCATGTGCATCGGTTCATTTTGATGCAACGGCACTCATTGATCCGGTCTACAGGCTCGAAACCGTTTTCAAGGTTTACCGAAATGAGTTCCCTCCGATCGGAAATGCACGTGACCGTCGTATAATCAACAACGAACCAAAGATATGCCTAGATCCCTCCCTGCGACGAAAGAAAAAAGGCCGGCCAAAATCATCGAGGCTTCACTGTGCCGAAGATATGGTTCTGAGGGAAAAGACCGGACAACCTAGGAGGTGCAGTAAATGTGGGAACACTGGACATGATATTAGGAAATGCCCTCTTCGGACCGGCCCCCGAATTAACTAGATCAACCATTGTGTACTCTTTTCTGATTTTTGAACTTCTATTATATGGTAATTTAATAAATCTTATGGGCACTCTTTTCCCCTTACATAGGTTTAGAGGGGGTTTTTAACGAGGCCCTTTAAATTTCAAAAAAAAAAAAACATGCCTATGGACACATTTTTTGCTTCAAAAATGTTACTTTGATAGCATTTTTAACACAATTTTCTCACATTTTCGGACACCGTCTTCCTCGGAACTTTAGCACCACTGTAAAATTAAGCTGCACATCTTTGTCTCCAAACTTAGGAAAAACAAAAAAAAAGTTCGAAACACACCGTAAAATGCATTTAAACATGCCTATACGATAATGTTTCCTTTTAAAACATTGTTACTTGCCCATTTTCAGGCCATTTTCACACATCTTAGGATATTATATACGCTCGTATCTTCACACTATCTTAAAGATATGTTTCAATACGACACTGTTATAGTTCAAAAATTTTAATCGGGTACCCCGATAATCCGTTATTCGATCACAAATATTGCTACCTAAACATATTATATTGGTTTCAATTCATTTTCATGTTGAATTTCTCGTGCGGGGGCAGCAATAAATCGTTGAATTCGCGTTTTGCAAAACGCGAATTCCTTTTTTTCTGAAACGTCGCAGGAATTCGCGTCCTGCGGGACGCGAATTCGTCCTACATGGCATGAAAAGGGGGTTATTTTTCCCAATATCAATCTTTGGGGGTTATTTTCCCCAATAAATTCCCAAAAGGAAATATTCAAACCATAAAGCCTGTTGGTGTCGTGGAGACGTGTCTGGTCATGTCTTATCCTCAGACGTATTGAGACCCCAAGATCATTGGTTAAATCTAAACTAATTTAAAGTTAAAATTTCAAGATCTCATCAACTATTTTTAAATTAAGATTTCATCTACTATTAAACTTTTTTATCATTTATATTAAAATAAAGAAAACATCAAAAATGAAGAAAAATAAAAATAGGTAGGCAAAAAGTACAACAACTTAGATCTCAAGGCGCCTAACAGAGAACCAACCATAACAGTTGTTCAAAATTTAGAGTATAAAAATATTTCGTAAACAATAGCAGAGAATATATGAAGAACTAATGTTTTGATATAATAATTGAAAAATAGTTTTAGACTAAATTGAAAAGATTTCAAAAATGCCTTTAAGTCCAAACAACTTGAAAATAAGTTTGTGGATGTTTTAAATGGTTTTGGCATGGTTTAAAACGTTTTTAAGTAACCAAACTAGAATTTTTAAGGTAACCGTTTTGAAACAGGGGGACATGTATCGAAACATTTTGACACTGCCAAAACCCGTACCGAAACAGGGCTTGCCCATTTTGATACAAAGGGTCTTTGTTTCGAAACACCCATTTGGTGTTTCGATACGCCCAACGGTCAAAACCTCCCCAACGGCTATTTTCCCAACGGTAATTTAAATTGTAGCTTAATTGTCACTCGTTCCGAAACGGGTTATAACCGTTTCGATACGGCTTGAAGGGTTTCAAAACGAACAAAGGCGTTTCGATACAGCCTGCTGCATCAGACTTCAACGGCTAGTTCTGAAGAAGGTCGTTTTGAAACGTGATCGAGTGTTTCAAAACGGACGTTTGCAGAACTGCATTTAATGAGGGAAATAAAGTCACCAACGACTCCAAAACACCTCTAACGGCTTGTAACGGCCACAAACTCAATTGAGACTATAAATTGAAGGCCATAACACTTGAAGAAGGTATTAGAGACATCATCCAAGCAATATGGTCAAGAGAATTATAGTTTAAATCCTTATTTTACTATTCTCTTGTACATAGTCTTTAGAGAGTGAGCTTTATTGTAAATCCTTGTACTCTTGTGAGCTTAAATTTGTGTAAACACCCACCTTGTGAGGTATTAAGTTTACCAAACAAATCCCTTGTAATATGAGAGGTTCTAGTTTAGCCTTGAGAGAAAAACTAGAGTTTGTTCTATCTTAGCCAAGTCCAAAAGATAGGGTTGTAACGATTTCCTCCTAATCATAGAAAAGGGGACGAATTCATTGTTGAGTGAATTGGTAAATCCTTAGTGTTGTGCTAAGGTAGTGGATGTAGGTGCTTGTTAGAAGGTCGAACTACTCTAAAATCATTGTGTCACTTGTCTACCTTTATTACGATTTTATCCAATTCAACCACCAAACATTTACAACCCTCCTTAACGGTTTCGGTGATCGATTCGAGCGTGTTACAAACCCAACAATTGGTATCAGAGCCTCGTCTCCATCGAAGGACTAACATCCGGGAGTAAAGATCATTTGCTCTAAGTCTACCGTTCAAGAAAATGACAAGATTTGAAGAAAGCCGCTCTATCTCGTGTCCTCTGTTCTTCGAAGAAGAAGCATACTTCCAATGAGCAAATATCATGAAATTCTTCATCAAGTCTCAAGACTATGAGGTTTGGGACATCATTGAAGACATGTATTTGGAAGCTCCGAAAAAGAAGAAAAAGCAAAAGAGTGCCAACGAGACGAAGGCAAAGCTAAACACCAAGACGATGCACATTCTCTATTATGGCTTTAATGAAGACGTTTCCAAGAGGATCTCCACATGCAAAAGTGCCAAAGAATTGTAGGAGAAACTTGAGAAGCTTTATGGAAACAAGAAGGGAGAAAAGAAAGATGATGATCAATCATTTGCAAACCTTCTCTCCAATCCAAAGGTGGATGGTGTTTTGGCTCTCGATGAGCCTAAAGTATCTTCTAACTCAAGTGAGCTTTATTCTTACTCTTTCGATAAGTTGCAAGATGCTTTCGTTGAATTATTTTTGGAATTTGAGACCATGAATTCCAAATTTAAGAAAACGATTTCAAAACTTGAATTTGAAAATGATTTTCTTTTGAAAAAAATGGATTTTGAAAACCAAAATAAAATTTTGAAAAATGATTTAGAGTTTTCAAAAACAAGTAAAGATGTTTTAGAAAAAAAATCTTGATTTGAATGTTAAGCTTGAAAGCTTAACAAAAGAAAAATAAATCATTTTTAATAATTGATCTTGTCACATAATGGCAAAATGCTCACATTGCCATTATTATGGCCATTCCTTACATATTTGTCCTAATAAGAAGAGAAAATCTTATAGGATTAGACAATTATGGGTTCCTAAGGGAACTAAAGACATTGCGACTAACGTAGATGGATCCAAATCAATTTGGATACCAAAATCAAGTGAATGTCTTTTGTAGGTGTGTTGGAGCAATGAGAAGAAATGAAAAGACATGAAAATGCTCTAGTCACACAAGTGAAGAAATTGGGTAACCTCTAAGCCTATAGCTTTTATTTTCTTTTATCTTTGGTTATCTAATTTTTGTTTTAAAGTCTTGGATTTTTTGTTAAGCCTAACAATGATGCTTGGGCAAGGGGGAGCCATTTTAAAACCAAAATTTTTATTTGTGTCATTTTTTAACCTCTTAAGCTACTTTGAACTTAAAGTTATCTAAATTCTTTTTGATATAACAAAAAGGGGGAGAGTTTGGTTTGAAAAATTGCATTTTCAAATGAATAAGGGGGATATTTAACTACTTGTCATCTTTGAAATCTCTTATTCAAATTTTTAAACTTAAAGGGGGAGAATCCCAGACATTTTTTCAAGTTGGTTTTATTATATCAAAAGGGGAAGATTGCAGAACTAATGTTTTGATAAAATAATTAAAAGATAGTTTTGGACTAAATTGAAAAGATTTCAAAAGTGCTTTTAAGTCCAAACAACTTGAAAATAAGTTTGTGGATGTTTTAAATGGTTTTGGCTAGGTTTTAAACGTTTTTAAGTAACCAAACCAGACTTTTCAAGGTAACCGTTTCGAAACAGGGGGACTTGTATCGAAACATTTTGAAACTGCCAAAACCCGTACCGAAATAGGTCTTGCCCGTTTCGATACGAAGGATCTTCGTTTTGAAACACCCCTTTGGTGTTTCGATACGCCCAATGGTCAAAACCTCCCCAATGGCTATTTTCCCAACGGTAATTTAAATTGCAGCTTAACTATCACTCGTACCAAAACGGGTTGTAACCGTTTCGATACGGCTTGAAGGGTTTCGATACGGACAGAGGCGTTTCGATACGGCTTGTTGCATCAGACTTTAACGGCTAGTTCTGACGAAGGTCGTTCTAAAACAGGATCAAGTGTTTCAAAACGGACGTCTGCATAACTGCATTTAATGAGGGAAATAAAGTCTCCAACGGCTCCAAAACATCCCTAACGGCTAGTAACGACCACAAACTCAATTGGAACTATAAATTGGAGGCTAGAACACTTGAAGAAGGTAAGAGAGACAACATCCAAGCAATATGGTCAAGAGAATTAGAGTCTAAATCCTTATTTTACTATTTTCTTGTACATAGTCTTTAGAGAGTGAGATTTACTATAAATTCTTGTACTCTTGTGAGCTTAAATTTGTGTAAACACCCACCTTGTGAGGTATTAAGTTTACCAAACAAATTCCTTGTAAAAGGAGAGGTTCTAATTTAGCCTTGAGAGAAAAATTAGAGTTGGTTCTATCTTAGCCAAGTCCAAAAGATAGGGTTGTAACAGTTTCCTCCTAATCCGGGAAAAATGGATGAATTCATTGTTGAGTGAATTGGGAAATCCTTAGTGGTGTGCTAAGGTAGTAGATGTAGGTGCTTGTTAGAAGGCCGAACCACTCTAAAATCATCGTGTCACTTGTCTACCTTTATTTTGATTTTAGCCAATTCAACCACCAAACATTTACAACCCTCGTTGGTGGTTTCGGTGATCGATTTGAGCGTGTTACAAACCCAAAAATCGGTATCATAGCCTTGTCTCCATCGAAGGACTAATATCCAGGAGTAAAATCATTTGCTCGAAGTCCACCGTTCAAGAAAATGGCAAGAAAATGAAAATATAAATAAATATATTGTGTATAAAAATATTAATATTTATATTTACCCTTCATTTAAGAATAATATTGATGATTAATGGATTACTATAGATGATGGGCGTCATATTCAAAAGAAATCTTCGAATTTCATTGCGACTTTGGTTTTTTTTTCATTTTATTCTTTGTTTGGGTTTTGGTGGACATAGTCTCCAAATTCCTCTTTTTGAGTGGTTGCATTGTTATGATTGCACCTTCTTTTATTTTAATAAAAAATAGTATTATTTCAAGAGTAAAATAATAATAATAATAATAGCAATCCATAAAAAAGTAACAAATTACAGATTAACAATTCATTAAAGGGGCAGGTTGATAAACTAATATATTTGTCATATCATGTGTTCGAGGCAAGTAGGGATGAACTAAGGGTGTTAAAACAGTTGTATCTCCTAAAAATTTTAATTTTTTGTATTGTTGATGACGGTTATGGGTGGCACCAAACAAGGAGGTAGAGATGGTGGTCGGAGGAAGGCGTGGGGTCGATAATGAGTGGTTCACTCGTCGTTAGACGAGTCGAGTCACAAAGGACCTTAGTTGGTCTTTGAATTAAGTGGTTCACCCCTGGTTAACTTGGGACCGAGTGCCGCGAATAGTGTCATATTGATGATCAAGCGGTGGTTGCTGGTATTTGATGGTGGTTCATCGTTTCTAATGTGGGCGGAGAGCCACTAGTTGAGAAAGGGAGAGAGAATGTTGAGAAAGATGGGCTTGATAGCCCTTGTTGAGAATTGAGGCAGCGTCCCCTTTACCTTCGATCTTGGGGGTATTTATATCCCCTTGGAGTTGTGGATGGAGGGACGTTTTATGAGACTGCTCTAAGCCTAGTGATGGTTGTTGGTAGGCTAGCAGGTAGTAGCTCGACTGTTAGACTGGTGCTCAATCGTATTTGATGGTTGTCTTATTGCGACGCGATGATCGAGTGTAGAAGGTGTTCGAAGGAGAGGCGACGAGGGCTAACAGATCCAAGGGTGTAGGTGCGTCCAGGCCCCGTGTGCATGGACCATAGTTCGGGGTTGATGGTGCACAGGTCAGGAGCTCCGAAGGTTCTGCCGCGGGGTTTTGTGAGTCCTTGAGGCTTTTAGACTCCAGGGGCTTTGTAGATCTTAGGAGGTAAGTCTTCGAAGGAAAACGCCAGAATGTAGTGTGATGATGATGTCTTCGAGGGTGTTGTTCTCAAAGATGAGGTTCTCCGAGGACAAGGTTTTTCAGAGGTGTTTAGTGGAGGTACAACATGTATTTTTTAATTTTATTTATTTATTTATTTTATATTGATGATCTAATTATGCACCATAAAAATTTTAACTTTCTATATAACTATATTAAATATAGAAATTCGCATTGAAATCTTACGTTCGTCCCTGAAGATAATTTAATTTGTATGGGAAAGGACATGGAGAGTTTTGGTTAAGGATTGACCTAAGATGTCGACTTTGGAGGCTTCTAAATGCGCTGTCATATGTTATTTTCATATATAAACAGGGTCATTTTTTTAGAGTTTAACAAGGAACTGTTGAAGGCAGAGTGGTTCAATATGTTTTAAAAATAAATATTTTTTGTTGTCCTCTTGATTCTTCAAGGCATTGCCCTGATTAATTCGAATCGACTCGCGTTGCATATATGATTTTGGTGGGTGAGTCTTCCAGTGGAGATTTTCTGCATACACAAGGTCTCGAACTCGAAACCTACTTATCACTTGGACCAATTACATACTAGATTATTGTAATGACCAAGTCCAACCATGAGATTTTGGTGACCAGAGTAGACTGAAAAATTAGGTCCCTAATAGTTAGCATTAAAAATTTTAATTTTAAGAGTAGACACCTGATAACAAATATTAAAAAAAGTAGACCTCAATAACAAATATTGAAAAAAAAACTTAAACCTCAAATAATAAGTATTGAAAAAATGAACTCCTAATAAAAAATATTAAAAAAATTAAATATTATTAAAATCCTAATTATGACCTTAAGAGCAATTAATAGTTAGACTAAATAAATTTTAACTATTTTTTATATTATATTAGGGATGATAGGCCACATTATGAATAATTAAAATTTTCAAATAAATGAATAATTGAATTTGAAAAGATCATTTATGTATTTTTAATTATGGATGATAGTTCCTGAGTATGCAATAAGTTTTGGACGGACGTCTTTATTACTCTGCCTAGGGATGTAAAAACAGGTCAACAATTGGGTTTTAGGTCGGGCTCTGTCAGGTCAGGTCAGGTCAAATTGGTTACAGGTCATTTCAGGTCGTTTTTTGTTTTGACTCGATTCGGGTTCGGGTTCATTTCGGGTCAGGTTCATTTCAGGTTGAGTTCATTTCAGGCCGGGTTCAATTCAGGCCGGGTTCAATTCAGGTCGGGTTCATTTCGGGTCGGATTCATTTCAGGTCGGTTCATTTCAGGTCGGGACAAAACGGTTAATTGACGGGTTAATTTCGGTTCGGGTTGATTTCAGGTCGGGTTCATTTCAGGTCAGGTAATTTCAGGTTGGTTTCCTTTCAGGTCTAGTTCATTCGAGTTTAAGGTTTATTATGTAGGGATTAGGATTTAACATACATAATATTAATACATTATACATATATACATACATGAATGATGGTTTAGGGTTTAGGGTTTGGGGTAGGAGTAGGGTTTAGGGTTTATACATTGGTACATACGTACATATAAACTTACATATATTATACATATGTTTATATGGTTTTGGGTTTTGGGTTTAGGGATTAGGGATTATGGATTAAGGTTCAGGGTTCATAAATTGATACATACATACTTACATCATTATATATATACATATATGGATTGAGTTTTTTATTTTTAGGGTTTATGGTTTATGGTTTGGGTTTAGGGTTTCACGTTCCTACATACATACATTATACATACATAGCATAAAAAGGAATTAGGGTCAAGGTTTAAGGTTCATACATTGATACATACATACTTTCAATCATTATACATATATACAAACATACATGGATTATGGTTTAGGCTTTAGGATTTAGGGTTCATAAATTGATACATACATACTTATACACATTATATATACACATTCATTTATGGATTATGATTTTTATTTTTAGGGTTTAGGGTTCATAAATTAATACATACATACTTACATACTTTATATATGTACATATATGGATTAGGGTTTCTATTTTAGGGTTTAAGGTTCATAAATTGACACATATATCTACACATACATTCTTACATGCATTATATATATACATACATAAATGGATTAGGGTTTATATTTTTAGTGTTTAGGGTTTAGAGTTCATAAATTGATACATACATCTATACATATATACTTACATGCATTATATATATACATATATGGATTAGTGGTTTTATTTTTAGGGTTTATAAATTGATACATACATCTATACATGTATACTTACATGCATTATATATATACATATATGGATTAAGGTTTTAATTTAAAGGTTTAATGTTTAAGGTTTAAGGTTTAAAGTTTAGGGCTTAGGGCTTAGGGTTCATAAATTGATACATACATCTATACATACATACTTACATGCATTATATATACATACATATAAGGATTAGTGTTTTTATTTTTAGGGTTTAGGATATAGCGTTCATAAATTGATACATACATCTATACATCTATACTTACTTGCATTATATATATGGATTAGGGTTTTTATTTTTAGGGTTTAGGGTTTAGGGTTCATAATTTGATACACACATACTTTGTAACACCTGGGTTTGGGGGCCGGGAGAAAATAATATTTTAATATTATTTCGAGTTCGATTTTATAATCTAAATAATAAAATATTTTCATGGGCCTCGGGATTTCAAAGTGTTTAAAACTATGTTGGGCCTATCTTCTAAGTCCAAAATCCATGGGCTTTAGGAGATGTGTGTTTTGACCATTCATTAATGGCATAGTTGTAAATATGAATTTTTGGGTGAATTAAAAATAAAACAAAAGATGAAGACATGTGCTCATCTTCATCCTCCTCCCCATTTTCATTTTCTAACGTGAAGAAGAGGGCCTCTCTTCACCTCACTCTTCCACCTCCTTTCTTCTTCATCCTTTGAGCTTTTTGAAAGGTAAATATAGTTTTGTCTTGGCCTTGCTATCCTCTAGATTTTGGTATTTTTAGATTTCACTAAAACTATGTATTTTACATTTGGATTTTTCAAAGTTTTAAGCTAAAGGTTAAAGCTTTATGGGTTTCACTAAAACCTTTGATTTGTTGTTGTTAGATATGTTGTTTGTGAACCTTGAGGTCCAACATAGTTGATTTTTACATGGTTTTATGCTAATTCCCGAATTTGGGTTTTGTTGGGGTTTTAGGAGGGTTTTTAGTTGAGTTTTGGGTGTGGTTTGTGTTGGAAATTGAGGGTTGATGTTTGGGTAATAGTTGGGGGCTGTTTTGGAAGCATTTGAATGTGTTAAATGTGTTGAAATCACAAGTTTTGGGCTGGGTATAAGGGCTGCTCGGGTTTGGTGATTTTGGGGATTGTTCATGGCTTGAATTGTTGTGTTTGGTGTTTGATTAGTATTCTGGGTTAGCTACTTTTATGTTTGAGTTAATTTGAAGTTGTTTTGCTTGTGTTGAGGTGATTAAAAGCGAGATTTTGTGTTGGTGAAGCCTTGGGAACAAATCCGGAAATTTGAAGACCATGGTTGCTTGGTAGTGGAGCTTGTAGGTGAAGGTGAGTGGTTACTGTTTTTAAATGGCTTTCAAATATTGGTTCAAGCATGTGAACCTAGGATGGGCTCGGTAAACCCACCTAGAGTTGAGATTAGAGTGGTAGCCTAATCTCAAGCTTAGCTTAGGAAACCTTTGGTTGAACTCCTAATTGCTTATTATGCCTCATGTCAAATTGTGTTTGTGTTGGCTATGTATAATGTGTTATGCATGTTGTTAGGGCTTGTTATGATGCGTTGATATATGCATGTGGTTTGGTTTATGAATCATGCATGATAGTGATCATGGTGAGTACGTGCTAAGCACGGAAGTTATGTTGAGTTGATGTTGTGAAAGGTTGTGGAATTTGATTAATATTGGCACTAGTATGCTTGGGTACAATGATCGATCATTAGGATGAGTGTGCACACGAGAGTCAAATTCGCGCGTGGCCTTGGTGGCGTTAAGGCACCAAGAAGGAGTACATGTACGCCCAAAAATATTTATATTAGTCGATGATGAGTGGAATCCCATCGACGCGGCATGAGGATGAGTGGAATCCCCTCCGCGAGAACCAGTAATGAGTGTAATCCCACCGCAGGTAATGGTTATGTTGGAAATACGTTCCAACATGTTATCCGCATATTCGAGTCATAGCTAGATGCCAATATGAGATTGTATGTATATACCAATATGAGTTTATATGTGCCTTTATGATTTGAGATGTGTTGCCTATATGATATGAAGTGTGATTCCCATATGCCTTAAGATATGTTGTTAATAATACATTGATATATGTATCATTGTAAGTTGAGCTTATGAGTTGTTAGGCATGGCATAATGTTGATTATGTGTTCATGCATCATGTTCATTTTGGCTCTCGTGGATCAGAGGTAAGATCACGCATTTCATCATGGTAGTTGCTCGTGCTTGGACCCTGCATTGTCGAAGGTTTGTTTTATGAGCACACCCTCACTAAGCTTTTATGCTTACGCTCATTTTTGTTCGACAATGCAGATCAGTAGCTTGTGGGTGGCAAGGGCAAGGAAAGGCCTCCAAGTGTTGCTTACGGTTAGCTCAAGTATGATCTTTAAATTGCAAGATTGTAATAGTAAAGCAATGGGATAGGTGTCGTTGTTTGAGCCTTTTGAAATATGTGATGTTGTTGTGTAGGAGCATGTTAGACTCTTTTTATATGTTTGTTAATCTGGCTTTTGGGATGATTTCCTTGCTTGTAAATCATGTTGGTTTTTCCTATCTTGTTTTATCTAAGTGTTGGCCTTGTTGAAGCTTATTGCCTTTTGTGTAAATGCCATGAATGGATGCTTCATCTTATGCCCTGTGTGTTTGAGCATGTTTTGACATAGGGTCCATGCCTCTAGTTCATGCTTGTATGTGTTGAGTGCTTCTTGGGGTTGTTTAGGGCCTTTAGAGTTGTTAATAAATGCTTAAAGTTGGTTTTCGAAGGTAGCAGACAGCCAGTGTTTCGAAACGGGCTAGGCCATTTTGGAACGGGTAAGGCTTCAAGGACCCCGTATCGGAACTCGTTTCGATACGGTTTGGCAACTGTAAATCCCTGTTTCGAAATGAGTTTCGAAACACTTTGGCTACTGGAAATCTGAAAAATTGCCGAGATGAAGGCGTTCCGAAACATGTATAAGGGTTTCGGAACGGTCAATATCTCGTTAACCACGAGAAGTTGACCGTTGAGGGTGTTTTGGAACGGTTGACCTCCGTTCCGTTACGACCTTCACGTATGGGCTTGGGGCAGTTGACCAGGTCAAGGCGTTTCGATATGCCTCAATGGTGTTTCGAAATGACCTGCCTAATGGATTAAAATTGGACAATTTATTTGTCGTTGTGTGTCTAGTTGGTGTCTTCCTCATTTTATTCCGCTTTTGTGATCACATAAGATTTAATGTGCCATTAGAGAAGATTAACTTAAAAGAAATTTTTAGGGTTGCTAACCGAGGAGGGGACCCTAACGGGTTTCGCTTCGGTTTTCCCCGTGTGGCCTTCTCGGACCGGTCATTCAACCAGACCGGGACGAGGGGGTTACATTTGTTGGTATCAGAGCCTAAGGTTTCCGAGACCTTGGGCAGGTAAGTGAGGTAAGTTTAATTCTTGTATTGAAATTGCATGGTGGTTGCTTGCCATGTAAGCATGTTACTTGTTATTCGAGTATGCTGTAATGAATGATTGTTTAATTTTGAAGTATGTTGCTTGAAGCATGTTGAGTAGAGTCCCATTGCTTCTATTACATCGGAAAAAGAGATTTTTAAGTGAGGGAATCGTACTTGAGCCACTTGGACCCTTTCCTTTGCTAACCCAGTTTGTATGTTATTTTTCTGTTGTTGTTGATTTATTGCTTTTCAGTAAGTTTAAGGCTAAGGAGTGTGCCGTGAATTGGTTAGTGGGAGTTGTGGCATCTGAGAATGTGGATGATGTTGAGGGAGTTCATCGCTATAGTCAGGAGAGTATAGTTGTACCGGAGTTGAGGTACAATTTGTTTGTTTGAGCCCGTGTGTATGTGGGTTGGCTCCAGTTGATAAGGGACGATGTGATCGTTTCGGGTGGTAGTTGGTAAAAAAGGAAGTGAAGACATGTGAGTGAGGTTCAGAGTAGTATCGATATTATAGTAGATAAGCCCTTGGTACGGTTTTGAGTTTGTTTCCTCCGGTTGATTCTGAGTTCGTACTTCCGTATGTTGTTAGCAAGCATCCAAAGTTGAATGCGCTCGATAAGGTGTTAGAGGTATGTGTGAGCACCTTAGTTCTCTAGGCAAGATCAAGGTAAGGGTCTCGTGTGGGTAATCTGAAAATTCAGAAACGTTAGTTGGTGATTATTGGAGTTCGGCCTGTGGTTTTAATACAAGACAACCGGTCAGTACCCGTGAGTGGGAATTAATTTGTGTGATTGAGCCAGTGTGCATCTGAGTTGTCCTCCAGCAAGAAGGTGAGATAAAGTCAGTTCCGATGTAGTTGAACCGAGAAGGAAGTCTTGAGCTCTAACTCCAGATTGTTTGGTAGTGGGATGTTTCGAGTCGTCAGGACCGATGTCATAGAACAAGTTCAAACATAATTGTCTGTGAGTGATCAGAACTGCGTTTTGAGGTTTCGAGATGCTCTAAGAACGGTTTTAAAGAGCTAGCTTATGTTTGGAGGACCAACCTGAAGACAAGAGGGCCGAAGACTAACAATTGTGTACTTGTGAAGTTGTAATTTCTGCGGATTCGTCCGTTTGTGTGAGCATGCAAAGAAATTAGATATACTTGTTGAGATCTTAGACGTATGGACACATGTGACTAGACCTTTTAGTGAGATAGTGGTGATCAGAAAATGTACAGAAGATGTTTGTTGATGGTTCAGGGTTACATTATTCTAGTAGATGTGAAGTAATTGTCTTTTTACGGTTTCGATGTAGTAGTTGGCGTAGTTCGGCTCGTAGAACACAAAGCTAGGGTATACATTGAGACAAAGAGAGAGTTGCCTTGAAGTTGCAGATTTCTATGAGATTGTAGTAGTAGGTGAGGATGTGAACTCCTTATCGAATGTTGATCCAGCTTTAGAGGTCAAAGATTGATTGAGTTTAGTTGACAGGCTTGCCTAGCAGATGTGATGGATTTGATTTTTGAACGAAGATTAGACCACAGAAGGTTAGAAAAGTTTGTGTTTTCCTAAAAGTGTTTGGATGAATTACTCAGTTTGTCTTTTGATAGGGAAGAAGAGTTTGTTATTGATATCGTCTCCGAGTTCGCTCTTGTTTTGATTGTTATGTATCCTATGGTTTCTGAAAGAATTGAGAGAGTTGAAGAATCAACTTCGAGATTTGTTAGACCTTAGATTCATTAGGCCTAGTGCGTCATCTTAGAGTTTGACAGTGCAATTTGTGAAGAAGAGAGAAGACAATACGAGAATGTGTTTAGATTACAGGTGGTTGAAACAAGTGCCAGTGAATAATTAACATCCATTTCTAAGTGTTAGTGATTTGTTGATCAGTGGTGTGTGCTTCAGTCTTTTCGAAGATTAATTTGAGATCCGATTACTACCAGTGGAAGTGAGAGAAGTTGAAGTATTGAAGACAGCTTTTGGGGCAAGATGTGATCACTTTGAGTTCCGAGTTATGCCGCTTTGTTTGACTAGTGTGTTAGTTAATTTTATAGAGATGTTGAGCAGAGTATTTCCTGAGTTCCTTGATCAGTTGTAGTAGTCCTCATAGATAATACATGGGTATATTCGCGTACCGAAGAAGACCATGACAAGCTTTAGGGTTAGTGCTGTAGATCCTATTAGAAAATCAGTTGTATACCGAGTTGAGAAACGTGAACTCCGAGTCAAGAAGGATGTTCACCTAAGACATGCAGATTAATCGAGTGTATTAGGGCAAATCCTTAGTAGGTAGAAGAAGATGTGAGTTGGAAGAAACCGAAGACTGTGACAAGTATCTATATTTCCTAGGTCTAGCTGTAACATTCTGATTTATTTTATAATAAATAAATAAATGTGTAAGGTTAAAAAAATGAAACAACATGAAGGAGATTGATGTTGTGAGGTTTTGAACCCACAACCTTTAGTATAGCACTCCACCCCTCATGTTTAACCGTTGGGCCAAGTGCTCATATTTGTCAAGTGATGTATTGAGGTGGGTTTGAAGTTAATATTTGGGACTTTATTTTCTAAAGTTTAATAAGTCTGGTCTGACTTTTCATCTACCTATGAGACCTTTCAGATCTGAAATTGGGGGAGAGAGTCTAGAAACTTCAGATTTTTGTCCTCAACCACCCCGTTCTCTGGCCACCTCTGATCCCGGCTAACGGCCGTTCATGGCTTGCACCGCCAGTACTGAAGGGAGCACCGCCTCACCCCGAGCTCGATTCTGTCTTTCACTCGCAGCGTTGTGCTGCCGCCCGCCGTGGAGAACGCCTTGAAGGTTCGTCAAGAACATGGCTGCCCCTCTCTGTTTATTTCTTAGATCTGACCGTCTCCGTCGCCAGTGGAAGTCACCGCCACCACCAGCTGGTGCGTCGTCCCACTCCGATCCTTCAGCAGCCTGTCACACGCGCTACCGAGCCGCCCAACGCCGGCGAAAACCTGTTGAAGGTTCGACCTAACAAACCCAACGCCGCCACTGATTTATGTGATTTTCGGCCACTTCCTTCATGATTTTGGCGCGTCGACGGGAAAACTGTGACCGACGAAGCAAGGCGAGCAAAACCCCTAAGGTTTCGTGCCTGATCGACGCTGGTAAGACTCCTAACGGAGCTTCGTGGATTCTGGTGATCGATGTGCTTGTTTGGTGAGTTTCGGTCTAATTACGGTGAAATTTTAATTGTGTGTATTTGGGAAAAATCGTGTAACTGCCTATCCGTTTATTTTCAGGTGAAAAACACTAATTTCGGAAACTCCGGCGACTTTTCCGACGGCCGTCCGGCGACCAAAAACCTAGGGTGAATACCGGGTTAATTTTGGTCCAACCCGTATCCGACCCGACCCGTTAACCCAGTCCGTTTGTTTGATCTAGAAACCCGAACCGAGTCAACCCGAGTCAGCCGAGTCAACTCGTCCGAGTCAGCCGGGTCAACTCGTCCGAGTCAGCCCGAGTCAACTCAGTTGACTGCTGACGTCAACATTGACCCGCTGACGTCAGTGTTGACTTTGATCGGTTACCAAAAAGTCAACTTTTCCGAAAAACTCATATTTTATGTTTTTCGACGTTCTGAGTCTGTTTTTGAAGCCCGTTTTGTAAAATTCTGATCCAAAAGCCTCTAAATCTGATTTTGAAACCAAAAATGCTTATGCGTTTCTTGTTCAGTTTAAAGGCAGTGTGATTAAAGATTAACTGTGAATTTTGTTTAACTGAAGGCATCCGCACATCTTCATATCCGCGTGGTTGTGGGATGTCGAATCCGGGTTCAAGGGTGTTCTCATGCCGTACACGGATTGATCGTTGTAGCTCGGAGCCAAGGTAATACATTACTACCTTCTGCATGCTTGCAAAACTTGTTGGTATTCAGTTAATGCTTGTACGACCATGATTGAGCATGAAATAAATCTTGCTACGTCAATCAATTAAGAGATAAAAATATTAATGGCCAAAGCAAATATTTGAATAAGAAGTTGATAAATCGAAAGGATTTCCGAGTTCAGTGAGCGATTAATAAAAAGGGTTAATCTCTAAGGCTTATTATTTTGGCTAATGAATTACGAAAATGCCCTTGATGTATGAAAATGGCTAAAATACCCTTATTAGTGAGAGTGGTCTGAGAATCTACACTAGATTCGGTAAAACAACTGAACCTTCTAAAAATCTTGGAGTTTCCTTGGGAAGTTATAGTAGCGAGGCTTCACCTTTGAGTCTGCAAATTTGCTCAGATCCTTTTTGAGGTTGAATAATCTCTGATGACATTCACGAGAAAATAATTGTATGATAGATTAGTTAAATTTGCGTAAATTGCTGAATTGATTGAAATGACTGAAATGTTTGGAAATTCTGATAAGGCTGAATTGATCGAAATATCCATAATGACCAAAAAGGAATAATTATTCCTCGGCACCGATTGCCCAATTAATCAAAATGATAGATTTACCCTCGAGTACTTTAATGAATGAATATATGGAAGAACCGAGAAAATTTTGAATAATTTGAACATTTTTTTCTGAACATCGTAACATTTGAAATACCCTCGAATACTGGTAAGATTGGAATGGGTCACAATGACCCTAAGTCATGGAATTCAAAATTTCAATAAAGGCAAATAAATGTAATGACTCCAAATGTGGTAAAATACAACCCGTGTCAGTTGGTCTATTCAGATACCATGATGATAGTGGGAGAATACCGTGTGAAGGCACGTTGAATTTATTTGGAGAAAGTACATAGTTAATAGTGAGAGAAACATGTTCTTCTAAGGCACATTCGATGTTTTGGAATGAGTTCGGATACAAGACACATGCTTGTATACTTGGAAAATACCACTCGAATATATGCTTAATTTCTGGTAATAAGTTCATTGGACGATTGGTTTAGGTGAACTATTGCTGTTATGCTCTGTGGTTAGTTCTGGGAAATGAATGGTTGAAGTATACCTATCCGGTGAGATATTAAACACTGTGTTAATGTGTTCCGATTAGTTCAAAGGTGCTCAGAAGCTTGACGAGCAACTAGAATTCCTAAATTTTGTACATCCCTGTTTATACCTTGTGGGTTCAAATTACCAGTTTACCCCCCGAAGGTCAAAATGACCTTAATATCCTCATAGGCTGTAACATTTAATTATGCTCGCGATATATCTAAAATCTCAATGATTCTGATGCATCAACTCCTAATGTTGATTCAATCCGTCTTATCGAATTCCCCTATTCACAGGGACCTCGTTCTGAAATCAGCCCAAAATTGTCAAATGTCATCTTTCTGATATCTATCAAGTACATCTAAAAAATGAATTGGGCCATAAAGGGCGTACCATGTATCTGTAAATACTTTATGTTCTAAACCAAGACAATATGCTTAAAATTTAAAAGTATGATATTGTATTACGAAAGGAAAGCAATTCTCTTATCTCTGACATCTGTTATGAAAAACATATCTGATATATGCCATTGAATACGGAATAATAATAATATTGATAATAAATAAATTTGATACATGTCTTCTTGTAACCCCCTTAACCCGGCCCAGACGGTTGACCCTAATTAAGAAAGTCACACGGGGAAAACCAAAGTCAACCCGAAAGTCAACCTTGATTAACGACCCTTTTTTTTCTTTTTAATCTTGTCTAGATGCACATTAACCTTAGAAGTGATCATGCAAACAGCATACTTAAAGATCACAAACATCAGAGATTAAACAGGGACCCAATTGAACAATTTACAACTTTAGGGACCAAATTGTAATTTCTGAAAATTTTAAGGACTTAACCAGATTTTAAGTTACCAACTTAAAATTAATCAGGTTTCATGCTTCTCTGCCAAAATTCAGCTCAAACGGACATCCCAAACTCATACAATTGCACAAACAAGTTTCAGGACCAAAATGCAAACATTTTGAAACATTTAACCGCCCATGTCAGCCCCCAACGGTCACCCGTTCCGAAACAGGCAAAGCCCGTTTCGAAACGCGGGGCCGTTCCGCAACGCGTACCGCAACGGGGGTCTGGCAGTAGCCAAACCGTTCCGGAACGGTGGCACCCGTTTCGGACGCCTGGGTTCATGCAAGGCACCCGTTCCGAAACGGTGTCAACTGTTCCGAAACGCCCTGCACAGATTGCAGCAAAATGCATTCTAAAACATGTAATTAATCATTCAAACATGCTCCAAATGTCACCAAACTTTACCAGCATGCAATTCAACATATATATAACTTGTAGGCATCATCAAATCAACAATTTAACTTCATATGCAAAAAGCCCCAAATCTATAGGCATGCTTCCTACACAAGCAACCATTTAAGCACAAACTTCCCAATTCAATCTCATTAAAGCCAATACATGATTCAGCAACATCACCAACATTAAAACATACTTGTTCGAACATATACGAACACAAAAACATCAATCCGAGAGATTCTACCCCCATTGCCTTTATTAACTATAGCTATTCACCGAGACATACATCTCAATTGGAGTCCACCTTGAATCCCTTGCTCCTTGCTGTCTAAACTTCAAGAATCTGCATTGATGGACAAAAAGGAGCGTAAGCACATAATGCTTAGTGAGGAATGCTCAAAACCAAAACACCATCAATGCAGCGGGTCATTAAACACTTTTAAAACAAACCCGATTTGTTTACCAAGCCATGTTTGAAAACTCTTTTCACAACATGCTTAAACCATGCATTACACATTCATGAAAACCAACCCTTAGCTCAGCAAACTAAGAAAACCACTTCAATGTTCAACTTGCAAAAACATTCCTTTAACCGTTCCATGCATAAACACCATATGCAAAGCTAAATTAAAACCTTGGAAATCACTTCCATTTCATAATACCCATTCATAAACTTGAACATCATTTCAAGCAAGAAACCCCTTTTAAACCATTATTCAAGCAATCCAAATCGTGCATTAAACAAAGACAACTTATGAATCACATCATCATCACCACATGCCTTTTAAAACAAGTCTTAACAAGACTCCAATGCATTTAAAAGTTTCCATGCTCACATGCATCATTTATCAAATGATAATCAACACTTGTTCAACATAACAAGTAAACATGCATTCACTAGCATTATACACTTTTCATACAATCATGCATCTTTTCAAGCATCTCATGCTTCACATGCAATCATGCATCATTTCAAGCATCTCATGCTTCTTTATGATCAAGAACAATACATTGGCTTCCAAGTGATCAACCACATCCACTTTACAACTCAACATCCGATCGGATACGCGGATTCCGAGCGTTGTCCCTACGCTCCATACACCCTACCAATCCAAGGTCTCCCAAATGGACTTTTAAACACCATTTGACCTTACAAGCCTAAAGTTCCCATGTATGGACTTTTAAACACCATACAACCTTAGCTTTCCCGAGGTTCCCATGTATGGACTTTCAATCACCATACAACCTCCACTTTTCCCAAGGTTCCCATGTATGGACTTTTAAACACCATACAACCTTGACTTTTCCCAAGGTTCCCATGTATGGACTTTCAAACACCATACAACCTTGACATGCACAAGGTTCCTATGTATGGACTTTCAAACACCATACAACCTTTGCATTCACCGATTGGTAGTTGTATCACATCACTAACGAGATCCGGGACACCCCACACAAGATCCACACATGGACTTAACACCGCCATTGTGATCTCAACAAGCACAAGGTTCCCCTATATGGACTTTTAAACACCATATAACCTTTGCTCAACCAAGGTCCTCGAATGGGCAACACCTCCATTATGACCTTAACCATCTCGTTAGGATACTTGAAGGGAGTTTACCGGTCCACTCTTGACCACTCCACCTCCAAGGCGACTTAATTCACGGTGCACCCAATCCTATAGCCGACTAACTATATCTGATCAAAGAACCAAGAACCACTTACATCACTTGCCAATATAACCACCTTTCCACAATAGTCCAATGATTCACATGCATAACCTTAATGCAAAAACCATCATTTACCATCTTTAATTCACTGTTTTAAAGCATCACACCAAGCCATTAAACATCATGCAACACCATGCATCAAATCCACATTTTCAATGTATAAAACCAAGGATCTCTTACCTTGAGCATCCTTCACATATGGCTTTCAAAACCAACATTAAACCATGCTTAAAATATGCTTTCAAAACAGATTTAAACCATGCAAAACACATGCATTTCAATCATCAACCACAATTGCTTAAAAGCCAATTTCACAACACAATTCAAAAGCGAAAACCATTCACTTACTCTTGAGCTTAGGAAAGTTGTTTAGACTTAAACTAAGCTCCCAAAACCTTCAAACCTTGGTTTAAAAGCTGAAAACCCACCTTCACTCACCGATAACCAAAACAAGGCTAGCCAACAAGCCTTCCAAGCATCCGAAAACCTTCCGCAACACCTTCAAAGCTCACGGATCAAACTCCCCTATTTCAAGCACACAACAACAGAGGATTAATGCATCATTATGCATTAAAAACACCAGCAACAAGACTCAACTCGCTGCTCATCCCAAATCCAACAATTTGGCTACCAAACACAACCGAAATCACCTCCAAACACTTCCAAAACTTAACCCAGCCAAGATCCATCACTTCTAACCATTTTTAAACATCAATTAACATCCAAAATGATCACAAACACATCCTTATACCTCCAGGTATAACAGATCACCAAAAACACTCCAAAAACAACCAAAAACTCAAGCCAAACTTAGGAAATTCAACCTATCTGGGATTGCATTGATTAAACCTCAACTTCTAATCAATTTAGCATTCATTTAACATCATTTTGACACTTCAAAACACTGCCCAAACAGATCACACGAAAATTTCACCAAAATCACCAAATCTTGCATTTTAAGCCAAAATCAAGATTTCAATTGAAAAGCCATTAACAAAACACAAATCAAGGATTGAGAACTTAGGAATTTCAGTAAAGAACTGATAGTTTAGAGGAGAAGGACGTTCTTACCTCCAAACTTGAATTTCTCCTTTTTAGAGCCAAAATGCTTAATGAAACAACTTGCAAATTGAGAGGTTTTGTTGATGAGATGATTAGGAATCACAAGAGAGTTGAAATGAGAGATTTAGATGCCAAAATCAGAGAAGAAAATCTGGAGAATTGTGTTTGGGTGGAGAGAAAATGAGAGAAAAGGAAAATTGAGAGAAAATGAAAAGTTAGTTAAGAAATGGTAAAAATGGTTTCCCTCCACATTTCATAATCTTTAAAATCAGAATAAAGCCTTAAAATATCTTAGAAAAATCTGGAGAAATCCTTTTTGGAATAATAGCTCCTTAAAGATTCAAAGTTTCAATCCTTTATAAAACTGTCCCGCAACTTTCAAAAATTACATTTTGGTCACTAGCCAAAATGTCAACCTTCCGAACCTCATTTTCCAAAATTGATTTCACAGTTCACTTTTATATATTAAAAGATAATTTTAGAACATTTTTCCATATTTTTAATGCAACCCGAACTAGGCTTTCCCAAATTCACTCTTATATATTCGATCAGCACTTTGACCGAACCGGTCAACGCCCAAAACTTCTGAGCCCAAAACCGGGGCGTTACAACTCTCCCCCCTTAGAAAATTTCGTCCTCGAAATTTCAACCGGCGAAAAGAGAACCACAACCTTCTCAAAGCAACACAAAAGCCTCAACCAACACTGACTACTATCCACACAAACCTCCACCAAACTTAGCACCTCCAAACACTGTTCACAAAATCCAGAACACACAAAGATAGCCACAACTTAACCTTCCACATAACCGGACTGTACACAGCCCCAACATCAACCTGAAAAAACTTCAGCTCTTACAGCACACATAACTTCCAAGACTTGTTTACACAGAAACAACAACCAATCCAATTCAGCCATTATGCAAACCTTTCTGCTTCTAAAACTCTTGCAAACTCCCAAATCTCTTCCAAGGATTTTCCCAACAAGCAGAAATCCTTAAACGTCAACTGGTTACCCAAACTCTTCAACAAAAGCTGATAATCCTTTACACCTACCGCCAACATCACCATAACAGCTTACCAGGATTACTCACCCAAATTCCAAGAATTACATTACCACCCCAACTTGACTCCGTCAGCCATTCCACACACCACCAGCTGAGTCCCAACGGAACTTTCTTAACCACAACCAGCCAACCACTTCTCACAAGAACCCAAACAATCAACAAAAACCTCCGATCTTTCATAATCCTTCCACTTCAAACTCCAACCATAACACTTGCATTACCAAAACATTGCTTATCCAAAACACACATAACAACTTCTGAACTCCTCAAAGGTTGCTAAGAACCAACACTTACCAACACAACCCTTTCACAACAACTAAAAAGCTAAGCTACCTCAGCACTTGGAAACACAACCACAAAACTGCAACCTCACTAGTACCAAGGAACTACAACTTCCTTTTAGCTATACAAACCACTTAACCGATACTAACCTCAACCGGTACCCTTCACCACCAAACCACTAAACTCTCTTTAAGCAACAAACACTATCCTTCTACCACAGGCTATACCACTCTCACCATTGCCAGCAACTAGCTTACTATACTCCACTACTACTAACTCTCACCCAGCACCAAAACAACCTCTAAAAACCCATCATCCAAACCAACCACCACACTAACAGATTCGATTAATTATTAGCGAGTGTGAACATCGTATGCATGATCACCTACATGCCCTATCAATGCCTGATGTACATGTATGCAAAACCTCTAATGTCATGCCACATGTATGCATGGACCAACATATATATTATAACATATAACAATGATTTTAACTGTGCATGAATGCCAGTTCACACCCTCCAATAACATCCTCAAAATCCGTCTAAGAACAACCTCCTAACTCACTCCTAACTTATCTAACTCCATCATACCAACAACCATTAACCACAAGATTCTCACTAAGCCTTCTTCACACCAAAGATAATCCCAAACTACAACTATTACCCTCAACAAGCTAGCAACAAGACTAAACTTACCACACAAGGAAAACCAACAGAAACCAAACTAAGGTAACTAAAGCAAAGATTACTTAACAAGGTTACCTAAAAACACAACACCTCCCTGAAGCTTCATCAGACGAGCTCTCTTCCTCGCGAAACCATCCTCCTCCTGCCGCACCACTGCAGCACCAGCTAGCACACTAGGGTCACCACCAACTCCTTGCGGTAAGGAACCTTGGCTGTTCCGAGCCAACATCAAACAATCACGCCTCATGTGACCAGCAGACCCACATTTCCAGCAATTCTCTTTTCCCAAACTCTTCACAACCTTCTGCTCTCTTTGCCACCTTTGAACCTTGCCTCGGTCGTGCCCACGACCTTTCAGAGACCCTTTGACTAACACCAAAGCTGACTTCACTCCATGAGGACAATCACGCTTAACATGCACTTTGGAACCACAATTCCAACAAGCACCCGCGCCCCAACAACCTCCAACATGGCGCCTTTCACAACGGTCACACACCGGTGGCTGAGCTTCCACTCCTTGCTCAAACAACACTTGCTCCACAACAGCACCACCTTCACATTGTTTAACCCTTGGAAACTTCTCTCCAAGATACCTTTCACAAAAAGCAGATACAAAGAAATCCCAATCAATATCATCGATATGTGACGCCACCGCCACAGATGTCCACCAGACACACGCATCCTCCAGCATCAAAGAAACAACACTCCCCAGCTTACAGGCATAATCACAGCCCTCCCGATCCAAGATCAGAACCACACTGGCCAACCAGGCCTCAAATGCCTCAGGTGTCGAACCATGATATTCCACAGCACCCAAATCAAGCAAATGCTGCTTCGGCAAACTCACACATCCCACAGCCAGCTCATCCACTGACTTTACCTTTACCTCAGCCTGAGATGTTCCCAACACCTCCTGAACAACAGACGATGAACACTTCATCACAGAACCAGCTTCTTTCCCTTGCCTTACCACCTCAACTCCAGGCACAGAAGACTGAAACAAAACACCTCTACAAAAGGGTGAATTCCATGCCTTAACAACCTGCCCCAAGGCAGCAACCATCTCACCCAACTGCCATTCTTCCATCGACTTTGCCATACTACTAACAACAACAAACAATCACAACAAAACAAACAAACCAGTTAGACCAGCATTAAGCAAGGATTCAAACTCCAACTCCAAATAACACAATAGCTATATTAATAAGGCAATGGGTATCCCGAATCCTCCCCTTTACATGACATAACAGTCAACACAACATGGATATCACAATATCAAGCATATCAAACAACATACTTTGATCATGCTTACATCAAACAGCATCCACTTGCAACAGCATATTATCAACATAACATACTCATTACACCTTCAACATGCATAACACCAGCTCACAACCTCAGCACATATCCACATAAACTCAACCAAGATTCATAACCATAAAACATGCTTGGAAACATCAGCAATATGCTCAGAAACATCAGCAGCATACTCAGAAACACGTGTTTCAACCAACCTTCAACCACACATCAAGGTAATCAACAAACACACATCACAACAACTTACTGTTTTCCCCAAGCATTCGCAACTCAGCTCTGATACCACCAAATGTAACCCCCTTAACCCGGCCCAGACGGTTGACCCGAATTAAGAAAGTCACACGGGGAAAACCAAAGTCAACCCGAAAGTCAACCTTGATTAACGACCCTTTTTTTCTTTCTTTTTAATCTTGTCTAGATGCACATTAACCTTAGAAGTGATCATGCAAACAACATACTTAAAGATCACAAACATCAGAAATTAAACAGGGACGCAATTGAACAATTTACAACTTTAGGGACCAAATTGTAATTTCTGAAAATTTTAAGGACTTAACCAGATTTTAAGTTACCAACTTAAAATTAATCAGGTTTCATGCTTCTCTGCCAAAATTCAGCTCAAACAGACATCCCAAACTCATACAATTGCACAAACAAGTTTCAGGACCAAAATGCAAACATTTTGAAACATTTAACCGCCCATGTCAGCCCCCAACGGTCACCCGTTCCGAAACAGGCAAAGCCCGTTTCGAAATGTGGGGCCGTTCCGCAACGCGTACCGCAACGGGGGTCTGGCAGTAGCCAAACCGTTCCGGAACGGTGGCACCCGTTTCGGACGCCTGGGTTCATGCAAGGCACCCGTTCCGAAACGGTGTCAACTGTTCCGAAACGCCCTGCACAGATTGCAGCAAAATGCATTCTAAAACATGCAATTAATCATTCAAACATGCTCCAAATGTCACCAAACTTTACTAGCATGCAATTCAACATATATATAACTTGTAGGCATCATCAAATCAACAATTTAACTTCATATGCAAAAAGCCCCAAATCTATAGGCATGCTTCCTACACAAGCAACCATTTAAGCACAAACTTCCCAATTCAATCTCATTAAAGCCAATACATGATTCAGCAACATCACAAACATTAAAACATACTTGTTCGAACATATACGAACACAAAAACATCAATCCGAGAGATTCTACCCCCATTGCCTTTATTAACTATAGCTATTCACCGAGACATACATCTCAATTGGAGTCCACCTTGAATCCCTTGCTCCTTGCTGTCCAAACTTCAAGAATCTGCATTGATGGACAAAAAGGAGCGTAAGCACATAATGCTTAGTGAGGAATGCTCAAAACCAAAACACCATCAATGCAGCGGGTCATTAAACACTTTTAAAACAAACCCGATTTGTTTACCAAGCCATGTTTGAAAACTCTTTTCACAACATGCTTAAACCATGCATTACACATTAATGAAAACCAACCCTTAGCTCAGCAAACTAAGAAAACCACTTCAATGTTCAACTTGCAAAAACATTCCTTTAACCGTTCCATGCATAAACACCATATGCAAAGCTAAATTAAAACCTTGGAAATCACTTCCATTTCATAATACCCATTCATAAACTTGAACATCATTTCAAGCGAGAAACCCCTTTTAAACCATTATTCAAGCAATCCAAATCGTGCATTAAACAAAGACAACTTATGAATCACATCATCATCACCACATGCCTTTTAAAACAAGTCTTAACAAGACTCCAATGCATTTAAAAGTTTCCATGCTCACATGCATCATTTATCAAATGATAATCAACACTTGTTCAACATAACAAGTAAACATGCATTCACTAGCATTATACACTTTTCATACAATCATGCATCTTTTCAAGCATCTCATGCTTCACATGCAATCATGCATCATTTCAAGCATCTCATGCTTCTTTATGATCAAGAACAATACATTGGCTTCCAAGTGATCAACCACATCCACTTTACAACTCAACATCCGATCGGATATGCGGATTCCGAGAGTTGTCCCTACGCTCCATACACCCTACCAATCCAAGGTCTCCCAAATGGACTTTTAAACACCATTTGACCTTACAAGCCTAAAGTTCCCATGTATGGACTTTTAAACACCATACAACCTTAGCTTTCCCGAGGTTCCCATGTATGGACTTTCAATCACCATACAACCTCCACTTTTCCCAAGGTTCCCATGTATGGACTTTTAAACACCATACAACCTTGACTTTTCCCAAGGTTCCCATGTATGGACTTTCAAACACCATACAACCTTGACATGCACAAGGTTCCTATGTATGGACTTTCAAACACCATACAACCTTTGCATTCACCGATTGATAGTTGTATCATATCACTAACGAGATCCGGGACACCCCACACAAGATCCACACATGGACTTAACACCGCCATTGTGATCTCAACAAGCACAAGGTTCCCCTATATGGACTTTTAAACACCATATAACCTTTGCTCAACCAAGGTCCTCGAATGGGCAACACCTCCATTATGACCTTAACCATCTCGTTAGGATACTTGAAGGGAGTTTACCGGTCCACTCTTGACCACTCCACCTCCAAGGCGACTTAATTCACGGTGCACCCAATCCTATAGCCGGCTAACTATATCCGATCAAAGAACCAAGAACCACTTACATCACTTGCCAATATAACCACCTTTCCACAATAGTCCAATGATTCACATGCAGAACCTTAATGCAAAAACCATCATTTACCATCTTTAATTCACTGTTTTAAAGCATCACACCAAGCCATTAAACATCATGCAACACCATGCATCAAATCCACATTTTCAATGTATAAAACCAAGGATCTCTTACCTTGAGCATCCTTCACATATGGCTTTCAAAACCAGCATTAAACCATGCTTAAAATATGCTTTCAAAACAGATTTAAACCATGCAAAACACATGCATTTCAATCATCAACCACAATTGCTTAAAAGCCAATTTCACAACACAATTCAAGAGCGAAAACCATTCACTTACTCTTGAGCTTAGCAAAGTTGTTTAGACTTAAACTAAGCTCCCAAAACCTTCAAACCTTGGTTTAAAAGCTGAAAACCCAACTTCACTCACCGATAACCAAAACAAGGCTAGCCAACAAGCCTTCCAAGCATCCGAAAACCTTCCGCAACACCTTCAAAGCTCACGGATCAAACTCCCCTGTTTCAAGCACACAACAACAGAGGATTAATGCATCATTATGCATTAAAAACACCAGCAACAAGACTCAACTCGCTGCTCATCCCAAATCCAACAATTCGGCTACCAAACACAACCGAAATCACCTCCAAACACTTCCAAAACTTAACCCAGCCAAGATCCATCACTTATAACCATTTTTAAACATCAATTAACATCCAAAATGATCACAAACACATCCTTATACCTCCAGGTATAACAGATCACCAAAAACACTCCAAAAACAACCAAAAACTCAAGCCAATCTTAGGATATTCAACCTATCCGGGATTGCATTGATTAAACCTCAACTTCTAATCAATTTAGCATTCATTTAACATCATTTTGACACTTCAAAACACTGCCCAAACAGATCACACGAAAATTTCACCAAAATCACCAAATCTTGCATTTTAAGCCAAAATCAAGATTTCAATTGAAAAGCCATTAACAAAACACAAATCAAGGATTGAGAACTTAGGAATTTCAGTAAAGAACTGATAGTTTAGAGGAGAAGGACGTTCTTACCTCCAAACTTGAATTTCTCCTTTTTAGAGCCAAAATGCTTAATGAAACAACTTGCAAATTGAGAGGTTTTGTTGATGAGATGATTAGGAATCACAAGAGAGTTGAAATGAGAGATTTAGATGCCAAAATCAGAGAAGAAAATCTGGAGAATTGTGTTTGGGTGGAGAGAAAATGAGAGAAAAGGAAAATTGAGAGAAAATGAAAAGTTAGTTAAGAAATGGTAAAAATGGTTTCCCTCCACATTTCATAATCTTTAAAATCAGAATAAAGCCTTAAAATATCTTAGAAAAATCTGGAGAAATCCTTTTTGGAATAATAGCTCCTTAAAGATTCAAAGTTTCAATCCTTTATAAAACTGTCCTGCAACTTTCAAAAATTACATTTTGGTCACTAGCCAAAATGTCAACCTTCCGAACCTCATTTTCCAAAATTGATTTCACAGTTCACTTTTATATATTAAAAGATAATTTTAGAACATTTTTCCATATTTTTAATGCAACCCGAACTAGGCTTTCCCAAATTCACTCTTATATATTCGATCAGCACTTTGACCGAACCGGTCAACGCCCAAAACTTCTGAGCCCAAAACCGGGGCGTTACAACTCTCCCCCCTTAGAAAATTTCGTCCTCGAAATTTCAACCGGCGAAAAGAGAACCACAACCTTCTCAAAGCAACACAAAAGCCTCAACCAACACTGACTACTATCCACACAAACCTCCACCAAACTTAGCACCTCCAAACACTGTTCACAAAATCCAGAACACACAAAGATAGCCACAACTTAACCTTCCACATAACCGGACTGTACACAGCCCCAACATCAACCTGAAAAAACTTCAGCTCTTACAGCACACACACTGTAACACATAACTTCCAAGACTTGTTTACACAGAAACAACAACCAATCCAATTCAGCCATTATGCAAACCTTTTTGCTTCTAAAACTCTTGCAAACTCCCAAATCTCTTCCAAGGATTTTCCCAACAAGCAGAAATCCTTAAACGTCAACTGGTTACCCAAACTCTTCAACAAAAGCTGATAATCCTTTACACCTACCGCCAACATCACCATAACAGCTTACCAGGATTACTCACCCAAATTCCAAGAATTACATTACCACCCCAACTTGACTCCGTCAGCCATTCCACACACCACCAGCTGAGTCCCAACGGAACTTTCTTAACCACAACCAGCCAACCACTTCTCACAAGAACCCAAACAATCAACAAAAACCTTCGATCTTTCATAATCCTTCCACTTCAAACTCCAACCATAACACTTGCATTACCAAAACATTGCTTATCCAAAACACACATAACAACTTCTGAACTCCTCAAAGGTTGCTAAGAACCAACACTTACCAACACAACCCTTTCACAACAACTAAAAAGCTAAGCTACCTCAGCACTTGGAAACACAACCACAAAACTGCAACCTCACTAGTACCAAGGAACTACAACTTCCTTTTAGCTATACAAACCACTTAACCGATACTAACCTCAACCGGTACCCTTCACCACCAAACCACTAAACTCTCTTTAAGCAACAAACACTATCCTTCTACCACAGGCTATACCACTCTCACCATTTCCAGCAACTAGCTTACTATACTCCACTACTACTAACTCTCACCCAGCACCAAAACAACCTCTAAAAACCCATCATCCAAACCAACCACCACACTAACAGATTTGATTAATTATTAGCGAGTGTGAACATCGTATGCATGATCACCTACATGCCCTATCAATGCCTGATGTACATGTATGCAAAACCTCTAATGTCATGCCACATGTATGCATGGACCAACATATATAATATAACATATAACAATGATTTTAACTGTGCATGAATGCCAGTTCACACCCTCTAATAACATCCTCAAAATCCGTCTAAGAACAACCTCCTAACTCACTCCTAACTTATCTAACTCCATCATACCAACAACCATTAACCACAAGATTCTCACTAAGCCTTCTTCACACCAAAGATGATCCCAAACTACAACTATTACCCTCAACAAGCTAGCAACAAGACTAAACTTACCACACAAGGAAAACCAACAGAAACCAAACTAAGGTAACTAAAGCAAAGATTACTTAACAAGGTTACCTGAAAACACAACACCTCCCTGAAGCTTCATCAGACGAGCTCTCTTCCTCGCGAAACCATCATCCTCCTGCTGCACCACTGCAGCACCAGCTAGCACACTAGGGTCACCACCAACTCCTTGCGGTAAGGAACCTTGGCTGTTCCGAGCCAACATCAAACAATCACGCCTCATGTGACCAGCAGACCCACATTTCCAGCAATTCTCTTTTCCCAAACTCTTCACAACCTTCTGCTCTCTTTGCCACCTTTGAACCTTGCCTCGGCCGTGCCCACGACCTTTCAGAGACCCTTTGACTAACACCAAAGCTGACTTCACTCCATGAGGACAATCACGCTTAACATGCACTTTGGAACCACAATTCCAACAAGCACCCGCGCCCCAACAACCTCCAACATGGCGCCTTTCACAACGGTCACACACCGGTGGCTGAGCTTCCACTCCTTGCTCAAACAACACTTGCTCCACAACAGCACCACCTTCACATTGCTTAACCCTTGGAAACTTCTCTCCAAGATACCTTTCACAAAAAGCAGATACAAAGAAATCCCAATCAATATCATCGATATGTGACGCCACCGCCACAGATGTCCACCAGACACACGCATCCTCCAGCATCAAAGAAACAACACTCCCCAGCTTACAGGCATAATCACAGCCCTCCCGATCCAAGATCAGAACCACACTGGCCAACCAGGCCTCAAATGCCTCAGGTGTCGAACCATGATATTCCACAGCACCCAAATCAAGCAAATGCTGCTTCGGCAAACTCACACATCCCACAGCCAGCTCATCCACTGACTTTACCTTTACCTCAGCCTGAGATGTTCCCAACACCTCCTGAACAACAGACGATGAACAGTTCATCACAGAACCAACTTCTTTCCCTTGCCTTACCACCTCAACTCCAGGCACAGAAGACTGAAACAAAACACCTCTACAAAAGGGTGAATTCCATGCCTTAACAACCTGCCCCAAGGCAGCAACCATCTCACCCAACTGCCATTCTTCCATCGACTTTGCCATACTACTAACAACAACAAACAATCACAACAAAACAAACAAACCAGTTAGACCAGCATTAAGCAAGGATTCAAACTCCAACTCCAAATAACACAATAGCTATATTAATAAGGCAATGGGTATCCCGAATCCTCCCCTTTACATGACATAACAGTCAACACAACATGGATATCACAATATCAAGCATATCAAACAACATACTTTGATCATGCTTACATCAAACAGCATCCACTTGCAACAGCATATTATCAACATAACATACTCATTACACCTTCAACATGCATAACACCAGCTCACAACCTCAGCACATATCCACATAAACTCAACCAAGATTCATAACCATAAAACATGCTTGGAAACATCAGCAATATGCTCAGAAACATCAGCAGCATACTCAGAAACACGTGTTTCAACCAACCTTCAACCACACATCAAGGTAATCAACAAACACACATCACAACAACTTACTGTTTTCCCCAAGCATTCGCAACTCAGCTCTGATACCACCAAATGTAACCCCCTTAACCCGGCCCAGACGGTTGACCCGAATTAAGAAAGTCACACGGGGAAAACCAAAGTCAACCCGAAAGTCAACCTTGATTAACGACCCTTTTTTTCTTTTTAATCTTGTCTAGATGCACATTAACCTTAGAAGTGATCATGCAAACAACATACTTAAAGATCACAAACATCAGAGATTAAACAGGGACCCAATTGAACAATTTACAACTTTAGGGACCAAATTGTAATTTCTGAAAATTTTAAGGACTTAACCAGATTTTAAGTTACCAACTTAAAATTAATCAGGTTTCATGTTTCTCTGCCAAAATTCAGCTCAAACGGACATCCCAAACTCATACAATTGCACAAACAAGTTTCAGGACCAAAATGCAAACATTTTGAAACATTTAACCGCCCATGTCAGCCCCCAACGGTCACCCGTTCCGAAACAGGCAAAGCCCGTTTCGAAATGCGGGGCCGTTCCGCAACGCGTTCCGGAACGGTGGCACCCGTTTCGGACGCCTGGGTTCATGCAAGGCACCCGTTCCGAAACGGTGTCAACTGTTCCGAAACGCCCTGCACAGATTGCAGCAAAATGCATTCTAAAACATGCAATTAATCATTCAAACATGCTCCAAATGTCACCAAACTTTACCAGCATGCAATTCAACATATATATAACTTGTAGGCATCATCAAATCAACAATTTAACTTCATATGCAAAAAGCCCCAAATCTATAGGCATGCTTCCTACACAAGCAACCATTTAAGCACAAACTTCCCAATTCAATCTCATTAAAGCCAATACATGATTCAGCAACATCACCAACATTAAAACATACTTGTTCAAACATATACGAACACAAAAACATCAATCCGAGAGATTCTACCCCATTGCCTTTATTAACTATAGCTATTCACCGAGACATACATCTCAATTGGAGTCCACCTTGAATCCCTTGCTCCTTGCTGTCCAAACTTCAAGAATCTGCATTGATGGACAAAAAGGAGCGTAAGCACATAATGCTTAGTGAGGAATGCTCAAAACCAAAACACCATCAATGCAGCGGGTCATTAAACACTTTTAAAACAAACCCGATTTGTTTACCAAGCCATGTTTGAAAACTCTTTTCAACAACATGCTTAAACCATGCATTACACATTCATGAAAACCAACCCTTAGCTCAGCAAACTAAGAAAACCACTTCAATGTTCAACTTGCAAAAACATTCCTTTAACCGTTCCATGCATAAACACCATATGCAAAGCTAAATTAAAACCTTGGAAATCACTTCCATTTCATAATACCCATTCATAAACTTGAACATCATTTCAAGCAAGAAACCCCTTTTAAACCATTATTCAAGCAATCCAAATCGTGCATTAAACAAAGACAACTTATGAATCACATCATCATCACCACATGCCTTTCAAAACAAGTCTTAACAAGACTCCAATGCATTTAAAAGTTTCCATGCTCACATGCATCATTTATCAAATGATAATCAACACTTGTTCAACATAACAAGTAAACATGCATTCACTAGCATTATACACTTTTCATACAATCATGCATCTTTTCAAGCATCTCATGCTTCACATGCAATCATGCATCATTTCAAGCATCTCATGCTTCTTTATGATCAAGAACAATACATTGGCTTCCAAGTGATCAACCACATCCACTTTACAACTCAACATCCGATCGGATACGCGGATTCCGAGCGTTGTCCCTACGCTCCATACACCCTACCAATCCAAGGTCTCCCAAATGGACTTTTAAACACCATTTGACCTTACAAGCCTAAAGTTCCCATGTATGGACTTTTAAACACCATACAACCTTAGCTTTCCCGAGGTTCCCATGTATGGACTTTCAATCACCATACAACCTCCACTTTTCCCAAGGTTCCCATGTATGGACTTTTAAACACCATACAACCTTGACTTTTCCCAAGGTTCCCATGTATGGACTTTCAAACACCATACAACCTTGACATGCACAAGGTTCCTATGTTTGGACTTTCAAACACCATACAACCTTTGCATTCACCGATTGGTAGTTGTATCACATCACTAACGAGATCCGGGACACCCTACACAAGATCCACACATGGACTTAACACCGCTATTGTGATCTCAACAAGCACAAGGTTCCCCTATATGGACTTTTAAACACCATATAACCTTTGCTCAACCAAGGTCCTCGAATGGGCAACACCTCCATTATGACCTTAACCATCTCGTTAGGATACTTGAAGGGAGTTTACCGGTCCACTCTTGACCACTCCACCTCCAAGGCGACTTAATTCACGGTGCACCCAATCCTATAGCCGGCTAACTATATCTGATCAAAGAACCAAGAACCACTTACATCACTTGCCAATATAACCACCTTTCCACAATAGTCCAATGATTCACATGCATAACCTTAATGCAAAAACCATCATTTACCATCTTTAATTCACTGTTTTAAAGCATCACACCAAGCCATTAAACATCATGCAACACCATGCATCAAATCCACATTTTCAATGTATAAAACCAAGGATCTCTTACCTTGAGCATCCTTCACATATGGCTTTCAAAACCAGCATTAAACCATGCTTAAAATATGCTTTCAAAACAGATTTAAACCATGCAAAACACATGCATTTCAATCATCAACCACAATTGCTTAAAAGCCAATTTCACAACACAATTCAAGAGCGAAAACCATTCACTTACTCTTGAGCTTAGCAAAGTTGTCTAGACTTAAACTAAGCTCCCAAAACCTTCAAACCTTGGTTTAAAAGCTGAAAACCCAACTTCACTCACCGATAACCAAAACAAGGCTAGCCAACAAGCCTTCCAAGCATCCGAAAACCTTCCGCAACACCTTCAAAGCTCACAGATCAAACTCCCCTATTTCAAGCACACAACAACAGAGGATTAATGCATCATTATGCATTAAAAACACCAGCAACAAGACTCAACTCGCTGCTAATCCCAAATCCAACAATTCGGCTACCAAACACAACCGAAATCACCTCCAAACACTTCCAAAACT
This sequence comes from Hibiscus tridactylites, assembly GCA_958450335.1. NCBI lineage: Eukaryota > Viridiplantae > Streptophyta > Magnoliopsida > Malvales > Malvaceae > Hibiscus > Hibiscus tridactylites. The sequence goes on along the minus strand of OY288275.1, from coordinate 16,845,473 downwards.
TAACCCAGCCAAGATCCATCACTTCTAACCATTTTTAAACATCAATTAACATCCAAAATGATCACAAACACATCCTTATACCTCCAGGTATAACAGATCACCAAAAACACTCCAAAAACAACCAAAAACTCAAGCCAAACTTAGGAAATTCAACCTATTCGGGATTGCATTGATTAAACCTCAACTTCTAATCAATTTAGCATTCATTTAACATCATTTTGACACTTCAAAACACTGCCCAAACAGATCACACGAAAATTTCACCAAAATCACCAAATCTTGCATTTTAAGCCAAAATCAAGATTTCAATTGAAAAGCCATTAACAAAACACAAATCAAGGATTGAGAACTTAGGAATTTCAGTAAAGAACTGATAGTTTAGAGGAGAAGGACGTTCTTACCTCCAAACTTGAATTTCTCCTTTTTAGAGCCAAAATGCTTAATGAAACAACTTGCAAATTGAGAGGTTTTGTTGATGAGATGATTAGGAATCACAAGAGAGTTGAAATGAGAGATTTAGATGCCAAAATCAGAGAAGAAAATCTGGAGAATTGTGTTTGGGTGGAGAGAAAATGAGAGAAAAGGAAAATTGAGAGAAAATGAAAAGTTAGTTAAGAAATGGTAAAAATGGTTTCCCTCCACATTTCATAATCTTTAAAATCATAATAAAGCCTTAAAATATCTTAGAAAAATCTGGAGAAATCCTTTTTGGAATAATAGCTCCTTAAAGATTCAAAGTTTCAATCCTTTATAAAACTGTCCTACAACTTTCAAAAATTACATTTTGGTCACTAGCCAAAATGTCAACCTTCCGAACCTCATTTTCCAAAATTGATTTCACAGTTCACTTTTATATATTAAAAGATAATTTTAGAACATTTTTCCATATTTTTAATGCAACCCGAACTAGGCTTTCCCAAATTCACTCTTATATATTCGATCAGCACTTTGACCGAACCGGTCAACGCCCAAAACTTCTGAGCCCAAAACCGGGGCGTTACACTTCTGGTATAAAATAGATTCGATATTTATTTTCTAGAATATTGTTTTCTGATTATAAATTGAAATCCTCTAGGGTATATTATCTGTAGGCTCAGCGCTGGTAAGTCCTTCTGTACTTAAGCTCCTATGCCCAATGGGCCTAGGGTAAGTCTTTTTGGACCTATGGTATCCCCTTAGGTAGGCTCCTACGCCTCAGGCCTAGGGTAAGACCTTCTGTATGCAGTTTAGGTGGAATTGCATTTTGGGGGTTCGGTTGGAGGGTAATTTAGTAAGTTAATAAAACTTTCTGACCTCTTCTTATGCATACCCTACTAAATTAATTTATTAAAGTTGAACGCTCACTAAACTTATAATTCGTGTATAATGAACCACTTTGAACTCCTTAATTCAACTTCTAAAATCTGAATATCTTTTGAATCTCTGCTTTAGACACACATCTTGAGGTTCAGGTGATCTAATAAAGAACAACTTTGTTATCTTCTAGTGTACTACTCCTCTGAAATCTCGAATCGTAATTTGAGCTTATCGTTACCTAGTTCTTCATGACAGTGTTAAGCTTGACATACCTGCTTGTGCTTTTAGCATCCCTTGGTAGTTTGTATCACTGAGCTTTTCGAAGCTCACGTTGTTTTTACCATCACAAGTTAGAAGATCGACCATGTCGCAACTGTCAACATCGGTATGGAGTTTCTTCGGCTTGCTTGTGGAGTACGGTATCTATGTAATTAGGGGGCATGTATGTCACATCTTGATTTACGTTCGAGTCTAAAACTTGTTTTAGCAATTTGTATCATAGTTTTTATTTTGTAGTCTGAATATTTTCTGGAAATATATTCTAATTCAAAATTTGATTTATGATTTTAAATGGTTAACGATTTGTTTATTTAAAATTTTAATGTGGGTCGCTCTGGTGACCCTAATGTAACTTCCTAGGATCCGTGGTAACGCATAGGCGGGTCTAGGGGGTTACACTAGCATTGTTACTTTCAGAGAATTGTAAATAGTCTTTTGAAGATTGCTGCCCCTTTGACAAGTTGCTACAGAAGACTGTTCAGTTTGTGTGGTCAGATGCGAGACAATGAGCCCTTGAGAAACCGAAAGAAACTTTGAAGAGAACTTCGACCTTGATCCATCCTATATTAGAGAGAGAATTTGTGAACCACAATGATGTGTTACATGTAGGGTTAGGTTGTATGCTTAAGAAAGACAGAAGAATTGTGGCTTGTTCATTGAGATATTTGAAAGACCTTGAAAGGAATTATCCAACACGAGACATAGAATTAATTACAGTTGAAATTGCTTCGAAGATTTAGAGACAAAGTTTGTATAGTAAGAAATGCACAGTGTATGTACATATCACCAGAGCTTGAAAATATTAGACGACTTAGGAAGGGTTGAAACTTGAACAACATGAATTGTTAGAATTGTTTGAAGACTGAAATCTCAAGATTGAGTATCATCTGAAGAGAGTCTACGTAGTAACCGATGTTTTGAGTTGTATTTTGTTGTTAGATAGTAGTTGAGTTCCGAGATGTATTTGCCAGATTCAGTTTACCAAATGATAGTATTCCTATGGCCGAGTTTCATGTTAAACCTACTTTGAGTCAGATACTTGAAGAGGAACAGTTGCAAGACAGGTTCTTGGCACCTCACGTGCAGTACATAGTAGAAGGAAAACCTTCAGAATACAGTTTAAGAGATGATAAAGTTTCGCATTTTAGAGACAGAGTAGTTGAGCCAAATGACATAGTGTTTTGAGACGTATTGTTTTAGCCAAAGCACACGACAGTTCATTTGTATTGCATCTGAGTAGTATGAAGACATATCGTGGGTTAAAGATGAATATTTCTAGATTGAGCTGATGAACGATGTGGTTCAGTATGAGAGTAAGTGTGTAATTTGCCAGCGTGTCAAGACCGAGCATCAGTTTTCTTCTAGTTTGTTACATCCGTGGAAGATTCTTAATGAGAATGGGTAATAGATGTGAGGGATCTTGTGTCTAGTTCACCTTTGATTTCCTTCGTGAGAGTTTAGCTCAGTAAACAATGATAGTTGCATCAAGAGTACTCATTTTATGCAGTGTCTTGAATTTGATAGTGGCCTTCAGGGATTCAAGATTTCAACTAGATTTTTGAAGACGTCTGCATAGTGTTTGGTTACATGTTAAAGTCAGATGTTTAGTCAGAAAAAGTTATGGGTCGAGTTTTCAAACAGTGCTGTATGAGATTGTGAATCGGGCTAGTTTTGTTGTTTATTTGTTGCGGCTACCACCAGAGTTAGAAAGAAGTTTGTGATGTGTTCCATGTATCTATGATTCAAAAAATTGAAGTTGATATGTCTCGTGCTATGTTTGTTGAAGACATTGAGTTAAGTTTAAAATTGACAGGCCTTGGAGAACCAGTTGAAATCTCAGCATCAGATAGCTAATGATTGGGTGGTAAGTTTACCGAGTTGGTGAGTATGTTGTGGTGAGAAGAAAAGGGAAGTGTGGAGGAGTAGATTTCGTAGCTTTTCCTGTTCGATGAATTTCGGGGACGAAATTTCCTTAAGTGGGGGAGAGTTGTAACACCCGGGTTTGGGGGCCGGGAGAAAATAATATTTTAATATTATTTCTGGTTCGGTTTTATAATCTAAATAATATAATATTTTCATGGGTCTCAGGATTTCAAAGTGTTTAAAACTATGTTGGGCCTATCTTCTAAGTCCAAAATCCATGGGCTTTAAGAGATGTGGGTTTTGGACATTCATTAATGGCATAGTTGTAAATATGAATTTTTGGGTAAATTAAAAATAAAACAAAAGATGAAGACATGTGCTCATCTTCATCCTCCTCCCCATTTTCATTTTCTAACGTGAAGAAGAGGGCCTCTCTTCACCTCACTCTTCCACCTTCTTTCTTCTTCATCCTTTGAGCTTTTTGAAAGGTAAATATAGTTTTGACTTTGGCCTTGCTATCCTCTACATTTTGGTATTTTTAGATTTCACTAAAACTATGTATTTTACATTTGGGTTTTTCAAAGTTTTAAGCTAAAGGTTAAAGCTTTATGGGTTTTTACTAAAGCCTTTGATTTGTTATTGTTAGATATGTTGTTTGTGAACCTTGAGGTCCAACATAATTGGTTTTTATACGGTTTTATGTTAATTCCCGAATTTGGGTTTTGGTGGGGTTTTAGGAGGGTTTTTAGTTGAGTTTTGGGTGTGGTTTGTGCTGGAAATTGAGGGTTGATGTTAGGGTAATAGTTGGGGGCTGTTTTGGAAGCCTTTTAATGTGTTAAATGTGTTGAAATCACAAGTTTTGGGCTGGGTATAAGGGCTGCTCGGGTTTGGTGATTTTGGGGATTGTTCATGGCTTGAATTGTTGTGTTTGGTGTTTGATTAGTATTCCGGGTTAGCTACTTTGATGGTTGAGTTGATTTGAAGTTGTTTTGCTTGTGTTGAGGTGATTAGAAGCGAGATTTTGTGTTGGTGAAGCCTTGAGAACAAATTCGAAAATTTGAAGACCATGGTTGCTTGGTAGTGGAGCTTGGAGGTGAAGGTGAGTGGTTACTGTTTTTAAATGGCTTTGAAATATTGGTTCAAGCATGTGAACCTAGGATGGGCTTGGTAAACCCACCTAGAGTTGAGATTAGAGTGGTAGCCTAATCTCAAGCTTAGCTTAGGAAACCTTTGGTTGAACTCCTAATTGCTTATTATGCCTCATGTCTAATTGTGTTTGTGTTGGCTATGTATAATGTGTTATGCATGTTGTTGAGGCTTGTTATGATGCGTTGATATACGCATGTGGTTTGGTTTATGAATCGTGCATGATAGTGATCATGGTGAGTACGTGCTAAGCACAAAAGTTATGTTGAGTTGATGTTGTGAAAGGTTGTGGAATTTGATTAATATTGGCACTAGTATGCTTGGGTACAATGATCGATCATTAGGATGAGTGTGCACACGAGAGTCAAAGTCCCGCGTGGCCTTGGTGGCGTTAAGGCACCAAGGAGGAGTACGGGTACACCTGGAAATCTTTATATTAGTCGATGATGAGTGGAATCCCATCGACGGGGTGTGAGGATGAGTGGAATCCCCTCCGCGAGAACCGGTGATGAGTGTAATCCCACCGCAGGTAATGGTTATGTTGGAAATGCGTTCTAACATGTTATCTGCGTATTCGAGTCATAGCTAGGTGCCAATATGAGATTGTATGTATTTACTAATATGAGTTTATATGTGCCTTTATGATTTGAGATGTGTTGCCATTCTGATATGAAGTGTGATTCCCATATGCCTTGAGATATGTTGTTAATAATACATTGATATATGTATCATTGTAAGTTGAGCTTATGAGTTGTTGAGCATGGCATAATGTTGATTATGTGTTCATGCATCATGTTCTTTTTGGCTCTCGTGGATCGGAGGTAAGATCACGCATTTCATCATGGTAGTTGCTCGTGCTTGGACCCTACATTGTCGAAGGTTTGTTTTATGAGCACACCCTCACTAAGCTTTTATGCTTACGCTCCTTTTTGTTCGACAATGCAGATCAGTAGCTTGTGGGTGGCAAGGTCAAGGAAAGGCCTCCTGTTGAGATTTTAGCGGCTCGATTCGATCAACCGTTCTTGCTCGCCAAGTGTGGAGAAGTTGGATAATTGGGTGTTTTAGTGGGAGGTGAAAAATTGGCAATTTGACACAAGGATTTATAGTTGTTCAACCTTCTAACCAAGGTCTACATCCATTATCTTAGCTCCCCACTAAGGATTTTCAACAAATTCACTAAGAATTTCGTCCCCTTTTCTAGGATTAGGAGGAAACCGTTACAACCCTCAAAGCTTTCTACCCAAAGCTTGAAGGAACACCCTCTTTACAAAGAAAGACTTAGCAACCTCGAAATCCCTCTAATAGGTGTTTGTTTGCAATTCTAAGCACTTACCCAAAACCTAAACACTTGAGAAAATTTAACAATGTAAGCTCACAAGTGTTGTCTAAGCAAGAAATGTACAATTAAAGCTCTAGACAAATTTTGACATCATAATGTTGTAAAAATTGAAGCATTAACCATTACAAGATGCATGGAGGTCCCTTTTATAGTCCCAATTGAGTTTGTAGCCGTTACTAGCCATTGGGGATGATTTGGAGCCGTTGAGGACTTTATTTCCCTTCATAAATTTTATTCTACAGCTATTCGTATCGATACGCGTGGAACCGTATCGGTACGCCCTTCATCAGAAACTAGTCGTTGGGCTCTTGTCAGCTTGGGCGTATCGATACGCTTGAGGGTGTATCGGTACGGGTTCACATTTAAATGGCCGTTGGGAAATAGCTGTTGGGGTTGATTGAAAGGGGATAGGTACGCTTACCTGGCATATCGAAACGACCCCGATCCGTATCGGTACGACAAAGGTCTGTATCGATACGGGTTTTGATAGTGGCCAAACTGGGGCAAAAAGGTATCGATACAGGTAAGACCGTATCGGTACGGGTACTTTGAAAACACAAGTTTGGCTATTAAAAACATGAAAAATCTTTGCCAAAAACCTCTTAAAATACCTCTAACATAAATTCAAGTTGTTTGGACTTAAAACCAAGTTTTAAATTCTTTTCAAATTAGTCCAAAACATTTTTCAATTATTATATCAAAACATTAGTTCTACAATCTCCCCCTTTTTGATATAATAAAACTAACTTGAAAAATTGTTTGGGATTCTCCCCCTTTATCTTTAAAAATGTGAATAAGAGATTAAAGATATGAAATCAAATAAAGCTCCCCCTTATTCATTTGAAAATTTAAAAATGTGAATAAGAGATTAAAGATATGAAATCAAATAAAACTCCCCCTTATTCATTTGAAAATTCAATTTTTCAAATAATTTCTCCCCCTTTTGTTATATCAAAAAGAATTTAAAAACATTAAGTTTCAAGATAACAATAAAGGTAAAAGAAATTGACACACTTAAAATTTTGGTTTAAAATTGGCTCCCCCTTACTCAAAGCATCATAAGAATGTTAGTTCAACATATATGATTAACTAGTTGACTTAAAAGAAAAATTAATCAAATAAAAGCAAAAGCAACTAGATTTTACCACACTTGAACTCAAGGGAGGATGTGAAGCCTTCCTTCTTCAAGTGTTCTTCCTATGTGTGCATGGAGCTCCCCCTCAAAGTTTGACTTGTTGATCACTCTCCATCACACCTAGCAAAAGACAATCAAGTAATTTTTGGTATCCAAATTGCTTTGGATCTATAGACATTAGTAGCACAAAATTTAGTCCCCTTAGGAATCCATTTTTCAATTTCATCCTTTTTAGTTAAAGTGTTTAGTCTTTTTGGGACCCAAACACTTCTAAAACATTTTCCATTCACAAATCTAGGGGCACTAGATTGTCTTACATAAAAATTTGATTTTCGAGAATTATTTTTCTTTTCAAGTTCATTTGAAATCAATTCTTTTTCTTTTTGAACTTTAAGAAGAAAATTTTGTAAATCAAGACATTTTTGTTCAAAATTTTTCAATTTTGCTTCAAGTTCAAGATTTGTTTTGGAAAGCAAATCATTTTCAATTTTTATTTTTGAAATCAACTTTTTGTTCTTGGAAAATGATGCCTTGAATTCCAAAAGCAAATCATCATAGGCATCTTGTAACTCATCAAATGTATAAGAATTTGAAATAGATGAGTTAGAAGTTACCTCCCCCTCATTGAGGGCCATCAAGCATAGGTGGTCTACTTCATTATCGGTGGAGTCTTCATCACTCCATGTGGCCACATATGCTTGTTTTGAAGATGATCCCTTCTTTTTGGATTTGTGGGAGTCCTTCATCTTCTTCATCGATTCATGCTTGGATTTTTTCCTTTTTGCTCTTCGTGAACCGGGTGAATTTGGTGAATAGATATGCCATCTCTTCATCTTCACTTTCCTCCTCACTTGAATCTACATGATGGTATGTGGAGGATTTGAGAGCTATGGCACTAGCATTGAGGCCTAGCTCCATGATCTTGTTCTTCCCTATCGCTCTAATCTCTTCCTTCTTCTTCTCATCTTCTTTGTTCTTCTCCATGATTTGATGAGTAAGGAGTGACCCCATGAGTTCATCAAGCTTCAAGGTCTTTAAATTTTTGGCTTTGATGATGGTGGTCCTCTTTGAGTCTCATGACTCGGGAAGGGAGTAGATGAGCTTTCGGACAAGCTTCTCTTCCGGGATGGCTTCTCCATAACCTTTAAGACCATTGGTGATGGTGGAGAACCTATCAAACATCTTCTCGATGTTCTCTTCCGGATCCATCTTGAAGTTCTCATACTCTAAGGTGAGGAGCCCAATCTTGGTCTCCTTGACTTCATTGGTTCCTTCGTATGTGACTTCAAGCTTGTCCCATACCTCCTTGGCACTCTCACAAGAAGACATCTTCTCATAGATGGTTGTGCCAAAAGCACAAAAGAGCATGTGCAAGGCTTTGCAATTAAGCTTCATCTTCTTGCGATCATCGGCACTCCATTTCGCTTTGCTTCCTTGAGGCACGAACGAACCATCTTCAACTATGTCCCATAGCTTGTAATATCTTGACTTCAAGAAGAATTTCATCTTTGTCTTCCAATGGGCATAGTGATTTCCGTCGAAGAAGGGCGGTTTGTTTCTGGATTGCGCCATTTGAGCCGGTTGGTGAAATTTTGATCGAGCTTGCCGGATCTTCTCAATAGGATGTGAATCCCCTTCGATTGAGCCAAGCTCTGATACCAATTGTTGAGATTTTAGGGGCTCAATTCGATCAACCATTCTTGCTCGCCAAGTGTGGAGAAGTTGGATAATTGGGTGTTTTAGTGGGAGGTGAAAAATTGGCAATTTGACACAAGGATTTATAATGGTTCAACCTTCTAACCAAGGTCTACATCCATTACCTTAGCTCCCCACTAAGGATTTCCAACAAATTCACTAAGAATTCCGTCCCCTTTTCTAGGATTAGGAGGAAACCGTTACAACCCTCAAATCTTTCTACACAAAGCTTGAAGGAACACTCTCTTTACAAAGAAAGACTTAGCAAACTTGAAATCCCTCTAATAGGTGTTTGTTTGCAATTCTAAGCACTCACCCAAAACCTAAACACTTGAGCAAATTTAACAATGTAAGCTCACAAGTGTTGTCTAAGCAAGAAATGTACAATTAAAGCTCTAGACAAATTTTGACATCATAATGTTGTAACAATTGAAGCATTATCCATTACAAGATGCATGGAGGTCCCTTTTATACTCCCAATTGAGTTTGTAGCCGTTACTAGCCGTTGGGGATGATTTGGAGTCGTTGAGGACTTTATTTCCCTTCATAAATGTTGTTCTGCAGCTATCCGTATCGGTACGACCTTCATCAGAAACTAGCCGTTGGGCTCTTGTCAGCCTGGGCATATCGATACGCTTGAGGGCGTATCGATACGGGTTCACATTGAAATGGTCGTTGGGAAATAGCCGTTGGGGTTGGTTGAAAGGGGATCGGTACACTTACCTGGCGTATCAAAACGACCCCGATCCGTATCGGTACGACCAAGGCCTGTATCGATACGAGTTTTGACAGTGGCCAAACTGGGGCAAAAAGGTATCGATACGGGTAAGACCGTATCGGTACGGGTACTTTGAAAACACAAGTTTGGCTATTAAAAACATGAAAAATCTTTGCCAAAAACCTCTTAAAATACCTCAAACATAAATTCAAGTTGTTTGGACTTAAAACCAAGTTTTAAATTCTTTTCAAATTAGTCCAAAACATTTTTCAATTATTATATCAAAACATTAGTTCTACACCTCCAAGTGTTGCTTACGGTTAGCTCAAGTATGATCTTTAAATTGCAAGATTGTAATAGTAAAGCAATGGGATAGGTGTCGTTGTTTGAGCCTTTTGAAATATGTTATGTTGTTGTGTAGGAGCATGTTAGACTCATTTTATATGTTTGTTAATCTGGCTTTTGGGATGATTGCCTTGCTTGTAAATCATGTTGGTTTTGCCTATCTTGTTTTATCTAAGTGTTGGCCTTGTTGAAGCTTATTGCCTTTTGTGTAAATGCCATGAATGGATGCTTCATCTTATGCCCTGTGTGTTTCAGCATGTTTTGACATAGGGTCCATGCCTCTAGTTCATGCTTGTATGTTTTGAGTGCTTCTTGGGGTCGTTTAGGGCCTTTAGAGTTGTTAAGAAATGCTTAATGTTGGTTTTCGAAGGTGGCAGATAGGCAATGTTTCGAAACGGGTTGGGCCGTTTCAGAACGGGTAAGGCTTCAGGGACCCCGTATCGGAACTCATTTCGATACGGTTTGGCCACTGTAAACCCCTGTTCCGAAACGAGTTTTGGAACACTTTGGTTACTGGAAATATGAGAAATTGCCAAGATGAAGGCGTTTCGAAATGGGTCTAAGGGTTTCGGAACAGTCAATATCTCGTTGACCACGAGAAGTTTACCGTTGAGGGTGTTTCGGAACGGTTGACCTCCGTTCCGATATAACCTTCACGTATGGGCTTGGGGCAGTTGACCAGGTCAAGGCTTTTCGATACGCCTCAATGGTGTTTCGAAACGGCTTGCCTAATGGATTAAAATTGGACAGTTTATTTGTCGTTCTGTGTCCAGTTGTGTGTCTTCCTCATTTTATTCCGCTGTTATGATCACATAGGATTTAATGTGCCATTAGAGAAGATTAACTTAAAAGACATTTTTAGGGTTGCTAACCGAGGGGGGACCCTAACGGGTTTCGCTTCGATTTTCCCCGTGTGGCCTACTCGGACCGGTCATCCGACCAGACCGGGACGAGGGGGATACATAGTTACATACATTACACACACACATATACATATTAGGGCTTTTATTTTTAGGGTTGAGGGTTTAGTGTTCACAAATTGATACATACATATTTACATACATACTTACATGCATTATATATATACATATATAGATTATGGTTTAGGGTTTATACAAACATAAATATATTTTACATACATATATATAATATACTAATATTATATATATATATATATATATATATATATATATATATATATATTCTAAAATGAAACCTAAACCCATAACCCTAATTCGAAACACTAAATTAAAACAAAACCATAAAAAGAAACCTTAAACGGTAGACCCATAAAAAGAAACCCTAAACCCATAACATGAAAACCCAAAATAAAGTTAATGGAAAGTAAACCCCTAATCCCTAAGAACTAAACCCTAAAGGTAAGCTTAGTTCACTAAAAGTGAAACATAAACCTTAAACCCTAATTCAAAACACTAATGTAAAACAAAAATCTTAAACTCATAAAAAGAAACCCTAAACCCATAAAAAGAAAACACAATATAAAAGCAATTAAAAGTAAATCCCTAAACCCTAACAATAAACCCTAAACTTTAACCCTAAACCCTAATTCAAAACAATAAACTAAAACAAAAACCCTAAACTAATAAATAGAAACCCTAAACCCATAAAAGAAACCTTAAACTAAAACCAATAAAATCAAAAACATAAATCAAAACACTAAACATGTAAACCCTAAACCTAAAAATTAAATACTAAACCCTAAACCCATAAACAATTCAAACAAAACCCTAATTTAAAACCATAAACCATAAAACTAAATACTAAATAAAATCCCTAAACCCTAAAAACAAAATATATTAACCATAAATTATAAATCCTAAACCATATATTAAAACCTTAAACCCTAAAAATGAAACCATAAATCAAACCCTCAAACTTTAAATCTAAAAAATAAATCACTAAATTAAACCCTAAACCTTAAAATTGAAACCCTAATCAAAACAAGAATACTTGAACATAATCCTAAACCCTAAAATGAAATATTTAAATTTAAACATTACAAAGGAAAACCCTAAATTATAACCCCAAACCCTAAATTAAACCCAAACACTAAACCTTAAAATTGAAATAATGACCAAATTGAAAATAAAACAAAATTGTCAGCTCAATTTCACAGGAAAAAAGGACCAAAATGAAAGAAATTAAACTACGAGTGCTTGCAATGCAAGACCCGTATTAAAAGGTGTGACCCGTATAATAACACGCGGATCTTTTGGCCCTGAATAATGGTTATAAATAGACCCTCACCCCCTCAGTTTTCACCATTCATCTCTTACCGTTACTCTGCTAAAATATTCTCTTGTTTTCTCTCTCCTCTAAAAACACGAAATTCCTAGAAAAGTCTTATCATTTCGATCAAACTCTTGGTTTTTAACCAAGTTCTTCCTTGTTCATCCACTTTCCACTCTCCAGATCCTATACAAACACCTTAGTCCACCAAAAATATGTTTTTTCTCGATCAAAACCTCTTTTTTTCTCAAGAACAACCTTGTATTCTTACATTTCCATCTTTTCAATCCTTCAAAGCCTAAACCCCAATTCAATTCTATATTACCCTAAACCCTAAACAATTCAACCCCTAAACTCATATATCATAAACCATAAACATCAAACCATAAACCATTATCCCTAAACCCTTATCTCTAATTTATAAACCCTAAACCCTAATCATTGGTCCACAAACCCTAAAATGTGATATACAAACCATAATCCCTAATTCCCAAATCTCTTCGTATTCTCCACTAACCTCTTCAGATCCTCTGACCCTTCTCATTCCATTGTCCAGACTGTTCGTATTCTTCATCTCTCTTTCGGTAAGTTCATCACATCTCTTTCACTTTTCTTTAATCATTTAGTTGTTTAATATGTCTTTTTTACTAATTGTGTTCTCTTTTGATCTTAGGATCGTTTTTGGGTTTTGCAATAGTGTTCTTCTACTTCTGCGTGTGGGTTTAGGGTATATGTTCTTCCTCTGACCCTTATCTGTATAAATGTTTATGTGTTTTGCATGTTTTTATGTTTTATATATATGCTTGCATGTTTATGTGTTTTGCATGTTTATGTTTTGTTATTATTTGTATATATTTGTTAATATTTTTGTTGCAAGTATGGTTTCTATTTCTGTGTTTTATATATATGCTTGCGTGTTTCTGGGTTTTGCATGTTTGTATTTTGTAATTATTTGTATATATTTGTTAATATTTCAGTTGCAAGTATGGTTTTTTTTTCTGTGTTTTATATATATGCTTCCGTGTTTCTTTTTTGTTATTATTTTTATATATCTGTTAATATTTCTGTTGCAAGTATGGTTTCTGTTTCTATGTTTTGCATGTTTCTTTTGCAAGTTCTATTTTTGTTGCATGTATAGTTTCTGTTTGTATGTATGCTTTGTGTTGCATGTGGGTTAATCCGAGTATAAAAGGATGGAAACTCGTCCTGCGATGCTACTAGTTTCAAAGTAGGTTCTCTTTTTTAAAAGACCTTTGGGGATGGTGTAACAATGCCATATATGGGAATTAATCCTTTCTCTGTTTTGTTGTTATATATGTTTTTTGTTCTGTTCTGTTTCTGTTGCATGTATGGTTTCTGTTTGTATGTATGCTTTGTGTTGTATGTGGGTTAATCTGAGTATAAAAGGCTGGAAACCCGTCTTGTGATGCTATTGGTGTCAAAGGAGGTTCTTTTTTAAAGGACCTTGGGGACTGGTGTAACAACACCATGTATGAGTGTTGCGTGTAAAATAGTTTATCGCAATGGTAGTGCAAGTATACACGACGCAAGTAGTAAAATGATATGAAGTATCAGATATCGTCTCAACAGGGATTGGGCTAATAGCTTCACCTTAATTCACTGCACGAAAGTAAAGAAAATATTTGAGAAAGTTGTCACGAGAATAATAAAGTAATCGTAAATAAAAGAGTAGAGATATGAAGATAGAGAGAATGGGCTGGCATTGAATTGCTCAGTAGTGCAGGTATTGCTAAGTCTCGGAACTCCAGTTCTGTCAACATCCCTGCCGCGATAGCACCTGTCGCGGCAGCAGTCTGTTGCTTGTCGCAGCAGCGAACAATCAACTCAGTACTTCAAGTTTGGCAAGAATCCCAGATATGCCTTGGCCTATCCCTAGGTCCAAGTCTGTCGATGATCAAGTCTTTGATGATACCTCCCGACGTGAATCGAAGGATGAACACCGATGTGGATGAATTCTTCTTTATCCACTTAACCTCATCCTATCCCTAGGTCCGAGATAGTTCAACTATAAACTAGAGAACTTGCTCTTATTTCTTTCTTATACTAAACTCTCCCGATGCTCTTGCAAGATATTAATAACCAAAATAAGAGAACTTGAAGTTTATTTTATTGAACTAAAAATTCCTAAAACAAAACAACCCTTACAACTACTTTACAAATCAACCCGTGGCCCTAGGGGGAATTTAGAACATGTTGTGGGAAGGAAAACGACTAGAGTTTTGGGAAGGAAGCTAGGGTAATCGGTTATATCCCTCCTAGGTCGAAATATATGCCCTTATATAAGCTTTGGGATCAAGTTATCTAAAATAGCAAGAATACAACTTTAAATGAAAGTATGATTCTAATAAAGACTAAATCTTCAAGGAATCTACTTTCCAGCCGTCATCTTTCTTGCTTGGGATTTCTCTCCTTGAAGTTTGGGCTTGACATTCCTTTTGATCTAGGGCTTGGAAAAATATAGGGTTTTCACATGACAGACGGGCTGAATTTTCTCTATCCTTCGAGGTCCACTTTGCTCCTTCTCCTCAAAATTGTTGTTGTCCTTTGCTGTCACGGCGGCAACCATGGCAGCATCGTCCTCTTTGAATGCTTGTCCAGTTCCAGCTCTTCTGCTTCACTGCTCAGCGCCTTCTTTTTCCGTCTGCTACGACAGCAACCTGCAAAAACAACCATTCTTAGTAGAATATGAGCCTTTTAATATATTTGTGATGTTTTGCTGTAAACTGACCTAAATGCAATAAATAATGCTTGAATGCAACATAAATATGGGTTAAAAAGGGTGTAAATAATAGAACTTTTACACACTCAACACACCCCCAAACTCAAGTTTTTGCTTTCCCTCAAGCAACTAAGACTCAAAAGAAAAATGAAATATTTTTGTTTTGGCTTTCAAATAGTAAACTTTCCCTTACCCGTCGTTCATTCCCTGTGACAGCAGCAACCTGTCAGATAATTTAGGATCTGTCCGGAATCTCACTATAGTCCTCGTGCAGTGTGTGCATGCTTGTGAACAGTTATATGCCAAGACTCTCTTAGTTTCACTAGGATATTTCAGCTCTTAACTCGAATTTTTATGCCAAAGTTTATCTTTTGAAGGCACTTTTTCATGCTCCTTTGATTTTTTTTTGTTTTGACTCAATTTCTCTATTTTTTAAGCTAAACTTTCACTATAGCCAATTTTAGGCACTTCTAGTTAACTTCCTAGAGCTAGTTTCGGGCACCTCTAGAGCTTTTGAGTCTCTTTTTGCTAAACTTCTTTCCTAGAGCCAGTGTTAGGCACCTCTAGGGGCTATTCAAGTGCTAAGCTTCCTATTCTAGTTTGGCTAAAAGAAGTCTAAGCAGTATAACAGTCACAATGGTGTTTAAGTTTTCAGAACTATAGAAAGGCTCTAAACTTCTCCTAAAAACTATCCTAAAGTCACTGCCACGACAGAGCTATCACGAGATGTAAGTTCAGTTCACAGTTTTCAGCCAAAATTTTCAATATTTTCATCTTTTTTAAGAGAAAAATAAACTAAGTAAATGACACAAATTTTAACAACTGGGATGGACTCCATTACTGGAGGGATGTCACCCCCAAACTCGAGGGTTGCATTACCCTCAATGCAAATGACAAAATAAAAACAGATAAAGGCAGTACATCACAATATATATAGCAGGCAACAATAATAAGATAAGAAACTTAAATTTTAATCGTTGTCTTCGCTGCTGCTGTTGAGTCTGATCTGATGGCAGGCTCTGGCTTTTGGGGCGGGCTGGGGCACTGGGGATGCAGATGTGTTCTTGGCTTTGACCACCCGTGGTGGCTGGATTCTGGTGGGGGAGATGTGGGGTGGTTGCTCCACAACCTGAACATCTGAGCTGCTGCTGGCCTTGGGCAATTTGTTTTTATCTGCCATCCTCTTATGCCTCTTTACCGGTGAAAACTCCTTTGATAGATTCCTCTTAATAGAGGGTTCATCATCACTGGCTGCCCAAACAGAAAAGGAGGAGAACCCATCAACAAAGGCATCAAGGTCCTCTGATGCCATTGGACGTTTTGTTCCTCAGGCAGATGGTTCGGCATGGGTGCTGCCTGTTGCTGTCGGGGCAGGCGATCGTGTGGAGGTGGCAGATGGTGTTCGTGGAGTAGCGGTAGGTGTAGGAGTGTGGACAGGGGTAGTGATAGTAAAGTAATGGGTAGGAAAAGTAGGGAAAGCAACATCGGGGAAATTTAAAGTATTTTGAATAAAAGTTACCGTAGAGGCGGAAAAATCCCTGATGAAGGTCATTAAAGCCAACTGTCTTTCCTCCAGCTTGTGAATGGCAGCTAGTATCTGGGTGGAGGAGTCTGTCGGTGCAGATGCGGTGGCGGCAGGTTCAGTATTTTGCTGCTATGTTGTTTCAGCTTTGGCGGCAGCGGGGTTGAATGACGACAGAGGGGTGGCCACGGTCAGCTCCATAAGGCTGAGGATATTCTTTTCCGCCCAACCTCGTCCTTTGACTATTAAATCAGTTTGTACTTCCGGCACGTTATGGCCGTGGCAGAGCGAAGTGATGAGGTATAGGAGGAAAAGGAGGCCCGTCGGTCTATGTGCACATTCCAAAATGCTCTCTCGAATATAACTGCCCAAATTAATGGGCCATTCATGTAAGATAGAGTGTATCAATGCTAACCTTTGCTGGTCGACGGTGGTATGGTGGGATGACAGCATGATCCTCTTTTTTATGAAGGCATTCCATAACTTTGCCTCTGGCAGCAGCTGGGTCCGTTTCACCGTTCGTGGATTTTTCCGGCTGGTATTCCATTGGGTTCCCTCATTGGTTAGTTATGCCATGACAGCGTCATAAGCAGTAGTGTCTAATGTGTTGTGGAACTGCTGGTGTGCATCGTCATTGTGGCCTATGTAGAGGCCATATAAGGAGTTGATGTACTCTACTTTAAATGGTACTTCTTTCCCTTGAACACTCACTGCTGTCACGGTTCTGCCGCTGATGGCAGAATAAAATCCTCTTACCAGCGTCACGTTCGTTTCCTCCGGCTGCTCCGCAAATGTTTGCCACAATAAAGCTCTAACCTTCCGGGCTATAAATTGCTTGAGGCCCAGATTTTCCACCTTCAGTGTATAGATAAAGCCACGTTCCTCCCACATGTCTCTGATAGCAAAGGACTGTGAGGGAGTTGCTGTCAGTGAGGAAGTAGAAGCAGTATTGCGTCGGGTTTTCCTAGAAGACATATTTGTGCAAGGGTTGTGAAAAGTAAATGAAAACTAAAGAAGGAGAGCAAATAAGAACGGCAAAAGTGAGTGAAAATGAAAATGAAACGGGGTTATATAGAGAAAAAATTGCTGCCCGTTGAAGCTGTAACGGCAGGCGCGAATAACAGGGCCAAATGTTGTACGTTAGCGTGTCTGACGCGTTTGACACACGTTTCCGTGTCTGTGACGTGTTTCCGCGTCTGTCGTGACAGCTTGATGACAACCTGTATTTTCTGCGTCTGTCGCAGCAGTTGTAACGACAAGCTTCAATATTTGGGCTTTGTTGGGCTGATGGATGGGTGGTGGGCTGAGTTCACTTCTCTTGTTCTTCTTGACTCCTTTATTTCCTAAAAACAATAAAAACAAAAACATTATTCGAATAAAATAAATCTTATTTCCTAATAACTAATAAATAATAATAATAATAAATAAAAATAAAATTTAGGTTAAATTAGGGATGCCAGGTGGGGCATCTCCTTAGGTAACCACTTCCTGCTGTCCTGAGGCTTCAGTCCCCTGATAGTGCTTGAGGCGCTGTCCGTTGACTTTAAATTGGTGCCCGTCTTTTAATGATCGGATTGTTATGGCACCATGGGGAAAAACCTGTACGACTTGGAACGGGCCAGACCATCGAGATTTCAGTTTCCCTGGGAAAAGTTTCAGTCTGGAATTGAACAACAATACAAGCTGCCCTGGGCAGAACTATCGTGGCAGCAACTTTTTGTCATGTCACTTCTTCGTTTTATCCTTG
Source organism: Hibiscus tridactylites (assembly GCA_958450335.1). Taxonomy (NCBI): domain Eukaryota; kingdom Viridiplantae; phylum Streptophyta; class Magnoliopsida; order Malvales; family Malvaceae; genus Hibiscus; species Hibiscus tridactylites. The sequence goes on along the minus strand of OY288275.1, from coordinate 16,827,398 downwards.
TAGATTCTTGCATTTTCGTAGGCCATAGTCCGGATTTCTTCAATTACATTCAGATCTAGCAGCCTTTTCTGCCCTACCCTGTCCAAGTCCATATTCACTGCCTTGATTGCCCAGTATGCTCTGTGTTCTATCTTGACAGGTAGGTGGCATGTTTTCTCATAAATCCATCGGTACGGAGACATGCCCAATAGAGTCTTAAAAGCTGTCCTATATGCCCATAACGCGTCATTAAGGATTAAAGACCAGTCTTTCCTAGTTGACTTAACCATCTTCTCAAGAATGTTCTTAACTTCCCTATTAGATATCTCAGCTTGTCCATTGGTCTGTGGGTGATATGTTGTCGCGATCCGATGCTTAATACCATATTTCTTTAAGGCAGCAGCAATAACCCTGTTGTCGAAATGTCTCCCTTCATCACTGATAATTGCTTTAGGGATGCCAAACCTAGAAAAGATATTCTTGTGTAAAAACCTTTGGACTGTCTTGGCATCATTCTTTTGAGTTGCGATAGCTTCGACCCACTTAGAGACTTAATCTACTGCCAGGAGGATGTATAGATTCCCACATGAAGATGGAAAAGGTCACATAAAATCAATCCCCAAATGTCGAAGATCTCGACTTCTAGAATGTTCTGCAGCGGCATCTCGTTTCTCCTTGAGATGTTTCCTGTCCTTTGGCACCTGTCAAAACTCTTGTAGAAGATTTGCGCATCTTTATACAGTGACGGCCAATAAAACCCTGACTGCAGCACCTTGGCAGCAGTTTTGTTGCCTCCTAAGTGACCTCCATACTGTGAAGCATGGCAGTGATGAAGTATGTCGTCTTGCTCTTCCTGTGGCACACACCTCCATATAACATGATATGCACAAATTTTGAAGAGAAGAGGTTCGTCCCAATAATAATGCTTAACATCATTTTGGAACCTCTTCCTGGCTTGATAATTAAGATCAGAAGGAATTATTCCGCTAACTAATAAATTAACGAAATCAACATACCAGGGGAGTTCAGAAGACTTACCTGCCGCCATGGCTGTCGCGACAGTGATTGCGGCAGCAAAGAGCTGCTCGTCTGGAAAGGTCTCCAGTATGTTTGTCTCATCTATTGGTAGACTCTGTCCCTTCTCCAACCTTTACAAGTGATCTGCCACCTGATTTTCTGTCCCTTTTTTGTCCTTGATTTTAGGGTCGAATTCTTGCAATAGCAGGATCCACCATATCAATCTAGGCTTTGCATCCTTTTTCGAAAACAGATATTTCAGGGCAGAATGGTCTGTGTGCACTATTACCTTCGTCCCAAGTATGTAAGAACGAAACTTGTCAATGGAGAATACCACAACTAATACCTCCTTTTCTGTGGTGGTGTAGTTTACTTTGGCGTCGTTCAATGTCTTACTGGCATAATATATGACATGAAATAACTTGTCTCTTCGCTGCCCAAGTGCTGCCCCGACAGCATAGTCACTAGCATCACATATAATCTCAAATGGCTGTGTCTAGTCTGGTGGCTGTACTATTGGGGCTGTTACCAGTTTTTCCTTCAGAACCTTGAATGCTTCAGTACATTCATCATTAAAGTCAAAGGGTCGGTTCTGCTCTAAAAGATGGCATAGGGGCTTGGTGATTTTTGAGAAATTTGCAATGAATCTCCGGTAAAAACCAGCATGTCCCAAGAAACTTCTAATACCCTTGACTGTGGTCGGTGGTGGTAGCTTTTCAATCACTTCTATCTTGGCCCTATCGACTTCTATCCCACGACAGCTAATCTTATGGCCAAGGACTATCCCTTCATCCACCATAAAGTGGCATTTTTCCTAATTTAAGACTAGGTTTGCTTTCTCACATCTTTCAAGTACCTTTTGTAGATTGCTTAGGCAGCTCTCAAAATCGTCTCCAAAGACGGAAAAATCATCCATAAATATTTCAAGGAAGTCCTCCACCATATCTGAGAATATGGCCATCATGCACCTTTGGAAGGTGGCGGGTGCGTTGCATAATCCAAACGGCATTCTCCTAAAAGCAGACGTTCTGTAGGGGCATGTGAAAGTCATCTTTTCTTGATCTTCCAGTGTGATAGCAATTTGATTATACCCTGAATAACCATCAAGAAAACAATAGTAAGGTTTACCCGCTAATCTATCAAGCATTTGATCAATAAAGGGTAAAGGAAAGTGGTCCTTTCGGGTAGCTTTGTTAAGCTTCCGATAATCCATACAAACCCTTCAACCGGTCACAGTCCTGGTTTGGGATTAACTCATTGTTTTCATTGGTCACCACGGTCATTCCTCCTTTCTTGGGAACACATTGCACCGGGCTCACCCATTTGCTGTCGGAGATGGCATAAATAATACCAGCATCCAACCATTTGATTATCTCTTTACGCACCACCTCCTTTATCGCATGGTTTAGCCGCCTTTGAGCATCTATAGTCGGCTTATGATCTTCCTCTAAAAGGATTTTATGCATGCATAACGCCGGACTAATGCCTTGAATATCGGCTATCGTCCATCCAATTGCCTTTGTGTGCTGCCGCAACATCCCTATTAGATGTTGTTCCTGTTCCTGCATCAACTTGGAAGAGATGATTACGGACAACGTATCATTTGAACCAAGAAAAGCATACTTTAGCTGCCCTGGCAGGGGCTTCAATTCTAAAACAGGGGGCTCAACTCTAGATGGCTTTTGGATTGCATGGTTATCCGAAGTATAATTTAAAGGTTCGAATAACTTACCTGGACGATCGCCTATCCAGTTTACCTCCTCCTGATCTTCAGTATCAGATGTATCGGATTCAGAGGAGTTGCTGTCGCCAGTGCTATCGTGACAGTCCTGTAGGTGGCTGCCGAGGCAGTGTCCAATTTTTATGTCGTGACAGCCAGACCTGATGCAGGGTTGATCAAAGGTAACTTCAATGATAACCTTACATTCCTCATCTGCATCAGCATGCTTCATAGCTTGGAGAACATTCAACTTAATCTCTTGGTCGTTCACTCTCATGATGAGTTCTCCTTTTTCCACATCAATCAGTGATCTTCCCGTGGCTAAGAAGGGTCGTCCAAGGATGATTGGTGCGTTTTCATCTGCTTCACAATCTAAAACAAGAAAGTTAGCAGGAAAAATAAATTTATCCACTCTTACCAGAATATCTTCGATTTTTCCTTCCGGGTGAACGTAAGAGTGGTCTGCCAGCTACAGAATTACTGTTGTGGGCCGCGCCTTTCCAATACCTCATTTCTGAAAAACCAGATTTTGGCATTAAATTAATACTAGCACCAAGATCACAAAGTGCCTTACCCACATATTTATCTCCGATTAAACAAGGTTTGATGAAGATTTTCGGATCCTTCTTTTTCTAGGGTGGCTGCCTATGTAGAATACTCATGCAACCTTCTGTCATCTTAACCATTTTAAATTCCCCAAGTTTCGATTTCTTTGACATGACATCCTTGAGAAATTTGGCATAACCGGGCATCTCCCTCATGGCATCTAACAGCGGAATATTAATATGAACCTGCTTAAAAATATCATAAATCTTTTTGAGCTGAGATTCTTGCTTTGCTTGCTGTAACCGTTGAGGAAAAGGAGGTGGGGACGATAATCAGCAATACGTCCTTCCCACTGCATACGAATCTGAGGAGGTTTGGGTTCATCATTTTTCTCCTCTACTGTTGTCGTGACAGGCTCATCAGCAGTAGTCTGTTTGTTACCTGTCGGGGCCGCTTCCTCGTGATATCTGTCCAAGGCTGGTTTTCTTACTGTTTCAGCTTCCTTTTCGGGCCCTGGTAGTTTCTTCCCACTCCTAGTAGTAATAGCTTAACACTGCTCATGTGTGGGCTGCCTAGCATTTTCAGTATTGCTAGGAAATCCTCTAGTCTACCTTGGCTTAATATGTTGTGAAACCTGACCCATTTGTGTCTCCAAAGATTTTAGAGTAGCTTCATGATTCATCATCCGCATCTCTGTTTATCCATGAATGTCTTTGTTTTCTTAACAAACTGATTCATATTCTCAATATAAGTACCTGTATGAGACATAAAAGTGGCTAGAGTCTGTTCCAGTATACTGTTTGTGGCAGCTGGTGGCTGTTGTTGCTGCTGTTGCGGCTGCAGTTGCTGTCGAGTTAACAATCTAGGTCCTCCCTGATTCTGATTATTGTGTGCTTAAGGATTCAGGGCATTATTAGGATTACTCCAAGAAAACTTAGGATCCTTTCTCCAGTTGGGATTATAGTTGTTGGAGTTGTAATTCGGCTTGTAGTTTCCAACATACTTTCCCTCTTCTAACTGTATAGGACACTCATCCGAACTATGATTTCCCTCACATATTTCACATACCTCTTCAACAGCAAATCCATGTTATGCATCATCGTTCAAGAGCTTTTTCATTTCTTTAGTAAGGAATGCCACATGTGATTTCATTGTGTTGTCGGCCTCATAATCCTTAACAGCTAGTACCCGTTTACCCCTTCTTCTTGCTGTCGAAAATTGCTCCTCATTCTTGGCCAGATTTTTCAATACTTGTATTGCATCGTCTGGTCTTTGTCCAATAGTAGTCTGTTTGCTGTTGAATCAATTCGAATACGAGTTTGTAAGTTGGCAGCATTATAAAACTTCGTTACCTGATTCCAGACGGGGAATCCATGCATTGGGCAATTCCGTAGAAAAGTAGTAAATCTGTCCCATGCCTCGTGCAACGGCTCATCATCTTCCTGTTGAAAAGTAGCAATTTCATTACGTAATCGCTCAGATAAATGTGAAGGATTAAAACAAGATAAAAATTCATGAGACAAATATGCCCAAGTTCTAATTGAACCCGGCGTCAGTTTGTTCCACCAAGTCTTTGCTCTATCCCTCAATGAATGGGGAAATAACCGAAGCCTCAGTATCTCCAGATTAACTCCTGGCAGTCTAAACGAACCACAGATTTCCTAGAACGTTTTTAGATGCTCCCTAGCATCCTCTATAACAGCACCACTGAATTGACCAGCATTGTTGATCATGCTAAACATAACAGGTTTCAGCTCGAAATTGTCAACATCTATGTCCGGCAGCGTGGTTTCCAGTTCTACATGATCGTTCAACATGTAGTCACGACAGGACCGTCATCCGGTAGCGGCAGCAGGGTTGACGACAGGCTGTCTACCCTCTCCATCTCCAACAGGAGGGTCATCTCCTCGGTGTGCCATTGTCTCTAACTGTTCCTCAAGGTACTCGTTCCTAGCTAGTAAGTGACGAAGTTGTTTCTTGATATTGAATGATCATTCGATTTCCGGATCTAATGGATACTCAGGATCTTTACCTCGTTTCGATCTACGCATAAACAAGAAACCTTGTGAAAAGCAAGAGTAGAATGCACCAAAAAAAACAGAAAAATAAAAATAAAAACAAAAAATGGCAGTAAAAGAAAAGGTAAAGTTATGTTGCCAATCCCCGGCAACGGCGCCAAAAACTTGTTGTGTGTAAAATAGTCTATCGCAATGGTAGTGCAAGTATACAAGACGCAAGTAGTAAAGTGATACGAAGTATCGGATATCGTCTCCACAGGGATTGGGCTAATAGCTTTACCTTAATTCACTACACGAAAGTAAAGAAAATATTTGAGAAAGTTGTCACGAGAATAATAAAGTAATCGTAAATAAAAGAGTAGAGATATCAAGATAGAGAGAATCGGCTGATATTGAATTGCTCAGTAGTGCAGGTATTGCTAAGTCTCGGAACTCCAGTTCTGTCATCGTCCCTGTCGCGGCAGCAGTCTGTTGCTTGTCGCGGCAGCGAACAATCAACTCAGTACTTCAAGTTTGGCAAGAATCCCAGATATGCCTTCGTCTATCCCTAGGTCCAAGTCTGTAGATGATCACGTCTTTGATGATACCTCCCGGCGTGAATCGAAGGATGAACACCGATGTGGATGAATTCTTCTTTAGCCACTTAACCTCATCCTATCCCTAGGTTCGAGATAGTTCAACTATAAACTAGAGAACTTGCTCTTATTTCTTTCGTATACTTAACTCTCCCGATGCTAAGTAAATAGATAACCTCACAATGCTCTCCCGATGCTCTTGCAAGATATTAATAACCAAAATAAGAGAACTTGAAGTTTATTTTATTAAACTGAAAAATTCCTAAAACTAAACAACCCTTGCAACTACTTTACAAATCAACCCGTGGCCCTAGGGGGAATTTAGAACATGTTGTGGGAAGGAAAACGGCTAGAGTTTTGGGAAGGAAGCTAGGGTAATCGGTTATATCCCTCCTAGGTCGAAATATATGCCCTTATATAAGCTTTGGGCTCAAGTTATCTAAAATAGCAAGAATACAACTTTAAATGAAAGTATGATTCTAATAAAGACTAAATCTTCAAGGAATCTACTTTCCAGCCGTCATCTTTCTTGCTTGGGATTTTCTCTCCTTGAAGTTTGGGCTTGACATTCCTTTTGATCTGGGGCTTGGAAAAATATAGGGTTTTCACACGACAGACGAGCTGAATTTTCTCTATCTGTCGAGGTCCACTTTGCTCCTTCTCCTCAAAACTGTTGTCATCCTCTGCTATCACAGCGACAACCATGGCAGCATCGTCCTCTTTGACTTCTTGTCCAGTTCTAGCTCTTCTGCTTCACTGCCGAGCGCCTGCCCTTTCCGTCTGCTACGGTAGCAACCTGCAAAAACAACCATTCTTAGTAGAATCTATGCCTTTTAATATATTTGTGATGTTTTGCTGTAAACTGACCTAAATGCAATAAATAATGCTTGAATGCAGCAGAAATATGGGTTAAAAGGGGTGTAAATAATAGAACTTTTACACACTCAACAATGAGGACTTATCCTTTCTCTGTTTTGTTGCTATATATGTTTTTTGTTCTGTTGTGTATTCTTTTCTGTATATAAGTTGTCTAACAACAAAGCTCAGTGTTTTTATTTCAGTATTTAACTTAGCCGTGGATTCTGTTTCTTTTGAGATGAACTATCCTGGTGAAACTGGTATGTTCCATTCCTTTTTTTATTTTCTTTAGTCTTTATTATGTTTGTATTTGTTTCAGTAACTAGCTCATGGTTTGTTTATTTGAAGGGGAAGCAAATGATCAAGTGTCTGAAGTAGCTCTTTCCTCTAAGAGGAGGGCTACAATGGACATTGGGAGAAGAACTTCTCCTGTTTGGGATCACTATACCTTCATTAAAAAGGCTGATGGTGTCATTGCGCAATATAAGTATTGCAAAACTGCTAGCTATAAAGCTGATTCTTATGTTGGTACTTCTACACCTAAAAGACATACTGCTAAATGTCAAGCTTATAAAGATTTTCTTGCTAAAAATGGCAATAGTATTACTGGAAATTCTTTTGATCAAAAAAATATTGTGAATTGTTTGCTGAAGCTATTATTTGTCATGGTTATGCTTTAAGTATTGTTGAGCATGATAAACTTAGGGTTTTGCATCAGTATCTGAATCCTAATGTTAAGTATATTTCTAGGTATACTATCACTAAGCATTGCATGTCAAAGAATGACCAACATAAAAAAAATTGCTTATTGATTCTATGAATTCTATTCCTAGTCGTGTCTGTTTTACATGTGATGGATGGTCTGCTTGGACTTCACGTTCATATTTTTCTTTGACTGCTAATTATGTTGATAATAACTGGAAACTTCAGTCTAGAATACTTAATTTTAGACGTTTTCCCCCTCCTCGTGATGGCGAGTCTATTTATAAGCTTGTAATGTGAGCGGGGTCTTGAGAAAAAAGTCTTTACCATTACTGTTGATAATGCTTCTACAAATGAGAGAATGGTGAAGAAGCTTAAAGATGATTTGCATGCAATTTCTCCCTTCCATGCAATGGTAAGTACTTTCATGTAAGGTGTGTTGCCCATATTTTGAACTTGATTGTTCAAAAAGGTTTAAAGGTAATTGACTCTTTTGTAATTAAATTGCATGAAATAGTTAAGTTCATTGATTCTTATGATGCTAGACTTTGTAGCTTTGAGTCTGCTGTTAAAGATTGTGGTTCTGTTTTTCTGGTAAATTAATATTAGATGTCCCTACTAGATGGAATTCTACTTACTTAATGCTTCGTAGGGCCATTGATGCTAAAGTAGTCATAAACTTGTTTGTTAATAGGGAAATTGATTTAGATTTAATTGGTGATGTTGAGTGGGAAACTGCTTAATTAATCTGTGATTTCCTTGAGCCTTTTTTTTAAAATAACTACATTGTTTTCTGGTTCTAAGTATCCCACTTCTAACCTCTATTTGGCTAATGTTGTTGCCATTGAGAAGCTATTGGATGAAGCTCACAATGATCCTTGTGAGGGCATTTCTGCAATGGCAGGACCTATGCTTGAATTGTATGAGAAATATTGGTATCCTCCATGTTGAGGATGAGGTTGAAAGGAGGGTAAGTATTGTTTACAATGAATTTGTCAATATGTATATATATTATTCAAAATTTGTTCTCTGATCTTATGCTTCTTCGTCTGTTCGAAGTAACTCATCTCAAAGTACATCTGAGTCCATCTCCAGCCGGCCTTGAACATTTAAGAAGTCTAACCTTTTTCAGGTTAGTGTTTATTTTTTAAAAAAATTTCAGTTACCCTTTTTCTTATACTTTTCTTTTCTTTTTCAATTATAGTTACTGACTTTTTTTAATGCTGGTACTTTGATGCTAATTTAGGTGCTTCAAGGAGTGGGAAATTAGATGTTGACTCTTATATTAATTTGCCCCTTCTCCCTCGTGCTGATGATTCAGACTTTGATATTCTAGAGTACTGGAAAGCACAATCTGTTTCTTTCCTTGTACTTTCAGTCATGGCTAGAGATGTTTTAGCCATTCCTATCACTTTAGTTGATTTCAGATTCTCATTTAGCACGAGTGATTGGATTTTAAATAAGTTGAGAGCTAAACTCTTGCCTAAAAATGTTGAGATATTTGTGACAACCCGTAATTGGTTGTATGGGTTTGAGCCTAAGGAAGAGGATGAAGAATATATTTTTTGTTCTGAAAGATTCTGCAGTTGATGAAGATCCAATTTCAGAGTAAGTTTTTAACTTAGTTTTTTTCCTGATTTGTTTTGAAGTCATGTTCTGATTATTTGTTCTTTTGTACGAAACCCTAAAAACAAGGAAGCACTTGAATGGTTAGGGATATTTCTGATTTGTTAAGAGCTAGGGATGTTTTGGTAAGTTTTGTAATTAGTTCATATTTTGGGTAAGTTCTCTACTTAATATTCTGTAAGTTGTTTTTCTTCACTAATCTTGTATGTTCTTTTTTAACATGTTCCGTATTCTGTACGTATATATTCAATGTATATGTATGGTTTCTGTTTGCATAATCTTGTATGTATGTTATGTATGGTTTCTGTTTGCATATTATGGTTTTTGTGTATATATATTCTGTTATACATTCAATGATTAGTTATAGTATAGATTTCATATGCATCTGTTCTTGTATGGATTATGTTCTTGTTTGGTTTTAGTTATATATGCTTATGTTCTTGTATGGTTTCAATTGTTTGTTTTTTGTTCTATATGTTTCTGTTCTGTTAGTGTTTCTATATACTTTTATTCTTGTATAGTTTCTGTTCTTGTTTCGTTTGTTGTTCTATATGCTTCTATTTTGTCTTTGTTTGGTTTTTGTTTTATATGCTTCTGTTCTTTCTTTGTTTGGCTTTTGTTCTGTCTTTGTTTGGTTTCTGTTCTATATGCTTCTATTCTGTTAATGTTTCTAATGGTGTTTAATTGCTTGTTGCAGTCTGTTGCTGGTTGCCCTTGTTTTAATTATGTTGGTGTCTTAACGTTGTAAGTTAAGTTGCCCATAATTAAAGCTTGATGGTAGCATTTCATCTCCTTAAGAGCTCGATGACGATATTTCTGGTAGCAAAGTATAACTTTTATGTTTGTAAAACTTTGTTATAAGATCTCAGAGCTTAAAGTTTAGGGTTCTGTAAGTTTAAAGTTTTAGTTTGTAAAGATTGAAAATTTTAAATTATTAAGTTTGTAAGTTTAAACTTCTACATTATTGAATAAAAGTTTGTAAGTTTAAACTTCTATATTATTGAATATAAGTTTGCCTTATTCTATCCAAAGTTTTTGTACTTTAAATTTGCCTTATTCTGTTTTTTACTTCAATAAAAAAATTGTTTGTCTTATTCTATCCAAAGTTAAACACAAACATTATTGCTAAGTTAAGTTAATTAACAGTTTGAATTTGTCTTGTTTTAATTTGCATTAAACACACAAACCTATTAATCTAAATATTCAATAGTTTTGATAAAGTTATTTAAGTTTTTATATATTTAATGTGTTAAGTATAAAAATTTAATCAACTTAACTTAATTAAGTTATTTTTTTATATAAATTTATTTAATTTAAGTTAATTAAGTGTGTTAAGTTATAAACTTATTTAAGTTAATTAAGTGTGTTAAGGTATTTAAGTTTTTATAAAGTTATTTAAGTTAATTTAAGTTAATTAAGTGTGTTAAGTTAATTAAGTATAAAGATTTTCATTTAATTTATCTTTCAAGTTATCTTAAAATTAAAATTAAGTTAATTAAAAAGACAATTTAATTTAATAATGTTTAATCATTCAACTTAAAATGAATGCAAGTTAATTAAAGTTATTTTTAATTTAAAGTAAAGTTAATATTATTTATTATTAACTTAACATTAATTAATTCATATTATTTATTATTAACTTAAAAGGTTATTTTTATTATTTTTAATTAAAGTTATCTTTTAATTAAAGATAATTTATTACCACTTAATATTTATTTATTGAATTTATCTTTTAATTAAAGTTAAGTTAGTTAATTTATTAATACTTGACATTATTACTAAATATAAAAAATTACTTATTATTTTTAATTGATTTTAAATTTTTAAAATTTTAAATTTATTAAATATAACTTCTTCAAATGTCAAATAATTATCATTATGATGAGTTCTCAAATATGACATATTTCATTTGTTATTTTCTAGTTATTGGGACTTCTTGCTGCTTAATACATGTTGTTTTCGTTATATTTTGTGCAGGGATCCAATTCTGGAAATAGCAGTGAAAATGGGGCATTTCTGCAGTTTTTATTATAATTCTGTCATGACTGGCATCATGGGCACAACACCGGGCACGACGCGTCTGACGTGGCAGTAACGTGGCAATGACGTGGCGACTTCTAGAAGCTTCTGGAACGTTCTGGAAGATCTTATTAGTTTATCCGTTCGTTTTGCTGTATTTAAATTTCAAAACATTTGAATTATTTATCTTTTGTTTATTATTTTAAATTATCTCATCACTTTATCTTTGTAAATCTAAGCCTATAAATACCACCCTTGGTAAAGGCTTAGATCATCAATCATTTGAGTGATCATCTTCTTAGCTTTGAGTATTTTTAGCTTTTCCTTTGTAAATAGTTTTTGGCTTTAATAAAAGTTTTTTTTCTTTATTTTCTTGTTCCGTTTATTTTATATTATTTTATTACTTTTCCAAAACCAAGTTAAGCATGATAATCAATATCATGCTTAGCTAAATTTCTTGAGCCAAGAGTTAGCCAAATCAATTCTAATCCTGAGAATTGAACATTGCCTAAATTCCTTCGGGAATGCATTTTTATCTTTCTGTTTAGATAGTTTGGCAATCGGTCTTACTAAAGTTTTTAACCGTTTTTCAAATAAAAAAGAGCTCGTTGATCTGGAATCGTTTAAAGACATAGTTGGGAGGAAGGATCGGCCTGTGGCAATTTCGACTTCCTGTGAACACTCTTAGCGGCGGTCCGCTAAGGAAAGATACAATCAGAAGCGATTCTTTTTAAGACAATTTCTGAGTCAGGCTTTTCCTGCTTTTAAAACTAAACACTTTAATGGCGATAGATGTGGTTAATTTGTTTAAGAATCAACCTTCGAAGATAGTCTTGGGAGGATTGGTTACTCGAGAGAGAAGCAAGTTGCGACGGGTTGGGCCTCGCAGACTGTAACCAACATGATCCCCGAAGTAAAAATCTATTTCAATGATCGAAGGAATTGACAAGGCTAGCTCGAGGCTATTTCACATACTTGATTTTTCTTATTATTTTTAATTCTTGCATTTTATTTTATTACTTCATCCAATATCAAATCACTCCCCCCATTTTATTTAATTATTCTGCAGATATTCCTGGAAGTAGTAATCGAAGCAATCTTCAGTCAATAATTCAAGCTAATCTCCTCGTGGATCGACCCTCTTTCCCTATATCTACTCAATTTCTTTATTTTATTTATTGTTGAAAGAGGTTAAATATTTATTTTTGACCGGTTAAACGACGACTTGTCAAAATTGGCACCGTTGCCGGGGAGATTTATTTTTGGCAATTCTTGACTGATTTTTGTTTTATTTTATGACCAGGAAGAACCCGGGTATTTTAGCTCCATACAACCCGGAAATTGAAGCAAGCGCTCGTAGAACTCACGGCGAAACACTTCGACGAAAGAAAGAACAAAGCTCACGACGACCCAAACAAGTATCCACCTCCGAAAAACACGAATCGAAGAACCTACACAGGAACCAGAAACAATGGCGGACCAAACAATTCGAGAGCTAAACGCAACCCCTACTGTGCAACAACCGCTCTGCATCGCTTTTCCTCAAGGCGATACTCCCTTCCAGCTCAAAACAAGATTAATTCACCTACTCCCTACCTTTAATGGCCTCCCTACTGAAAGCCCACACAAGCACCTCGCCGAATTTCATATGGTGTGCAACAACATGAAACCACAAGGGGTCTCGGAGGACCAAATAAAACTAAGGGCTTTTCCTTTTTCCTTAGCCGGAATGGCTAAAGAATGGTTATTTTATTTACCTCCGAATTCTATTAATACATGTACTGATCTTTCTCGTGTTTTCCTTGACAGATACTTCCCTGCGGCAAAAGCGACAGAAATTAGGCGAAACATATTGAGTATCCAACAAATGCACGACGAATCCCTATATGATTATTGGGAAAGGTTCAAGAAGCTGTGCACAAGCTGTCCGCAACATGGCCTATCCGAGCAAACACTTCTTCAATACCTATATGAAGGAATGTTACCAATGGACAAAAAGATGGTAGATGCAGCAAGCGGTGGCACGCTCGTTAATATGACCCCTACTGCAGCAAGAACATTAATCTCCACAATGGCTGCAAATTCGCAGCAATTTGGTTCTACAAGTGAACCCAGTCGACGGGTTCAAACAGTAAGCACAATTTCATTAGAGAATAAAATTGATAATTTGACTAATGATGTGTATTCTCTTGTTTCAGGGGAGATAAAAGCTGCTAAGGTATGCGGCATATGCAATATGCCAGATCACGCAACCGACTTATGCCCATTGTTGCGGGATACATCTGGTGCCCAAGTTAACGCCATACACAACTTTCCCGGACCTCCCCAAAGACCCTATAACCCACATAGCAATACCTTCAATCCCGGTTGGAGAGATCACCCAAACTTGAGCTACGGTAATCAGAACCCGAATTACCAACCTAGGCAACAACCTCCCTACCAAAACCAAGAACCCCAAAATCCTCGCTTGAGTCTATTGTTGAGAGATTGGCGGTTTCGCAGGAAAAAATCCAAACCCAAACACAATCCCACCTCCAACAAATCGATAAACAAATAAGCCAACTAGCTCAAGCCGTTAGCCGTATAGAATCCCAAGGAAAGTTACCATCACAAATCGAAATCAATCCAAGGGAAAATGTGAGCGCGATCACTCTGCGTAGTGGAATTGTGATAACGCCTAAACCGCCCAAGCAAACTGAGCAAAAATCCGACGGGCAAGGCAGCTCTTCGAAGGGCCAGAACGAAAAGTCTCCACCCACTACATGTAACTCTAAATCCAATATTTCCATTTCTACTTACAAACATGTTCCTCCTTTTCCAGGTAGATTGGCGAAACGAGATAAAAAAGGAGGAAGAGAAGGAAAATTTGGATGTATTCAAGAAAGTGGAAATTAATATTCCACTTCTTGATGTTATTCGAAAAGTGCCCAAATATGCAAGGTTTCTGAAGGACTTATGCACAAACCGAAGGTGACTATCCAGAAATGAAAAAGTTAACCTTGGTGAAAATATTTCGGCCATCTTTCAAAAGTTGTTGCCGCCAAAGTACAAGGACCAAGGTATGTTTGCAGTTCCTTGTAAAATTGGGAATGTTGGGATAAAAAGGGCGATATGCGATTTAGGCGCATCTATCAACGTCATGCCGTTAAGCGTTTACAACAAAATTTCGACTGAACCATTGAAAGAAACAAGAGTGACGGTTCAATTAGCTGATTTTTATATTATTGACATGGAAAATGATCGCAGCAATAACGGATCCGAAATCTTGCTTGGCCGACTTTTCCTATCAACCGCGCATACAAAGATTGATGTCCGAGACGGCATCTTAACTATGGAATTTGATTGGGAAGTAGTTAAATTTGATATGTATAAAGCTATGAAGTATCATGATTCGGTCGCAAGTTTAAATTTCATTGATATTATAGATCTGTTAGCTGATGATTTGATCGAAACTAATTTGTGTTATGACTTTTGTAGGGAATTCACAGATCTCGACGATAAAAACAAAGGCGAAATCATTTCAAATCTTTCTTCCCTTTCTGATTTTCGATTAATTCCAATTTGAACTAAACATTTTCCATCAATTTTGCAGGAACCAAAGCCAAGGTTGGAACGGTTTGATTATGTAATTTTTGGTGACAACCAATCCTTGCCAACCATTATTTGGATTAATTTGTCGCATCGGGAAGGAGGTAGAAACTTAGTTATTGTTTTGCGCACAATTAAAAAGATGGAGGAAGGCGTTAAAATGACAAGGGATGGACGTCACCGTTTGTTTGAAGAACTTGCTTTTGAAGAACAAAAAATTTAGCAAAGGTCGTCGAGCTAAACAACGTTAAACAAAGCGCTAAATGGGAGGCAACCCATTCTTTCCATTTTTTTTCTTCTTTTCGTTAATCTTGATTTTCTATTTTAAATTTTTAGCTTTGTTTTTCTTTTAATTTTTAGCTTAGTTTTGGTTTCATTCCAGACTTCCAGTGAAGGGAATTATCAAGCAAAGAGCTGCAAAATTTCGTTGGATGAAGTGTACCATTTCATTAAAATGGTGCACGTTATCATTCGGAGCACGTTAACAATTTGGTGCAGGTTAGCCGAACCCCCCTCTTTGAACTTTTACCGTATACAAAATATATTTTCTTTTCCCTTCCCCCCAAAAAAACACGATAAACCAAAACTCTTTTCCCTTTCTTTCTTTCCCGCAAAACCACCAAATCCCTAAAAACACAACACACCCAGCCGCAAACTCACTCAGCCGCAATGCCCCGCACCTCCTCCACGCCGCGGTGGTCGATGACGGCAAGCCCCCAGCCCTCGATCGAGAACCCCATGCCTATGGCTTCCACCGCACCTCCGCCTTCTCCCCCAGCCGTTATCCGCCATTCGCAGCTCTCCAACAGCACCGTTGGACCAAGCTCCACCCGTCAGCCGCCTTCTCGACGGTCACCATCACCATCGTCGCAATCATCGTTGATCACTGGGAGTTCTCTTTACCCCTCTTTGCCTTACTTTTTTTAATTCTTTTCTCTGAATTGGGGCAATTCACTTAAGTGAGGGGGAGGGTAATAAATTACCACTTGTCTTCTTGCTTGATTATATGTTTGATTTTGATTAAACTTGAGATGAATTTTTTCTTGCCATTACTTGTTGAACATCATGTTGTACTTGTTCTAGTGCTTAGGAATGATTGAATTGGAGCATTTTTTATAATCAAAGGATATGGGTAATCTGCAGTTTGACATCTCTTTTAATTTCTCTTGATTGTGTTAATTGGATTTCTCGCCTAGCTTAATCAAATTAGCCCAATTTTGGTAAGATTTGAGCCTTGAGCATGTATTGTTCATATTATGCTCATTTCCTTTGCTTGAGAGTGTCATCTTGAAATTGAAGGAATCTAGAACTTGTGGCTTGCTTACAATTCGAGACTACACTAAGAACGAGGTGCTTTAAAATGATTTAGGCATTAGGCTTTAACCTCTTCCATCCCCTTCATTTTAATTTACCCTTTCTCATCGCCTAGTGAGCCTTTGTTAGCCTTACACCCCATTTCCTTGGCTTAACCATTTCAATTGATCAAATGCTAGAATTCTTATTAGACATGAAGAAGATACTTTTCAAATAAGGGTATAATTTTTCCAGAAAAAAGGAAAAAACAAAGAAAAAATAGAATAAAAGAAGCAATTGCTTCGAAAAGAGAAAAAAAAGAGAAACAAAAGAAACAAAAAAAAAACAGTTTCGAAAAGAAGAAAAGAAAAAATGTGTGTTTGCTTGCCCATCTTTAAGCTCCTCATTTGTCTTCATTGTTTATTATTTGAGATATCTTGCATTGATCATCCTCTTTTGTTTTTCTTCCCATCTTTCTATCCTTTTTTCTAAACCCACATTACACCTTGAACAAAGACCTAATGATTTTTGCACCTCGATTCTATTAAAGTAGTGGAGAATTGAACTTGTTACAAGCATATGGAAACCTTTATTCATGATTGACTTTGAGTGTTTCTGCTTCACTTTTACCTATAAACACTTTGAGTGCTCTTGAGTGTATCTTGGTGAGGATTAAGACTGGGTTAGGATTTGATTAATGTTGGATAGGTAATTGGAAGAGATAAGGGTTGTTCTTTGCTTGCATCCTTTTGGTTTGATAATGTTTTCTTTCATGATACTCCAATTGCGCTAGAACTCTTATGATTATGTTTGATGCTTGTAATGGCTTGAGAAATGCAATCTTTGGTTTATGCTTTTTCGGACATACTTGAGGACAAGTATGAGACAAGTGAGGGGGAATTTGACGAGTTCTCAAATATGACATATTTCATTTGCTATTTTCTAGTTATTGGGACTTCTTGTTGCTTAATACATGATGTTTTCGTTATATTTTGTGCAGGGATCCAATTCTGGAAATAGCAGTGAAAATGGGGCATTTCTGCAGTTTTTATTATAATTTTGTCATGACTGGCATCATGGGCACGACACCGGGCACGACGCGTCTGACATGGTAGTAACGTGGTAATGACGTTGAGACTTCTAGAAGCTTCTGGAATGTTCTGGAAGATCTTATCAGTTTATCCGTTCGTTTTGCTGTATTTAAATATCAAAACATTTGAATTATTTATCTTTTGTTTATTATTTTAAATTATCTCACCACTTTATCTTTGTAAATCTAAGCCTATAAATACCACCCTTGGTAAAGGCTTAGATCATCAATCATTTGAGTGATCATCTTCTTAGCTTTGAGTATTTTTAGCTTTTCCTTTGTAAATAGTTTTTAGCTTTAATAAAAGTTTTTTTCTTTATTTTCTTGTTCCATTTATTTTATGTTATTTTATTACTTTTCCAAAACCAAGTTAAGCATGATAATCAATATCATGCTTAGCTAAATTTCTTGAGCCAAGAGTTAGCCAAATCAATTCTAATCGTGACAATTGAACATTGCCTAAATTCCTTCGGGAATGCATTTTTATCTTTCTGTTTAGATAGTTTGGCAATCGGCCTTACTAAAGTTTTTAACCGTTTTTCAAATCAAAAAGAGCTCGTTGATCTGGAATCGTTTAAAGACATAGTTGGGAGGAAGGATCGGCCTGTGGCAATTTCGACTTCCTGTGAACACTCTTAGCGGCGGTCCGCTAAGGAAAGATACAATCAGAAGCAATTCTTTTTAAGACAATTTCTGAGTCAGGCTTTTCCTGCTTTTAAAACTAAGCACTTTAATGGCGATAGATGTGGTTAATTTTTTTAAGAATCAACCTTCGAAGATAGTCTTGGGAGGATTGGTTACTCGAGAGAGAAGCAAGTTGCGACGGGTTGGGCCTCGCAGACTGTAACCAACATGATCCCCGAAGTAAAAATCTATTTCAATGATCGAAGGAATTGACAAGGCTAGCTCGAGGCTATTTCACATACTTGATTTTTCTTATTATTTTTAATTCTTGCATTTTATTTTATTAGTTCATCCAATATCAAATCACTCCCCTCATTTTATTTAATTATTCTGCAGATATTCCTGGAAGTAGTAATCGAAGCAATCTTTAGTCAATAATTCTAGCTAATCTCATCGTGGATCGACCCTCTTTCCCTATATCTACTCAATTTCTTTATTTTATTTATTTTTGGAAGAGGTTAAATATTTATTTTTGACCGGTTAAACGACGACTTGTCAGATTATCATCAAATCAAATAACAATATCAGTTCATGTCAATATCAGTTCAGGTCAATATCAGTTCAGGTCAAGAACAGTTCAGGTCAATATCAGTTCAGGTCAAGAACAGGTCGGTTTCAAAACAGGTCAGGTCCAAACAGATCGGATTAAATCGATTATCTGGCAGGTTAGTCTCGGGTTCGGGTGCAAGTTGGGTTAGGTTCATTTCGATCGGGTGCAGGTCGGGTTCGGTTACTATAGTAACATGTCGAATTCGGGTTTGGGTTCGTTTCGGTCGGGTGCAGGCCGAATTCGGGTCATTGAGTTCTCGGGTCAAACTAGGTTCTGACTCGATCGGGTTTCAGGCAGGTTACCAGGTCCCTAACTCTGCCTGAAAATCAACTTTGATGATGAGACATTTTCTTTAAAAACTTAATATCAGAATTTCAAAATTTTGACCGAAAAAATCAATTTTATAATAAAACTCATACAACAATGAAATCAAATTAATTAATTAATTAATTGAATTAAAGTGAAATGAATACTTTGTGGGCGGAAGTGGTCACATTCCGTTGCCATATTAAGGTAAGCAAGGATATTAGATTAGGTAGGGTTTAGCAGGGTGCCTCTCATTACAATTTATATTTAGAATCTCTAACTTCAATTGTTTCCACCTTCATTGAATTACGTCACATTCGGTTAATTTTTTTTTTGTATATTTCTTTAAAATAAAGTTCAAGAAGCTTATAAATCTAGGTTTTATATTAAAAATATTATAGGTGTATATTCAACAAATTTATTTATTTATTGGCTTAATAGTCAAAAGGTGCCTAACATATACCTTTTTTCTTGTTTGGTGTCTAACGTTTTTTCGGGGTCACTTTAGTGCCTAACGTTTTATTTCGTAACGCAAATAAGGTTTTTTCGTCAATGGTCGTTAAAAATTTTCTATTATCCAATAAAAACACGACACATTGCTTATTTTATTTATTTAATTATTTAATTCCTGAAATTCTTTAAAAATATAAACTTCTTAAAACCATCAAAGTTTTAATTTCTTTCAATCAAACCCTCAAATCACATCTCCTGCATCGTCCGACATCCTTCATACGTCAGCGGTTCACCGTTCACCACCCAAGCGTCGTGTATCTCATTGTTCAACATCCCCCACCCTCTAGTTGTCGATTATTAGCCCAATCAGTCTTTTTTTCTTCATTGTTGGATGTTCGTCGACGAAGTAATCGAGATTCATTCGTCGATTTCAATGACGGGATGATGGGGGTTTGAGTCGTGGGGGCCGAAGAAGGCAAGGGTGGATGGTGGTGGTTGAATCGGTGGTGGGAGAGGAGGAATTTAGAGATTTAGGGTTTAAGGGTGTTGACTCGCGTGAGTACTTGGCAAAAGGGTAGAAATGTATTGGAAAAGTAATAAAACAATGCCAAAGGTTGAGTCTTTTGCGTGCAAGTATACACGGTCCACAAGTAATATAGTAGTGAGTTGAGTATCGTCTCCAAAGGGTTTGACCAAGAGTTTGAATGCTTTGAATGTTTACTTGCCAAGGGAAAAATATTGTTTGATTTGAGAGTTGTTCGAAAATGGTTTTAAAGAAAAGAAAAGAAAATTAAAATAATGTTGGCAAAAAGAGTGTCAAATGAGTGATGAACGTTGGCAAGGGATGCCTGGTTTTCACACTATTCATGCCATGCCAACCTTTAATAATGTAGTGCCTTGGCATCATTTATCGAGCAGATTCAAAGTTGGCAAAGCCTCTTTTGATGGTTGATGCCTGAAATTAACCATGTAAAAACCCTTATTTTTCTATAGTGATGTTTTTTCATAAATCAATTTGATTAAGTCCCAATCTATACTCCTAAGGGGTAGATTTACTTCAGAAGTAAGCTTATCTACTTGAACATCTTCTCTCGAAGCATCTCGCCTTAGTATCTGGCAACAAATTGTTGCCCCTTAAGTCTGTTAAGGTGTTAAGGTTTAATAAACCAACAATGCCAACTTTCACTTGGCACGATTTTGATAAAATATTGAAGAACATGCAAGATACAGAAAACAATGTTGAAGCATTATCATTATTAAAAACCAAACATAAAAACAGCGTTCAACGCAAACATCCCCCACTAACTATTAAATTAGTTCACGGTGAAGGTATCAAACCCAAAACCTTCATCGTTTTCCAAACACATCATCATTTAAAAGAAAATAAATACAACTAAACAAAGAGAATGTGTGAGAAGGGGTCTCTCGATGCACCCCTTCAAGGTCCAGGCTCTCGATCAAGCTGGTCAAACCACGTCTCCTTGGTGCAGCCGGTCGTCGATGAATCACTCGATCTCCCTTTAAAGTCTCTCTTCAAATACTTGCTTGATCGTTCTTTAAATAGGCGTGCAAGGAAGACTTAGGATGATCTCTTGAATTTGAATTTTGAATGCTCAAAGGATTAGGGATGTGATCATCTTATCCAAAGTTTGAATGTGAGCTAATCAGGAGATGACGTCATTCTTCCGCCACTACTTTGCCAACCAAGCTTGGCATTATTTATACGCTATTTTTTTGGAGATTGATCCAATTGTTATTTTCTCGTAGCCTGATCTGGTCCTATTTTTTCGGGTTCAACAATTACTTGGTCGGGCATCAAATTCCTCCTCTCTGCCAACCGATGCTTTGACAATTTTGGTCCATCTGTGTCAATAGCATCTCGGTATTCTCTTTGGCATTCCTCTTTACGTTGATGTGTTCTGCCAACCGCTATGCCAAACCTGCAAAAAATGCCAACAAAACAACCCTTCATACTATTATAGTCAAAATTTCTAACTCCTTACGCAAATGCATGAAATTAACAACTAAATGTACTCAAAAGCAAGCAGATGCATTGTAAAATAGGCATAAAAATTAGTATTTTTAAGAGTTAACATGGGTTTTAGAGAAATTAAAGATTTGGGTTTTTTTATAAAATTAAAGATTTTTTGATTTAAAAAAATAAAATCAAAGAAAATACTAGAAATATGTCATGTGTCGTGTTCTTATTTAATAATAGAAATTTTTAACGCGTGTCATGAAAAAACTTGATTTGAGTTACGGAATAAAACGTTAGGCACCAAAGTGGCCCAAAAAAAGTAGGCACCAAACTAGAAAAAAAGGTATAGGTTGGGCACTTTTTTACTGTTAAGCCTTATTTTTTTTATCTCTCACTAATATGATGTCAACATTAAACATTGATCTAATTGAGGAAGATAAATATGTGGAGAATGCAAGCGAAGTAGTGGATGGATGAAATTAAGGGTTGAAGAAGTAGCTTCCAACCAACTCATTATTGTTCAAAATGTGGTGCAAAGCAACAATTAGAACTCACATCACTTCCTCTTGCAAATGGCCTATCCATTTTGTCAAATCTCCTTATGATGCCAAACCCATTGATTAATGTATGTAAAAATTAGGTTGCTATTTGTTGATGTCGAAACGAGGAGGCATCAAATAAGTAAGGAAGAGAGGAATACTAGGATGGATGATGGTGGATTCAGGTGGTTCACTCTTTATAAATTTTAGAGAGAGAGCGCATACAAGACGATGGTCGGAGTGGAGAGGAAGAAGAGAGGGGTATTGCACTTTTAGTTTAGCCTTGCCCAGATACATTGTGTCTATTTTTAGATTCCCCTCTCTCATCGAGGATGTGGGTATTTCTAGCCCTTTAGTACTGTTGGTGATGCAATAGTTATATGCCTAGTGACAGCCTATGGAGGGGGTGGACATAGGTAGATTCAACTTCCAAGTACCAGCTTTTACAGTCCGGTTACATGGGCGGAGTGTTGTAGCGCTTAACAATATTTGTTCCCAAGATCGTGTAGGCCTCCATATTGAAAGGTTCCAAGGACCACCTTCGGAGTTGCCAAGTGTTGAGGGACTAAGGATGCTAATAGAGTGGAGGTGGAGATGATAGGTATAACCGTTGTCCCCCCTTAGTTGGAAGAGTACATAAAATGGTACGAAATGAAACGTACAAAAAGAAATCATCCTTGTGATCGTTGGGACTTCAAGAGACAGCTAAATTAACTCGGACAATTATAATGGTTCAACTTGTGGCTGTGAGAAGATACACATATCACTTTGGTATGGTGGTTCAATTTTTGGTCAGGAGGATCTTTTATCTCTCTGTTGCTTTTGATGTTTTTTTGTGATAGAGATTAGGGTTTACCGGAAGGCGGTGGTTTTGGTCCTCTAAATGGACAAATTGTTCTATACTTTATTTAGAAATTATGAAAATTAAAAAAAAAATCTACATTGTTCTCTCCAGAAATATTAAGGTGAAAGATAGCAGATATTAGTGTAGCTTTTGCTGGTGTACGCAAGCTTAGGGTTTCAAACTCACGAATGTAAATGTAACAGAATCACTTTTTGTTGTGAATCGATATAGAGAAATGTAGAAAAGGGAATTTTTATTAACCAACGAGAAGAATGAGAGAATTACAAAGAGTAAAAGATGAGAAAAGAAACACCCAATTGTACTAGAATTTGCATAACCCACTATTACATCTCATCCATTGCTAAATACTCACTACATTGGTAATTTGTTGCCCTCAAGACTGGCGTGGTAGTAGCCCAAAATCAGTATACTTGGTAGGAAGTTTCATCACTTGAGAATTGATAGATCTCTCATGCCTTTATATAGCATTTGAAATCCTAATTTAGAGAGTTTTTTTCAAAAAACATTAATAACTGCTAGATCCTGCATGCCTTTATATAGCATTTGAAATCCTAATTTAACTCAGATTAAGATTTCAAAATATATATATATATATATTAAATATATTAATCACAGTTTAATTTAATTACGATTTCAATATATATATATATTAAATATATATAATCCTAATTCAACTTAATTAGGATTTCAGTATCTATGTATATAATCCTAATTCGACTTAACTAGGATTTCCATATTTAAATATTAAATATATATAATCTCAATTCAACTTAATTACGATTTTAATATGTATTTCATATATATAATCTCAATTCAACTTACTTAAGATTTTAAGATATATATATATATATATATATTGATTTAAACCGAATTAGATTATTTATATATTAAAAGATACATAATTACAATAATTATTTTTCTTTTAATATTTACCCAATAGTTAAATTATATATATCAAATATATATTAATTTAACTAAATTTGTGTACAACAAATTTGTACATATATAATTCATTTAATATATGCTCATTTCAACTGTGGGTGTGACCTTGTGGGTCCATGTAACGTTAGTAGTAAATATTAGAACATTTCTAATATTACAAACAATGAGTGACATCTAGCAGTATGTCATTGTCACTGAAGTTACAAGAAATCATGATTCGACATAACCTTTTTGTGATTAACTCTATTTATGTATTACATCCTTTTGTCCTTTATATCTAGATTGGACACAAGTCATGGAACAATTACACTTGTATAGTTCATCTAATATTTCTTGAAATCTTGAGTAGACTATTATAAATGAATAACTATGATATCTCATATCAACTTATTCGAGCATGGCTATGCGTTTCTAGTCTCTCTCAATCAAGTGGCCTATGATATTACTCATATTATGTAGGAGGGACAAATCCTATCTTGATCAACCATATTCCACTACATAGATTGTGACATATCCAATATTAGTCTTTATAGTGTAGTCAGTTACGACACACGCTTAACCGTATCAAAATATGTCACTCACGATGTTGAAATAATGATGATATCAAGTCTGAGGATCATACATGTAGTTATCAATATGAGCAATGTTGTGACTGCCACATAATAATCCAAGAAACATGTTCATAATGGGTCAGTCCAGTATGTCGTTCTCTAATACATACATATGTATTGATTTTGACATCTCCATATCAATGAAAACACTTTGTCATCAATCAAATACATATTAGTCTTAATGCATTATTGTTGTCCATGCCCACAATAATACTCAACTAAGGACATTTTAGAATAACCTTATTATTCTAAGGACTCTATTATAATTCAGTTTATTTATGCACGCAGAATTGTAAATGAAAATAATAATGGCAATGCCTCTTTATGAATAAACAAGGTAAAAACAAATGTCATTTAAAGTCATCTTATGATTGGTCTTTTGGCATGCTCTAACAATTTCCCACTAGCACTAAGACCAATCACTCATTTATCTAATACCAACTGACTTAGTGTTACGATCATGCTTTTGTTGCGTTAGAGGCTTTGTCAGTTGATCGACATTGTTATCATCTATTAGTACTCTACATATTTTCACATCTCATAGATCTATAATTTTTTGAATGAGAAGGTAACGCCTAAGTATGTGTTCGGATCGTTGGTGAGATATGGGTTCTTTTGCTGGTGCGATGACTAAGTTGTTATGACAACGTAGATTTATAACATTCAATATGCTCAACACAATCCCTAGTTCATATATGAACTTCTTGATCCAAAAGCCACCTTTTGCAGCACCATATGCTGTAATATACTCTTTTTTTGTAGAAAACTATTGTAACTTGCTTTGAACATTTCCAGCTCACAATGCCTCCATGAAGGCAAAATGCAAAATCCGATTGCGATCGAGAACCATCCTTATCGGTTTGGAAGCTTGTGTCAGTATAATCTTTTATACTTAGCTCTTCCTCACCTTCATACATAAGGAATGTATCCTTAGTTCTTCCTAAGTACTTAAGGATCTTTTTTACTATAACCCAATGACCTTCATCGGGTTCTACTTGGTACCAAATTGTCGTACTTAATGCATATGATACATTCGGACGTGTACATAGCATGGAATACATGATAGATCCAATGGCCAAAGCATATGTAATCTTACTCATGTGCTCTCTTTCTTGAGGCACTGAAAGACACATTTCCTTCGGTAGTGAAATACCATGTTTCATAGGTAAGAATCCTTTTTTTTGGATTATTCCATACTGAATCTTTTCAGTATTCTATCTATCTATGTATTTTGACTTAGTTCTAGGAGTCTTCTTGATCTATCTCTATAGATCTTGGCCCCTAATATGTAGGTTGTTTCACCCCAAGTCTTTCATAGAAAAACATTTTTCTAACCATGTCTTTACAGACTGTAAGTTAGGTATGTCATTTCCTATTATTAGTATGTCATCCACATACATTACCAAGAATATGACAGTGCTCCCACTAATTTTCTTGAAAACACATGGCTCATCTTCATTTTGATATAACCAAACTCTTTGGTTGCATCGTTAAAATGAAGATTTCAAATTCGAGAAGCTTGTTTCAATCCATAAATTGACCTTTGTAACTTGCATATTTTTTCCAGCATCTTTTGGATTGATAAAACCTTTAGGTTGTGTCATGTACACACCCTCATTTGATTTTTCTATTAAGAAAAGCGGTTTTATTCTCCATTTGCCGTATCTCATAAAAAACAGCTATCGCAAGTAAGATCTGAAAGGATTTAAACATAGCAATAGGTGGAAATATTTCATCATAGTCTATACCATGAATTTGACGAAAGCCCTTAGCGACTAATCACCCTTTGTATGTTTGTACATTACTCTTTATGTCGATTTTTTTTGAAAAACCACTCGCATCCTATGGGCTTAACCCTCTTCCAAGTAGGTCAACCAAGGTTTAAACTTGTTTTTCTGACATGGAATCTATCTCGAATTTCATGGCCTCTAGCAATTTCTCAGAGTCTAGGCCCACCACTACTTCTTGATAAGTCCTAGGCTCATCTTGGTCCATGAAGAGAACATCATTATGCAATATGACAAGAAATTTATATTTCTTAGGCGCATTGCATTCTCTCAAAGATCTTCGCAATGGTTGTGTTTCCAAAACTGTTAAATTTTCCTCAACAACTTGTGGAAATTGTTGTTGTTCAATCTCTTGTTCAATGATATGTGGTTGATCTATAATTTTATTGAGTTAAATATTCCTCCCACTTCCTTTCGGAAAACAAATTCTCTTTCTAGGAAGATTCTTGTTTGAGCAACAAACACTTTGTTCTCGATAGGATTGAAGAAATAACATCCTTTAGTTTCTTTAGGATAACCCATAAAATTACATTTATGAGATTTGGTCTGAGCTTTGTAAACATCTTATGTTTAACATAAGCTTCATATCCCCAAATTTTAATAAAAGACATATTAGGATGTTTCCCATTCTATATCTCATATGGTGTCTTTTGAACTGATTTAGATGGAACGCGATTTAGTGTGAAAGTAGTTATTTTAGCGCATGTCCCTAAAAAGAAACTAGAAGATGAACGTGACTCGTCATTGAACGAACCATGTCTAACATTGTTCGATTTCTTCTTTTCGGAAACTCCATTCTATTGTGGAGTACCATAAGGTGTGAGAAAATCCCACATTCCTTAAAAAGCTCCCCAAACTCCAAGCTTTAGTATTTTCCTCTTGGGTCTGATCGAATAGCCTTAATGCCTTTTCCTAGTTGGTTTTGTACTTCATTTTAAAATTCCTTGAACTTTTCAAGGACTTCAGATGTATGATGCATTAGGTAAATGTACCCATATCTACTGAAGTAATTTGTGAAAGCAATGAAGTATTGAAACCCTTCTCTGGCTTGTGCATTCAGTGGCCCTCATACATCACTATGTATTAATCTCAATAAATCACTTGCTCGCTCACTTTTACCATTAAAAAGAGCTTTGGTCATCTTTCCCAATAAGGCTCATATAATCAAGTTGTTCGAAAACAAATGAATCCAAAAATTCATCTTTATGGAGTTTTGAAATGCGGTTTTTACTTATGTGACCCAAGTGACAATGCCAAAGATAAGTTTGATTAGAGTCGCTTGTTTTTTATCTTTTCGTATTTATTTTATAAATTGAATTCTCTTGATCCAAAATATAGAGGTTATTTATTAATTATATCACACCATAGAAAAAATTATCGAGATAAAAGAACAACAATTATTCTTAATAATTATCTCAAAACCAATCTTGTCTAAACAAGAAATCGAAATGATGTTTTCTCAGTCAAACTAGACACAAAATAACAATCCTCTAAACATAAATTAAGTCCACTAGGCAACAATAAAGTATATGTTCCTATAGCTAATGCATCAACTCTTGCTCCATTACCAACTTGTAGGTCCACCTCTACTTTTTTCTCAGATTTTTACTCTTTTGTAGTCCTTATAAAAATGTAAAAATATGAGAGCCACAAATGGTATCCAATACCTAAGGAGTAGGTGTTGATAAATTAATATCAATAACATAAATATCCAAGGCAAACGCTCTGCTTTCATTTGCCTTCTTGACTTTTTTCAAGATAAATGGGGCAATTTCTTTTACAATGACATGTCTTATTATAATGGAAATGTTTTCCTTTGAGTGACTAGTCAATGTAGTTTATGTCATTCAACTTGTCCTTCTCAAGGACCGATCGCAATGATAACAAATTTGTATTTTCCATAATAAGTCCACAACTATAAAATATGAATTTTGAGTGTGTTTACCAAGTTTGTTTATAAAAGGTCTTTATACTCCCACTATTTTTATTAAAATTAATAACAATCAAATATTAATGTCGAAAATACTTTCTTTAAAGTTTTTCTAGCGGGCAAGGATCCAAATTTCACATTCTCTTAAGTCAGCTTTGGTTTTTCTCTTAAGATTATGGTCCATCTAGGTAAGCAACACTTGCTAATTACATATAATGTAACTCCTTCATTTTGTGAAAAAATTTTGTTCATAATCATCTTATGATTATCCAAATAACTAACTTTTAGGTTTTCTAATCATATTAGAGTAACCTAGTTAAGTCTTTAACCAATATTACAACCAACAAATATCACTTGTTTATTCTTCGCGTTTGGCCAAGATAGATACAAGTACCTCGCTTTAGTGGAACCTACATTATATCGATCTAGACTTTAACGAGGGTTAACATTGGGAAACAATAAAATACTTAATATTTCATTGTGGGTTTTTGTTATTATTATCTCACCATTTAACATTTGATCTTATCAATTAACTAGCATGTGTCTCATACATTCATTTTATCATATTAACGAAATACATTAAATATGAATGCAATAGTTATAGCATATATCCTAAGGTGGCATGTCCCAAGCCAATAGGAGATCCAAATTATTCTTAGGATAAAAGCACTTCTCAAGCATCTTTTTGTCGTCTCACACTTCTATTCCTCATGTTGATGCTTCTTCGTATATATTACAATTTTGAGAAACTCGTTTTACATACGAGGGAGTAAGATGAGAAGAGAATTACAATAGAAGTAGAGAAAGGCACGACACGCAGGCTGTATTTATAAAACCTTATAAATAAAACTAAATGGGTTATTGGGCTATAACCATACATTCAAATCAGCGTGCATATCAAACATAATAACGAAGCGGTTTGTTATTAAGGTCTTGTCGATGCACGATCAATGGCAGAGATATTTTTAAGATTAACATATTAATTGATGTGTAAAAACCTCACGATTTGATAACTTTTATCAATATTATCGCGTTTTTCAGGATTTTAAATTCCACAAGGTTTTTACTAAAACAACTTGTTACTTTCCTGTACGAAATCTATAGACTAATCATTAGTCTAATATATAACTATAACTCGCATATGTTAACACTTAACATCTAAAACCCTAAAATTCCATATTGAACATATTAACAATTAACATATAATATTTCAAACCCTATCGACAAAAATCTTGATGATTAACTTTTAATCATCAATCTTAGGAACATTTTTTTAACCGAATTAACAGATTAACCGTAATTGAATAGATTTGCTGATACAAATATCATATATTCGCTAAATAAATCGAAAAATAACATGTATCTCATACAATTACATCACCCAAGTAATTAAAATCCGAATTTGTATCGTACAAGTGGCTCTAATACCACTGTTGGGTCACGACGGTACACCCTATGGCGCAACAAAAAAATTATCCGACGATTACCACCAGAGATTCATGTACGAGGAACGAATCAGGGTGAATAAGGGTGAAGAATTACCTATTTAAAATCTAGAATTCTAAATTTGGAGAAGATAGATATTCAGTTACGATTCCACAATGTCAATTCTTAAGCTGCAACGATAACGCTCCGACTTCTACGTAGTTCACCTAGTTGAAACGAGCATATAAAAAATCTCTAAACCATTTAGAAGGCAAGGAGCATATAAAAACTCTCTAAATAATTTAGAGGATTCTTCTCAAAAAGCATTAATGACTGCTAGATCTCTCATGCCTTTATATAGCCATTGAAATCCTTATTTAACTCATATTAGGATTTCAATATATATAATCCTAATTCAACTTAATTAGGATTTCAATATATATATATAATCCCAATTCAACTTAATTAGGATCTCAATATATATATTAAATATATATAATCATAATTCAACTTAACTTAGATTTCAATATTTATATATTAAATATATATAATCCCAATTCAACTCAATTAGAATTTTAATAAATATATATATAATCTTAATTCAAATTAATTAGGATTTTAATATATATATATTGATTTAAATCGAATTATATTATTTATATATTAAAAGAGGCATAATTACAATAATTATTTTTCTTTTAATATTTACCCAATAGTTAAATTATATATATCAAATATATATGCTCACTCAACTGTGGGTGAGACCTTGTAGGTTCATGTAATGTTAGTAGTAAATATAAGAACATTTCTAATATTGCAAACAATGAGTGACATCTAGCAATATGTAATTATCACCTAAGTTACAAGAAATCATGATTCGACATAACCTTTTCGTGATTAACTCTATTTATGTATTACATCATTTTGTTTTTTATATCTAGATTGGACACAAGTCATGGAACAATCACACTTGTATAGTTCATCTAATATTTCTTGATATCTTGAGTAGACTATTATAAACAAATAACTATGATATCTCATATCAACTTATTCGAGCATGGTCATGCATTTCTAGTCTCACTCAATCAAGTGGCCTACGATATTACTCCTATTATGTAGGAGAGACAAATCTTATCTTGATCAACCATATTTCACTACATAGATTGCGACATATCCAATATCAATCTTTATAATGTAGTTAGTTACGACACACGTTTGACCGTATCAAAATATGTCACGATGTTGAAATAATGATGATCTCAAGTGTGAGAATCATACATGTAGTTATCACTACGAGCAATGTTGTGACTGTCACGTAATAATCCAAGAAACGTGCTCATAGCGGGTCAGTCCAGTATGCCGTTCTCTAATACATACATATGTATTGGTTTTGTCATCTCCATGTCAATGAAAGCACTTTGTCATCAATTAACTACATATTAGTCTTAATGCATTATTGTTGTCCATGCCCACAATAACACTCGACTAAGGACATTTTAGAATAACCTTATTATTCTAAGGACTTTATTATAATTCAGTTTATTTATGCACGCAGAATTGTAACTGAAAATAATAATGGCAATGCTTCTTTATGAATAAACAAGGTAAAACAAATGTCCTTTACAATCATCTTATGATTGGTCTTTGGGTATACTCTAACAGAAAATTAGAAGGAATTATAAGTCGGTCGCGAAGTAGCATAAACCTATTCTGACACATATAATTTAAAAGAGTAGAAGGTTTATCTTGCCAATGACATTGAAGGTCCAATATTTCTAGTTGGTGCCGATTAGCATTACAAATATCAACCATCACATCAAATCCAGATGAAAACAAACAAGAAGGTACAACAAGGATACCTATTCAACAATACCAACACAAAGTAGTGGCTTGTCGTTGCACATGACCACAGAAATTGAGGCACCGTGTCAACCATGAGGTGAATAAAATTAGCAACCCGATTTTGTACAAAAGTATGGGTGTTACCCTCATCCAATAAGACTTGCATCGGCTTACCATGAACATGTCCACTAAAACATGTCTGTAGGAAATAAACTCCAACCAACACATTAAAGGAAATTACTATGTGAATTTGAATGTATGTAGTGGAGAAGGTGTCAACCCAAAGTTCATTGATTTTCATTGAAGGATCAGGCGATGGAGGAATTGGAGGTGGATCGGGATCACCGTCAAAAAAAAGCAATTGAGAAGTAGATTTGCACTGATAATCTCAAGTGTATTCGTCAACGCAATGACAACAAAGGTCGACCCATTCCTTTCTCACCACTAAGTCGTTGGTCAGGTAACTGATCGAAGCTCTTTGCCTCCTCCAACTTAGAAGTTTGCTGCAAGTTAGAAAAGAAAGCTTTTGATTCGTCAAGATCCAAAGAACAAAACTTGGAACGCTCCACCAAGAAATCAGAACTAAATTCATCTCGAGCTAGAATCACCACTGGTTTTTGAGTTGTTGAAACGGATAACTTGTCAAGAACCTTGAAGAAATAGGTGTTTTGATATAATAATTGAAAAATGTTTTGGACTAATTTGAAAAGAATATAAAACATGTCTTTAAGTCCAAACTACTTGAAAATATGCTTGAGGTAGTTAAAAAGGTTTTTGGAAAAGTTTGGAATGCGTTAAAGTAGTCAAACATGGCTTTTCAACACTACCGTACCGATACGGTATACCCCGTATTGATACCTTTTTACTCCAAATTTGATTCTGCCAAAACCCATACCGATACAGGCTTGTCCGTATCGATACAGAGAGCGGTTTACCGATACGCCTTTAAAGCGTACTGATCCCTGCTTTAACAACCCTCAACGGCTATTTCCCAACAGCCTTTTAAAGTGCAGACTGTACCGGTATGCTCCCTAGCGTATCGATACGCATAGGCTGGCAAGAGCCCAATGGCTAGTTCTAAAGAAAGACATACCGATACGGGTACCCGTGTACCGATACGATAGGCACCAGAACTGCATTTATGGTGGGAAATAAAGTCTCCAACGGCTCCAATTCAACCCTAACGGCCAGTAACGGCTACAAACTTAATTAGGAGTATAAAAGGGACCTTCAAGCATAAAGAGAAGGTTAATGCTTCAATTGTCAACAACACTATGATTAAGATTTTGTCTTAGATCTTAATTGTCCATTTTCTTGTATGGACAACACTTGTGAGCTAAACATTGTTAAATTTGCTAAAGTGCTTAGGTTTTGGGTGAGAGCTAAATAGTGCAAACAAACACCTCATTAAAGGGATTTCAAGTTTGCTTAGAATTTCTCTTGTAAAGAGGGTTTACTCAAGCTTTGGGTAGAAAGCTTTGAGGGTTGTAAATGTTGCCTCTTTAGCCTAGAAAAGGGGACAAAATTCTTAGTGAATTTGGTTGAAATCCTTAGTGGGGAGCTAAGGTAGTGGATGTAGGTGCTTGTTAGAAGTTCGAATCACTATAAATTCTTGTGTCCAATTCTAATATTTTAGCTTCCACTTTTACACCCAAAAATCCAATCTGCTCCAAACTTGGCAAACACATCGGTTGAAGGAAATCGAGCACAACAAAACCCAACAATTGGTATCAGAGTGAGGCTCATTTGAAGAGGATTAACATCCTATTTAGGTTATCCGGGAAGCTCGATACAACATATCAACCAACCGATCAAATGGTGCAATCCATCGACAAGCCACAATTCTTCGACGGAACACACTGTGCCCATTGGAAGACAAGAATGATATTTTTCATAAAGTCCAAAGGCTACAAAATTTTGGGACATAGTAGAAGACGATCTGTTTGTGCCACAACGAAGGAAGGCGGATTGGAGAGCGGATGATCGCAAGAAAATGGAGCTCAATTGCAATGCCTTGCACATAATCTTTTGTGCATTGAGCCCCAACATCTACGAGAAGATATCTTTTTGTGAAGTTTCCAATGAGGTATGGGACAAGATTGAAGGCACATACAAAGAAACCAACGAAGTAAAAGAGAACTAGATCGGACTCCTCAGCCTCGAGTATGAGAACTTCAAGATGGAACCGGATGAGGACATTACGAAGATGTTCGATAGATTCTCCACCATCACCAATGGACTCAAAAGGTATGCAGAAATCATTCCGGAAGACAAACTTGTCCGCAAACTCATCTACTCTCTTCCCGAGTCTTGGGACTCAAAGAAGACGACCATCATCGAAGTTAAAGAACTCAAATCCTTAAAGCTCGATGAACTCATGGGATATCTCCTCACACACGAAATCATGAAGAAATTAAGAGAATAGGATAAGAAAAAGGAAGAGATAAATAAGATGGGGGAGAAGAAAGTCAAAGAGCTAGGCATCAACGAGAGTGTCGTTGCTCTTAAATCCTCCAAATGCCGACATGTTGAATCAAGTAAGGAGGAAAGTGAAGACGAAGAGATGGCCTATATCTTCAAGAAATTCACCTGGTTCATGAAGAATGAAATGGAAATATCTTATCATGAATCAAAGAAGAAGATGAAGGAATCCCACAAGTCTAACAAGAATGGATCATCTTCAAAGCAAGTATATGTGGCCACATGGAGTGATGAAGACTCCACCGATGATAAGGTAGCTCACCTATGCTTGATGGCCCTCAATGAGGGGGAGGTAACTTCTAACTCGTCCATTTCAAATTCTTATAATTTTGATGAGTTGCAAGAAGCCTATGATGAGTTGGTTTTCAAATTCAAGGCTTCATTTTCAAAAAACAAAAAGTTGATTTCAAAGTTGAAAAACGAAAATGATTTGCTTTTGAAAACCAATTTTGAGTTTGAAGCAAAATTGAAGAATTTTAAGCAACAAGTTTCTAGTTTACAAAACTTGCTTCAAACAATGGAAAATATCATCAAAAAGAAGTTGATGGTCTTAAGAAAGAAAAGATTTTGATTTCCATGGAACTAAAAAAGAAAAATAATTTTGGAAAATCCAAATTTTACCAAAGACAATCTAGTGCCCCTATATTTTTAAATGGAAAATGTTTTAGAAGTGTTTGGGTTCCAAAAGAACTAATAACTTCACATAAAAATGATGAAATTGAAAAATGGATTCCTAAGGGGACTAAATTTTGTACAACTAACGTTTATGGATCCAAAGCAATTTGGATACCAAAATTTGTATGATTGTCTTGATTGGGTGTGATGGAGGTGTTCAACAAGTCCAATCAATGAGAGGGAGCTCCATACACACAAAGAAAGACACTTGAAGAGGAAGGCTTCACATCCTCCCTTAGATTCAAGTGTTGGTAAAATTAGTTGAATTATTTTTATTTAGTTTTATCTCTTTTAATTCAACTAGTTTAATCATATATGTTGGACTAACATCTTGTGATGATGCTTTAAGTAAGAGGGAGCCATTTTAAAACCAAAATTCTTATTTGTGTCAATTACTTTTAACCTCCTAAATTATTTTTAACTTAAAGTCATTTAAATTCTTTTTGATATAACAAAAAGGAGGAGAGTTTGGTTTGAAATTTTTCTTTTTCAAATGAATAAGGGGGAGCTTTATCTAACTTTTAAATTTTTCATCTCTTATTCAAATTTTTAAACTTGAAGGGGGAGAATCCCAAACAATTTTTCAAGTTGGTTTTATTATATAAAAAGGGGGAGATTGAAGAACTATATGTTTTGATATAATAATTGAAAAATGTTTTGGACTAATTTGAAAAGAATTTAAAACATGTCTTTGAGTCCAAAAAAGTTGAAAATATGTTTGAGGTAGTTAAAAAGGTTTTTGGCAAAGTTTGGAATGCGTTAAAGTAATCAAACTTGGCTTTTCAGCACTACCGTACCGATACGGTATACTCCGTATCGATACCTTTTTACTTCAGATTTAAGTTTGCCAAAACTCGTACCAATACAGGCTTGCCCGTATCGATACGGAGAGGGGTCATACCTATACGCCTTTAAAGTCTACTGATCCATGCGTTAACAACCTCCAACGGCTATTTCCCAACGGTCTTTTGAAGTGCAGGCCGTACCGATAAGCTCTCTAGCATATCAATACGCATAGGCTGGCAAGAGCTCAACGGCTAGTTCTGAAGAAGGACGTACCGATACAGGTACCCGTGTACGGATACGGTAGGCACCATAATTGCATTTATGGTGGGAAATAAAGTGTCCAACGGCTCCAATTCAACCCTAACGGCTAGTAACGGCTACAAACTTAATTAGGAGTATAAAAGGGACCTTCAAGCATCAAGAGAAGGCTAATGCATCAATTGTCAACAACACTATGATTAAGATTTTGTCTTAGAGCTTAATTGTCCATGTTCTTGTATAGACAACACTTGTGAGCTAAATATTGTTAAATTTGCTCAAGAGCTTAGGTTTTAGGTGAGAGCTAAATAGTGCAAACAAACACCTATTAGAGGGATTTCAAGTTTGCTTAGAATTTCTCTTGTAAAGAGGGTTTACTCAAGCTTTGGGTAGAAAGCTTTTAGTGTTGTAAAGGTTGCCTCCTTAGCCTAAAAAAGGGACGAAATTCTTAGTGAATTTGGTTGAAATCCTTAGTGAGGAGCTAAGGTAGTGGATGAAGGTGCTTGTTAGAAGGTCGAACCACTTTAAATCCTTGTGTCCAATTCTAATCTTTTAGCTTCCACTTTTATACCCAAAAATTCAATCTTCTCCAAACTTGGCAAACACATCGGTTGAAGGAAATCGAGCACCACAAAACTTAACAGACTTCCTGAAGCATCCTCTACCGCTCCACCAGAGAAGACGAGACTCCATCAAAAGCACGATGTAGCTAGAAATGGGAGTCTTGTACGCCTTTCATGTTGTCATCAAGTTTCTTGAGTTAGTGTATCGCCGACCATCTTTGTCGCGGATCAATGAAAGCACGATAGAATTACAAAGAGAATAAGATGAGAAAAAAAACACCCAATTGTACTAGAATTCTTTTCTTCTCTTGCTAAATACTCACTACTTTGGTCATTTGTTGCCTTCAAGGCTGGCGTGGCAGTAGCCCAAAATCAGTATACTTGGTAGGAAGTTTCATCACTTGAGAATTGCTTCGTATAGCTAGTTTGTAGCCCAAGGTAACCGTCAGTCTAGTCGAACGTAGATCCAATGCTGATGTGGATATAATCTTAGTCATAACACTTTTACAGCACATATCGATAAACTTAAGGATAATGATTTAGTTACGAATATATATATATATATATATATATACATATATATATATATATATAGTGGCGTCTGACAAGGATAGAAGTATGAGCGATTGTTTAGGGTTCCCACATTTTACCTTCATCATTTCACAGATTTTTTACGTGACAATCTAGTAATTTAGTTATTGATCCTTATCTTTTTAGTTGCATTTATGGTATTTTTTAACAAAACAACAACAACGACAATAATAATAATAATAATAATAATAATAATAATAATAATAATAATAATAATAATAATAATGTGTTTGATAAATTTAATCATGTTTCTATGGTTTATTAAAAAATATTAAATTAATTGTTCAAAGTAATGAAACATATTTTTCATCTATAGAGACCCTTTTTTGAGTTTTCGCTCATAGTCTCGAAAATGTCTGAGACGGCTCTGTATTTACATGCCAAAGGCGGTTCAAAGATTTACGGGGCTCTGTGCAATTTATTAAAACGAGGCCCTTAATCTATAATTCAAATAATATTTTTCAAAAAAAATTATCTTAATACAAAAAATTGTTAATTACTCTCTTGAACAATAAAAATTCACTTATAAAACAACTAAAAATCTAATATTTTCACTTAAAAAGTGTCTTTCTTTTTACATGTTTTAAGCAAATCATTTACACCATTTTCAATATCAATTTCTTCCTAAAGACCACTCTCAATTGTTATCAAAGCAAGTTCATTTAACCTCATAGTTGTCCGTAAGTATAACTTCAACAACTTCAATTTTGAAAAATTTCGTTCTGTAAAAGCAACAATAATAAGAATAGTCAACAAGGTTCTATAAGAAAAATTTCACATTTGGAAAGCAATTAAAACGTTTTAAAAATCTTAATAAATCCATTGCTCTCTTTTTTTCCTTAAGTAAAAGTTCTCTAAATAATTTCAGCTCAATAGATGATGTATTTCCATCAAACATCAGATAACTCGCCCTTCTTAAGAGCATTTTCAAAATTATTAATGAACGTGATTTATCATAATGAAACAAGAAGCAAAAAATATTCTCATATAATTGATGTTGTTCAAATCTCTTATCCAAAGAAACAATGGCTTGATCGACAATATACAAGAAATATTCAATTCTAAATTTAGAAGATATTAATGTTCGTATTTTGCAATCAATTTGAGTATTTTTTTCATAAGTTGTTAATTATCAAATATACAAATGTCGGTCTTTATTTTTGGGGTCCTTCTTTTCGGAAACCCTGTGCGGTGGCTCCACTTTCAAAACCCCACATTTACATGCAATATGGATATAATAAATTATAGCATGAAAAGATGAATTGCATAACAAATTAGGTGAAGATATACGTGGTTTTTTTATATAACTTATATGGTATAGGAATTAGGTTAGGGTTGCATTAATTCAGAACAGTTGGTTGTTCCACAGAGTTCGTGGTTCACAAAATAGAGTTTTAAGTGAGAGGTTGAAGCCCACAACTAACTTTGCCTTCTCTCATTCATTCTCGTTTCTTCTTGTTGATGAGAATCTATAATGTGATTATAATTAATCACGTGTTTGAGAGTAGGTCAGTGTTTGTTCAACCATAATCCTTGGAGGTGGGCAGGATTCGGCCCTGTGATGCCCATGCTCAACGTTCTCTTCCATTTAATCTCATGAAGACCTCCTCACGATATGATGTGCAGTGTCACCGTTTTTATATCTCAATACCTCTCTTTTTCTATTTCAATGCAAATTATATTACCACCTTTTCTTAGGCGCGATATCATGCTTGTATTACATATTCATATTTTAGCTTAAAGTAACATATTGTCTTTGGAAAAATAAAATTATATATATATAATTGTAAAGATCTCAAAAATCCATATTATATGGGTAATTATTTCATATACATGTGGTAAAAAATCAAAAACTGTATTGAATTGAATTAAACTAAAATTTTATATAAATAATTGTAAAGATTTCAAAAATCCACTTTGTATGGATAATTATTTCATACACAAGTGGTGAAAAACAAAAACTTTTCACAAACGCTTGTTTAGGGTTAGAATTTCGTACTTAGAAGTTATGGATTTAGGTTTAGTAATTTAGAATTTAAGGATTGAGGTTATAATTTGGGGTTTATAGGTGAAAACTTAAAATATCTAACCATATTACCCTAAACTCTAAACACTAACCATTAAACCCTAAATTCCAACAATAATCCCTAAACCTAACCCATAGTTTTTAAACACTAAAATCTAACTATAAACCCTAAAACTAAGGTACTAATAAAAATTTTATGTTTCCACCGATTATGTATCGAATATAAATTCATATTGCATTATAAGTTGAACCAAAGTTTATATATATAATTTTAAAATGTCTCATAAAGAATTGACAACAAACGATTGCATTTATCCCGCATGTGTTAACCAAATAATGCATCAATCACATGTACAATTCTCGTTTGTTTAGAAGCAGATCAATTGATGTTTGATGTATATAGTCCAACAAATCAGGTTAGGTGCCTAATTCCTAGTTAAATCTTTATTTCCATTTCCATTTCCATTTATTAATGTTGAAAAGCACATCAACATTAATTAACCGAAAGAATTAGATATAATTATTTTTATTATTATGAATAAAAGATGAGAAATAATGCCTCCAAACTTAGAGAGAGGTATTTAAATAATGGGCCACCAGAGTTTATTATTTAGCTAAACTGATGGCTACATAATTATCGTTATATATTGGTATATGAACAAAATTGGTGGATTAACGGACTCCCCTACCAGTGACGGAGTAGAAGGTTCCCCTAGAATTAGGAAAATTAATAATAATTCCTTTAAATTTTTATAAAAAAAATTAATTTGACTCACTCAAATTTTTAAAAAAAATAATATTATAATTATAATTTTTGAACATTTTTAGTGAAATCCTCTAAACTTTTTACGTGTGAATGATGAGATTTTTTGTTGAGAATAGAAAAAATTAGATTGAAAGGATCGTCTCTATATTATATTTTTACAAAATTTTATTCGAAGCTATTAAGGGGTGGGGTGGTGCAATTGTCCCATCCCAATTATTTTCACCTTTATCTTGTTATATAATTTTATTTAAAATTAATTTATTTATAAATTTGTTCTTCACTTTCAAACATTTATATTTTGTTTCAACTCTAAATCATAATTGCGTCCCTCAGCCAGCGGTAACGTAGGGAAAGAGTTAGGTTTACGTAGGCATGGGATTAGTGATTAAGAAGGTTGCCTACCTTCATTTCATGGCCGTATATTGTTGTGGGCAAGAAACCTGTTGTCATCTGCTAATTCGGCAAACGTTAATGCCTCAGAAAATGACTACCGCCTTTAATATACTTCTGCCTTCAATTCTAGGTAAGCTTATCCATATTTTTTTTATTAAGCAGAGAATTAAATATATTTTTGAAAATTTTAAAATTTGAATCTATATAAAATGAGTTAACGTGAGCATCTTTAACCACTCGAACAATTAATAAATCTTTAAGCTTATCTATATTTATAAATTATTAATCCAAGTCCAATGTCATTTCTTATTCTTACAAAAGGACATGTGTTATTTTTTTAAATTTTGACCCATGTCTGGATTCAGAGACGAAACCATAATTGAACAGGAGAGCAGACCAATTAATTTTGAAATAAATTAGGTCTTAAAAGTAATTAAACCATAAAAATTAAAAGAGTTTAGGTTTAATATTACAAGGCGTTATTCCATCAGAAACCTTCTTTTATTCAATATCTAAAAAGATGGCCCTACATATATTTATTTAAAAAAATGACCATCAAATCTGCCAAATATTAAGAACTCGCGTTTTGGGATAGCGAGACACGACCTCGCGCTACGCAGAGAGCGAGTTCTTCATACGTGACAACATTTTTCAGAATAACGAACTTAAGAGAAATTCACGTTCTGCGAAACGCGAATTCCCGAGAATTTGAAGAGGCAGTAGACCAAGCTTCGATAGACATGTTTAAAATTATTTCAGGCTTATTAATTATATATTTTTAGTAAACATTTAGTTTGGGTTCGTAGTACTGCAACAATCTACTAACTCGGTTGAGAAAAAGTTTAGAATGCCCTTTTTATGATTCAAAAACATTTTCATACTTTTTTATACATTCTTTCAATAAAACGGCCTAGAATCATTATTTAAGGATTAAATACAGTATTATAATATTTGTTTACAAATTCTTTACCGCTCCGCCTTTGATCATTTGTTTTTTTTTACTTAGTAACCAGATAGTTTTATTAATAAAACAATTAAGAACATAACTTACTAAAGGATTCAAACATCCAAAAATAGTAAAAATGATATTTTTTAAAAAAATAATGGGTTGTTCGGGTTAAATTAGACACTTTTAATTTGTACCACAATAAATCTTTAAAATCCATTGAAAGAAGAGTTCCCTAAGAGTTGTCAAAATACGACTAAATGAAAATCTCAAATAGAAAACTGTAAATGCCTTTTGCGTCGGTTTCATAGGCTCCGTCCGATCTACTACATAGTTCTGATTACATCAGCAAACAACCACAAAAGGGGTTGAAGCTATCCAAGACCACTGGCAAACCCAAATCAAGAACAAATGTCGTGAGGAACACTACACGAGCATCAAGCATCCGTAAAGGTATTCAGAAAACGTGTTATAAGACAAAGACATGACATAAGGCGGAGACGTGCCATAAAGACAGAGAAAAGACGTGCCACAAAAACAAAGAAAAATAAACGCAACATTGCGAAATATAGATAATCAAAACACATAAAAATTTATTAAAAATTAAAAATAACTAAAAACATAAAAACTTAAGTGAGATGTAAGAAAATATGGAGAAGATTGAACACCGACGACTAGCGATCAACACTAAAGACTAAAATCACCGATCATGGACCAAAACAAGAAAAAAAAATGGCTTGGGACGAATTAGCGGCTAGGATTTTTTTTTGGGTTTGCCTTTGATAATTTGTTGAATATTTTTGTAAACGTGTATTTTATATAAAATATTTCTGCCACTTAGACTGTGGGTGTGACAGAATTTAGTTTACATTACCTTATTATTTATTTAATTTTCATTTAATATAAATTACATAATATATAAAAATAGAAGAAAAATAACATATTATAAAATTGGTCTAGTCTTGAATATTGAAGGCCCAAACCCAACTCATATTCTAAACGGTGTATTTCTTTTTTGTCTAAGCTAATTTGTCGAGCCTAATAAATTTTTTTCCTAACTTCCCAGAAACGAGTAGGTCCAAATTGATCCTATTGCTAATTGTTGTTTGATGACTGAGAAATTAAAATGAAAAAATTCTAAGTATTCTATTGACATGTAATAAACAAGTTATGTTATAATTGAATCATAAATCAATATGAAACTTAAAACCCAAGATTTATCGTGTCAAATTATCAAAAATAAAATACTAGAAGCGGAAGCATACCTGAATTAATCGATGAAATGAAAACCTTGAATCTTTTGATGAAGATCACCTAAAAGGTGGTTGTGATCTTTCAAGAAGACAAATTATCTCTTGATGTAAAACTACGTGACGGGGAAGGAGAGAAAATCAAGTTAACCTATTTCTTGGGGACCACTACCATTTTATATAGTTGATTATTAAATCAACTATTAAGTATTTATAACTCTGCCCCTTATTGAATTATAAATACATCTTACGGTATCTACACTTTTATTTCCATTAACACTTTAATATCTATGACACACCTAACATAATTGGTCACTATTGGGCTTGAACGATCAACCGAATACGCCAAAAGGGTGTGACTTGGCGTTTGAGTAATTGTGGCGGAAGCAATAGGAAATTAAAATTTTGCACAA
This sequence comes from Hibiscus tridactylites, assembly GCA_958450335.1. Lineage (NCBI taxonomy): Eukaryota > Viridiplantae > Streptophyta > Magnoliopsida > Malvales > Malvaceae > Hibiscus > Hibiscus tridactylites. The sequence continues at coordinate 16,785,307 of OY288275.1, read as the reverse complement.
TGATATATAGTGGTTCGACTTCTCAACCAAGTCTACCCCCACTACCTTAGCTACCCACAAAGCTTTACAAACCCTTACAAATTTGTCTTTCCTTTTTCTAGGTTCAAGGAGATAACCTTTACAAACCCTCAAAGCTTATAACCCAAAGCTATGAGACACTTCTCACTAAGAGAATACAAATTAGCAAACAATGAATAACCTCACAAGGGAAAGTCTTTGCACAATTTAACTCTCACTTAAAATTCTAAACACTCGAGCAAATGTGAGAATTTGGCTCACTAGTATTTTCTACAAGGAATTTGACAATTTAAGCACCAAAACAATTTCTCTATACAAAGAATGTTGGCATTGATGATTCTTGTTGTCCCATGGCTGGTTGAAGGTCATTTTTAAATCCTCTAATGAGTTTGTGGCCGTTACTAGCCGTTGAGAGACTTTATTTCTAGCATTAAATGTAGCTTTGCAACCTTCGGTATCGGTACGCGACTTCGGGTATCGGTTCATGCCTCAAAGTAGAAAGAGCAATTACAACATTTTTGCATTGGGTATCGGTACGAGACCACTCGTATCGATACGGCATTGGCCATATCGGCACGACATTTGGCTATTGGAAAAATGATGTCTTGGGGAAACAAAACGGCATATCGGTACACGAAAAACCATACCAGTACGGGCTCTTCTGAGTATTGGTACAAGAAAAATCGTATCGGTACTCAAAGCCTGTTTTTGACTCTTGGGTTATTTTGAAAGCATTTGATCAAGTCAAAAACATTTAAATATATTTCGAAAACCTTTAGAACACATTTTTCAAGTTATTTGGACTTTGATTTTTTTTGCAAATATGGTTGAAGTCCAAAAACATTTTTCATTAAAGTTGTATCAAAATAAATATCTCAACAATCTCCCCTTTTTGATATAACGAAATCATTTGAAAAATTATTTTTGAAATTTCTTCCCCTCAGAAAAATAATTTTAAAAAAAGGGAATATTTTTAAAAAATATTTAAGCTCTCATTTTTTCTTTTTGAAATTAAATTTTTCGAACATTTCACTCTCCCGTTTCGTTATATCAAAAATAATTCAAACAAAATTTTGATTACCAAATGTTAGTACAAAATAACAAATGTGAGTAGAATTATAAAGATGTTAATCATAATTTTTTTATAAAAAATAGCCCCCTCTTAATCAAGCAACAATAGAATGTTAGTCCATCAAGAGAAATATATTGAATTTCATAAAATAAATAAATTAAATAACACAAGAAATTCAATAAACATGCTATTTATCATGTATATCAACAACCACACAAAGCATGGCAGAAAGGAGACAAAACTGTCCCTTTTTTACGCTGTGTATCGGTATAGTATTAACCGTATCGGTACTGGTTGAATGTCGTATCGGTACCGTATGGGTTGTACATGTACCGAGAACACGAATTAGTAAAAATATGCAGTAAAATCAACTCAAAAAGTCTTACAACTTAGTCTTAATTTCATAAAAAGGCTATAATAGGTCCTAGATATACACTTTGATCATTTTTGTTATAAATTAACAACATGCTCCATAAAATACAACATTTAAAATAAAACAAGCATGAATTTTATCAAATTCAACCAAACATTACAAGTTTAAGGCTAAAAATATAGAAGTGGGCATAATAGGCCAAAAACATGTAACTCATGCAATTGAGACTCCCACTTACTATATGCAATTAAGGCATTATAGAGTCACTGAAAACATGCTTGGAACATCATATAAATCAAACAATTAGTCCATGATCAAGCAACTTGAATGAAAATAAATTTACCACTTGAACCAAGGTAGGATGTTAAGTCTCTCCTTCTTCTAGTGTCCTTTCTCCTTGTGTGTCAAGAGCTCCTAAAATTTTGACTTTGATCATCAATGCTCAAGCACACCTACAAAATACAATTATTTTTGTTTGAATATCCAAATTGCTTTGGATCCATTGACATTAGTCTCACAAATTTTAGTTTACTTTGGAATCGCTTTTTCAATGTCTTTCATTTTCTTTGAAGAAATTAGTCCCTTAGTAGCCCAAATATTTCTAACCAATTTTCTTTTAACAAATCTAGAGGAACTAGATTATATTTGATAAAAAATTAGCAATCTCCATTTTTATTTTTAAAACTTTTGTAAATCAAATTGTTTTTTCTAAGATCAACCAATTCTTTTTGTTGATTTTATGAACATTTTGAAGTAAGTTTTGTAAATTAAAATTCTTTTCCTCAAAATCTTTTAGCTTTGCTTTAAGTTTGTTGAGATATGTGTTTTGATATAATAATTGAAAAATTATCTTGGATTAAATTGAATTTTTTTTAATGTTTATAAGTCCAAACAACTTGAAAATATGTTTGATGAATTTTTACAAGGCTTTGGAATGGTTTAAAATGTGTTCTAACTAGCCAAACCTTTGTTTTTCAAGTCATCGTACCGATACGGTATACACCGTATCGATACGCCTTAAGGTTTCAGCTACAAAAAAATTCTAGTAGCCAAAATTTGTACTAGTACGGCTTGAGCGTACCGATACAAAGTAGGGTACTACTGATACGCTACGAAGCGTATCGACACCCTTTGTTTTATCCCAACGGCTCTTTCAACTACCCCTAACGGACTGATTTCAACGGCTTGGGCGTACCGATACAAAGTAGGGTCGTACTTAAATTATGAAAAATATAAGTTTAGAATATGTTCATTTTGTTCAAATTCCCTTTGGGGGGGGGGGGGGGGATAAAATATAATTATTAAGTATAAATTATAAATAAAAGCTCGATTGGCTTGGGATTACTTGATTTGGGCATTAATTATAAATAAAATTGAACCAATTTAATGGAATCTAATCTGATCACATTGGGCATTTCAAGTTTTTCTGGGTGTGGAAAATAGTTGATGGTAAATAGATAAATTAGTATTAATGTTTTAACTTGGTAGGTTAGCTTGGTGGTTGGGTATTTAGCCCAACATACGTTGGGTGTGGGTTTGATTCCCTCAACTAATGAAGATCTTAAACTTTTATTTCTTCATTATATTACATTTGACTTTAAACCAATGGGTGATGACACGTGTCATCATTCGATTGGTTATAATTAAATTAAAAGATTCTAGAAAATTTAATTAAAAATATTTTTTTACATTTTATCTTTGCCACGTCACTTGACATGTGGCACTGCCACGTCATCTCTCTATGCCATGCTGGAGTGTCACGTTAGCCCTAAATGGTCAATGTCTGTTGACTAACGGTTTCCATCTAAAGGGGTGAAAGTTGAATAAAAATCAAACGTTAAGTGCTTGTTTGCACCAAAAAAGAAGAATGGGTGCTGAATTGAAAAAATGGTCAAACGTTGGGGGATATTTTTGACTTTATGCCAAAATTAAAAATCAAATTAAAGATCAAGAGAGAAAGGTAATCGATAATTAAAGTATAATTGAGGGAGAAGAACTTATCTTTGATTCTTGCTAGAATCAAATTCTTTTCAGTAACTTCTTTAGGATTCGAACGACAAACACATCATTTGGTTAGAATCTCGTGTTGATAACGTGTTGTGAATAAAATAAAAAAGAATAAGAATAAAGAGATAAGAGGAAGACTTGTATTATTCTCAATGTAGTGTTGTGTACAATGCTTTTTCTAATATTTATATTTATAGATACAAAGGAGAAACCTAATATCAATGGACATTAAACCCTAATAATAAAGTACATTAAAGTCACATTTAATACATGAATATACACTGTAAATAAATATTTATAATAGTAAAGTGAAATTGTGGCGGATGCTACTAATCAAAATAAATAGAAAAAATACTTCTTTGAATTTTGGGATTGACCGATGGGTTTTCTCGCATAGTGGGACCTACACCCAACATTCTAGCTTTTTAACTTCTAAAATTCTAATCCCTTTTTTCTTTTCCTTGAATAATGGGTATTCACATTTTAAATTTTTTCTATTCTCCTCTATCGATTATACTATATTTAGTAATTTTGCCCAAATAATAGGTATGCATTTGCTACTAACATAGTCATACAGATCCGCCCTTGATTTTAAATATACATTTATAACTAATTGGTTTGCACCTTTAGATAATTAGACAAGTTCTTAAAATTTATTCTCTAGCATAAAATTATACTCTTCATATATGACATCAATATACTTTTGAGAATTAAAACTTTTTATGACATGATGAGAAAATAATTTGGTCATTTTTTATCATTTCATTGTTGTCTTTATTTTCTTGAAGAATAATTTGAAATAGTATTTCTCTTTTATCTCGTGGACCTCTTTAATGACACTTGTTTTTAAGTTGTTGAGTTTGTTTTTTTTTGAATCAATTACATTATCTTGAATGAGAGATGTTCAACATTGTCTTGTTGAGGTTTTAGATTCACTTGTTAATCAATGATAGGTGTGAAAATCTAAACATCATCAAAGTGATGGTATGAATTAAATTATAATCCAATTCCTCCTCAAAAGCAATGTATCTAACCTTATTTGTCTCCCCAAACTCAACATCCTAAAAATGTTTTAGATCTCTCCTTAAAAAATTCCTAATTGTGAGATCATAAAACTTATAGCTCATGGATCACTCAAAATAATCGAAGTAGTTGCTCACTTTTGAAATTTAATTTTTTTACATGTGTCCTAACTTATTACAAAAGAATCAACCATTATAACCTATTTTTGTTTCTTAGGAGTTGGACCCTAGCAACTTTATTTTAATATTTTTTTATTGCCCTTATTTTTAGAGACACTAACTAAATACTACTAATCAAATGAGTAACTTTACACTTATAATGATTCAAATTTTCTTCCTCTTTTATACAATGAGAAATGAACTCAGTTAGAGCCTACTTCTACTTTTGACAGTTGTAACTATTTTTGAATTGGTTAAATTGTAATCAAAGCGGTACCAAAAGCATAAGAACAAACAATTGTTAGAAAGTTTGATCTTATGTGCCTTAAATTTTGAAGCAACATTAAACATTTTCATAGTCTATTCACTCACGTTTCCCTAACCCTTATACTTCATAAACATCAAGTAAGTCAAAAGTGATGTCATATTAACCTTACATTTTTTAACATTTTTCAATTTTATCAAAGAAACCTTTAGTATAAGTAATCTCTTCGAATTTGTACTCCTAAAGACTTATAAAATGTTTTTCATTATGATCATTAGACTCATGCAGTTTGAACAATCCCACCTCTTAAAAAAATTTATGGGTGCTTACCGCAATAATAGGTGCAAATTATTCTTTCCTTAGTACAAAGTCTATATTCATACAACCAAATACTATATGTAAGTGTCTTTTATTTTTCTTGAAATTAGTTTCATTAAACTTAAGTGTAGAATGTATATTAACAAATATTATGACTAAATGTGTAAATGAGCCGAGTCGAGCTCGAGTAGTGTTGAGCTCGAATCAGCTCGTTAAGATTTCGAGTCGAGTTTGAGCTCGAGTAATGTTTAACGAGCTTGAGAAATCCGAGTTCGCCTCGGCTCGTTAAGAACTTGAGTCGAGTTCCATCTTGATTCGAGCCCAATCGAGTTAAGTATTGACCGATCATTGACCGTGTCGAACTTGAGTACCTCGCGATCTGTCGCGTCTCATTTAAAGCCCTATTAGGGGAAAAAACTTTGATACACAAGTTGCATAAACTCAATCTTGTTAATTTTAGGGTTTATTGTGTTAAATTAAGGTTTATAGGTTTAGGTTATTGGGTTTAGAGTTTATGGTTTAGGGCATATGTTTAGGGTTTATGTTTTAGGGGTTCATGTTTAGGAATTTAGATTTTAAATTTTTTTAAAAAATAAAAATAATATATTATATTTTCGAGTAGCCTGCGAGCTTTTCGAGACGGGTATCAAGTAGCTCGACTAGGTTCCTTAAAAACTCGAGCAGTGTTCGAGCTTGAGTCGAGTCCAATCGAATCGAGCTTTGACCGAGTCGGGCTCGAGTAGCTCGTGATCTGTCTCATCTCATTTATAGCCCTAATTATGACGACAAATGATAAATTAACTAGATATATAAATAAATAAATAAAAACAAGCTAACATCATTATTCTTAAGTAAACAATAAATTCAAAATAATGATTAGTTACCATCAAGATATCAATCACAATATTAATATCAAGTCTTTGGACAATAATATTAACTATAGGTGGTGCTCTTGTTGTAGCAATCAAACATTGACAATAAACTATGTCAAACAATAGATTAATCTTTGGACTAACGTATTGCTCACATAAAATACCTTATAATTATCACACATTTATCACCACAGTTGTCGTTGTAATTCTGCCAAATATTAACCTTTGTGAAACCGATATTTTAATTTTTGATATAACTAAAGAACCTAAGGACTAAATTGAAAATGTGAAAACGAATTTTTAAGTCCTCAAACATCCTTAAATGATTTAAATAATATGCATAAGTTAAAAACTAAGTTTATCAAATATTTTCTAAGTGTTCTTAATCCAAAACAGTGATTTTCGAGTCCCTGTTTCGAAACGGCCTAAGGCGTTTCGAAACAGTTTTGAAATTGTCAACCCATGTTTCGAAATGGGTATCGAAATGATTTCAACACTACCAACCCATGTTTCGAAACGGGTATCGAAACGAATTTAGAACATAGAGACACCGTATCGAAACGACATTCAGTGTTTTGAAACGGATCTCTAATTGATTTGAAAAATATGATCGTTGAATGTTTTTAACTGATTTTTAACAAACCATTAAGGCGTATCGAAACGATTTCAAGCCGTTTCGATACGACCCTTGCAGTGGCAAAACGTTTCGAAACAAGTTTCAAAACGACTCTTAGCGTATCGAAACTGATCTGATCGTTTCGATACGGGCTCTTTAATGCACCCCAACGACTCTTTCTATTTTGGTCTGTTTCGAAACAGGGTTGGGCATTTCGAAACGGTTGGTTGCAGACTGCATTTATGGAGGGGAGATAACACCCTCAACGACTCTATTGATGAATGCAACAACCACAACGGCTAGAAATCAATGAGAATGTATAAAAGGGACCTCTAAAAGCATCAGCAATAACTATTGATCCTAAAAGCAAACATATAAACATCAAATCCAAGCATTTGTGCCTAAATCCCATTATTGTCTAGAAACCCCAATTGTATTTTTCATTCTTATCATTTCAATTGGGTTGAGTGCTTGTAATTGGGCTAGTTTATGTATTGAGAGATACTTGTTTAGCCAACAAATTCTTTGTTTTAATTGTGTGAGGATTGGGTCAAATTTTGGGTAGAAAATTTGATCGAAAATTATAAGGGTTACCTCCTTAGCCTAGAAAAAGGGAAGAGCAATTAGTGGATTTGTTGCAAATTCTTAGTGAAGCTAAGGTAGTTGATGTAGAGTTCATTTGGAACTTGAACCACTCTAAAATTCCTTGTCTACCTTTTTAATTTGCAATTTCCACCGCCAAGAACTTTAAAAATCCAATTCACCCCTCTCTTGGTTCATTTCGATCATTCGATCCACTCAACAACCTTCCTTTGAGCCATTTAATAAATGCATTAATTGCATAAGCACATAAACATCTTCATATTTTAAATAAATTATTCTACACAAAAGATGTCATTTTAGTGACATTATGTGTAACGCCCGTGTCTTAGGCCTAGGAGTTAACCGGGTTTTAGTTCGAGTTAGATGAAAATTTAATTAAAACAATTCAACTACAAATAATGACCAAATTGAGCTTTAAAATGAAGGGAGGGACCTATATTGTAATTTACCCAAATTATTTGAAAAAGGATGACAACTTTCCATATTGTCATCTTCCCCCCCCCCCCTTTTCCCCTAAACCCACGTGAAACTCCCCCTCCCCTCCCTCAAAACCTCTCAAATATCAAATCACTATTCCATTCATTTTCAACTTCAATCCAAGGTCTTTTTGAAAGGTAAAGTCATTTTCTTAATCTCCTCTTTATCCCCTATCCAACCATTGTCTTGGATTTCAAAAATATAGAGTTTTGGAAATTAGGGTTTATGTTGGAGTTTGGATTTTTAAGGGGGTTTTTCAATTCGTTTTGATAAATTGTGTTGGGGTTTTGTTTAAGCATAATGAAATACACAATATATATTAATTTGGGTGAATTTGAATGAAATTTCGTAGTGGGTCCTTAGGGCAAATTTTAGAGTATGAAAACTTGGGTTTTTGGGAGGTTTAGTGTTGGAATTGAAGAGCTGATGGTCTACCTATGTTAGGAGGGTGATTTGGGATGTTTTGGAAGTCGTTTGGGTGTTTGGAAATGGGTGATTCAGCCAAGGATTGTTGGAATACGAAAATTGGGTTTTTGAGATTTATGTGGTTGGGAAATTGTGGAAATTGGGGTGTGTTTGCAAAGTAAGTTGATGGTTGAGTTTAGCATTGGATTGAGAAGTAATGTACGTGTTTTGTTTGACTAGGAGCAAGAGGAAACGTGGAAGAGGCTTTGAGACCGAATCCGGGAAGTTAAAGGTGATTGCTTGCTTGGTCGTTGAGCTTGGAAGCTTAGGTGAGTGGTTAATTGTTTTAAATGGTTTTAAAATAGTTGGTTCGAGTATATGGACTAGGTTGGTCTTGGTAGACCCACCTAGAGTTAGGATTAGGGTGGTAGCCTAATCCTAAGCTTGATCTAGAGCCTTTGGATGAACTCATTTATGTGGTTGTGTATGTCTCGTATTAAATGTGATATGAATGCTCATGTATATTGTGTTATACATATGAGATGAGACATGACTTGTGATGCTTGAGACATGCATGATGATGGTTGTTAATGAGTACGTGCTATGCACGGAATTGGTTGAGATGAGTAATGTGGATTGAGTAAATGTTGGCACTAGTATACTTGAATACAAATGATCGATCATTAGGATGTTAGTGTGTACACATGAGTCAAAAGTCGCGCGTGGCCTTGGTGTTGTTGAGTCACCAAGGAGGAGTACAGGTTTGCCCGAAAATGGTAATTATATATAGTCGGTGATGAGTGGAATCCCATCGACGGGGCGTGAGGATGAGTGGAATCCCCTCCGCGAGACCGGTGATGAGTGAAATCCCACCGTGAGGTAATGTGGTTGTTGGATGTGAGTTCCAACATGTCTATCCGCGTATTCGGGTCATAGCTAGGTGCCAATGTTGTATGGTAAATGTATCAATGTGTTGAGATTTATGATCTTTATTTGGATGGTTATTGTGACTACTTGTGTTGAGGATTTAGAGCTTGTTGATCATGACATTTATCTTGTACATTGCTCATGCATCTTTATCTTATGGCTCTTGTGGACCCTTGGTATGGTTGTGTTTTACCTTGGCTAGATCGTGCTCGGACCCTGCAATGTTGAGGTTTGTTTTTAGAGCTTACCCTCACTAAGCATCATTTCTTACGCTCTCTTTGTTCAACATTGCAGATCCTTAGTTCGTGGGTTGCTCGGGCAAGTGGAGGGCCTCCAAGTGTGGTTTTTGGCTTGAGTACATCAAGTATGACTTTTAAATGTTGAACATGTAATAGTTTAAGCAATGGGACATGTGTCTTTTGATGGATGATTGTTGGTTGATTAGGAGCATGTTCAGACTCCATGTTATGCTGCTTTTGTATGGCTTATGATGCCATGTTTGAGTTGTAATCCATGCCTAGATTGCTTATCTTGAATGTTGGTTAAGTGCCCTTGAGTTTGCCTTATGTTGAATGTTGAAGTATTAGTTTTTGGATGTTTAAGTGTCATCTTTGATTCAATTGCATGTTCCTTTGATGCATGTACATGTTGGGTGCTTGTATGGCTATAAAGTAGTATGCAAATGTCGTATGAATGCTTGTTGGGGTCTAGGAAAGTCCTAAATTGCATTTAGAGGCCGGTTGGTATGGTATCGATACCACCTTCTTGTTCAAGCCTCGTGTATCGATACACTTGAGAGGTGTATCGATACTATTTTTGTCACTGGAGCTACTGTCCAGTTCAGTATCGATACCGGCCTCTGGGGTATCGATACCATCATCTTAACGTTGACCGTGGGAAGTCAACCGTTGGGGAGAGTATCGATACATCCCTGGGGTGTATCGATACGGTCCCTACGGGTTGACTTTGACCAGTTGACCTAGTCAAGGGGGTATCGATACACCCTTTACGTGTACCGATACCGCCTGCAGTTTAAGCTTAAAATTGGGCTTTAACACGATTGTTTGAGTTCGATCGATTGTTTTGTATATGTTGTTCCGTTGTATGATCACTTAGGGTTTAATATCCATTTAGACAAGATTTTAAAATGAAAAAAATAGGGTTGCTAACCGAGGGGGAATTCCTTAGGGAGTTTTCACTTGGTTTTCCTCGTGTGGCCCACTCGGACCGGTCATTCAGCCAGACCGGGACGAGGGGGTTACACTTGTTGGTATCAGAGCCTAAGATTTCCGAGACCTTGGGCAGGTAAGTGAGGTAAGTTTAAGTTTCTGAATTGAATTGCACGGTGTTTGCTTGTTTTGCAAGAATGATTGCTTGTGTGACAAGTATGTTGATTATATTATTTCAAAGCATGTGTGTAAGAGTCCCATTGCTACTATTACATTGGAAAAATGATTTTAAGTGAGGGAACGTACTTGAACACTTGGAAGCCTTGCCTTGCTAACCCAGCTTGTATGTTTTGTTGTGGTGGTTGTAGTTGATATCTGTGAGGCGATGTCTAGACCGAGAGGTAGGCCGAGGGTGGTTCGTCAGGAACCACGGGTTGCGGCTCCTGTTCAGCCGGCTGTTGGTGCGGAGGCTCACCTAGAAGGGCCGGTGGCCGCGGGAGTTGGTGCTCCTCCACCACCTCCACCACCACCACCTCCTCCACCTGGAGTTGGGGGCGAGGATGGAGCCGGAGGAGATGGACCTCAAGGTGGCCAAGGCGGCCAAGGTCCAGCTGGAATTGACATGACTCTGCTTGTGCAAGCAATAGCAGGAGCATTCCAGGCCGTAGTTGCGGGAGCTCAGGCTGCAGCTCAGCCTAGGTGTGACGATGCCAGTCTACTTTTGGAGAGGCTCTGTAGCTTGGGGGCCGATGAGTTTAGAGGATCTACTCCGGAGAGGTCGGAGTTATGGTTGGAGAAGACAGTTCGTATCTTGGCTCAAATGGGTTGTGCGGGCGCACGTAGATTGGGATGCGTGATCTCGTTGCTTCAGGGTGATGCCTACACCTGGTGGGTCACCATTACTACTGGGGTTCCGGAGACAGAGATTGATTGGGAATTCTTTGAGTTCGCTTTCAGGAAGAGGTACTTAGGACCGAGGTACTTAGATGAGAAGAAGCGAGAGTTCATGGATCTTACTCAGGGAGATGCTTTTGTGACTGATTATGAGATTTGTTTCGTTCGTCTGAGTCAGTATGCTCCGGAGTTAGTGCCTACTGAGAGGGCTCTATGTGATCGTTTCAGATATGGACTTCATGAGGAAGTTAAGAGGTATACCTTAGCTTCTGACTATTCTGACTTTGATGTCTTGGTTGCTAGAGCCAAGGACATTGAGCACAGCTTGGGGCTGGCCAAGCGTTCTGGGGGATCTAATTTTGGTAAGAGGCACAACAACTATGATGGTAGAGATGCCAAGAGGCACAGAGGTGGCGGACACCAGTTTGACCATATGTGTGGCGGTGGCCACCATGGTAGGGGCCATCAGGGCCATAGAGGAGGAGGGCGTTTGCCCGAGTGTACCCGTTGTGGGAGACAGCACGCTGGTGAGTGTTGGGGTAAATTCCATGCTTGCTGGAACTGTGGTTCGAGGGACCACTTTAGGAGGGATTGTCCGCATCAGGCGGCTCAGGCACCGAACATTGCTCAGGCTCCTGCGAGAGCTAATGATTTTCAGAGAGGCCGTGGGCGCGGTTGTGGCTACTTCCAGCCTAGGGCTGATGCACCTAGGGTAGATGCTCAGAGGAACCTTGCTCATGTTGTGGCCGTGCAGCCAGAGGCGGGAGGACCAGCGAGGGTCTATGCTCAGAGAGAGGCCGGGAACGACACCGATGTGATAGTAGGTAATTTTGAGTTACAGTCTATGTCTTTGCTTTCTTTGGTTGATTCGGGTTCTACGCATTCCTACATTTTGAGTGAGCATGCTCAGAAGCTAGATATCCCTGTTGAGATCTTAGATGTAGGTATGCACGTTACTAGTTCTTTTGGTGAGACAGTTGTGGTTAGACGTATGTATAGGAGATGTCCACTGAAGATTCAGGGTCATGTGTTTTTAGTTGATATGATGGAACTTCCCTTCTATGGCTTTGATATTATTTTGGGTATGGACTGGTTGGTTGAGCACCGGGCTAGTGTGGATTTTGAGACAAAGAGAATTTCTTTGAAGCTTTTCGATGACTACGAGGTAGTGGTAGTGGGCGAGAACATTAAGTTCTTGTCTAATGTGGTGTCAGCTTTAAAGGCTCATAGGTTGATGGACTCAGGATGTGGGGCTTATTTAGCTTATGTTATGAATCCGGATATGAGAGAAGCTAGACCGAAAGATATCAAAACAGTGTGTGACTTTTCGGATGTATTTCCTGAAGAGTTGCCAGGTTTGCCTCCTGACAGAGATGTTGAGTTTGTGATTGAGACAGTTTCAGGGTCTAATCCAGTTTCGATAGCTCCGTACCGCATGGCTCCGAAAGAGTTGAAAGAATTGAAGAGTCAGTTGCAAGAATTGTTAGACCGTGGTTTCATTAGACCTAGTAGTTCCCCGTGGGGTGCTCCCGTGTTGTTTGTGAAAAAGAAAGATGGTAGCATGCGCATGTGTATTGATTATAGACAGTTGAATCAGTTGACTGTGAAGAACAAGTACCCGTTGCCTCGTATAGATGATTTGTTTGATCAGTTGAGAGGTGCTTCAGTGTTCTCGAAGATAGATTTGAGATCCGGGTACTATCAGTTGAGGGTGAAAGAGTGTGATGTTCCGAAGACAGCTTTTAGGACTAGATATGGTCACTATGAGTTTCTTTTGATGCCATTTGGGCTCACGAGTGCACCGGTAGCATTCATGGACATGATGAACAGAATTTTTAGAGACTATCTAGACCGGTTCGTAGTTGTCTTCATTGATGACATACTGGTGTACTCGAAGACCGAAGAAGAGCATGATGAACACTTGAGATTTGTTTTACAGAGATTGTTGAGCAATCAGTTGTATACGAAGCTTAGTAAATGTGAGTTCTGGATTCGAGAGGTCGTGTTTCTTGGCCATGTTGTTTCAGCCGAAGGTATCCAAGTTGATCCATCGAAGATTGAGGCAATTGTTGAGTGGAAACAACCTAAGTCCGTGACCGATGTTAGGAGTTTCCTAGGATTAGCCGGTTATTATAGGAGATTTGTTGATGGATTTTCTAGAGTAGCGGCTCCTTTGACTAAATTGTTGCTAAAGGGAGTCAAGTTTGAATGGTCAGATGCAAGATAGAAGGCCTTTGAGAAATTGAAGGAAACCTTGACAAATGCTCCAGTGTTAGTGCAACCTGTTTCAGGTAAGGAGTTTGTGATTTACAGTGATGCTTCCTACGTAGGCTTATGATGTGTTTTGATGCAAGATAAGAGAGTTGTTGCTTATGCTTCTAGACAGTTGAAGATTCATGAGAAGAACTACCCTTCTCATGATATAGAGCTAGCCGCAGTTGTGTTTGCATTGAAGATTTGGCGTCATTACTTGTATGGTGAGAAGTGTATTGTTTACACCGATCACAAGAGCTTGAAGTATCTGATGACACAGAAGGAGTTGAACTTGAGACAGAGAAGATGGCTAGAGTTGTTAAAAGATTATGATTTGACCATTGAGTATCATCCGGGTAAAGCAAATGTAGTAGCCGATGCTTTGAGTAGAAAAGTGGCCGTTGAGTTGAGAGCTATGTTTGCTAGATTGAGTGTGTCCGATGATGGTGGTTTGATCACCGAGTTGCAAGTGAAGCCTTCTTTGATTCAGTTGATTAGAGAGAAGCAGTTGCAAGATGCGAGCCTAGTTCCTCATGTTCAGGACATAGCCGAAGGAAGACCGACTGAGTATAGTTTCAGTGGTGAGAGCTTGTTGTGCTTTAGAGATAGAATTGTTGTACTAGAAGATGTTGAGTTGAGACGTCAGATTCTGAGTGAAGCACATTCAAGTCCCTTTTCTATGCATCCGGGTAGTACTAAAATATACCGAGATTTGAAGAATGATTACTTCTGGGTTGGTTTGAAGAGAGATGTAGCCGAGTATGTGAGCCGTTGTATGGTTTGTCAGAGAGTGAAGGCAGAACATCAGGTTCCTTCAGGTTTGCTACAGCCTTTGAAGATTCCAGAATGGAAATGGGAGAGGATCACCATGGATTTTGTATCGGGGTTACCTTTGTCTCCTTCGAAGAAGAATTCAGTTTGGGTGATTGTTGATAGGTTCACTAAGTGTGCTCACTTCTTAGCAGTGAACACTACGGACTCTTTAGACAAGCTGGCAAACTTGTACATCCGTCAGATTGTGAGACTTCATGGAGTTCCGAAGTCTACTATTTCAGATAGGGATCCTAGATTTACTTCGAGGTTCTGGGGTTGCTTACATAGTGCTTTGGGTAGCCGTTTGCATTTCAGCACATCTTATCATCCGCAGTCACAGTCAGAGCGAGTGATACAGATTCTTGAGGATATGCTTCGTTGTTGTGTGATTGATTTTCAGGGTTCTTGGGAGAAGCACTTACCGTTGGTTGAGTTTGCTTACAACAACAGCTATCAGTCTAGCATCCAGATGGCACCGTATGAGGCTTTGTATGGTAGACGATGTAGGACTCCGATTTGTTGGGCTGAGACAGGTCAGAGATTGTTACCTATGCCAGACTTGCTTAAGGGAACTACCGAAAAAGTGAAGTTGATTTGTGACCGTTTGAAAGCAGCTTCCGATCGTCAGAAGTCTTATGCAGATTTGAAGAGGAAAGAGATTGAGTACTCAGTGGGTGAGAAAGTGTTTCTGAAAGTATCTCCGTGCATGGAAGAAGGTAATGAGATTTGGCCGAAAGGGCAAGTTGAGTCCGAGGTTCATTGGCTCGTATGAGATAGTTGAGCGGATTGGGCCTGTAGCTTATCGTTTGAGGTTACCTTCGGAGTTAGAGAAGATCCATGATGTCTTTCAAGTGCCTATGCTTAGGAGATATAGATCAGATCCTTCTCATGTGATGCCCGTTGAGGAGATAGAGTTAAATCCGGATTTGTCCTATAATGAAGAACCCGTTGAGATACTTGCTTCTGATAGCAAGGTGTTGCACGGCAAGACCATAGAGTTGGTCAAGGTGTTGTGGAGACATAGAGGCGTGGAAGAGGCCACGTGGGAGAGGAAAGTAGATATGGTTGAGCAGTTTCCGTATTTGTTTCCACCAGGTAATTTCGGGGACGAAATTCCTTAAGTGGGAGAGAGTTGTAACGCCCGTGTCTTAGGCCTAGGAGTTAACCAGGTTTTAGTTCGAGTTAAATGAAAATTTAATTAAAACAATTCAACTACAAATAATGACCAAATTGAGCTTTAAAATGAAGGGAGGGACCTATATTGTAATTTACCTAAATTATTTGAAAAAGGATGACAACTTTCCATATTGTCATCTTTTTCCCCCTTTTTCCCCTAAACTCACGTAAAACTCCCCCTCCCTTCCCTCAAAACCTCTCAAATATCAAATCAATATTCCATTCATTTTCAACTTCAATCCAAGGTCTTTTTGAAAGGTAAAGTCATTTTCTTAATCTCCTCTTTATCCCCTATCCAACCATTGTCTTGGATTTCAAAAATATAGAGTTTTGGAAATTAGGGTTTATGTTGGAGTTTGGATTTTTAAGGGGGTTTTCAATTCGTTTTGATTAATTGTGTTGGGGTTTTGTTTAAGCATAATGAAATACACAATATATATTAATTTGGGTGAATTTGAATGAAATTTCGTAGTGGGTCCTTAGGGCAAATTTTAGAGCATGAAAACTTGGGTTTTTGGGAGGTTTAATGTTGGAATTGAAGGGCTGATGGTCTACCTATGTTAGGAGGGTGATTTGGGATGTTTTGGAAGTCATTTGGGTGTTTGGAAATGGGTGATTCAGCCAAGGATTGTTGGAATACGAAAATTGGGTTTTTGAGATTTATGTGGTTGGGAAATTGTGGAAATTGGGGTGTGTTTGCAAAGTAAGTTGATGGTTGAGTTTAGCATTGGATTGAGAAGTAATGTATGTGTTTTTTTTTACTAGAAGCAAGAGGAAACGTGGAAGAGGCTTTGGGACCGAATCCGGGAAGTTGAAGGTGATTGCTTGCTTGGTCGTTGAGCTTGGAAGCTTAGGTGAGTGGTTAATTGTTTTAAATGGTTTTAAAATAGTTGGTTCGAGTATATGGACTAGGTTGGGCTTGGTAGACCCACCTAGAGTTAGGATTAGAGTGGTAGCCTAATCCTAAGCTTGATCTAGAGCCTTTGGATGAACTCATTTATGTGGTTGTGTATGTCTCGTATTAAATGTGATATGAATGCTCATGTATATTGTGTTATACATGTGAGATGAGACATGACTTGTGATGCTTGAGACATGCATGATGATGGTTGTTGATGAGTACGTGCTAAGCACGGAATTGGTTGAGATGAGTAATATGGATTGAGTAAATGTTGGAACTAGTATACTTGAATACAAATGATCGATCATTAGGATGTTAATGTGTACACATGAGTCAAAAGTCGCGCGTGGCCTTGGTGTCGTTGAGTCACCAAGGAGGAGTACGGGTTCGCCCAAAAATGGTAATTGTATATAGTCGGTGATGAGTGGAATCCCATCGACGGGGCGTGAGGATGAGTGGAATCCCCTCCGCGAGACCGGTGATGAGTGAAATCCCACCGTGAGGTAATGTGGTTGTTGGATGTGAAATCCCACCGGTGATGAGTGGAATCCAACATATCTATCCACGTATTCGGGTCATAGCTAGGTGCCAATGTTGTATGATAAATGTATCAATGTGTTGAGATTTATGATTTTTATTTGGATGGTTATTGTGACTACCTGTGTTGAGGATTTAGAGCTTGTTGATCATGACATTTATCTTGTACATTGCTCATGCATCTTTATCTTATGGCTCTTGTGGACCCTTGGTATGGTTGTGTTTTACCTTGGCTAGATCGTGCTCGGACCCTACAATGTTGAGGTTTGTTTTTAGAGCTTACCCTCACTAAGCATCATTGCTTACGCTCTCTTTGTTCAACATTGCAGATCCTTAGTTCCTGGGTTGCTCGGGCAACTGGAGGGCCTCCAAGTGTGGTTTTTGGCTTGAGTACATCAAGTATGACTTTTAAATGTTGAACATGTAATAGTTTAAGCAATGGGACATGTGTCTTTTGATGGATGATTGTTGGTTGATTAGGAGCATGTTTAGACTCCATGTTATGTTGCTTTTGTATGGCTTGTGATGCCATGTTTGAGTTGTAATCCATGCCTAGATTGCTTATCTTGAATGTTGGTTAAGTGCCTTTGAGTTTGCCTTATGTTGAATGTTGAAGTATTAGTTTTTGGATGTTTGAGTGTCATCTTTGATTCAATTGCATGTTCCTTTGATGTATGTACATGTTGGGTGCTTGTATGGCTATAAAGTAGTATGCAAATGTCGTATGAATGCTTGTTGGGGTCTAGGAAAGTCCTAAATTGCATTTAAATTCGAGTCTTGATCGTTTTTGCTAAGTTTGGAGGTTTTTGTGGTGCAGGGGTATCGATACGGTTGGTATGGTATCGATACCACCTTCTTGTTCAAGCCTCGTGTATCGATACACTTGAGAGGTGTATCGATACTATTTTTGTCACTGGAGCTACTGTCCAGTTTGGTATCAATACCGGCCTCTGGGGTATCGATACCATCATCTTAACGTTGATCGTGGGAAGTCAACCGTTGGGGAGAGTATCGATACATCCCTGGGGTGTATCGATACGGTCCTTACGGGTTGACTTTGACCAGTTGACCTAGTCAAGGGGGTATCGATACACCCCTTACGTGTATCGATACCGCCTGCAGTTTAAGCTTAAAATTGGGCTTTAACACGATTGTTTGAGTTCGATCGATTGTTTTGTATATGTTGTTCCGCTGTACGATCACTTAGGGTTAACTACTGGAATAGTCACTTATGTTTCAAAATATTAGACAACTGAAGCCAAAATATGAATTTATTTGTTTCAAAATATTTATCTTAATTTTATCTTGGGTTAACTACTGGAATAGTCACTTATGTTTTCCCCAATACAGAGTTGGTCACCGATTTTGAAAAATAACTAGTAAGGTCACTTACGTTTTCGGGGCGTAAACTTTTGGTCACTTAGCCGTTTGTTGCCGTTAAACACTGATGGATTGCTGACCTGGCAACGAAAAAATAAGGGTAAATTACTACAATGGCCATTAAAGTTTATCTCATGTACATTTTTGCTCCCCAATTTAAAAAAATAAACATTATAGTCACTAATGAAAATGTTTCTTTATAATTTCACCATTCATTTTTTAAAAATTAATTTTTCAACCCTAAAACTTTAGGTGCTCAAAGTATACCCTTTTTAAATTTAGGTGCTCAAATTGCTCCTATTTAATAACTAAACTTTCAAATTGCTCCTATTTTTTTCACTCTAGATTGTTTTTAATATTATTGTAACATGACATGTCATTTTTTATTATTGTTAAATTTAAAATATATTTTTAAAAATATTACTTCTTAAAATAATTTAGGTGTTTAAAGTATTTTTTGTAAAAATAGGTGCCCAAATTTACCATAGTTACAATTTTAGGTGTCCGGTTGTTAAATGAGTGTTAGAAAAATTGTCAACTAATCGGTACTTGACACGTGGTATTAATTTTATTAATTTTTAATGGAAAATACTTAGAACTTTCGAATTATTATAAAATCTCAAAATTTGACAAGCTTCACAAAACAGTCTCTAAATCCCTAAAAATTCTCAAACTTTCGTCGTCGATTGTCGCCGCTTCCACCGCCAGTTGTCGTCATTGACTGCACCAACTTGGTCGCCGGACCAAGGCGGTCATTTTTCCCAACACAACGTCGTCAGAAACGCCCAATGGCGTGCAACCAAACGTCAAACACGAAATCGAAGTTCGCGTTTGACGTTCGACTGCACACCATAGGGCGTTTCTGGTGACGCCATGTTAGGGAAAATTTTCGCCTTTGCCCGACGACCAAGTGGGTGCGGTCAGCGACGACAACTGGCGGCGATAGTCGACGACGAAAGTTTGGGAATTTTTAGAGATTTAAGGATTGTTTTGTGAAGTTTGTAAAATTTTAAGATTTTATAATAATTTGAAAATTCTGAGTATTTTCCATTAAAAAATTTAAAAATAAAATTAATGCCACGTGTCAAGCACCGATTGGTTGACAATTTTTTTTAACACTCATTTAACAACCGGGCACCTAAAATTGTACCTATAGAAACTTTGGGCACTAATTTTTACAAAAATAAATACTTTAGACACCTAAATTATTTTAAAAACTAATATTTTTAATTTAATAATAACAAAAATAATTTTATTTTAATATTATTTTTAATTTAAAAATAATAAAAATGACATGTTATAATAATAAAAATAATTCATAGTGAAAAAAGATGAGCAATTTGAAAGTTTAGTTATTAAATATGAGCAATTTGGGCACCTAAGTTTTAAAAGGGTATACTTTGGGCACCTATTTTTCATCTAAGCATTTATAATATTATTGTACTAATTGATTGTGAAGTTTTAGGTGAAAAAAATGAATTTTTAAAAATTTAAGGGTGAAATTATAAAGAAACATTTTTATTAGTGACTATAATGTTTATTTTTTTAAATTGGGGAGCAAAAATGTACATGAGATAAACTTTAATGGTCATTGCAGTAATTTACCCTTATTTTTTCGTTGTCAAGTCATCAATCTGTCAGTGTTTAACGACGACAAACGGCTGAGTGACCAAAAGTTTATGCCCCGAAAACGTAAGTGACCTTACTGGTCGTTTTTCAAAATCGGTGACCAACTTTGTACTGGAAAACATAAGTGACTATTCCAGCAGTTAACCCTTTTATCTTTTCTATTAAATTAAAAGATAACCAAAATAATAATAAATTTGAATAAAGGTAAATCTCATATCAAGATATCGAATACTCCATTAATATTTTATCTTTGGACAAAACATTAACTTGCAAGTGATATATTAGTACAGTAATCAAACATTGATAATGAGACCTAAAAATTTTAATATCAATCTTTTATTCAAGATAATAAAATCAATAAGCCAAGTTGGATTGAACAACGTTTAGAAACCCACGAGATTTTAATTATAAAAATTAAACCTTAGAAATTTTAATATCAATTTTAATTCAAACACCAAATCACAATATTAAACCCAAAAAAATTAAGAATGAATATGAAATATAATACTCAGGATCTATCATGTCAAATCATAATATTTAACATGACGAGGATATGATGTCACTTGTTAGAACCAAATTATAAATCGGTATAAAACTAATACTCATGATCTATCATGCCAAATCATCAAGAATAAAATACTAGATGTGGAAGCGTACCTGAATTAACCGATAAATTGAAAACTTTGAATATTTTGATGAAGATTGTCTAGAGGTGGTTGTGATCTTCCAAGATGATATTTTATCTCTTAATGTAAAACTCTCTAACGCGAAAGGAGAGAAAAACAAGTTAACATATTTCTTGGGGACCACTACCTTTTTATATGGTTGATTTATAATCAACTATTAGGTATTTATAACTCTGTCCCTCGTTGAATTATAAATATATCTTATGGTATCTACACTTTTATTTTCATGACACTTTAATACATATGAAACACCTAACATAATTGACACTTAATTTTGTGTCATACTTTATAATAGCATCCTACGTTATACATATGTGCCCACAATTGCGGATTCTAATCCAACAAGTTAAATCTGGTTGATTTGATTTTTGATGAGTTTGACGTACAATAGGGTGACGGTAAAGCTACGGTACGGTACAACTGAAATTTTACGAAATACAGAACTTAAGTGTTACCCACCAACTTAAAATGTTACACTTTTTTTTATAACATTTTAGGTTGGTGATCTCACGAAAAGTATCGATACTTAGAGACAAGTTTTGATACTTAACATCAACCTAAAATGTTATCAGAAGTGACAAGTATCAATACTTTGGAGCTAAATTTCAATACTTGTCACCAACCTAAAATGTTACCAAAAAGTATAACATTTTAGGTTCTGTGTTTTGTAACATTCGATTGGTGCTGCACCTTAACCGTATCGTAACCCTGTTGCACCTTAACCGTACTGTAACCCTGCTGCACCCCAAAATAACCCAACAACAAGCAATTTTGTGATCAGTTTGGATACAGTAATAACATCATAAAAGAAGTTAAATTATGTCAAATTAAAATAGAAAGATCAAATTTTAACATTGTAGAGGGACTAAATCAGAATAGGACCTTAATTATTCAAATAAATATTAGTTTTCATTGTAGAGAGGCCATTTGTGGTGGCCCAATACCAATGTTAGCCATGTCCAATTACTCTCAAACCTTGTTAGTTGTTAACGTCTTCCCTTTGGGCCAAATTCTATATGGGTATTGGAAATATTACAAGTAAATCCATCAGCAAATTGACGCTTTGGCACTTGAAGTCAGTAGAAGAAAATAAATTAATTAAATGTAAATATATTTCAATGGATATAATTTGCATGTTTAATGCATATCTGGGTGATTGTAAACATGCAACTGTTGTTCACATTTGCAAACGCCATTGATGCAACGATATGCCCCTTTGCAGCATTGCTTGCAACAACTGTTCAAAAGGCCATGCCTGAAAAAAAAACCACTAACTAATTAGTAATTTCGTTTTACGTAGGGATGGTCATGAGTTGGGTTAAGTCGAGTTTTTAGTTGACTCGCACTCGATTTGAAAATTTAACACATTCATCATACCTAATCTGACATTTTATGATGTTCCACCCGACCTGAACCTGAGTCAAATTTTAGTGTAAAAATCGAACCCGAACTAGCCCAACATAAATATTTTTTTATTTTTGTTCAATTAATTTGGGAGTTAATTAAAAAAATACAAATAAAGAGTGAATTGTAATAATTATTTAATTTTTATTAGAATATGAAGATAATTGAAAAAATATATAAAGAGGTGAGCATTATAGAAATTATACTTAAATATTTAGAATAAAATTAACTTATTGTTTCGGGTCAGATATTTTATACCCTAAACCCGAACGCAAATCGAAATAATCTCATAAGCATGGATGCTCTCAACCCACGGGCGGCGTGGAAGACGACATATCTCCGACGAAAGGAAGTTTACGGTGAGCAACCTAGAAAGGGGTGGGAGGCTAGTAGGGGAAGATTCGGAACGGGGCGGGAGGCTAGTAGGGGAAGCTTCAGAACGAAAAGCTTTACAAGAAGGGGAAAGGTCTCTATATCACCAAGAGAAGGTTTCGCAGTGTTTGTGTCCGGAGTTAGCAAGAGGATACATCGGAGTACTCTGGCAGAAGCTTTCAAGGAATATGGTAGAGTGGTGGGTGTTTATGTGGCTTTCTTTCACAGAAGATATGCGAGCAAAAGGTATACCTTTGCATTCGTCAGGTTTTCGAAAGCTGAAGAGGCGAATGAAGCTATCGAAAGAGCAAATAATAAGGTTATGGACGGGATGGTGATCAGAGTGAGGAGAGCCATCGAAAACCCAGGTAGGAAAAGCATGGCTGCCAACAATAGCGCAGGAGTTACGGACTCATCGCATGTAACCAAAACTGGCGTTAGGAACATCAATCTTTACAGGACGACAGACGAAAGATCTTTCAAGGAGGTTCTGATATCTAAGACAGTGGAGGGGGATAATTTCCAGGTTCCAAGAAATAAGGAGGATGAGTTGAACGTCGGTTATACTACTGTGTGCAACCCATTTCACTTCAGTGTGCCAAAATCAGACTTGCAGTGGATCAACAATTGTTTTGTGGGGCAGCTCAAAGGCATGTATGACTCGTGCTTTGTAGAGTAGGTGTTACGATCGGAGGGTTTCAGAATCAACGTTGCTGTTTGGTCCGGCCCATACGTGATTATAGTTTTAGCGGAAGAAGAGTGGAAGGAGATATTTTTGGACCTTAAAAGGTCTCTGTTAGATAACTGGTTTGTGGATATCGACTCAGTCGAAAATTTCAATAAAGGTCGGAAGTTTAGAGTTTGGGTTTCTCTTGAAAACCTGCCGTTAGAAGCTTGGAATAAGGATATCTTCAGTTCGATAGCAAAGAGGTGGGGGTTTTACTAAAGCTTGACGAAGATACTATCGAGAAGAAGCGTTTCGATGTAGCTAGACTGCTACTAGGCATACAGTTACCTCATGCAATACCACCACAGGTAAATTTGTTCATCAATGGACGAAGCTACACCATCAAGATCACTGTATCAGAGTTTGAACATGATAGATGATGGATAAATGGTTCTCAGGTATGGAATGTCAACGAGAAAGCGGATTCGGTGTAGTCGGATGAGGCCCCAAGCTGCAGAGTCGAGGATTTTCCAGCGCTCGCAAAGGATGAAGTGCCCATAGAACTCCCCAAGGTATTGGAATGTACGGACATTAATTGTTCAGCAGCTGAGATTTTGTTGCAGGAGAATGTCGGTTCTGTTGGTAGAAAGGTAGTTTCGGTTGATGTCCTCAAGACAGTGGGACCAATGGCTTCTGAAGGAGCAGCCGCAAATAATTCGAATCTATCGCATACGCTATATTCTAATCCGGACGGGCTGTTTGATGTGCAAGTTACAGAAGCCCAAGAGAGTTTGGGTGGTTCATCTGGTCGAGTGGCCGCTTTGGCCCACGTATGGACAAGCGGACTGATTTATTTAATATCAGACCCAGATACTACAGAAAGTCTGGTTCTATGGGCCCAACTATTCAGCGGTCCAAATCCATGGATTCTAATCTTGGTGACTATGCAAACCAGATGTCGTCTGCCGATGCTACAAAAATTATCCCCTCTAATGTGGACATAAACAATGAAATTGCGTCAGAGGCGCTAGAAATCTGCAATCTCGTTGGTCTTAAATTTGTTGCTGACACGGCGGTAGTCTGCAAGAAGTTTGGCGAGTTGGTCTCAGGAGGTATGCCGCTCCGATTTTTCCTCCCTTGGGTTTTATATTAGAGCTTCGAATATCCATATATGTCAGTTCAGAATCTAGTGTTATCCTGGAATGTGAGAGGTATCGGCAAGGTAGAGAAGAAGCGTCAAGTCAGAAGAAGTATCATTTGTTATAAACCGGAGTTCGTCTTCTTGCAAGAAACGAAGTGCAGGGGTTTTTCTGGGAAAATCGTCAGAGATATCTGTGGCAGAGCGGAGGACTTTGAGTTTGTGTCGATTCCCTCCATCGAGTCGGCTGGGGGCTTAGTGACTTTATGGAAGTCGGATTTTTTTCAGTATGAAACTAGAATTGTGAAACAGAGATATATCATTTGCGTTTGAATGCTAAGAAAGACTAACGAAAGGGTTGGCCTCATAAACATCTATGCTCCAAACAATTTTGGTGAAAGATGTGAAGTTTTCAAGGAAGTGAGTAGTTGGGCAGCTGCAGCCTCGTTCCCTCTGATTTTAGGGGGCGATTTCAATATTGTAAGGGCAGCGGATGAAAGCACAAGGACCTGTTTAAATGCCAAAGAGATGGAAAATTTTTCTAGCTTCATTGAGGATCTTGCCGTTCTTGATATGCCATGTAAAGGGGGAAAATACCCCTGATCGAGCTTGAGGCTAAACCCGACGTTTAGCATGCTAGATAGGTTCCTAGTTTCTTCGGAATGTATAATAATTTGGCCTTCTCTTATTCACCAAATTCTGCCCAGGGGGCTGTCGGACCACAACCCCATTTTGCTGTCAGTCAATAAAGAAAATTGGGGACCAAAATATTTTAAGTGGTTCGACCACTGGTGTGAGGAATCGAGTTTTGTAGAGCTGATCCGGAAGACTTGCTCGGAGGCAGAGGGTGCTGGTCTAATGAAAATGCTAAGGGCATGCAAAGCTGCAACCAAAAGCTGGGAGAGTCATAATTGAAAGGTGGATGATGACTCCATCCCAATGATACAAGATAGATGTAAGAATTTAGAGACATCAATTAGTAATGGCCGGAATGATCCCGGAATCTTACTGGAATTAAGGGATTCCCACGCTAAATTATGGAAAACTGAACGAAAGGAAGAGTTGGAGTGGAGACAAAAATCGCGGCTAAAGTGGTTTCAAGAGGGGGACAAGAATACGAAATTTTTTCACCATGTAGCTTCTGCAAGAATGAGAAATAATCATATAGCGAGCCTTCGAATAGGCAACGAAGTCGTGAATGAGCCTGGGTTGATCAAAAAGGCAGTTGTGAATTGTTTTAAATCCGCCTACAATGCGGCCAACACCCTGCCGATCGCAGACCTATACTGCAATCTAAAAAGGATCAACAGTAGCACAACAAGTTTGCTAGAAGGTCCCTTAGCTGCCGATGAAGTAGTTTCTGCTCTAGGTTTGCTTGAGAATTCGAGAGCCCCAAGCCCCGATGGTTTCAACGCTAGTTTCCTAAAGAAGTTTTGGCCGAGCCTTAAGCCGCAGATTATGGATTTTTTTAAGGATTTCTACAACAATCGAGTTCAAGACTGGTCTTTCAATCATTCTTTCATTTGTCTGATCTCGAAGATCAAATCCCCTGAGTCCATCGAAGACTATCACCCCATCAGTCTTGTGGGTTGTATATACAAATTATTAGATAAGGTATTGTCCTTGAGATTAAAAGGAGTTATGGAAGACTTAATTGGAGATTCTCAGTTCACTTTTTGCTCCGGTAGACAGATTTTAGATTGCTTCTTAATCTTCAATGAGGTGATAGATTACACAGACAAGCAGGGCCTGAGTGGTCTAGTATTTAAAGTCGACTTTCGGAAAGCATATGATTGTGTGGATTGGGATTTTCTACTTTTCCTACTAGGAAGAATGGGTTTCGGTCAGAGATGGATCAGTTGGATCCGAGCGTGTGTTACTAATACAACAATTTCGATTCTGGTTAATGGTTCCCCTACGCCCATTTTCAAGATCAAGCGTGGACTGAGGCAAGGGTGTCCGCTCTCGCCTCTACTTTTTAATTTAGTCGCAGAGGCTTTAAATTGTCTACTAACAAAGGCAGTGGATGTTGGCCTCTTTCAAGCTAGATACATCGGCACTAGTATGGTCAGAATCTCACACCTACAGTATGCTGATGATTTAATCATTTTTTGCGGGGCTAGCTTAAAGAAGTTGAAAAACATTGTACACCTTCTACGCGGTTTCGAATTAGCATCGGGGCTCAGCATTAACCTCAAGAAATCAAAGCTTATGGGAATCAATATGGAAGAGAGCTTGCTGGATATATGGGCAGCGTCCATCAAGTGCCAAAAAGAGCACTTCCCGTCCAACTATTTGGGCCTTCCGCTCGGATTGAAGAGGAATAACGCTCAATTGTGGGATCCAATAGTGGGCAAATTCAAACAGAAGTTCGCCGGATTGAAAGCCAAATGCCTATCCTTCGGTGGAAGGATTACTCTTGTAAGGTCAGTACTGCTTAGTCTGCCCATCTATTTTATGTCAGTGTTTTACATGCCCAAGAAAGTAAGCAACCTCGTCTCTAGTATGATTTCGAAGTTCATTTGGGGTGATGTGGACAAAAAGAAGGTACATTGGGTAAGCTGGGAACATTTATGTTTGCCGAAAAAGTTTGGTGGTCTTGGGCTGATAGGTCTAAAACTAAAAAATCAAGCACTCCTTCTGAAATGGATATGGAGGTATGGGACTGAGTCAAATTGTTTGTCGCGGAAGGTTATTGCGGCAAGGTACGAAAGTAATAGCAATCTTGTACTCCCGGCCAACGTATCGAAGCACAGGAAATCTGCCATTTGGAGGAATATCACAACTGTCTTTCCAGACGAAATCCAGAAGTTCCAACAGCAAATCTGACATGTAGTAGAAGATGGGTAGAGAGTGAGTTTCTAGAATGACGTTTGGGTGAGTGAACAATCTCTGAGAGAAAAGTTTCCAAGGATATATGTGCTAGCAGTTGATAAGAATGGTCGAGTTGCTGATTACGGCCATTTTGATTCAGAAGGGTGGAAGTGGAATATTAGACTTAGACGTAATCTATTTGATTGGGAAAAGGGGTCTTGGGTTGTTCTTCTTAGTTTATTGGATGGCATTAAAATGAATGTCGATGTTGCTGATAGCATTAGGTGGGATGTGAATTCAAATGGTATCTATAGCCCTAAAGCTTGGTGCGAGATGGGTCAAGCTGTAGGAAACGAGGAAGAGGGGACGTGGAAGATTTTGTGGGCATGTAAGGCTCCCCCGAAAGTCGTCTGCTTTGTGTAGAGGGCGTTGCTAGGAAGAATCCCGACTTTGGTTGAAGTTAGGTGAAGAGGTTGCAGTTTAGAGAGTGTTGTGTGTAAGTTCTGCAATAAAGGCAAAGAATCAGTGGAGCATTTATTTGTGCATTACCCTTTTATTTGGAGAGTGTGACAGCGTTGGCTCAGCATTTGGAATACCCAGATTGTTGCTACCAATAAACTGGTTGATTTCTTCAAGGTGTGGCTGATTTCGAATCCTAAAAGGATCAAAACTTGGGTCTGGAAGCTGAGTTTCATCAGTCTTATGTGGTCAATATGGATGGCAAGAAATGAATCGGTGTTCAACAATGTCTCGCTGTCGGCAGACCATATTTTCAATCTCGGAATCTTAAGACTCGGGTGGTGGTGCAAGGCTTTGGCTCCTGAAAATGTGGCTGATCTTAATGTAGTTCTCAATGATCCGATAAGGTTTCAGGACATTAGCAATTACAAAGAAAAGGAGGCTTCCCCTAAGTGGTGTCCACCGGAGTGTGGAACTCTGAAATTCAATGTCGATGGGGCTGTATTTGGCAGCTTCGGGAATACGGGAATTGGTGGGGTAATGAGGAATGAAAGAGGGGAAACACTCATGAGTTTCTCGAAGAATGTGGGGACTCTCGATGCTACTTCTGCAGAGATATTGGCTGTCATTGAAGCTATCAAAATGTTTAAATCTTCCCGATGGGCTCGCTGCACTGAGGTGAAAGTTGAGTGTGATTGCGCCTTGGTTGTCGACTGGATTCGGAATGAGTGGAAATGTCCTCTGCCTTTTTTTGAAACCTGATCAAGCTGTGTCTTAGAACTGGAAAGGAGGTTACCTGCTCCATCCACCACGTGCCAAGGGAGGCCAACGCTTTTGCTGACTTGCTGGCTAAGAAAGGTATTAATAGAAGCGTTGATTTGGAGTGGTGTTCAAATGCTGCATTTGGCAGGTTGTGATTTGCAATTTCAGTTTACTTCCCTGTGCTGCGGATTATGGTTGCATTTTCAGTTTATCTCTCTGTGCTGATTTATGGTTGCAGGACGTTTTTTTAGCTGTTTTCTTGTCTAGTTTGCAATCTGGAATTATATTGAGTGTTCAGGAATATTTCGCATAGGGTGCAACTTGGTTTTGAAGGTGCTTTTCGATAGATAGGTGCAGTTCTGAGACCCTCTTTGGGTGCAGGATTGTTTATATTGACTCTGGTAGATTCGGTAGAGAGAGGGTGTTCCTTTGTTGCCCAGGTTTTCTGTGTATGCATGCTCTCCTTGCACTCTTTTTCCTCCAATTTAGGTTAAGAAGGTTTTTTAATGAGGCGGGAGACATGTTTCTTTTCCCATTATTCTGAATAAAATACATTTTTTAAAAAAAAGCCCGACTTGAGCCTAAAATTTTATTTAAAAATTTGACCTAATAAAGCCGGGTTGGGTCAGAACCCATCGGGTCTGGATCAAAAGGTCATCCCTAGTTTTAGATTACAAATTAACCCAACACGTCCAATCATCATAGAGCACTCACAATTAGGGGTGTTCATTGTCGGATATTGGATCGGATCCGGTTTGTTTAGATATTCGATTTTTCGGATCGAGGATATAGTGATTAGTATCCGATCCGAAAAAATTCAGATATACATATATTCGAATATCGGATAACTGGATCGGATATTCAGATATTCGATTATCCGAAAATATATTTTGATTTAACTATTTTTTCGAATTTGAAGATCGGATTTATGAGAATTTCGGAATTTTGAACGTAACAAACAACAAATTGCTAAATATAACAAGATTCACATCTATGAAAATTTCAATTTTTTAATTTTTGGATATAACAAGCATCAAATTGTTAAAAATAACAAAATTAATATTCATGAAATTTTGAATTTTCTGATTTTCCAAAATTTGAAATATTGTGATCCGTATTCAATCTAAAAAATTTAAAATCGGATCAGATATCAAAATTTTCAGATCGAATCAACAGATAACCGGATCGGATCGGTCAGATCGAATTTTTTTAAACACTCCTACTCACAATAATATATTGTGCATAAAGATTAAATTAGATCGGATCGTGGTAACAGATGAAAATTGATGAATTTAAAAATAAATTTAGTGATATATCCTATTGGGGTCTAAATTAGTTGCCTCATTTATGAGGTACAAGTACAACCAAATAAATTTAGTAGTACGTGTTTAAATATTTGTCGCTGATGTAAATATAAGTTCATATACGATTTGTACCTTTCAAAATAAGTATATACGTTCAGCTAAGTCGATATAATATATATAAAAATATAAAATCGAGCACATTTAAACGTTTAATATCCTTTAATTTATAAGTGATAAGAAATTTGGATAATACAAACATTATATACTAAAAGTTCAAAAAAATATTTCTCTAAAACAATTATGCACGGTTTGTAAATCACAATACATTATGTATAAAAATCATCACTTTACTATTCCAAAAAAAACATCACTTTAAATCGTCAGCCCTTTTATCTTTCAATATTTCTTGATTCACTTCAAATCTTTTTTTGTCATTATAACACAATGTGTTTGTCTGTACTTATAGTACATTTTTATCTTGCTTTTACAAGTTTTTTTTTTTCAAAATTAGATTTGCCATCGTCTATTTAATAGTATTGTGTGATCTATCCCACTTTAAACTCTCGGGCTGATTTTATTGTATAGTAGGTGTTCATAACAAGCTCAAAAATGTCACGTTTAAGTAATGGTGGCAAACAGGACATTTGGATTAGGTTTGAGTTATTTTGGATCCGATTATATTTGGTTCAGGTCGGTTCAAGTCTGGTTTGGTAGTTCGGGTCTATGGTGATTTCGTTTCGGCTATTGGGTCGGGTCGATTGATTTTCGTTCGGTTAATATCAAGTCGGTTGATTTCGGGTCGGGTTAATACGAGATCGATTGGTTTTTTCTACCTTCTTTATGACTTTATATAGCATGTATATTTGACATTTTGGTGAGTTGTGCGATAGTTCACATATCATCTTTCTTTCTTTATTTTAATATCTTTTCTTTATTCTGGGTTGCCTTCGGTTTGGTTAAAAATTGATTCAGATTCATTCAATTCGGTTGAAAATCGGTTCGAGTCCATTTTCAGTTCAACTAAAAATTGGTTTAGTTTATTTTGAGTTTCAGATCGAGTTCAGGTCATCGTGTTAGGGTCAATTTTGAGTCCCGAGTCAAGTTTGCCATGTCTATGTTTAAGTAATGATAAAGTCAGTTGTTGACTTTTTTTGTCGTGTTCTATTACGATGTAAGTTTTGACAATGTTTATCCCTCACCGCCAACAATTATGTCTTTGTATCTTTTATTTTTTTCGAATTGATTGGTTGAGGGTTTGTTTTCCTTTCTTTATACAATTTTATTTGCTTAAAGGCCCGTTTGGGCCCTGAAGTATACACAAAATACCGAACTGCCCCTAAAGTATTTTTTGAGACGTTTTGTCCCTTGAACTAAAAATCGTGACCTCCGTTGGCCCCTCTTATCGAACGTCCGTTTAAAAAAAATGGCACGATTAAATAGCGCCATATGGCTCTTTTAACCAAAACTTGACCGAGTTTAATAAAAATGGGTAAATAGCATGTTAAGTCTCTCAAATTTTATATTTATTCAATCTAGCCCCTAAAATTAGCAAACAACAATTGTTCATCTTCTTCTCCAACTTTAGAGTTTAGACCACCGTTTATTCATTTAAAACCCCGTTTTCAATATCATGTCTTTCCACTTCATCGGCATCTTCACCTAAAACCCCATTTCATCCGCAAGCAATTCCAAGCAGAAGATGAAATTCATGCTCAAAACTAAGGTGGTAGGTGTTGATACTTCTGGAAATGGTGTGAAGTTGACGGTTGAAGTGTCTTGTTAGAGCAGGAACAACCAGTCCTCTCTTTCTCATTTCTTTTGTTTCCTCGATACTTAGACAAAGGAAAAGGAAATCCCTCAAGTTGTGTGCATAGGGATGTAAAAACAGGTAATCGGATGAGTTTCAGGTCGGGTACTGTCATGTCGGGTAAAATCGGATACATGTCATTTCAGGTCATTTTTTTATTTTGACTCGACTCGGGTCGGGTGCGGGTCCATTTCAGGTCGGGTCCATTTCAGGTCGGGTTCATTTCAGATTGGGTCCATTTCAGGTCGGGTCCATTTCAGGTCGGGTTCATTTCAGGTCGGGTCAAAACGGGTCGGGTCCGAAGCAAATAATTGACAGGTTAATTCGGGTTCGGATACACTTCAGGTCGGGTCCATTTCAGGTCGGGTCCGTTTCAGGTCGGGTCCATTTCAGGTCGGGTCCATTTCAGGTCGGGTTCATTTCAGGTCGGTTGCATTTCAGGTCGGGTAGTTTCAGGTCGGGTAATTCAGGTCGGGGTATTTTTAGGATTGAAATTCGTATTGAGTTTGAGTTCGGTACAACCGTATAAGTAGTCGATAGACTTTAGGTTGGCCTTCATCAATCGTCATTGATTTGGAGTTAATTATTTAAAATCATATCAAATTAAAATTATAAAACATTGGAGTAATTAAAAAATAATGAAAATAGGTCAATTTGGACTGAAAAATGGTCAATTTGGATTAAAAATAAAGTTTCATGGATTATAATGAACAAAAATATCAAATTAAAATTATAAAACATTAGACAAATTTAAAAGAAAACAATGAAAATGGGTCAATTTGGAATAAAATTTTGGGGACTGTAATGAACAAAAATATCAAATTAAAAGTATAAAAATTAGAGTAATTAAAAAACAATAAGTAGATGTCAATTTAGAATAAAAATAAAGTTTTAGGGTCTATAATGAACAAAATTTCAAATTAAAATTATAAAACATGATGAATTAAAAAATATATAAAAGGGGTTAATATGGAATTAAAATAAAGTTAAGGGACTAGAATGAAAAAAATATTAAATTAAAATAATAAAACATTGGACAAATTAAAAAAATAAATGTGGGTCAATTTAGAATAATAAATGTGGACAAATTAAAATAAAGTTAAGGGACTAGAATGAAGAAAATACTAAAACACACATGTATATATACATACTAAAACACATATATATGCATATATTTAAGTTTTAGTATATATATACATGTATGTATGTAAGTTGTAGTATATATAGATTGTTATAATTTTATATATATATACATATATATGTGTGTATGTAAGTTTTAGTATGTATATATATATATTGTTATAATTATATATACATATATATATGTATGTAAGTTTTAGTATATATATATATATATATATATATATATATACTAGAACATACATATTTGTATGTATATATGTATACCCGTAAACAATACCCATAAACCTCAACCCTTAAATCTTATAATCATTAATAATTAGAGTACAAGCCTAATCCCATAATCCTTAAACTAATTTCATAACCCCAAATAATTAAGTTGACACATTTACCCATAAACCCCAAACTTGAATATCTAAATCTTACAGACACTATTCACTAATAATTAGAGTGCAAGCATAATCACATAATCCCTAAACTAATCTCATAGCCCCAAACAATCAACTTGACACACTTGCCCTTAAACCCTAAACATAAACTCATAAATCTAATAAACAAAATAAATTGAAACATAAAAAGGACAAATCTAAAAAAAATTAAAACCAAATTATTAATTAGAGCCCAAACCACAAATGAATAAAATTATTAAACCTAATTACTTACCAAATCTTTATACGAGGACCAAATTAAATTTAAAGCAAACCAAAAAGCTTAATAATTAATTAATTTATGAAGCATGACCTAATTAAATAAAATTTTAAAAAAACTAAACCAAAAATTAAAACTAAAAAAATAAACTAAAATCTAAAAAACCTAAACCTAACCATCTAATTAAGGAAGGACCTAAAGCATAATTAACCCCCAACCCAATTTTGTTTGAATGGCGGCAAACCACCCCCCACCCCCCAGAACCCAATTTTGTTTGAATGGCGCCCCCCAACCCCAAACGCAATTTTGTTTGAATGGCGGCAAACCACCCCTCCCCAATTTTGTTTTTGTTTGATATGATGCCAAAATTCCCCCATTTTGTTTGACATGGTGCCAAAATTCCTCCATAATTTTCTATCAATCAAAAAAAAATTTCCCCCATTAATTCAAAAAAAAAATTCCCTTAAACTAATTTTTTTTTATTTTTTTAATAGTTATAATTAAATTTTTAATAAAATATTTCTTAAATTTAATGATCACAATTAATAAATTGATTTAAATTTTAAATAATTTGTTTTAAATTCATCCATCACAACTTATTAATTTAATAAAAATTTTAAATTTTGAATATTTTTAATAAAATAAATTTAAGTATGTTAATTCTTATTAAACTTCACAAATAATTTATATTGAACGAGTTAGTATTAAATTAATTTAATAAATTAATACTTTACATTTAGCAACACTTTAAATTAATCAAATCGTAAATTTCTTCAACTATATATCAGGTAAATATCAAGTCAGATCAATATCAGTTCAGGTTGAAAATAGGTCGGGTTCAAAGCAGGTCGAGTCAATTAACAGGTCGGGTCCAAAACAGGTCGGGTTCAAAACAGGTCGGGTTCAAAACAGGTCGAGTCCAAAACAGGTCGGGTTCAAAACAGGTCGGGTAATATCGGATCTCGGGTCAATTCAGTCGGGTAATATCGGTTATCTGCCAGGTCAGCTTCGGGTTCGGGTTCGTTTCAGTCGGGCGCAGGTCGGGTTTCAAGTCTACAGTAACAAGTCCAATTCGGGTTTGGGTCGTTTTTAGTCGGACGCAGTTCGGGTTCGGTCACTACAGTAACAGATCAAATTCAGGTTCGGGTCAACAACAGTCGGTTACAAATCGAGTTCAGGTCATTAAATTTTCAGGTCAAATCAGGTTCTGACTCGAGTAGATTTCAGTCGGGTTTTCAGGTCGAGTCAGCTTTTTACACCCCTATGTGTGCATATATTCTTCATGTCAACAGTAGGGAGTAGGGACCCCAAGACACTTAATCCTCACTGCTTCAGCAAATTTTCGGTAAAGCAGAAACCCAGATATCGCCCCCATCGTCCCACACACTCCGATTTACATTTTCTTGTTTGTCTCCAGCAGTGGTCTAAAGTTGGAGAAAAAGATGAAATGAATTCCAAGTTAAAAATTTTAGACCAAAATAGCCATATGGCGCGATCTAATTGGGTCAAAATAAATTTAAACGGATATTAGATAAGAGGGACCAACGAAAGTCACAATTTTTAGTTCAGGACAACAAGACTCAAAATACTTTAAGGGCAATTTGATATTTTGTGTATACTTCAGGGGCCAAATGCGCCTTTAAACGAATTTTATTTTCATTGTTAAACAATTAGTTCTTGCTTTTATAATTTTAGAAAAAAATG
Organism: Hibiscus tridactylites; assembly: GCA_958450335.1. NCBI lineage: Eukaryota > Viridiplantae > Streptophyta > Magnoliopsida > Malvales > Malvaceae > Hibiscus > Hibiscus tridactylites. The sequence goes on along the minus strand of OY288275.1, from coordinate 16,750,516 downwards.
ATAAGTTAGAATGACTAATCATTTTTTATTTTGTAGATTTTTCTTTCTTTTGTTTGTGAACTTTGCTAGGTTTTCATCACCTAGATTGGGTTAGGTTAGGTCTATTTCGAATATTTGTGGGACCCTGTGTGAAAATTATAAAATAAACTCATGTAAAACGTAACATATCCAATTACTTTAAACAATTAATTTAATATTTTATTAATAAACCATAGAAATATGGCAAACTTTGTTAAATACATTATTTTTATTGTTTTGTTAAGATAATATTAGGTTTGATAGACTCGATTTTCTTCAACTGATTTAGCTTGCCAAAGGTGAAAAAATTGAGATATTTGAGTGATTTGGTGGTAGAAGCGAAAAATAAAAGACACGAAGATTTAGAGTGGTTCGACTTTCTAATCAAAGCCTACATTCACTACCTTAGCTTCCACACTAAGGATTTCAACCAATTTCACTAAAAATTCGTCCCCTCTTCTAGGCTTAGGAGGAAACCCTTACAACAATCAAAGCTTTTTAGGCCAAAGCTAGATCAAACCCTATTTACAAGAGATAACGATAAGCAAACTAAAATACCTCTTACAAGGTTGATGTTTGCACTCTTAAGCACTCACCCAAAAGCTAATACACTTGAGCATACATAAACATTCAAGCTCACAAGTGTTTTGTCTATACAAGAATGACACAATTAGGCACTAAGACATTTTTTTTATCATAATATGTTGACTTGAGGATTATTAGTCTTCTATAGATGCTTAGAGGTCCTTTTTATAATCTCAAATGAGCTTCTAGCCGTTGTAGACTATTGAGATTGAATTTGAGCTGTTGAAGTATTTATATTCCTCCATAAATACAGTTCTGGACAATAGGATATTGATACTCATGTCATTGTATCGATACAACCTTCTTGAAAATTAGTTGTTGAGCCTACTTCAGCATATGCGTATTGATACGCTTACGAGCGTATCAGTGTGACCTGTATTTCAAATAGTCGTTGGGAAAATGATCGTTATGAGAAGTTAAGGCGTATCGATACGCGATACAACCGTATCGGTACGCGACTATCTGTTGGGTGTTTTAAAGCTCTCTGTATCGATACGACAAAAGCGTATCGGTATGAGTTTTAGCTACTAAAATTTTCCTGTAGCTGATACCCTAGGGGTATCAATACGGTATACATTGTATCGGTACTGTAACATTAAAATCATATGTTTTGGCTACTTTAAAATATTTTAAGTTATTCCAAAGCCTTGTAAAAACCTTAAACATGTTTTTAAGTTGTTTAGACTTGCAAAACATTTTGAGACCTTTTTTAATTTAGTCCAAATCAAATTTTCAATTATTATATCAAAACATATATCTTAACATATATTTTCAAGGAATTGAATTGTGTGTAACCGTTATGATATGAAGCTTGATTTTAAGCATTAAATAAAAGAATGAAGAATATTGTATAATTTATTTTTTATCGTTAGACTGGAGAATAATAAAGAGGGAATTAAATTAAAAAATCAGATTTGGGAATGAAAATTAAATGATAGGAAATAGAATTAGTTTTTATTGTTTTTAAACCACCAATATCCAACTCGTTGGCTGACTAATCTGAATCGGGTACTGTAGAGACCCATTATGGGGGCGACCCTCCTAACTCAATTTGCTTCATTCACAACATTATGATTCGAACATCTAACTTTACTTAAGGGATCTAGTGTCTTTTCCCACTTGACCAGTTAATTATTGATAATTATTTTTTATTGTTAGCTTAATTAATAAATTTATTATAATAAAAATAAATTTTAAAGATAAGAATGATTTTTTTAGGGGCAATGAGTAGTCGCTCATTGTGCTCCTCCTACCTGTTGGGCCTAGGTTAGGTTGTGTACAATTCAAAAAAAAGTTCAAGCCTGGTTTTCTTTGTTGATAATAGATGGAAAAAAACTTTAATGGACTTGTTGTGCATAGTTTACACAAGCCTTTTAGTTTTAAGGATTAAGGGTTGGTCTAGGTTTTAAAGTGTAGGGTTTAGGTTTTAGGGTTAGGGTTTAGAATTTAGGATATATGGTTTAGAATGTAGGGTATAATTTTTTACGGTTTATGGTTAGAAATTAAAATTTAGATTTTATAGTGTAAATATGTAGGATTGTGTAAAATAAATTTTACACGGCATGTGTATAAAAAATTTACCCATATTCATATTTGAATGTCATTTATTTCAGTATAATTTATTTTGGAAAAATACTTTGATATTTATACAAGCCTTTCAATTTTAGGGTTTAAAGATTTAAGTTGTGGTTTAGGATTTAGTGGGTTTAGGTTGTATGGTGTAGAATTTAATGTTTATGGTTAGAATTTAGAGTTTAGGATTTGTTTAAGGTTTAAGTTTTAGGGTCTTAGGCTAGGGATTTAAATTTTAAATTTTATAGCTTAAATATGAAGGGTTGTGTAATTTTTTCACAACTTGTGTATCAAAATATAACACAATTTAAATTCAAATATTGATATGAATATTTATCTATGTGGATGTCTATCATGATTATAACTTTATCAAAATAGTTTAATTTATTTATTATTAGGAATAGGGTAATCTTCACCAGTGGTCCCTTTCGTTTAGGGTGTGTTCTATTTTGGTCACCAAAATTCAAAAAATATTATTCTGGTCACTTACGTTTAGAATCGTTTCTATTTTGGTCTCTTGGCCGTTAGTCTCCGTTACTTAAAAAAATAGTTTCTAATTTAACCCCCAAACTTTCAAAATTTTATTTTTCACCATCTTTCCCAAAAATTATAAAACTAAAACCCCAGAAAATTAATTCAAAACCCTAACCTCTATATATGATCTATAGAACAGGGTGGTGTCTAATTTTCGTTTACTTGTTGAGAGAAAAATGTGTTTTGAGTGATTCTATAGCAGTTTATAATGGATCTTGAAGGTGAAGGTGTTATTCTCGGGAGTCTAGTCAAGGTAAGACAAGTGAAAATGATTAATTCTTTTGAATTGTTTCTCTCTTAAAAAAATCACAACTTTTGTTGTTGTTATTGTTGCAGAAGAAAGAATCATGGAAGACAGTGTTGAGTTTAGAGCTTAGGTGTTTTTTGTGGAGATTTGAGTACCTCGTTTTTATATGTATACAAAAGTGCTTTCGCTGAGGATATTCATCACTCTGATACAAATGAAGAAATTTTTGAAATTTTATCATTTGTGTTCTGGACAATGACATCAATGTCATTACTGAAATATGTATTTATTGTGCTCAGAGTAGATGATAATGGTGAAGGTGAAACTTTTACTTTGTATCCTTTGCTCTGCAGGCAGTTAGGGTGTGTTCTTTACCTAATTGTCAGCTTGCAGATGAGGAATTATCAAAGTACAAAAAAGGATGAGATGGCATCTAATAATGGGAGCTTTTTGGGTTCAAATTTGAAATTCACTTTAGAGAAACATAAAATATTGCAAAGGTTATTGTTTGTATCGGCTTTGATTGAAACATGCATTGTCATTGGAAATGGGGTTCTCACACCTGCAATTTTTGGTATGTTTTCAAATAGAAATCTAATCTTCATTTATTTTTCTTGAGTTTATACTTAAGAACTTGAAATTTTCTGAATTCTACAGTTTTTTAGCAATTTTTGGTCTGGAGCTTTCCATGTCCAAGGAACAACATCGATGTAAATCTTTAGATTAGAAGCTTAATTCTCATATTTCCATTGCGCTACTTGAATATTTTGTTTGCAGAGACGATAAAACATCGATTTTTCGTATCCGACAATCGTCCAAATTCGTATTTTTGTTGATGTGTAGAAGGATGATTAAGTGGTTATCAAAATTGTGATAAGTATATGCAATTAAGTGTTCCCTCAGATGAAATGTGGTTTGTTTTTTTGCCAACCCCATTCAACTCCCTATAGCCATTGTACAGTTACAATGGTAGTATCTTCATGTTCATGTACCAGTATTAAATATTAATGTTACAAATGAGAAACATAGTAGAGTTGCAGGCTTTCGGATTTAATTTTTTTAGGGTAGGGGAGACAGAGGTTAAGGTTTTGAATTAATTTTCTGTGGTTTAAGTTTTATAATTTTTAAGAAGATGGTGAAAAATAAAATTTTGAAAGTTTGGGGTTAAATTAGAAACTAATATTTTTAAGTAACGGAGACTAACGACCAAGGGACCAAAATAGAAACGATTCTAAACGTAAGTGACTAGAATAATCTTTTTTTAATTTTAGTGACCAAAATAGAACACACCCTAAACGAAAGGGACCACTGGTGAAGATTACCCTTAGGAATATTATCTCTATGAATTAGAGTTTAATGTATTATGTACTTCTTATGCCTATAAATAGATGTTCATTGAAGGCATTGTATATAAGTCTATATTTGAGAATAATACAAATCTTCCTCTTTCTCTTATCTCTTTGTTCTTCTTGTTCTTATTCTTGTTCTTCTTTATTTTATTCACAACACGTTATCAGCACGAGTTCACTCAAAAGATTTTGGTTAAAGATCAGGTTTCATCTTCCCTTTAATTTGACGCGTAAACATGAATTTGGTGAGAATCATTGGTTTTTTTATAATCATTCTAAATATAAAGGAAGTATATTATGATTCATCGTTTTGTTTATATATTTCATGATTTAAGGTTTATTTTTTTGTGTTAGTATATTATGATTTTTTTTGTATAGTTATGATTGTATATATAATCGAATTTGGTATGATTATATGTTATCATTTGATTAAAACCTATATATAATGTATTAGTTATTAGTAATGTTGACAGATAAATAAATAATTTTAAGTTTCATGCCTTTATCTATTTATTTATTTATAAAATAATTCGATTTGTTATAAAAATAACATACAATTATATCAAATGTCTATTTATTATTGACAATGCCAACATTTTCTTATGAAAAAGAAGTGATGTGTTTTAGGTTGTTTAATGATTGACGTTTATAGTTTGTAGCTTAAAGTTTTGTTACATGATAACATATTATTTTATATTTGTGCATTATTAGAGATGCGATCATTAAGTAGTAATATTATTAATTTGTTTAATTTGATTTATATCTCATTTTATGCTTGGTTTATAATTAGGGATTTCAATTCGTAAAAAGTGGTCCAATTTCATACTTTAATTGATTAAGACAGATATAGATTTTAACAGATCTAGCCAAGCAAATTTTGAACATATTTATTTTTGTTGGTTAAATCATTTTTTTTCTTGTTTCTTATAATTAAAGATCAAATTTTATTTATGTTATTCTATGGATAAAAGATAGTATTTTTAACCGTGTTTTGAGTTTTACACGTATTTAAATGGCTTGGAAGGAGATGTGATATAAAGGGACTATGAGAAGCTATCTCGGTCATATGCTATGTCTCCATTGTCCACGAGAGAAAAAAATCAATATCGGTAAATTTTGGTTTTATTTTTCTTTATATTATCATTTTAAAGTGCGATAAATCATGATGATTTTGAATTTACAAGAAGATTATTATAAAGTCTATATTTGCTCGAAATCAATATTTCTTCTTCGTCGAAAAACTCGACCATAGACATCTCCCAATTTCAAGTTACGAAAATTCGTCTTGATCCAAAAAGTTTTATGGGAGGCATTCCCTGAAGTGAATGCAAAGCATGATGTTTATTCCATGCAATTATCAATGATGGGACATTCCCTGAAGTGAATTCAAGCATGATGTTTATTCCATGCGATTATTGGAACTGTTTCATTCCCTGAAGTGAATGCAAACATGATGTTTAAAGAACCCTGTGGACATGTTTAACAATGCCGCGTACGAGGATTAAATCTTTGTTCTCTGTGATAAGGATATGTGAAAAAGTTTCAAATCCCAACTGGCTCTACTCCATTCCCTTAAGTGAATGTGAGATTATATTATAGAAGAAATAAAAACCACATTAGAAGTTGTGGTCGTGATCGAGGCTATGAATATAGACATGAAAAATATGATCATTTTAAGAATACTTCTACCCACTGGTAGTGAGGTTATAAGGATAACAAGAGTGATAAAGATCATTCTATTGAAGTAAAACTCTTCTTATTACCAATGCGATGTTATAAACCATTGATCTCGTACGTGTTGTACGTTGAAAAATTAAGAATCATTGAATGATAAAGGAAAGAAAATAGAAGCAAATTTTGTTTGCGAAACATGAAGAAGATGATACTAATCCAACTTTATTTAGACATTGTTGGTCCAACTCTTTTGGACGTTGTTGATTTTCTTATAACCCTAAAAAGAAATAAATCATCTTCTAATTATTCTCATAACTTTGAAGAGAATTATTTATTTATTTTTATTTATTTTACTTTACGTTTATTTATTTTACACACATTAATTATTTACGTTTTATATTTATATATTATGATATTTATTTATTTTGTTTAACATGATTACTTGTCAAATACAATCTATGGTGACGATTTATGCTCAACATAAGCATAAGATATATTTTCCTATTTAAATGCAAGGGAATAATGTGAGTACTATATCTTAAAGTACTGAAAATATTGATGCTCTAGAAGAGCAATAAATTCTTGAGAGAAATCACATTATGAAAAGTGCAGAATTGCGAATATTGCAATAATTACCGCTAATGGTAATAATATCGTCACCACTATAAGTGGAAATTTTAAGAGAGCAATATGAGTTTGCAAAATATCCCCTTGGAAATTATAGATAACATATGTTATCAATTGGCATTTGAAATAAGCCAATATGGATATAAGTTCTGGTAGCTAAAAAGTCAGTTGAAAACTCTAGGAGAGCTATATATTGCTACCAAAAGATAATTTCAATTGAAAGCTTCGAAAGAGCTAAATATATTCCTATTTAAAGGAACAATTTTGATGGTCGTACTAGACATATACGAGTAAGATTGAATTACATGTTATGGTAAACAAGAAGTTTACAAATTCAGAGATATATACACACATATATATAGTTGGCATGATTGGTTAGACCATCCTGATCAATAATGGTGCAGAAATTATTGAGATTTACATGCACATGTATTAAAAGAACATGTAGTTCTTGTGGTGCTTATTCTCAAAGGAATGAATTAAATTCTACTTATTAAAGAACGTGAAGTTCTTGTGTTACTTAAAGGAATTGATTAAATTCCACTTACTAAAAGAACATGAAGTTCTTGTGTTGTTTGTTCTCAAAGGATATAGATGATCCCACTTACCAAAAGAATTAGAACTTAAAGTTCTTGTACTGAAGTTAAGACTGTATGTCTTGCATATCTGAACGAAATATGGGCCCATATATCCACAAATGTGGAAAGTTTTATATGATTTTAGTAGATGCATCTACATTGTTTTATCGACTTACAACTAGAAGTTTGTGAGATTGATTCTAAAAAGATTCAGATTATGCAGTTAGACTATTCGTCTTGAAAAGCTAGTGGGTTTATATTTTAGGCTATATCAGTTGTTACAAAGCCTATTGATTATGAAAAATATAGTTTAGCAAAATTTCAATTGGATGCCTCCTATTTAATAGCTAAACTATAAGAACAAAATAGTTATTATTTATATGGTGTTTCCATATAGCAACACTTATACGCATCAAGCCAACGAGTTATAATAAACTCCCCGTTATGATTGGTTTTTGGTCAGAAACCATACATTTCCCATTTTATGATTTTTGAATGTGCGATATGAATTGCTCCACCACAACGCACAAAATGGGTAAATAAAAAGGGTTGAGAATATATATTGAGTACGAGTCTCCTTTTATGTTTAAATTCTTAAACATTAATTGGAGAATCATTTATGACATGATTTTTCTCAACATTAGGGGGAGATAATAATCAGCTGGATAGAGGAAAATGAATTACCATTATCTAGATCATCGTATATGAACCAGAAGTTCATAAGATAATTCATGTTATTACATGTCAACTGCCAGACATATTTACTGACCCAATGAGAGTAATTAAGTCTCATATACCAGCTGAAATGCTCTAAGTTTAAATTACATGTTAGAGCGAGAGAATGTAAATCATGCCTGAAGCATGATAGTTGAAATGATTCCAATGATCAAAATTCTCGTAAATAGAAAGTAATATGAGATGGTCATATACTGGAGGCGGGTGCTCCTGAAGAGACCCAAGACATAACAAATAATAAAATTCTATAAGAGTTTTAGGTACCTGAAATAAAGATTGAAATCTTGAAGAGATCTCGATGAGTTATGTCATTACGAGAATGAAACCAGAAAATTGGAAAGTTTTCGACAACGATTTTACAAACAATTTTACATAAATACTTCTATAGAAGTAAAGAAAGAAATCGAGGATCTTGTATAAAATCTATCCAGAAGTATAGATATTGAATTGACCAATGTTGAAAGACGCTTTGAACTTCTAAAATAGAAGTATTTGGACCAGCAGTCCAAACATCTAAAGGTGTAATGCAAGTGAGGCACAAATAAGTAGTCGTAAATACGACTTGAACTATGATTTATGAAAAGTTTTAATTACTTCATGGTGGATGCAATTACTTAGGCAGTTTTAAAAATTTTACATGCGTCTAATTATTTGTGGATCCATATTTATCCTTGAAGGATCTAAAATGCTATAAGCATTTGAAATTTTTGAGAAAATTTATTTAGACATGTCTCATGAATATTTTGGCGCATTTGGTATAATCGCCTTAGTGAATACTAATTGAGAATATACTATAAGAATGATCAGATTTCCTTATGTATTTTATAAAGGAGTTTGGATCAAGCTCCATTATGATAATTTCAGAACTCCTAAGAGCTTCAAATTGGAAACTCATGAAGTACTTTCAATACAAGTACTTGAATCTTGACATCTAGTTTATCTCGACCTGAAGATCAAGCATTTTTATATATTTCTTTTGTCTATGAATAAACATAAACTGAAAGAATCTTAAAGAAGATTCAATATGAATAGAGCATATCTATTGAGTATCCCAATAGTTGTAAGATTATTGGATGTGAATAAAGATAATTATATCTTTCTTGGTCTTGAAGCACTATATATTAGTTGGTCAAGAAATATCTATGAATATACAAAGATCATTACATTTAGATCTTTAAACATTCATTGATGCCTCCTCAAATGTCGTAGAAATAATTGTTATGCACGAGGCAAGCCAAAAAATGTGTTTGGCTAAGACTATTGACCCAACATATCCAAAAGATATGTGGATTTACTTTTACAAGATATGATAAAAGCTATCTTGTGTGAAGATAACACAAGATGTATATCTCAGTTTGAAAGTGGATACATTATGGAACATATTACTCCAAAGTTTCATCCCTCACGATCTTTAGAAAAATGATATTCAAGATTAAATTATGAAGATTCAAAGATCTTCTGTGATGTTTGCATGAGGGGGAGTAAATACACGTTGCACTCTTTTTCCCTTAACCGAGGTTTAGTCCCAATGGGTTTTCCTGGTAAGGTTTTTAATGAGGCAACATGTTATGCGTATTAAAGATGTGTGTACTCTTTTTCCTTCACTAAAGAATTTTTTTCCCACTGGATTTTTATCTTAGTAAGGTTTTAACGAGACACATTATCTTCATAGACATCCAAGGGGGAGTGTTATGAATATTTATCTATGTGGATGTCTATCATGATTATAACTGTATCAAAATAGTTTGATTTATTTATTATTAGGAATATTATCTCTATGAATTAGAGTTTAATGTATTATGTACTTCTTATGCCTATAAATAGATGATTCATTGAAGGCATTGTATATAAGTCTATATTTGAGAATAATACAAATCTCCCTCTTTCTCTCATCTCTTTGTTCTTCTTATTTTTGTTCTTATTCTTGTTCTTCTTTATTTTATTCACAACAAATATCTATTTCTATCATCACCTTAATTATTTAATGTTTTTGGGCTCACATACAATATTGAATTTTACTGGATTTAAATATCCATAGGATAGTTTAATTAGTCAAGATTCGTATAAGAATATATGAATTTAAAATATAAATGAATTAAAATATAACATTAAATTTACAAATTTAAATTTTATTAAATCATAAATATATGATCTACCATCATTCGTTAAGTATTATCATCACACAAAGGATTATTAAATTATTTTTAATTTAAAATAAGATCAAACTAAAAATGGGTAAATAATATAATTTAAATTTATTAGTTTTTTTTAATCAGGCTTAAACTGATTGAATGTATAAACAGGAGGATCAAACATGTTATTATACTAATTTTTTTAACCACGCTGTTAAGGACATTTAACGTCTTAGTGACTATATTATAACAAAAATTAAAGTTTAATATTTACAACGTAATTTTTGAAAGTCAATAGTCAAAATGAAATTTTGAAATTGTTCAGCCATCATTTGTGAATTTTACCTAAAAAGTATTGTATCATTATAGTAAGACCCTGTTTGGATTTGTAAAAAAGAGAGGAGGAAAATGTACAAGAAAACAACCTCAAAACGACAAATAACTAGTTACATTCCCACCGTTTTGCATTCTTCAACTCTTTTCTTCTTTCTTTTGTATTTGTTGATCAAAGTCTTTTGCTTTCTTTTTATTTTTCTTTCACCAAACAGCGGATGGTCAAGTGGGAAAAAAAAAACCCAAATTTGATACTGTAAGTCCTTTTTGTTTGGGTTAAATTTTATATATGTAAATTTACTATTTTTGTTTCCTTTCAATTCTGGTGTTGGGCAAGTTCTTAATTCCTATGTAGTTTTAAGTTAATTTTTTAGTACATGTAAGCTGTTGCCTGATGTTTGGATGCTGAGAAAACTGGGAAAAAGAAAGGAAATTTCGTTTAATCCAAGTATGCTACAAGTCTTGAGCTTGTGATCACCATCTTGAGTTTAAGAGTTTTTTGTTTTTCTTCAGTCCTGAGAAATTGGAAACATGTTTGGTTGCTGGGAAAACAAAACGAATGATAACCCAAAAAAGTTTTTTTTTTTTGTTTTTGCATTCATTTGAGTTTTGTAACTAGAATTAAAGACTCTTGTTTTTTCTGGCGGTTTTTCCAAGCTAAGAGGATGATTTGCTGAGAAATTCTAGGGAAGAAAGAAAAAGATGTATAATTTATCTCTTTTTTTTAAATATATTTTATTTTTTCTATGAATAAATTCTTTGTTTTGGAGCATTGGATGCTTAACCGAGGACTGATTTTTGTTGGTTTCCTGAAGATATTGACAGCTGATATGATGGATTCAAAATGAAGAACAATTAATCAAAAGACTTTCAGTACTTAATAAAAAAATAAAAACTTTACCAAATGGAGCAGACACCTGAGAATCTCCATGCGAGAAATGATCATGTCCTTGATATACCAAATGATGGTCAACTTGGGAATTATGTTGAATCAAGAAGTTCTCAAGAACCTGTGATTCGGCTGACTCCTTCTCGGGGATCAAGTCATGGGAGTTTTTTATCATCCTTTTGCTTTTGGGTTTATATTCGACTAGTTTTCAATATAAGTCAGATTGCTGCATCGGTAGCTGTTCTTGTAGTTTCCAGGAATGAGAAGCCACAAGCTCCATTGTCCACTTGGATCGTGGGTTACGCCGCAGGGTGTGCTGCTTGTATTCCCATCCTTTTCCACCATTGTTTTCTTCCGTATCCTACGTAAGCATTTACCGTATTTGTTTGACATTTTTCGATGCTAAAATCCTTAGTACTTGATGTTTGTTATTAGCTCTTTTGTACTTTAAGATGCTTCTCGGTGTTCTATTATTCTTGGTGTGGAATCATTTGCTTGAATTATATATCTTCGTTTACTTTTCCTTTAGTTAAGAGGTTTGGAAATTTTGTTCAACATAACAACAGTTGGCTTCATTGTTGCATGATCTCCTTTACATGTCTCGGTTTCTGAACTTTTTGATTTCAGCTTGAGACTTGAAGTTTGTTTCTTGTTCTAGGAATCAGTCATATTTTTGTATCGCAAAGTGCTGTACCGATTATATTCATGCGTGTTAGAATGTCTAGTATCAGAAGAAATTTTGCATTTGATTCGTATGAACATCTTTTATGTTTTACATTGTATGTTTTCAATTAGAGTAGTGTTTTTTCTTTCTTTCTATAAAGCGTTGTATTTACGCCCCAGATAGTACATATTATATTTTGCTTTTTATGAGTTCTTTTTAGTTTGGTCCTAACATTTGCTTTTCTGAGTGTTTTATACATAACTTTAATCCATCTAATTTATGTGTGATTGTTGATGCATTTTGCATGATAACTTGACAGGCTTAGCCGATTATTGGAGCACTTCAAATGGGTGCTAAAAGCTTACTTTTTTGTCTGGTTTATTGTCGGAAATGTTTGGCTATTTGGAGGTTACTCATTCTCAGGGGCTTCAACTTTGCACAGGTGTCAACACTTGCCTGTATGAGTATTATACTAGTTGGTTTTTCTCTTGTCCTGAAATCAACCGATTTCTTTGACTCCATTGTAGGTTATGCATAATGTTTCTTGCCTTTAGCTATCTCGAGTTTACTATGCCCTTCATCCTGTGTGTGGTTTTAGCATGCTGCTGTGGGGACCTTGGTCTAATTAGGGGAGCCCCTTCAGAATGCATCGAATCTCTGCCAACGTACACTTTCAAGTTGCAGAAAGATTGTAGTGGCAGCATAAAGAAAATTAATTCTGAAGTCAAAGAAGGCGCTGAAGCAGCAGGAACCGAAAAGGACCATGCAATTTCAGGGGATGATGCTGTAAGTTCTCGGATGCCTCACTCATAAGACTAATTACTTTTGCTTGGTGCTCAAGGAAGTGTTATGATCACGTACTTTAGATTGTTTCGTTTTTGACCGAGATCAGCTTAATTTATATCAACATTATGCAGGTTTGCTGCATTTGTTTGACAAGTTATGCGGACAATGATGTGCTGAAGGAGCTCCCTTGCTCTCATGTCTTCCATAAAACCTGCGTAGATAAATGGCTTAAGATGAAAGCGCTCTGTCCGCTTTGCAAATGCACGATTTTGTCGAAGAAATAAGGGTCTGTGTTTTTGCTAATTGTATTTCTGCAGTAGTGCGTAATCACCCTCTGCAACCAAATCGGGTCAGCAATGGTGGAAAAAATGAGAAGAGGGAAAAAGGAAAGGAGAAATCTAAAATGCAAAAGGTTGTACATAAATATCTGTCACACTTGAATTCAATCTGTTGATATCAACCTTTTTATTCAATTTTAATAGACAAGAGAGTTAATAAACTCCTAACGTTTTTATTCAAGCTCTTCTTCAACTTCATTGTCCGGGAAGAGTTCGAACTCGGTATCCGAGGCAACCCCTAGCAGCAACAGTGGAGACAAAGTGAAGGTATTTCTTAGAGGAAATTGCCTTGTGTTGATGGCTTTAATTGCATGGATTTTCATGTGAGAAATTCATCTAGATAGCTATTACCACAACGTTTTATTTGTGCAACAAGTTGAGCGGGGACAATGACTTAATGAAGGTTCTGTCTGGCTATTACTTTAGTTTTAGGGTTTAGAGATTTTGTGTAGGGTCTAGTGTATATGGGTTTTAGTGTACGGGTTTTGAATTTAGGAGTATAGTTAGAATTTATGGTGCATTGTTAAAATTTAAAGTTTATAGGTTAAAACTTAAATCCCTAACCATATTATCCTAAAATTGAACCCTAACATTTAAACCCTAAATTCTAAATCCCTACACTTAAGCCTAATCCGAGTCCTTAGATTCTAAAACTAGGGTACTTGTAAAAACTTTTCGTTTTCACCGCCAGTGCATGAGATATTTTCCATTAAAAAAATTAATTTGACATCTCTAACATATTGATACAGAATAATACATTATAAACACATATTTAATGATAGAAAGCCTTTTAAAAAATGATTTATGTCAATAATTTCTAGAGCTAGTTAAAAATTTTTGGTTGATATCTTCCTCTCTCCACTAATATATATGGTCAACATGAATAGTAGGGGCGGATGGTGGCGAGGGCTAAAAGAGTCCTAACCTCCGATTTCGAACAATTTACATTTTGCATATTGAAAAAAATCTAATTTAACTCTTTCAAAAAAATTTAATTTCTATTGTCAAAAAAATTGAATTTCCCATTAAGTTTTTATTTTTCAAAATATTTTTAATAAAGTCATCTTTTGAATTTTTGAAAATTTCTCACTATGTTTTATTTTTTTAAGATTTAGTTTAGTCTTCTAAAACTTATAAAAAAATTTATATTAATACCTCAACTTGTTATATCAAGATCTACCCTTATTAATAAAATATAAAATATAACAATGAAATTATAAAAAATAGATTTATACATGCATATGCACAGTTTACTCCATTTTCCCACTAGATTGAGACCTATACACAGAAAGCGGTTATTACTCATTTATATACAACATCGGATTGTTCCGCCACTAAAAGTGGTACAATTTGTAGAAATAGATGAAAATAGAATGCTTTTTATGTTATTCGACAACTGAAATGATTATAACAAGAGACTCTCTTATAGAGTCTTTAGGAGTTCGACTATGATAAAGACTCTTAGTACAAAATAACTTCTAACTTTATACTAAATTAGAGATAACTCTAGAGTAATTAAGACTTTAATCCTAATCTCTTTACATAATACAGTAAGTATAGATAAATACTAACTCTTAAGAGATTTAATCCTAATCTATGTACAAGCCGTAATATCCTATACTCTCCCTCATGCTGGTGAGTATACGTTGTATAGTCCAAGCTTGGATAAAAATTCATGAAAGACAGTTTTGGGTAAGGCTTTTGTGAGTATGTCTGCTAGTTGGCTTCCTGTTGGGATATATGATAATGTTGCTACCCCATTGACAATTTTTTTTTTCCTGAAATAAAATGCTTGTCTATCTCAACATGTTTTGTTATGTCATGTTGAACTGGATTCTTTGCAATCTAAATGGCTGATTGATTATTGCAAAGAATCTCAAACGTGTCTTCTTGGTCAGTGTATAATTCCTTTAGCAACTTGAGTTGCCAAATTCCTTCAAACATTCCTAGTGCTAGTGCTCGAAATTCTGCTTCAGCACTGCTTCTGGATACAACCGATTGCTTCTTGCTTCTCCAAGTCACAAGATTTTTCTAAACGAATGTGCAATATCCACTTGTTGATCTTCTTTTAGTGAGTTCTCGTGCCCAACTTGAGTCTGTAAACATTCTAACAGATCTTCTATGTGTTTTTTTAAACAGTAAACCATGCCCAGGAGTTTTCTTCAAATACCTCAGGATTCTATTTCCTGCTGTCATGTGTTCTTCATTTGGATTTGTCATATGCTGACTAATCACATTGATAGGAAATGTAATGTCTGGTCTAGTTAAGGATAGATAGATTAACTTTCCCACTAACCTTTGAAATCTCTCTTTGTCGAATAAAGTATATGTTTCCTTGGTAAATTTCAATCCAGCTTCTATTGGTGTATCTGTTGGTTTCCATCCGAGCATTATTGCTTCATTAAGTAAATCAAAGACATACTTTGGTTAATCACCAGCCCTTTACTTGACCTTGCTAAAGTATCGAATCTATCCTAAATCCTTTATTTCGAATTCTCTCTGTAGAAGGGTTTTTAAGCATCCGATTTCCTTATCATCATCTCTTGTCACAATTACATCATCTACATAGATAATTTGTTGAGTGGATCAAATGATCGATATAAACCAAGAGGGGGTGAATTGGATTTTTAGACTTTTTGGTGGTGGAGTTGACAAATAAAAGGATAGACAAGGAGATTTAGAGTGGTTCAAGTTCCAATCGAACTCTACATCCACTACCTTAGCTTGACTAAGGATTTTCAACAATTCCACTAATTGCTCTTCCCCTTTTCTAGGCTAAGGAGGTAACCGTTACAATATCGGTCAAATTTTCTACCAAAAATTTGACCCAATCCTCACACAAGAGTTACAAAGAAGTTGATGGCTAAACAAGTATCTCTCAATACACAAAGTAGCCCAATTACAAGCACTCAACCTAATTTGAAAGGATAAGAATGGAAAATACAATTTCACAATTGGGGTTGACAAGAAATAATGGGATTTAGGCTAAATTGCTTGAATTTGATGTTTGGATGTTTGCTTTAAGATCAATAGTTGTTGCTGAAGCTTTTAGAGGTCCCTTTTATACCTTCTCATTGAATTCTAGCCGTTGAGGTTGTTGCATTCATCAATAGAGCCGTTGGGGATGTTATCTTCCCTCCATAAATGCAGTCTTCAACCACCCGTTTCGAAACGCCGGATCCTGTTTCGAAACAGACACAAAAGAGCCGTTGGAGTGCATTTAAGAGACCGTACCGAAATGGGCACAAACGTTTTAATACGCAAAGAGCCGTTTCAAAACACGTTTCGAAACACTTAGCCACTGTCAAGGCTCGTATCGAAACGGACTGAAGGTGTTTCCATACGCCTTATGATCAGTATAAAAACGGTTAAAAACTTCAACGGTCATATTTTTTAAACACAATTTGAAAGCCATTTCGAAACGTTTGAAGACGTTTCGATACTACCGTATCGAAACGAGATAAACCGTCCCGATGTTCTTATGTCGTTTCGAAACCCGTTTCGAAACACATGTTCACAGTTTCAAAATCGTTTCGATACACGTTCTGAAACACAGGTTCACAGTTTCAAAAGTGTTCCGGAACGCTTAAGGCCGTTCCGAAACGGTGACTCGAAATCACTGTTTTGGCTTCAAGAACACTTAGAAAAGTTTTGACAAATTGAGTTTTTAACTTAACCATTTTCCTTTAAACATATAGAGAGGTTTGAGGACTTAAAAATTCGTTTTCTCATTTTCAATTTAGTCCTTAATTTTCTTTAGTTATATCAAAATTAATTATCGGTTTCACAATCTCCCCTTTTTTGATATAACAAAACCAAAGTTAGAATTTTTAAGAGTTTTGATCTTTTGAATGCATTCTAACTCCCCCTCAATTTAAGATGGATTTTAAAGTTTTGAAAAGATTTAAAATTTTAAGTTTTAAAACTCAAAAACACTTAAAACGAATTTTGGCTCTTAGATTACTTCTCCCCCTTTTTGTTAGATCAAGAATAATAAATAAGGCTCAAAGAGAAGAAACAAGGTTAAAAGCAATAAGCAATAAACAATAAGCAACATAATATAGAATCATAGAATTCAAATATCCAAAACATAAAACTTAAACAATAAGGTTCAAAGCTTAATCCCAAACAAAGTAATCAAAGCATAGGTTCATAAAACATAAAGGAAATAAAGATGCAAACTTAGTCATAATATGATAAGCTAATATGATATGACATGAAAATCCTAAGCCTCGTCGTCGTCACCATCACCATCCAAGGAATCATCATTGTCCCTAGCTTGAGAGTGACGAAAAGCCATCCATTGACCATAGAAGGTAGAGAATGACATGTTCATGGATTGATGTTGATTCTCAAGGGAGGTGAGTCGATTCTCCTCGGATTGCAAGCGAGTATTTATAGTACCAAGACCCGCCTCCATTGTGTTGAACCGCTCGGTGAGAAAAGCCATAAAAGCTTCATTTTAGGACCCGGAGCTTGTGGTTGAGGTTCAACTTGAGGTGGAGGTGCATCCCTATCAACTCCTTCCCAACGACCAAGGGTGTAATGAAATCCGGACTTGCGGAGAGAAGATTCACCAAGTTTTTGCTTACGAGGTTCCGGAGAGTCATAAGTGCAATCAAGCTCGAGCATGCCAAAGATATGGCTCAAAATAGTCCCATAAGTGAAGGACTTGAGAGCATCGGTTTCACGGAGCTTGACATTATTCACCATCTCGACGGACATGATCTTGACAAGGTTTGGTTGTTCACCTCGACGAAAGCATTCTAACAAAAAATAATCAACTTGTCTAATGTGAGAAAATTTACCTCCGGAGGGACAAATAAACCAAGAAACTATCAAGTGGAGGAACCGATCATGAGCATCTAAGGAAAGCACGAAACCAGTTTGAGCACCAAAACAAGTTTCATCCTCGATGCCTACGTTCTTAAGGCCAAGAGTAGTCTCTAGATAGGGGATGTCGATGACGATCTTCTTCCCTAAGATAAATGACTCAATGCCAACAACTTCGGAGTGATAGATAACGGAAACAAAAGCGCTCGGAATCAAGGAAGGAGATGTCAACCACACGCTCACGACGAACGACAATCTCCTTGACATAGGTGAAACGCTCCTTCATCGACGGAGTTCTAAGACTTTTGAGAAACAGTTGGGTGAGGTTGGGACGGATAGCGGTTTGGTTTGAGGCTTCACCCGTCTTACGTTTCTTGTTAACGTTCTCCATTGAAAAACTCCTAAAAACATAAAGCAAGCAATTTTGAATTTAAATGTATGCATGAGTATCAACAATTCAATCCAATATCAAATCCCATTTAGGTTTAAAAAAAATAAGAACATAGATACATATTAAAAAGAATTTAATAGAAAAAAAATTAAAAAAAAATAGTAAAAAATACGAATGAAAAATAATATATTCGAACCAAAAAATTCAAGATTTTGAAATTTTTTTACAAGTTTTGAAAAACCCAAGTTCAAAAACATATAATCTATACAAAATTAGAATTTGCTAACCTAAGAATTGAATTAAATCAAAGGAAAAAGAAGAAAGAAAAAAATACCTTAAAAAGGGGATTTGGGATGAATGAGTTGAAACTCTTACACAATATTGATGAGGCTTGCTTAGACTTGTGTTTGAGTGAAAAAGCCTTCAATATTTGGTGAAAAACAATGAGGTTTAGAGGGTTTTTTATAGAAAAATCGATCTAGGGTTTTTAGGGTTTTGAAGGAGTTTTAATTGAAGTAAAACTTTAACATTAAAAGTCCTCTTTAAAGCTGTCCGCAAACCCGTTTCGGAACAGGTTTCGACCATTCCGAAACGCGGGCACGAAACATTGATTGACGTTTCAAGTCCAGCTGACCGTTCCGATACGGCTTTGACTGTATCGAATCCCATGTTGACTCGTATCGAAACATGTTTCGATACACCCCTTGGTAGTAGCAAAAACGTTTCGAAACCCTTAGAATGTGTTTCAAAACATCCTTCTCTCAGATGGATTTTTTAAGGCACCTGTATTGAAACAGTTGGACCCGTTTCGATACACATGGGCTTGGAAGTGTAGATGAGGCTCTAAAATTTAGAAAAATGGATTTTATGAAGTCCTAATTTGCATGAATGACATGAATGAGCAGGAAAGACATGTATAAACAAAAACATACTCCCCCTAACTATTAGCATGGATGGAATTAGGAGTAAAAACACATAAACATGGCATTTTCAAGAGATCAAGCAATTTAAGCACAAAAAGGGTCCTAAAAGGTTAAGATAGGCTAGTTAGACCTAACTCTCTCCTAAGGGACCAAAAACGCTCTTTATCTAAAGGCTTTGTAAAGATGTCCGCTAGTTGGTTTAATGTGTCAACATACTATATAACAACATCTTCCTTAAGGACATGATCTCTAATGAAATGATGCTTTATTTCTATATGCTTGGTTCTAGAGTGTTGGATGAGATTTTTTGTCAAACATATGGCACTAGTGTTATCACACTTAAGGGGTATGGTTTCAACTTTAATACCATAATCTAAGAGTTGTTGCTTCATCCAAATGACTTGAGCACAACAACTCCCTAAGGATATGTACTCAGCTTCGGTGGTAGATAAGGCTACACTACTTTGTTTCTTAGAGAACCAAGATATGAGCATACTACCTAAGAATTGACATGTTCACGAAGTACTCTTCCTATCAATTTTACACCCCCCATAATCCACATCCGAATAAGCATGAAGGTTGAATGTTGAGTCTCTAGGGTACCAAATACCTAAATAAGGGGTATCTCTAAGGTACCTAAAGATTCTCTTAACGGTTATAAGGTGAGACTCTCTAGGACTAGCTAGAAACCTAGCACACAAGCAAACACTAAACAAAATATTCGGTCTACTTGCAGTAAGGTAAAGAAAAGATCCAATCATAGAACGGTGAATCTTAGAGTCAACACACTTACCTCCTTCATCTTTGTCAAGCTTTGTAGATGAGCTTATAGGTGTGGCTTGAGGCTTTGCATTCTCCAAGCCAAACTTCTTGAGCATATCCTTGATGTACTTTGCTTGATTGATGAAGGTGCCATCATTCCTTTGCTTGATTTGGAGTCCCAAAAAGAATGATAGCTCCCCCATCATGCCCATCTCAAATTCACCTTGCATTAACTTAGCAAACTCCTTGCAATGCCACTCATTAGTAGATCCAAAAATGATATCATCAACATAAATTTTTACTACTAATATGTCATTTTTATACCATTTTATGAAAAGTGTAGTGTCCACCTTACCTTTTTCAAAACCTTTTTCAATCAAAAAGTTTGAAAGTCTTTCATACCAAGCTCTAAGAGCTTGTTTTAAACCATAAAGTGCTTTAGTAAGTTTGAAAACATGATTTGGAAATTTTGAGTCTTCAAAACCCAGTGACTGTTCCACATACACTTCCTCATTTATAAAACCATTTAAAAATGCGCTTTTAACATCCATTTGAAAAAGATTGAAATCATGATAACATGCATATGCAAGAAACATCCTAATGGATTCCATTCTAGCTACGAGAGCATAGGTTTCATCAAAATCAATTCCCTTTTCTTGAGTGTAACCTTGTGCTACTAATCTAGCTTTATTTCTCACAATGTTACCACTCTCATCTAGTTTGTTCCTAAAGACCCATTTAGTTTCTATAGTAGATTGATTACTAGGTCTATCAACTAATGTCCAAACATTACTTCTCTCAAATTCATTTAACTCTTCTTGTGAGGAGTTGGGAATGGCATTGGTTCCTCACAAAACCAGCAGTCAGATCGATCTGAAGACATTGGTTCCTCACAAAACCAGCAGTCAGATCGAACTCTCATCTAGTTTGTTCCTAAAGACCCATTTAGTTTCTATAGCAAGGGTTCCTTTAACTAGGTTTAGGGAAACTAATTTTTCTAAAACACTAATGCTAGCATGTCCTAGTTTCCTATGCCATATCCATGCATCATTTTCATTTTGAGCTACTAAACATACATGGGATGTATGTATGTCATCTAAATGCACCATGTAAATGTTACTTATGCGATAACCTATGAGCATAATATTATTTGATTTAATGTCAACAATTTTGCACCCATTTTTATCAAATAAGACATTAAATCCTTTATCACATAGTTGGCTTATGCTCAACAAATTATGTTTAAGACCATCGACATACAAAACATTTTCAATAAGAATGGTAGAGTGATTACCTATGGAGCCAATACCTTTAATGTGGCCTTTGCAGTTGTCAACAAATGTCATTACTCCTCCATTTTTTGGCTTTAAGTCCATGAATCTACTCTTGTCTCCGGTCATATGCCTCGAGCATCCACTATCAAGGTACCATGAATTTTAACTTTGTGCTTTGGCCTTGAAGCAATGCTCCCCCAACAAACAAAGATATTAAACTTTTGTTTTTGGTACCCAAATCATTTTGGGTCCACGAGTGTTAGCTCCCAATAGCTTGGTTCCCTTAGGAATCCAAGGTGATATAGCAACAATATTATTAGATTTGACAAGTTCCTTAGGAACCCATACACTACTAATCTTTTTAGTTCTATTATGTCTAGGGAAACTACTTTGTTTGTAGTTATTAGTCTTTCTCCTAGGTTGGTTTGTTTTAGATGATTCACCTTTTTCATGCTTCACATTACCAACATTTTTAAAAGACTCTTTGAGCTTGTTAAGATCATCTAACACCTTTTGGTGTTCCCTATTGCATTGAGAAAGAAAATTATTTAGGTCTACATTTTCATCTTGGAAGAATTTAAGTTCATCTTTTAAACCTAAAATCTTTTTCTCAAATTTTAAGTTAGCTTGAGAAAGTGAGTCTTTTTTATCATTTAAATCCGAAATAATTTTCTTATTTCTAATGACCGACTCTTTGTACTTCTCAACTAACTCATCATAAACCTCTTGCAACTCATCATATGCATCATGTAATTCATCAAATGTAAAGTCAAAAGATGATGAGTTAGAGAATACAATGGAGGAATCCTCCTCAAGTGCCATGAGGCAAAGGTTGGCCACTTCTTATTCGTCATCCGCGGATGACTCCTCATCACTCCAAGTAGCAAGCTTAGCTTTGAGCTTCTTCTTCTTCTCAAAGCCCTTCTTCTTAAGTTGAGGGCACTCAGAACGAATGTGACCGGGCTTTTTGCACTCGAAGCAAATGATTTGATCCATCTCTTCTTCTTTGTTTTACCCTTGAAGTACATCTTTCTTTGAATCTTCCTTCCTCGGTTGGACCTCATGAATCGTGAGAATCTTTTGGCTATCATAGCCAATTCTTCTAAATCATCCTCCTCACTAGAAGTGCTCTCCTCAAGTAATGAAGCTTTGAGAGCCACTCCCATTTTCTTCTTCTTTTCTACCTATAGCTTCTCCACTCTTTTCTCTTACTTCTTTTCATCTTCCCTTCCTTGCTTCATTATTTCATGAGTAAGGAGAGAATCCACTAGCTCATGAAGTTTAAGAGTCTTCAAGTTTTTGGCCTCGATGATGGCGGTTCTCTTCCCATCCCAAGATTCGGGAAGTGAGTAGAGTAGCTTCCGGACAAGTTTGTCTTCCGAGATTGTCTCTCCAAAGCCCATTAAGCCCGTTGACGATGGTTGAGAAGCGATCGAACATCTTGGACACCGTTTCATCGGGCTCCATCTTGAAATTATCATAACTAAGATTGAGAATTTCAATCTTGGTCACTTTCACATCATTGGTTCATTCATAGGTGGTCTCTAGAGCATCCCACACTTCCTTGGCACTTTCAATGGAGGAGACTTTGAAGTAGATGTCGGGGCCGAAAGAACAAAAGAGCATGTAAAGAGCTTTGTCATTTATTTGGATCTTCTTTCTCTCATCTTCACTCATCTCGATCTTCTTCTTTAGAACCAACTTTCCTTCATCATCTCTCTTCAATGGAATGTAGGGACCATCTTCAATGACATCCCAAACCATGTAATTGTTGGACTTGATGAAGAGGTGCATCCGGTTCTTCCAAAATGGATAGTTGTCACCATTGAAGAATGACGATTTTGTAGTAGATTGAGACTCGTACATGCTAGATCCGGAGGTAGATGCCATGGCTTGATTTTTGGATGATCACACTCTTCCTAGGAACTCCTCTTGTTGTTGTTAATCCTTCAAAGAGGTAGGCTCTGATACCAATTGTTGAGTGGATCAAATGATCGATATAAACCAAGAGGGGGTGAATTGGATTTTTAGACTTTTTGGTGGTGGAATTGACAAATAAAAGGATAGACAAGTGATGAGTTCTCAAATATGACATATTTCATTTGCTATTTTTCTAGTTATTTGGACATCTTGTTGCTTAATACATGTTGTTTTCGTTATATTTTGTGCAGGGATCCAATTCTGAAAATAGTAGTGAAAATGGGGCATTTCTGCAGTTTTTATTATAATTCTGTCATGACTGGCATCATGGGCACGACACCGGGCACGACGCGTCTGACGTGGCAGTGACGTGGCAATGACGTGGCGACTTCTAGAAGCTTCTGGAACGTTCTGAGAGAGCTTATCAGCTTATCCGATTAGATTTCCTGCATTTAAATTTCAAAACATTTGAATTATTTATCTTTTGTTTATTATTTTAAATTATCTCATCACTTTATCTTTGTAAATCTAAGCCTATAAATACCACCCTTGGTAAAGGCTTAGATCATCAATCATTTGAGTGATCATCTTCTTAGCTTTGAGTTTTTTTTTAGCTTTTCCTTTGTAAATAGTTTTTAGCTTTAATAAAAGTTTTTTTTTTCTTTATTTTCTTGTTCCATTTATTTTATGTTATTTTATTAATTTTATAAAAACCAAGTTAAGTATGATAATTAATATCATGCTTAGCTAAGTTCTTTTAAGCCAAGAACCAGCCAAGTCAATTCGATTCGTGAGAATTGAACTTGCTTAAATTCTTTTGGGAAATCATTTTTATCTTTCTGGTTAGATAGTTTGGCAATCGGCCTTACTAAAAGTTTTTAACCGTTTTTCAAATAAAAAAGGGCCCGTTGGTCTGAATTCGCTTAAAAACACAGTTGGGAGGAAGGATCGGCTTGTGGCAAATTTCGACTTCCTGTGAACACTCTTAGCGGCGGTCCGCTAAGGAAAGATAAAATCAGAAGCGATTCTTTTTTAAGACAATTTCTGAGTCGGGCTTTTCCTGCTTTCAAAACTAAACACTTTAACGGCGATAGACGTGGCTAATTTGTTTAAGAATCAACCTTCGAAGATAGTCTTGGGAGGATTGGTTACTCGAGAGAGAAGCAAGTTGCGACGGGTTGGGCCTCGCAGACTGTAACCGACATGATCCCCGGAGTAAAAATCTATTTCAATGATCGAAGGAATTGACAAGGCTAGCTCGAGGCTATTTCTCATACTTGGTTTTTCTTATTATTTTTAATTCTTGCATTTTATTTATTTACTTCACCACAAATCATATCACCCCCTTTTATTTGATTACTTTGCAGAAATTCGTGGAAGTACTAATCGAAGCAGTTTTCAGTCAATAATTCCTGCTAATCTCCCTGTGGATCGACCCTCTTTCCCTATATCTACTCAATTTCTTTATTTTATTTATTGTTGAAAGAGGTTAATTTATTAATTTATTTTGACCGGTTAAACGACGACTTGTCAAAATTGGCGCCGTTGCCGGGGAGATTTACTTTCGGCATTTTTGACTGATTTTGTTTTATTTTTTTTATGACCAGGAAAACCCACAGCAAAGGTCGTCGAGCTAAACGACATTAAACAAAGCGCTAAATGGGAGGCAACCCATTGGTTTATTTTTCGTTAATTTTTTCTTCCTTTTTAATAATTTAATTTATGTTTCATTTTTTATTTTCTTTCTTTTTTTTACCTTAATAAATTTTATGCAGGATTTTTCTTTTCACACAGGAAGCACTTTAGCCCATGCCCTTTGCACCCTTCATTTTCCCCTCTTTTCCCATTTTTTTTCTTTCCCACAAAACCACCAAACCCTAACAAAACACACCCATCTGTTTCACTCAGCCGCAATTCACCATGTCCCCGCACCTCCTCCACGCCGCGGTGGTCGACGACGGCAAGCCCCCAGCCCCGGTCGAGAACCCCACTCATACGGCTTCCACTGCACCTCTGCCTTCTCCTCAACCGCCTGCCGTCGTTCGCAGCTCTCCAACAGCACCGCCGGACCGAGTTCCAGTCACCGTCCACCTCCCCTACGATCTCCATCACCGTCATTCCAGTCAATGTCAACGGCGGACTCAATTTCATCATTCACGGGGAGTATCTTTTGCCCTTATTTTCTCTTTATTTCTTTAATTTTTGTGAATTGGGGCAATTCATTTAAGTGAGGGGGAGGGTAGCAAACCACTTGCCATGCTTATCTGATATATGTTTGATTTTGGTTTAACTTTGAGAAAATATTTTCTTTGTCATTGCTTGTTGTCCAGCATGTTATAATTGTGATAGTGCATATAAATATTTGAATGGTGACATTTTGATAATCAAATGGCATGAGTATAATGATAGTTTGACATTTCTTATCAATTTGCCTTGATTGTGATAATTGGATTTCTCACCTAGCTTAATAAAATTAGCCCAATTTTTGTAAGATTTGAGCCTTAAGCATGCATTCTTCATATTATGCTCGTTTCTTTTGCTTGAGAGTGTCATCCTGAACTTTAGGAATCTAGAACTTGTGGCTTGCTTACAATTCGAGACTACACTAAGAACGAGGTGCTTTAAAATGATTTAGGCATTAGGCTTTAACCTTTTCTATCCCTTTCACTCTATTTTACCCTTCCTCATCGCCTAGTGAGCCTTTTGTTAGCCTTACACCCCATTTTTTTTGCTTAACCCTAAACCAAACTTTTTGAATGATCAAATGCTAGAACTGTATTGCTAGACAAAAAGGGGCTGCAATTCGAATAAGGGCAGAATTTTTCAAAGAAAAAAAAATGAAAAAGAGAAAAAAAAGAGAAAAACAGAATAAAAAGAAGCAATTGCTTCGAAAGAAATAGTTTCAAAAAAAGAAAAAAAAACAAAAAAAAAGAAATGTGTTTGCTTGCCCATTTTTAACTCCTCTTTTGTCTTCGTTGCTTATTGTTTGAAACTTCTTGCATGGATCATCTTCTTTTACCTTTTCTTTCCATCTTTCTACCTTTTTTTTTCTAAACCCACATTACACCTTGAATAAAAGACCTAATGATTTTTGCACCTCGATTCTAATAAGTAGTGGAGAATTGAACTTGTTACAAGCCTATGGAAACCTTTGTTCATGCATGACTTAGAGTGCTTTTGCTTCACATTTACCTTTAAACACTTTGAGTGCTCTTGAGTGTACCTTGGTGAGGATTAAGACTAGGTTAGGATTTGATTACTACTTGATAGACGATTGAAAGAATGAAAGACTGTTCTTTGCTTATATCCACTTGGTTTGATTTGTGTCTCTTTCATGGTATTTCTTTTGCACTTGAACTATTATAATTATGCTTGATACTTGTGATGGCTTGAAGAATGCATTCTTGGTTAATATCATTTTCGGACATACTTGAGGACAAGTATGAGACAAGTGAGGGGGAATTTGATGAGTTCTCAAATATGACATATTTCATTTGCTATTTTTCTAGTTATTTGGACATCTTGTTGCTTAATACATGTTGTTTTCGTTATATTTTGTGCAGGGATCCAATTATGAAAATAGTAGTGAAAATGGGGCATTTCTGCAGTTTTTATTATAATTCTGTCATGACTGGCATCATGGGCACGACACCGGGCACGACGCATCTGACGTGGCAGTGACGTGGCAATGACGTGGCGACTTCTAGAAGCTTCTGGAACGTTCTGAGAGAGCTTATCAGCTTATCCGATTAGATTTCCTGCATTTAAATTTCAAAACATTTGAATTATTTATCTTTTGTTTATTATTTTAAATTATCTCATCACTTTATCTTTGTAAATCTAAGCCTATAAATACCACCCTTGGTAAAGGCTTAGATCATCAATCATTTGAGTGATCATCTTCTTAGCTTTGAGTATTTTTTTAGCTTTTCCTTTGTAAATAGTTTTTAGCTTTAATAAAAGTTTTTTTTTCTTTATTTTCTTGTTCCATTTATTTTATGTTATTTTATTAATTTTATAAAAACCAAGTTAAGTATGATAATTAATATCATGCTTAGCTAAGTTCTTTTAAGCCAAGAACCAGCCAAGTCAATTCGATTCGTGAGAATTGAACTTGCTTAAATTCTTTTGGGAAATCATTTTTATCTTTCTGGTTAGATAGTTTGGCAATCGGCCTTACTAAAAGTTTTTAACCGTTTTTCAAATAAAAAAGGGCCCGTTGGTCTGAATTCGCTTAAAAACACAGTTGGGAGGAAGGATCGGCCTGTGGCAAATTTCGACTTCCTGTGAACACTCTTAGCGGCGGTCCGCTAAGGAAAGATAAAATCAGAAGCGATTCTTTTTTAAGACAATTTCTGAGTCGGGCTTTTCCTGCTTTCAAAACTAAACACTTTAACGACGATAGACGTGGCTAATTTGTTTAAGAATCAACCTTCGAAGATAGTCTTGGGAGGATTGGTTACTCGAGAGAGAAGCAAGTTGCGACGGGTTGGGCCTCGCAGACTGTAACCGACATGATCCCCGGAGTAAAAATCTATTTCAATGATCGAAGGAATTGACAAGGCTAGCTCGAGGCTATTTCTCATACTTGATTTTTCTTATTATTTTTAATTCTTGCATTTTATTTATTTACTTCACCACAAATCATATCACCCCCCTTTTATTTGATTACTTTGCAGAAATTCGTGGAAGTACTAATCGAAGCAGTTTTCAGTCAATAATTCCTGCTAATCTCCCTGTGGATCGACCCTCTTTCCCTATATCTACTCAATTTCTTTATTTCATTTATTGTTGAAAGAGGTTAATTTATTAATTTATTTTGACCGGTTAAACGACGACTTGTCAACAAGGAGATTTAGAGTGGTTCAAGTTCCAATCGAACTCTACATCCACTAACTTAGCTTCACTAAGGATTTTCAACAATTCCACTAATTGCTCTTCCCCTTTTCTAGGCTAAGGAGGTAACCGTTACAATATCGGTCAAATTTTCTACCCAAAATTTGACCCAATCCTCACACAAGAGTTACAAAGAAGTTGATGGCTAAACAAGTATCTCTCAATACACAAAGTAGCCCAATTACAAGCACTCAACCCAATTTAAAAGGATAAGAATGGAAAATACAATTTCACAATTGAGGTTTACAAGAAATAATGGGATTTAGGCTCAATTGCTTGAATTTGACGTTTGGATGTTTGCTTTAAGATCAATAGTTGTTGCTGAAGATTTTAGAGGTCCCTTTTATACCTTCTCATTGAATTCTAGTCGTTGGAGTTGTTGCATTCATCAATAGATCCGTTGGGGATGTTATCTTCCCTCCTTAAAATGCAGTCTGCAACCACCCGTTTCGAAACGCCCGATCTTGTTTCTAAAGAGACCAAAAAAGAAAGAGTCGTTGGGGTGCATTTAAGAGACCGTACCGAAACGGGCACGAACGTTTTGATACGCTAAGAGCCGTTTCGAAACACTTAGCCATTGTCAAGGCTCGTATCGAAACGGACTAAAGGTGTTTCGATACGCCTTAACGATCAATATAAAAAAGGTTAAAAACTTCAACGGTCATATTTTTTAAACAGAGTTTGAAAGCCGTTTCGAAACATTTGAAGACGTTTCGATACTACCGTATCGAAACAGGACAAACCGTCCTGATGTTCTTATGCCGTTTCGAAACCCGTTTCGAAACACAGGTTCACAATTTCAAAACTGTTTCGATACACGTTCCGAAACACAGGTTCACAGTTTCAAAAGTGTTCTAGAACGCCTAAGGCCATTCCGAAACGGTGACTCGAAAATCGCTGTTTTGGCTTCAAGAACACTTAGAAAAGTTTTGACAAATTGAGTTTTTAACTTAACCATTTTCCTTTAAACGTATAGAGAGGTTTAAGGACTTAAAAATTCGTTTTCTCATTTGCAATTTAGTCCTTAAATTTCTTTAGTTATATCAAAATTAATTATCGGTTTCACACAATTAAGATAACTCTTTTATTTCCCGAAGTTACCTTAATGAAGAGTATATGATCAGCCAGTGATTGCTTGTATCCATCTTTCAAAATTGCTTTGGTGAACCTGTCAAACCAAGCTCGAGAAGTCTTCTTAAGGCCATACATTGATCTGTTGAGCTTACAAACTTTCTAATGACCTTCAATTGATCTCAAACCTGATGGGACTTTCATATAAACTTCTTCCTCAAGTTTTCCATTCAGAAAGGCATTTTTTACATCCATTTGGTGTAGCTTCCAATCAGAGTTTACAGAATGACTCAATAATACTGTAATAGTGTTAAGTTTTGCCACTGGAGCAAAACTTTCTGTGTAGTCGATCACATATGTCTATGTATAACCTTTAGTCACAAGCCTTGCTTTGTATCTCCGGACACCACCATCAGAGTTATATTTCACAGTAAAAATCCACTTACAACCAACATGTTTTTTTACCTTGGGGAAGATCAATTATTGTTCAGGTACCATTCTTCTCAAGAGCACTGATTTCTTCTTCGACAGCCTTTCTCCACTTAGGATGCTTTAATGCTTCATCAAATGTGGAAGAAATCTGCTCTTTATCTAAGCTTGTTGTAAAGGCTTTAAAGGATATACTCAATGAACTGTAGCCAACAAATTTATGAATAGGATGTTTAATGCACTTTCTAACCCATTTTCTAATAGCAATAGGAAAACCATCAAGATTAGGGATAGTAGGCTCACTGATTATATTACCTTTCTCTTCCATATTGACTAATGGACAAATCCAACTCTCGGCAAGTGTCAGATTGCAAGATTGCCTCAGGTATGGTTTTCTTTTTTCTTATATACGTCTGAAATTTTTTCGGAGGTGGAGTAGGTAAATTGGAAAGATCCTCATTTGGGGTAGGCGTTTTTAGGTGGTTTGAGGAGGTATGGGAGTATGGGAAGGAGTAGATGTTTTAGAAGAGGTTTGTAAAGGAGATGTAGGTTTAGATAAAAAAGGTGAATTAGGGGATAAAAGCTCAGTTGGTATAGATGTATTGGGAGCTATTACCTGTTGTTGAGGAGAAGATTGAAAAAGGGAAGGCTGAAAATCATCCCAATTCTCCCCCTGAGTTGCAGCCTGAGAAAAGTAAGGATCATGTTTTAAAAAAAAGGTAAGATCCATAGTAACAAAAAATTTGTAAGGAGGATGATAACATTTGTAGCCCTTCTTGAGTGAAGAATACCCGATAAGAACACACTTCAAATATCTAGGATCTAACTTGGGCTTATTATGTGCTGAATTATGAATAAAGACAACACAACCAAATATTTTAAGAGATAAAACAGAAGAGAGAGGCTTAAAATGGGGGCAACTCGTCAAGAAAATAGATTGAGGGGGTTTGGGATTTCAAAACCTTACTGGGCATATGGTTGATTAAGTATGTGTCAGTTAGCAATGCCTCACCCTATAAGTATTTCGGGACATAGCTAGAAAATAAAAAGGGGATGAGTTACTTCAAGAAGATGTCTATTTTTTCGTTTGACAATTCCATTCTATTGTGGAGTATCAACACAAGAACTAATCTGGACTATACCCGTCTTTTGAAAAAAATCACCTAAAGATTTAGCAAAAAAATACTCCCATTATCAGATTTGAACAGTTGAATTTTAGTTTGGAATTGAGTAAGGACCATTGTATAGACTCTCTCAAAGAATTTCACAGCTTCAGATTTTTCTTTCATCAAATAAGTCCAAGTAATCCTACTATGATTATCAATAAAAGTAATAAACCACTTACTACCGTCGTCATTTTTCACCCTTGAAGGACCCCAAATATCACACGGGATCAAAGAAAAAAAGGTGAGAAGGTTTATAAGTAGATGGAATATACAATGCTTTAGTTTGTTTATCAAGGGGGAAAACATGACATTTAAAAAAACTTTGCTTTTTATTGATAAATAAAGATGGATATACTTTTGACAAATATTGAAAACTAGGGTGACCTAACCTAAAATGCTATAATAAAAATCATCAAACTGTCCTAAAGCAGTAAAAGAGGAAGAAGAGATAGAGATGCATTGCGATGGGGAGCTATGGAGGACATAGATACCATTTTGCAATCTAGCAGTGCCAATCGTCTTATTCGAATCCAAAGCCTATAAAAAATAACCAGAATCAGTAAATAGCGTAGAGCACTGCAAAGCTGTCAAAAGCTTACTAACAGAGATGAGATTGCATGCAAGATTTGGTACAAATAAAACATCATCAAGCACCAAACTTTGGTTAACAATAATAGAGCCAGAACCCGCAATTTGGGGGAGAGAACCATCGACAGTTTTAACTGATCTACCAGAAGAGTATGGTGAGTAATGGAGAAACAAATCTTTGTTACCAGTCATGTGGTCAAAAGCCCCAGAGTCGATCTAATTTGGAGTGAGCTGTGTAGATAAGAGGGCTTTAGGGAAGGATGTACCTTAAGGTTCTCTAATGGCCAGATTCGCCTCAGTAGGACTTGGCAGTTTTCTAAACAACTTTTGAAGATCGACAATTTTCTCTGGGGTAAAACTAGTAACACTTGAGGCAACCGCTAAATTTGATTGGGCATCGCGAGAAGACTTTGGCTTCCAATCATCAGATTTTTCATGAAGCTTCCAACACTTTTCTTTGGAGTGGCCTGGTTTCTTACAGTGATCACACCAGGGTCTGCCCTTCTTAGTTGAACCAGAATTTGTTTGAGTGAGGAGAATAGAACCTTTAGTAGGATTGAATTCAGAGAACATGATTGTGTGCCTACTTTCTTCTTTCTTGACAATAGAAAAAACTTCTCGGATGGAGGGAAGATGAGGAATTTGACCACGAACCTCATCGAGTTCTTTATTCAATCCATGAAGGAATTGAAAGATCCTCCTCTGGTTGGTAAGCTTCTTGTATA
This sequence comes from Hibiscus tridactylites, assembly GCA_958450335.1. Taxonomy (NCBI): domain Eukaryota; kingdom Viridiplantae; phylum Streptophyta; class Magnoliopsida; order Malvales; family Malvaceae; genus Hibiscus; species Hibiscus tridactylites. The sequence continues at coordinate 16,718,477 of OY288275.1, read as the reverse complement.
AAGCAGAATCGACTGGCGTCTCCTAATCATTTTGTTCATAGAGATCAACTTGCTGTCAAAGAGCATTGAGAGTATTATAATAGAGAGTGACTGACATTCCTTCTTGTTTGAGAATCAAGGCTTTTTCCTTCTTTACCATACAACTCCGAGATGTTGTGCGTGCTTGAATATGTCTCCTGGACAACACACCAAATTTCAGTTGTTGTTTGATAAAGCAGAAAATTTCTGCCGGCATTAGGAGCCATAGAATTGAGGAGTTAAGACATGACACGACTGTTTTCTTGCATCCAATTCGCATAGCCATCAGCAACAACCTCTGGTTGTTTGAGAACACTAATAATATAGCCCAATTTACCTCATCCCGACATAAAAATTTTGACAGATTGAGACCATTCCAGATAATTATTACCTGTTAACCGATTACAAGTAACAGGGAGATTGGAAAAGTCATTGAGGTCGTCAGAACCAAAATTAAATCCTGGTGGAGAAGTGATGTCGGAGGTCGAGGAAGAAAAAGAGAAAGAAGATGTAGTCATCGAGAAGAGAATTTTCTTTTTATTTTGGGTGATGTGGAAGTCGATTTAGGGTTGAGGAACTGAAATCCCAGCTGAAACCATGTAGAAATAGATGAAAATAGAAGGCTTTTTATGTTTTTCGATATCTGAAAAGATTACAACAAGAGACTCTCTTATAGAGTCTTAAGGCGTTCGACTAGGATAAGGACTCCTAGTAAAAAATAACTTCTAACTCTATACTAAATTAGAGATAACTCTAGACTAATTAAGATTTTAATTCTAATATCTTTACATAATACAGTAAGTTTAGATAAATACTAACTCTTAGGAGATTTAATCCTAATCTATGTACAAGCCGCAATATCCTACACAATTCCAACACCAATCATATGTTAATAAATTTAATTTCTATACCCTAATTCCATTCATGTTAAATTTTAAATTTTAAATTTTGAATTAAAAAATTAAGGCTAATGGGGTATTTTTGCCCCTAAGTTCGACCCACATTAGCAATATTGCCCCTCGCGCGATTCACATTCAATTAGGTCATTCAGTTCGCAAAGTGCAACAAATTTGCCCCTTGATCAACATTGACTGACGGAAACCATCAACTTTTACGCCAATCGTTGTTAACTCGTTCAAAGTCAACCTTCGACCCAACTGTGTGCCATGTTACCCATGATGTGAAAAAAATTGCTAACATGGTATAGAATACAAAATTTTCAAATAAATTAAATTTAATTAAAAATTTAAAATATTTTTTTTGAAAGGTAATAGTAGGGCCTCGTTAACAGCTTTTATTTAATTTTGCCAATTTAAAACTAAAAATTGATTTAGGATTGCGAATGAAGAAAAAGAGTGCCCGAAAAATTTATTGATGCCCTTACATCCGAGCACATGGTGTACATAACACCGACATCAACCCGAATAAAATCTTACATAATCAAACCGAACCCCCGCATAGGCAAAAACAAGACTAGAAAGCTACTTGTGCCTGCCCATTTTCAATACCTAACCCCATTACCCCATCCTTATCTACAGGCCAACATCATAAAAAACCCTGTACCGTAGTACCGAACCTTTGCTCCAAGCCAACATTACACCCATATCTTTTTAAACTCAACCCCTAAGAGCCAAATGAAAGCAAAGCCTCGTTCGAGCTAATAAGCACCAAAAAAATAGCGATTAACTAACACTCAGGGGAACAATCAATACGGATCAACATCGACCATTAGTCAGGAACGTTACCCTACAGATAATAGAGACAACGCCTTTTTGGCCAGCGAATCTGCATCCACGTTGCAAACCATTAGAATAAACTTTAGCGACCAACCAACATGCAACATGCAGAATCATTGAAGCAATCCTTTGGATCAAGTGTCTGAAAACCAAGGGAGAAGAAGATGGATTGAGGATCCAACCCACTGCCAACGAATAATCACTTTCGAGTATAAGCTTATAACTATTAGCCAACGAAGAATTAAGAAACAACTCGATAGTGTATTCAACTGCTATAAACTCTGCTAAAGTAGGGGAACCTGAACTAATTGGCTTTGAGAAAGAGAGGAGAATACAACCAGATTCATCTCGCAAAAGTCCCACATACCACCAGAATAACCGCCGAGTTTCCATGCCCCGTCGACATTGAATTTGAGACTGTCGGCAGGAGGTGGAACCCAGGGTAAAGAACAATTGGACAACACCTTTGAAACATCACAACCATCTGCTACTGTTGGGTTGGAAACAATGTCATCTACCATAAGCGTCGAATAGGGAAATTTGGCTTTAAACCACAAGGCAAGCCGAGACTTAACAAGGAGAACAATTTGAAGAGAACCCATTCCTTTACCTCTGAAAATAATGTCGTTTCTAAACAACCACACAGACCATAAAATAGCGAAAGGAATAAGATCCCATATCCATTTCCTAGAGGAGCCAGCCTACATATTATCTGAGTTCAGACACACCCCTCTTTTTGAAAGTTCAGTCTTTACCGCGACTCTCCTATGTAAAACCAGCCATACAGAAGCCTCAACTTTTAAAGGTGCCGTTTCCATCCATACAACCTTCTTCCAATTAAACTCCGAGTCGAACACAGGATTAAGCAACTGGACCACTGACATAGTCAAGTACATCCCATCGCCTAAATCTAGCCATTTTACCCAGTCATGATCAAGATTCGAACCAACGAAACTATTTAACAAGTCGCAAAGGTCTTTCCATTAGGATTGCTCCCAATCAAACAACCTTCGTCTAAGGCGAATGTTAACCGACAAGCATTAGGCATCCGAAACAGTGACAGAAAGTAAAATGACAAGCACGAGAGAACCGATCTGATCATTGTAATTCTTCCACCAAAAGAGAGTGAATTTGATTGCCACCCAGATAACCAGCAAGGACTCGAATTTCTGAGTCAACGTTTGGGCTTTGACCAAGGTTATGGACCTTTGTATTGGTTGGAGTAATTAGACTTATTGGGCCAAGTTTAGGCTTTGATGGATGAGAATTAGATCATATAAGCTTGGAAAGTGACCATTTTTGGACAATGGAGAAACTAAGGGCTTTTATAGGGTAATTATACCCTTCTTAAAGGCAAAGGCTTATTATCTTTCTCTAAAATTTGGGGACGTCACGTAGTGGGAAAAAGGGGACAAGAAAGTGGGGGTGATATCACCATTTGTCTTCAACCTTTTCTTTTTCATTCTTTTTCCATCTTTCTCCCAAGGCACCATTCTCTTCATCCACCAAAGATCCAAAATTTCTTCACTATTTCTTTCTTTCAGGATTTAAGATTCAAGTATGATAATCTCCTCTTCATAAGCTTCAAGAAAAGTATAATCTTTTGGTGGAAAGGTAAGATAGCCATTTTTGGGTTTTTTAAAAGTTTGAAGCTTTAAGGATTTTTGGAGTTCTTCCTTTGATTTTAAGAGTTGTAAATTCATGGTATATCTATCTATAACCTTTGGTTCAAGCTTTGATTCATTTTTCATAATTTTCTGGTTAAATGAAGTGTTTTGGGGGTTCATTCAATCTTGAACAAAGAGAGGAGTTAAATGAGCTAAGTGTGTGAGCTTGATTCGGGATTTTTGCTTCAAGGTCTATACATCTCTGACTCCTACACTTCTTGAAGATCATAAAGTGATTGCTTTGCTTGATTTTGTGGTATATGATTGCTTAAGTTGGGTTCTTGGTAGCTTAAAGCCTTGCTAATGGTGATATTCAGATTACTTGTTAATAATGTGTAAAAATGGTAGGAAACCACTTAAACTACCTTCCATAAACTGTAGGTTTGATTTAGGGTTTTTCCATAAAAGTTTAGGGGTGATTTAAGAGCTCCAAAATTTGAATTTTGGGCTCACGTACCAGTACGAGGTGAGCCGGTATCAGTACCTTGTGTCTTGAGTAACTAACTCAGGCTATTTCTGAAGGCGTATCGGTACGAGCTTAGGCTTTATAGGTACCCCTTGCTTCACCCAAATTCTAGTAGCTAAATTATGTATCGGTACGCTTGGGGGTGTATTGGTACCGAAGGTGTATCGGTACGCGACACCTGTGTACCGGTACATGATGTTGGTTAAAACCCTTACACATGCAAGGTCGTGTATCGATACGCATAAGGTGAGTATCGGTACCCACAGAGGCGTATCGGTACACTTGGGTGGGTATTTGTACCCACTGGGCAATCTGCCCATAAATTACATTTTTAGTTCGAATGGCTTATAATTCAAGGGCTAAGGCCCAATAGGATTCTATGGTGATAAAATGAATTGTAAAACTGAGAAACTGAGATTTAACCCTATTGGACGAGTGTATCATGTAATAGCTTGATGCGATGAATTGAAATAACCATGATAGTTAGTGTTATGCCTTAGGGCATTGTGATTGGCTTGGCTTGGTGCCGCTTACCTTTTGGTGAGGTATATGAATGCTTGGGGAGCATGTGTTATATTATGATTGTAGTAAAGGAATCCAGATGTCCTACAATTAGTACTACGGTACTTATATAAGGGGATGCGTACTTCAAGCTGTGTGAACAAGTACATCCGACGTACCTACGAGCTGAGTGATCTAGGTGCGGTTAGAAACCTATATGTGGCTATGGTGATCCTTATAAGGTATTAAACTCCATCGCTGAGTGAACTTGAGTAACTTGATTTGGCTGAGTGACCTCATGTAAAGTCTACTTGTGGCTAATGTGATCCATGTACGTCTAGGATGTGTTCGTGGCTATGGTGATTTAGATACGGTCCGTTTAACCTGACAACTATGTGAACGCGGGTAACTCGACGACTGTGTGAACATGGGTAAGTAGGGCTTCATTGGCCATTATGTAGATGATGTATGGATGTATTTATGTATGCTATGTGGATGCTCTAGATGATAGCTTATGTACCCGATGGCTGAGTGATCAGGGTACGATTTGTATTAACTCGGTGGGCTGAGTGAGCTCGAGTAACTCGATAGGCTATGTGACCTCGAGTATGGCAAAGCCTTGTGGAAACATGTAAGACTTGTTGTAGACTTAATGATACCTTGAGATAGGTGATCTAAGAACTCTAGCTTGCGTAGGCTAGATGATAGCTCATAGATAGTAAAGCTTCTTATCTATGCTTTCTAAACTATACTATCTTGCATGCTTATTTTATGATAATCACAAATTATGGTAGAGTAGAAATATACCACTAAGCTTTGTTAGCTCAGCGGGCGGATGTGTTGTTTTTCCGTACGTAGGTTGACAGGTCACCCTTTGGAAGAGCACATCGAAGAGGATTTCCTAACACCGCATTCACTTTAGAGTACATTACTTGTTATTTTAGTTTGGGCTAATGTATTCATAGAACCTTACCACTTTTGAGTCTGTAACTCTATTTAAAATATTATTTTGATATACAATGTTTTGAACTTGTAGCTCGTGTTTTGTAAATTTAATTATAATGCTTATTAAATTTCATAGATTTATTGATGTTTTGATAATTTGGAAATAGCTAAAACTTATGATTTTAAAATGGAATTTTTGATGGGTCGGTTTTAGATGACCCGAATGTAGTACTTTAGATCCAGATTGGGATCAGGGGGTTATATTTAACGGCATCAGAGCTTTGGTTTAGCCGGTTCTAGAAAACCCCGGGGTGGTATAGAGGTCGTGGTAAGGTTTCTAGTGAATATCGACCCCTAAAGTTAAGTTGTACTCTACCAGGGCTGGGAATCCTGATGGTGTTGCCTTGTTTCCTTGTGTTTCAGGAAGTTCGATGGTGAGTGAAGCCAAACGCGACCAGGAGAGTCATGAGGAGTTCCATGTCTCTCAATTGGAAGACTTCAGTAAGGAGTCTATCTCGGATGTTAGGGCACAAGCCTTCTGAGATGTACCAGAAGTGGAGGGGCGAGCCACCTTCATGATCTTACCTATACTCTCTTGTAAGTGGTGCAAGCCATCCTGAGACGCCTCGCAAGACCCTTGTTTAGAGGCTTCACCATTTTGCGCCAAATGATTTTGAAAGTTTCAGTGAAAATGACCCAATCAAGGCTAACAAGTGGTTAAGAGACACTCAGAGGATTCTGAGACATATGAGAGAGAGTCCGGAGGATGATCTCAATTGAATTTTCTCCCTTCTTAAGGGCAATGCACATGAGTGGTGAAAGATTATTGAGTTGGGGCTACAGCCTGCACTTCTGACATATGATATCTTTTTTGGATGAGTTTAGGAAAAAGTACATCAATGAGGTTCATATGGATGATATGAGAGATCAGTTCTTACATCTTGTTCAAGGGGGCATGACAATGTTTGATTATGAGCAAGATTTTCTACAGTTGAGTCGTTATGCCCCAGAGTTAGTTGCCACTGAGAAGTTGAGGTATAAGAGGTTCATACATGGATTGAAGGTTGACCTTCAGATGCACGTGACATCGGGTCCACTTGGGACATTTCTTGAGTTAGCAAATAGTGCGAAGGCACTTGAACGACTTTAGGGTTCGACACCGAGTTAGATTGAGGATTCTAGAGGCCATGTTGTGGGGACCCAAGACATCATAGGTCCTTCTTAGGCTCTATCTCGGAGGTTCCCTACTTCAAGGGATACAAAGAGAGTTGCTTCATATCAGCTACCGAAGGACGGTCGGGTGATCCAGACCGAGGGTTTGTAGGGCTTCATTGATTTCTGCTCTAGACGGGAGTATTGATGGTTCAGTCGGAGTGTCACTTCCATCGACTTTTGAGCATTGTGGTTGACATCATCTTGGCGTGTGCTTTTTTCTTTAGAGAGTTTTCTATAGGTGTCGGGCACCAGGTCATATGGCAAAGGACTGACTAGTTATGGATGATGGTACACCAGTTCAGTCTCAGAGGTTGACTCATTCTCGGCATGTTTAGAGTTTTGCTAGAGGCGGTGCTAGGGCATCGTCTGTATATTAGGGTGGAGGTGCTGTGAGGTCCACCGTTAGAGTCGACAATTGAGCCATTGCTAGACAGTCTATCATTCCAGTCAGAGATGACAACTTTGCCACCAGTGATATGTCAGGTACATATGTTTGTTTTGGTTTCATTTGTTACATTGATGGAAATTTGATCTCTCGTTCATATTATAGTTTTGGTTCTGGTTGGATAAGTGTTGTGGTAATATTTAGAGGTTGGTGTTGGATTGATTATTTTGTCAGATTTGTAAGTGTTGGTAGGTAAGGGTTTTACCGTGGATGGTGAGCAAGGTTTAAGAGTAACAGTCCCATGGGCAAAGAAGGTATAGCTTCTTTTTCTAATCGTCTACCCATGCTTGATGTTCAGCTAACCAATCAAGACCTAGAATAAGATCGAACTCACGGAAAGGAAAAGCCATCAAATTGGCCAGGAATGTGATCCCCTAGATCCTCAAAGGACAAGCTTTATAGATCAAACGTATAATCGAAATATCTCCTAGTAGGTTAGAGACAACTATATCAGAAATGAAAGGTTCAGGTTCTAAGGCAAACTTCCCAATCAATGGTTTGTTAATAAAAGATTGTGTAGAACCGAGATGTGGTTCTATTGCGATATGTCTATCGTTGGGCGCAAGCATTCTTAAATTTAATTAAACATAAAAGGTTCAATCGTGTTAGTTGCAAGTCGCAGATAACATACATAATTAAACTCATAGGTGTCATATGCACTTGCAGACTCATGATAAACCCCTGTTTAGTTCTAGAATTGACTAAACTCTAGCTCTGATACCACTAATTGTAACACCCCTACCCAGCCTGATCGAGAACCAGATCGGAGAGTGTTATCGGAAACGAAACGAAGATCGGAGGTATGAAATTTTAGACTTATTGCCTAAATTTTAACTTATTACTAAAGATTTAATAAAAAAAATCCATTGTTACACATTTTTGGATATTAATCTTCAACCAATTTATTCGAATTAAAACGCAGAACTAACATTAAGAGTTATTTTGGGAATTTTATGAAATTTAGGAACTAAACTACAATTTCAATATTTTAGGGGTCCTTTTCTGAAATTAATCTTACTATCACAAAGTTCAACTTATAAAAAGTATACCTGTAAATTTTCATACTATTCCGATATTATTTACCAATCTAATTAGATCTTTGTTGAGTGCATAAATGTTCTATATTTTAGCCATCATTTATCCATATTATTGATGCACTCAGGCATGTTTAGTTGCATTTTAGGATAGAATTTGCATAAACATCACATATGGATAATTTTGCACAGATACCGTTGGTTTTGGTTAATTCTTGCAGGTACATGTCGTGGGAGTATCTAGGGCAGTAGAGGAACAAAAGATAATTGCAAAGCTGGAGTGAAAGGTTCAAGAAAACTGCCTCATACATCATTGCCGTGACATCTGCCGTGACAGAGTAGTGACAGTGAAGACAACAGAGATGGAAAATGCGAAGTGGAGTTCGACTGAGAGAGGATTTCAAGCCTGATATTTGTAGATCACTCGCATTATTTTTGGAGCCCAGAAGCACAAGGAAGGCCTTGCCCAAAGTTTGAGGAGAAAGTCAAAGCAAGAAGATAGGGCGAATTAAAGGATGTTTACTCAGAGATTTAGTCTTTAAATAAATTGTACTTTAATTCAAACTAGTATTCTTGGCTATTAAGAAAGCTTACACCCAAGACCTACATATATGCTTGTATTTCGACAAGGGAAGGGACAACCTAGCTCCTAGCCGTCTTTCATCATAAACCCTAGCTTTTTCTCTTCTTCATCATGTTCTAAACCTTCCCTAGGGCTAAGGGTTGATCTTGTAAAGTAGTTGTAAGGGTTAAAATGTTTCTTTTCTGTTCAATCAATAAAACTTCAAGTTTATTTACTCTGGTTTTAATATCTCATAAGAGTATCGGGAGAGCATTGTGAGGTTATCTATTTACTTAATATCGGGGGAGTTAAGTATACAAAAGGAGTAAATACAGTTTTCTAGTTTATGGTTAAACTATCTTGGCCTAGGGATAGGTACAAGGTTAAGCGGCTAAAGAAGAATTCATAAACATCGGTGTTCATCCTTCGATTCACACTAAAAGGTATCATCGAAGACGTGTTCACTGATAGAACTTGGACCTAGGAATAGGACAAGTCACATCAAGGGTTCTTGCCGAACTTGAAGTAACAGAGTTGTTGATCTCTACCGCGAAAACAACAGACCTCTACCGCGACAGGCTCGACGACATACGCAACAGATGTCCTCTGAACAGTGCAACACCTGCACTACTGAACAAATCAATACCATCCTATTTTATCAATATGATTTCTTCCTCTATTTTAGTTTATCTTCAAGAATTCTCAAAACACCTTATTAAATCTATTTCTTTTCTTGTGCAGAGTTTTAGAGTTAGAAGTATTTCCAGTCCCTATGGAGATTGTTTAGTTGAGTGGGGCTCGATTCGATCAACCAATGTTGCTCACTAAGTGGTGGAGAGGTGGATTTTTGGGTGGAAGGGTTGTGGAAGCTAGAATGTAAATAGACACAATGATTTATAGTGGTTCAACCTTCTAACCAAGGTCTACATCCACTACCTTAGCTCCCCACTAAGGATTTCTCAATCAATCCACTATTGATTCGTCCCCTTTTTTAGGATTAGGAGGAAACCCTTACAACCGATCAAGCTTCTACCCAAAGCCTTGATCAAAACCCTCTTTACAAAGAAAGCAAACTTAAAACCCTCTAATAGGTGTTTGTTTGCACAATGAAGCACTCACCCAAAACCTAAAACACTTGAGCAAATTTGACAATTTTGGCTCACTAGTGTTTGTCTATACAAGAATTGACAATTTAAGCACTAAGACACTTTTTGATCATTTGATGTTTGACAATATGAGCATTAGCCTTCTCTTGATGATTGGAGGTCCCTTTTATACTCCCAAATGAGTTTGTAGCCGTTACTAGCCGTTGGGGATGAATTGGAGCCGTTGAGGACTTTATTTCCCTTCATAAATGTTGTTCTGCAGCTATCCGTATCGATACGCGGGACTCCGTATCGGTACGGGCTTCATAGGAACTAGCCATTGAGCTCTTGCCAGCCAAGGCGTATCGATACGCTTGAGGGCATATCGATACAGGTTCACATTTAAATGACCATTGGGAAATAGCCGTTGGGGTGGTTGAAATGGGATCGGTACGCTTACCTGGCGTATCGAAACGATCCCGATCCGTATCGATATGGCAAGAACCTGTATCGATACGGGTTTTGACAGTGGCCAAACTGGGGCAAAAAGGTATCGGTACTGGGGTTTACCGTATCGATACGGGTACTCTGAAAACACAAGTTTGGCTATTAAAAACATGAAAATTATTTGCCAAAAACCTCTTAAAATACCTCAAACATACTTTCAATTTGTTTGGACTTAAAAACAAGTTTTAAATTCTTTTTAAATTAGTCCAAACTATTTTTCAATTATTATATCAAAACATTAGTTCTACAATCTCCCCCTTTTTGATATAATAAAACTAACTTGAAAAATTGTTTGGGATTCTCCCCCTTTAACTTTAAAAATGTGAATAAGAGATTAAAGATTTGAAATCAAATAAAGCTCCCCCTTATTCATTTGAAAATTCAATTTTTCAAACCATTTATCACCCTTTTTGTTATATCAAAAAGAATTTAAAACATTAAGTTCAAAATAACAATAGAGGTAAAAAACTTGACAAAAATAAGAATTTGGTTTAAAAATGGCTCCCCCTTACTCAAAGCATCATCAAAAATGTTAGTCCAACATTTATGATCATCTAGTTGAAATAAAATGAAAATAAGACAAATTAATTCAAAACAACTAGAAATTTTACCAACACTTGAACCCAAGGGAGGATGTGAAGCCTTCCTTCTTCAAGTGTTCTTCCTTGTGTGCATGGAGCTCCCCCTCAATGTTTGACTTGTTGAACATCTCCATCACACCTAGAAATAGACAATCAAGTAATTTTTGGTATCCAAATTGCTTTGGATCCTTGAACATTAGTAGCACAAATTTTAGTCCCCTTAGGAATCCATTTTTCAACGTCATCCTTTTTAATTGAAGTGGTTAGTCCTTTTGGGACCCAAACACTTCTAAAACATTTACCTTTTATAAATCTAGGGGCACTAGATTGTCTAACATAGAAATTTGATTTTCCAAGATTGTTTTTCTTTTCAAGCTCTTTGGAAATCAAATCCTTTTCTTCTTGAACTTTTTGAAGCAATTTTTGTAAATCAAAACATTTTAATTCAAACTCTTTAAGTTTTGCTTCAAGTTTGGTTTTAGAAAGCAAGTCATTTTGAATTTTTAACTTTGAAATCAATTTATTGTTTTTCAAAATGTGGCTTTTAAAATCTAAAACCAAATCATCATAGGCATCTTGTAATTCATCAAATGAATAAGAACATGAAGTAGATGAATTAGAAGTTACCCTTGAATCTTCTTTGATGGCCATAAGGCAAAGGTTGGCTTGTTCATCGTCGGTGGAGTCCTCATCACTCCAAGTAGCCACATGTGCCTTCTTCTTATGGCTTGAAGTGCTTGCCCTCTCCTTTCTTTTAGGTTCTCGTTCAAGCTCTCTCAAGGCTTTCTTCATGAACGAGGCACACTTCTTGAAGAGATGAACTATCTCTTCATCTTGATCCTCCTCTTCACTTGGGTAGACATGATGACAAGTGGAGGATTTGAGAGCCATGGCACTTGCATTGATGCCAAGCCCTTTTATTTTCTTCTCTCCCATAGCTCTAATTTCTTCCCTCTTCTTCTCATCCTCTTTGTTCTTTTTCATAATTTGATGAGTAAGGAGAGACCCCATGAGTTCATCAAGCTTCAAAGTCTTCAAATTTTTGGCTTCGATGATGGTGGTCCTCTTTGAGTCCCAAGACTCGGGAAGTGAGTAGATGAGCTTTCGAACAAGCTTCTCTTACGGGATGGCTTCTCCATATCCTTTAAGACCATTGGTGATTGTGGAGAACCTATCAAACATCTTCTCGATGTTCTCTTCTGGATCCATTTTGAAGTTCTCATACTCTAAAGTTAGGAGCCCAATCTTGGTCTCCTTGACTTCATTTGTTCCCTCGTATGTGACTTCAAGCTTGTCCCATACCTCCTTGGCACTCTCACAAGAAGACATTTTCTCATAGATGGATGGACCAAATGCACAAAATAGAATGTGCAAGGCTTTGCAATTTAGCTTCATCTTCTTGCGATCGTCGGCACTCCACTCCGCTTTACTTCTTTGAGGAACGAACGAACCATCTTCAACTACATCCCATATCTTGTAATCTTTTGATTTGATGAAGAACTTCATCTTTGTTTTCCAATGGGCATAGTGAGTTCCATCAAAGAAAGGCGGTTTGTCGATTGATTGTGCCATTTGAGCCGGTTGGTGAAATAGTGATCGAGCTTGCCCGATCTTCTCAATAGGATGTTAATCCTCTTCGATTGAGCCAAACTCTGATACCAATTGTTGAGTTGAGTGGGGCTCGATTCGATCAACCAATGTTGCTCACCAAGTGGTGGAGAGGTGGATTTTTGGGTGGAAGGGTTGTGGAAGCTAGAATGTAAATAGACACAATGATTTATAGTGGTTCAACCTTCTAACCAAGGTCTACATCCACTACCTTAGCTCCCCACTAAGGATTTCTCAATCAATCCACTATTGATTCGTCCCCTTTTTTAGGATTAGGAGGAAACCCTTACAACCGATCAAGCTTCTACCCAAAGCCTTGATCAAAACCCTCTTTACAAAGAAAGCAAACTTAAAACCCTCTAATAGGTGTTTGTTTGCACAATGAAGCACTCACCCAAAACCTAAAACACTTGAGCAAATTTGACAATTTTGGCTCACTAGTGTTTGTCTATACAAGAATTGACAATTTAAGCACTAAGACACTTTTTGATCATTTGATGTTTGACAATATGAGAATTAGCCTTCTCTTGATGCTTGGAGGTCCCTTTTATACTCCCAAATGAGTTTGTAGCCGTTACTAGCCGTTGGGGATGAATTGGAGCCGTTGAGGACTTTATTTCCCTTCATAAATGCTGTTCTGCAGCTATCCGTATCGATACGCGTGACTCCGTATCGGTACGGGCTTCATAGGAACTAGCCGTTGAGCTCTTGCCAGCCAAGGCGTATCGATACGCTTGAGGGCGTATCGGTACGGGTTCACATTTAAATGGCCGTTGGGAAATAGCCGTTGGGGTGGTTGAAATGGGATCGGTACGCTTACCTGGCGTATCGAAACGATCCCGATCCGTATCGATACGGCAAGGACCTGTATCGATACGGGTTTTGACAGTGGCCAAACTGGGGCAAAAGGTATCGGTACTGGGGTTTACCGTATCGATACGGGTACTCTGAAAACACAAATTTGGCTATTAAAAACATGAACATTCTTTGCCAAAAACCTCTTAAAATACCTCAAACATAATTTCAAGTTGTTTGGACTTAAAAAAAAGTTTTAAATTCTTTTCAAATTAGTCCAAACTATTTTTCAGTTATTATATCAAAACATTAGTTCTACAGAGATGATATCCGATACTTCGTATCACTATATTACTTGCGTCGTGTATACTTGCACTCAATTGCGATAACCTTATTTACACGCAACAAGTTTTTGACGCCGTTGTCGGGGACTGACAATATACCTTTACCTTTAATTACTACATTTTTTATTTTTGTTTTTTTATTTCGTTTCTATTTCTCGTTGTTATATTTCCCTGTGCTTTTAACAAGGTTTTCTTCTTTTGCTTATGCGCATATCAAGACGTGGTAAATATCTTGAATACGAACTAGACCCAAAAATCGACCGTACATTCCATCTTAGGAACCAAGCCCGACTCCTGATAGAGAGAAACCGATATCTTGAGGAAAGAATTGAAGCAATGGAAAATGAAGGACAAGGTGTTGGGGTAGGTAAAAAGAACAATAACAACAAACGCAAGGTTGATATTATTCTTCCTACTGTTGCTCAAGACAACCAGCAACCTCCTACTGCTCCGGTAGCACGACAGACATGCCGAGAATATATGGACAATGATCAAGTTGAACTGCAAGCTACACTGGCAGATGTGGAAGTTGAACACTTTAAACTAAAACATATGATGTTCAACATGATAAATTCAGCCGGACAATTTGGTGGTTCTGCTACAGAGGATACACGAGAACATTTGAAAACCTTCCAGGAGATCTGCAGATCATTCAGACAACCAGGAATAAGCCCGGAAGTGCTGAGACTCTGACTATTTCCCCATTCATTGAAGGATAGAGCAAAAACCTGGTGGAATAAGTTAACGCCGGATTCAATAAGAACTTTGGCAGATCTTTGCCATGAATTCCTTTCTCGTTTTAATCCTTCTCTTTTAATTGAAAGATTACGTAACAAAATTTCTACTTTTCAACAGGAATATGATGAACCAATGCATGAGGCATGGAACCGTTTTACAACTCTCTTACGAAATTACCCGATGCACGGATTCCTTGTATGGAACCAGGTCGTCAAATTCTACAAAGCTGCCAAGGCACCCACTTGAATGAGGATGGATTTGGCAGCTAATGGTTTGTTATTGGACAAAGAGGCAGAAGATGCAATGCTTGTGTTGAAAAGGCTGGAAAAGAACGACAAACAATTCCCCACAGAACGAAGAGGAGGAAGACGAGGCGTATCTGTCAAGGAACACGAATCTGACAACTCGGTAAGAACCCAATTAGCATGCATCACCAAGGTAGTTGAAAACCTGTAGCGGAAGAACGAATCTAAGGCGGTATTTTCTACCGAGAAGATGTGTGAAACTTCCATTGGAAACCACGGTACAAAGGAGTGTCCCCTACAACTGGAAACGAGAATGTATGTTGGAAACTACAACAAGAATAAAGGCTACGCCTCCAACAATTACAACCCGTACTGGAAGAGGAACCTTAAATTCTCCTAGAGTAACCTAGAAAATGCTTTGAATCCTCCAGTCCAGAATAATCAGAATCAAGGAGATCCCAGAATACTGTCACGACAACAGCCACAACAACAGTCGGCATCATCCACAAGTACATTAGAACAGACCCTAACAGCTTTCATGTCTCAAACTGAAGCATATATGGCCAACATGGATCACTTTATCAAGAAGACTGAAACATTTATGGATAAAACAGAGATGAGAATGACAAACCATGAGGCTACTTTAAAGTCTCCATAGACATAGATGGGTCAGGTAGCCCAGTTCATCAACACCAGACAGAATGGAGGATTCCCTAATAATACTGAGGTCACTAGAAAACCAACACATGAGCAGTGTAAAGCTATAACAACGAGAAGTGGGAAACAGTTACAAGGGCCGAAAATTAAAGAAACACCTAATAAGGAACCGACCCTACAATAACCTGCCGACAACACTGCCCCGGTAGACGTGAAACAATATGTTGTCGCCACCCCTGCCACGACAGCAGAAGAATTGGAGGAGATGATAGAAGAACTTGAAGAATGTGAGCCTCCTCATATCTGAATTCCATGTGAAGGACGCCTCGAAGATTGTCGTCCTCCACCCCATTTTCTACAACGGTTGAAGAAACAGAAATATGAGTACCAGCTTAAGAAGATCTACGATGTTTTTAAGCAAGTACATATCAATATTCCGCTGTTGGAGGCCATTAAGCAGATGCTGGTTATGCCAAGTTCCTTAAAGATGAAATGTCCAGGAGATCCAGACTTGGGGAGTTTGAAACTGTAGTCATGACAGAAGGTTCCATGGCAATCCTACATAACCGTACACCTCCAAAGAAGAAGGATCCTGGGAGTTTCATTATACCATGCATAATCGGTGATCAGTATGTGGGTAAGGCACTTTGTGATCTTGGAGCTAGTATTAATCTAATGCCCAAATCTGTTTTTCAGAAATTAGGTATTGGACAAGCAAGACCCACAACAGTCATGCTTCAATTGGAAGACCGCTCTTACGTGCAGCCGGAAGGAAAAATTGAAGACATCCTGGTAAGAGTGGATAAATTCATATTTCTTGCTGACTGACTTCCTTGTTCTAGACTGTGAAGTAGACGAGAATGCAGCGACCATCCTAGGGTGACCCTTCCTAGCCACATGTAGAACAATGATCGATGTAGAGAAGGGAGAACTGACTATGAGAGTCAACGACCAGCAAATAAAACTAAATGTTCTCCAGGCCATGAAACAAGCTGATGTACAGGAAGAATGTAAGTCAATATCAGAGGTAACTATAGACTAACCCTGCATCATATCAAGCTATCACGACAGACAAATTGGTCAATGTCGCCACAACCATCTAGAAGACTGGCACGACAACACTGGTGACAGCAACTCCTCAGACAATGACACGTCTGACACTGAAGGTCCTGAGGATGTAAATTGGATAGGCATACGTCCAGGTAAGTTCTTCGAACCTCTAAACTACACCTCTAATAAACATATGATTCAAAAGTCTTCCATAGACCAGCCACTTGCTTTAGAACTTAAACCCTTACCAGGAAACTTAAATATGTTTTTCTTGGTCTCAAAGATATGTTGCCCGTGATCATCTCTTCTAAGTTGATGCAGGAACATGATCATCATCTGATTGGTATGTTACAATAGCATAAGAAGGCAATTGGATGGACCATTGCCGATATTCAGGGCATCAGTCCGGCAATTTGCATGTATAAAATCCTCTAGGAGGATGATCATAAGCCGATGATAGATGCTCAAAGAAGATTAAACGAAGCTATGCGAGAGGTGGTGCGAAAGGAAATTATCAAATGGCTTGACGCTGGAATTATTCACGCCATCTCGGATAGCAAGTGGGTGAGCCCTGTGCAATGCGTACCCAAGAAGAGAGGAATAACTGTCGTAACCAACAAGGATAATGAGCTAATCCCAACTAGGATTGTGACCGGTTGGAGGGTTTGTGGGGACTATCGGAAGCTTAATAAAGCTACTCGGAAGGACCACTTCCCCTTGCCTTTTATTGACCAAATGCTAGATAGATTAGCGGGAAAACCTTACTATTGTTTCCATATGGTTATTCAGGTTACAATCAGATTGCCATTGCACCAGAGGACCAGGAGAAGACAACCTTCACATGCCCCTATGGAACATATGCCTTTAGAAGAATGCCATTTGGACTGTGTAATGCACCGACGACTTTTCAGCAGTGTATGATGGCTATATTCTCTGATATGGTGGAAGATTTCCTGGAGATCTTCATGGATGACTTTTTCGTCTTTGGAGATAGCTTCAACAACTACCTAGGCAATTTGATGAAAGTGCTTGAAACATGTGAAGAGACAAATCTTATACTGAACTACGAAAAAGGCCATTTTATGGTAGATGAGGGCATAATCTTGGGACACAAAGTCTCCTGTCGTGGCATAGAAGTGGACAGAGCCAAAATCGAACTCATCGAAAAACTACCGCCACCCACCACAGTCAAGGGCATTAGGAGTTTCTTAGGACACACAGGTTTTTATCGTAGGTTTATTGCTAATTTTTCTAAGATTACTAAACCTTTGTGTCTTTCGTTGGAACAAAATAAGACCTTTGACTTCAATACTGAATGTACTGAAGCATTCAAGACACTGAAAGAGAAGCTAGTAACAGCCCTAATAGTACATCCATCGGACTAGATTTTACCGTTTGAGATAATGTGTGATGCCAGTGACTACGCTGTGGGGGCAGCACTAGGGCAACAGAAGAAGAAACTCTTCAACGTAATATACTATGCCAGCAAGACCGTAAACAATGCCCAGATAAACTACACCACGACAGAGAAGGAGTTGCTAGTTGTGGTATTCGCCTTTGACACGTTCAGACCATACATACTTAGAACAAAAGTGGTGGTTCACATGGATCATTCATCAATAAAATACATGTTCACCAAGAAGGATGCACGACCACAATTGATATGTTGGATTCTGTTGTTACAAGAGTTTATTATAGAAATCAAAGACATAAAGGGAACAAAAAACCAAGTAGCTGATCACTTATCAAGACTGGAGCTGGGAAAGGATTAAGATAAAAACAAGGTTAACATACATGAGACTTTCTCTGATCAGCAGTTATTCACTGCCATTGAAGTACACACAAGTGATGCCGCGACAGCCACGACGACATGTAATTTTTCTAATGCTCCTTGGTATGCCGACATAGTAAACTATCTCGTTAGTGGTTTATTACCTCATGAACTTAACTATCAAGCAAGGAAGAGGTTCCAAAATGATGCAAAACATTATTATTGGGACGAACCTCTTCTGTTCAAACATTGTGCGGATCAGATCATCAGGAGATGTATACCGAAGGAAGAACATGAAGAAGTACTCCACCATTGCCATGCTGCTCCTTATGGAGGACACTTTGGAGGAAACAAAACTGCTGCCAAGGTTCTGCAGTCCGGTTTATTTTGGTCTACATTGTTAAAAGATGCACAAGCCTTTTACAAGCGTTGTGACAAGTGCCAAATGACATGAAACATCTCTAGAAGGCATGAGATGCCCCAGCAGAACATTCTTAAAGTCGAAATTTTTTATGTTTGGGGAATCGACTTTATGGGACAATTCCCAGCTTTTTGTGAGAACATGTATATACTGCTGCCAGTAGATTATGCGTCCAAGTGGGTAGAAGCCATCACCACACAAAAGAATGATGTCAAAACCGTCCAAAGATTTTTACACAAACATATCTTCACCAGGTTTGGCATCCCCGGGGCAATCATTAGTGATGAAGGTAGGCATTTTGACATTAGGGTGATTGCTAACGCATTGAAAAAGTATGGAGTGAGCCATATAATCGCAACATCATATCACCCTAAGACCAGTGGGCAGGCTGAGATCTCCAATAGAGAAGTAAAGAACATTCTAGAAAAGATGGTTAAGCCATCTAGGAAGGACTGGTCTCTCCACTTGAATGATGCATTACGGGCTTACATGACTGCTTTCAAACACCATTGGGAATGTCACCTTATCGACTCGTCTATGGAAAAACTTGCCACCTACCTGTCGAGATAGAACATTACGCATACTGGGCTATTAAGACAGTTAACATGGATTGGGATAGAGCAGGGCAGAAAAGTCTCTTGGATTTAAACGAAATTGAAGAAATTCGAGTCATGGCCTACGACAACGCCAGAATCTATAAGGACAAGACAAAAAAGTGGCACGACAGAAAACTTCTGCCACGACAGTTCACACCAGGCCAAAAGGTGTTGTTGTTCAACTCCTGGTTGAAGCTCTTCCCAGGGAAGCCAAAGTCTAGATGGTCTAGACCCTTTTAGGTAGTTCAAGTTTTTCCCCATGGTGCCATCACAATAAGATCCATCACAGACGGACACCAGTTCAAAGTAAATGGACAGAGACTCAAGCACTATAAGGGGACTGAAGCCCCAAGAGAACAGGAAGTGGTTACTTTAAGAGATGCCCCTCAAAGCATCCCTAATTTAACTTAATTTATTTTTTTTGTTTCTTTTATTTTTATTGCTTTAGGAAGTAGGAATTTAAAATTAGTTTATTTCAGTTTTCAGACAAATAAAAGAAACAGAGAAAAGAGAGGAATGAACTAGCCCATCACACTCACCTTAGCCCAAGAAGCCCAAGAAGCCCAAGAGAGAGAGCTCAATGGTAACAAGGCTGTCATGACAGACTGTCACCAACTATCGCGGCAGACACGCAAAGACAGATTGTCACTAGTTGTCGCGGCAGACATGCGGTAGACGCGAAAAAACACAGAAATGCGTAAGAAACGCATCTAGAAACCGCGTGACAGCTGGCTTTGTTTTCCATGCCAACCGTTACAGCTTCAACGGGCAGAAACCCCGTTCTATATAAACCCTCACTCCCATTTTATTTTTCACCTTCATTCTACTCTCTGTACTCTATTTCAGAATATTTTTTAGCTTTCAGTATTTTCTTTCCTTTTGTTTCCACAGTACCCTTACAATGACGATAAGATCAACCCGCAGAAGCTCTACCTCCACCCTACTGCAGTAGTCTCCACTCCCACACACAGCAGAATCCGAAGAAGGTTCGACTCTGCAGAATCCAGCCACCTCAAGAGGCAAAGAAAAAGGCAGCCTCATCCTCTCCCACTACGAAGGCAGCCTTATCTTCAAAAGTAACTACCCGCCGACAGCTTCGTATAGACGACAACAGTGGCGACAACAATGTTGGCACTTCAATTTAAGTTTCTTGCTCCTTCTGTCTTCTGTGTTTTTATTTTCTATTTGTGATGTTTTTATCTTTCTGTTTGTCATGCATTGAGGACAATGCAACCCTCGAGTTTGGGGGTAGGCAATCCTCATATTATTACTAGACTAATTATATTTTGTGTTTATAACTATTTATTTTTGTGTCAAAAAATGGCTTAAGTTTTTGAACTTCTCTTACTTGTCGCGGCCTTCATTGTCGTGACAGTAGCTTTAGAATGTTTTAGGAAGTATTTAGAGCCTTACTATAGTTCTGAACTCTTAAAACACTTCTGTGACTTATATGTTGTTAAGACTTCTGTTAGTAAACTTAGAATAGGAAGCTTAGCCACTTGAGTTAGAAAAAAAAACTTAGACTTAGTTTACTCCTAGAGGTGCCTAACACTGGCTCTATGAAGATAACTAGAGGTACTCCTACAGGTGTCTAACACTGGCTCTAGGAAGATAACTAGAGGTGCCTGAAACCGACTCTAGTAGAAATAGAAAGACTTGAATCTAAGTTAGGAAGTAAACTAGAGGTGCCCAAAATTGGCTCTAGTTAAGAATTATTTTTGAAATAAATTCAAGTGAGTTGAGTAACTATTCTGGTTTCCTAAAGAGTCTAGGCTCATATTTGTTCACAAAACCTGCAGACACACACACGAGAATTATAGCATTGCTCCGGATAAGTCCGTAAACATCCGAAAAGGTATTGATTTTGATGGTGAAGGTGCTATAGGTAATAGTTGTTCATTGAGTTAAGCTTAAGCCAAAGCCAAAAAGTTTCATTCTTAGTTAGATTGCATTTGCTTGAGGACAAGTAACAATTTGAGTTTGGGGGTGTGTTAAGTGCATAATTTTTCTATATTTTAGCCCTCATTTATCCATATTATTGATGCACTCAAGCATGTTTAGTTGCATTTTAGGATAGAATTTGCATAAACATCACAAATGGATAATTTTGCACAGATACTGTTGATTTCGGTTAATTCTTGCATGTACCTGTCGTGGCAGTATCCCTGGCAGCAGAGGAATAGAATATAACTACAGAGTTGGAGTGAAAGGTTGAAGAAAACTGCCTCATACATCACTGTCGTGACAGCTGCCGTGACAGAGTGGTGACAGTGAAGACAACATAGATGGAAAATGCGAAGTGGAGTTCGACTAAGAAAGGATTTCAAGCCTGATTTTTGTAGACCACTCGCATTATTTTTGGAGCCCAGAAGCACAAGGAACGCCTTACCCAAAGTTTGAGGAGAAAGTCAAAGCAAGAAGATAGGGTGAATTAAAGGACGTTTACTTAGAGATTTAGTCTTTAAATAAATTGTACTTTAATTCAAACTAGTATTCTTGGCCATTAAGAAAGCTTACACCCAATGCCTATATATATGCTTGTATTTCGACAAGGGAAGGGACAACATAGCTCATAGCCGTCTTCCATCATAAACCCTAGCTTTTTCTCTTCTTCATCATGTTCTAAACCTTCCCCAAGGCTAAGGGTTGATCTTGTAAGGTAGTTGTAAGGGTTAAATTGTTTCTTAGGTTTTTCTATTCAATCAATAAAACTTCAAGTTTATTTACTCTGGTTTTAATATCTCATAAGAGTATCGGGAGAGCATTGTGAGGTTATCTATTTACTTAATATCGGGAGAGTTAAGTATACGAAAGGAGTAAATACAGTTTTCCAGTTTATGGTTAAACTATCTTGGCCTAGGGATAGGTACAAGGTTAAGCGGCTAAAGAAGAATTCATAAACATCGATGTTCATCCTTCGATTCACGCCGGGAGGTATCATCCACGACGTGTTCGCCGACACAACTTGGACCTAGGGATAGGACAAGTCACAACAGGGGTTCTTACCGAACTTGAAGTAACATAGTTGTTGATCGCTGCCACGACAACAACAGACCTCTGTTGCGACATGTGCTGTCGCGATAGGCTCGACGAAATACACAACAGAAGTCCTCTGAACAATGCAACATCTGCACTACTTAACAAATCAATACCAGCGTATTTTATCAATCTGATTTCTTCCTCTATTTTAGTTTATCTTCAAGAATTCTCAAAACACCTTATTAAATCTATTTCTTTTCTTGTGCAGAGTTTTAGAGTTAGAAGTATTTCTAGTCCCTGTGGAGATGATATCTGATACTTCATATCACTATATTACTTGCGTCGTGTATACTTGCACTCAATTGCGATAGTGTTATTTACATTCAACAACCTTACAAGTTTTCGGGACTAAAATGTAAATTTTATAAACTAAGTATCTTTAACCTAAATTCGTGTTATCATACTGAAATTAAACTTACTAATTATTAGCCTATGAAATTTCATTACTAACTGAGGTCATTTACCTATCGATTAGACGATACAGTATTTAGTGATTATTTGTAAATTATTCAAATCAATCTTTATTCGGATTAGCCTATCAAATGGTTTCCAAACCTTACCAAATTTTACCAGAAAGTCTAAAATCTATATTTCTAATAGCATGTCAAGTTTTAAGGCATTTTGAATCAATTTACGTAGTTTTCACCCTTTTAGCCCGTATAAGCTTATTTTACTAGTTTTAACCATTCTCAAACATGATAAAAACAATATTTAACTCTTGCACAACATTAGACTATCAAAAAGTACATATATGCCATGTCTAGACCATATGCCACCATACTAGGAATTCAGGGTAAAAATTAACATACATGTGATTCGTGGAAGTGACTTGCAACAGCAACAACATGACCGAAGGTTGAAATTCATTATGGTCCTGAAATGCATGAGACACACGAATGTTAGGCTTACATAGCCTAGTGAGGTAGTTATAACAGATGTAATGAATGTCCACAATTATGAATGGCATGATGAACAAATACATAACATAGTTATAATCCAATAGACATATCATCATGCTTATTCCACAATTCACGTACTTTCATATTCAGATATACATTTCACATAATCATATTGTCATAACAAAATTCATAGGCACATATCATATTAGGTACCATTGGATACACAGATTTCCTGTACACCAAAACACATAATCGGAGACGGAGAATGGGTCGTAGCCCTTGAGCCGTAGCTCCGTAACATATATTCCTTACACATCTGCCCATATTTCTCCCACATATAGGCCGCAGCCTTGGACCATAGTCCTCCCTTACATGGTGAGCTCAAATAAACTTATGACATGCCAATTGTATCCAATGTCCGTAATTACACAGATTCACAAAGTTCATATTTTCAAATCATATCATATCAAATAACAAGATGAATCATAGCTCCATATCATGTAGCATTTCATATTATTTTCATATACATGTAACATATCATAGTCATATTCGAACATATCAAAGTAATGCAAGGCACTTACCAAATTTTCCATTCGAACATAGTTGCTCTACGTGAGCCTTTAACAAATGCAAACATAATCATAAATAATGCAACGAGACGACACCGAGCCTATCCATTGACACAACCACACTCACCTCGATATTAAAGTTCTTGAATAATAATTCTTTTGTCTCTAGTTTTTGTTAGAGATGTCGGTTTACTCCTTTTCAATTCTTGAGCTAGGTTAATAGGAATCGGTTAGAATCGATAAAACGATATCGAATTAATACGAAAATATATATTAAAATCGATATCAAAACTTAAATTAACCAAGGGTTCGAGCTTACCCCAACGATGGCAAGAATTCGAATTATCGAACCGAAAGATTAAAACTATCAACCTAACACTGAACCGATTGTTTATTTCTCAATTTGCTGTGGATTTTCTGTAAGCTTCCTCCCCTATTTATACTAAGAATTTCCCGGTCTCCCTTGGATAATTTCCTCACTCTCTACGTGAGTTAATGGTCATAACTCATTACCATTTCATTTTCTTATCCTGCCACGTGTGGCATTGTTGCCACACCTTTTTACAATTTGGCCGAGTGACTTTATTGTGTGGAACTGCCTTAGCAATTCCTCCATCTATTGCAAGACAATTCCTTTACTTTACTTTTTTTTAAAAATAATAATAACAATACTAATAATAATAAACTGATACAGCTAGCCCGAATTATTTTAACTTCTGTACAATATCGAACTAATTTTATAATCGGTACAAAACATTCGATCACCGAAATCTAATTTCGACTAGACCAATTTTTAAGTTGTGACATATCAGAAAGCAGTGGCGAGCACAGACTTTGAGAAATGGCTAAAAGTCATAAAATTCGAGATGGATTCCATGTCAAAAAAACAAAGTGTAGACTTTGATTGGCTCACCTAAAGGGATTAAGCCCATAGGGTGCAAATGAGTTTCAGAAAGAAAACGAAAATGGATAGGAACATACAAACATACAAAGGTTGATTGGTCGCTAAGGGTTTTCGTCAGATTCATGGTATAGACTATGATGAAACTTTTCCCTATTGCTATGTTTAAATTCATTTGGATATTTCTTGCCATAACTGCATTTTATGATTATGAAATTTGGCAAATGGATGTCAAAACCACTTTCCTTAATGAAAAATTAGATGAGAATGTGTACATGACACAAACTGATGGTTTTGTCGATCCAAAAGATTCCCGAAAAGTATACAAGCTAGAAAGATCCATTCATGGGTTGAAACAAGCTTTTTGAAGTTGGAATCTTCGTTTCAATGATGCAATCAAAGAATTTGGGTTTATCAAAAATGAAGATGGGCCATGTGTTTTTAAGAAAACTAGTAGGAGCACTATCATATTCTTGGTATTATATGTAGATGAAAAACTGTAACACCCCTTACCCGGTTCAAAAAATAAACTGACTTTAGAAGCATTACAGGCAAACAAGAACACATACCAATCATACAAAGATGAACTTATAAGCAAAAAAGGAAGTTTGAGTCTAAACTTTACTATTTTGGGTTCTAAAATTTTCTTATTACTACAAACATAACTTTAAATTAAAATTTAAACTCTTATTAGATCAATGACATGTTAACTAATCGAGTTTTAATACAAACCATTTAAAAAATCATTCTAGAGGTCTTATCTTGACTATTATTAAAATTAGTTATAGTCATATAAGTTTCGTGGAAATAAGGAAGAAACTTGATCGCTTCAATTAGGTCTAGCTCAAAATAAGAAAGATGTTTATATCATAATCAATCACTATAAATCATACAGAAGATTTTCTTTACAAACCATTTAGCCAACTATAGAGGGTTCCTAGAGTATTCTTATGGTAAGTCAAATAACAAATAAGTCAACCAATCTAAGACCAGACGAATTAGGCATATAAGTTTTCCAGGTATTCATGCATAAAGAGTAATCATTCCAAGATGACAATATTTTCGATCCACTGACATGCATAAGTTTATATCATGATCGTCACATTAAGTCTCTTGGTATTAGATCCATGAGTGATTGGTCTTGGTGCTAGTGGAAGATTATTGGAGTATGCCTAAAGACCAATCATAAGATGATTGTAAAAGACATACTTATTTTATATTGTTTATTAATATAAAGTCATTTTTATTATTTCAGTCATTATTTTGCGCATATATAAATACACTAAATAATAATAAAGTCCTTAGAATAATATGGTTATTCTTAAATGTCCTTAGTCGAGTATTATTGTGGGGATGGACAAGAATAATGCATTAAGACTAATGTGTAGTTGATTAATGACAAAGTGTTGTCATTGACATGGAGATGTCAAAATCAATACATAGGTATGTGTTAGAGAACGACATACTGGACTGACCCGCTATGAGCATGATTCGTGGATTATTATGTGACAGTCACAACATTGCTCATATTGATAACTACATGTTTGATCCTCAGACTTTAGATCATCATTATTTTAACATTGTGAGTGACATATTTTGATACAGTCAAACGTGTGTCGTAACTAACTACACTATAAAGACTGATATTGGATATGTCACAATCTATGTAGTGGGATATGATTGATCAAGATATGATTTGTCCCTCTTACATAATAGGAGTAATATCATAGACTACTTGATTGAGTGAGACTAGAAATGCATGAACATGCTCGAATAAATTGATATGAGATATCATAGTTACTCGTTTATAATAGTCTACTCAAGATATCAAGAAATATTATATGAACTATACAAGTGTGACTATTCCATGACTTGTGTCCAATCTAGATATAAGGATAAAAGGATGTAATACATGAAAAGAGTTAATCACGAAGAGGTTATGTCAAACCACGACTTCATGTAACTTAGATATCAAAGATGTATTGCTAGATATCACTCATTGCTCTTAATATAAGAATTGTTCTAGATATTTCTACTAACTTTACATGAACCTACAAGGGTCACACCCTATGATTGAAACGAACAAATATCGATTGGATAACGTGTGTGCAAACTTGTTGAACACTAAATTAGTTAAAACCGAAATCAATATAATTATTGTAATTATATAGATAATTTTGTTTATATATATATTTTTAATACTAGAAAATTATTGTAATTATCAAATACTATTAATATATATATATATATCTAAAGAAACCAAATTAAAGTAGAATTAGATTCGACATATTTAATTATATTTAGTTAAATATATTGTATATTTAATGAATTCAAATTTAAGTAGAATTAGGGTTTTGAATGCTATGTAAAGGTGTAAGGTCTAGTAGCCAAAGATATACATGTAGCTAAAACCTCTCTAATAGTTAGAAAAGTGAAATATTGTTTGTTTTGTTCGGGTGGACTGCGTAGAGGTTGGAGCGTTTCTGTGACGACTAGGATTCGACAATGTGTTGAAGGAATTGGATGTTCTTACGTTCCTGTAGTTATCAGATTTAATCAAGGTAACGTTTCATCACTTTTCACCCCGAATTTATTTCTCGTGCATGGATCACTGGTGGAATTCGACGGATAATTTTTCCACTGCGCCATAGGGTGTATCGACGTTTCCCTACAATAAAATGAATCGTAAAACTGAGAAATAACCGTGATAGTTAGTGTTATGCATTGAGGCACTGTGATTGGCTTGGCTTGGTGCCACTTACCACTTGGTGAGGTGTATGAATGCTCGGGGAGCATGTGTTATCTTATGATTATAGTAAAGGAATCTGGATGTCCTAGAGTAAGTTCTACGGTACTTATATAAGGGAATGCATATTTCTGGTTGTGTGAACAAGTACATCTGTTGTACCCACGGGCTGAGTGAATTGGGTGCGGTTAGTAACCCATCTGTGGCTATGGTGATCTGGATAAGGTATTAAACTCGATAGGCTGATTGAACTCGAGTAATCTTATTTGGCTAAGTGACATCGGGTAAAGACTACTTGTGGCTAATTGTGATCCAGGTATGTCTAGGACGTATTTGTGGCTATGGTGATCCGAATACGTTCCATTTAACCCGACGACTGTGTGAAAACGAGTATAGTAGAGCTTCGTTGGCCATTATGTAGATGATGTATGGACGTATTTATGTATGCTATGTGGATGCTATAGATGATAGCTTATGTACCCGATGGGTGAGTGATCAGGGTACGATTTGTATTAACTCGATGGGATGTGTAAGCTCGAGTAATTCGATAGGCTATATGACCTCAAGAATGGCAAAGCCTTGTGGAAACATGTAAGACTTGTTGTGGACTTAATGATACCTTGAGATAGTTGATCTAAGAACTCTAACTTGCGTAGGCTAGATGATAGCTCATAGATAGTAAAACCTTATCTATGCTCTCTAAACTATATTATCTTGCATGCTTACTTTATGATAATCGCGAATTATGGTATAGTAGAAATGTACCAGTGAGCTTTTTTAGCTCTGCGTGTAGATGTGTTGTTTTTCCGTGCATAGGTTGACAAGTCGCCCTTTGGAGGAGCACATCAACAAGGATTTCCCAACATTGTGTTTGCTTTAGAGTATAATACTTGTTATTTTAGTTTGAGCTAATGTATTCATAGGCCCATACCATTGTTGAGTCTGTAACTCAATTCGAAATATTGTTTTGATATGCGGTGTTTTGAACTTGGAGCTCATATTTTGTAAACTTAATCATAATGTTTATTAAATTTCTTGGATTTATTGATGTTTTGGAAATGGCTAAACTTATGGTTTTAAAATGGAATTTTTGATGGGTCGGTTTTGGGTGAGTTGAATGTAGTACTTTGGATTCGGATCAGGATCGGGGTGTTATATAACATTTGAGAAAATTTAGAGATTACAGAATCCAAGATAGCTAAGGAGTTGTGTTTGGTACCGAGGGGGAGACCCAAGTACACAGCCAGAAAGGAACCCACCAAACAACCAACTGAAGACGCATAGCTAGCCATTAAGTTCTCGCCCACATTTATGCCAAAGATCTTGCTTTTCTTAAGGTTAAGTTGAAGCCCTGAAGCAAGTTCGAAAATCCTGAGCACTCTCTTTACATTGCGAACCTGGCCCTCCGAAGCACCACAAAAAAAAAGATTATCAGCGTCTTGGAGGTGTGAAACGAAGCAAACATTGCCACCAAGGCCAATCTACCAACCCGAGAATAGACCAGATGTAGTAGACTTGATTAGCATTAGCTTTAAGGCCTCTCCCAGTAAGTTAAAAAGGAGAGGAGATAACGGACATCCCTTTCGCAGCCTTCTGGATATATTAAATTTTTCCGTAGGAGATCCATTTACGAGCAACGATATAGATGTCGTCGAAATACACTTAAAAGATCCAATTGCACCACCTACCACTGAAACCCATCTCTTTCAGAACCCGAATCAAGAACCCAGTCTACAGAGTCGTAGGCTTTTCTGAAGTCTATCTTTTAAGTGATCCCCTTTCTGCCAACTTTCTAAAATTGATCAATCGCTTCATTTGCGATCAAAGAGCAGTCCAAGATTTGACGGTCTGGTATAAAAGCGAACTGTGTATTACTCACCAAAAAATCTAGACACTGTCGAAGCCTGTTAGCAAGGACCTTACTTAGGATTTTGTAAACTCCACTAACAAGACTTATCAGACAGAATTCATCCAATGATCAGGGATTTAGAACCTTAGGGATTAGAGTCACAAAAGAGTATTTCACACAAACCTCCCAAGAACGATTGTTGAAGAAATCTTTATAGAAAGATAAAATATCCACTCCCAGGAAAGACCAATAATTTTTAAATAAATTGAGGTTGAAACCATTCAGACCTGGGGCATGGTTACCATCAAATTTACAAATAACCTGCCAAATTTACTCCTTCGAGAAACAGGGCTCAAGGCGGGCAACTTACTCAACATTAAGCTTTTAAAAATTCAAGTTTACCTCGGACACTTACAACGCAACTTTTACATTATAAGCCTGCTTGAAATGATGAAAGATATCCTCCGATTCAGTAAGCAACAAGCCCTCCACCTTGAGAGAATTAATGTGGTTGGTTCTCCTACGAGCAGAAGCAAACATGTGAAAAAATTTAGTGTTTCTGTCGCTTCAACAATCTATTTGACCCTGGATTTCAGGAGCCAAGCTCTCTCTTCATTTCTATATTCCTTCCACAGCCTATATCTAAGGATTTTAAGTTCATCTGAAATAATCCCATCTTCCCCATTAGCTTGCAATTTGGCTTCCAACTTGATGCTTTTTTCTAAAAGCACAATGTTACTTTTAAAATCAAAATTCTTACTTTTGTACCAGGAGTAGGTTGCATCTTTCATAGCTTTCAGAATCAGAACCCCACCAATTTTAACGCTGCCCTTGTTACTCTTATAATTAGAAATGGCCAATTGGATTTGTACGCATCAATTTTGTGTTGGGCCACATACTTGGCATGAACCCAATGAATATTAAAATAATAATAAGTAAATATATATACAAAAGTAAAAAAACAGAAAATAACAAAATTAAAAAAAAACCAAAGAAATAAAAAACCTAAATCTACTTTGAAAACCCTACTGCACTATTGTCATCTCTATGTCTTCGAGAATGTTCTCAGCAACCTTGTGCATCACTCACCCAACTACCCGGTTTTTATGTTGCACGCCACGATATCCCGATTTCGCCAGCCTTGCAATGGCTTGGGGAACACTTCAAAGTCTTCTATAAATACTGAGCACGCCAACAACGAAAGGGGGAAGACGATTAGAAACCGGGTGGATATTTGAATCTACAAGCATAAAAGAAGAAAAAAGAGTAGTTAGTTCGATTGAGATCAGAAAAGGAAAGAGAAGCCAAACCGTCTATCTTCAATTCTCGACGAACAAAGTAACGACTGAGAGATTCGAATGGTAAAGAGATTCGCGGCCAGAAGTAGACCAACATACTCAAAAATTGACACAATTCAGTGGCGGGATTTCGAAATCAAGAGGTAAAACCATTCAAAGTTTTAAAACTCTTTTTTCCAGATCTACTTGAATATACTAATTTTTTTTAGAAAAGTAATGTTGGGTTGAGTTCAAGAGAAACAAAGAGGAAAGGTAATTTATTTGAAACATTCGTCGTCGCCGGAGCTACGCTGCCGACAGCGGTGGTGATCGAATTAGAGAGTAGGCGAGAGTGAGAGATGGTTGTTTTTGCTTTTATTTGAAAGAAACAACAAATGAATTAAAATGGCCAGTAACCCTTTTAATAAACATGTAATACGGTGTAGTATTAAAAAAATAAAATCCCTTCATTAAAGTATTGCACATAATAAATAAGAAGAATAAATTCCTTTTATTGAAACATGAAACGACATTGTGCAGGGAGATTAATCATGTGCATGTTTTTAAGTTGGGGTTAATTACCCTTAGGTCATACCGATTTTTGAAGTTTTGCATTTAGGTCCTCATTTAGACTTTTAAATTTAATTTAGTTCAATTAGGTCTAACAGTAGTTGATCATTTTTTATTTGGTCTTTAGGATTAGGTTCTTGTAATTAGATGGGTTTAATGGAATATTAATTTGTTTAAATTGGTTTTTAAATTTGGAGCTTAATTAAAAATTGATCTTAAAATTTTGTGAATATTTTTTAATTCAACCTTAAAATTGAATTTGACTAGTAATTTTCTATGTTTTTTTTTGCCAGATTTAATATTCAAGCATGTATCTAAATATTTAATTTTTTTATCATATTACACCATCTTTTACTATAATATAATAGTGTTATTAACCAAGTCGTGCATTTTTGTAGCCTTTTAGACAATATAATTCCTTTAGGTATCAATTTTGGGCATCGTGGGGGTGCTCTAACCTTCCCCGCGTGTAACCAACTCCGGAACCCAACCATGACCCCAGATCAAACGCATACCAGAGGCTCAGGTTTTCGATCGTACCTAATTCCAAATGATCGATGGCAACTCCAATCCATGACGAGCTTATGAAGGCCCAACCAATGTCGGCCCAGATAAAACGGCGTCGACAACTTGGCGAATCCACTGGGGACTATTCAAGAGAGTCAAGGCGCATAAATGGGGTACATGTTGTTTGAAATGTTGCATCATTTTATGAGCTTTCTACCTGAGCTCTGTCATGTTTAAGTAGGGGCAAAACGCTGCTCCTTCGTGAGGTTAACCTCCATGTGGGATAGTAGTTGCCTTCGGGTAGTGCATCCCCTCGAATTGAACTTATTAGCCTTAGTAGGCCTTCGTGAGGATAGTTCGGGTCCCTATCTAGAACCGAAAATTGCATACAGTGAACCGTAGAAACTCACCCATGTTATAGCCATGTTGAACTCAAACCTTAGTGAAATACCCTTTTATGTATATAAGCTTGCATTTTTATGTTATTTACATTTATATTATGTTTTTTATTTATGTGTGACACAAACATTTTTTTGGTGCTTCTTCTTTGTTTTAACATGCGCATATACATCATAATCATGCACGGTGTTAGCTCGTAATTGTTCGTAAAAATAAAAGATTCTTATAATGGAAAAAAGATCCAAAAACAAAGGAGAAGACAATACAAGCACTCACAAGTGGTTCAAGGAGAAAGAAAAGCAGATGACAACACTTATCCAAGAAATACAAGTAATGCAAGAACGACATGAGGTTACCTTCAATAACCTTATGGCATGTCGCGTCAAAATCATGAGTTGAGGGATCGTTTGACGGCCTTAGAAGGAGTCCTCCAAACTTACCAGCAGCAAGACTCGATTATTGAGTTAGAAGCTTCGCGACTAGAGAATGATACACTGAAACAACTGGTAAAGAAGTTAGAGACATCTTTGAAAGACCATGGGAATCTTATCGATGACCTTCAAAAGGTTATAAAGATTGTTGATCTTCAGCTTCAGACTGCAAGAGGAGGGATTAAAAGAAGGGACAACTTGATGACTGAAGCCATGGTCCAAATTCAAAAGGTGGCTAAGAAGATCACGAGCCTAGCCAATGAAGCTGAAGCATTGAGATTTTGGGACAGTCCGGTGTTGCATTACATGAACAAGATAGTTCATTTTTTTAAAGAGATTAAAAATATAGGAGATCTAGCTCGTCATTATCTTTGAGTGTGACTATTTATTCTTGTAATAAACTATTGTTTAGTTATGTTTTTTCTTCAATATTTGTTTTTTAGGATTTGAATAATAAAGATCTTTTGTTTTATGCGACCAATTTTCAGGCCAACACCAATTTGCATTCATATATGCATTCAGCGTTTTATTTTGCATTTATTTCATGAACATTGTGCATCAATAACTAAAACATTAATTTATGGGGTTTAATATCAATGATCCTAGAAACAAAAGACAATTAAATTGAGCATCGACATTTCACACATTTCAATGCTAGAAGAATGGAAGATGGACTCCAGAATCTAGAGAAATTCCAAGAGCAAGTCACTCAAGATATAAAGAGCTTGAGGGAGGACATAGAAAAGAGTCAAGAGAATATTTTGAGCAAATTAGAGGATAAGTTGGTACAATTGTTATCCAATACAACAAATGCCGAGAAAACAAAAGCTCATGAAGTCTACGAGGGAGATTTCTTATCCTTGTCGTTTGGACAAAAAGAAACACATTTATCTTTTGGACCAAAAGAAACGCATCCTCATTTTGTGTTCTCTACTGGTGGATTACAATCTAATGTCCATAACCTAGCCAATCTAGCCAATCTGCATGGTGCTTCTGGTTCAAACATGTGGGCAAGCCCAAATAAACCAGAAGTCCCAAAATTTGTTGACCATGGGGAGTTGGAAAAGTTGAAGAAAGGACCGCCCAAATTTTCTGGCACAACTGATGACAAGTTCTAATACTTAGAAGAGAGAGTTAAAGCCATGAGAGGTATTGATGCCTTCAGTGGAACTGATGTAATGGAGCTAAGTTTGGTCCTTGATTTTATTTTGCCCACAAAATTTAAAGTGCCAGAATTTGAGAAATTTGATGGCAAGAGCTGCCCTAACGCCCACCTTACCATTTTTTTTTTTTGCAAAATGACGGGGTATGGGAATGAAGATAAACTACTGATCCATTGTTTTCAGGATAGTCTAATTAGATCTGCCACTCGGTGGTATAACCAACTGAGTAGGGCTCGGGTGAGCACAAACTAGACAAAATTGTTGCTTATAGTCTTTACTCTATTTCTCTCGTTCAAGTAATGAGCAAAGAGGGGTAGTTGTACGCATCAATTTTGTGTTGGGCCACATACTTGGCTCGGACCCAATGAATATTAAAATAATAATAATAATAAGTAAATAAATATATAAAATCAAAAAAATCAAAAAATAACAAAAAATAAAAATAAAAAAAACCCAAAGAAATAAAAAAACCTAAATCTACTTTGAAAACCCTACTGCACTGTCGTAATCTCTATGTCTTCGAGAATGTTCTCAGCAACCTTGTTCATCACTCACCCAACTTTCCGGTTTTTACGTCGTACGCCACGATATCCCGAGTTCGTTAGCCTTGCAACGGCTTAGGGAACACTTCATAGTCTCCTATAAATACTGAGAACACCAACAACGAAAGGGGGTAGACAATTAGAAATCGGGTGGGTATTCGAATCTACAAGCATAAAAGAAGCAAAAAGAACAATTAGTTCGATTGAGATCAGAAAAGGAAAGAGAAGTCGAACCGTCTATCTTTGATTCTCGGCGAATGAAGTAACGATTGAGAGATCCGAACGATGAAGAGATTCACGGACAGAAGTAGTCCAACATACTCAAAAATCGACGCGATCCAACGGTGGGATTTCGAAATCAAGAGGTAAAACCATTCAAAGTTTTGAAACTCTTTTTTTTCATATCTACTTGAATATACTCGTTTTTAAAAAAACCTAATGTTGGGGTTGCATTTAGGGAAGAGAAACAAAGAGGAAAGGTAATATATTTGAAACATTCGTCGTCGCCGGAGCTCGCCGACGACAGCAATGGTGATCGATATTAGAGAGTAAGCGAGAGTGAGAGAGGGTTGTTTTTACTTTTGTTTGAAAGAAACAACAATTGAATTAAAATGGCCAGTAACCCTTTTAATAAACATATAATACTGTGTAGTATTAAAAAATAAAATCCCTTCATTAAAGCATTGCACAATAATAAATAAGATGAATAAACTCCTTTTACTGAAACATGAAACGACACTGTGCAGTGAGATTAATCATGTGCATGATTTTAAGTTGGGGTTAATTACCCTA
This sequence comes from Hibiscus tridactylites, assembly GCA_958450335.1. Taxonomy (NCBI): domain Eukaryota; kingdom Viridiplantae; phylum Streptophyta; class Magnoliopsida; order Malvales; family Malvaceae; genus Hibiscus; species Hibiscus tridactylites. The sequence continues at coordinate 16,683,806 of OY288275.1, read as the reverse complement.
AGGTCATACCGGTTTTTGAACTTTTACGTTTAGGTCCTCATTTAGTCTTTTTAAATTTTAATTTAGTTTAATTAGGCCTAAGAGTAGTTGATCATTTTTTATTTGGTCCTTAGGATTAGGTTCTTGTAATTAGATGGGTTCAATGGAATTTTAAGTTGTTTAAAATGATCATTAAATTTGGAGCTTAATTAAAAATTGATCTTAAAATTTTGTGAATATTTTTAAATTCAACCTTAAGATTGAATTTGACTAGTAATTTGCATAATGATTGATTAAAAATTGACTTAAAGTTTTTGACCTTTGATTGCAATTTTGATTTTTCATTTTTTTTTTTTTGCATGAGTTAATATTCAAGCATGTAATCTAAATATTTAATTTTTGTATCATTTTATATCATCTTTTATTATAGTATAATGGTGTTATTAACCAAGTCATGCATTTTTTTAGCCTTTTAGACAATATAGTTCCTTTAAGTACCAATTTTGGGCATCGTGAGGGTGTTCTAACATTCCTCACGCGTAACCGACTCTCGAACCCAAACATGACTCCGGATCAAACGCATACCAGACGTTTAGACTTTCGATCGTACTTAATTCCAAACGATCGATGACAACTTCAATCCATGACGAGCCTATGAAAGCCCAATCAATATTGGCCCTGACAGAAACGGCGTCGACAAGATTGCCTGAACAAACCCCTCTTCACCATACCAGAAATTAAAATTTTAAAAGGTTTCACACTCCAATTCTTGGCATCCTCTTTAAGCAAGACTGCATTATGATCCGATATTGACTTCTCTACACGTATTTGAGAGATGCAGGGGAAATTCAAAGAAAACTCCACATTCATCATAAACCTATCGAGGCAAACGAAGAGGGAGGGTCACGATTGCTGGAACAGGTGAAGAAACCCTCCAGCAATGGTAAATCAATCAACACAGCTTCATTCACAAACTCTCTGAATAAATCCATAATCGAGAGGTTAATAGATGCACCCATTTTTTCCTGAGGAGAAAGAAAGGCGTTGAAGTCACCGCCCAGGCACCATGGAATCTGAAAATTTCTGATAAATTCTAATAGTTCAGCAAAATTGAAGCTTTCTCCGCATCAATTGAAGGCTCATAGACGTTGATAAATCCGCAATATAGATTTGTGCTCAGAATATTTCCAATTATCTCTATACATCGTTGCTTAATAATCTTACCAGAGACTTTAAGGAAGCTTGAATCCCATAGAGGCAAAAGGCCAACAGCAAAGACGACACCCAGAGAATGCCCAATCAACCCCAGTAGAATTCCACAATTTCCTTATTAGACTATTATTGATCTCAGACAACTTAGTTTCCTGAAAGAGGGCCACCAACGGTTTTGCTTTTCGAATCAGTCTCCCAACTGCCCTTGCTTTTTCCGCTTTCCCAAAACTCCTTACATTTTATGTCATGATTGTCAAATTCATATGAAATAAAGAAAACCCAATAGCTAGAAAGACCCAAAACGGATTATATACCATGTTGCGGTTCCTCCTCAAGTTCCCTTACTTTATTAACCACCAGGGTTGTAAAAACAAGTCAAAACTTGAAAATCTGTCTGAAACCTGTTCGAGTCAGAATTTGATTTGACCTGAGAATTTGATGATCTGAATTCGAACTGTAATTGACTGTTGCTGACCCGAACCCGAGTTGAACCTGTTACTGTAGCAACCGAACCCGATCTGTGTCCGACTGAAACGAACCTGAACCCGAGACCGACCTGGCAAATTACCTGACTGAATCGACCCGAGATCCGATTTTACCCGACCTGTTTTGAACCCGACATGTTTTGTACCCGACCTGTTTTAAACTCGACCTGTTATTAGACCCGACTTGTTTTGGACCCGACCTGTTTTCTACCTAAACTGATATTTACCTTGTTTGATAATTGATACTTAATAAGTAATAATGATATTTTCAATATATGATATGAACTAATATTATGAAGTATTATGAAAAAATCTATATCTATAATTTGAATAGTTTAAAATGTTAAGCTTCTAACAAAATGTATTATATATAATTAAAAGATTTATTTTTAATAAATAAAAGATTTGTTTAATAAGTAATTAGTAAAAATAAATATAACCTTGATAAATAAACATATTTATTTTTAATAAATAAAAATATAATATATACTAAAATACATAGTACATATATAATTTTTACTAAGGCATATATAGACAAATTTACTAAAGCATATATTTTAGTATATATATTTTAAGTCATACTAATTTGATTTGATATTGTTTATTTTAACTTTTTTTTAATATATAGACTAAGGCATACTAAAATACATAGATAGTATATATTTTTACAATTAATAATTTAAATTTTTCTCAATTAATTGATTAATTGATTCAATTTTATGGTTTTAGGGTATATGTTTTAGTTTTAAAGGTTTAGGGTTTTATAATTTTGTTTTATGGTTAGTGATCAATTTTAGGGTATGTGTTTTAGTTTTAAAAGTTTAATTTGTAGGTTTCATTTATCTTATGTTTAGGGTCTAGGGTTTATTGTTAGGGCTTATGGTGTTAGGGTTTCATGGTTTAGTTTTAAAGGTTTAGGGTTTTATAATGTTAATGTACATATCATGTATGCATGAAACCCTAAACCCTAATCATAATGTATGTATGTAAATTATGTATGTATCATGTATGTATGTAATATGTATGTATTTATTATTTAATGTATGTAGGAACTTAAAAGTCCAAAACCCTAAACCCTATAATATATATACATATGTATAATGAATACATATACATTAATTAATATATTGTTATATACATATGTATTATAATATATATATATATATATATATATATAATTTTAATTTTTTTATAATTTATAGTACTTAACATCTAATTAACTAATTTTATTTCAAGTTGAGCCTTTTTTATTTTTATTTTTTTTAATTTAAACTATTGTTTTTAACTTTTTAATTTCATAATATTTTTTATATTAGTCTCTAAAACTTTTATTTAATTTTAAATTGATCCATATTCATTATTTTTTTTATATTCACCCAATGTTTTTCATTTATAATCTGGTACATTTCTTCATTAGTTTTTTAACTTGATATTTTTTCATTATAGTCTCCAAAGCTTTATTTGTATCCTAAGGGGGAGTGGATGATGACATCGTTGCTAATGTCACTCGTACTGATATCAGCACCAATTGTGTTCAAACAAACACATATCCACGTGAGGCTTTATGGGCCAATAGGGGATCACTACGTGTCCATTGAGATGTAAATTTGTGTGGGAAATAGATTTTATATTCTAAATTTGTGTTTCTTTAGGTAGGATTGAGCAGGAATGAGCTGGCAGATTAGGAATTTGGGATTTAGTTGAACTTTTGAATTTTTATAAAGTGTTTTGGGTATTTTAAAATGTAAATGGACAGTTACTATATGGGCTATTTATATTTGGGTTTATTTAAAAAAATTGACCTCTATTCATTTTTTTAAAAAAAATTAGCCCGATGTTTTCTAATTTTAATATGATACTTTTGTTCATTATACTCCCTAAAACTTTATTTTTATTCTAAATTGACCACAATTCATTATTTTTAAAATGTTTCATTGTTTTAATTTGATATTTTTGTTCATTATAGTCCTTAATACTTTATTTTTATTCCAAATTGACCCTAATTCCTTTTTTAGTATTTTATAATCTTTTTTACATATTTGTTCATTATAGTCACTAAAATTTTGTTTTTATTTCAAATTGACACATATTCATTATTTTTCATTTGTCTGATGTTTTATAATTTTAATTTTTTTTTCATTATAATCCCCGCAAGTTTATTTGTATTTCAAATTGACTGTTGGAAATCCTAGATTTAAGGGACTGAATCTTCATCCTTATTTTTAGGAGTTAACTTAGTGTATATATGTCACTAATTGTAGTTCCTAATTTTTAGGGATACTTCCTATTTTTCGACTTTTTCTTCCTTTAAGTTGTAACCTGCTGTTAGAGAAATAATAAGAAAATTATTTCTTCTCAAATCTGTTCATGGCATCAGAGCTATAGGGATATTTTTGATCCATTCTATTTCTTTAGATTTCTCCCCTGTCTTGTCTTCTTATCATGGCAAACAATGCTGGAAATGTTTCTGATTCTGAGACTTCACAAGTAACTCATAATGTCAATTAAGCACCATCTCATGGTGATGTTAATTCGTCCCTCATAATCACTAATCACCGATTAGATGGGAAGAATTTTTTACAGTGGTCCCAATCGGTACTCATGGTGATTCGAGGCCGTGGGAAATTAGGGTATATCAATGGAGAAATTCCACGTCCTTCCCTTACTGATCCTACGTATGCTACGTGGGAACTCAATAATTCAAGTGTCATGGTTTGGCTGATCAACTAAATGGAGAGCCACATAAGCCGAACCTACCTCTTATTCAAGACTGCAAAAGAAATGTGGAATACAGTCAAGGAGAACTATTCTGATCTAAGAAATGCTTCTCAAGTCTTTGAAATCAATCTGAAATTAAAAGACATTCAGCAAGGAACTCTTGAAGTTACACAGTATTACAACAACTTGAAGATCCTATTGCAGGAACTCGATATGTACTATGAAGTGGACTGGGGTGAAGGCTTGGAGCACACCAAGTTCATGTCACATCTCAACAAAGAACGGCTCTATGAGTTCCTAGCAGGGCTAAATCGAGATTTAGATGAGGTTCGTGGCCGTATTCTGGGTAGGACCCCTCTTCCAACCATTGGAGAAGCATTTGCAGAGGTTCGGAGAGAAGAAAATCGTCGCCGAGTAATGATGGGAGATTTCAAGGAACCAAAACTTTTGACCAATTCTGGTCATCGTCCTACTGAATCATCTGCCCTGGTCTCAAGGGGCCCTCAATCTCAAAAGAATCGAGCAGGGAATGATTCAGGACAAAGTCGCTCAAGAGATCGAGTTTGGTGCAGCTACTGTAACCGTACTGGTCATACAAAGGAGAAATGTTTCAAGCTCCACGGTTACCCTGGTACAACAAAAATTCAAAAGGAAAATAAGGCTCTTTTGTCCTTGGCCAACTCACCCACTGCCACCCATGCACTTGCTGAAGTCGTCCAGGATGTTCGCCTAACAAAGTCCCAACTTGAAACTCTTCACAAGTTACTTGGTGCACCAATAAGCCATGGTTCCTTGGCTATTCAAGGTAATGCCTTTAATATTACTTCTGAGTCTAGTAATCAGCCATCTTGGGTTCTAGATTCAGGAGCATCTGATCACATGACAGGTAATTTATCACTATTCCATACGTATGCCCCTGCCACAACCAATCTCAAATTCGGATAGCTGATGGTTCATACTCACATGTTGCTGGGATCGGAGCTGTTCGACTCACTAAGGACTTCTCACTCGAGAAAGTCCTTTATGTTCCTAATTTATCTTGCAATTTACTGTCAATAAGTAAACTTACTGAAGACAAGGTTGTTTGTGCTGAATTTTTTGTTGATGGTTGTATTATACAGGAACAGAAATCGGGGAGGATGATTGGCACTGCTAAGGTTGATGATGGACTTTATATATGGGATGACTACAAGGATAAGAATAAAAAGGGAGTATTTGCTCTATATGCTTCAAACGAGGACACGATCATGATGTGGCACCGTAGGTTAGGACATCCAAATTTCTTGTATTTGAAGCATTTGCTTCCTATGTTATTTCGAAATAAAAAAGTCAATTCCTTGAAATGTGAAATCTGTCAATTGTCAAAACATACTCGTGTTCCTTATCCTTTGAAGCCTTATATACAATCCCAACCTTTCTCCTTGATTCATAGTGACCTATAGGGGCCTAGTCGTGTTAAAAACATCACAGGTGCTAGATGGTTCATAACCTTTATTGATGACCATACTAGAGTATGTTGGGTTTACCTTCTCAAAGAAAAAACAAAAACCCCAAAAGTATTCCAGAATTTCCATTCCATGATTCGACCCCAATTTAACTCAAACATACACACGCTTCGCACTGATAATGGAAGGGAGTATTTCAATTCTGCTTTAAGCCCCTATCTCTCTGAACAAGGTATCATTCATCAAAGCTCTTGTCCTGACACACCTCAACAAAACGAGATTTCAGAAAGAAAAAAATAGGCACCTACTAGCTGTTGCTCGAGCCTTAATGTTTAGCATGAAAGTTCCAAAAAAAACTATGGGGGGGAGGCTGTCCTTACTGCATGCTATTTAATAAACTGCATGCCCTCTAGAGTCCTTAATCTCCAAACACCTTTACATGTCCTACAAAAAACCTTCCCTCTAATTCGTGTTCCTATCCTACCAGCCAAGATATTTGGTTGTAAAGCTTTTGTACATAATCACCAACCTAATCAATCCAAACTTGATCCCCGAGCACACCTATGCGTCTTTATTGGCTACTCATCCACACAAAAAGGATACAAATGTTACTCACCCACCTTGTGTCGCATATTTATTTCTCGTGATGTCACGTTTTTTGAAAACGATTCATATTTTTATGCCACTCATCTTCAGGGGGAGACTCTTAGTGAAGATGAGACTCTTCATACACTTCTTATTATACCTCCAGAACCTACCCCTAACACCACTGTCACACAAGATAACATTGTCCTCATAATTCTAGATTTGAGTGTTCCATTGGAGAGGAATGAACTTCCCAGCAATGAAATTCCCATTGAAACTGAGCTTCCGCAACCTAATCCCTCTGAAAAAATCCAGCAACAGCCTCCAGAACTCCTTGTTTATTCACGGAGATGTTCCCCTACTGAAACAGACACAACAACAGTGCCAAATTCATCCAACTCCGAGGACTGTCCTGTTCCAGATCTGTTTTCTGGTTTGTCTAATATGAACCTTCCCATTGCTATTCGTAAAGGCACAAGAACTTGTACACAACATCCAATCTCTCGGTTTGTATCCTATGGAAATTTATCTAAAGCTTACAAAACTTTTGTAACTAATATTGACAGTGTAGTGACTCCAAGGAATATGAAAGAGGCTATGGAATCAGTCGAATGGAGACATGCTGTTTTTGAAGAAATGAGTGCTCTAAAAAATAATGGGACATGGGAAGTTACAGATCTTCCAGAAGGGAAGAAAACCGTGGGCTATAAATGGATTTTTACCACGAAATTCAAGCCTGATGGGAGTATTGATCGGCACAAGGCCCGACTTGTGGCAAGAGGCTTTACTCAAACCTATGGTCTCGATTATGATGAGACATTTGCCCCCGTTGCAAAGCTCAATACCGTTCGAGTTCTTCTTTCCTTAGCAGTTAATCTTGATTGGTCCTTGACACAACTTGATGTAAAAAATGCATTCCTCAACGGAGACTTGAGCGAGGAGGTATATATGGACTTTCCACCAGGTTTTGAAGAAGAAAAAGGGCGAGTATGCAGATTAAAAAAGTCATTATACGGACTAAAACAGTCCCCAAGAGCTTGGTTCAGTCGGTTTGCAAAGGCTATGACCAGCATGAATTACACCCAAGGGCAAGCAGATCACACACTGCTTTACAAACACTCGGGGGATGGTAAATGCTCTATTCTCATCGTCTATGTTGATGATATTATTCTAACAGAGGATGATTCGAGTGAGTTGATGAACCTAAAAGACTTCCTTAGCACAGAATTTGAGCTTAAGGATTTGGGTAATCTCAAATACTTCCTTGGCATGGAAGTAGCAAGGACTCGGACAAGTATTTCTATTTCCCAACGAAAGTATGTTCTTGATTTATTGGCTGAAACTGGCATGTTGGGTTGTAAACCTGTCGAGACCCCAATGGAGTTCAATTTGAAGCTAGGCACCGAAGATGATGGGGAAGAAGTGGACAGGGGGAGATACCAACGTCTTGTGGGAAAACTTATTTATCTATCTCATACTCGACCTGATATTGCATTTGGTGTGAGTGTCATCAGTCAGTATATGCATGCTCCAAAGGAAAAACATTTAGAGGCAGTTTACATGATACAAAGGTATTTGAAGGGAACACCGGGTAAAGGTCTTCATTTCAAGAAAAACACCAGTCGTGACATAGAGCTTTACACTAATGCAGATTGGGCAGGATCAGTGAGCGACAGACGATCTACAAGTGGTTATTGTAGCTATGTGTGGGGTAATCTTGTGACATGGAGAATTAAAAAACAGTCCGTTGTGGCTCGTAGCAGTGCAGAGGCAGAATACCGAGCTTTATCTCATGGTATATGTGAGGGAATTTGGTTACAAAGATTAATGAAGGAACTAAAAGCTTCCTATGTTAAACCTATGAAGGTATACTGTGATAATCAAACTGTTGTCAGTATAGCACATAACCCAGTTCATCACGATCGTACTAAACACGTGGAGATAGATCGTCATTTCATCAAAGAGAAGGTCAATGCGGGAGAAGTTTGTATTATCTATCTTCCTACTAAGCAACAAGTTGCAGACTTACTAACTAAAAGTCTGAGTAAGAACATGTTTGAAGATTTTATTGGCAAGCTGGATTTGATGAATATCTACACACCAACTTGAGGGGGAGTGTTGGAAATCCTAGATTTAAGGGACTGAATCTTCATCCTTATTTTTAGGAGTTAACTTAGTGTATATATGTCACTAATTGTAGTTCCTAATTTTTAGGGATACTTTCCTATTTTTCGACTTTTTCTTCCTTTAAGTTGTAACCTGCTGTTAGAGAAATAATAAGAAAATTATTTCTTCTCAAATCTGTTCATTGACCCATGTTCATTTGTTTTTCAAATGAGTGTCCAATGTTTTTTAATTTTAATATGATATTTATGTTCATTCTAATCCCCAAAACTTTATTTTTATTATAATTTGACTCATATTCATTGTATTTTTACGTTTTCTAAATTTATTTTGATATTTTTGTTCATTATACTTCACATAACTTTATTTTTATTCCAAATTGACCCATTTTCATTATTTTTCTTTTCATTATTTTTTAAATTACTTCAACCTGAAATGAACCCGACCTGAAGTCCACCCGAACCTGAAATGAACCCGACCTGAAGTCTACCCGAACCCGAAATGAATCTGACCTGAAATGAACCCGACCTGAAGTCTACCCGAACCCGAAATGAACCCTGAAATGAACTCGACCTAAAATTTACCCGAACCCAAAATGAACCCGACCTGAAGTCTACCCGAACCCGAAATGAACCCGACCTGAAATGGACCCGCACCCGACCCGACTCAGGTCAAGACAGAAAAATGACCTGAAATAACATGTATTCGATTTTACCCGACCTTACAGTGCCCGATTACCTGTTTTTACAACCCTATAATAACCACTGCCTCCTTTCCACGTTTGAAACACATACCAAGAATTTACTTACCTCCCACGCCGATTCAGCTTCACCCAAAGAAACTTCATACTCTAACATCGCTTCAGACAGTTGCTTCAGCGTAGACTCATACGTGCAATCACCCTCCAATGATCTAAAAAAGCACTCTTCCCAGCAGAAGAGCGGGACACCAGATAGCTGAACTGACCGGAGCCATCTTCCAACATAAAGAGGAGCAGAATGATGGAACCAGAATAGCAGGGGCTCCTTATTCCTAACCCAATAGGAATCTATACATGTGTTATGAATCTTCGCAATCGCATATTCCAAATCATTCAAAGAAGCAGCGAAAGTGGATGCCCGATATTTTGCTCTCTGATTCACTGCCGGAATAAAAATAATGATTACCTTTCCGTAATGGCTAAAAAGTTCCCACAAAAGCTGTAAAGAATTTCCTGCTACTCTTTTCACCAGAATCCAGTGGAGAGCTAGTGAGGAGAGAACGCTTTCGACATTTAGCTACCTTTCAATCCATTGTCGTCCACCATTTCTTCTTTTTCCATTGCGTCTTCAATCTCGACTCAATAAGGAGGCAAAACATGAGATTAAAGTTGCTATAAGAAACCCATGGTTCGATTCATTTCTTAAATCAATAGATAAACCATGATAGTTGCTCAATCTTTGAATACTATAATGGGTTTTCATATACTTTCGAAAATGTGACAATTCAATCTCCTTTTTTATTGACAATAAAGGTCCAAATATAAACTAAAAAGAACTACCGGGGACAAGGTGGCAACCATCCATATAAAATACCTAAATCTGGGCTGCTGCATACACATAAACTACTTTCTGCTACCATACAGGGGGAAAAGATGAAACAACACCAAATGCCTAAAATGAACAGATTTCATTTTTCTCTGGGAACAAAAGTGCCATAAAAAAAGAGTCAAATTCACAAAAACCATTTACTGATGTTTTATTCCGAATTAATAAAACGAACCGGAGAGGGTAAAATGTTCAAATCCGAGGTTAAAATGATGAAATAAAACCGAAGCTCTTGCGCCACTTTACCGTACCGGCTGCTGATTGTAGTGGTTCTTCTCTTTTTTCTTTGCAGCAGCAAGCCTTGCACTCCTGGCAGCAGCCTCATTGGCAGCAGCTCGTGCAGCAGCATCCATCTCTTTACTCGATTTCTTCTTTTTCGACGGAACTACCTTTTTCAGCTTCTCCTTCACATCCACAGGAGATGGCTCTTCCGGCTTCTTAGTTTCACCGGTTTCCTTGCCATCATTTCCGGCATCAGTGCCTTCAGGAGGTCCCTGCAATGATTCTTTTGCCTCCTTTGATGATTTATCCTTCTTTTTCTTCTTTTTGGAACTCTTGCTCTCAGAAGGAGCATTCTCTTTCTTTTCAATTTCCCCATTGCTCTCTGGTTTTTTCCCCTGTTCACTGCCTGCAATCGGAAAAAGATCGTTTCATGTAAGATCAAGTGAAAAAGTACCAAGAAATCAATCAAGAAGAAATAAACAGCAAATAGTAAGAATAAAATAATCCAGCACAGACGAAAAACAACTACCACTTCACGTCAAGTCTCAATTTTCAACTTCAACCTTTATTTTTTTAGCATTCTTAAAGTGGTCTCATGGTAGTATTTGTTCAATTTTAATCCTTAATAAAACACACGCATACCTTACAGACAAAGCAGCTTGAACCCAAGTCTCCTACAGAGATCAACATTCCCGTTTCCAACTTCAACCTTTAGAAGATTAAGATTTCAACTCATTGCATTTTCAGATAAATGCTAAAGAAGATACTAGCCAAAAAAAGTTATTTTGAATTGTCATTAGGAGTAACCAGAGCTGACGTTGACCAGACGAAGCTCCGGACATAAAACATATGAACCACGGAATGTAATAAATGACTTCAAGAGAGAAATCTTCCTGAATTGTCATTGTTGAACTAGGAAATTTATCATAGTTGATATAGGTTTTCCTCTAGCAATTTCAGCTCTAAAATTTGCCTCATTGCAATAAATGAAACCATATATCTTCCTTGGAGTGAGATACTAATAAGCAAGTGGGATCATATAAATTACCTTGGGAGTCATTTGGGCCACCTATCTGCGGTTTTGTATATCCTAACTCAGCAAGAACCGCATCAAGTTCCTCAAGCCCTTTCTTCTTTAGTTCCTTCTTTGAAAGCGTTTTTTCTGCTTCTTTATTGACCGGAGAGGGTTCAGGAGGCTTGCTAATAACTGGCTGCACTTCTGCCGGTGTCTCAGTTTCGTTTTCATGCTCTTCTTCAATGTCATCATCAACTTCGTCAAGACCATCTTCATCGCTTTCACTTTCCTGTAATGCAAAGTAAAATAAAACATAACTAGCTGATTAAGCCATAGTACTGATGGCACTCAGAAAACTTTTAGGTACTAAAAACAAGGTCAATGACATCATTATCACATTAGTAAAAGAAGTTTGTTAACGTCAATTGATAATACAGCTGTAAGAAATGACAACACAGTTGTAAGAATATACTTTTTAAATTATTTAAACGCATTCAAATACAACAACGGTTGAAGTTCCAAAGATTCACTTTGGGAAGGCATCCAAGATTTTGCATGCATCTTAAATATGATTAATTGAATGCAAATGCAAAGAAAACTAATAGGCATTCAACCGTCAAACACAGCACATTAATTGCGTGCTTATTGAATAATCAAGTTTAGTTTCATATGATTAAATGACAAGATTGAATGCACGTGTATAACAAGTAGAGTGGAACCTCAAACACACACCATACACATGTTAACTTCGAGAAACGAGTTCAATTTCAGTTAACTTAAGACCAGAATAATGATCAAATCGAGATTACGGTTCAACAACCTCCTATGGATCCGGAGGCAAAAAGAAGAAAAAAATCCAACTTGGCAACTACATACAGCATGTATGCTATCAAATATCACCATCATTTGCTCATTAAACATATAAATTGTTCCCTTTAAACGGAAACATCCTTCTTTGAACAAAAACTAAAAGAAAAGGAAGAAACTTGTGCTTTTGAAGACCACGCCTAACAGGATATGGACCCTCCATACAGAGTTCATTATGATGTTCAAAAAATCCACAAGCATTATTGCATTCACATTACAAGATTAGTTCCTCGTATCTGGCACGACAAAGCTTAAACCATTACAAGAAATTTTGATCAAAAGCACACATAATTCAAAAAAAAATCCCAGCTAAAACAATTTCCTTGAAAAGGAAGCATAATCATCATCCATCATATTCTGATATAATACACACACACATTTATATCACCCAAAACTAACATTAAAACAATGGATACATATCACATTCATGAACATACATACATTGCATCCTATAACATGATCAACAGGACATCAAATCTTCTCGTCACTTAGAAATCCAAATACCACAAAAATATAAATAAAAAACAAAAGTTCATAAAACACAAAGTTCAGACCTCTAAAACAGGCTCAGGCTCTTTAGGAATGCCCCAAGCAGAGCCAGGAGGAGCCGTGGAGGCATAATAATCATCATCGTCTTCCTCATCAACATCAGCCCAAGACTTGACTTTGAGAGGTGAAGGGGCCCAGAACACCTCTTTCTTCTCGGCTTCCTTCCCCAACCCTTTCATCCCTTTGGTCTTAGAAGAAGAACCCAGATTTTCTTTCTCGCTTCCCTTCTTCTTCTTCTTCTTCAAACTCCCAAGCGCGGCAAAAACATTGGTGCTGTTAATCACCAATGGATCCTCCTTCCGCCCTTTCCCTCCTCCCACCATTCTCTGTTTCTCTTAATCCAATCCCCCGCCTCCCCAAAGAAAACAAATTTCTTTTTATATCGGCTAAATCGGAACCCTAAAAAAATGAGATAGAACGGTATGGAATCGGAAAGGAATCGAGGTAAGAGAGGAAGAAAACTCAGAACCTTTCCATTAATTTCCAGCATGCACAAACAAACCCTAGCAGAAACAGGTTGGACTTTGTGGTTGGGAATGAGTGGCGCCCAAAGCCCATTGGACCCTTTTTTGCATTTTTTTTTTCTTTTTCGTGAAATAAATCGAATTAAAATAAAACTAAAACTAAAATATATTAGGGTAAACAACATTATTGTCGCTAAACTATTTTTTATTGTCTGTTTTGATCATTTGCAAGATCATCACCAATATTACTTGTTTTATTTTATATTATTCACCCGCGGTTAAAAAGTCACCGATAAACCAATAGTTTGGTGAACAGAGCAGAAAAGAAGTAATAGACTCTTGATCAAAACAATAGAAATATCATTAGTGACTAAAATAGAAAAAAAAAACGTAACGTTAATAATAATTTTATTAAAAATAATAATTTGATAACTAAAACAGAAAAATAATAATAATTTAGTGACCAATAATATTGCTTACCCGATATACTAATGTGTGGAAGAAAATTTACGAAATTTTCTTATTTGAATACAAAATTAACCGGTCGAATCGATTTTACTCAAAATCATAAATCGTATATGGATACAAGTAATATTTAGAAAAATTATATCAAAATCAATTTTCTTATTTGTATAATAGAATTTTTAGAATCGATTTTTTTTTAATTTCGAATTTGATTCGACTTGTTGGTAGAGAAGTCAAAAGAAGCACATGTTGGATTAGGAAACAGATGATTCCAAAGGGACACGCATGTCCGTAATTGGTTTGCACTACACGTTGATGACTTCAGTCTTTTTATTTAGATTGAAACATAGGTTTTCGATCCACTAATCGATTAATTTAGATTAGATTTTATAAAAGTTTATTATGGCGATGAACCTTTCAATTTAATTTTTTCGATTTTTAAATTTCTAATTTTATTTAACGGGCCTAATATTCTTGATTAATAAATGAGGTAGACAGACTTAATATTTATTTTACTAGATCAATTTGGTTGATGACTTGAATCATTAGATTAAGCTACAATTTAACTTTATATAGAAACTATATCATCATTTTTTTTTCTTTGTCCACCGAGTTACGTTTGTATCATGATGAAGGTTTTGATATTAAAGTTTGTATTGATATAATTTTTAGGGTAAACTATATGAAATACAATGGATTTTTAATATGTGTATCAAAAATATTATTGAACTATAAAACGATACTATTATACTATTGAACTTTATTTTTTATTTCAATTCAAGTATATAATCCCTTAGACCCGCCCAAGCGTTACACCTGATTCTAGGAGGTAACATTAAGGTCACTAGAGCGACCCACATTAAAATTCGGATAAACAAATTTTCAAACCATTTAAAACCATAAAACAAGTTCTGAATTTAAAATATAAGTCCCAAAAATTATTCATTCAACAAAAACAGTGCTCATAAATATATATTATGAAACAAGACGTGACATACATGCCCCTAATTACACAGGTACCGTACTCCGCAAGTAGTGCCAAAAGAACTCCCATACACATGTCGATAACTGATCATGTTCAATCTTTTAGAACATGCGATGGTAAAAATAGCATGAGCTTCGAAAAATTTAGTAATACAAAACTATCAAAAATGTTGTAAGCACATGCAGCTATAAAGCAAAGCATGAAACCAAAATATCAATCATGGTATCATGGTTAATCAGTACTTGAACTTTTGAGTATCAGTGGGAAATTCTACAATCCAGAAGAATCAGAAAGGAAAGAATTTACAGGAATTGAGCCAGAAAGTTTGGTGTATCCCAACAATCGCAGGTAAAGAAAGATTGACAAAAAGTTTCAAGCAAATGTAGAATTTTGACAGAGGCAAAGGAGGAGGCAGGAAAACTTTGGTATTAGCCGAACTACCCTCCAACCGAACTCCAGTATGAAGCTCCCTAGAACTGCATCTATACAGGCGTTAACCCAAGCTCAATAGGCATAGGTGCCAACCTAAGGGGTTATCTTAGGTTTCAGAAGGCGTAAGAGCCTGACAGAAGGCGTAAGAGCCTGACATAAGGCATAAGAGGCTAACAAGAGGTCTGTGCGCACAGGTGCTTATCAAAAACTTATTTTCTTATCCCAGAAGTACCCTAGTAAAATAGTCTTAAATGGTAATCCTTATATCAGAAATTAGCAACAATATGTCAAGAATAAAAGTACAGACCGATGTTTAATCCGTGGAATCGGAGTATCATGACCCATGAATCGGGTATACTTGTATCAGATATCAAGAATCGAAGGTCGTGTTCTTACTTCAGATAACAAGATCACTTGGGATCAAAATGGATAGACTTGATTTCTAATAAGGGAAGTTAGTCATGTTATACACGGTACACACTATATGGTTCAATTTATCACTCAGAGGTCCTTGATAAACATAGAAAGGAAACACTAGACTATAATCTTTTAGACTGATTTCAGGATCAAGAACCTAATTCGAAGGAATTTGATAACTATTGACTTCATCCAAGTATTCGTGAATTATACACCATAATCATTCAGAATTTCCAGTATAACATGATTATGCAAGAAATTTAGATATACGGGGATAGATTTTAAGAATTCAAATAGATTAGGATCAATCAAGATTCCGGATTTATTAGGAGAGTTTCAGACAATTTTGCTTATAAGGGCATTTTGATCATTTGAACACTCAATTGTAATTCCGTAATTTAACCCTGATAGGGTAAGTCAGAGATTTGTTGACTAAAGATTGCTGACGACTTTTCAGGCTTTCAAGTCTATTCTACTAATCACGTCTTATCAATGCATTACTTTTTGAGCATTCGAATAGGTACACCTCACACGTGTTCAATATTTAGTTCTAGTTGCATGGTATAGTTGAACATGTCATCATCACAAATTATCCTTGAACAAGCCTCGAATAGTTGAACATGTATTTGTGCAGTATTCTTTCATTACTATAATAGTATTAAGAATGACCGATTTTCATAAGTCAGGCTTAGAACTCACATGAGCATTATGGTCATTTGCGGTCTATCAAAAATTTTAGAATTCCCAAGCTTTCACATATCTCAAGTCATGTGGGTATTTTAACTATTTAACTGCTTGATGGTAGTTCAGAAATCCCGATCCTTACGGTCCTTACAAACAGCTCATTCATTTCTGAACTCGAGAGTATATCCATCATTTTAGTAAATTAGGAAATTTCAGTGTCCGAGGATACTTTAGTCTTTTTGGTCATTATGAACATTCCGATCAATCAACCTTATTAGTATTTCCAATCTTTTTTTGTCATGTCAGTCACTTCATTATTTTACGCCACTTTGATTAGTTCAAATATACAACTATTTTTCCGTAAATTTATCTTCAGAGATTTATTCAGAATTCTAGCAAACCCAAGTACTTTACAATCTCGAAGTTTTAAGTCTTATTACCATAACATTCCAAGTAATTCGAAGTTTCAGATGAGTCAGTCGTTTTACCAAATCTAGTGTAGATTTCTAGATCACTTTCACTGTCAGAGGTATTTTAGTCATTCTTGCACCTCAAGGGCATTTTTGTCATTTCTTAACATAATATTTCAGAAGTTATATCATTAACAAGAAAAACTAGATTTAAAGCATCACAGTCTTATCGATTATTCTTGGATCTTGTAATCAATTAGACATTAACAGAATTAACCGTATGCTTAAACATGATCATGCATGCATTTACCGGATCACTATGTTTCATAAAGCATACGTGAGGTAATAATGTATTACCTCGGCTCTGAGCTACAACGGTCGATCCATGATACTCCATTCGATCACTCTCGATCACAAATTCGATGTCCTTCAACCACCCAGATACAAGGAACTGTGAATACCTTCAATTAGATAAATTCCAAGATCAAACCTTATTCACATTGCTCTTAACTAAATAATCAAATACATAAGAACTCTCAGGTTCAAGGTCAGATTCGGAAGCTTTCGGCTTAGAATTTAGCGAAACAGACTTCAAAAATGAACTCAAGACATCAAAAAACCTAAAATAAGAGTTTTCGGAAAAAGTTAACTTTTGGTCAAAGACAACAGTCAGTAGGTTAATGATCAACAGTCAACAATGACGTCATTGGTTAACTGGTTAACTGGTTGACTCGAGCGAGTTGACTCACTGAGTTGACTCAAATGAGTTGACTCGTTAAGTTGACCCGGACGAGTTGACTCTATAACACCCCTTTCCCGGTCTGGTTGAGAACTGGGTCGGAGCGTGCTGCCGGAAAATGAACAAAGATCGGTGACATGAATCTTTAACATTTTTAATTGATATTACACAATAGAACATTACCAATATACATCTTAGTCCAATTTACTCATAAGAAGGCAATAACAACCATTTAGGACCAATTTATAACTTTTACAAGTTTTAGGAACCATTCTGTAAATCTTTGCAAACTAGAGGTCCTTCAATGCATTAGACAATACCACAATGGAATTCAGTACAACATTTATTAGCCTGCAAAATTTCATGCAAAAAGGAGTTCATTTACCCATTCAATTTACTCATGCAAAACCCAGTGACCAAAATGTAAACAGTGCAGACTTTCAGATTAGACTTTAACCACTTTAACTAAACCTATATCGAAATGCTTAGAGCCGTTTCGATACGGGTGGACGATGTTCAACCTTGTTAACTTTTATCTTATGATTGTATCGATACAGGTAAGCCTCGTATTGGTACGGGTTGACTCTCTCTGACTTTGACATGTTTTGATACACTATGAACCTGTATCGAAACGAAGGTTTCCAGAGATGAAATGTTTCGGAACGACCCTAAACTGTTTCGGTACGCCCTGACCCTTGGGCTCAATTATGCTTACCCGTATCGAAACGCTATCACCTGTTTCGATACGGCCTAACCTGTAATGACAGATTCTTTCTGGTTTTTTTATTCATTTTAGCATATCAAAAAAGAATAAAAAAAGGGAGAGCCAGCCCGCGCGTCACGCGCTGGCGCGTGACGACCACGCGCGCGGGGCTGGGCTCTCCAAACCCTTGCCGCGAATGAAGACGGCCGCTGTTCTCCGTCCACTGGTCGCAACAGCCGGCGTGGTTGGTGCCTTTCAGACCGCCTGGTTGCCGCCATCCGTTTGCCACCGACCACGCTTGCCGCCATTGTCTATAGTCGCCGAAATATGCAAAAAAAAAACTGAAATAAAATAATAAGCCCTAGATTCGAATTAAATGGGAAATTCTATCCCGAATTTGGATCAAAATGGATGATTTCTTGGGGTTTTTACCGGGTATCAAGTTTCTTGTCTGATTTTAGCTCCAATTTGGGTAATGAATTCAAAATTTAGCTTGATTTTGAAGCTCAAAATTTAGTATAAACCCCCTTTCACCCACTTGTTCAACACACCAAATTTGAGAGAAAAAAACACTAAAAAGGGTTCAAGAAAAATCTGAAAAAATTATATGATTTTTTCTTGAGCTGGCTGAAAATTTTTGGAGGAGAAATTCGAGTTTGGAGCAATTTTCTGGAGGTGGTTTGGAGCATTTCGAGAAGCTTTAGTTCGAGTTCATCGTTCGTCGATTTCTCGGTAAATTTTTATCATTTCTTTGTTTTTTATGTTGATTTTATTGTTGTTCTTGGTTGAATTTTGGTGTTTTTGTTTGTATTGTTTGTGATTTTTAGGTTGCTTTCACGTGGTTGAAAAATTGTTCGTGATTTCGGTAACTTTTGTTTTGTTTTGAATTTCGTTAAAATTTCTAGTTTGATCCTAAACTTTTTGCATGATTTTAAAAATGTTGTTAAAATGATTTTTGATCTTTAGAAATGTAGGATTTAATTTAAAATGTGTTTTGGATTTTAAAATGCATGAATAAAAATGAATAAACGTGGTTAATTAGAAAAACTTGAATTTAGGGATTTAATAAGAAGTAATAATGTGAGGTTAAATAAAAATGATTTTAAAGGAAAAAAACATAAAAACATTTTTAGGGAAAAAATAAGTTTGCAAGAAAAATATCAGGTTTTAAAGTAAATTAGGGTCTAGAATGAAAAATAAATTTTTTTAAAAATAAAAACTTAAAAAAGAGGTCTTAGGGAAAAGTAAAATTTATTTTCTAAAATTGATTGTTTTAAAAGAAAAAAACTTAAAAGTGGAAAAAAATAAACAATGAATTTAAAAAGGGTGAAAATGCTTTTAAAAAAAGAAAAAGATACAAGATGCAAAAAAACATAAAAATGAAAAAAAATAGAAAAATATAAAAAAGATTTTAGCTTAGAAAATAATAAAAAGAAGTAAAATAATGCTTTTAAAAGGAATAACAAAAAGGGTAAAAATCAAAAGAATAAAAAGTTTGCTTGCTTGTTTTTGAAATAGGTGAAAACTTAAGATTAGGGACTAAAGCTTAGATAGAAACTTGTTTTGTTGAAAAATGTTCTTCATAAAAATAAAATACACTTAAGCATATTTAAACCTTAACTTAGGAATAAAAGACTTAGACGTTTTTAGGGTTTTTAAATAATTGAACTTAGAATTAAATAAAATGCACAACACACTAAATTTCTTTGTTGCTTGAAAGTGAAAATATAATTCAATGAGGTGTCTTATCAAACGGGAATGACGGGTTAGCGCCAGAAATGTTGGCGGTGATTAAAGTTCGTCTCCCGGGCGATAAGGCCGTTAAAATAGGCTAATATTTATTAAACGGACAAATAAAGTCGAACATTTTTGAACTTGCAAATTCTAGTATTGAAAACGATTTTAAAACTAATCAGGTACCAATTTTGAGCGTCGTGGGGGTGCCCTTCCCCACGCGTAACCGACCTCCGAACCTGTTTTCTTATTTTTCGCAGACCAAAACCGTTGTTTTATTAAAACTAAAAACGTTTTATTAAATTAATCCTAATTTTAAAAGTGATCCAATCACACTTTTTTTCAAAAAAAGATTGGTGGCGACTCCGTTGATTTTAAAAGTGTTTTCCAAAATAGTCGAAGCCTTCCGTAAAAAGGCGGTTGCGACAGCTTGACGACTCCGCTAGGGACGTGTTTTTGTTTTTTTAAAATAAAAACAAAGAGGGTCAAGCCACAAATTGGTTTTCAATGGTTTTCAAAAAAAATGTTTTTTTTAAAAAAATATGGAATTTGCAAGTTCCCACTAGGTTCAATTTATTTGTCCGTTTAAATGAATATGGCTCTATTTTACGCATTTCAAACTTAATTCTAAGCTATATTCCTAAGCTTTGTCTCGTTCGTTTTAAGTGAGGGGAACACACTTTGCTCATGTAAGAATATTGATTATTCGTATAACCATCGCAAAGTACCTTCGGGACTCAACCCCTTTACCTTCGTAAGGATATTGATTCTTCGAGAAGGCTTCGGTGGTGAGTCCTCCTGAGTTGAACTCGATTCGTTTCTAGCCTATAATGGGTGAGAATCGAGGGCCCTGCTACTCTTAGTAGAGGACAACAAGGACAACTCGGGTACCCTTTTAGAACCGAACCAAGTTTGAGAATTTAGACCCTACCCCAATAGAGCCATGCGGAAAGCCTAGGGTGTTGAGTCACAAGAATATCGTGCATTGTATTTTATTGTTTTATTTGTTAGTTTTTCCCTGCTTTATTAATCTCTGTTTATTACCTTGTTTATCTAGCATACACATCATTTCATATCAGAAGGGGTTGATTCTGGAAAGTTGTTCAATTATGAATAGAAAGCTCTTAAAAAGGAGGAGAACCAAGAACGTGACAACATTAGCGACCGAGGCCGCAGCCCTTCGGTAGTACGTCAAGCCTATCGGAGAAGTGGGACCAAGACTCATGTGGCTGGTTGAAGAAATCATAGAGTTAGGCGTTCGAGCAGAGAAATATTTGTAATTTCAAAAGTTGTAATCAAACTTTCGTATTTAATAAAGAGTTTCCTTTCATGAACAGATTTTCAATGGAATTGATGGCCCTTCGACTGCATTCATGCATTTACATTATCTTGTTTGATTTGTTCGCTTTTTTTTTAATTCATTTGTGCATACATTCATTTGTTCGTATACTAACTTAATAATAAAAAACAACAGAATATCCAAAATTGCTAAGACAACCCATAAATACGGTACACAAGCCCAAACCTGAGCCATGAACTCTAAGGAACTGTTGGCAACCTTGGAGGCGAATCAAAAGAACATTCAGGATAAGCTAGAAAAAATGGAAGTCGACATGAAACAACAAGTTGAAGCGGTCCATTAGAAAACGGTTAGTTCGATAGCTACATTGCTTGGATTCAAGGACCTGGATGCGGCCGAAGAAGGGGAAAATACTTCTTCAATTCCTCGATTCCCAGGGATGACTTTTAGAAAGGAGGTTGTTGCCAAGGCCAAAACACCCATTCATGTAGCTGAATCTTCCACTCATGTGGACGCCAACAATTACGAGGTGCCTAACCTCGATGAAGTTGCTAATAAAGCTCGAACCAAAAAGAAGTTGGAAGAGGAATACAAAAAATTAGAAGGAATGTTCAAATCTTTCCAAGATGGAGCTGCCTATGGTGGAATAGATGCCAAGGATCTGAGCTTGGTAACTGATTTAGTTACGCCACCGAAATTCAAGATCCCCGACTTCGAGAAATATAATGGGACCACATGCCCGTCAGCACATCTAACTATGTACTGCAGAAAGATGTCCATGTACCTTGATAACGAGAAGCTGCTCATTCACTGCTTTCAAGATAGCCTAGTAGGGTCTGCTGCACGTTGGTACTAGTAGCTAAGTCGAGTAAACATTAAGTCATGGAGAGACCTGCCCAGAGCCTTTAGTGAGCAATACAAGCATGTTTCAGACATGGTTCCAACCCGTTTGGTCTTACAAGGGATGGAGCAAAAGCACCACGAGAGCTTCCACCAATATGCTCAAAGGTGGAGGGATGTAGCGGCACAAGTGCAGCCACTGTTGCTAGAAAATGAGATCACCCAATGTTTGTAGAAACACTAAAGGGTCCCTTTTATGATCGCATGCTCAATCATGCCACGAAGAACTTTGCAGATATGCTAATGAATTTGATCCTTGTAGCCATGAAGAGCGGAAGATTGGACAGTGGGGAAACAAAGAAGACATATAGGAAGAAGGACAACAATGAAGTCAATGCAACGAATGTCTACAACCCCAACTACTCAACATGCGTAGTATTCAACAAGCCCAATACCTTCAATAAGCCCAACACCACAGCTCCAACTGTTGCAAACGTCCCAAAAGGAGAGCGAATATATCAAGGGAATTCGAGGCCTTACTTTCCTCCTATCCTAATGACTTATGCAGAGTTGTTTGCCGAGCTGTTCAAGTCGCAGATGGTGTTACCAAGACATGTTCCTCCATTCTCACCTCCCTATCCACCATGGTATGACGAGAATGCCCAATGTGAATATCATGCAAGAGTAAGGGGGCATACTATCGAAAACTGCACCGCGTTTAAAAGGGTGGTAGATGATCTATGAAAATCAGGCATGATATCATTTGAAACTTCTGAAGAAAAGGAAAATTTGTTGCCAAACTACCAGAAGAATGGAGTAAATGACATCATACATGAAGAGGTTCACACCAACAAGGGGCACGTTTCCGAGGTCAAGGCATCCATAAAATGGGTATGGACCCAGATGGTCAAAGTCGGGGTGATAGAGGGATTTGAAGAAGCAACAAATAAAGGACTATATTGTGAATACCACCAGCAGGAGGGGCATGAAATTGAGAAGTGCTCGGAGTTCAAGCAGTTAGTAC
This sequence comes from Hibiscus tridactylites, assembly GCA_958450335.1. Taxonomy (NCBI): domain Eukaryota; kingdom Viridiplantae; phylum Streptophyta; class Magnoliopsida; order Malvales; family Malvaceae; genus Hibiscus; species Hibiscus tridactylites. Next base: position 16,660,822 of record OY288275.1, on the reverse strand, counting down.
AAGCAAAGATTGACTGCAAAGAGTTGGAATTTTACGTACAAAAAGAATAAGGGATGGAAGTTTGTGCATCAGAGGAATCGTCCTCTAAAAAGATCTACACATGAATGAGGCCTTTGGTGATTAAGACCAGGGTAGGGGTCAATGAGCCAACTAGAAGTGTAGCTCCACAATTGATTGTGAAAGCGCCAGCTCCGTTTCCCTATAAGAACAGTAAGCAAGTCCCTTGGAACTATGCTTGCACAATAACATATCCAATGAGGTCAACAATTGAAGAGGAAAGAAAAGAAGAACCCGTTAATGAGGTAAGCCACTTCACCAGAAGTGGGAGACTTTATTCAGTTCCAGAAATAGAAGATAAAGATGCAGCGCAGAGGAAAGCCGCTAGTCAGCCAGATAAGGAAGGGGAAAAGGATTTCTTCCAAGAGAAAACACCAGTAATCCACGAACCAGTGAAAGAATCAGAGGCTCAGGAGTTTCTGAAAATAATCAAGCACAATGAATACAATGTGGTGGAGCAGCTACACAAACTTCCAGCCCAAATTTCTATGCTATCGTTATTGTTGAGCTCCGAGGGACATCGGGATGCATTATTGAAAGTGTTAAACAAGACATTTGTGTAAAAAAAGATCACGACTAACAAGATGGACATGTTAGTCAATAACATTGCAATTAATAACTTCATATCATTCAATGATTAAGAAATACCCGTGGAGGGAAGAGGATCATGTAAACCACTTCATATTTCTACAAGATGCAAAGGGTACATGTTACCAGGAGTTCTTATTGACAACGAATCAGCTCTAAATGTCCTCTCTTTAGCAACGTTGAAAAAGTTTCCTATTGATATCTCCCACATGAGGGCTTGAATATGTGATGTTGATCAACTTACAATAAATTGTTTTATTTCTTACAGGATCCCTAAACCCAAATCCTCATAAACCCTTCTTTACTCTACTGATTAACCATGCCGCCACCCAAACATAAAAAAATTGTTGAGCCAACACCATCTTTTGATGACTACTATTTTTAGAATCGAGGATGAAAAGACCAAATTTTATAAACATTACTACAACATAACAATTCGTAAGAACCTAACTTACAACTTCAAAATTTACTCAACTTTGATTAAATGGGGTTGGAATGATTTTCTTAGGAACAAGCCAACCATTTGTGAAAGACTTATATGGGTCTTTTATAGTAATGCCACAATTGAACATGATCCAAATTTATCTGAGGAGATCATAGGCATCAACTCTTATTTTATGTGTCGACTGACTAACGTTTGGCAAACAATTGAAGAAATAATGTAAATATGCTAGAAAATAATGTCAAGTTTAGGTTTTTTTTTGCGTGCAAGTATACACGGTCAGCAAGTAATACAACAGTAAGCTGAGTATCATATCCACAGGGATTTTCCACGAATTAAATGCCATGACCTTACTTGTGAATTGAAACAAATGAGATTGAATTTGATTTCGGATTGTAGATTAAGAAAAATGACTAAAGGGAAATGTAGTGAAAAAAATTAGACACTTTGGCAAACAAATGTATTCAAATGTAAGAGGGAGCATACCACGAACCCCCACGTTAGTCCAGACATTACTAAGCTTACTCATCATACTCATACCCTAAAGTTTTTGGCTTGAGAACTAAAAGGGAGAAAACCACGAAGCCCCAAGCTAGTTATTATCTCTAAGGCATAGGAGAGTTCTATTTTTTCTTGCCTTTGGCAAAACATTGTTGCCTTATTTATTCTTTTTACCCTGGTATCATTTTTTTATTTCTTTTATTTCTTTATTTTGATTCCAGTTTCAAGAACCCTAAGTTTGTCTTGGGAACTAGATGCATACTACGTGTTAAGTGAGACTAAAGTTTCCTAAACTAGAGATCAATTGCCAAGATACATGGCATTACTAATATGTTGGCTCGTACTAACTAAAGATTCCAATTTCATCATCAGACAAAGTATACTAGTACAAACTCTAACGATGCTAGCAGTTATGTTCGCAAATTTATCAGATCAATCAAGCCTTGAAAATATATTTTTAATGGTTTCGTATGCATGTTATACCTAATCTATATGGAAACAAAATGCAAACAGAAACATAAAAAATGATTCATGTCATAGCAAAAGATGTGAGGCAACACACACCCCAAATCTAATATATATATATACAAATGAAATGAGTGATAAAAATGAAAAATATGCAAGTAAAGGAGTTAAGGGGAAGAAGACTCCCCTTCGAAATGTTCGATGTGTGAGACTCGGGTCTTCCTCTTGATAAAGCTCCCATGATTTGGAGTTATGGACTTCTTCCTCTTAACATGTGGTTTTGATGCAACAGTTGAAGCCTTCACATCGTTGAGGATCTCCTAATTATCCTCACCGGCTCAAATGTAGCGGGGGCTACGGGAGCAGTAGAAGAAGCATGTGCAATAGTTGGCACATCAGTCTTGGCAGGGACTTCCTCGTTAGACCCTTGTGGAGTCTTCGTTTTAACAGATTCAACTTAGACATGTGTAATAAGGATAGTGGCATCAGATTGTTACGTCGGAGTGTGAACTGACTGTGGGTTAGGCAACATTCTTTCTAGTACAGTGAACTCAGTTGGGAACTCATGAAACTGTGGCAAAGGATTGGTGGCAATGTCCTCAATAGTCACCTTAAAGGCCTAATCCCTGGCTTTGACACTTTGCCAGAGCACCAAACTTTGCTCCTCAGCTTTCTCAAGTTTCTAGAGAATAATCTCTTGTCATTGATAAATCTGGGAAAGTAATGCCAAGGTATCAGTTGGCATTGGCCTGACAGGTTATGCCTTTGGTGTCTTGGCAGCAAATAGTGGCTCATCAGCTTTCCCTTTTCCCTTCTCCTTGACTTCTCTAGTAATCAATTGCTACCACAAAGCATGAGTAATTGTTCCCTTGCTTTTCTAAACATTGTCCAAATCAAGTTGAGGTACCTTATGTTGCTTACAAATTGTAGAGAATAGAGAAGGAAAAACCAAACTACCAATACCCTTACCAGCACATATGTAGGTCTCGTCTATGATTAGACAACCTACATTGAATTTTCTCCCCACCATTGTCGAATGCAACAACACCACCATCTCTTCTGAAATAGTTTCATCGTGTGCTGTTTGCATAAGTTTGGTCTTCAGAAAGTGGTTCCAACCCCTCGGCTGTGGCTTCAATGCCAGCCATTTCACAGTATTGTGACCTTTGGATGAAACATTCCATTCGGTGCCAAGCTCGCACAAGTCTTTTAATAGCAATTGTCTCTTCACAGTATCCATGGACTCAATCAAAAGCAAGATGTTCTTCCTTTGCACCATCTAACTTAAAAAACTGATTAATATATCCTTCATCAAATTGTATGCATATACCTCGAACAAATAGAAAAGGTAAATCTTTTTTAGTGAGGTGGGTGTAGAATTCATGAATGATAGTGGAATGAACCTCCCCTAGTTGTTGGCAGAAAGCTGCCCACTTGTGCTTCTTTATGATGGCAACAACTTATGGACAATAACCCAGGTTGGGTTTGTTCTTGAACTCAAAACCTTTATCATAATAGAATTTTTTGACAGCAAAATTCTCTTCATACTTCTTGATTTCATCATTGAAGAAGATCTTAAATGGTGCGGAAGAAGATGCCATTGCAAAAGATTGAAAAGGGGAAGATGATGATCAGAAAAGAAATTGTGAAAAACAATGTTGGTTTTTGATTTCTTTTGCCATGCGAGAGAGTAAAGATTTTAGCTGAGTAAAAATTGGGGTTTAATAAGGGGAAGAAGAAACGGTTGAGTTGGTTTAAAGATGAGGTTAGTGGAAGTAATGATGGTTATGACAGTTATGCGTGTATGGGGGAGTGGGATGATGATCGGTTTAGGAGTTAATGGAGGTGACGGCGCGGGAAAAGAAAAGGGGTAAAAGGTTAGGGTAAAAATTCAAAGTTTGAAGGTTTAACCTAGGAGGGTAGGGTTTTCCCACTTCAGCAAAAAATCTCTCACCCTTGGGCCTGAATTACATAGGGTCCACATATTGTCCGATCTTGTGACGATGGGTGTCCAAATGTCAGCTTGTCTTGGCATACTATCCTGGAAAAGTTTCATGTACTAACACTCACAAAAACCTTTCAAAACATAAAAAGAAAATAAAAATAAACTAAAATATCAAAAATAAAAATAACTAACCTAACTATTTACAATGATCAAATGATGGCAACAAAATTACTCAATCTCTGCCAAGAAAATAATCTCCTTGGCATTCTCTTAACTTCCTTCCCAATAAAGCTTCAATCTCTGGCCATTTAGTTTGAACGGTATCACTGTTTTCAAGTCCTTAATATCTACTGATCCATGAGCATAAAGCTTGGCAACTTAAAACAGCCCTGGCCATCTAGATTTGAGTTTACCTGGAAACTACTTAAGCCTTGAATTGAACAACATCACTCTTTACCCTTCTTCAAACTGCCTTGACAAAATTATGTTTTCATGCCACATCTTTGTTTTTTCTTTATAAAGATTGGCATTTTCATAGGCTTGTGCTCTAAACTCCTCCAATTCATTCAAGTCTAACAAGAATTTCTTACATGCAGTCCTCCATTCCATATTCAATTGCTTGGTTGCCCAATAAGCTCGATGTTCTAACTCCACTAGCAAATGGCATGACTTCCAAAATACAAGCATGTATGGGGAAGTTCCTAATGGAATTTTGAAGGTTGTTCTAAATGCCCACAAGGAATCATCTAGCCTCAAAGACCAGTCCTTCCTCGTTGGGTTCATTGTCTTTTCCAAGATGTTCTTAATTTCTTTGTTTGAATTTCTACATGGCCATTTGTTTGAGGATGGTAGGCAGTGGCAATTCTTTGCTGGATTCTGTACCTGCACAAAGCATTAGTGATTAAAAGACATTTAAAATGAGTATCTTCCTCATGAATGATGGCTCTGGGGGCACCAAATCTTGTAAAAATATGCTTGTGTAGAAACTTGGCAACTGCCTTGGCTTCATTTGTTGGGAGAGCAGCAGCTTCAACCCACTTCGAGACATAATCGACTACCACAAAAATGCAAATATTACCGAACGATGGGGGGAAAGGACCCATAAAGTCTAGCCTCATACATCAAATAGCTCAACATGTATGATGTTCTATAGTGGCAATTGATGTCTGCTAGAAATGTTTCCAGTACGTTGGCATCAGTCGCATACCTTGGCAAAATAATAGGCATCTTTGAACAGTGTAAGCCAAAAAAATCTTGACTGTAATACTTTAGCAGTTGTCTTCATTCCAGGAAAGTGTCCACCATGTTGTGCTACATGGCAAAGTTGAAGAATATTTCGTTGTTCATCCTCTGACACACAATGACGAATGACTTGGTCGACACATTGCTTGAACAAGAACGGCTTATCCGAATAATATTGTCGTACATCCTTCAGAAATCGCTTCCTGACATTGCTTGCCAAGTCTGGTGGCAATAATTTGTTGACCAGGTGGTTGACTATGTTGGTATACCATGGAATAGTAGTGAGCGCAAGAAAATATTCATCAAGTAAATCATCTCTAATACCTTTGATGCTTGTAGGCGGTGGCAATTGTTTGATTACCTCTACCTTTGCTTTGTCAACTTCCAATTTCTTCTTGGTCACTTTATGTCCGAGAACTATGCCTTCCTTCACCATGAAGTGACATTTTTTCCAGTTCCTGACTAGGTTAGTTTCAATACATCTCTGTAGAACAAGTTCCAAACTCTGAAGCCATTCCTCGAATGTTTTGCCAAATACCAAGAAGTCATCCATGAAGACTTCTAAATTATTCTCGATCATGTCCGAGAAAAGTGATATCACACAACATTGAAACGTTGCTGGGGCGTTACACAATCCAAAGGGCATTCTTCTAAAAGCAAATGTCCTATATGGGCATTCTTCGTTCAGCTTGGTCGGTTCTTCAGATTCTTCACTCATCATGTCCTCATCATCTAGTTCTCTAGCATCACCATCAATGTCTTGGAAAATTTGTGCCATGTCCATAGTGAAAATGGATTACATCATCTCAACAGCTTGGCATTTCTCAGGTTCATTTGCACACTTAAAAGCTTGACATACGTTAAATGTAACATGTTGGTCATTCATATGCATAGTAAGCTCACCTTTTTTAACATCAATTAAAGTCCTACCTGTGGCAAGGAATGGTCTTCCCAAAATTATTGGGACATTATCATCAACCTCATATTCTAAAATAATAACATCAGCGAGGATTATGAATTTGTCTACCTTTACCAACATATCATCAATTTTACCATTGGGATGTGAATAAGATCGATCTTCTAGTTGAAGAGTTATTGTGGTACGCCTTGCTTAAATTTCAAGTTTTCTGAATACTGACATTGGCATTAGATTGATGCTGACACCCAAGTCACATAGTGCTTTACCAATGAATATGTTACCGATTGTGTAGGGAATAGTGAAACTTCCCGGTTCTTTTAGTTTTGGTGGCAATCTATTGGTTATCATTACACTGCATCCCTCGGTGAGAGTAACAGTCTCGAAATCACCCAGCTTCCTCTTTTTTAACAAAATGTCCTTAATGAATTTGACATATTTAGGCATTTGTTCGAGAGCTTCTCCCAAAGGTATATTGATTTGCAATTTTTAAGGACTTCCAAGAAGTGCTTAAATTGCTGATCTTGATTATGTTTTTGAAGCCTCTGTGGAAAAGGTGGTGGTGGATAAGCAAATGATGGCTCCACTAGTTTTGCCAAAGTTGTGCTGGCATCATATTGAGGCCTGACATCAGATTAAGGTATGGCACCATCAGTTCTTACCCTTTCTTTCTCAACTTTCTTGGGTTCTTTTGTTGGCATCAACTTATCGTCTTGACGATTAGTTGATTATTTGACAGGTGTCTCAGCCTCGCATTGTTTTCCACTCCGAAGAGTAACTGCTTTGCATTGTTCTAGACTTTTTTGTCAAGTATCCTCTGTATCGCTTGGCAAATTTTCTGGGGGTCTGTTACTGAGTGCATTGGCAATTTGCTCTAGCTGAACCTCCAAATTTTGCATAGATATTGTAATGCCCCAGAAATTGGGTTAGAAGTTTCGGGTGAACTTTCGGATTTGGGTTAGTCTTTGGCTAATTAATTAATTTTGGAAAAATAATTTGGGGTGATTAAATTGACATGTATTTATGGAAAATACATTTAATGAATTTAATAACGGTTGATATTGAGTTTGAGAAATTTTAAAGGGTTTGCTTTGATATTAATTTAAATAGGGACTACTTTATAAGTATTGTGAAAATTTTATTAATGGCAATTTTGTAAAAAGAACTAAAGTGGTAGTTTTATGGTATTATTTGACACATTTATTAAATAAAGCTTTTATCACCTATTTCTACTTAGAATTTGACAATGGTTATTATTTCCGCAATAAAGAAAGCTATGCCTAAACTTATCTCTCTTTTTCTCCCAGGATTCTCCCAAACACTATTTTAGTTTTCTTGGATTTTATTAACCAATTTCTATTCATTTTATTTCTAAACCATTTCTAATTATTAGTAGGGGTGTAAATGAACCGAGCTTGAACGAACAAGCCTCTGTTCGTGTTCATTTGTTTAATTTTAAAGGTGTTCATGTTCAGTTCGTGTTCGTTTAAATTTTTAATATTGTGTCCATGTTCGTTTATTTATTTTTAAAGGTGTTCGTGTTCGTTTATTTAGTGTTCACGAACGTGTTCGTTTAAGTGTTTGCGAACATGTTCGTTTAAGTGTTCGCGAACGTGTTCGTTTAAGTGTTCACGAACAGGTTCATTTAAGTGTTCGCGGACGTGTTTGTTTATATTTTAAAAAATGTTAACTAAATTAACAATAAATAAATAAATAAATAAAAAGCAACAAATTAAAACTTATATTTAAACATGAACTTAATATAATATCCTTAGCAACAACAAAAAGTAGTATTTAGATACATCCACAAACATTTTCATTCTATAAACGAGCTTATAAACAAGCATGTAAACGAGCCTATAAACAAGCTTATAAATGAGCCTATAAACAAGCTTATACATGAGCGCATAAACGAGCCTATAAACGAGCTTGTTCGTGAACATAAACGAGCTGAACACACCTTTGTTCGTGTTCGTTCGTTTATTAAACGAACATAAATTTTTTGTTCATACTCGTTTATTTAGCTTAATAAACGAACATAAACCAACGTTATACGAACGGTTCACGGACGGTTCGTCGAACGCTTTGTTCATTTACACCCCTAATTATTAGCCACACAAGAAATTTTGATTTCTCTCATCTTGTTCAATGGATTTCAAGTTGGAAGATTGGAGGAGCAATCTTGGTTTTCAAGTTCCAATTTATTTGGATAAGCTTTGATTTTCTAATAATCTCCTAATTATTTTGTGTTGATTTTATATTAATTCCATTGTCTTTTGATGTTAAAAAGAATTTTAATGGATTAATTTAATTTCTAGATGGTAATGAGTGAATCATGATTTGATTGATGAAATCTAAATGTTTTAATTGATTATGTCTTATTCTTGTGGGGTAGATATAATCTAATATCAATTTTTTGAAATTGATTCCAGAATTAATCTAATTGGTTGAATTTAGATTTGGGTTCTTAGATGGGGTAATTTGGTGGATTATTTAATTGAATTTTTTTAATTATAAAACAGTGTGCACCTATTATGTTCGACGATATGCTCATAAGAATTTAAAGGAGAAATCGCAAGGTTGAAGTAGGGCGCATGCAAGGGTTTAAATTACGTGATTTTCAATGTTGTGATCCCATGGTACGTGTATTGTTAAAAAAAGATTGAAAGGGACTGAGAAAATGTAAAGGCTGCTTCTAGTCATGGACTTATTTCTCTCAGACTCAATCCGTGCGGCACTAGCACTCCCGACACAATGCTAGTAAACCTTACTCGCGCAACGCTATGGAAAACACACAAAAACTTAAGAAAGGAAAGCTTTATTAAGCTAGGAGAAAGCTTTACAAGGGAACTTTGAAGGATTTATGGGATTATGGGATTACAAATGAGAGGGGTGGCCCTATTTATAAGCTCACACCTCCTCAATGGATGGCTAGGATCGTTTTGATCCAACAGCCATTATTTTCCCTCCTAAAATATATAAAGGTCTAAACTATTCTAGATAAGCCCATACTTATCTACATATATCTCTAATACTCTAAAGTATTTTAGAATATTCTACAACTATCTAGTTATGTCCTTAACTATCCAAAAGCTTCTAGAAAGTTTCAGAGACTTCCGGAGTAGTCTCGAACTTTCCAGGGTCTTCTTCAACATTCTATATCCTTCTAGAATGTTCTCGATGCTTCCAAGATGTTCCAGGTCCTTCTAGAATGTTCTAGGACCTTCAAGAACGTTTCAGAGTGTTCTAGAATCTTCTAAGGCTTTTTGGACGAGTTTAGACTGTAACGCCCCGATTTTGGGCCTAGATGTTTTAGAGTTCAAATCGGACCGGTCGAGAACGGTTCGAATCTTAAAGGGAGATTTAGGGAACACCTAGTTCGGGATGCTTTAAAAATATGGAAAAAATACCTTAAAATCGTCATTTATTATATGAATGATTATGGTGAAAACAATTTTACAAAATAAGGTTTGGAAATACTACATTTCGGTGTAGTGACCAAATCGTAGTTTTTGCAAAAGTTAAATAGTGACTGTTTTGTAAAGGATTGAAACTTTGAATCTTTAAGGAGCTAATTTTACCAAAATGTTTTTAATCAGATTTCTCCTTATTTTGGGTGATTAAAATAATGTTTTAATTAAGGGAAATAGAGATAATTAAAAAGAAAAACTATATTTGACTTTTCATAACTACCTTACGTCAATTTTCACTCATTTCATTTTCTCTCAATTTCTTTTTAGCCAAACACATTTCCTCCATCAATTAACCACTTATTTGCATTCCTTTTGATGAGATTTCAATCTCCTTTTGATTCCTAATCTTTTCCTCACCAAATCCTTTTGTTTTCACAGTGGATTTTCAAGAAAACTTGCCCAAATCAAGGAGAAATCAGCCATTAGAGGTAAGCTTCGTCCTTCTTCTCTAATGATCAGTTCGTTACTGAAATTCCCAAGTTATCAATCCTTTGTTAATGATTTTTGAGTTGCTTTAATGTTAGAAACAAGAAATTGTATTAAAACTCAAGGTTTTTGGAGAGATCTTGATTATTTTCGTGGTTGTTGGTTATGCTCTGTTTTGAGGTTGTTTTCTAATGTATTTTGGATGGCAATTGATGTTATAAATGAGGTTTTATCAAACAAATCCTGAATAGGTTTGGATTCCTAAGTTTTGTATGCTAGAATGGTGGTTTTGGGGTGGTTTTGGTGCTCTGTTATAGCTGGAGGTATAAGGACGAGTTTGTGGTGGTTTTTTATGTTGATTGATGTTTAGAAATAATTAGAAGTGGAAGATCTTGGTTGGGCTTTGTTTTGGGAGAGTTTGGAGAAGATTTCAGTTGTTTTTGGTAGCCGAAATGAGGTTCTTGAGTAGAGCACCGAGTTTAGGTGTGTGGCTGATGATTTCAATGCATGATGATGCATTAATCCTCTGCTCTTATGTTTTGTAAACATGGGAGACATCTTCGGATGCCTTTGGTGTTGATCCGGGAGATTAGATAGCGTTTCGGAGAGCAAGCGAAACGTAATCGATGAGTGCGAATGGTTTTAGAAGTCATTGAGGGACAAAGAAACAAGGTTTGGGGATTTATGAAAGGTTTGAAACACCTTCCTAAGTCCGAAAGTAAGTATTGGCTAGATTGCTCTCACATATGTGGTGGTTACCCCTAAAATGCTTTTACATGCTCATGGTTTGAGATAGATAAATTCCTATTGTTTTTATGCATGATTTGTAGCATGTGTTGGAAAATTTTGATAATTTTGGAGCTTTGAATAAGAAATTGATTCAAATGTTGTTGAGGAAAATGTGGAACCAATTGTTGGTTCGTAAATGTGCAGACGTGCACGACATGGGTAACGCAAATGTTTGAACCGGTCTGGTCCTTCGTGGGCTTGCAGATATTTTGACCCAAATTTAAAATGAATTTTCCTCAAATAAAAGCATAAATTTGCCAAATTTTATCTTGAAATTAAAATGGTAAATATTAGAAGTTACCTTTAATTCAGATAATAATTTTGGAAATTGCTTTATAGGAGAATCAATTGATTCTCAATATTGAATGCTCCATTAGGTCAAAATTTCCACTTATACCCTCATGACACTCCTATAAATAGGGAGTAAACCTTCTAAGTTTTACACAACTAAAAACCACAGAAAATTTTCATTGTTTTACTCTGTGGATTTTACAAGTGGTTTCGGTGATAGGCGAAGGCAAGGGTCAGTTCGTGATCTCCACAGTAGTGCAACTGTGGTTGATCTTATGTTGTTGTATCCTGGGAGACAGACGACCAATGAACTCGAGCATCATAGGAGTGGCCGAAAATCTGTCTTAAAGAAACTGCGTTCGTGCAGGCCTCAACACGTTTCTTTTGGTTCCAAATCGGTTTGATTTATATATTGGTGTATTGTTCTTAATTTTGTATTGTTCATTTAAATAATATTATTTATCTTATTATTTATTCTTGGATTAACGCCTATATTCTAACAATCTTAAGACAGATTCTCAGTTTTAATCCAAGACGAACAGATTATTGTATCTAAAACAATGATTCACACGATGAGGAAATTTTTCACGCATAGAAAAAGTGAATGCCCAAAGACAAGAAACGTTGAGATCACCAATACTACGGATTCAACATGATGCAAGCGATATTTCTTGAGATAGAACATTTGGATATTCGATTAGTAAGGTAATTTAAATATTCCTTAATAAGTTTTCTTGTTTATATGACATTTTTAAAACGATAAATTATGGTATTAATAAGTTAATATTCCATATTAAATTTTGACTTCTAATATGGTATGATTAATGCCATAATTAAACTTTTTTATAACATTGTTAAGATAAAGTTTAAAATTTGGTAATATTTTTGGTAATATTATTATGATAGTGTTACCTTATAATGTGAACATTTTAAATATGACATGTATATAAATTATACTTTGTTACATTTTTTGTCTTAATTATGATCCTTTGTATTTTTGGAAATTATGTGGATTTTATTTTGTACTAACAATTTCTTTGAGAAATTTTATAGAAACGAACAGAATATTCAAGCGAAATCGTGATTGTTGTGGAACCAAAGATCTCGTAAATAATTTGTTTCAGGAATTAATTTATGCCGTTTTAACGGATTTACGTGATCTTTCCAAAACAAGAATAAAAAAATTAAAGGATCAATTCCTTTGATTTTGTTGCCTTGATATCTTTGGTTTGGGTTTTAGTGCTACTAATCCCAATATTTAACAAAAGATATATGAGAAATAAATCACTGAATTTATTTCTTCGTTAGAATCTTGTGTTGATTCTAATTTTGGAAAAGGAAATAAATCATTGAATTTATTTTCAAGAGAATCTTGTATGATTCTAACGTTGCAAGGAAAATAAATCATTGAATTTATTTCCGTAAGAATCAAGTATGATTCAATTTTTGTAAAAGGAAATAAATCATTAAATTTATTTCTATGCTAGAATCATGCGTTGATTCTAACTTGTTAAGAAAAATAAATCATGGAATTTATTTCCGTAAGAATCAAATATGATTAAATTTGTGTAAAAGGAAATAAATTATTAAATTTATTTTCTGTACTAGAATCATGTGTTGATTCTAACTTGTTAAGGGAAATAAATCGTTGGATTTAATTTCGTGAGAATCTAGAATGATTCAACCTTGAAATAAATTGGTGAATTTATTTTGAAAAAAAATAACTCAAATTTATTATCAAGTATGATTTTATTTTGGAAATAAATTGGTGAATTTATTTCGGAAAGTAACATTGGTTACCAAATTTAGAGCGTTGATTATGACTGAGGTCTCGAATCAAAGCATAGAAGAACTTGATTCTCTATGTCAAAATTAAATTCTTAAAGCCTATTCTGATGCATGCTATGAAGTGCACAGTGTTTAAAAATGGCTAAAGAATCGAGAGGGTCGTTGGACCATAAATGGAAGATTCCAAATTGTTGTGAATCAAAGGTAGTGATTCCGATTGATCATCCATGCTTGGAATGATTTCAAGAATAAAATTCATAAACGGTGATTGAAAGAAAATTTAAAAATGCATGTCTAGGATTGGTTCTTTGAGAGACTTGGTATTTAAGCGTGCCTAGTGCACCACCTCTCTTTCATAAGTTACCTACCTGGTGCATTGTTTATTATTGTTCTTTCTATTAATACCGTGTGAACTTTTGTTTGGGGTTTAGTTTACTAAATCTCCATCGTCTAACAAAAGTTAGAAATTATGTTTCTGTTTCTGGTTTTAGTCTTTGACTAAATTCCTAACGTTTAACAGATTCATAATTTTTGGTTCTGGATTGTGTCTACGTGACACAATGAAAAAAAAACCAGTGAAATTTATTAAGAAAAAGTTTCATACATTGTAACAAAAGATGTTGCATAATTGACCATGATAAACCTAGTTAAATATCTGAAGGATGATCCTCCTATTATTAGAGAGGATAAGGTAAATATTGTTACCACCTTCAAATGTTACTAAGGTAAATATTGCTAAGATAAATATTATCATGGCAAACGTAGTAGAAGTCAAAAACGACTTCAAACCGTAAATTGGACGGTGTGTTCAAGAAGCAAAATTTTATGAAAAAAATGCTTCAATTGCCATAAGATGAGGAACAAGTCTTCGGACTATAGACTTTTAAACGAGGGCAATGTTATTGCCATAACAATTGATATGACAACATATTGGTTGAAGGAATATGTTTATTACCTTCATTGATGATAGCACAAAAACAATGTAAAGATGAAGCTATAGTGAAAATTGTTCTCTATGAGCATGATGTTGAATCCCAAACTTAATTAAAGGTTTAAGATGGGGAGAAGCTCTATATGAGTAACGTTGGTACTATAATGTGCCTAACATATGGGGGAAGCTGTTCTATAAGCTAATTACTTTTTAAACAAGATTCCCCATAATTAAAGAGACTAGACACCATATAAGTTATGGAAGATAATTAAACTTTCCTACAACTACTTGAAAATGTGGGGGTGTCTTGCAAAGGTAATGACCTCATTACTAAAGCAACTAAGAATAACTCCCTAAATATGGTCGATTGTATTTTCATTGGCTATATAAAATATAGCAATGTATATCGATTTCTTGTGTATGAATCGAAGAACTCTAAGATTCACAAGCATACGATAATGGAAGCAAAGGATGTCTTTTCTTTGAAAATGTATTCCCTTGTAAAGCTAGGGAAGTTGGTCAAAGTTCAATGAAACGAACTTCGGAGATTATCGATAAAGATGACTCAAATGATCAACAAGGGTTTGAGCTTGAAATAGAGCCACAAAGAAGTAAACGAGCAAGGGTAGAAAAATTCTTTTGATCATTTTCTAAACTTTATGCTAGAGGTTGAATCTCAAACGTATAATGATGTTATACATTCATCTGAAGGAACCATATGGAAGGATGCCATTAAGAGTGAATTGATTCCATCATGCAAAACTATACGTGGGGAATTAGTGGATCTTTCTCCGGAAATTAAACCACTAAATTTTGAATGAATTTTCAAACGTAAAATGAAAATAGATGGAACAATTGATAAGTATAAGGCCAGATTGGTAATAAAAGGTTACCAAATGTCTTGACTATTTCGATACATAATCTCATGTATCAAGGATAACCTCCATAAGTATGATACTTACAATTGTCGCTTTGCGAAATCTAGACGTACATCGAATAGATGTTAAAAGAGATTTTCTAAATGAAGATCTTGATGAAGAAATATACATGAAACAACCTGAGGGTTATGTAGTTTCAAGTCAAGAGAGAAAAGTATGTAGATTGGTGAAGTCCTTGTATAGACTTAAACAAGCACCAAAGTAAAGACATGAGAAGTTCGATAATGTCATGATGACAAACGACTTCAAGATAATTGAGTGTGACAAATGTGTATATGTCAAAACTACTAACATTGGATATATTATTCTATGTTTGTATGTTAATAACATATTCATTGTTGGAAGCAACAATAAAATGGTAAACGTACCGAAGACTTGTCAAATTCAAGATTGACATGAAAAAATATGAGATTAACATATTTGAATTTGGGCATCCAAATCAAACGATCACTTGAAGGTCTCATATTGACGTAGTCACACTACGCAGACAAGAGAAGTTTGGCAAGGATGTTTCTGGCATAGCCAGAACTCCAATAAATACATGCCAACTTTTGTCCAAGAACAAAGACCAAAGTGTTGACCAAGTAGATTCGATATACCAGATATTGTTTCTACTGTGAGCAGTTCAAGTAGATTCACAAGCAATTCAAGTGAAAATCACTGGAAAGCAATTGTGAGGGCATTGAGATATCTTAGATATACTCGAGATTATGAATTGCATTATTCCAAAGATTCTTCTATTTAGAAGGATACTCCGATGCGATTGGATATCTGATATTCAAGATATCAAAGGCATAAGAGGATATGTCTTCACTTTAGGAGGAGGAACCGTGTCATGGAAATCCTCAAGAAAAATGGTTATAATCAAATTCATAATAGAATCTGATTTTGAAGTTCTAGACAAGTCTAGAAAAGAAGTCGAATGGCTTTAGAAATTTCTTGGAGGATATTCCTGAACGACCAAAGCCAATGCCCACAATAGGTAGGACATAGAGCTTTGTGTATAATGGTAAGTCGAGACATATGCGTTGTCGACATAATACCGTTAGACAACTGATCTCAAATGAAATTATCTCTATTGATTTTTTTGAAATCAAAGAATAACGTTGTGAATCCATTAACCAAAGGGTTAAATTGAGATCAAGTTGAGAAAACATCTAAAGGAATGAGACTAAAGCCCATGTAAATTTAAGGTGCTATGTGAAGGAAAACCCTACCTAGTTGACTGGAGATCCCAAGATCTAGGTTCAAAGGGACAACCTAATTGCATAGACCTGTGCGGTCACTGTAGGGGCTCTTATCCCCAAGTCCATTCCTATGATGTAAACGGTGATCAAAGTGGTTTAGGCTAAGCAATGCTTTTAATGACCATTATGTGCTTTTGTGAGTCAAGCAACATAAGTCACCTATGTGAGAGTGAAGTGGGGCCGCTTCAATGAGACTATTGGGCATAGTTCTTTCAAACTCTTGCAGAACCAGGCGATGTCCACGGCCATATGGACATACCCATGAGAACTAATACTCTTGTTAGAGAGGTAGTTGTGTGAAGTATATCATCGTTTACACAAACGGCAGAACAGTTCAAGGACATTACGTCTACTGGTCAGCTAGTAAAGTAAATATACTTTCACAAGGGAAGGTTCAAGGGTGGACACCTACCTATCCTATGCAGCTATCGATCGTAGAATCTATCACCACATCGAGTCAAAATGTTTTTGATTAAATCAATTTCATTCATGTGGGGGATTGTTGGAAAATTTTGATAATTTTGGAGCTTTGAATAAGAAATTGATTCAAATGTTGTTGAGGAAAATGTGGAACCAATTGTTGGTTCGTAAATGTGCAGACGTGCACGACATGGGTAACGCAAATGTCTGAACCGGTCTGGTCCTTCGTGGGCTTGCAGATATTTTGACCCAAATTTAAAATGAATTTTCCTCAAATAAAAGCATAAATTTGCCAAATTTTATCTTGAAATTAAAAGGGTAAATATTAGAAGTTACCTTTAATTCAGATAATAATTTTGGAAATTGCTTTATAGGAGAATCAATTGATTCTCAATATTGAATGCTCCATTAGGTCAAAATTTCAACTTATACCCTCATGACACTCCTATAAATAGGGAGTAAACCTTCTAAGTTTTACACAACTAAAAACCACATAAAATTTTCATTGTTTTACTCTGTGGATTTTACAAGTGGTTTCGGTGATAGGCGAAGGCAAGGGTCAGTTCGTGATCTCCACAGTAGTGCAACTGTGGTTGATCTTATGTTGTTGTATCCTGGGAGACAGACGACCAATGAACTCGAGCATCATAGGAGTGGCTGAAAATCTGTCTTAAGGAAACTGCGTTCGTGCAGGCCTCAACACGTTTCTTTTGGTTCCAAATCGGTTTGATTTATATATTGGTGTATTGTTCTTAATTTTGTATTGTTCATTTAAATAATATTATTTATCTTATTATTTATTCTTGGATTAACGCCTATATTCTAACAGCATGATATGGTATTTGAAAAGATTTCATGAAATAACATGTTGCATTGATGAGTTTTGAGCTTTTGTTTTAAAGCATGGCAAATGTTATGGTTTTGAATGAGATGAGAAAGCTTTGAGAAATGTTGCATTAAAAACATAAAGTGAGATGATGTTTTGACATAATATATTGGCATAGAAGTTGAGATACTTACCGGATATAATTGATCGATCAATAGGATGAGGGTGCACAATAAACTAAAAATTCGTATGTGCTCTTTGGATCCAATCCAAAGCGAGAGACCGATGATGGGCATTCCATCGGGTAGGACTTGGTGAAATACCCAAGCTTTGTGGTGATGAGAGATTCTGCGATGTGAGTACGGTGATGTGAGATTCCACCGGAAGAGTCTAGTGGTTTGATAATTTTTTCCTCATATCCGAGTAATAATGAGATGTGAAATGCCAATATAAAATATGAAAATGCTTTTGATTCACATGTACCTATTGATGAGATGATTTATGCTATGAGAAATGCATATTAGATTTGTATATGAAATGCTTTGGTTTTCACAAGCATGTGTATGACCTTGCCATGAGATTTGCATTGGTTTAGATGCATGAGATAGAATTGAGGTACATGTGGTTTCAATGAAGTTTTTCTTTGAAATGGTTTTCAAGCATGAGATAGAATGAGCATGTTGTGGAAAAAGGCTTCTGAGAAAGTGTTTTGAATAATGCGTTGTTGTGTTGGTTTTCTTTAGAGCTTGCCTCACTAAGCAAATGTGCTTACGCTCTCTTTTACCAACAATGCAGATAATTGAAGTGTTTTAGGGCAGCAAGAAGGTTAAGAACATCCAATGAAATGCAAAGTTCATGTATGGTGATGTTTTTATACACTTTAGTTTTGATATTTGGCAATGGGACTCCAAGGTTGTATTTGGGAGATGTGTTTTGAACTCCCAAAGTTTGTGGCATGTTTGTGATGGCTTTTATGGGTTGTAAACGGTTCTAAAGGTTTGGTTTGAGGTTTGAAAGCTTATATTTGGATTTGTGGCTAGGAAGCATGCATATAGATTGAGTGATCATGTGTTTGATGCCATGCTCTAGCTTAAGGTTCTTAAATATGATCTTTGGTGTCTAAATGAGTTGCTAGTATGTTATGGTACTTTTTGAAGCATGTTTGAGTGGATTAGGAGGTGAAAACCAGCAATTTCTGCTGTCACGGGGTAGGGTGTATCGAAACACCCTTAAATGTTTCGAAACGGGGGCCTGTAATGGTCATAGTGTTTCGGAACGGTTGAAGGTGTTTCGGAACATTTTGGCTATTGAAGAGGCCTATTTCGATACCGGTCTTGAAACGCACCCGAGTACCGAAACGGTCAACACCGTTTCGGTACGAAGACCAGTGTTCCGAAATAGGTGACCGTTAGATGATGATTTGAATTGTTTAAGTTCCCATGTCTTAAATTTTAGTCCTGAATGTTGTAGATGCAATTGCTTGAGCTTGGAATGTCTCTTTTAGTTGAAATTTGACAGAGGAACATGTAATATGACTAATTACATATTGGTAAACCTAAAATCTGCAAAGTCTTCTTATTTTCTAAAAATTACATTTTAGTCCCTAAAAGTGTAATTCATGCAGTTGAGTCCCTAAATGATTTCTGATCATTGTGCCCTTCTCTCTTATTATTCTTGAGTATTCACATAGGCTTAATGTGCATCTAGAAAAGTTTAAAAAGAAAAAAAAGGGTCCTTAATCAAGGTTGACTTTCGGGTTGACTTTGGTTTTCCCTGTGTAATCTTCGTAGTTCGGGTCAAGCGTCTAGGCCGGGCTAAGGGGGTTACATTTGTTGGTATCAGAGCCAGGTTAACGAATAATTGGGGCTTGGTAAGTGGTTATTTTAAGTGGTTATGTATGTTTGTGACTTTTCAGTGAAAGTGTGATATATGAATATTGAAGTATGATTCATTTGAAATGAATTTGTGATGCTATGTTGTGTTTGGGGTATAGTTGGGGATCCCATTGCCATATCATTACTAATGAGAAGAATTGTTTTCAAAATTGAGCTTGAGTACTTGGATTACTTACCTTATTATGCCTAATTGAGTTGTTGCATTTTTGTCAGTGTATTGTTTTATTATGGGGCAGCGTAGAGAGCTTAGAATCAATACTCGATCTATGGCTGAGAGTGAGAATGTAGAGAGTGCTGAGGATCTACCTCCTCCTCCCCCTGGTGGACCACCTGGTGGTGGTGGAGCTGGGGTTGGTGCTGATGGAGTTGGTGCTGGGGTTGATGGACCCGAGGGAGGTCAGGGGCAAGCTGCTCCTGATATGACCGTGTTGATACAAGCTATTGCTGGAGCTTTCCAGGCAGCCGTAGCTGAATCTCATGGAGCTGCACCACAGGATGGTGCTAATGTAAGATTTTCGTTAGAGCGTCTTCACAGTCTGGGAGGGACTGAGTTTAAGGGGTTGACCCCGGAAAGTTACGAGTCTTGGTTAGAGAGTACCAAGAGGATACTTGGACAGTTGAATTGCAGCAATGTTCAGAAGCTGGGATGCATTGTGTCACTGTTGCATGGTGATGCATACACGTGGTGGACAACCACTATTGCGGGAATGGAGGATGATAAAGTGACTTGGACATTCTTTTTGAATGCGTTCATGAAGAAATATTTGGGAGTTCGTTACCTCGACGAGAAAAAGAGGGAGTTTATGTCCCTTGTGCAATGGAGCATGTATGTGGTTGAATATGAGATTCAGTTTGTTCGCCTTAGCCAATATGCGCATGAGCTGATTCCTAATGAGAGAGAAAGATGTGAACGATTCCGTTATGGGATTGTAGCAGACGTGAAAACCTATTTGCTCGCAGCCGATTATACTGATTTCGATGTCTTGGTCATTAGAGCCAAGGACATTGAGCTTAATCTTGGTTTGGCGAGTCGAGCATGAGGATCTAGCTCGGATAAGCGGCCTGCAGAACGTGATTATGGTAGAGATCGCAACAAGATGCATAAGGATAGGAAGCCACATTTTGATGCTAGACGCGAGGGTGGTAACCCTAGAAGCGGTCAGCAAGGACCAAATGCTTTCTTGAGGACTCCTAAGTGTAATCGGTGTGGTAGAAGACATGCTGATGAGTGTTGGGGTAACCTTGGTACATGTTTGAACTGTGGAAATCGGGGGCATATGAAGAAAGATTGTCCTCAGTCGTTGAGAGAGAGACATGCTCCGGTGAGAGCAGCTGAACCACAGAGAGGTCGTGGGCGCGACCGTGGTAATTTCCAGCACAGAGATGAGGGTGGAAGGAATGTGGCGCATGTGGTGGTTGTCCAACTTGAGGGTGGCAGACAAGCTAGAGTGTATTCCCATCGTGAGGGAAGGAATAACACGAACGTGATCGCAGGTACCTTTACTTTGCAATCCTTGTCATTACTTTCTTTGATTGGTTCTGGATCTACACACTCGTACATATTGCGCGAACATGCTCAAATGCTTGGTTTGCATGTTGAATCTTTGGATGTTGGTATGCATGACTAGTTCCTTTGGTGAGACGGTTGTAACAAGGAAGTTGTATAAGAGATGCCCCTTAAAGGTGCAAGATCATGTGTTTCTTGTTGATCTTATGGAATTGCCATTCTATGGTTTTGATGTAATTCTTGGCATGGATTGGCTTGTTGAGCATAGAGCCGTTGTGGATTTCGAAAGCAAGCGAGTTTCGTTGAAACTTGCGGATGATTATGAGGTTGTGGTGGTGGGAGAAAATGTGAAGTTTCTAGCCAATGTGGTGTCGACGCTTGAAGCAAGCCAGATGTTGCGTCAAGGATTTGAGGCTTGCTTATCCTTTGTTATGAATCCTAGTTCAAAGAAGGTGCGCGTTCAAGATATAAGAACCGTGTGTGAGTTCCCTATAGTGTTTTCGGATGAATTACTTGGTTTGCCGCCTAGCCGAGAGGTTGAATTTGGAATTGAGTTGTACGAGAACACAACTCCAGTGTCCATTGCTCCATATCGCATGGCAGCCAAAGAGTTGAAGGAGTTGAAGACGCAACTTCAAGAGTTGCTTGACCGTGGCTTTATTCAGCCTAGTGTTTCACCTTGGGGTGCACCGATCTTGTTTGTTAAAAATAAAGATGGCACGATAAGGATGTGCATTGATTATCGTCAGCTGAATAAGTTAACGGTCAAGAACAAGTATCCTTTGCCGAGGATTGATGATCTTTTTGATCAGTTTTGGGGAGCAGTTGTGTTTTCAAAGATTGATTTGAGGTTAGGGTACTATCAGTTAAAGGTGAAGGATGTAGATGTGCCGAAAACAGCCTTTAGAACAAGGTATGGGCCTTGTGAGTTTCTAGTGATGCCATTTGGGTTAACGAATGCTCCTACTGCTTTCATGGACATGATGAATAGGGTGTTCCATGAATTTTTGGACAAGTTCATTGTGGTGTTCATCGACGATATCCTTGTGTACCCTCGTATTGAGGAGGAGCATGAAGGTCATTAGAGGATTGTTTTGCAAGCACTGTTGGAAAATTAGCTTTATGCTTAGCTTAGCAAATGTGAGTTTTGGCTAAAAGAAGTTGTTTTCCTTGGTCATGTGGTTTCGGCGGAAGGGATTCGAGTTGATCCCCAGAAGGTTGAGGCGGTGATGAATTGGAAGCCTCCTAAGTCCGTTCATGAAGTTCGTAGTTTCCTTGGGTTGGCAGGATACTACCGGAGGTTTGTGGATGGATTTTCTAAGATTGTTGCCCCTTTGACGAAGTTGTTGCAAAAGGATGTTAAGTATGAGTGGACGGAAGCGAGACAACAAGCTTTTGAGAAGCTAAAAGCAGCTTTGACGCAAACTCCTATCTTGGTTCAACCTTAATTAGGGAAAGAGTTTGTGGTGTATAGTGACGCATCCTATGTTGGTTTGGGGTGTGTGTTAATGCAAGAGGGTAAGGTGGTGGCTTATGCATCGCGATAGTTGAAGGTGCATGAGCGCAATTATCCTACGCATGATATTGAGTTGGCTGCAGTGGTTTTTGCTCTAAAGATCTGGAGACATTATCTCTATGGTGAGAAGTGTACTGTATACACGGATCACAAAAGTTTGAAGTATTTGATGTCTCAGAAGGAGTTAAATCTTAGGCAACGACGGTGGGTGGAGTTGCTTAAGGATTACGATCTAACGATCGAGTATCATCCGGAGAAGGCTAATGTTGTGGTCGATGCTTTGAGCAGGAAAGTGGCGGTGGAGTAAAGAGCGATGTTTGCTAGCTTGGGCATATCGCGAGATGGTGGTCTTGTTGCTGAATTGCAAGTGAAACCATCTCTAATCCAGTTGATAAAGGATAAACAATTGTTGGATGATTCCTTGGTGCCACATGTACAGGATATTGCTGAAGATAGGCCATCAGATTTCTGTTTTAATGATGATGGTGTTTTATGTTTTGGGAGTCGGATAGTTGTGCCGAATGATGTTGAGTTGAGGCGCACCATTCTGACCGAAGCTCATAGTAGTCCTTTTGCTATGCACCCTGGTAGTACAAAGATGTACCGTGATATGAAGGATGAGTACTATTGGGTGGGATTGAAGAAAGATGTCGCTGAGTATGTTAGCAAATGCATGGTTTGTCAGTGGGTTAAGGCTGAGCATCAGTTTCCTTCAGGGTTGTTGCAACTGTTAAGGATCCCTGAATGGAAGTGGGAGAGGATCACTATGGACTTTGTGCCTGGTTTGCCTTTATCTCCATCAAAGAAGAATTATGTTTGGGTGATTGTGGATCGTCTTACGAAGTGTGCGCATTTCTTGCGTGTGCATACTACGTACACCTTGGATAGAGATCTGAGGTTCACCGCGGGGTTTTGGGAGTGTTTGCATCAAGCATTGGGTATGCGGCTGAATTTCAGTACTTCTTATCATCCGCAAACGGATGGACAGTCGGAGCGTGTTATCCAAGTGCTTGAGGATATGTTGAGGTGTTGTGTTATTGAGTTTCAAGGCTCTTGGGAGAAGCACTTGCCTTTGGTGGAGTTTTCTCATAATAACAGTTACCAGGCGAGTATTCAAATGGCACCTTATGAAGCTTTGTACAGGAGGAAGCGCAGAACTCCTCTTTGTTGGGCTGAAACGAGACAAAAGTTGGTTTTGATGCCAGCTTTGTTAAAAGGAACCACCGAGAAGGTGAAGCTCATTTGTGAACGATTGAAGGCAGCATCAGTTCGGCAAAAGTCTTACGCAGATTTGAAGCGTAAGGAGATAGAATTTGCGGTGGGTGACCGTGTGTTTTTGAAAGTTTCACCTTGGAAGAAGGTGATGAGATTTGGTTGGAAAGGCAAGTTGAGCCCAAGGTACATTGGACCATACGAGGTGATAAAACGTGTGGGTCATGTTGCTTATAAGCTAAGACTACCTCGAGAGTTAGAAAAGATACATAATGTGTTTCATGTATCCATGCTTCGGAGGTATAGATTGGACCCTTCGCATGTTATGCCAGTGGAGGAAGTTGAGATGAACTAGATTTGACATATTATGAGGAACTTGTTGAGATTCTGGATTCGGATAGTAAGGTTCTCCGTGGTAAGACC
Organism: Hibiscus tridactylites; assembly: GCA_958450335.1. NCBI lineage: Eukaryota > Viridiplantae > Streptophyta > Magnoliopsida > Malvales > Malvaceae > Hibiscus > Hibiscus tridactylites. The sequence goes on along the minus strand of OY288275.1, from coordinate 16,636,984 downwards.
ATTGAGCTGGTCAAAGTGTTGTGGAGACATCGTGGTGCTGAGGAAGCCACGTGGGAAAGGAAGGAAGACATGAAGAAGCAATTTCCTTACCTTTTTCCTCCAGGTAAATTTGGAGGACGAAATTTCTTAAGAGGGGGAGGGTTGTAATGTCCCGATTTTGAACCTAGATGTTTTAGAGTTCAAATCGGACCGGTCGAGAATGGTTCGAATCTTAAAGGGAGATTTAGGTAACACCTAGTTCGGGATGCTTTAAAAATATGGAAAAATACCTAAAAATTCTCATTTATTATATGAATGATTATTGTGAAAATAATTTTACAAAATAAGATTTGGAAATACTACATTTCGGTGTAGTGACCAAATCGCAGTTTTTGCAAAAGTTAAATAGTGATTGTTTTGTAAAGGATTGAAACTTTGAATTTTTAAGGAGCTAATTTTACCAAAATGTTTTTAATCAGATTTCTCCTTATTTTGGGTGATTTTAATAATGTTTTAATTAATTGAAATATAGACAATTAAAAGGAAAAACCATATTTGACTTTTTATAACTACCTTACGTCAATTTTCTCTTATTACGTTTTCTCTCAATTTCTTTTCAGCCAAACACATTTCCTCCATCAATTAGCCTCTGATTTTCATTCATTTTGATGAGATTTCAATGTCCTTTTGATTCATAATCTTTTCCTCACCAAATCCTTTTGTTTTCACATTGGATTTTCAAAAAAAACTTGCCCAAATCAAGGAGAAATCAGCCATTAGAGGTAAGCTTCGTCCTTCTCCTCTAATGATCAGTTCTTTACTGAAATTCCAAAGTTATCAATCCTTTGTTAATGATTTTTGAGTTGCTTTAATGTTAGAAACAAGAAATTGTATTAAAACTCAAGGTTTTTGGAGAGATCTTGATGATTTTCGTGGTTGTTGGTTAGGCTCTGTTTTGAGGTTGTTTTCTAATGTATTTTGGATGGTAATTGATGTTATAAATGAGGTTTTATCAAACAAATCCCGAATAGGTTTGGATTTCTAAGTTTTGCATGCTAGAATGGTGGTTTTTAGGGTGGTTTTGGTGCTCTATTATAGCTGGAGGTATAAGGACGAGTTTGTGGTGGTTTTTGATGTTGATTGATGTTTAGAAATGATTAGAAGTGGAAGATCTTTGCTAGGCTTTGTTTTGGGAGAGTTTGGAGTTGATTTCGATTATTTTTGGTAGCTGAAATGAGGTTCTTGAGTAGAGCAGCGAGTTTAGGTGTGTGGCTGATGATTTCAATGCATGATGATGCATTAATCCTCTGCTCTTATGTGTTATAAACAGGGGAGACATCTTCAGACGTCTTTGGTGTTGATCCGGGAGCTTAGATAGCATTTCGGCGAGCAAGCGAAACGTAATCGGTGAGTGTGAATGGTTTTAGAAGTCCTTGAGGGACAAAGAAACAAGGTTTGGGGATTTAGGAAAGGTTTGAAACACCTTCCTAAGTCTAGAAGTAAGTATTGGCTAGATTGCTCTCATATATGTGGTGGTTGCCCCTAAAATGCTTTTACATGCTCATGGTTTGAGATAGATAAATTCCTACTGTTTTTATGCATGATTTGTAGCATGAGATGACGTTTGAAAAGATTTCATGAAATAACATGTTGCATTGATGAGTTTTGAGCTTTTGTTTTAAAGCATGACAAATGTTATGGTTTTGAATGAGATGAGAAAGCTTTGAGAAATGTTGCATTAAAAAAAATAGGTGAGATGATGGTTTGACATAATATGTTGGCATAGAAGTTGAGATACTTACCGGATATAATTGATCGATCAATAAGATGAGAGTGCACTATAAACTAATAATTCGTACGTGCTCTTTGGATTCAATCCAAATGGAGAGACCGGTGATGGGCATTCCATCGGGTAGGACTTGGTGAAATACCCAAGCTTTGTGGCGATGAGAGATTCCGCCATGTGAGTACGGTGATGTGAGATTCCACCGGAAATTATGTTTACTAGACAAGTGAGTACGGTGATGTGAGATTCCACCGGAAGAGTCTAGTGGTTTTATAATGTTGTCTGCATATCCGAGTAATAATGAGATGTGAAATGCCAATATAAAATATGAAAATGGTTTTGATTCACATGTACCTATTGATGAGATGATTTATGCTATGAGAAATGCATATGAGATTTGTATATGAAATGCTTTGGTTTTCACAAGCATGTGTATGGCCTTGCCATGAGATTTGCATTGGTTTAGATGCATGAGATAGAATTGAGGTACATGTGGTTTCAATGAAGTTTTGCTTTGAAATGGTTTTCAAGCATGAGATAGAATGAGCATGTTGTTGAAAAAGGCTTTTGAGAAAGTGTTTTGAATAATGCATTGTTGTGTTGGTTTTCTTTAGAGCTTGCCTCACTAATCAAATGTGCTTACGCTCTCTTTTACCAACAATGCAGATAATTGAAGTGTTTTTGGGCAGCAAGAAGGTTAAGAACATCCAATGAAGTGCAAAGCTCATGTATGGTGATGTTTTTATACACTTTAGTTTTGATATTTGGCAATGGGACTCCAAGGTTGTATTTGGGAGATGTGTTTTGAACTCCCTAAGTTTTTGGCATGTTTGTGATGGCTTTTATGGGTTGTAAATGGTCCTAAAGGTTTGGTTTGAGGTTTGAAAGCTTAAATTTGGATTTGTGGCTAGGAAGCATGCATATAGATTGAGTGATCATGTGTTTGATGCCATGCTCTAGCTTAAGGTTCTTAAATATGATCTTTGGTGTCTAAATGAGTTGCTGGTATGTTATGGTACTTTTTGAAGCATGTTTGAGTGGATTAGGAGCTGAAAAACCAGCAATTTCTGCTGTCACATGGCAGGGTGTATCGAAACACTCTTAACTATTTCGAAACGGGGGCCTGTAATGGCCATAGTGTTTCGGAACAGTTGAAGGTGTTTCGGAACATTTTGGCTACTGGAGAGGCATGTTTCGATACCAGTCTCAAAACGCACCCGAGTATCGAAACGGTCAACACCGTTTCAATACGGGCGTTTCGGTACGAAGACCACTGTTCCGAAACGGGTGACCGTTGGATGATGATTTGAATTGTTTAAGTTCCCATGTCTTACATTTTAGTCCTGAAAGTTGTAGATGCAATTGCTTGAGCTTGGAATGTCATTTTTAGTTGAAATTTGACAGAGGAGCATGTAATATGACTAATTACATATTGGTACACCTAAAATCTGCAAAGTCTTCTTATTTTCTAAAAATTACATTTTAGTCCCTTAAAGTGTAATTCATGCAATTGAGTCCCTAAATGATTTTCGATCGCTGTTCCATTCTCTCTTATGATTCTTGAGTATTAACATAGGCTTAATGTGCATCTAGAAAAGTTTAAAAAGAAAAAAATGGTCGTTAATCAAAGTTGACTTTCGGGTTGACTTTGGTTTTCCCTGTGTAATCTTCGTAGTTCGGGTCAAGCGTCTAGGCCGGGCTAAGGGGGTTACATAGACCTTTGAAGAACCTCCTAGATCCTTGTGGGAATGTTCAAGTTGATTGTGGGCCTCTCTAGGCCGTTCTAGAACCTTCCTTGGTTCATGCTTGGCCTTAAAATGCCCAAAGCACTTCACTTTGCCTTGGTTAGCCCGATTGCACCTAGGTGGGGCTCCTCGGTCGGCCTTGGCACACCTAGGGGGCACTCCTCGGTTGGTTGTGGCACGCACTAGTGGGGCATGACACTCCCCCCACCTGATCTCGTGAAGCCCTCGTCGCGTCTCGGTTGGGCGGTTGGGACGTTGTCACCATGCTTCCGCTGTCTCCCAGTTCGCCTCTTCTTCACCCTCGGCTTGACAGCTTGATCCTTGGATATCTCACCAGGTTGCCTCATTAGCTTGGTAGAGCTTGCATTTTTACCTTGAGTTGGGCCGTCATGCTCCCTTCGTGTCCATCCGACCCCTTGGATGGCTTGGCTTGATCAATACCTTTGTAAAGCCTTCTTGTCCCATCAACTCCCTTGATGATGGAAACAAGTAGTCTTCTCTTGGGACGCGACCTCGTCACATGAGGTTCATCACATAGTTAGCACTTCACCCTTGTGCTTACCTTCCCTTGTGGTGCAGACTTAGCCTTCTCGTTGCCACGATTCCCTCTCGTGGTCTTGACCTGGTTGACACAACCTTGCTTTCCCCATGCAAGCTTGGTCGGTGACTTGGCCTTACCTTCGGCCTTTGGCTTAAGTCTCATGTCGCCATGACCCTTGAGGATGGAACTTCCCTCGTTTCTATCAATGTCCTCAACCAATCGTAGGGCTGAAAGCAATTGCATGGATCCCATCTGTGCACCTTGCCCATTCTCGGCATCACTTCCCTCTTAATGTTTGGCTAGGAGCGAACTGAGGGCTTGCTTCTTTGGGCACTCCCAGACCCAATGATCACCATCACAAATGAAGCACGTGTTTGGTGGTGATCTTCTCGTACCTTGATACTCCTTAGACTTGCCTCGGTCCTTGCCCTTCCAAGGAGATGAGTCTCTATGCCTAGACTTGTTGTCTTCATGGTAACCCTCTTTGTGATGGCTACTCTCTCCCCCACCATTGACATGGTCGTCCCTATCATCCTTTATCTTGGGGTGGACTCCTTGTGGCTTGAATAATCAATGAGACTCTCGGCCACGACGATGGCATTGGCAAGGTTTTGCACCCTACGACGCCTTAACTCGGTCTTGGCCCACGTTTGGAGTCCATCGACAAAGTTGAAGAGTGAGTCTTTGTCGGAGAGGTCGGGGATCTCAAGCACCAAGCTTGTGAACTCCTCGACATAGTCTCGGATGCTCCCTGATTGCTTAAGTCGACAGAGGCGTGGTCTTGCCTCGTCTTCGGCATTCTCCGGATAGAATTGTCGTTTGAGCTCCCTTTTAAAATCATTAAAGGTAGAGATGGTGCACGTACCTTTCTCAACATCGATGCGCCTTCTCTTCCACCAAAGCATGGCGGTGTCGGTAAGATACAAAGTCGCGGTTTGGATCTTGGAAGCCTCGTCCAAAATGCCAACGACTCCAAGATATTGTTCAAGGCCATATAGGAAGTTGTCTACTTCCTTAGCGTCGCGTGATACCGCAAAGGTTTGAGGCTTGGGCACCTCGACTCTTCTATCCTCCACGATGGTGCTTGGCCCCGCTGCAAAAGCACGTTTGCACAAGGCTACGTCGCCTTGTAGTGCCTCCACTTGGGCATGAACATTGTCTAGCTCTTGTTGAAGGGAATTACGAACCTTCGAGAGCTCTCCCATGAGAAGATCACGGATTTGCCCCATCTCCGTGCGCAGGGTCTCCTCTAGCTTCAACATCATAGCCTTCACGGTCGTGTGGAGCTCGGCATCTTCTGCCTCAAGGTCTTCAACCTGTGCTTGAAGGTCGTCCACTTAGGCACCCATGCCTCTGACGCTTTCCTCAACACGAGTCAAGCATGACTCTAAGCTAGAGATCATATCTTTGGACTTGGCAATTTGCCTCGTCACTTTAGTATCAACCATATCCTCACGCCATTGTTTCTCATGCATGACCTTCGTGTCATATGAGCTTGCCACGTGGTTCTTTCCCTATTTTGCCATGTCCCAAGTCTCGAACACGCTCTTATACCAACTGTCACAGACTTATTTCTCTCAGACTCAATTCGTGCAGCACTAGCACTCCCAACACAATGCTAGTAAGCCTTACTCGCGCAATGCTATGGCAACCACACAAGAACTTAAGAAAGGAAAACTTTATTAAGGTAGGAGAAAGCTTTACAAGAGAACTTTGAAGGATTGTGGGATTATGGGATTACAAATGAGAGGGGTAGCCCTATTTGTAGGCTCACACCTCCTCAATGGACGGCTAGGATCGTTTTGTTCCAACGACCATTATTTTGCCTCCCAAAATATCTGAAGGTCTAAACTATTCTAGTTAAGTCCATACTTATCTACATATATCTCTAATACTCTAAAGTATTCTAGAATATTCTACAACTATCTAGTTATGTCCTTAACTATCCAAAAGCTTCTAGAAAGTTCCAGAGACTTCCGAAGTAGTCCCGAACTTTCCAGGGTCTTCTTCAACATTCTAGATCCTTCTAGAATGTTCTAGATGCTTCCGAGATGTTCCAGTTCCTTCTAGATTGTTCTAGAACCTTCCAGAGTGTTCTAGAATCTTCTAAGGCTTTCCGAACGAGTCTAGACCTTTGGAGAACCTCCAAGATCCTTGTGGTAACATTCAAGATGATTGTGGGCCTCTCTAGGACGTTTTAGAACCTTCCTTGGTTCATGTTTGGCCTTAAAATGCCCAAGGCACTTCACTTTACCTTGGTTGGCCTGAGTGCACCTAGGTGGGGCTCCTCGGTCGGCCTTGGCGTACCTAGGGGGCACTCCTCGGTTGGTTGTGGCGCGCACTGGTGGGGCATGACATGCTACTACCTTCCACTTCATTTGTAATAGACGAGAGGTGGATTAACAAAAGAAAATAAGGGGGCAATTGAAATAAAGCAATGGCTAAAATTGAGAAAAAAAAGAAGGAAATTTTGTTGTAATTTGTGGAGTTGTTAGGGAAATAGAAATGGTTTGAATATTAGTGGTGCTATTATAAATTGGTTATTTTGGTGTGGTCTAATTTATAATAATTGTTGCAATTTCTTGTGGAAGATTGCAAGTGTTCGAACATTTTCTGATTAGGCATGGAGACGTTGGTGTTGAGACGTGGGCACCAAGGCGATGTCAAGTTAGTGAGAGCAAATGTGTTTTTGTACTATAAAGAGGTTTGATTTATGACTTTGAGGGTTTAGTTAAAGCCTAGCAAGCTTAGCTAAGCTCGGAAGTAAATTTTTCTTATTTTTGCATTTTAAATATTATTTTTATATTAGACTTTATTTACATGTTTCGGTTTAAAACATGGTTAGTTTTGTTACCCACTGTTTATGCATGTTTTGAGACTTGAGAATTGTTGAATATGATCCCATGAGAATTGATTTATGATTTGAAAGAGTTTATAACTTGTTGAGAAAATGCTATGCATTGTTTATGCTTTTGAAATGAGGTGAGAATTTGATTTATGTTTATGCATTGAAAACAGTGGGGTAACATGGTTTAAAAGTGTATATTAGAAAAGTGACGAGACTTAAAATTATCGGATATAATTGGTCTACCAATAGAATGAGAAGTGCGCTATAATATAAAAAATGCATACGTGAGATAAAATTTGTGGGTGAGACAAAATTCGCACGCGAGAAAAATTCTTTGGTTACACAATAGGGGTAGATTCTATGGTGTTGCGAGTGATAGGGTAGATTCTATTACCAACGGGCAATGGAGGTAGTGTCATCTCGGCCGAAGTGAGATAATGGTGAGGGTAGATTTCACCATGAGACTTGATGGGGGTAGATTCCATCAAGGTATTTGTATATCTGAACATTTATGTATAGGGGTAGTGTTATCGAAGAATAGGGGTAGATTACATGCATGTCACTTTTAATGTCAATATATAAGATTACATGTATCACGATTTTAAATGGTTATATATAATAGGATTTATACATGAGATTCTATTTTGAGATATGTTTACGATGTTCAAGCATGAAAGGTTTGCATTGAGATTTTGTATTATGCTTAATGCATGAGATTTGTGATGCATGTTTTATAATGAGCAATGCTTTGGTTTGAGTAAGCATAAGACATGAGAAAAGTGTTTTGATGCATATGGTTGTTATGCACGATTTGATTTGAGAAAAAACGGAAAAACACTTATGTTTTGATCAAGCATGTTTTATCAAATGTTTTGGGAATAAAAGGTTTGTTATGAAAGCAAGATGCTTATGTATCGAACAAGCATAGTTTATTTAAATGCTTTGGAAATGATGTGTTTGACTTGCTCTAATATGGATTTCTAACATCGGTTTTGGTTTTAAAACTGCATTGACGTTTTACCCGTTTTGAGCGTACTCACTAGGCATTATAGGCATACTGTCACGCCCCGCCTGGTCGCGACCCAGCCATCCGAGGGGCACACCCGCCCGGGTGCACCGAGCAGCACCGAGGTGTGCCACCCAGGTGCGCAGTGCGCGCCCGAACAGCCCCACCTAGGTGCGCTACGCGCGCCCAAGGTGCACCACCTAGGTGCTCACGGGCCAACTTGGACAAAATGAAATGCCATGAGCCTTTTAAGGCCAAGGAAGACTCTAGAACGGCCTAGAGGGCCCCAAACGTCTCCACACATCTCCAAGGGGTTCCAGAGGCTTCCACAACAATCTAGGCTCACCCGGAGGAACCTAGAAGACCCGAGAATGATCAAGAGGGCTCGAGACAAGTCCGGAAGGCTCGGGACAACTCCGGACATCTCCGAAATAATATAGAAACCTATAGATACATGTAGAACAATAGAGTAATCTAGAATAGTAGAGATGCATGTAGATAAGTATGAACTTATCTAGAAATATCTAGGCTTAGTAGATATTTTGGGAGGCAAACTCTCAACCGTCGGATCAAATAAATCTCCACCGTCCATTAGGGAGGTTGGAGGCTATAAATAGGCTTGCCTAGCTCATTTGTAAATCATCCAAGAAGTGTGTACTTAAACACTTGTAAAGCTCTCTCTTGTAAGCTTCCGTTGTGCAATACAAGGTTCTTTCCTTGTAAATCCGTCTTGCTCCTTTGTTTTGCCATAGCGTTGCGACATAAAGGCTTACTAGCATCGTGCCGAGAGTGCTAGTGCTGCACGGATTCGAGCTTGAAGAATAAGTCCGTGACAGTTGGTATCAGAGCCAGGTTCCGATCGCTCGGGAGAATGGCCAAAACCAGCAAAACTCAAGCCGCTAGCCCGTCCGAGACCGAGGTCACGCACGACCAAGGTGGGCAAGAAGTAAGGGCTGATCCTGTCAAGACAAGGCCTCGTGCCAAGTCCAAAGACGTACTCTCTAGCTTGGAGTCACGCTTGACTCGCGTGGAGGAAGGCGTGTCGGGAATGGGTGCCCAAGTGGACGACCTTCAAGAGCGGATTGAAGGCCTCGAGGTAGAAGATGCCGAGATCCACACAGCCGTGAGGGCCATGAAGATCGAGCTAGAGGAGTCCCTGCGCGCGGAAATGGCCGAAGTACGCGACGCACTCGTGGCCGAACTCACAAAGGTATGTGAGTCGTTCCAACAAGAACTTACCAACGTGTATGACCAACTTGAAGCATTGCAAGGCGACCTTGCCTTGTGCAAACGTGCTATGGCAGCCGGGCCAAGCACCACCGTGGAGGCAAGAAGGGTCGAGGTGCCCAAGCCTCAAACTTTCTCAGGGACACGCAACGCCAAAGAAGTCGACAACTTCATATATGGCTTGGAGCAATATTTAGAAGTCGTTGGCATCAGGGACGATGCCTCCAAGATCCAGACCGCAACCCTATACCTCACCGACACTGCCATGCTTTGGTGGAGGAGAAGGCGTCTCGATGTCGAGAGAGGTACGTGCACCATCACTACCTTCACTGATTTTAAAAGGGAACTCAAACGGCAATTCTATCCGGAGAATGCCGAGGAAGAAGCAAGGGCACGATTACGAAGGCTCAAGCAAACAGGGAGCATCCAAGACTATGTCAAGGAGTTCACTAGCTTGGTGCTCGAGATCCCCGATCTCTCAGAGAAGGACTCACTCTTCAACTTCACCGATGGACTCCAACCATTGGCCAAGATCGAGTTAAGGCGTCGTGGGGTGCAAAACCTTGCCGATGCCATCGCCGTGGCCGAGAGCCTCATTGACTACCCAAGCCACAAGGTGTCCAACAACGAGCCGAGGGACAAGAAGAGTGGCCACTTCAATGGGGGAAGAGATAGGAGCCCGCTTAAAGAGAGTCACAAAGACGAGGACACTTCGAAGCACAAAGGCTCGTCCTCATGGAGGGACAAGGACCGAGGCAGGTCTAGAGACTCTCATGGTGCCAAGAAATCACCACCAAGCAGTTGCTACATCTGCGATGGAGACCATTGGGTTCAGGAGTGCCCACAACGTCGAGCCCTTAGTGCAATCCTAGCCAAGCATCAAGAAGAAAGTGATGCCGACGAAGGTAGTGATGCCGAAGGGGGCCAAGGTGCACAAATGGGATCGCTACAGCTCTTGAATGGAATCCAGTCCGCCCCGAAGACCCAAGCCAAAGGGTTGCTATTCGTGGACGTCACCGTTAATGGAAAGGCCTCAAGAGCCATGCTCGACACAGGTACGTCCCATAACTTTGTCTCTTTACATGAAGCAAAGAGGCTTGGTCTTAGCATCGTGAAAGGGGGAGGATCCGTCAAGGCCGTAAATTCTGCCGCTCAACCCATCCATGGGTTTGTTCGAGGAGTCAAGACCGTCATTGGGACATGGTCAGGCCGCATAGACTTCTCGATGTGCCGCTAGATGACTACCCAATCATCCTAGGGATCGAGTTCTTTGAACAAGCCAAGGCAATCCCGATGCCATTTGCCAACAGTCTATGCATCACCGAAGGTGCACCATCATGTGTGGTACCAACAATAAGGGCCACCAAGCCAGGGTCGAGAATGGTCTCAGCACTCCAACTCAACAAGGCCGTCCGTAGGGCCAAGCCGTCCAAGGGATCAAATCAAGGCAAAGGGGTGACCAAGTCTGGGAAGGCCACCAAGCATGTTCGAGGGGAGAACATAGCTTCTAAGACCACCGAAGGTCAAGGTTCGAGGGAGAGGTCTTCCAACAATGCCGACAAGCTGAGGGCAAAGTCAAGGCGAGCTAGGAGTCGAGGGAAGCGCTCCAGCAACACCCCTGTTCCACAAAGACGCGACGAGGGCGTCGCGAGATCGGGTGGGGGAGGATGTCACGCCCCGCCTGGTCGCGACCCAGCCATCCGAGGGGCACACCCGCCCGAGTGCACCGAGCAGCACCGAGGTGTGCCACCCAGGTGCGCAGTGCGCGCCCGAACATCCCCACCTAGGTGCGCTGCGCGCGCCCAAGGTGCACCACCTAGGTGCTCACGGGCCAACTTGGACAAAATGAAATGCCATGAGGCTTTTAAGGCCAAGGAAGACTCTAGAACGGCCTAGAGGGCCCCAAACGTCTCCACACATCTCCAAGGGGTTCCAGAGGCTTCCACAACAATCTAGGCTCACCCGGAGGAACCTAGAAGACCCGAGAATGATCAAGAGGGCTCGAGACAAGTCCGGAAGGCTTGGGACAACTCTGGACATCTCCGAAATAATCTAGAAACCTATAGATACATGTAGAACAATAGAGTAATCTAGAATAGTAGAGATGCATGTAGATAAGTATGAACTTATCTAGAAATATCTAGGCTTAGTAGATATTTTGGGAGGCAAACTCTCAACCTTCGGATCAAATAAATCTCCACCGTCCATTAGGGAGGTTGGAGGCTATAAATAGGCTTGCCTAGCTCATTTGTAAATCATCCAAGAAGTGTGTACTTAAACACTTGTAAAGCTCTCTCTTGTAAGCTTCTGTTGTGCAATACAAGGTTCTTTCCTTGTAAATCCGTCTTGCTCCTTCGTTTTGCCATAGCGTTGTGACATAAAGGCTTACTAGCATCATGCCGAGAGTTTATCGATGTGCACCTTTACGAGTTTATATTGCGCTAGATGATGGTTGTATGTAATGATTACGGATTCGAGCTTGAAGAATAAGTCTGTGACATTACGCTCTCTTTTCTTCCGTCAATGCAGTGAATAAAAGCAAATTTTGGGGGTCGTGGTCTGAGGTAAGGTGGATTCCAAGACAAACGAATTCAAAATGTATGATTACGGTATTATTATTATTTGTTATAAAGAAATGTGGGTAGAATATTGGGATAGGTTGTTCTTTTTAGAAAAAGATAACTTGATTGAGTTTATATTGCGCTAGATGATGGTTGTATGTAATGATTAATATGTTGGTTTTATTTTTAATGCTTTGTATACATGATAGTTATGACCAAACGATTTTAATGGTTTAAATAATGACAAGGTTGATTACTTGTGTTCATTGAGTGCTTATGGTCATATTCTTTAATCCTTTAATTATTCTATAGCCTACGTTGAGGTCTTAATCATTTGTTGCTTAATGGATAATGATGTATTTTATTAGGAAGCTTGCCTCTAGATTACTTGTATAGATATGAATTGTGTTGATCAATTGGTAAGTAACAATTTGTACATACGTGTTAACGATGATTTATTATTAGAAGCATGCCAATGTTGTTCGTAAGTTTTTGGATAAGTTGTGTTGGAAGCATGTCATCTTGTTTTCGGATGATTAAAAGCATATAAACTAGCAAAGGTGTATGTCCATATAGTCCCAGTTGCCATGACAATTTTAGTCACACACAACTTCCACGGAAATTAAATGATTGTTGCGGCAATCAATTGCCATGACAATTGTGATACATCCACAAGATTTGGTGGAATTTGAGTTGATTGTGTTGAGTTTTGATATGTTACAAGTAAGCTCACCTTAAGTTAAATAAATGCATCTAGATAAGAATAAAAGCAAAAAAAATAATAGTTGTTTATCGATGTGCACCTTTACGAGTTTTCATCAATAAACCCAGTGTAGCTCACTCAGTTCGGTCTGGCGACTAGACCGGGTCAAGCGGGTTACAAATACTGCTAAACTTTGGATAGTTGCATCATTTCACTCCGTGTACATCGTTAAAGAATTCTCCTGGTTAGATCTCTACGCTGATTAGAAGTTGTTTTGTGCTCTATGTGGCATTGTGTAGAGCGTCTAGGTGTTCTCTATTTATGAGCACAAGTGCACACTCTTGTCAAGTTATAGTATAAAAGATATTGTCTCCCACAGGGATTGGAGCAGCTCCTATGAATGGTTTCCTACACAAAGATTTAGTAAATGCGCAATTACATCTCACGATGTGGAAATATAAAAACACAAATAAAATAAAGATAGTGATGAGAGAAATGATAGGGAGAGATTTGGTCGATAGATTGGGTAAGACAAATGTAGCTCAGTAGTATGTGGTCTGCATTGTAAAGTTTGAGTATGTTTTGTGATGCCATGAATTGTTGCCTTGGGGGGTATGGCAGGCGGCAGACTACGACCCTGTCACACGGCCGCAGCGGGTCACTACCACTGCAGGAGTGTACTGTCTCAGAAGGTGGAACGAAAAGAGGTCCTGGCAGCAAGTCTGGCAGACATTCCAAGTTCGGCGGGATAGTCGACAGTGATCCTTCTTATTTCTAGGCAAGGATGCTCGAACACTCACGTGATGTAGGCAATACCTAGCAATCTCAGCGTAAACCTAACACATGCAAGTCCATTCGATTGGTGATCTCTCTTAGCTGCTGAAACTTTTGGACTGGTGTAGAACCAAGTTAGTCACGCCCCAACATGTTGTGACCGTGCTTAACCCTTTCGTGAGCCTTGCACTTTCGTGCCTGGCAAATGGATTCTCTCAACTGACTGGTGTAGAATAATTGAAAGAATGAAGAGCAATGGATTAAGAAAGCTTGGAATTTTATTGAAAACAACTCAAAACCAATACAACCATTTCTCACAAACGACTTTACATACACGCGCCTAAATCCTAGGAGAGTTGGGCCGCGACCCCCAACAACTCCAACCTATCTAGCTATCTCCCCATCTTTACTCTCTCGGTATGCAAAATACCCGAGTTATGCCATCTATCTTAGGTATATGCCCATATACCCTTACAAGCATTGGGTATATATAGGGCTCATGGCCTAAGTTTTAGTCCTCCTTGAAGTAGGAGTTCTTAAAGTATATTTACATTAAATACCGACTCCTTTTTTACTTAAATATGGACTCTTTGGGTGTTGCTTTCTTCTGTAAGTAAGGATAAGTGCTCCTACTTATCGATCTTTGATAAGCTCTACCGGCCGCTACAAGCTTCAGAAAATTGCAAGATTGGGCTCATTGGGCTTAGGAAATTGCCCTCTTTAAATCGTGACCCATCTTGGCTAAGTCGGTGTAACTCCTGCCCAGGTGGCACTTGGCGGCAATGGTGCTTTGGCAGCGTCCTTGGCGGCATCTGGAACCGCTTCAATACAGCTCCTTTTGTTTTAGCTTTCATGTCATCTCCTCTCCTCTCCTTGCTACAACACCTGAAAATATAAACTAAACTAAACTAAAACAGTAACTTTTCTCAACCAAACATAAAATATTCAATAAAAGCATGGTAAAAGAGAATATACTATTATAATGCATACAATGCACCTAAATATATCTAAATGAGCTTAAGAACATGCAATAATAAGGGTAGGAATGTGTACAAAATATAGAACTCATGGACACTCTACACACCCCCAAACTCGAACTATTGTTTGTCCTCAAGCAATGCAACCTAGCTAGTAAATCTGCCCCATGCACAAAACTAATAGAAACATTAGCCTTTAACTTGATTTCTTACCTCGAGGTTGTGGCACATATTTTATGTTAGTGATAGGGAATGGCATGAAATAACTCAGGTTTAATTTTCTTAATGCTAGTGCAGTGTGTGCAGGTCTGTGTTCATGCTAAATATGTTGAAATTTCTAAGTTAACAAAGAATGCCTAAAATAATTAAATTGCTAAAGAGGATACAAGTTGCTACCTTGGCAACACAGTTGGGCACTTTTGTTCTCTTTTTCTGATCATGGCTTTAAGGGCTTCAGCTCATGAAGACTATTCTCTGGGTTTGAGGCTAAGATAGGTGCACTCTACGAAACTCTGAACCCTTTGAATAGAGTAATCTCGTGTAGGCTTTCATTCGTTCTTGCTAATTTTTCCTTCACTTGGTTTAGATACTTGGACTTTGATAGTAGCGGAGTGTCCTTGCTCATGATCCTTTCTAGAGCCTGTTTCGGGCACCTCTAAGGTATTTGAACTTCCTGCCTAGAGCCTATTTTGGGCACCTCTAGGGTTTCCATCATCTTTGTTGTGCTGCCCTGTGCTACCGTGGCGGCAGACTTATATCAAAAAAATCAAGGAATTTTTATTAAGTAAGGCAGTGTTAAACTTATAACTCAAGCAAAAATTCTGCATTTAACAGACAAGTGTAAAGATAATTGGCAGAAAGAAAACATTTCTAAGTATTTTTCATGCTTCTTCCCATAGTTTGGTTAAAAAAAATTTAGAATGGTGCGATTATAGGTAGTCGGCTATTCTATCATAGGCACAAGTTTTTAAACTAAAAATTTCTACTTCATTATGTGCTAGGGGGCAGAATTTACATATGTTCCTAAATGCTACTAAATGATCCTAAAACAAAGACGATTATTCCTCCCCAAACTCAAGGTTGGCATTATCCTCAATGCCTCTTCAAAACAAAAATTAAAAACAGAAAATAAAACATGAAAAAAATAAAAACAGAAGAATAAAACATAAAAAAATAACAAAGAAAAATAAAATAGAACATAAAAATTAAAAGAAAAAGAAAACAAGATGGTGCTATAGACTGGCAGAGTTCCCCTCTGTTGTTTCCGCGTTAGAGGAGGATTCTGAGGAGGCGGGCAGGACTAGGCGGCGCGTAGCAGATGGTCTGTCGGTTGAGCTCTTCTTCTTGCTGCGCGGTGATTGGATGCGACTAGGGGTGGTTTTCTTGGATGGTCTTTCAAGTCCTCCACCCTGGGGCTCTGCTGTTGGCCGCTTTCTTTTTCTGATTGCCTCTACCGGTTCGTCATCAAGGGAGTCTGAGATCTCCATGTCTGAGTAGTCGGTATCTTTGGCAGTGGCCTCTTTTACGGGGAAACAACGATGGTTTCCTCCTCCTTTTCTGATTCGGATGAGGAGGTGAGCTCGTATGGCTGCATGGGGATTGGAGAGGTTCTTTGTAACCCCCTAAACCCGGCCTAGAAGAATAGACCGAATTTAGGAAGTTACGTTTGAAAACTTTTCCCTCAAGAAATCTTATTTTGAAAATTATACTTTAATTAAAATAAAATATCATAAATTTAATAATATAAATATAAATACCATAATAAGTGTTCGAATGATTGTATAAAATCTCTGAATTAAAATAATAGTAAATGAATGTAAAAAAAATTAATCTCAAAACATAAATATTCCAAAATTACATCCATGTCCCAAAATAATAAATAGAAATCTGATTAAACTAAAATAAGTTCGTACTGAATAATAAAATAATCAAATAAAATCTGAGATCCTCCAAGTACCACGTCGCCTAAAGCCCAAAGATATCTGTAAGAGGAAACTATGGGGGAGTAAGCTAAAGAGCTTAGTGTGTCTCTAAAGTGCAAGAAAAACCATAATTATAAAACATAATATTATTTTGAGTAAAATCTTTTAAAACATAACACAAATCACAAGCTCAATGCAATGCAATGCACCCAACTACATCACCGTCCGAAGAGTAAAGTTCCCCAGAACCACTCTCTACATCGTCACCAATCCGAAGTGGAACTCAGCCCGAAGGGTGGAACCACTGATCCGAAGTGGAATTCAGCCCGAAGGATGAAACCACTGAACTTCCTCCGTACAAATCCCAACCCATGCTCATACATATATGATGTTTAAAAAATCAAATTCCATAAACACAGTTCCATAAATCCGATATTCCGTAAACATACTTTATAAACCATAGTCCATAAATTCATAAATTATAATTCCGAAAGTCCGATGTTTCATAAAATCAAATATTCCATAAATCATAATTAAAACACATTCTGAAATCGTATGCATATGATGTCAACCACACAAACCATAATACATATAAATAATCACAAAGAGATAAAACACCAACACATAGAAAAATAGTATATAATTTAATTATAGCACCGGAAGAAAACACACCTTAGCCAAGCTATACTCAACCTATAGAATGATGTGATTTTTCATGATCAAAAATATTTGATCCCATTGTATCGATACCTTGCCAACCAACTCTGTAGCAATAAAAGGGGTGATGGTATGCGGCACCCACAATCGAAAGAAGAAAAAGGATGATATACCAAATAGGGGTTCGATTAAGATTTTAGAATCGGTGGGAATATCAGCCTCCTTCGTATGGAAATTTGAGATTTCACGCCTATATATAGAGGAATAGGTCATAGAGTTTGGGTGTGAATAAATTAGCTCATATATATATATATATATATAAGAGGTTGAATTGACATAAACTATAAGATTTCGGTGATATGTACATGTGGGGAATTTTGGAATAAAATAATAGTATAAAAGAATTACAATTATAAAAGTAAGAAAACACCGAAATTGGTTTGGAACAAAATGGAATCACAAATCAAATTAAAATTCAATTTGATAAAGGTTTATTTACGGAGCCAGTCCTTAAACTTTTAAGAAATTTCATATTAACTTTCAAGTTTAATAAAAATTCATATTTAGTTCATCATAGAAAATTAGGGTTTTAAAAAATTAGGGATTTTGAAATTATGTTTCTAAATTAGGGTTTTTTTTCAAATCTAGGGTTTACAATTTGGGCGTAATTTTTGGGGTGTTACATTCTTCTCTTGGGGTGGTAGTGCGGCCCCTTGATGTCTTTGGCGGTAGGAGTAGCAGCTGGTCTGGGTGTAATGTGATCTGGCTTGGAAGCTGCTAACTCCATTGGAAAGGTGGGCAACTGTGGGTCGTCGTCTTGGTACTTGTCAAGCAAGTAGGCCACAAAGGCCTATTGCACATCCGCCACATATTTGGTGAAGATCACATGCTTGTGCTCGATCCTTTGGCAGCTTTCCACTAGGCTGCGCAACAGGGGGATCACGGCGGACGGGAGGGCAGCTTCAGTACCGCCTGTTGCGGTTGGGGTGGCAGCAGCTTGGGACGGCGGGTGGGCGGTGGAAGGTGTGTCTGGCTCTGAGTTTTGCATCATCTGCTGGCGTACCCTTCTTGTCCATCCTTCCTTGGCAGGAAGAATTTTGTCTTTGGGGCCCGACAACACGCGAAAATTGGCGCAAAGGCTCGTGATGAGTGCAGGGAAGAAAAGGGGTCCCTTGGCGTGTGGCTTCTCTGTGTGGGCATATATCTCCTTTATGATTACTTCACCAACATTGATCTGCCGCCCCATCATAATACTGTGGATGAGGGCAAGCCGCGGCCTGTTGACTGTTGATTCGTGCGTGTTGGGCATCAGGCGGCATTGGACGAAGTAACTCCAAAGGGCTGCCTCCGACAGCAAGTCGCGGCGGTTGATTGACTCATTGTTATTCTCTATTAGCCACTTCGTGTTTGGCTTACAGATCTCCTTCTTGATCATGTTGTAGCCAGCCGTCGTTAGGTAGGACTCCTATTCCTCATGCGGATTGTCGCTGACTTCTATGATGTAAAAGTTGTTGACCATATCCGTTGTGAACTTGACACCTTCTTCGCGGACATAAACGAAAGGGCTTGCCGGTGTTGGTCTGTGGGCGTAGAACTCTCGCACATGGTTGTTATTGATTCCTTCTGGTTGACATGCGAACTGGTCCCAGCCCATATTGTGGATCCTTTCGAATATGGAGGGCTTCAAGCCAAAATCCCCGTCAGATTGGGTATATTGGAAACCCATCTCCTCCCATATTTTCCGCTCTATGTAGTATTTCTTGTAGGTTTCCTCGACGGTTGGGTTCAAGAACCTTTTGAAGAGAGGTTTGGAGATGGCGGCGGGTTGTTGTGATGTGTCCATAGATGTGAGATGGTTGTATTTCCTAAAGAAAGAAAAGAACGTGAAAGAAAATAAAGCAAGGGAAATCTTGGAAACAAAGATAGCAGAAAGAATTGAGAGTAAATGAGAAAGCAAAGTGAAGAACGGGGGAGAATAGTTGGCCTTATATAGCCGCTTCTCTCCACTACCTTGGCGGACACGCTGTCAATGGGCGGCAATTATTGCGGCGCGAATAACGAGATTCTAGCCGTTACGCAGATGTCCGTTCTGCTCGCTGTAGCAAATATAGTCGTTGCGGTTAGCCGTTATGAAGCTGCTAGCAGTTATGCTCGTTTGCCTTGGGCTGCCTTGGCCGCTAGTTGGGCTTCTCCTTTATTCTCTCATATTTCTTGATATTTCCTTCATTCCTAACCTGAAATAAATTAAATACAAAAATTAAATAAAAAATAAATCTAATCCTAATGTATTAAAAATTAAAATTAAAAATTAGGTTATGTCGGGCTACGCTTTTCCCAAGCATAACCACTTCTTGAGGGCAAGTGCACACTCTTGTCAAGTTATAGTATAAATGATATCGTCTAGGTGTTCTCTATTTATGAGCGCAAGTGCACACTCTTGTCAAGTTATAGTATAAATGATATCGTCTTCCACAGGGATTGGAGCAGCTCCTATGAATGGTTTCCTACACAAAGATTTAGTAAATGCGTAATTAAATCTCACGATGTGGAAATATAAAAACACAAATAAAATAAAGATATTGATGAGAGGAATTATAGGGAGAGATTTGGTCGATAGATTAGGTAAGACAAATGCAGCTCATTAGCATGTGGTCTGCATTGTAAAGTTTGAGTATGTTTTGCGCTGCCATGAATTGCTGCCTCGGCGGGTATGGCGGGCGGCAGACTACGACCCTGTCACGCGGTCATAGCGGGTCACTACCACTGCAGGAGTGTACTGTCTCGACAGGTGGAATGGAAAGAGGTCCTGGTGGCAAGTCTGGCAGACATTCCAAGTTCGGCAGGATAGTCGACAGTGATCCTTCCTATTTCTAGGCAAGGATGCTCGAACAGTCACGTGATGTAGGCTATACCTAGAAATCTCGGCGTAAACCTAATTAAGGCATGTCCATTCGATTGGTGATCCTTCTTAGCCGTTGAAACTTGTGGACTGGTGTAGAACCAAGTTAGTCACGCCCCAACATGTTGTAACCGTGCTTAACCCTTTCGTGAGCCTTGCACTTTCGTGCCCGGCAAATGAATTCTCTCAAGTGACTGGTGTAGAATAATTGAAAAAATGAAGAGCAACGGATTAAGCAAGCTTGGAATTTTATTGAAAACAACTCAAAACAAATACAATTGTTTCTCACAAACTACTTTACATACACGCGCCTAAACCCTAGGAGAGTTGGGTCGCGACCCCCAACAACTCCAACCTATCTAGATATCTCCCCATCTTTACTCTTTCGGTATGCAAAATACCAAAGTTATTCCATCTATCTCAGGTATATGCCCTTATACCCTTACAAGCATTGGGTATATATAGGGCTCATGGCCTAAGTTTTAGTCCTCCTTGAAGTAGGAGTTCTTAAAGTATATTTACATTAAATATCGACTCCTTTTTTACTTAAATATGGACTCTTTGGACGTTTCCTTCTTCTGCAAGTAAGGATATAAGTGCTCCTACTTATCGATCTTGGATCAGCTCTATCGGCCGCTACAGGCTTCAGAAAATTGCAAGACTGGACTCAATGGGCTTATGAAATTGCCCTCTTTAAATCGCAACCCATATTGGCTAAGTCGGTGTAACTCCTACCCAGGCAGCATTTGGCGGCAATGCTCTTTCGGCAGCGTCCTTGGTGGCATCTGGAACTGCTTCAGTACAGCTCCTTTTGTTCCAACTTTCCTATCCTCTCCTCTCCTTGGTACAGCACGTGAAAATATAAACAAAACTAAAACAAAAACTTTTCCCAACCAAACATAATATATTCAATAAAAGCATGGTAAAAGAGAAGATATTGTTATAATGCATGCAATGCACCTAAATATGTCTAAATGAGCTTAAGAACAGGCAATAATAAGGGCAGGAATGTGTACAAAATATAGAACTTGTGGACACTCTACACATTGCATTCTGGTTGAATCCTGGTGGTACATTGTTGTTCTGTCGTTGGACATTAAATTGGTTACCTCCTTGATTTGTCCAAGAAAAGTTAGGATGCTGCTTCCAACCTGCAGTATAAGTATTGGAATGTGGGTTAAAATTACGATTGAAATTGCCAATAA
Organism: Hibiscus tridactylites; assembly: GCA_958450335.1. Lineage (NCBI taxonomy): Eukaryota > Viridiplantae > Streptophyta > Magnoliopsida > Malvales > Malvaceae > Hibiscus > Hibiscus tridactylites. The sequence continues at coordinate 16,616,154 of OY288275.1, read as the reverse complement.
AATTTACCGATTCAAAGTTTGATGGGCATTCATCCACGTGATTTTTCTCTCCACAAAAAGTGTAGAATGGTTCTAGTGCCTTTACTTCTCGGACTTCAATAGGCTTTTCCCTTGTCTTCACTATGTTAGTGAGATTGGAAATCTGAGCATTAATTGATGATAATGTATCAAGCTCTGATTTTCTAGCAGTTTTTGTTCCGGTTCCAATCTGGCAGTAGGATATCGGTGGTCATTGGTGGCAATCCTTTTAAGGATGTCAAATGCCTCCGTATAATTCTTGTCTAACAACAAATCGTTTGTCGAAGCATCAACCACAGTCTTGGCATGAGTATTGAGTCCGTTATAAAAGGTCTCCATTTGAGTCCAAGTAAGAAATCTGTGCATGGGGACACCTTCTCAATAGGTCCTTAAAACGCTCTCAGGCATCATACAAAGTCTTGTCATCAACCTACCTAAAAATAATGATATCAGTCTGCAGCTTGGCATTAAGTTTAGGTGGATGGAATCTCATAAGGAACTTCTGGCATAATTCTGCCCACAAAGTAACTGGACTAGGTGGCAAAGAACTTATACATTTTTGCTCTATCTCTCAAGGAAAATGAGAATAGTCTTAACTTCATTGTCTCTTCAACTACATCGGGTTGCTGAAACAGTTGGCAAACTTCCATGAATTGCTTCAAGTGTTGTCTTGGGTCTCCAGTATCTATCAAATTGACCTACATTCAATAGCGTCTGAATCATTACCGGTTTAAGTTTAAAATTAGTTGTACTTACCTCTGGACCAATTAGTTCTGGCATCAAATTGCCAATTTTTGGTGCCAAGTGCTCTCTAATAGGTCTATATTCTTCCACAAAAACAGCAGCAAGAGCGGGCAGAATGGCATTATGTATTGGTGGATTTTCCTCATTATTTATGACGTCGTCTACTTCATTCCCATTGTGAGCCATTTGTCGAAGTTTCTTTTTCAATATGCGTAGGGTTCTTTCAATCTCTGGGGCGTATGGTCAATCTTCCTCCGCAGTGCGGCTCTTGGTCATACACCGAGAAAAACAAAATAAGTAAAATAAATAAACACAAGTGAAAATCAAAACAATAATTTCCGTTGCAATCCTGGCAAACAACCTGGTGATATTTTAACCTATATCTCATGGCAAAAGAAAATTTGTATGAATTTTTAGAAGAAAAAAATAATTCAATGTTGAGTTGTCAACCATTAACAATAAGCTTTCAACATAAAGAAAGTTATTGGAGAGCCAATGGGTAACTAAACACACCAGTAATAACCTGGTGATATTTTTTGGATTCCTTGCATAGACAATGATGTGACTACGTGCATTAAACGATAATATCGCATCATCAACGGTACTAAAGGGCTATAAATATTCACGCCCTTGATGAGAAGACAAGGTTAGAACAAACAAAATGCGCCTAGGAAAGGCTGAAATAAAAGGGTTGTACCCCTCTCTCCCTCCTCTCATCTTCTTCACTTCGTTCATTGTATTGACCGTGTTTGTCCACCCCAAACCTATAGGGAGTGAACTACCCGAAATCATCATCAAACATTTGGTCTTCCTTTCATCCTCCCTTATTCAACGCCTTCTTATTTTGGCATCAACAAATACTAATATACAATGAAGCCCTTTAAATCATATTAGAATTTCACCACTAAAATGAGATGATCTTTAAAGTCAATCATGTTCCAATCATGGGCGGATTCACCCTTTAGAATGGGGTGTAGAAACTTATTTTTTCTATATAATTTGTTTATAAAAAATTAAAAATATAGACAAATGACACCCCTTTTATGAATAAAATGACACTCATTTATAAATAAAACGACACCCCCTTTATAAATAATTAATCCTCCTTAAATATCATTAAAAATGACAACCCTTAAATAAATTTCTGGCTCTGCCCCTGTTTCCAATAGTGTCATGCTAAAAGAAGCAGCAAGAAATGCATTAAAGAAGTAAAAAAAAGTATATTCCACATCAAGATAGGGTTCTTAATCTATGACTATAACTGCAATGTTCCATTGTCTAGAATCAACTAGAAAATCCGTCCACCTATATTACAAGTTTGTCATTCATATGAAAAAATCATTTTCCATGAAAAATATTAATTCAATGTGTGGGTATTTATGGTTAACTAAAATACTATAATGATTAATCTGGAGGTTCTGTTCTTAAAGTAATTAGAACACACTATTTTTAGACATTATCATCTAATTGCACTAAGAACATAACTTACAGATTAACTGTTGTAATATTTTAGTTAACTATGAACATCCCTAGGTGTCATAGTCTCCTCTGCCTGCATGTACAAGAAGCATCATAATTGCAACCATTTTACAAAAGATTGTGGCAATGAACTCTTATAAGCTTCTGAACTATAAAAATGTAGGAAATTAAAAGTGAAACCAATAGATTTCGAAACAGCTAAGCACTAAAAAAGCAGCTTTACCTCCCTTAGAAGGCTATCAAAAACCATGCATATTACAACCTAAGCATTTTGAGTTATATATCTTCAATTTAAATAATAAAAAGTTAAAGAGCTGAGCCATAGTTCAGTGAAGTTTACAAAATATTAGGTTTAGTGTTTTTATATTTATCAAGTTGCTTTTGTATAGAAGAAAAAGAGTTGAAAGGGAGGAGGAAAGCTAATGAGACGCATCAGTGTTTTTTGACGACGGTTAATGGAAGTGACCATAATGAAAATAGATTAAAAGTTCAATGACTATATCGCAAGTTTGTTCGCGGGCCAAAATGAAAGTATCCTAAAATTCAGTGACTATCTATGTAGTTTACACTTATTTTATATACCAACAATAAAATTAAAAAAATAAAATTAATTGTACCACATGTCCTCAAACTTTGATCCTCATTTTAAATTAGTCTCAAAATTTTGATCATTTCAATTTTATCCCTAAACTATGATCTTCATTATAAATTGACCTTCAAATTTTTTAACGTTTTAGTTCCATTTCCAAACTATCTAAATTGATACTTAAAACTTTCAAACATGATAATTTCATCCCAAAATTATCAATATATGGTAATCATATCACATGTTAATAAAATCGTTATAAAAAATATTAATTGTCATGTAAGCAATGATATGTATTATATAATAATATGATGTGACATAAATAATAATTTGAGAAAGAAATCAAAAATATGTTCAAAACGTTTAGGAACCAATTTTGATTGAACGATATACTTTGAAAATAAAACTTGAACATTCAAAAACTTAGAGACTAATTTAGTATGGGTCATAATCTGAGAATGTGGTGCAACTTGTATATTTTTTTAAAATGATTATTATCATATACACTGGCGGTGGAAACTGAAAGTTTCCGCAAGTGCCTTAATTTTAAGGTTTAGGGTCTTAGTTTAGGGTGTAAGGTTTATGGGTTTAGGTGTAGGGGTTTAGAATTTAAGGTTGGTGGTTAGAATTTATGATTTAAAGTTATAATTCAAGGTTTATAAGTTAAAACCTAAATCATAACCATATTACCTTAAAACAAAACCCCAACCTCTAAACCCTTATTATAACCTTAAACCATAAATTCTAACCACCAACCTTAAATTCTAAACCCCTGCCCCTAAACCCTACACCTTAAACTAAGACCCTAAACTCTAAAACTAAGACGCTTGTAGAAACTTTTAGTTTCTACCGCCAATGTATATGGTATAAATCCTTTTTTAAAATAGTCTAAAAATAATTACAAGTTAATATATGTTCATATATATTTTAACCATTTGGAATTATCTCTCTGCTCTTTGTGGCACGCTTTTCTTCTTTTTTCCTTCTTTTCTTTCCTTCGTGTTTCCTTCACGTTTTTTCAATTTTCATGGCTGAGGTAGAAACGGATCTGGCTAACCTTTCTCTTGCTGACGGAGAGACGAAGTTCTTCAATTGGAGCCGGAGGCGGCTGCGACTGAGCCGTTCATTGATTTTTGTTTTGTGGGAACGTTCCTTACCACCAGCATAATACATTTTGTATCTATGCGAGCAACTTTGGCGAATGTCTGGAGGCCCCATGAGGGGATCGCAATCTCAGATCTAGGGGAGGGACGGTTCTTATTCCGTCTTTTTCATCCTTTGGACGCTGATAGGGTTGAAAATGGTGGACCATGGAACTTCAACTCGCACTTACTCGTGTTGCATAGGTTACAGAGAGGGGAGGATCCGACCCTGGTTCCGCTGGTTTTTCTGGATTTTTGGGTTTTAGTTCACGACGTTCCACATGGATTTATATCGGAGCGGATTGCAAGATCTCTGGGCAATTTTATTGGTTCTTTCATAGAATACGATGCGGCTGCAATTTCCCTGGGTTATAAGCGGATAATGAGAATTAGAACTAAACTGGATATTCGTCTGCCATTAAAAAGGAGGAAAAAAATTTTGCTACCAAACGGTACTGAACACTATGTCCGTTTTGAGTATGAAAAACTGGGTTTATTTTGTTTCCTCTGTGGCAAATTGGGACATGGAGAGAATTTTTGTCCCATACGATTTTCTCTTAATGCCTCTACTCTGGTTCGTAACTGGGATGCTTCTCTGAGAGCTCCTCCACGACGGGCGGCATCCACCACGAGCCGGTGGTTGAGGGAAGCAGAATCAGTGGAATCGCATTTATTCCTAAGATCTGGTCCCGGTAATGGAGAAGGCGGATTTGGCGGATCATTACATACGGCACAAAATCAGGCAATTAGTCAAAGCCCGGGTAAGACTCAATCTTTCCATACTGGGAAAGATTCCTGGCCCAGTTGGAATTCTATCAATCATGGGAATCAAGTGGGGGCCAGTGGTTCCAGTTCCCAATTGGGATCTGATACTTTAATGTCCTGTGTGGATGAGGATAGCCCCATTGAACATGTTGAAGGGCTAAAACGACAGCGTCCACTTGCCCACTCTTCGGGAGTTACTTCGTTGGAGGTTTCAACCAAAGAAAATGATGTTATATCGGCCGACCTGCAGAACCAGGTCCGCCGTTCGCTATGAAGATCATCAGTTGGAATGTCCGGGGTTTAGGGAAATCCCAGACCGTAGGTCGTCTCAAACAGAGGCTACGAGACGATAATCCTGTTATTATTTTTCTTATAGAAACAAAGTTGAGTTGTGAGAGGATGGCTCGGGTTCGTTCATGTTTGGGTTTTCAGAATGGAGTGGATGTAGCTGCAAATGGTAGAAGTGGAGGATTGTCCATAGGGTGGAAGCAATCATGTACAGTGACTCTTCAATCTTTCTCAGCCAGGCACATAGACGTAATTATAGAGGATGATTCGGAGGGTGGAAATTGGAGGCTGACCGGTTTCTATGGTGCTCCGGAGGAGCAGAACAGAGCCGATTCCTGGAATTTATTACGTTCTCTAAACCAGAATTCTACTCTACCCTGGTTGGTCGTAGGAGATTTCAACGAGATCCTTCTGGCATCGGAAAAACAATGAGGATTAGTGAGAAGCGCTAGGCAGATGGATGCTTTTCGGAATGTTCTAGATGAGTGTGGCCTTGATGATTTGGGATATAGTGGTCCTTGGTTTACCTGGGAGAAAGGCAGAACCCATGTAAACAATATCCGTGAGAGACTGGATAGAGGTGTTGCTAACTCAGAGTGGTGGGATTTGTTCCCAGATTTCCAACTGAAGCATCTCTCACATACTTTTTCGGATCATTGCCCCCTCTTAATTAACACGAGGGGAGCACAGGCTCCGATTAAAAAGACTTGGCATTTTCGTTTTGAGGCATCTTGGGTTTTAGAGGAATCTTGCGAAAAAGAGGTGAAGCGGTTGTGGTTGAATTCAGAAGGCGAGTTCCTTGACCGACTGCGGTATACTTGTAGTGGTCTTGATGCTTGGTTTAAGAAACTTCGGGGTGAAAAGAGATTAACAAGGAAAGATTTGACGGAGAAGTTGGAGAGGCTGAACAATCTTATCCCCACTGATGAGGTTTTGGGAGACATTCTGGACACAAAGATTGCGTCGAATTTTGAGATGGATAGGGAAGAACTTTACTGGGAGCAACGTGCACGGTCTAATTGGTTGAAACACGGAGATAGGAATTCGGCTTATTTCCACAGATTTGCTTCGCAGAGGAAACGGAAAAATAACATCAAAGGCCTACAGAATAGTGAAGGAGACACTGTTTCAAGTGAAGAGGAAATGCACTCCATAGCCCGTGAGTACTTTATGTCCTTATTCACTTCGAATAGTAGCACCCAGTTTGATCATGTTATTGAGAAGGTTGCGAGATGTATATCTGATAGCATGAACCAAGTGCTTTTAGCGGAATGGACGGAGGAGGAGATTTTGATGGCTGTTAAATCTATGAATCCGCTAAAAGCAGCAGGGGAAGATGGCCTAGGCGCTTTGTTTTATCAAAGGTTCTGGCATATTCTCGGTAAAGATGTTGTCCATTTTTGCACAGCTATACTTAAAGGTAACCGTTCTATGTCTGATATTAATCATACTAGAATTGTTTTAATTCCTAAAACCTCTAATGCTGCTTCGATGGACAAGTTCAGGCCAATTAGCCTTTGTAATGTCCTTTTTAAAATTGTTTCGAAGTGTGTGGCAAACAGACTTCAGGGCTTCCTTTCCCCGTGTATTGACGAGGCACAGAGTGCGTTCGTTCCGGGACGGTTAATCTCAGATAATACCCTTCTGGCTTATGAACTGATCCATTTCATGAGGAGAAGAAGATGTGCTAAAAAAGGCTATGTTGCTTTGAAACTTGATATGAGCAAGGCTTACGACCGTGTGGAATAGGGTTTCCTAGAAGCTATTATGTTGAAGATGGGTTTTTCTTCAGAATGGGTGTCCTTGGTTCTAAGATGTATAACGACAGTATCTTATTCAGTTGTGATAAACGGTTCGGTCGGGGAGAGCTTCACACCCTTGAGGGGCCTAAGGCAGGGGGATCCATTAAGCCCGTTCCTTTTCGTCATTTGTAGTGAGGGACTTTCTGCTCTGCTAAGACAAGCTGCGTCAGAAGATAATTGGATCGGTATCCGCATTACAAGAGGAGCCCCTTTAATATCTCACTTATTTTTCGCGGATGATAGTCTTATCTTCTGTGAAGCCTCTACTCGGGGGGCTACCCAAATCAATGGCATTCTCCAGAGCTATGAAAGAAGTTCGGGACAGGTTATAAATATGGAAAAGTCGGGGGGTTTTTTCAGCTCAAATGTATTAAATGATACAGCAGAGGATGTACGCCGCATTCTGGGAGTGAGACACAGTATAAACCCAGAAAAATATCTGGGTCTACCGTTGATAGTTGGTAGGAATAAAAGAAAGGCGTTCATGTCTCTACGGGACCGGTTTATAAACTGCCTATCGACAAGATGTGTTAGAGTTTTATCCCAGGGGGGGAAGGAAGTGTTCATAAAGTCCATATTGCAGGCTATTCCGATGTACTCCATGAGCTGTTTCTTATTACCGATGTCCTTCTGTCACGAGTTGGAGCAAATCCTGGCACGTTACTGGTGGCAGCACTCACAGGAACGTCGAGGTATTCACTGGTGCTCATGGCGAGATATGTGTTTAACGAAGGATATGGGAGGACTAGGGTTTAGAGATTTCGCAAAATTCAATGTAGCACTCCTTGCGAAACAGGGTTGGCGAATCCTTCAGAATCCGTCTTCACTTGTAGCAAGACTTCTTCGGGCTCGTTATTTTCCAGAAGGTACATTTATGAAGGCCCGTTTAGGGACTAATCCTTCCTTAACGTGGAGGAGTATATGGAGTGCCCGGGGTCTCCTTGAGAAAGGGCTGCGATGGCAAGTGGGTTCGGGAAGCTCGATATCCATTTGGAATGACTTTTGGTTGCCGGCCCAGGAACCTAAGTTAGTATCTACGGCGGAGTGTGCAGGCCTGACCCATGTAGCGGACCTAATCGAACCAGAATCTAGAGTTTGGAAAGAGGAGCTAATTTTTTCAGTTTTCAGAGCAACGGAAGCTGAGGAAATCTTAAGTATCCCTATAGCTAACCAAGTAACACCGGATCGACAGGTGTGGTGCGGAGAACAATCCGGCATCTATACAGTAAAAAGTGGCTACAAAAAACTAATCCCAGCAGTACACATCATAAACGAAGAACAAATGGTGCTCAGGAAATTGTGGAAGTCAAAATGCCCATCAAAAGTAAACATTCAATGTTGGAAATTTATTAAGAAATTTGTTCCAACTAAAGTCAATCTTTGCCACAAACGAGTTACAAATAATGGGGTGTGTGCAAGATGCAATCAAGAGTCAGAGGACTCCATTCATGTGATTCGAGATTGTGTTTTCGCGAAAGAAGTTTGGAGAGGTATGAATTTTCAGACAACGTACCCTATCCCTACTCCATTTTTAAATGATTTACCGGCTTGGCTTAATAGTTTACTAGATCATTTTGGTACTACGAACCATGAAGGTATTCTGTTAACGATATGGGCTTTGTGGCATGCGCGAAATAAATATGTTTTTGAGAATGTTATACAGAAACTGAGGATGTCATTAGCTGGGTTAAAAGTTACCTGTTGGAACTGGGAATAATATCGGCAAGGTTGCAACATCAACAGAGTGCTGATATGAAGCCTTGGTCTTTTCCACCACCAAACTCGGTCAAGTTGAACTTCGATGCAAGTTTCAAGAGCTCAGAAAGGGTTGCATGTTTGGGCTTGGTCATCCGTGACGAGGAGGGCTTTATTCTAGGGGCTCAATGTCTTCTTGTGAATCATGTCCCCTCCAGTTTTGCGGCGGAAGCATGGGCAGCAAAAAAAGGAATTGAGTTAGCAATCGATTTAGGGTTTAAAAAGCTGGTGATAGAAGGGGATTCTTTGACAGTGATTAAAAAGCTACGGACCAAGAGCCCAGATTCTTCAAATATCAGTGCGATTATAGCCGACGCAAAACAACTCCTAAGGTGTTTGGAAACTTACCAGATCTGCTTCATACGCCGGGGAGGGAACAGAGTTGCACACGAACTGGCCCAGGAGCGTCTCAACATCGCCGTCGACACAACATGGGTTGAAGACGCTCCAGATCGCATAGAAGCCCTAGCCGCCGAAGACCGCCGCTGTGCAGAACCACCGTGAGGTTCAATCCTCGCTTTTGTTTTCTAAGAATCAGGATTCCTCTGCATGTTTCGTCCCAGATTCTTAGTAGGTGTCGCCTCCACCCAGATCTTTTTCTCTGTTTATTGCTTTCCTTCGCCATGAAGTGGTGGCCGGAGCGCGTCCATTGGTCGGTCTAGCTTTCCCCCTTTTTCTTTGCCGGGAGGGGGTTTTGGTTTTAAGCGTTTTTTGGTTTATTTTTTGCTTTAAAGTCTTGTTGAGACAGATGTGTTGTTTTATTGCTTTAAGACTCTGGTGTGTCGGTCGGTTTTCAGTCCGACTTTTGGGTTCCTAATAATTAAAGCTAGCTGGCATTTTCAAAAAAAAATATTTTAACCATTTGACAATGCACAAACACTTTACGAACAAAGCAATTTGAACTTAAGTCTCTTAGGATGAACATCAATTTTTTACTAAAGCCACTTGCTAGATTCAACCAACTTTTTTTTTTGACAAATTATAATTCTAATCGTAATCCTATTTAGAGAGGAATTGAGTCTTAAAAAAAAGTGGCGCTCCTAGTGAACTTAGAATCTATAATCTAAGGAATATAAAAGAGTAAAAGATGAAGTGTTTAACTGACCGACCAAATAAATACAATTTTTAAATCATATAGTAAGAACATTGGGTAACATCAAATATTTTTCTCATAAAATATTTTTTATTCCAGTGAACAATAACTTTAAAAAGCAGATAAATACTGTTTTTTTAATTATATAAAAAGGCTGTACTTTATAATCAAGACGAAGATGGATGCGTTCCCACGTGATGAATGACAAAGCCATAAATTTTCCTCTTCAATTTCTCAACTTTGTGAACCAACGGTTCATCGCCCTTTGCAACCGCCCGATCCAACCATTCATTGACCCGTTTCAACTGTGATAAAACTGCTGCTACCGAACCACAGTCCATAGGCAATGCTTCCATGGATTCCTCGATGAAGCCAAGAAACCACAGCTGCATCTCAGATTCCAAGTTCATTGCAAAGTGCACCGTCTCTTCCATACCCTCACCTCTACTCCACGTGGCAGCATTGTGTTGCCACTGTGGTGGCACTGAGCTAGCTTTGAGTCGGTTTTTGGGTCTCTGCAAAGCTGATAGGGACTCATTGTTTTGAAGAGATAGAAGGGAGACTATCTCAAGATCAGTTGTCACTGCAGCTTCAACCCACAGAGAAGACAATGCCGAGTGTTCTGTCGACGGGATTTCCGAGTAGGATGTGTGGCTAGCTGCGAGGGTCTCGGCAATCCCGGTATGCTTCTCGACATCGTTGTAAATGGATAGAAATCGGTCAATTGTTGGCAAGGGGTTCCCAGCCTTGGATTTAGAGGAAAGTTCTGAAAACATGCTGGAAAATACATGGACAGATGCATCAAGTTATTTGCTATGATTATTTATTTATATGCTTCACATTGCAAGAGGATGATGTTCATTCTAAGAAAATCGGGTTCAAATTGCCTTGTCTGCAAGGTGTGTGTATTGGCAAAAGGTTAAAAATATGTATGAACTATAATCACCTTAAAGACTATTCGAAAAAAGTGTGATAGGAACGAGTTGCATATATATGTAGGTGAGAATGGATCCAAACCTTAAATTCCTGACAAGAGACTCAGTAGCAATGACCTCCTCCAATGCCTCTGCTGCTGTTTTGGAAGCAAGAACTCTCCTTTGCATAGCCTCCTGCATTAAGACAATGTTAGCCTTCATCGATCTCGCGAATACAACCATCCAAAACCTCTACTAATATATGAAAATCTTGAAGTAAAAAATCGACCATATCGATACCACCGACATGACATCCGAGTAACATAGGATGGTAATTATCTAATTAAAATTGAATTGCATCTCTCATTTTTAATTCTTGAGCAACACTAGTTCAGTGATGGTGAACAAGCACTCATACAATCATACTATTCTTCCTACATGTTTATAATGAGACTACAATACGGTATCAACAGCATTGAAAATCACCAAATGCATATTTCTTTTTTACTCTTCCCAGCATTGAACATGAAACTGTAAGAAGTTAATTCTTTTACCAGAAGCTACACCACATTTATTCTAAACAAACTTGAAACAAGCACTATCTTAACCGGGAAGCAATCAAGCACGATATATATGTATGTATAATTCCTGAAACCGGCCCATACCTTTCCAAGCTTTGCAAGGTAAGCAGAAAGGGTATCCCATGAAACACTGCCATCAGTCCATTTCTTTTCATGGATGGTGATTCCAAGATCCCCACCGCCGCAAGCTGGTTTCTCCGAGGTGGAGCCACCCTCAGGCGGGCTAGCTTTTCTTTTCTCATTGCTTGAAGAAGTTTCATCGTTGGATTTCTGACTATGTACATCAGTTAAACGTCTTGAAATGGCCGTCTAGCAAAAGGAAATATCATGTCAAAAATTCCACATTCTTGTTATTGATTCTGTGAAAGCAGAATTGATTCTGTTTCCAATTTCATCTTTAAAGATAATTTGAAAACAATGTGGGGTTTATCAAGTACATAGATTAGTGGTTGAAATGAAAGCGAATTTAGCTACCTGAGTCCGCAAAATTGCTTGCAAATCCGGCTTAGTCTTAACAGACGCTTTCTCCTTCAGCTCCCCTGAACCCCACTCCGGCTGTTCATCCCAGCTCTTCCTACCACTCTTGCCGCAACCCACCAAGGCTTCGGACACCTTCGAAATCCCAGCAACAATCGATGCCATCTTCTTCTTTGAATCCCCTACAGCTGGTGAAACCTTCAACCCACCGGACAAACTCCTTGCCGGAGAAAGCGATGGTCTTCGTGCACTCGGTGATGCCTGCTTCCTTCCGTTGGGCGAAGGTTGCCTATACCTGGATGGCACTACGATCACCGGCTCTCTCGCAATTTTCTTACCATCTTCCTTCGCTGTCATCAAGCTCGGTACCATACATTTCGATGGCACCGGAGAAGCCGATCTCTTTACTTTCCCCGCCGGAGATGGATCTCTTTCCGCAATAGCCGCATTGGTTCTCTTTGAAGGCTTCGCCGCTGCCGGAGACGAAAATCTTTTCAAATTTTCATTAACTTCAGTATTATCTCTAGGAGCGAGAGGCTGGCGTTTTCTGGACTTGGCAGTTTTGGAATCCTTGTTTTTGGCTGGAGTTTCCTCTCGCTCTAATTTCATATTAGACAGATAAACCGCAAGCGGATCCACGGAGAATTCGGATTCGGATGCGGGTTGTACAACGAAATCCCTATTGGAAGACGAAATGCGGGCGACGAGAGGGTCAGGAGAACCGACGAACGAGTGCCGACCGGCGACCGGTCGAATACCGGAGACACGTGGCACGGGGGAATCAAAATGGAAGCGTTCGACGTAAACGAACTGGCCTAGCTGGAGGCGATTGGAGAGGATTAACTCGGTGTCGCGGTCGGAGAGGGAAACGTAGGTGGAGTTGAGGGAATCGGAGAGTTGAAGGTAGAAGCCGTGGTTGGGCCAGAGATCGTGGGAGGCAGCGAGGGCAGGGACGATGCCGATGACTTGGAGGAGAGGAGAGCGGTGGTCGCCGGTGACACGGGCGGAGGAATTCATGGATTGGAGGAGCTTTAGGAGGATTCCGGGAGTAAGCGAAGCCATAGCGAGGAGGAGAGAAGGGGGAGGGAGCGTAAGGAAGAGGAAATGGAGGATTTAACCGTTACGACTTACGAGAAGCGAGACTTGAAATTCAAAATCCCGCTAATATTTTCCTACTGGACACGTGGCTTCTTCTCGTTCCGGACGCAGCGAGATCAGCTCCTTGACTTGGGATTGGGATCATTTTATATCTTTTGATTTTATTTATTTATTTATTTATTTTTGAATAAAAACTATTTTATATCTTAATCACAGCCTTATAGTCCTATGCTACTACTACATTCCTACTCAATCTGGGGATTTAAATTCCTATTTCACATTATTCTGTCGACGGTGTTAGAGATTTTTGTGAATAATAACTGTCAAAATTAATTAATATAATGGAATATGACTATAAATGCTATCAATATATTTGTATCACTACGATTATAATCAATAATTACAAAAAATACATAAATAGCATTTTATTTATTTTTTTAACAACAAATTTGATTAGTTTTTTTTTTATCCGAGAAGAAATTAAAATGTGTTAAGAAGAAAATACAATTCAACGTCACAAGCCATATCCCTCGTACGACAGCCAAAAGGCATGCAGAAGCATGCAACCCGGGACACCAGCAACGACAAAAACACAGCAGGGATCACCCCTGAGCAAAAAGACAACCGACAAAAACCTAAAACAAGCAAAGCCAAAGACTTGGCACGCAGGCCAAAGGCAAACAAGGGTGTTCCCATAACCAAGGGATATCCCTAACCAGATTAAGGAAAATAAAATCGACATAGAAACCCTTGTCAATCTTGGAGTCGGTCTTGAGGCTCGATCGAAGCATCCGAGTGAGAGCTCCATCCGGAGGCAAGCTCCCCTGTCGAGGGACAAGGGTCTTGTCAATTGGACTAATGTGATTGAAAGACCAGACTTGGAGATTGACCTAACAAGGTTAAGAAACCCAGCATCGAACATTGCCTTCAATTAGTGGCTGAGAGAAAACATGAGAAACCTTAGATCACTCGTGAGAATAGAACACCTGATGATCCAGGGGGAAGGTTTCAAGTGGACCACCAACTTTCGACCCTTCCTATCGAAGGAGATGGTGTCAAATTTGATCATTTCTGATGCGGATAACCCTTAGAGGAGTTATCCGCTAGCCTGGTAATGGTGGAGCTTTCTTTTGCAGGTAAGGTTACGTGTCTTGGTTCGAGAGTACCTTCGTCGTCGCTTAAAACAACTTCTTCATTGAGCCTGCAGTTATCATCCACAAACATTGACGCGACTTTAGTAATTTTCTTGCCAGATGGATCGATTCCTAGCTCATTGACTCCAACTCCATCGAGCATGACCCTGGTGATTTCCATGGCATGCTTGCGCCTCGCGGCCTGCTTGATCAACGTCAGTCTTTTGGAACCGCAAGAGAAGCCCATCATCTTCCTCTCGATACTATTGATTACTGACGATGTGCAGGTTAAGGAAACGGGGAACAAAGCTACCTTAAGGACATCTTCATTTTCCACCGCGCCAAATTCATTTGCACCTCAGTTTCCTGGTGCAATTTGGTAGATTCCATCATAGATATACCTCCAAAGTTCCCTTCTCTTAGCCACGAAGGGGGATTCTTTCGGTGAGTCCATTTTTTCGCTTGTGACCACTCGAGACACCAAGGTTATTAACTCTTTCAATGATCATTTCACTCCATTGCTCAACTGGCGTGATGCATGAGGTTCTGGTTTAACTTGGGTGAGGGCCTGCAATGCTCATAGTAGCCTGGGGAGTCTTGTCCGTCAAGGCATCAGAGCAAACATTCATATTTGGAAGGTCAGCTATGTTGTCTCCATCGAAAGAGACAATCTCTAAGGGTTGCTTACCATAAAAGGATGTTGCGTGGGAGAGGAAAGAGGCCATACCATCCTCGGTTGACTTCAAAAACCTCATACCCTTAGGAACAGAAGTCGATGAGTCTGAGGTATCCTTGGATTTGAAACCTTTGTGAGCTGTGCACTTTTGTCATTTTCCTCTTTATAGGTTTGGCAGGTCGCAGCATTGCTGGCGATTACTGGAATGCTTCGTTGTTGATGATGAAGCTGATTCCCCTTCCTCTCCCAAGTCTGAGAAGCTCTCAGCCACAGTCCAAATCGACCCGATAGCTTGAAAGAACTCATATCATGCCAGCATTCTTTGTCACTGTGGCCAATCCTCCCACACTTGTAACAATATTTTAGGAGTCTTTCATACATGAAAAAGACCTCCACTGGTTTAAAATCCTTCCTATTGAGAATGAAACTTGTTTTCAAAGGATCTTCTACTCTAACAGCCACTCTAATGTTCAATTGTCCATCCCACTTAATCTTGCTCTTGTTGTCGAAATTTGATACGTAGCATCGTGGAAATAGATTGCCTATCTTCTTAATGTTTTTTGGCGTTATCAGGGTGATTGGGAGGTTGTGGACTTGAATCTAAAACTCCTCCGTTGTAAATCCAGCTCCTCGAAGGCAACTTCAGGTAACCATTCCTTGAGGATGAGGAGACAGTCCTGAACTGCCCAAGGTCGGTTTCCCAAGATCCTTAGCCTGTCGTCCGGTGACTGAAACACAAAGAGGAAGACATTTTTGCCTAGGTCGTGGCATTCCAAATCAGGGCATTTCCAAGCCTTTCGGAGGATAGCATTGATGGTGAGCTGTTTGGCTGTTGTATCTAAGATGACTTTTCCTACTAAGGTTTGATTCTTAATGGAAAAGTTCACCTCACCATTTTCATTTAAGTCAAGAGACTCTAGGTTGTTGTTTTCTGAAGTATCAGAGGGAAAATGTTGTTGGGATTGTGGGACAGGTATTGATTTCATGTGTTGTGACTCATGTGGAGTTGATGTCATCGTAGATTAAAGCAAAAAACGACAGAGGTAGAAGGAAGGAAAGGAAGGAGGAGCACAGTAAATGCGTTGAGGAAACAAAGTCTGTGAAAACGGCAAAGAAACTAGGAGTGAAAGGGACAAGTGCAGTCGCGAAAGAGGTTAAGAGGGTAGTAAATGCAATGCATAATAAAAAGGGAGGTCTTAAGAGGACAGTGACTCGATCCAACTCATGAAACTCTGAATGAAGCATAAGTGCAGCCGCGAGCGAGAGCCAGCCTTCCACCGAGGGCGCTGTCACTCGAAGATTGCAGAAGGCTTTCTTGCAACGAGAGAAAGAGAGGAGTTTACTTTATGCATACAATATCTATTATATGAAATTTGATTAGTTTGAATAAGAAAATGTTTAACAAAACATGATCGGATAACTCAATTCACCAGAAAACCTTATATATATAAAGTAAAATGTAAAAACCCAAAGGGTGTAGAAAGGAGTAAACCAAAACATGTCAATGTTAATTATTCATAGAAATTCATTAATATCTTAGTCTTTATCTAGTTAGACGCTTAAGTAGTGAAATAGAGATTCTAACTATATGATATTATCGATATTTCTTGATCAGCGATTGTATTATGATGATTGTTATACGAAGGCTAAATTATCACAAAGGTAGACGAGAATCATGTCATAAGATTGACAAAAACATACCACAAGATAAAAAAAATCGTGCTATAAAGACTAACAAAACAATTGCAGTGAGATGCACAAAAAAATTAAACAAAGTGAATTATTATCGAAAACAAAAATAAATAGAAAACAAAAGGGAAAAATTTATCTACGGTCAGTATGGTGTCGTCACCAACAACACAAATAAAGAAAAGAAAAACTAAAAAAGGCAACGATAAAGAAAGAAAATCAAAATAATGAATCCTCAATTTAATTTTAGGCTTAAATGAAAAATAAGTGTCTAAACTACATTTTTTTTTACTTTAGGTGCTTAAAGTAATTTTTTTTTGTAAAAATAGTGTAGAACTATACATTTTGATATAATAATTGAAAATATTTTGGACTAAATTAAAAAGAATTTAAAATATGTCTTTAGTCAAAACAACTTAAAATTATGTTTAAGGGTTTTAAAAAGGCTTTGGAATAACTTAAAATAATTTTAAAATAGCCAAACCAGTGTTTTTCAAGTACATGTACCGATACGATCTAGTATTGTATCGATACGCCCTAAGGTTTCAGCTACAGTAAAATTTCAGTAGCCAAAACTCGTACCGATACGCTTTGTTGTATTGATACGGTATATTTTAAATAGCTAACGACTAGTTCGTGTACCGATACGGTTGTATCGTGTACTGATACGCCCAACTACCCCCAACGGTCATTTTCCCAACGATCTTTTAAATTGCAGGACCGTACCGATATGCTTGCCACGCGTATCGATATGAACCAGCTGGAAGTCTCAACGGCTATTTCCTTATCGGGACCGTATCAATACGGTTTGAGGAGTATCGATACGCCAAGTTGTAGAACTGTATTTATGGTGGGAAATAAAGGCTCCAACGGCTCTAATTCAATCCCAACGGTCCTCAACGGCTACAAACTCAATTAGGAATATAAAAGGAACCTCCAAGCATCAAGACATGGTTAATTCTTCAATTGTAACAACATTATGATGTCAAAATGTCTTTAGAGCTAAATTGTATATTTCTTGTATAGACAACATTTGTGAGTTTAATTGTCAAATTTGCTCGAGTGTATAGGTTTTGGGTGAGTGCTTAGAGTTGCAAACATATACCTATTAGAGAGATTTCTAGTTTGCTTTAAATTTCTCTTCTAAGAGAGTGTTTGATCAAGCTTTGGGTAGAAAGCTTGATCGTTGTAACGGTTTCCTCCTCATCCTAGAAAAGGGAACAAAATTCAATAGTTAATTTGGTTGAAATCCTTAGTAGGAAGCTAAGGCAGTGGATGTAGGCTTTGGGTTAGAAAGCCAAACCACTCTAAATTCTTGTGTTTATCTCTTATATTTTTAGCTTCCACAAAACACCCAAAAATTCATTCTTCTCCACACTTGGCAAGCATTTTGGTTGTGACCATCAAGCCCAACAATTGGTATCAGAGCGAGGCTCAATTGATCGGGATTAACATCCTATTGAGGTGATCCAGGAAGCTCGATACATCATTTCAATCAATCGAAGCAATGGCGCACTCAATAGACAAAACGCCATTCTTCAACGGTGAACATTACGCCTATTGGAAGAATATGATGAAGTTCTTCATCAAGGGTAAAGATTATCATCTATGGGACCTTGTTGAAGATGGAATGTTCGTGCCAACAAGAAGTAAGGTGGAGTGGAATGCCAATGACAAGAAGATGATAGAGCTTAATTGCAAAGCCTTGCACTTCATCTTTTGTGCTTTAGGCCCGGACGTATATGCCCAAGTCTCTTCTTGTGAGAGTGCCAATGAAGTATGAGACAAGCTTGAAGTCACATACGAGGGAAGTAACGAAGTAAAAGAGACCAAGATCGGCCTCCTCAACTACGAGTATGAGAACTTCAAAATGGAACCGGATGAAGACATCACGAAGATGTTCGATAGATTCTCCACCATCACCAATGGACTCAAAGGTTATGGAGAAACCATCCCGGAAGAAAAGCTTGTTCGAAAGCTTATCTACTCCCTTCCCGAGTCATGGGATATGAAAAAGACCGCCATCGTCGAAGTCAAAAATCTCAAGACCTTGAAGCTTGATGAACTCATGGGGTCACTTCTCACTCACCAAATCATGAAGAAAGACAAAGAAGAAGAGAAGAAGAATGGAGAGAAAAGAAAGATGGGGAAGAAGAAGATCATGGTGCTAGGCATCAACGCGAGTTCCGTTGCTCTCAAGTCCTCCACATGCCATCATGTAGAACTAAGTGAGGAGGAAAGCAAAGATGAAGAGATGGCCTATCTCTTCAAGAAATCCACCTGGTTCATGAAGAGCGAATTGAAGAATTCTAAGTATGAATCGAAGAAGAAGATGAAGGATTACCACAAGTCTAACAAAAAGGGATCATCTTCAAAGAAAGCATATGTGGCGACATGGAGTGATGAAGACTCCACCGATGATGAGGTAGCCCACATATGCTTCATGGCCCTCAATGAGGGGGAGGTAACTTCCAACTCATCTAGTTCAAATTCATATTCTTTTGATGAGTTACAAGAAGCTTATGATTAATTGGTTTTTGAATTCAATGCTTCATTTTCGAAAAACAAAAAATTGATTTCAAAGTTAAAAACCGAAAATGATTTGCTTTCTAGAACCAATGTAGAGTTTGAAGCAAAAATCAAAGATTTTGAACTTAAAGTCTTAAGTTTACAAGAATTGCTTCAAACGATTGAAAAAGATCATCAAAAGTAGATTGGTGATCTTAATAAGGAAAAAAATTTGATTTCCAAAGAACTTGAAAAGAAAAACAATTTGGAAAAATCGAATTTTTATATTAGACAATCTAGTGCCCCTAGATTTTTTAATGGAAAAGTTTTTAGAAGTATTTGGGTCCCAAAGGGACTAAGTACTTCAACTAAAAAGGATGAAATTGAAAAATGGATTCCTAAGGGGACTAAACTATGTGCAACTAACGTCTATGGATCCAAAGCAATTTGGATACCAAAAATTATTTTATTGTCTTGTTTAGGTGTGATGGAGAGTGATCAACAAGTCCAAATTTGAGGGTGAGCTTCATGCAATGCTTCACATCCTCCATTGGATTCAAGTGTGGTAAAATTAGTTGAATTTATTTTCATTTAGTTTTATTTCTTTTAATTCAACTAGTTTAATCATATAGTTGGACTAACATTGTTTGATGCTTTGAGTAAGGGAGAGCCAATTTTGAAACCAAAATTTTTAATTGTGTCATTTTTTACCTCCTAAGTTATTTTGAGCCTAATGTCTTTTTAAATTTTTTTTATATAACAAAAAGTGAGAAAATGGCTTTGAAAATTTGATTTTTCAAGAGAATAAGGGGAGCTTTAATTTCATTCAAAATTTTAATCTCTTATTCAAAATTTTAAAATACTAAGGTGGGAATCCCAGAGAATTTTTCAAGTTGGTTTTATTATATCAAAAAGGGGGAGATTGTAGAACTAAATGTTTTGATATAATAATTGAAAAATGTTTAGGACTAAATTGAAAAGAATTTAAAAAATTCCTTTAGTCAAAACAACTTGAAATTATGTTTAAGGGTTTTTAAAAGGCTTTGGAATAACTTAAAATGATTTTAAAGTAGCCAAACCATTATTTTTCAAGTACCCGTACCGATATGGTCTGGTATTGTATCGGTACGCCCTAGGGTTTCAGCTACAGTAAAATTTCAGTAGCCAAAACCCGTACCGATACGCTTTATCGTATCGATACGGTATGTTTTAAATAGCTAATGGCTAGTTCGCGTACCGATACGGTTGTATCGCGTACTGATACGCCCAACTACCCCAACGATCATTTTTCCAATAGTCTTTTAAAATGCAGGACCGTACCAATACGCTTGCCACACGTATCGATACGCACCAGCTGAAAGTCTCAACGGCTATTTCCTTATCGGGAGCGTATCGATACGGTTTGAGGAGTATCGATACGTCAAGCTGCAGAACTGCATTTATGGTGGGAAATAAAGGCTCCAACAGCTCTAATTCAATCCCAATGATCTTCAACGGCTACAAACTCAATTAGGAGTATAAAAGGGACCTCCAAGCATCAAGAGATGGTTAATGCTTCAATTGTAACAACATTATGATGTCAAATTTTCCTTAGAGCTAAATTGTATATTTCTTGTATAGACAACACTTGTGAGCTTAATTGTCAAATTTGCTCAAGTGTATAGGTTTTGGGTGAGTGCTTAGAGTTGCAAACATATACCTATTAGAGGGATTTCTAGTTTACTTTGAATTTCTCTTGTAAGAGAGTGCTTGATCAAGCTTTGGGTAGACAGCTTGATCGTTGTAACGGTTTCCTCCTCATACGAGAAAAGGGACGAAATTCAATAGTGAATTTGGTTGAAATCCTTAGTAGGAAGCTAAAGTAGCGGATGTAGGCTTTGGGTTAGGAATCCGAACCACTCTAAATCCTTGTGTTTATCTCTTATATTTTTAGCTTCCACAGAAACACCAAAAAATTTATGGGTAATCTTCACAAATAGTCATTTTCGTTTAGGGTTTGTTTTACTTTAGTCACCGGAATTCAAAATACATCATTCTCACCACGTACGTTTCAAATCGTTTCTGTTTTAACCACTGGGCTGTTAGTCTCCGTTAGTTGCCTAACGGGCAGCTGACATGGCCGTGAAAAAATAAAAAATAAATCCACGTGTATGTTTGGTCTCTTTTTTGTCACCGCCGACATCTTTCTTCTCACCTGCGTCGTCTTTCTTAGGAGGAACCACATCTACATTTCGTCTTAACTTTTGCTTGAGGTGAGGAACCAGGTCTTCCACGTCCATTGTGCCTTTCACGGTTACCAAATCTTTACCTGCATCCACGTCCACCGATTGAACTCCTGTTTTAATTAAAAAGAAAATCAGGATTACCTTTTGTTTAATCAAACAAGATTTCATTATCCGACGCTATTAATTTAATATTTAATTAATCACAATTAATTAGCTTACCATTAACCTTCAAGATGATTTTGCGAATTTTATGAATGCAACCATCGCAATGTGTTCTGATCTTCAACACCACCGTACTCTGCAACCAAATAAAAATGAATCAAAATCAACATTCATAATTTAAACCACACTCCTCCTTTTAATCAAACCAGATTTATTTTTAACCAAATAAAAAAAAATCCACACCCCTTTCTCTTCCCTTTCTTTCTCGAACCAGGCTGAGATCGCAGGTTGTCCAACCGGAACCTCACATTAGGAGCTGTGACCGACACTTGGTGTTTTTGCTGCTTGGTTCAAAACAACTAAAGACCGTGTCCCCCTTTTGTGGTTCTACATGTCGGTGCTTGGTCCTGATATGAATAACGTGAAATGGGTTTGGTTTTAAATTCCTCGAATTTCCCTGCAGTAAAAGAAAGAAAGAAAATTTAACTGAGTAATCCCGTGATGAATTAAAGAGAGAGTGAAAAAAGATGAACCCTGAAAGTGAAACGAAGAGAGGGTAAAGTTGATATGGGAGAATATGGAGAGAGGGAGAGCATGGCTGCCATTGCAGTGAAATTGTTGAAGATGAAAGCTTGATAGCTATGTTAATTGTTAAAAGAGGAACAAATTGATTTAGGGTTAGGTATTGAAGTAAAAGGGGTTATATAGGCAAGGTGTTTTAATTTAAACATGTCTATTCCACGTGTATAATACACGTGGATTTATTTTTTATTTTTTCACGGCCATGTCAGCTGCCCGTTAGGCAACTAACGGAGACTAACAGCCCAGTGGTTAAAACAGAAACGATTTGAAACGTACGTGGTGAGAATGATGTATTTTGAATTCCGGTGACTAAAGTAAAACAAACCCTAAATGAAAGTGACTATTTGTGAAGATTACCCAAAATTTATTCTTCTCCACACTTGGCAAGCATTTCGGTTGTGACCATCTAGCCCAACAAATAGGTGCATAAAGTTTTAACTGTTATAATTTTAAGTGTCCGGCCATTTAAACAAATCATTACCCAATAAGAACGTTGCATGTTTTTTTATTATATTAAAAATTTAAAAATATATAATTTTTTATTTAAAAAGACACTCAAAATTTTCAAGATTTCAAAAAAAAAACCCAAATCCCTAATACCCAAAACTAAAAATTTTCCAAATTATCATCGTTGCCGTCGCCGCCGTCGGATACCACTAATATCGTCGCTGGAGGTCACCGCTCATTTTTCCCGACAACTCATCGTCGGCAACCGTCGGTAAATGTGTCAATCGAGCGTCGTTCGAATAGAACTATTCGCATTCTCCATCTAATTGGCATGCCTCCCGTTGATTATCGGTGATGGGTGGTTGGGGGAAATGGGCAGCTGCCTCCAACAACGACAGTGGTGGCGGTGGAGGCGACAATTTGAAGAATTTTTGGTTTTGAGCGTTATGGATTTAGGATTTTTTAGGGAATTTTGGAAATTCTGAGTTTTTTTTTAAAAAAAATTATATTCTTTTTTAAAAAATAAATAATAATAATAATAAAGTATGACACGTGTTAATTTTTATTGGGCAACCATTTTTTAAACAGTCAGGCACTTAAAATTGTAACAGTTGAAACTTTATGTACTTATTTTTGTCAAAAAAATATTTTAGGCACCTAAAGTTTAAAAAAAATATAGTTTGGACGCTTATTTTTCATATAAACCTTAATTTTATAACAATTATTTTTTAAAAGAAATTTTGTAACAATTCTCTATTATCGCTGAATAATATTTTGTGAAGTTGTCACCTTTGACAAATCGTATTGAGGCCCTAAGGGTTCTTAACCGTGGCGGATGCAAAGGTTGGCTTGGGTGGGCACGGGCCTACCCTGAACTTTTTAAAGTTCACACATTTGTTTTTAATTTTTTAAAATTTTATGATTTAGTCCTTAATTTTTATGACTTGTGCCCACCCTGAAATTTTTATTATTGTGTCCACCCTCAAAATATTTTTAACTTGTGCGCATCCTGAAAAATATTTCTAGATCCGCCGCTGGTTCTTAACCCCACATATTTTAGGAAAAAAATAATATTTAGTCCTTTAAGATATTTAACTTGGTTGGTTAAAATTTTAGATATTTTTATTATATTTCAACATTCTGAAAATTTTTAGGTCTCTCTAAAATTTCTAAAAGTTCTCATCAAATTTTATAAAAATTTAATTAGACTTCAATTTTTTTCTAAAAAATAAATTAAATCTTTCAAAATTTATAAACTTTTCAAATTAAACCTCCATTTATTTAGAAAAAAAAAATAGATCTCTTGGTTCATGGTTCAAAAGATTCAAAGGTGGATGGTTCATGGTTGTGGCCTTTAACGTACGGTTAAACAAGGGACATTTTGTTAGAACTTAGACCCAATAATTTTATAGTGTTCAAGGGCGGTATTTCTAAGGGAACATGGGCCGCGATCCCAAAAAATTATAAAAAATAAAAAACGTTTTCAAATTAAGATAATGATAAAATTATATTTTAATCTCCTAAAACATATATTATACAATTAGCCCTTTTAAGTTTAAACAATTTTAAATTACCCTCAACATATAATGTTGAGTTCTGAGCCAAATTTATGGCATTAGAGTCCAATTTTGGCATACTTTTTCAGTAGGGAAAAGAAGCCACGGGAATGGTTCAATCAACTCTTGAATCCTTTCTGTTTTCGATGAAATTGATTGAATATTGTACTTGAATTTTTTTTTTCAAAGTATAGCATATGTTAGATTATTTTCTATAACATTTGCTACAGTAATTTTGAAGTTAGATTTTTTACCCATAATTGAGTGAATCAAGTGTAACTTTTAATAATTGGGTGACCAAAATATAATCTTACCATAATTGAGTGACCCAGATATATCGATATTCAATTATTTGAATATATAATTTAATTTAAGTATTTTTTTCAAATTTAACGGTCGTACTTATGAAATTTTCAAAATTTCGAATATAACAAGCAATAAATTGCTAAATATAACAATATTTTGGTCTATAAAAATTTTGATTTTTCAAATTTCCAGATATTCAAATTGTTAAATATACAAGATTAATCTTCATGGAATTTTGAATTTTTGGATTTTTGGATAATCCGAAACTTGAAATATTGTGACTCGTGTCCGATCCAGAAAAATAAAAATCAGATTAAATATCCAATATAAAAATAAAAAATCGAATATCCAAATTTTCAGATCGGATCAATGGATAATTCAATCAGATTGAATATTTTTACACACCCTTATCTGTGATAGTTTGAGCTAGTTGCTTCAATCTTGGCCTTTGATGGACTCCTCACGGCCAGTAGAATAGATGACTAAACAATTTATGTGGAAGTAACTGTAGATAGGGTGTGCAAAATCGGGTTCGGTTAATTATTAGAAAATTATTTCGAATAACCGGTAATTTCAGGTTGCTTAATTCTCAACCCTAAATTTTAACTATTAAACCGATTAACCGTTTGACCGATTAATCAAAATATTCGATCCGATTCTGTTTGGGTAATAGTTTATTAACTTTCTGAAGAATTAATGTTTTGATATATTAATTGAAAAATAATTTTGGACTAAATTAAAAAGATTTCAAAAGTGCCTTTAAGTCCAAACAACTTAAAAATATGTGAGGATTGTTTTAAGAAGTTTTGAAGTGTTTTCTAAAGCCAATCTTTACAAAACTACCCAGGTGTTTCGAAACACCTTTAGGCGTTTCGAAACAACCATTCACAGTTTCAAAACGTTCTGAAACAGCTATGTATGTTTCAAAACGGGCTTTAATCTGGGTGAGAATTTTGCTTAGCGTTTCGATACGGCCTCACTGTTTCGATACGCCTATGTGGCAAAGACCTCAATGGTCAAAATCCTCAACGACTATTTTCCCAACGGCTTTTTAATTTTGCAGCTCAATTGACACTCGTTCCGAAACGAGGTTGCTACTGTTTCGATACGGATCAAGGTGTTTCGAAATGGATTGCTGCACCAAACTTCAACGGCTATTTCTGAAGAGGGGCGTTTTGATACGGGCTCGACTGTTTCAAAACGGACAATACCAGAACTCCAATTAATGTGAGAAATAAAGTCTCCAACGGCTCCATAACAACCCTAACGGTCCTCAACGGCTACAAACTCATTTGAGAGTATAAAAAGGACCTCCAAGAATCAAGTAATGGTTAATGCTTCAATTGTCAACAACACTATGATCAAGAATTTGTCTTAGAGCTTTATTGTTCAATTTATTGTACAAACAACACTTGTGAGCCTAATTGTCAAATTTGCTCAAGTATTTAGGTTTTGGGTGAGAGCTTTAATTGTGCAAACATATACCTTCTAGAGGGATTTCTAGTTTGCTAAGTCTTTCTTGTGTAAGAGAGTGTTTGATCAAGCTTTGGGTAGAAAGCTTGATCAATGTAACGGTTTCCTCCTAATCTGAGAAAATGGGACGAAATTCTTAGTGAATTTGTTTAGAAATCCTTAGTGGGAAACTAAGGTAGTGGACGTAGACCTTGGTTAGAAGGTTGAACCACTATAAATCCTTGTGTCTATTACCTATCTTTCTATTCCCACAAAAACACTCAAATATCCAACTTCTCCGAACTTGACAAACACATCGGTTGAAGGAATCGAGCACCACAAAACCCAACACTTTCCTTATTAAAAACACCAAATATAATAACAAAGTGAAAAATAAGCTAGAGTTTGAATTTTGAAATATTTGAAGAAGAAAAGTATTAATGTATGAAACTGATAATATGAAATAATTGACAATTAATGTTGAATTTTTTACTTTCCAAAGTAAAATAAATCCGCTAATATTTGGGGGGGAAATATATTAAGGTCATGTTTAGCAATTAGCGGATAGCTGATAGCGGATAGCTGATTTGACTAGCGAATTGTATTAGCTGATTGTATCAAAGTGTTTGGTAAAATTAACTGATAGCTGATAGTTGTTTGATTATTTAAACAAGCAAAATGACATATAAGGACATGATTATATTCGATACTTATTTGAATAGTTTATTAGCTATTAATATTAACTAGATTATGAAAAATAATTTTTAATATAACATTACTAAGCATATTTGAAAGATCTATATATTAATTTATTATTTATATAACTATTTTTAATGCAATTTAATTAATTATTAAATTTAAATATAAACGTGTGAGAATAAAAGAAAAAAACAAAAATATTAGTTTACAAATGTCACAATATAAATACGTGAGATTGAAGAATTAAAATAGAAATAGTTAAATTTAGGTTGTTTGGAAATTTTTGATAATTGTTAAGGGTAAAAGGATCTTTATAACTCTTATGTCGAAACCTCTAATTTTAAAAATCTCCTATTAGCGGCTTTTTCAAAATTAGAGGTTTCACCCCAATCCGCTATTTCAATCCGCTCTTTATCAAACATTTAAATTAGCGGATTTGACCTTTGACCTCTAATTTTAGCTCAAACCTCTAATTTTGGCTCAAACCTCTCTTTACCAAACATGACATTATCGCTAATTTTTCACTTTTCAAGACAATAAAAATATTCGAAAAATATTTGAGGATGAGAATAAATTAACAAGCTAAATTTTGCCAATATAATTGTATAAATATGCATATTTTTATATTATATATTATGTAACCGGTCGGTTCGGTTACCCGCTTTTGTTTAAAACTACGAACCGTATCCAAACTAAAATAATTTTTTTTTAAAAAACCTATCGAAACTAATTTAATCAGTTTGATTAACCATATTTTCGGATCAATTTTTTTTTAATTTTAATTTTGATTTCAGTTTATCAGTTTTTTGCACAGCCTAAATGTAGACCGTCATTGCATCAAAATTTTCTAGTATTTGATAAATAGAAAAGTTTAAGGTATAATTGAAAGGGATTTGCACTTTCTGTAGAAGATATGCATTTTGTGGGGGAATTATAGTAATTCCTCCAGGAAATTTTTGCACCTCAAATAAGGATGGATCCCCAAACAAGGATTTAGTCAATTTTGGGTTAATTTTGTTGTACGGTGCGGTTAAAATAAGGCGGTTTTACATAATTTTTTTTTGAATAAACACTAAACTTCATTAAGATAATGAGAAAAAGTACAAGATAAGCATACTCTAAAAATAAACGTAAAAGAGCAAAGAGTATACAAACGTGAATAACAAAATTAAATCTTCTCATAAGATCTTCGTCGGTGTTCTTTAAATCTATCGCCATAACGAAATCTTTGAGTGCTCACTGGTAGAGCGCAGATCGTTGAATTACTCCAATCAACAAAAAGAGAGAAAAACGTCTTGGTTAACTCCATAAACAACCAATCCATGCAAGATCGTGCGGTAAGATTCAATTGTAGCATTCACCAGGTTGAAGACGTCTTCAATATCAACATGCCATAGAGGCAGACAAAGAACGTGCCAAGCAGCAGACGAAAAGCAGGCCAAACAGCCGACAAAGGTAAAAAAAAAGCAAAGAAAAGAACAAAAGAAGAAAACAAAGAAACAAAAGAGAACAAACAAACAATAAAATAAAATCACCGCCGGTAGACGGCCAAAGCCGCCACTATTGGCTTGAAAAATCTCAAAAAACTACTTACAAACTCCTAAGAAAAAATAATTGCTGCAGAGAAAATGTGAAAGTGGAGTTTAACCATTGATTTTTTGAATTACATAAATTTTATTTAATTAGTAAGAGTTTGTGTAATTACATAAATTTTTATAATCTATATTTAGGGTAAAATTTACACAAATTCTTACTCACTTGATAATAATTTATATAATGACACAAATTTTTACCTAGTTAGTAAAAATTTTAGTTCTACCTAAATTATTACATAGTACTATATAATTTTTTACTAAAATTATAGAAAATTGTGTAGCCAACATTTTAGCCGCATCTTAGCATTTCCCCAATCTCGGAGGTGGAACCGGGGATTATTTTTACTGTCCATCTATATTGTTACAGAAAGAACATAAGCCTAAACAACATTTGAAAGGGCTTTTTTTTCTTCCTCTTATTTTGTCAAGCAAATTAGTTTTTGGCTACCAAAAAAAATACATATTGTAAGATCAAAATTAATTACTGTAGAGGTTTTATGCATATTAGTTCATCACTGACTTATTTATACAGTTTACCATTATTTCCATTTAAAGTGATGGAGATCGATAATTAGTAATTACAACTAAAGTAAACCATTTTTTCACAAGAACTAAATGAACCTACTAAAGTGATTCTATTCATGTAAACTCAGGCTTAAACACATCAGCATCACAGAGAGCTTAGCTTAGTAGCTCTCATATTCATATAGTCAGATGGTCAAGGGGTTCATCCCTTAACCACTTCAGAGGGAGATCAAAAGAGGAGGAGGAAGAAAGCAGCTGGAGGAGAGTGGTGGTGGTGGGAGGTGAGGGCGGAACATAAAATTTGCTTTGGGTGTTAAAATTTAAATTATTTATAAAAGAATATTTTTAATTAGATGAATAATGGATGTAAAGTTTCATTTAAAGGGTGTCAAATTTCATTTAAGGGATGCCTATATTCATTTAAAGTTGTATTAATGTTTTTTAATATTATTTTATATTAAATTTATAAATATATATTTTTTTAAAATTTTGAAGTGTCGTGCTACACCTCTTGTCTATAGGTGGCTCCACCCATAGCGGGAGGGAGGGAGAGACAAAGAATTGCTTGATGACTGAAGTTTGGTTTTTGGATGTACATAGGTGAATTTTTTATTTTTATTTTTTTAACACTGTTACTAAGTAACAGAGACTAACGTTCGAGTGACCAAAATGATAACAGTCAAAAATATAAGTGGCAAGAATAATTTATTTTTCTAAATTGGGTGATCAAAACAGAACATGTCCTATACATAAGGACCTCCAATGAAATTTACCCTTAAGAATAATATGACATGTACTAATATACTTTGAAAAACAAATCCAAATATAATATTGCAACAATTTCACCCTGTTTTCCTTTTGCATGAGCACAGTGAGAAACAAAACTAGTTTGACGGTAGAGAATCATACTATTTGCTATTGGAATTCACATTAGTATATCATCCGAATGCACAAACAAGTATGAAGTTGCTGTTTTATTTTTCAACAATCAATACTTCTTTTTTGCAGAGATAGACAAAGGAACAAGAAAGAAAGTAAAATTTGTTATTTACACTTTGCTCCTCTGGCTTTTTCATACAAATCATTGGCATCCTATTTTCAAAAATCAAAATCCCCCCAGCTGAACCTTGAGACCCAGATTTGTATTCGAAATTCCAGCTTTTTGGGGTTTGTTGAAGTAAAAGCAGTCAGTCTGAAATAGAATGAAGATGCCAACACAAGAGCATGGAGACACAGCGTCTGAGGATGTAGAAACGAGTTTTCTGCTGCTTTGCCGTCGACAAACACCGCCTCCTAAAACTGGGTTTCTGCGACCGTCTGGAGCTTGAAACCAGGAAAGGAGTAGCAGACACAGACATGACAGACACTGACTTCGGAATTCCGACCATTAACACTACTTGGCCTCTTCTTCTGATTTTAAAGCCTTACTAGCGTACCTGCAAGTTTATCATTGTTTTTTTTAAGGTTTAGGACGTTGTTTGTCCTTGTCCTTATCTGCAACTTTGTTTGTTTTGCTTTGCATATATATATTTAAAAGGAGGCAAAGTCAAATCATATAAACTAGAATTCCAATATGATTCATTATTAATTGTCATTATTGGACTAAACATTCTAAAAAGATAAGATTAATTGAGATAATGACATCACCTGCAATTTGTGCTTCTTTTTAAATGATTGCTGACTCGTCTCATGAATAATGGGTTGTTGTTGTTGTTTTTAGATGGGATTTGACCTGGAAATTATGGATTGTTTTTTGTTTTGATTAGGACTGCATATGGAATATTAATTTAAAAGTATGATTGCACAAAAGAAAAATCATTTGATTAATTATTAAATATTAGGGTTTTTTGTTGTACGTGGTTGTATATAAGAATTATTATATAGTATAATTAATTATATTTTAAAAAACTAAATGTCATTAATTTAGAGTATTTAATGTATTTAAATCTTAAAATAATAGACGTTAAACCCTAAACCTTAAACAACAAATCTAAACTCTAAACTCTAAAAATCATGAAACTCTAAATCCTAACAAATAATCTCTAAACCATAAACTCTAAATATTAAACACTAAAATACTAAACCATGAATCATTAACTCTAAACTCATAAACCCTTTTACATGATTATTAATTACATTAAACATCGTAAATTAATAATGACTATTTTTTTTTAAATGTAATTAATTATAGGCTAAAGGGGTACTTTTGTCCCTGAGTTCGATCCAAAAATGCAATTTCACTCATCGCCGAAAAGTGCATTCAATGTGGCCCTATAGTCTATGAAATCGATCAAATTGAGCCTTTGACTGACGTTGATTGTTACGGTGATGACATGGTGGTCAACGATGCTGACGTGACAATACACGTGGGATGATGATGTGGCAATATGAGATGAATTGATTATTTTAACTGAATTCGAGTGCATAATTGATTTTTTTCCTAAGTTTAGGGGCATAATTGATTGTAATTAAAATTTCGATAACTTATTTAATATTTAAGTTAAAAATTAAGAATTTATAAAATTACTAAAATATTAAAACTAGTTAAATAATTTTATTAAGTGAGGATAATTTAAAAAAAACAAAATGAATATTCTCACAGAAGATTAAAATATTCTTCAATTTATTTTATAAAAATTCATAAAGTTAATAAAAATAAATAAAATATTCTAAAAGATACTGAAAATAAAAATTATATAAAAAATTAAAATATATTATAAATTAAAAAATGATAAAATTTAATGTAAAAACTTAATAATTTTTTTATAAAGTGTTAAAAATTAAACAATTTTATAAAAAAAATCGACTTCGTCACTTTGAGTATTATTATTCGTTAAAAATATTTTAGTGGAATCAACATTGTACTAGAGTAACCATAGAATTCAATTTTTCCACTTTTTTAATTAAATTAATACTCATTAATATTTGATGTAGAGAAATGAAAGAGAATTTTGACTTTATTAATACTTTAATACAAGGATGTCTCAATTGAAAATACGTTCAAGGAACATTAGTACGCGTAGCATAACGAGAAACAATTGAAAGATTCTCCAATGGTTTATAAATATATATTTTTTAATTTTTTTTATATTTATAACTTAATGTTTTTACTTATATTTAATTCATTATGGTGTTTTATATTTTTTTAATATTTTATGAATATTTAAATATTAATAAATTTTATTTTTTAGCTTAAAGATTAAATAAGTTATTGAACTTTTAATTACGCCCTTAAACTCGGGAAAAAATCAATTATGCCCTCGAATTAGGTTAAAATAATCAATTCAACCCCTCTTGCCACATCATCATCCTACGTGTACTACCACATCAGCACCATTGACCACCACGTCAGCACCATGAATTACCACATCATCACCGTTAACTGCCACGTCAGCACCGTAATGGTCAACGTCGGTCAAATGGTCAATTTGATCGATTTCATAGATTGGAGGGCCACATTGAGTGTACTTTTTGACGAGGGGTGAAATTGTATTTTTGGGTCGAACTCAGGGGCAAAAGTACCCCTTTAACCTTAATTATATTATAATATATTCTATTAAAAATAAGATAAACTTTAATGATAAAAATTTAGTTCTTCTTATGTGTATCCCTTAAGACTGCGGATAAGAAAACATTAAATATTATCTTACTTGATCGAATCGTATTCTACCTTAGTAATGGAATGAATTTTTTTTAACAATTTTTACTTAAAGGAGAGAAAATGAAAGGAAAAATTTACTTTTAATAGGTTTAAAACCCACAATCTAAAACAAAGAAGAAGGTGTCAAATGAAAATTTTAACTACATTCTTTAGAGATTATTGAATAATAGTGCAATAAATTGTTATAATCGAAAGTAAATGATAAGTTCATCATTTTGTACTACTTCTAGAAACCGCAACCCAATATTACATTTTTTTTTTGAAAAAAAAATAGAAAGATGAATTCATATCTGTTCTACTTAATAGGTCTAGTATTGATTTTTTAAAAGTTAAATTTTTTATATTTTGAATATAATTATTTTAAATATTTTGATTAATTAAATTTTATAAAAAATATATTTTTAAACTATTTGATTGAAGCTTTCTAAAACATATTTTTCACATTTTTATCAATAATAAATATAAAATAATAATGAGTCAAAGTTTAAAAAATTGACTAAAAAAATCAATACTGGACATATTAAATAGGACGTAAAGAGTAATTTACAGTACGAGCAAGTACAATTGGTCGGTTAGTCAAGCTGCTCATCTTTGTTCCCTTATTTTCTTTAAGTTATGAGTTCTAGACCCATTAGGAGCACTCTTTCTTTCTTAGAGTCTATTTTTTCTTTTTTCTCTAAATAGAATTAGGATTAAAATTAAAATTTATAAAAAAATAATTTTCAGTCTTAATTTTTATTGTAAGTCAAAAGGAGCATCCAGAGAAAAAGATAAAAGACGAGAAAGGGAGCTTCTCCTCATTTTGCGCACGTTTTCCTTTCTATTCTTCGGCCGGCCTAAATAACTGCCCACATTTTGTAAGGCTAAGCAGGTTGGCCGGGGCCCTAGATTTTTCTAGACAATGTTTAAATTATATTTTTTTAATAAGTGGTTAAAGTATTTTTTGACTGAAATATGTGTTTAAGGTATTTTTCAGCTGAAATAGATGTATAAAATTTTATTTTTAGTTTGTTTTAAAATTAATTGAGGCATTTACTTTAGCACATATTTCAATAAAAAAATAAAATTTTAAGCACCTATTTCAACAAAAATAATAAAATTTTAAGTATTAATTTTAGCAAAAAAAAATAAAACTTTAAAAAACTATTATAAAAAATCATAATTTGCGCACTGTAGTTAAACCATTCTTCTAATCTAACCAGCGTTTTCTTTTCTCTTTTTAATTTTTTAATTTCTTAATGTATTTATTAATAATTAAATTTTCAGATTCTTTTTCTGGATAAGTAAAATTAAGGGTAAACTACATTAAATAGTCCTCAATTATATTATAATTTTTTTTACGTCTCTCGACTATTAGAAGTTATAAATTGGCTCTCTGACTTTAAAAAAAATAATAAATTGGTCCGACACCATTAAAAATTGGGTAAACTATACTAATGACCACCGAACTATGGGGTTGGTGTCGATTTGACCAATATATTTTCAATTGTGTTAAATATACCACATAAATATTTAATTGGTTCCAATGTAGCCACTTGCCGTTAAAAAAACGAAAAAGTTAACGGAACTGTTAAAATAATTGGTATAATTACACATTTAGTCTCATTTATTTATACAATCATTCAATTTAGTCCTAATTTTAATCTAATAAAATAAATTAATTATTCAATTAGGTGGTGACACGTGTCATCACCTTATTTGAGAGATTTATCTACTTTTATTATATTTATTAAATTTATTTTCCTTCCCCAATCATGTGGTGACACGTGTCACCACCCATTGGAGTAAGAAAAATGAAATGATGGAAATTGGCACCAAAGGGAATTGAACCTGGGTTATTAAGTTGAGAAAGCAACGCTCTTGCCAATGGGCTAAGCATTTTTCTAATACATGGAATACCAAATATATTTTCAATTAGCTCTCTGACTTTAAAAAAATAATAAATTGGTCCGACACCATTAAAAATTGGGTAAACTATACTAATGACCATCGAACTATGGGGTTGGTGTCAATTTGACCAGTATATTTTCAATTGTGTTAAATATACCACATAACTATTTAATTGGTTCCAATGTAGCCACCTGCCGTTAAAAAACAAAAAAGTTAACGAAACTGTTAAAGTAATTGGTATAATTACACATTTAGTCCCATTTATTTATACAATCATTCAATTTAGTCCTAATTTTAATCTAATAAAATAAATTAATTATTCAATTAGGTGGTGACACGTGTCATCACCTTATTTGAGAGATTTATCTACTTTTATTATATTTATTAAATTTATTTTCCTTCCCCAATCATGTGGTGACACGTGTCACCACCCATTGGAGTAAGAAAAATGAAATGATGGAAATTGGCCTTAAGGGGAATTAAAACTGGGTTATTAAGTTGAGAAAGCAATGCTCTTGCCAATGGGCTAAGCATTTTTCTAATACATGGAATACCAAATATATTTTCAATTGGCTCTCTGAATTTTAAAAAAAAAAAATTGGTCCGACACCATTAAAAATTGGGTAAACTATACTAATGACCACCGAACTATGGGGTTGGTGTCGATTTGACCAGTATATTTTCAATTGTGTTAAATATACCACATAACTATTTAATTGGTTCCAATGTAGCCACCTGTCGTTAAAAAACGAAAAAGTTAACGGAACTGTTAAAATAATTGGTATAATTACACATTTAGTCCCATTTATTTATACAATCATTCAATTTAGTCCTAATTTTAATCTAATAAAATAAATTAATTATTCAATTAGGTGATGACACGTGTCATCACCTTATTTGAGAGATTTATCTATTTTATTATATTTATTAAATTTATTTTTCTTCCCCAATCATGTGGTGACACGTGTCACCACCCCATTGGAGTAAGAAAAATGAAATGATGGAAATTGGCCCCAAGGGGAATTGAACCTAGGTTATTAAGTTGAGAAAGCAACGCTCTTGCCAATGGGCTAAGCATTTTTCTAATACATGGAATACCAAATATATTATATATCGTATATAGGTTATCCGATTGAAAACAACATCATCAGTTTCATCCTTAATTCATCGGCACCTCACCCAACCCTATATACGATAGTGGTGAGGATTGACTTGGTGAAACGGGTTGAAGCCACAATGAAGTAGTCTTTAACTGATGCACGTAAGGTAACCAAAACAACTATAAATTGACCGGGATGAATATAAAGGGACTCGTACTGCTCTTGCAAACTATGAGCTCCTTCAACTTCAATAAGAGTCATCGGATGACCCTGGATCCTGAAGTTAATTGATGTTGCTATACCTACATTTGTAACCCTAAATTTGTATGTTTTCCCTGTAATTTAGTAGCAATCTAATCAAAACTCAGCATACATGTAATGCAAAATTCCCTGTTTTCCCCAACAAAGCAAAAAGAAAAAAAAACACAACACAAAGGACTTACCTTGCTGGCCACTGAAAATATAAGAGTTATTAGCACCATTTATAACAAGGCCATTTGGCAGAGGAAGATTCAGGCTTGAATCCAACCTTTTCTGTAAGGCCTGTGTGAAAATGAATGTGTAATTGGATTGGTGGCCACTGCAGTTGCAGATGATCTGCAACACTCCAACACCTCACCCAACTCTATATATGATATATAATATATTTAGTATTTTATGTACTAGAAAAATGTTTAGCCCATTGGCAAGAGCGTTTCTTTCTCAACCTAATAACTTAGGTTCAATGCCCCTTGGGGCCAATTTTCACCATTTCATTTTTCTTATTCAAATTTAATAAATATAATAAAAATAGATAAATCTCTCAAATAACACGTGTCACCACAAAATTGATTAATTATACTAATTATTTTAACAGTTCCGTTAATTTTTTCGTTTTTTTAATGGCAGGTGGCTACATTGGAACCAATTAAATAGTTATGTGGTATATTTAACACAATTAAAAATATAGTGGTCAAATCGACAACAACCCCATAGTTCGGTGGTCATTAGTATAGTTTAGCCTTAAAAATTTAACGTGGCAGTTAATATAAATTAATATAATTAGCCCTCAAATTCTACACTTATTTTAATTTAACCATAATTCTAAAATATTAACTCACACAATTTTAATTATATATCAATTTAATCTATCTTCTTTTTTATTTCTCCTCTCCTTCAATTTTTCAATTTATTTTAACCACAAAATCCATTTAAGAGCCCCCAGCAGTGGTTTCTTGGGGACTGTAAGGGAAGTTTTGGTCCGCGCCGAAACACTGGGGGCTTATTGAACTGCTCCTCCTCATGTGCAAAGTTGAAGCAATGCTTCTGGCTATATTGGTGGGACTTGCAGTAGATATCATGCTTGCCATGTTCTTTAATTTCCTACATGCAAATTTTAAGCATGCTTAATAATATGAATTAATCCCTAATTGTTGTTCAACATGCAAATAGTGAAGCTAACAAAACCCAGATATCTAAGAACCAGAGGAAAATTGTTTTCATAGATTTATCTCTTTGGTCAAATTGCTTATAATATCACTTCAGCCTGCATTTCGTATACGAGCAAATCCCATGTTCCGATTTTTGTAACCCATAAACAAGATTGAAAGGTTATTTTGTCTCTCCACTTTTCTAGAATTTCTTAGCTACCAAACACGGGAATATCAGAACATAGAACAACAAAATCACAAGATAACCTAAAAGAATAAGAAAATTTTAGAATTTTTTTACCTGTCGAAGTATTTATGTAGTAAAACTCGTACAGCCAATAAGTCTCGGTATTTCGGCTTCGGACCAAAACTCCCCCTTCCAGTCCCCAAGAAACCACTGCTGGAGGTTCTTAAATGAATTTTTGGGTGAAAATAAATTGAAGAATTAAAAAGAGCAGAAATAGAAAAAAATATTGATTATATTAATAGATTATTAAAATTACGTGGGTTAATTTTTTTAGAATTAAGGTCAAACTAAAATAAGTGTAAAAATTGAGGGCTAATTATGTAATTGTATCAATTTATATTATCTGTCATGTCATCAGTCGTTAATTTTTTAACGACGTCGGACCAATTTGTTACTTTTTTAAGTCGGGTGACTAATTTATAACTTCCGATAATTGGAGGAAGAAAATAATAGACTATAGTCGAGGGACTTTTTACCCTAATATTAAAGAACTAAATTTAATTCTAATGGGATCTGAACGGAAAATTCTACAACTGACGACGAACATTGATGAACACCACTAACGATGAACATCATTATTTTTTTTTTAAATTTTAAAAATATAAAGGACTAAAAGTGTAATTAAAATTATCTCTTTAAAAAATAAAAATCAAATTTAATAGTTACTTTATAATATTTTTTAATAGGTTAGAATCAAATATATCCAATTCTCGTAAACCCTAACAAAATTAATCTCTTAAAAAAATAAAAATCAATTTATAATCTTTGTCATGGACCCAACAGGGCGCGATTAAGGTTGTTTTAAATCGACGAGGTACTTGTCTTAAGTTTTACTTCTTTCACTGGTTGCCATCAAGTAACAGTTGAGCTTTAAAGCTGAGGTTCATCTTTTTTTTTTGTTCGTTGTGCTTTTTGAGAAGATAACTTGAGTCAGTGTTGGTTTTTTTATTGATTAATTGGTTTATTTGTGTGAAGCAAAAAAGTAGATTAGAATAATGATATGATATTTGAGTATATTTGATTTAATCTATTAAAAACAATTATATTGTAATCTCTGTATATTGTAATGATCATCAATAAATTTTTTTAACCCTTCGAATGAAGAGACAAAATATTATCTTTATTTTTCAAAAAAACGTCAATTTGAATTGCACTATTATTTTCAAGGTAATTCAAGTCGATATTCAATTTGATTGTATTATTATTAGTGTATCATTACTTATTTTTTTTAAAAGGCATTAAAGGGATCAATGGCCTTATTATATTTGTTGGTGGACGACGGCACTATCTCTTTCAGATTTTCTTTTCCACATCTCCATCCGTATCATCAAGATAACAGTTTTTTAGTTGCGAGGTTTGGGTATATTTAATTTTAATTTATTGGAAAATTATAAATTGATTTTTATTTTTTTAAGAGATTGATTTTGTTAGGGTTTAGGAGAATTGGATATATTTGATTCTAATCTATTAAAAAATATTATATAATAATTATTAAATTTGATTTTTATTTTTTAAGAGATAATTTTAATTATAATTTTAGTCCTTTAGATTTTTAAAATTAAAAAAAAAAGTAATGGTGTTCATCGATGTTCATCGTTAGTGATGTTCATCAATATCCGTCGCACGTGGTAGACTCATCCGATTTGAACCCTTATTAATTCTTTTTTCGAAGCCTTACTGTACCGGCTACATTAGTTTTGTAAACATTATTTTGAATTTGAAGCGATTTGAACCTATAAGTCTTCAAATTCTATTGGTCCATATAAAATGAAACGCTGATCATAATTCCTTTTCTTTTTAGTTTAAAACTTGCGTTATCACTCCTTAAAAAAGCCTAATTTAACTCTTTAAAACCTCTTACCAAAAAATTAAGTAGGGTTAGTTAACCCCAAAATTTGAATGTGGCTCCGCGACTGTGAAAACAACTTCTAATGACTTTTCTCATAAATTAGATTTTTTACCTACCGTACAATAAAGTTTATTTTATTCAGATCATTATTTACTCATAAATCAAAAGAAATTGATCGGTTAAATGCTCATCCCCTTGTGTCCTGGTGGCAAAGGTTGATGTTTATCATCCCTTGGGACCCGGGATCGAGCACCAGTATTGCATGCTGTGTGTGCCTTCATTGAAAAAAAGGCTAAAAAGAAAGTTGAACAGATACTACCCTTGTATCACACCAGCATATTCTATAAAAAAAAAATTGATCGGTTAAATATATTCAATCTTA
The DNA here is from genome assembly GCA_958450335.1 of Hibiscus tridactylites. Lineage (NCBI taxonomy): Eukaryota > Viridiplantae > Streptophyta > Magnoliopsida > Malvales > Malvaceae > Hibiscus > Hibiscus tridactylites. The sequence continues at coordinate 16,577,319 of OY288275.1, read as the reverse complement.
TATCCTCATAAATATCGTACCAACATTATGTGAACCAAAATAAACTCAAAACTATATATTCCACCTCATGTAGTAGAGACCACCAAAGTGCAACCAACAGAAATTATTATTTTTATGTAATAAAATTATCATTTTTTCAATTATTTATAAGGTAAACATCATTGTTCACTTTATTATTCCCGTTTTCCAATTTTAATCACCAAATTATTATTTTGTGCAAAATTGTGAATAATATTGCATTTCCCCCCTATTTTAGTAACTAATGTCAATTTCCCTGTTTTAGTCACCGATCTATTGCTTCTTTCTTATTTTGGTCACCAAAATAGGAAAAAATAAAACATTAGTGACTATTTTGACAAAAATAATAGTTCGGTGACCTAAACAAGAAAGCAAGAATAATTTAGTGACCAATGGTAATGTTTACCCTAAAAAATAACTAAATTACTCTTTGAGTCCACAGATCATGCACCATGGTTGTGCTTTAGGATCACACTATTATTAAAGCCTTGAAGTGTTCATCCAAGTATATTACCAACAGTATTTCATACTCAAAACTGAGACACTTAAAAGTTTCTAAAGGATCTTTTTATTTATGTGTGGTTCCATGACCAGACTATGGTCCATTTAATTTCCAAAGCAAGCCAAGGATAGACAAGTTGATAATGTGAACCTTACACTTCCAACTCTTCAATTCCTGGACCTAATACTTCAAAAACCGCTTCCACTTCCTCTGTTTTGACTTCGTTGCAACTCGGAGGCTTCCACTTCGGATTCTGCAAACAGATGAAAAAGTGTCGGATGCGTGCATTCGTATAGAAAATGTACAGATTTTAGCATGTTTTCTAGTGATATTAAAGCATAACACTAGCAAGCAGCGGATCTATCTCGGAAGAGCCAACCTGATCTTTGTCAACCAAGACTGCACGGACACCTTCTACAAAATCGTTACGCAAAGAAGACCGTAAGGCAATGCGATATTCAGTTTTCATAACACCTTTCAGCTGCAAATGATCAATGCAACACAAATATACAGATGTTACTTGAAAAATATTGCTACTATACAAGAATTTACTCAGAAATGGAGAGAGACGCAGTTGAATTATACATATCCAAACTTACCGTCGTAAATTCATTGCCATGTTTACCGTATCCAGATGCAACTTTAGAGAAATAATTTTTGGTTAAGCAAAGAGAAAAGGGAGCGCCCTTTCCAAGCCCCTGCAGAGCATCATTTGCCCACTCTGCCACTGCAGAAGGAAACTGTTAAACATATCTGTATTCCCAGTTTCAGTGTCATCCTTCATCACCCACAGGCGCACGATAATGATGCATATGTAGTTTAATTTACTGCTTGGATAAGCTTACCCGAAGCTTCTGTGCTTTGCTGATGTTTCTTAAGCTCTGCGATTGTCTCACTAACCGATTTCTCTGCACTGAAGCATGAACTTATCTGAGGCAAAAGCAACTTCAAGTGAGCTTCAGACTCAGGGTTGATGCTGTACTTTGCCAACAATGTTGTAAGATCCTTGTTTGGATCCTCCGAACTGTGTGAAAAGAAATATATCATTTATGATTCTGACGGAAAGAAACCGCAAATATTTATGTTGCTATCTAAACCACTGCACTGCATCTCCAATTTTCCAAATATATCATTCAAGAACCAAGAAGATTTAAGCATTGAAATTCATATTTTACAGATTCCAGCTCAACATGGAGAAATCAAACAACATTGGTCCTATTTATTTAACACTTGTAATTTGTGATGATATCCTAAATATAGTTCATTTCCACTCAAACAGAAAACCATCAAGCTAGAAACAAGATCAGAAGGTATACAAGTTGCTGGAAAGAAGGGCTTCCTTCAGTGAACCAAGATTCCCGGATGGCACATAGTGTGTTCCAAGACCTACATATAGTGCATCTGAAGGCGTTGATATCCTTTTCCCAGTCATTCCGATATAAGCACCTGCAGAGCTCCAAATTGTAAATGGAAACTGTAGAGGGGTGCAACATAGTGTGAACTGAAAAGAGCAAGGGAAGTGAAACAATGTTTGTGCATGCATATAACAACACAAGTTTAGCTTTAGGGATTCAGCATCTCCAAAAAGTTTCAAAATAAGCACTACCCTCCCACGTCAACCACGGTACTACTGGTTTAATATATAGCATCCCGTTACAAACTGCTTTTTGTCAACTCTTAGAGCTTAGTTTTAAAGTAAAAGAAACATACCAACAGAACCCCCTCCAGGAGATTTTGCAGCTATATATGAAAACCCAACATCCGGAAACAAACCAATCGCATTTTCTGGCATAGCAAGAACAGTCCTCTGACCCATAAATTTATGCAAGAGCAAAACATTTGAGAGAAAATTAGAAAAGCTATGACAATTTAAAATGTAAGACCAAATATTTCTGGACAGCAAAAAGATCAGTTTGTACCTCAGTTACCACTCTGTAACGACCATGGCCAGATAGGCCGACTCCAAAGCCCATTGTTATGCCATCCATGAATGATATATAAGGCTTCTTGTACTCAGAAATTTTGCATACTAGAGAATACTCTGCAGTAAAAACCTGGAAAAACACTACAGCATAATTAGGTAATTTACTTCAGATGACAGGGTAATATGAAAAACACAAAGTGATGGAACATCATTATGGTGATGAGAGACAGCAAAGAATAAGCAGACAACTCGGCAATGGGAAATGATATCTAATCATACAAGCACATAATGCACACATGAGGAAATCAGGCAAGCTATATGCTATATTCATTGTCGGTACCGAGCACTCAGTGCTGCAGAGCTACCATTCTCCCATCCTATCATGTTAACGGCTACATCTTGGACATGTAACAATATATCATTTACAATCTCGATATGTTTACAAGATAAAATATTCAAAGAGTTAAAACTGCAAGCAAAAGCGGAAACAGTTGAATTTTAAATTATGCTCATGCGGATGTGAGAAAAAGCTAATTTCATCTGGACACAAATAGAGGCCAAATTACGTTATTCAAGTGTATTACATTAACAATCAAATGATGCTTGAGACTCATATCCCGTACAACAATTTGATCCCAACTACCCCCTGTTTATCCACCCGAATTTATATAGTGCCTACAAAAAAACCCAGACATGGACTCTTGAGATTTCAGAGCTGAATACAATTACTTGTGTTTCGTATTCTCGTGAAGTATTTCTCATCAATGGTTTTCTGAAGTTTGACTGTGTCATAGCCATGGTAAAAGTAGTATTTCACTATTTTGAGTTGGACAACGTGACAGACATCTTGTGCTGACCAAATTTCAGCAAATTGGAAATGTTTATAATTATAATTATAATGGTATATAATTAACCTCAATCATATCTGAGAGTTCGTTTTTCTCTGTAATCTGCTTCACATCACCACCTGCATATAAGCTAAGATCTAAGTTATCAACAAGAGAACACTACATCGAACCCAAAAATAAAAGATAAAGAAAACTTGAAGTAAAAGGATATCATCGTCCCACCCAAAGGAAAAAGGGAAAAAAGAAGAAGAATAAGGCAAACAACTTATAGCTTGAAACAGCCAAACTGGCAAAAATATTTAACAACAGCAAGCTAGCAAGAAACATTTGTATAGCACAAGGCATGCATTTACAGATGGAAGGGAAAGAAAACCTTTGGAACAAGGGGTGTGTTTCTATCCTTTTGGATTTCAGCAACAACACCTTTAATATCCATTCCTGCATTACCCATCAATGGTTAGCCCCAAACACTACCCTAACGCTAGCAACATGAAAAATAGCCTACAAGGATATCAATGCACATTCTTCATTACAAACGCTATGCCCTGCCAAAGAAGAATCCTAAATTTTTTTCTTCAAAGTACCTGCACAAAAGGCACGCGGCGTGCTGCCCTCGATCAAAACACATTTGACCTTTGGATCCAATTCCCATTCATCAAGAATTTGCTTGTACTTGATGTCCATATCTGCATTTATCAAGATACACAAACGTCTCATCCACAATATCTAAAATTTCAAAAAAAAAATCTTTTATATCTTGCAAACCACAACACATAGGGCTGTAAATGAGACAAGAAAGATCGAGCTACTCGAGTTCAACTCGGTCAAAGCTTGACTCAATTGGACTCAACTCAAGTTTTTAACAAGCCGAGACGAGCTACTCGATACCCGACTCGAAAAGCTCGTAGCTACTCGAAAATATAATATATTATATTACATTGGTTAATTAGTGTTTAATTTTAGGGTTAATTCAGGGTTTAGAGTTTGGTTTGAGATTTAGAGCTAAGTTACGGCCACGTTAATAATGACTCGAGTTTTTAACAAGCCGAGTCGAGCTGAAGGATACTCAAGCTCGACTCGGCTCGTTTACACCCTAACTACACACTTCTTTAATTAACTCATCTCCAATAGTAGTAGTGCCAAGTACCAACAAATTCTTCAACAATGTCTTCCTTTCTCACTTTGCTCTTAACTATTTTCGACAGATTTATTCCTCCATCAAATTTTATCCTTTATATTATCGAAATAAATTTAACTACAACAGATCATTCACGTCAAACTTGTTTTCACTCCATCAAAGTCAATCTTTTAGCTCATAGAAGAGTCACTTCAACTTGAATAATTTAAAAAGAAGAAATTTAAATGTATACTAAGGAGAAATAACGAAAAGGACCTAAATTCATTGCGTTGAGAGCTTTGGGACGGTCTAGAGTAATGACTGCGACGCCGTTTGGGTGAACATTTCCTTTCACAAACTCTTCAGCGCCAGCCATGGTGGAAAAGCTCCGATCACGACTGGACAAAGAAACGCTTCCGATCGATGACCTCGAGGCGTCACTGCAAATAGAGAACCGGAGAGAACGAGGAGGGAGACTTGAAAATCGAGCAGCGGCGGAAACAGCCGATGAATCGGCGTTGTTTGGGGACAATGACAGTGGAAACTTGAACGGAAAAGATCTGGTGGCGAGCTTAGTGACTGAAAAGCATTTCATGCTTTCCCTGACCTTTCACTTCCCTGTGGTGAGTGGTGGTTGCGACACTGAGTTCAACTACCGAGTCAAGTCCAGATAAATTGGAAGGATCTTATTCCCCGTCCGACTCGCCTTCAAGAACTCCTAATACAGTTCGATGCTATTTGGGTCCAATGGGCCGTTTATTTCCGGACTGTATTATAGCTTTTAATCCGAATTAGTTTCGAATAATTTAATTGAGGTCGAGTTAATTTAAATTTTGGGTAAACTACTGCAGGGGTCACTTACGTTTAGCGTCTGTACAGAGTTAGTCACCACTTTTGAAAAGTGCCAATTAGTAGTCCTCTATGTTTTCGATGTGTAAATACTTGGTCACTCTGACGTTATACTCCGTTAGTCCTCTAACGGATTGCTGATGTGGCGAAATTAAAATAAGGATAAATTACTGCAATAGCCATTAAAATTTATCCCATGTACATTTTTTCTCCTCAATTTAAAAAATAAACATTATAGTCACTAATAAAAATGTTTCTTTATAATTTCACCCTTAAATTTTTAAAAATTCATTTTTCAATCCTAAAACTTTACAATCAATTAACACAATAATATTATAAATGCTTAAATGAAAAATAGGTGCCCAAAGTATACCCTTTGAAACTTAGGTGCCCAAATTGCTCCTATTTAATAACTCAAACTTAAAAATTTAGTCCACTAACTACTAAAAAATTCGAGTTATTGGAATTTCTATTTTATAATTCAAACTTTATTTTGAATTTTTGAGTCTAGTTTATGAAATTATGAGTCGAGTATTTTCACATCAAACAAAAAAATTAATTTTTTCGAGTCAAGTCGAGTTATTGGAATTTCTATTTTATAATTCACTTTATTTTGAATTTTTGAGTCGAGTTTATGAAATTATGAGTCGAGTATTTTCACATCAACCTAAAAATTTAATTTTTTCGAATCAAGTCGAGTGTTGCACTTCCCTACATATAATTTTTAATTTTAATCCGTGTTTGTCCCAAGAAAAACTTCGAATCAAGTCAAGTCTACTGTTGCTTGTTCACCTTTCCGATCAGCCGTCGTCGATCTCCGCCACCGTCGGGCGGTGGTGGTCACCGCCTACATCGCTAGAGGCGCCACGTCGTCGCGATCTCATCCATGGCCACCACGCGCGTCGTCAGGCCGCCTTCCGCCAACAAATCTCGATTGAAGCTCTAGTAAGAAACCAATCGACGCCACTGTTTCTCGCATTTTCCGGTATCGGTTACCGTCCATTCGCGAGACGGACACCAGATCCGGGCTTCTGACGTGGCGGCGAGCAAAACACCTAAGGTTCCGAGTCCAACCGACGTCGGCGGAGCCTCTATCGGAGCTACGTAAGTTCCGACGACGACGACGACGACGGCCGAAGTTTTTCTTGGGACAAACACGGATTAAAATTAAAAATTATATGTAGGGAAGTGCAACACTCGACTTGATTCGAAAAAATTAAATTTTTAGGTTTGATGTGAAAATACTCGACTCATAATTTCATAAACTCGACTCAAAAATTCAAAATAAAGTTTGAATTATAAAATAGAAATTCCAATAACTCGACTTGACTCAAAAAAATTAAATTTTTAGGTTTGATGTGAAAATACTCGACTCATAATTTCATAAACTCGACTCAAAAATTCAAAATAAAGTTTGAATTATAAAATAGAAATTCTAATAACTCGACTTGACTCGAAAAATTTAAATTTTTTGGTTTGATGTGAAAATACTCGACTCATAATTTCATAAACTCGACTCAAAAATTCAAAATAAAGTTTGATTTATAAAATAGAAATTCCAATAACTCGAATTTTTTAGTAGTTAGTGGACTAAATTTTTAAGTTTGAGTTATTAAATAGGAGCAATTTGGGCACCTAAGTTTCAAAGGGTATACTTTGGGCACCTATTTTTCATCTAAGTATTTATAATATTATTGTGTTGATTGATTGTAAAGTTTTAGGATTGAAAAATGAATTTTTTAAAATTTAAGGGTGAAATTATAAAGAAACATTTTTATTAGTGACTATAATGTTTACTTTTTTAAATTGAGGAGAAAAAATGTACATGAGATAAATTTTAATGGCTATTGCAGTAATTTATCTTTATTTTAATTTCGCCACATCAGCAATCCGTTAGGGAACTAACGGAGTATAACGTCGGAGTGACCAAGTATTTACACATCGAAAGCGTAGAAGACTACTAATTGGCACTTTTCAAAAGTGATGACTAACTCTGTACAGACGCTAAACATAAGTGACCCCTGCAGTAGTTTACCCTTAAATTTTTAAATTTGGATATTTTAAGTAACGACCATTTCAGGTCAACCTATTATTGAAACGAGCAACAACAGACATTTTTAAATTAAGGACATAGACTCTTATTTAAAGCTGAAAAAAATTCAAGAAAAAAAAATAAAAGACATCAAGAAGAAACGAGAGAAATAATAAACACCGACAATAATCGATATTTAATATTAAAATTAATGTCGTCGTCAACTAAACAAAAATTAAAAAAAAAGAAAGGCGGCATAAAAATATGAAGGGAAAATCTAAATTTTGACAGCCTATTTTCACTGTTAATGTATTAAAAATTTAAAATATATATTAATGTAGGTTTTAAAAATCAAATCAATGATAAGATTGATTAAACCATTGATGGTGGATTTGATCTACCATAATTTTAAAGAAAAAAAATTGATTGCCTTCTAGACTTCTCAAAATTTTACCCTGACTAATCTAAATTAATTTGCGCACACTTAACTCTAGTGGGCGAGTCTTCAAACGAAAATTTTCTGCACACAAGGCCTAAAATTCAAAACCTAAATGATAATAAACTGCTTAGTTTACCACTTGAACCAATTTCGTTGGTCATTATTTTAAAATTTTAAATATATATGACGGGTTCAATTGAAATTCGCTTGATCATAAAGAATTGGAGAGATCGAAACAAACTTTTTAATGTACCTAAAGTGTAATCAAATAAAATTCAAGGGGATTAATTCATATACCCTTCTTTGAATTCAAGAAGGCAATAACAAAAGCATCCATTATGTATTCCCTCCCTCCCTCTCTATGATTAAACTCTACTGCTTCAAATCATATGTCAGCTATGAGCTAAGGATGTTTTACAAAATGAAAGCAAACGCCTCGTACCAAAGATTAAACATGGCGTTCGTCCAAGGCCAAACTTCGACTTCTGCGACGATTGTTGCAGCATGATTCACCAAAGAATCACCTTTTGAAATTCACAGCAGGAAAAAATGGCTGTACAAGGGTGTTGAAACTTGAAACAATCAGGGTGAGTTTATAGCAAGAGAAAGAATAATCATGAAGCAATTGCGATCCTTTAGTGGTCCACATTAACTTAGTGCCATAGCTTACTACAGAATCCATTACTTGGCCTCTTGCTAGATACGATCTCCGAAAATTGGTCGACCAACTGCCCCGCCAAGCTACTTGGATCGTCTATCAGAGTGTGAATGAATGTGTTGACTACCCTACGTTGCTGTTCCGTGGACCTCAAGCTAAACCAGGTTAGTAATTTTAACCTGAATTCTTGGTTAATATGACCCTCGCGTTCTAGCCATCTGATTATCTTTACGCAGGATTCAAAACTCTCTTCCAAGTCACCTGACTCGTAGGTTCGGAATGACGATCCATTTATAAGGGTGCTAATGCTATCACAGTCATGTGACTCTTCATTAGAGCTTGCCGGTCTTTTCCTGCACAACTCTGTGCAGGAATCACTAGTTCCGTGTGATCTTGCTATGGTATACTTCTCTATTTCATGCAATGCAGCATCATTGTCTGCCTCCATGGCCTGTGCTAAAGTGCAACCGTTTTCTTCATCTCTGGAGGACTCAAATGGAGGAGTTAGTTCCTCATTTAGATCAGGCATTGAGGGAACATTTAAGTCAATCCCACGCGAAACGAATGTCATATGCTCGTCTTTCCGAGTTTCAGGCTCAATAATTTTGTTTGCTGCACAACATTTTTCAATATCCTCACTACAAGACCCTTCAAAGCATCCTTGCTTTTGAGCCCAAACAAGTTGCAGGATCTTTCCAAGGTCTCGGACCTTAAATCCAGATGAACCGACTGCCATGAGCTCCTTAGAACCTGAAGAGCCTCCTTCAATAAGGGAAATCTGATTCTTCCGATTCATGACATCTGCTGAATTAGGATTCTTGTTAAGTATCTCCACACTCTTGGTGAAACATTTAGCCTCGGAATGGCCCAAGTCACCAGCTTCAGTATAAGAAACAATACGGAAGGTGTACTCGGTACAAGGCTGCAGATTAGATATTAAAATTCTTCTCTTAGTTCTAGGGAAAACACAAATAGGTTCTTCCGTATATGTTTCATCTATACTTTTGAAATACCAGAGCTTGTAGCCCTCAACACCGTTGGCTGATACCGTAGATAATTCAACCAGAACAATTACAATAGATGACGACTTCACTTCTTCAAACAGAAACCTGCATGCAGCAGGTCGTGAATCTGCTCATCAAGCAGAAAAATGTCTCATGTAACTAACATCAACATAACTAATAAGAAATAAAGGAAGCCAATGTAGGTTCTAACCTTGGCACTTTGGGTTAGTATTAGACATTGTTGCCAGCCATTCATCCGCTTTTCCGATTGCAAGAGAGCATAGTTTCTGTATATCACCAGCAACAGAAAGCCTGCTGACAATTCCCCGTGCCATTTTGGCAGAAACCCCATTTACGGTGCCAACTTCTGTTTCTAATTTGGCCTTCATGTCTTTCACAAGCTCATGCAGTTCTTTAAAGCGAGATGTTGAGTCTAGGAGCCTGTAACTCAAGTAGATCCTATGACAAAGTACATCCAAACGGCGAGCGTCCTTAGCTATGCTAAGTTGCTTCTTCCAACATCTGCAGATGCAAAGTAATCACACCGATCGTGTCAGCGCAAAGCAGAAAAACAAGTAATTTACCATATTTTCTAAGACCTGATTCATCACATTCAGATCATTTTCCCACATCAAAATTTTGACATAATGATAAACATGGACTTAGGCATGAGCTGCAAGTCAATTACTCACCCAAGTATACCTGAAACTTTACCACAAGAAGCACAACAATAACTACCATCTAGCCGCATCAATTGGCCAAGATCGACAACTCCCACCTTCTCATGTTGAAGAGCACACTCGATATGACACGAACACCCACAATAATCCTTGTCACCATATTCAGGAGTGCATACCAACCAAAGACTTGGGTCCTTGTTGTCATCAAATAAGTGACAAATGCAACAAGAGCACCTCTTACAAAATGTATCATCTTTAGATAGAACAGCTCTGCAGGCAGAGTTTTTACATATCCATGAGTTGGAAAATCCATGCTCCGGAGGCTGCTCAGAAGCCGGAAGCACCCTCCCTGGGATCTCTCCCTTCCTGTTGTGCTTCCTAGAGGAATGTTGACTGTTGGTAGTGGACGAGACCTTTCTTGACCCCAACTTCTTGATTGTTTTGTTAGCCAACTTCAAAGCTTCAGTCATTTTGATCTTTGAAAGAGCTCCTTTCTTCAACCAACTAGTCTGCTGAATGCCACATAAGAGAAGAAAAAATGGGTTCACGGCATTATCAAATGACTGAAACGTAATGTCAACCGCTATAATTTGTATATAGGTGATTATTTGTACTATAAGGACTAGACAGCCTCGTAGCATTATTCACCCCGCAAGACACACCCATGCGTGTTCCAATGATATTGTAAATAAAAACGGAAAAGAGGATTGAAGTCAGGGAGAAAAGGTAGGATTTCGTACACATGGAATACGATTCCAAGCCTCAATTGCATACAAATCATTTCATCAACATACATCGAGTAAAGTCCGGTAGACACCTTATATAGCCTTCTAAGCCATCAAAGTTATAGGAAATATTCTAGACTACTTCCAACAACAAAATAAACACAAGTGAGTAGGGACACAACTATCGTGTTACCCTGCTACCACAAACATTCCCTTCCAACAACAAGGATTCGATCCGTGCAACAAACAGAGAAATCAAAGCAGGCAGAAGTAGAAAACAACACAAAGCAAACATGAAGACCATCATACCTTTAGAAATGTATTTATCTTCTCAATTCATAACATAAACGTCGAAACTCACAAAGGTAAGCTCTCCCCACCTGTCAAAAACAATCAGTTTTGAACCTCAGCAAGCTATTGCATTATCAACACTAAACATTTTCCTTAAAATCAAATCCCTATATGAGCAAGTGGAAGAAATTTTCATTTGTTTGCTTAAAAATCTCGTCTTTGCAATGCAGCTCATTATCAAACCAAAAATAAATTCACTTTTACATACAATATTAAATAGCAAATTGACAATTAAAAACTCTGCAGTAAAAACAAAAGCTTCATTAAAACAGAATCCATCCAAAGAAAGAACTCCCAGTTTTCTAAACCAAACAAACAAAAAGATGTAAACTTCGATTGCTATACACAATGAAACACTGTGAAGATTATGAAGAGAATAAAAGAACATATTAAAAAAACTAGATTTTAAGAGAAGAATCAATACCTTGGTGTAGTGGGGAGCAATCTAGGGTTCTAAGGAAGCCAAAACCAAATAAAGGAAAAGGCTTTGAATACAAAGCGAGAGAGTCTTCGTTATGTGAAACTAGAGGGCTCAGGGGAGACTCACGCGACACGAAGAGCGCGTAAAAATGTTTGGTTAATCGAAAAGCAAGGTTGGCTGTGACGGCAGAAAAAGTACGGGAAAGCACTGGTTATTTTTTTCTGATTGATGCGTGATTTAACAGCTATTGTCATGGCGCGTAATTTTTGTTTTATCTTACGTTATTTTATTCTTATTTATTAATTACTTATTATTTGGATTATTTCCAATAAAAGTACTCAAATGGCCTAAATTTTAAATTTTCTAGTTAAATGATCAAAATATCATTATCGTATTAATTAGGGGTGAGTGTTCGATCAGATCGAGTTGAGTCAAATTTTTTTGAGTTAGTTGAGTTTACGAGTTTTGTTTTACGACTCAAATTTTATTTTAAATTTGTTCAAGTCGAGTCGAGTCAAATTTTTGAGTTTATGTGAAAAAATAATTATAATTATTTACAATGTTAAAATACAATTTGATTCGAATTTAAACGTCTTTATATATCCACATAGTATATATATATTTTTCTTCACATTTTTTCGTATGTGGTATATATATCGTGCAAAATTGAAGGATTTAATTCGAACTTAAAAATCAATCCACTAATTACTAAAAGTTTTGAGTTATTCGAATTTTTATTTTACAACTCAAACTTTATTTAAATTTTTTTTGAGTCAAATTAATATGATAGAATATTTTCGTGTCGAGTTAAGTTGAACAATTCAATTTTATAGAGTCAAATTTTACTAACCCTAACATTTGCCTCCATCAACCACTCTTGGAAAATCGCCCTAAATATCATTAAAATCTCAGAAGACTAGTAACTTATGGTACCTCTAAATATCTAACTAATAACCCTTATTTAATATTGGTTAGATCAACCACTCTATATAAATAACCTCAGCCATATCTGAATGCATGGGCGGTACCTCATAGGGACCGCCGGATCCGCGAGGCCACAATCCCAAAATTTTAAAAGTTAAAAGAAATTTAAGTTAAATTAATGGGTAAATTGCATTTTAATCTTTCTAAAAATATGTTATTCCCCTAAATTTAAATATTTTAAAGGCTTAATGCACCTTTTACCCCCTAATGTTTATCACTTTTCTCATTTTGGCACTTAACGTATTTTTTGAGTTCTTGTACCCTCTAACGTTTGAGACGTTACCCAAATAACCTCGAAAATCGGACGCCGTTAATTAAAAAAATTGTGACCAATTATATCGCGCCACATCGACATTTCGATTTATTTTTTAAATTTTCAAATAACATAAAATAAACATATTAAAATATTCATTTGTTTTATATTATTTTTACAAAACTACCCCACATCCCTTTCATTTTCCCTCCGTCGACACTCAAATTACTCCAATTTCTTCAAAACTCCAGGTTTCTTAAGTTGAATTCATGGAGTGGGTTCGAGGAGAAATAATTGGATATGAAAGTTTTGGTACTATGAATTTGGTGTTACCAAAAATAGGATTCTCGAAATCACCATTAATGGATGTGATGCAAACCTTTACCTTTTCAGTCTAAACGTGTCGTTTTTATAAATAATAGCTATTGAGTTGTTTATTTTTTTCTTTTCACTAAACGATGCTGTATTGCCTGTATTAAGTAGAGGGTTTTATCCTGAATTAGGGTATGTTTGATTTGGGTGAACTTTTCTCTATTGTCTCTACCTCTTTTCTCAGGAATACAATTTTCTTTATCATTCTCGTTCCTTATTATCTTCATTTGTGAGCTCAATTAGTTTGTCAGCGGTATTCACCAGCATCAAAGGTATCAGAGCCTTGTATCCTGGCCATGGTGGATGGTGTACAAACTCGTTCGCAGCAGGAAGTTGTCAAAATACAATTCGATTTCAAAGAACTGGAGAAACGTCTCGAGGGAAAAATCAAGAAGACTATCTCAGATAAGATCCAAGATATCCGTTTGGAAGTCACTGGGGTTCGTTCGGAGATTCGCGATTTGAGGGTTTTGATTGAATCCTTTATGGGCACGGCTGGAGCTTCGAAAGGAGTTTTGGGGGAGTCACATTCAACATGACAAGAACTTGAGGTGTTGAATCCTAAGGATACTGAAGTGGAAATTTTGGGTGAGTCAACCCAACGTTCGTTCTGACTCAAGTGCCCTGTCTTTGATGGGTCTCAATTCAAAGATTGGTGGTCGAAGCTTGAACAACATTTTTCAACTGAGGATGTGCTTGGACATTCCAAAGTCAAGCAGGTTATGCTGCATCTCAAAGGGGACGCGTTGCAGTGGCATCATTTTATGGTGCGTAAAGCTGGAGGAACTGACACGCTGAGCTGGGAGCCGTATCTAAAGTCCATGAAAGATCGGTTTGCACCAGAGGGGCTTGAGGATCCAATGGGGGAGTTAGTCGGCCTTCAACAAACTACTTCAGTAGATCAATTGTATGCGGAGTTTGTAAGTCTTCTTAACCAACTTCAGTTACCAGATGCTTATGCACTTAGTATTTTTGTTACAAATTTGAAGTGAGAAATTGGTTAGTATGTAAAAGTATTTCAACCCAAAAATTTACTTAATGTTTTTCGGTTAGCCCTGTATTTTGAACGTATGCCTTTTCATATGCCTAATAAGAGTTGGGGTTCCTTTGTAAAACTCAAACTAGCAGTATGCCCTTTTCCAACATTGGGCCATCAACTTTTGTTCGTGGGGGCACATCATACACCCGTAGTAAGAGTTTAGATGGCACTGTTACACCATCTTCCCAATCCAGACAATCTTCAATATTTGTCAGCAAGCTGCCTTCACCTAAGAAATGAGTTTCTCCCACAAGTAATGGCACATGAAAACTCTCTTTAGCTGAAATGGAAGAAAAGAGGAGAAAGGGCCTTTGTTATTGGCGCCCTGCCAAGTATTCTCCAGGTCACAAATGCATAAGATCTCAGCTATACCAGTTATTGATTGAGGGGAATGAAGGTGACACTAAACATGAAAAATTTATGGGCTGAGCGGAGAAGTTGGAACCTGATAATTATGAGGGGTTAGATTCAGATCCAACGTTTTCCTTACAAGCAATGTGGAGGTCTATGAGGTGTGAAACAATGAGAATTGGGGTAATCATTCAAAAGCAAGTCTGGGTAGCTCTTATAGACTCGGGTAGCACACACAATTTCCTGAGTTTAGGCATGGTGAAAGCTTGTGGCTTGGTGGTAGAGCAGAAGCATCATATGAAGGTTACCATGGCTGATGGAGGAAGTCTTCAAGCACAAGGTTTATGCAAGGAAGTTTGTTAAGAGTCTCAAGGGCAGTGCTTCACTACTGATTTCTTGGTTTTACCCTTAAAAGGTTGTGATATGGTATTAGGGATACAATGGTTAGCTTCATTGGGATCAATTCAGTGAGATTTTTCATGGTTGTCTATGCAGTTTGCTTGGCAAGGCCATAGGGTTTGTTGGACTGGTCTATCTCTTGGTCCAACTCAACTATTAGAAGACAATAAAGGATCTTAGGTGTTCAAGAGATCCATAATAGTTTCAGGTATTCCTTTGCTCACTATGAACACTTAAGTGGAAGTTGTTGAGTTGTAGGGTGCTCGATTCCTTCAACCGATGTTGCTCACCAAGTGGTGGAGAGGTGGATTTTTGGGTGGATGTGGTGTGTAAGCTTAAATGTAAATGACACAATGATTTTAGGGTGGTTCAACCTTCTAACCAAGGTCTACATCCACTACCTTAGCTTCCTACTAAGGATTTCCAATCAATCCACTATTGATTCGTCCCCTTTTCTAGGCTTAGGAGGAAACCCTTATACACCGATCAAGCTTTCTACCCAAAGCCTTGATCAAACCCTCTTTACAAGAGATAAGAAAAGAAAACACAAATCCCTCTAATAGGTGTTTGTTTGCACAATTAAAGCACTCACCCAAAACCTAAAACACTTGAGCAAATTTGACAATTTTGGCTCACTAGTGTTTGTCTATACAAGAATTGACAATTTAGGTACAAAGACACTTTTTGATCATTTGTTGATTGACAATTGAAGCATTAACCAAATCTTGATGCTTGGAGGTCCCTTTTATACTCCTTGATGAGTTTATAGCCGTTACTAGCCGTTGGGGTTGATTTGGAGCCGTTGGAGACTTAATTTCCCACCATAAATGCAGTTCTGCAGCTCTCCGTATCAAAACGCTCGAACCCGTTTCGAAACGCCCTTATTCAGAACTAGCCGTTGGAGGCTGAAAAAGCCAGGCTGGTTTCGATACCAACAAAGTGGTTTCGAAACCGACTGGTTTTGAAACCAACAAGGTGGTTTCGATACCACTAGCCCTGCATCTGGGTTTTGCTTACTGGAAGACCCCGTATTGAAACGCTTTTAGGTGTTTCGAAACGCCTGGAAGATTTTCTTTAGTTTGGCTTTGAAAAACATGTAAAATCCTTTAAAAACATCCCCTAAACATAATTTCAAGTTATTTGGACTTTGGAAATAGTTTTGAATTCTTTTTAACTTAGTCCAAAATATTTTTCAATTATTATATCAAAACATTAGTTCTACAATCTCCCCCTTTTTGATATAATAAAACCAACTTGAAAAATTGTTTGAGATTCTCCCCCTTTAAATTTAAAAATGTGAATAAAAGATCAAAAATTTGAAATCAATTTGAGCTCCCCCTTATTCATTTGAAAATTGAATTTTTCAAACCATTTCTCCCCTTTTTGTTATATAAAAAAGAATTCACAATACTTTTAAGTTCAAAATAATAATAGAGGTAAACAAAATGACAAAAATAAGAATTTGGTTTTTTTAAATGGCTCCCCCTTACTCAAAGCATCATAAGATTGTTAGTCCAACATATATGATCATCTAGTTGAATTAAAAAAAAACAAATAAGAGCAAAAACAACTAGATTTTACCACACTTGAATCCAAGGGAGGATGTGAAGCCTTCCTTCTTCAAGTGTTCTTCCTTGTGTGCATGGAGCTCCCCCTCAAAGTTTGACTTATTGATCACTCTCCATCACACCTAGAAAAAGACAATCAAGTGATTTTTGGTATCCAAATTGCTTTGGATCCATAAACGTCAGTAGCACAAAACTTAGTCCCCTTAGGAATCCATTTTTCAATTTCATCCTTTTTAATTGAAGTACTAAGTCTTTTTGGGACCCAAATACTTCTAAAACATTTTCCTTTTACAAATCTAGGGGCACTAGATTGTCTTACATAAAAAATTGATTTTCCAAAATCATTTTTCTTTTGAAGTTCATTGGAAATCAAATCTTTTTCTTTTTGAACTTTAAGAAGCAAATTTTGTAAATCAAAACATTTTTGTTCAAAATCTTTCAATTTTGCTTCAAGTTCAAGATTTGTTTTGGAAAGCAAATCATTCTCATTTTTTATTTTTGAAATCAACTTTTTGTTCTTGGTAAATGATGCCTTGAATTCCAAAAGCAAATCATCATAGGCATCTTGCAACTCATCAAATGTATATTAATTTGAAATAGATGAGTTAGAAGTTACCTCCCCCTCATTGAGGGCCATCAAGCATAGGTGGGCTACTTCATCATCGGTGGAGTCTTCATCGCTCCATATTGCCACATATGCTTGCTTTGAAGATGATCCCCTCTTGTTGGACTTGTGGGATTCCTTCATCTTCTTTCTCGATTCATACTTGGAATTTTCCATTTCTCTCTTCATGAACCGGGAAAATTTGTTGAAGAGATAGGCCATCTCTTCATCTTCACTTTCCTCCTCACTTGAATCAACATGATGGCATGTGGAAGATTTTAGAGCAATGGCATTAATGTTGATTCCAAGCCCCTTGAGCTTCTTCTCTCCCATAGCTCTAATTTCTTCCCTCTTCTTCTCATCCTCTTTGTTCGTTTTCATGATTTGATGAGTGAGGAGTGACCCCATGAGTTCATCAAGCTTCAAGGTCTTCAAATTTTTTGCTTCGATGATGGCGGTTCTCTTTGAGTCCCAAGACTCGGGAAGTGAGTAGATGAGCTTTCGGACAAGTTTCTCCTCCAGAATGGCTTCTCCATAGCCCTTGAGACCATTGGTGATGGTGGAGAACCTATCAAACATCTTCTTGATGTTTTCTTCCAGATCCATCTTGAAGTTCTCATACTCTAAAGTGAGAAGCCCAATCTTGGTCTCCTTGACTTCATCGGTTCCCTCGTATGTGACTTCAAGCTTGACCCATACCTCCTTGACACTCTCACAAGAAGACATCTTCTCATAGATGGTTGGGCCAAATGCACAAAAGAGGATGTGCAAGGCTTTGCAATTAAGCTCTATCTTCTTGCGATCGTCGACACTCTACTCTGCTTTGCTTCGTTGAGGCGCGAACGGACCGTCTTCAACTATGTCCCAAAGCTTGTAGTCTCTAGACTTGATGAAGAACTTTATCTTTATCTTCCAATGGGCATAGTAGGTTCCGTCGAAGAAAGGCGGTTTGTCGATGGATTGCGCCATTTGAGTCGGTTGGTGAAATGATGATCGAGCTTGCCGGATCTTCTCAATAGGATGTTAATCCTCTTCGATTGAGCTAAGATCTGATACCAATTGTTGAGTTGTAGGGTGCTCGATTCCTTCAACCGATGTTGCTCACCAAGTGGTGGAGAGGTGGATTTTTGGGTGGATGTGGTGTGGAAGCTTAAATGTAAATGACACAATGATTTTAGAGTGGTTCAACCTTCTAACCAAGGTCTACATCCACTACCTTAGCTTCCCACTAAGGATTTCCAATCAATCCACTATTGATTCGTCCCCTTTTCTAGGCTTAGGAGGAAACCCTTATACACCGATCAAGCTTTCTACCCAAAGCCTTGATCAAACCCTCTTTACAAGAGATAAGAAAAGCAAACACAAATTCCTCTAATAGGTGTTTGTTTGCACAATTAAAGCACTCACCCAAAACCTAAAACACTTGAGCAAATTTGACAATTTTGGCTCACTAGTGTTTGTCTATACAAGAATTGACAATTTAGGTACAAAGACACTTTTTGATCATTTGTTGATTGGCAATTGAAGCATTAACCAAATCTTGATGCTTGGAGGTCCCTTTTATACTCCTCGATGAGTTTATAGCCGTTACTAGCCGTTGGGGTTGATTTGGAGCCGTTGGAGACTTAATTTCCCACTAGGGGTGTGCAAAAAAACCGAAAAACCGAAACCGAAACCGAAACCCGAAAAAACCGAACCGAAAAATTGGTTAACCGAACCGAAAAATTCGGTTTCGGTTTGGGTTTTTATTTTTTTAAAAGAAACCGGTTCGGTTACGGTTTACGGTTTTGGGATAAACCGGGTAACCGAACCGACCGGTTATATAATATATATTATTATATTATATGTTATTTTATTATTTTATATAAAAAAATTAAATTTTATTTTATTTTTTCATTCCCTAAAAGTAAAACCATAATTTTATTTTATCAAGTTTAAGTGTTTAACTTGCTAATATTAGAAAAGATAATAATATCATGTGTCGATTTTAAAAAGTATGTACTTTTTTCTAACATATTATTAAAATTTATATTTTTAATAAACAAAATAAAAAACCGTTACCCGAACCGAACCGAACCGAATTTTTCGGTTAACCGACTAAACGGTTAACCGGTTGAATGGATACGGTTTAGGGTCGAGAATTTAGTGACCCAAACTTATCGGTTAACCGAAATAATTTGCTAATGGTTAACCGAACCCGGTTTTGCACACCCCTATTTCCCACCATAAATGCAGTTCTACAGCTTTCCGTATCGAAACGCTCGAACCCATTTCGAAATGCCCTTGTTCAGAACTAGACATTGGAGGCTGAAAAAGTCAGGCTGGTTTCGATACCAGCAAGGTGGTTTCGATACCACTAGCCCTGTATCTGGGTTTTGCTTACTGGAAGACCCCGTATCAAAACACCCAAGGGTGTTTCGAAACGCCTAGAAGGTTTTCTTTAGTTTGGCTTTGAAAAACATGTAAAACCCTTTAAAAACATCCCCTAAACATAGTTTCAAGTTATTTGGACTTTGGAAATAATTTTGAATTCTTTTTAACTTAGTCCAAAATATTTTTCAATTATTATATCAAAACATTAGTTCTACAGAAGTGCAACTAAAGAATAGAGACACTCCCAAAGACTTACAACAACTACTAAATGAGTTTGAAAGTGTTTTTTGAGAACCAACATGACTTCCCCCTATTAGACGATGTGAACATAGGATTGTGTTGCAAGATGAAAATGTTGTGGTAAAAATCAGGCCTTATAGGTACCCTATTGTTAAGAAGGATGAGATTAAAAAGATAATCCAAGAGATGCTCCAGGCTGGGATAATTAGGGATAGCATGAGTCCTTTTGCTTCCCTAATTGTGATGGTCAAGAAGAAGGATGAGACTTGGAGACTCTACGTTGACTATAGGAAGTTGACTTTGAAGGATAAATTTCATATCCCCATAATTGAAGAATTGCTTGATGAGTTGGGAACTGCAAGATTCTTTTCGAGAATAGCGAGTTCTTGATGATTCCATTTGGCTTAACCAATGTCCCATCTACATTTTAAGGATTGATGAACTCTCTCTTCAAGAAGTTATTGAGAAAGATTGTGTTAATCTTTTTTGATGATATACTAGTCTATTGTAAAAATTGGGAGGATTATTTGAAGCACTTGAGAGAAGTCTTGGGCTTGTTGAAGCAACACCAACTATTTTCTAAGAGTAGAAAATGTACTTTTGGAGCCACTAAAATGGAGTATTTTGGGTATAACATTTTTGGAGGGTTCATCTCTATGGATATGGGAAAGGTTCAATGCATTTTGGATTGGGGAACCCCTTTAATTATTAAAGAGTTAAGAGGATTCTTAAGTTTATCAGGCTATTATAGGAGATTTATTAAGGGGTATGGAGGAATGGTAAAGCCCTTGACTGAGTTGCTTAAATAAGATGCTTGGGGATGGAATTTTGAAGATGAAGATGCCATGATTAGACTTAAGGATGCAATGGTCAAAGCTCTTGTGTTAGCATTGCCCAATTTTAACAAGGAGTTTGTGATAGAAACTGATGCATCAACTTATGGACTCGAGGCCGTGTTATTACAAGAGGGTATACCACTTGTTTTTTCGAGCAAGGGACTAGGGGTGAAACATCCGATTTTGTCAATTTACAAGAAAGAGATGCTAGTTGTCCTTTTAGCAGTCAATAAGTGGACACCCTATATGGTGGGTAGACACTTTAAGATTCAAATAGATCACCAAAGCCTTAGGTTTTGAGCTTGTAACCAAGCTACAACTCCAGCTCAGCAAGCTTGGTCCATGATTCAATTGTAAACTCATGGTAAACTCAGTGGCAGATGCTCCTTTTAGGGATCCCAACTTCTTCAATGGTAAACTCATGGCCATTAGCACTTTTAATATCGATTGGGTGGATAAAATATGCAACTCTTGGACAACAGACATCAAACTGTAGAAAATCATTGCTGAATTGGTCCATGATTCTGCTTCTCACTCTAAATATTCATGGGATGGCAAATTATTTAAGAGAAATGGGAAACTGGTACTTGGGGAAGACTTGGAGATGAGGAAGAAATTAATTGATTTGTTTCATGAATCTTCCTTGGGTGGACATTCTGGAGCTGATGTTACAAGTGAAAGAATGGCAACTTATTTGTATTGGAAGAGAATGAAGAAGTCATTGAGAAGATTAGTGAGAGAATGTGCAGTGTGCCAAGGAAACAAATATGATAATCACTTGAAACCTGGACTGCTACAGCCTCTGCCTACTCCAAATCAAGCTTGGTCCTCGATCAATATAAATTTTATTGAAGGCCTTCCCTTATCAGAGACTAAGGACACTATCTTTGTTGTGGTTGATAGATTAACTAAGTATGCTCACTTCATGACCTTATCTTATCCTTTTTTAGCTTTGAATGTTGCTCATGTGTTTATGGATTATGTATTTAAACTGCATGGTTTGCCTGAATTTATTGTGTGTGATAGGGATAAGGTATTTATGAGTACCTTTTAGAATGAGCTTTTTGCTAAATTAAGGGTGACCGTAACTTCTTTAACAACATATCACCTAGAAATAGATGGGCAGACTGAGGTGGTCAATAGGTGTTTAGAAACTTAATTGAGATGTATGGCTGGTGAAGCACGTACGGAGTGGAGCTCTTGGCTTAATTTAGCTGTAACACCCTAGTTTTGGGCTTAGAGGTTTTTGGGGTGGTTTTAGGGTTCGTTGGACCGAGATTAGAGATTTAGGTAAGTTTCAAGATGAGTTCAAGGAAAACATATTTCGGAAGGTGATAAAAATATAGAAAAAATTATCTAAAATCCTTTTTAAATATATAAAAGTTTTTGGCGAAAGCAATTTTTGGAAAACGAGTTCTGAAAATGTGACATTTTAGACTAGTGACCAAAATGTAAAGTTTGAAAACTGGTTTTAGTGACTATTTTGTAAAGGGTCAAAACTTTAAATCTTTAAGGAGATATTATATCATTTGGTATAATCTGAGTTTTCCCTTAGTTAGGATTATTTTAAATGTGCTTTAATTAAAGGAATTAAAAGGATTTAATTAAGGAAGATGGTTATTTTCTAAATCACAATTTGACGTAACTTTTGTAATCACTAATTTTGTCCGGACCTTGAACCCCTTTGTGTTTGTATTGTTAGTGGGCTTATCGGGCTATTAGGAAATTTAAAAATAAAAAATAAAAAAAAAGAGAAAAAGAAAAAGGAAATATATATATATATATATATGTATGTCATATTATTATTTAGTATTGCTACCATACTATTATCATTAATTAGTGCTATTTATTGTGTATGTATGCATGTGACATATTAGATATATGTGTGTTTTGGTTACATATTGTGTACATATTATTGTTTATTATTATTATTATTATTGTTATTATTATTATTTTAATTTACCTCTAGTTACTATTTATTATTACTTATTGGATAGTATTATATTAAAAATTAAATGTAAGATATAAAGAGCCCAAATTATATAAATAAACAGTCCATACTTAAATAAATTACATGTAGCCCGAAAGCCCAATAAATACATAAGGCCCAAGCCTAGTAATCAAGAAACCATAATCCCTTCTTTTCCCTCTGCGCAGCCCATCGTGGACCGTTAGATCTGGGATGTTAATCTAACGGTCCAGATCTAACCAGATGAAGAAACCCTAGCCATCCATCTTTGCCCTAGCGCCGCACGCACTAAGAGCCGTCGGATCGAAGAAAGATGTATGGCCCAGATCATCTCAAGACAAAACCCTAAGGAGGGTGCCTGCCCCTCATCTGGCGCCGCACAACGTCGGCCGTTAGATCAAATCGATCTAACGGTCCCGGTTCGATGCGGAAACCTCCAGAAGCCCCACGCCCCACGCGCGACCCTTCGTTGCTCGACGCGCCTGAGCCGTCTGACCTCTCGCCTGCCACGAGCACGCGTCTGCCGCGACCAGCTCGATGCCCCCTCCCATTCCGGTAGTTTCCAGCATGCAAACACAAAAATCAGAAAGTCAAAAACACCAGAATAGCAAAAAACAATAACGTGCCAACAGAGGAAATCAGAAGAACAGAACACAGAGAGGTTTTGTTTTTCATCCGCATGTAATAAAGAGAGAAACAAAAAAAGATATGAGAGCAATACAAATAGGGGGAGATATCAGAGAGCAAAAAAAAAAAACAGAGGGAGAGTTTGTAAACAAAAAAAACCCATTCGGGAATCCTTTTTACAGAGAGAAATCAATAAAAAAAACCCTTCTAAGGTATCTTTTTTCTTCTTTTCAATTCGATTGCATGCATGTGAACAATAACAAAAAAAAACTTTCTTTTACCTTTCGAAAGCCGTCTCTTCCCTCCGTCTCTGCTTTCGAACCGGCAAAAATCCCACCGATTCCCGTTTGGGAAAGCAACCGGGGTGAGCCATCGGAGCCGCGGAGAGAAAGCTTTGTTTTTGGGTTTTGGGGTCTTTTTTTTGGGCGCTTTCGATCTTAAAACTAAAGGAAAAAAGGTTTCTTTGGTGTTTTGGGTTTCCGAAAGAGGGTGGAAAAAAGGGGTTCGTTTTGGTTTCAAAAGAGAAGTTTTTTTTTATGGTTCCGGCGCCGGCAACGGCGACCGGAACCCCTTGGCGGCACCGGATTTTATAGAGAAGAAAGGGGAGGCTTTCGGTTTTTAGGGTTACAAAAATGGCAAAAGGGGTATAAAGATTTTTTAGGGCCTTTTTATAGAGTTTCAATCTTTTAAAAATGGGCTAATCCCTCTTTAGTCCCTCCGCATTTTGAAAATATCCTCGAGAGGGTTTCCGCATTTTCAAATCACACCCTTGGTCCTTGAAATTTTCACGAGTCTTTCAATCTCATCCCTAATTCAGTTTTAATAGATTTCGAATGGGTTAATAGCCGTTTTGGCACCTTCAGATTTCTGCCCCACTTCAAATTGGTCACTAAACGTTGTTTTAATTATTTTTGTAAGCGGTTTATTTGCCGTTTAAGTCCTCAGCCATTTCATGCATCTTTATTTTACTTCATAATTGTGTTTCCTTAATTTCAATTAGTATGATATTTGTGTGCTAATAATATATATAGTATATGGTATAATATATTATTATATATCTTTGTCATACCTTGTTTCACGTGTGATACATTTTTTTTACATTACATAATTTTATTACGTTTCTTATATATATGTCACTTGTAATGTTCATATTGTGAGTTGTAACGTGCCTTTTTATTTAATCATGCAATTTATTTGTTTCGCTTTTAAATGTTAAGTTGCATCTGAATCTTAAAATGCAATGCGAGAGTCTTTTTATTCGGGAACGAACGAGGCCAGTACCAGTCGTAGTGGTGGTGGTTCGGACGTTTCTTCTCGAATATTAAGACCTTTAAAATTTACTCGCTCATATAACCAAGTTTCGATACGATTGGTCACTTTAATTCGCAAAATTTAATATTAATTAAGCGGTAATGTTTTTGGTACCGATTTTCGGGCACGATGGGGGTGCTCATCCTTCTCCGCGTGTAACCGACTCCCGAACCCATTTTCAAAAATAAAAAATAAAAAAAGAGAAAAAGGAAAAAGAAAAAAGAAATATATATATGTATGTCATATTATTATTTAGTATTGCTACCATACTATTATCATTAATTAGTGCTATTTATTGTGTATGTATGCATGTGACATATTAGATATAGGTGTGTTTTGGTTACATATTGTGTACATATTATTGTTTATTATTATTATTATTATTATTATTAATTTTTTAATTTACCTTTAATTACTATTTATTATTACTTATTGGATAATATTATATTAAAAATTAAATGTAAGATATAAAGAGCCCAAATTATATAAATAAACAGTCCATACTTAAATAAATTACATGTAGCCCGAAAGCCCAATAAATACATAAGGCCCAAGTCCGGTAAGCCTAGTAATCAAGAAACCCTAATCCCTTCTTTTCCCTCTGTGCAACCCATCGTGGACCGTTAGATTTGGGATGTTAATCTAACGATCCAGATCTAACCAGATGAAGAAACCCTAGCCATCCATCTTTGCCCTGGCGCCGCACGCACTGAGAGCCGTCGGATCGAAGAAAGATGTATGACCCAGATCATCTCAAGACAAAACCCTAAGGAGGGTGCCTTCCCCTCATCTCGCGCCGCACAACGTCGGCCGTTAGATCAAATCGATCTAACGGTCCTGGTTCGATGCGGAAACCTCTAGAAGCCCCACGCCCCACGCGCGACCCTTCGTTGCTCGACGCGCCTGAGTCGTCTGACCTCTCGCCTGCCACGAGCACGCGTCTGCCGCGACCAGCTCGATGCCCCCTCCCGTTCCGGTAGTTGCCAGCATGCAAACACAAAAATCAGAAAGTCAAAAACACCAGAATAGCAAAAAACAATAACGTGCCAACAGAGGAAATCAGAAGAACAGAACACAGAAGTTTTGTTTTTCATCCGCGTGTAATAAAGAGAGAAACAAAAAAAGATATGAGAGCAATACAAATAGGGGGAGATATCAGAGAGCAAAAAAAAAAAAATAGAGGGAGAGTTTGTAAACAAAAAAAACCCATTCGGGAATCCTTTTTAGAGAGAGAAATCAATAAAAAAACCCTTCTAAGGTATCTTTTTTCTTCTTTTCAATTCGATTGCATGCATGTGAACAATAAAAAAAACTTTCTTTTACCTTTCGAAAGCCGTCTCTTCCCTCCGTCTCTGCTTTCGAACCGGTAAAAATCCCACCGATTCCCGTTTGGGAAAGCAACCGGGGTGAGCCATCGGAGCCGCGGAGAGAAGCTTTGTTTTTGGGTTTTAGGGTCTTTGTTTTGGCGTTTTCGATCTTAAAACTAAAGGAAAAAAGGTTTCTTTGGTGTTTTGGGTTTCCGAAAGAGGGTGGAAAAAAGGGGTTCGTTTTGGTTTCAAAAGAGAAGTTTTTTTTATGGTTCCGGCGCCGGCAACGGCGACCAGAACCCCTTGGCGGCGCCGGATTTTACAGAGAAGAAAGGGGAGGCTTTCGGTTTTTAGTGTTACAAAAATGGCAAAAGGGGTATAAAGATTTTTAGGGCCTTTTTATAGAGTTTCAATCTTTTAAAAATGGGCTAATCCCCCTTTGGTCCCTCCGCATTTTGAAAATATCCTCGAGAGGGTTTCCGCATTTTCAAATCGCACCCTTGGTCCTTGAAATTTTCATGAGTCTTTCAATCTCATCCCTAATTCAGTTTTAATAGATTTCGAATGGGTTAATAGCCGTTTTGGCACCTTCAGATTTCTGCCCCACTTCAAATTGGTCACTAAACGTTGTTTTAATTATTTTTGTTAGCGGTTTATTTGCCGTTTAAGTCCCCGGCCATTTCATGCATCTTTATTTTACTTCATAATTGTGTTTCCTTAATTTCAATTAGTATGATATTTGTGTGCTAATAATATATATAGTATATGGTATAATATATTATTATATATCTTTGTCATACCTTGTTTCACGTGTGATACATTTTTTTTTACATTACATAATTTTATTACGTTTCTTATATATATGTCACTTGTAATTTTCATATTGTGAGTTGTAACGTGCCTTTTTATTTAATCATGCAATTTATTTGTTTCGCTTTTAAATGTTAAGTTGCATCTGAATCTTAAAATGCAATGCGAGAGTCTTTTTATTCGGGAACGAACGAGGCCAGTACCAGTCGTAGTGGTGGTGGTTCGAACGTTTCTTCTCAAATATTAAGACCTTTAAAATTTACTCGCTCTTATAACCAAGTTTCGATACGATTGGTCACTTTAATTCGCAAAATTTAATATTAATTAAGCGCTAATGTTTTTGGTACCGATTTTCGGGCACGACGGGGGTGCTCATCCTTCCCCGCGTGTAACCGACTCCCGAACCCATTTTCAAAAAGAATCTCTAGTTTTATTTCGGTGTCCGGTCTACCATTTTTAAATGGCCGGTGGCGACTCCTCTACTTTTTACAAATCCGACTAAATTTTTTGAAACCAATTAAAACCTGGTTCTTCTAAGTGACACCGAGGTATTTTTTAGTCGCAACAACTTTCTCTTCTCAAGATTTTCTCTCAACTTCTCTTTAGCCAAACATATTCTTTTCATCAGAAAATTTAAGGTAATGATCTTGATTTCTTAACTTATTGATTTCCTAAATGATTCTTCAATTTGTTTTCCAAAAATCTTATTAAATCTCTTTGATTTTCAAGAGGAAAACATCCAATTAAGGGAAAACTCATACATTGGAGGTAAGGTTTGTTCTTCTCATATAATGTAAGGTTCTTTACTGAAATTCCTAAGTTCTTGATCCTTTATATATGTTTTCTAATGTATTTTTATGATTTAATTGGGTAATATGATTAAATCAAGGTTTTATTGATGAATTTATATGATTTTCAGATCAAATATATTTTGCTGGGTTTATGATTGATTTTCATCATGATTTTGAAGTTTAATAATGTTAAGATAAAGGTTATAACATTGCAATCCCGAAACCATGTGAATCTCTAATTGTTTAGGTTGTTAGATTTTGGTTTTTTGTGGAGTTGTGGTGGTTCTATGAATGCCGGAGGTATAAGGATGATAATATGATGATTTTGGATGTTAATCAATGATGATTGGTGGTTTGAAATGTTATTTTGTGGCTAGGTTAAGTTTAGAAGTGTTTTGGTGATGATTTCGGTTGGTGATTGATAGTCGTTAGCAAGGCGATGTTGAGGTTTTGTTTTGCTGGGATTTAGGATGCATTTCAATGCATTAATTTTCTATTGTTACGTGGTTAAAAAAGGGGAGGTTGATCCGAAAGAGATCAATGAAGCCTTTGAGGCTCCAGACGCTTAAATTCGCATCGGTGAA
This sequence comes from Hibiscus tridactylites, assembly GCA_958450335.1. Lineage (NCBI taxonomy): Eukaryota > Viridiplantae > Streptophyta > Magnoliopsida > Malvales > Malvaceae > Hibiscus > Hibiscus tridactylites. The sequence continues at coordinate 16,549,333 of OY288275.1, read as the reverse complement.
TTGAAGTTTCGCGTGTCGGTGAGTGAGAATGTGGATTTCAGCTTTAAAATGTTTTAAATGTGGTTTGGGAACTTAAATTTGAGCTTGAAATGCCTTTCCAAGTTCAGAAGTAAGTATAAGTGGATTTTCTCTCTCGATCGTGCTTTTACGAAATGGATTATGCACTTGTTTTTGGATTACATGATACCTATTGTTTATGCATGATTTAAAGTATGTTGTATACTATTTTGAATCATGAAATGACGAAGGATGCACATGGAAAGTGATCCTTGTAAGTATATGTTTTATACTTTGGGTTTAAAGTATGATTTGTTGCTTTGGAAAATGGTTTTATGTTGATGCATATGAAAACAACGAGGTATGTGGTTATAATGAATTATATTGGCTAGTGATGTGGTTTTAAAAATGCTATCGAATATAGTTAGCCGACTATATGATTGAGTGCACTATAAACAAGTCACCTTGGATGTTGAGGGGTTTATACGGTGCACCAAATACTCCATCCAAGTACCCTAAAGATCGAGGAAGTGTAGTGTCCCGTCTCTCATTAGTGTGGTTATACATCTACCGATGAGTGGTGTTGAGGGGTTTATACGGTGTACCGAATACTCCACCACGGGTGTCACAACGATTGAGGGGTTTATATTGTGTACTGAATACTCTTGTGTGTGAAGCTTGAGATGCAGATGAGAATGTATGAAGTGTTGGGACAACACTTGTGAATCTGTGTATCCGATGTTGTGTTTTGGGAATGGAACTTGGTTAATGATCACTTGTAAGCCAATATAATTATTGATGTATCATGAAAAGGTGTATGTTGTATAATGTGATTGTTAGAGTATGCCCAAAGACCAATTATAAGATGATTATAAATGACATTTGTTTTTACCTTGTTTATTCATAAAGTGGCACTGTCATTATTATTTTCAGTTACAATTCTGCATGCATAAATAAACTGAATTATAATAAAGTCCTTAGAATAATATGGTTATTCTAAAATGTCCTTAGTCGAGTATTATTGTGGGCATGGACAACAAAAATGCATTAAGACTAATATGTAGTTGATTGATGAAAAAGTGTTGTCATTGACATGGAGACGTCAAAATCAATACATAAGTATGTATTAGAGAATGATATACTGGACTGACCCGCTATTAGCATGTTTCTTGGATTATTATGTGACAGTCACAACATTGCTCATAGTGATAACTACATGTATGATCCTCAGACTTGAGATCATCATTATTTCAACATTGTGAGTGACATATTTTGATATGGTCAAATGTGTGTCGTTACTATCTACACTATAAAGACTGATATGCCACAATTTATGTAGTTGAATATTGTTGATCAAGATAGGATTTGTCCCTTCTACATAATAGGAGTAATATCGTAGGCCACTTGATTGAGTGAGACTAGAAATGTATGACCATGCTCGAATAAGTTGATATGAGATATCATAGTTATTCATTTATAATAGTCTACTCAAGATATCAAGAAATATTAGATAGACTATATAAGTGTGACTGTTTAATGACTTGTGTCCAATCTAGATATAAAGGACAAAAGGATGTAATACATAAATAGAGTTAATCATGAAAAGGTTATGTCGAATCATGATTTCTTGTAACTTAGGTGACAATGACATATTGCTAGATGTCACTCATTGTTTGTAATATTAGAAATGTTCTAATATTTACTACTAACGTTACATGAACCTACAAGGTTACATCACTCACACCCACAGTTGAAATGAGCATATATTAAACGAATTATATATGTACAAATTTGTTGTACACGAATTTAGTTAAATTAATATATATTTGATATATATAATTTAACTATTGGGTAAATATTAAAAGAAAAATACTTATTGTAATTATGTCTCTTTTAATATATAAATAATATAATTTGGTTTAAATCAATAAATATATATATTTTAAAATCTTAATTAAGTTGAATTGGGATTATATAAATTTAATATATATATATATATATTAAAATCCTAATTAAGTTGAATGGGGATTATATATATTTAATATATAAATATTGAACTCCTAGTTCAGTTGAATTAGGATTATATATATTTAATATATATATCGAGATCTTAATTAAGTTGAGTTGGGATTATATATATTGAAATCCTAATTAAAGTTGAATCATGATTATATATATATATATATTGAAATACTAATTAAGTTGAATTAGGATTATATATATTTAATATATATATATATATATTAAAATCCTAATTAAGTTGAATTGAGATTATATATATTTAATATATAAATATTAAAATCCTAGTTCAGTTGAATTAGGATTATATATATTTAATATATATATCGAGATCCTAATTAAGTTGAGTTGGGATTATATATATATTGAAATCCTAATTAAAGTTGAATCATGATTATATATATATATATATATTGAAATACTAATTAAGTTGAATTAGGATTATATATATTTAATATATATATTAAAATCCTAATTAAATTAAATTGAATTGAAATCCTAGGATTATATAAAAGCATGAGAGATCTAGCAGTCATTAATGCTTTTTGGGAAAAAACCCTCTAAATAGTTTAGAGAGTTTTTATATGCTCGTTCCCTTCTAAATGGGTTAGAGAATTTTTATATGCTCGTTTCAACTGGGTGAACTACGTAGAGGTCGGAGCGTTATCGTTGCAGCTTAGGAATTGACATTGTGGAATCGTGATTGAATATTTATCTTCTCCAAATTCAGAATTCCAGATTTTAAACAGGTAATTCTTCACCCTTATTCACCCCGATTCATTCCTCTTACATGGATCTCTGGTGGTAATCGCCAAATAATTTTTCCGTTGCGCCATGGGGTGTACCAACATGACCCAACAATGATTTATACATGGTTACTCTTTAAGCTTTGCATATGGTTGTTATGCATGAGAAGGCTTAAATTGAGGTTTAGCAATGGTGTTTGTTGTTGATTAATGATACATGAGGCTTATGGTTTAATATTCTGGTTTTGGAAAGGTTTAAGTGAATGATTTTCAAGGCATGATGTTTTACAAGTGGATTGAAATGATGATTTCAATGGTTTTGAGAAAATGTTTTCAAATTGCATTGATGGTGTTTTGTTTTGAGCACTCCTCACTAAGCCTAATGTGCTTACACTCTCTTTGACCATCAATATAGAGAATTAGAGGAGAGGAGGCAGCAAGTGAGCAAGAAGGATCCAAGGGCTTCGTTCTTTAAAAGTATGGTTTCAAACTAGACTTTTAGTAATAAAGGCAATGGGGGATTCATTGATGTTTTGGGAGTGTGTTTGTTAAACTCCCTGTTTTGAACAAGTTTATATTGTTGTTTTGAATTTGTAAATGGTATTTACTTGTTGGTATTTGGTTTGGTTTGTGTTTCGGTGTTCAAATGGTCATTTTGCATAGGAAGCATGCCTATAGTATGATAATCATAATGAGTTGATGTTGGAAGCATGCTTGGGTGTTTATTGTCTTTGGATATATGCTCTAAGTGGTTGATTAAGTCTTGGTAACATGTTGGAATAGTTTCGAATGAGTTTAAGCATGAAAAACCAGCATTTTTTTGGCATTTTAGGCCCAGGTGTTTCGATTTAGTCAAAGGTGTATTGATACAGGTATGTGTATTTTTCGACCCAATATCAAAACTAGTGAAGGTGTATCGATATGCCCACTTGGATTAAACGGTTTTGGAAAATCCCATATCGATACACTATCGAGACCGTATCAATACGCCTCTGTGTATCGATACATTATGGAGTCTGTAACCCCCTCATCCCGGTCTGGCCGGATGACCGGTCCGAGTGGCCACACGGGGAAAACCGAAGCGAAACCCAAAGGATTCCCCCTCGGTTAGCAACCCTATATTTTTTTTTATCTTGCCTAGATGAATGTTAAGTCCTATGTGATTTACAACAGCAGAAATCGTTCAAAGGAAAAACACATTCGAAACACAACCACGCACAAACAGTCAATTTTAAGCTTATAAGGCAGACAGTATCGATACCCTAATCAGGGGTATCGATACCCTCCTTCTAGGTCAACCCAGGAAGTCAACACGAGAAGGCCGTATCGATACCCTTACCAGGGGTATCGATACCCTCTTCCTCGGTCAACCTCCCTTGGTCAACAGATTCGACCCGTATCGATACTCGGGACCCCGTATCGATACGCTCCAATCTAACTCCCAAACCCAGATTCCAGAAACTTTGGACGGTATCGATACCCTAAGGGTATCGATACCCTAGGCAAAATCTGAGGCATTTGGGCAAGAGAGTATCGATACCCTTACCAGGGGTATCGATACCCCCTGCATTGCAACTCCTCAAACTCAACTAAAACGACCCCAACCGACTCTAAATGCATTCCTCGACTCACCTAAGCGTATACCAACACGCAAGCACACATATTTAAGCCATAGGTATCAATCAAACATGAATTCAAGCTTTCATACATAGCATTTGATTCAAGGAGCAAAATAGGCAATATTATGCACACATAAAGACTCAAAAGGATCTTAAGGCCACAAGTCATTCAAAAGAGGTTTGCACCCAGCATAAGACAACCTAAAGCATCCTAGAGCATATCACCATACACACCAACATTCATCAAAGTATTGCATGCTTACAAACCATAATCAAACTCAACAACATCATCAATCAAATGAGTCATACAAGCTCATACAAAGACCTTTGCCACATTGCTAGCTATTACAAAATCGATAACCATACTTGAGCTACAAACTTGGATGCCCTTCTTGCCTTGCCTCGAGCTAACACCACGCTAACGATCTGCATTGTTGAACATTGAGAGCGTAAGCTATAAGCTTAGTGAGGGTGCTCTAAAACGAAAAACAACAACAATGCAGGGTTCAAGCATGTAATCCTAATCTCACACATATCAAGCATTGCATAACCAAGTAGACTTAGCTAGTCTTTCAAGTGGCATATATGGTCTCTCAATCCTAACAAGATTTCACATCAATATCAAATATCATATACAATACCATATACCAAACCACATATCACCATCATATGTCACATTTCATAAACAAGTTTAATTGGCCACTTTAATTACCCCGATTGTGCGGATTAAAACCTTGACAACACTTTACCTCGGTGGGATTCCACTCATCACCGGACCTTGCATGTGCGGGATTCCACTCATCGCCACATGCCCTACGGATGGGATTCCACTCATCATCCCGTAGAAATATAATAAGCTTCCGGTGGAATGCTACATCACCGTACTCCTCCTTGATGACTTAACGCCATCAAGGCCACGTACGTTTTGACTCAATTTGTGTGCACACTACCCTAATGATCGATCATTTACAACCGGTAATTATTTAGTGCCAATTATTATAACCACAACATGTATCATCAACCACATATCATCAACACATTCATGCTCGATACATAAATCCACATCATGATATACAAGTACATGCACCATCTAATCACAAGCATTTGAGCATAGCCATCAAGCACATAGCATTCAAGGAAATTAGACTAAGTTAACTACTTGGATTAAAAGGAAGTGGCCTACCAAGCACACTTGCACACACACATACTACTCATGTTCGAACCAACTTGAAAACAAGTTTAGACCACTCACCGTCCTTCCTTAGCAAAATCGAACAATCCTCCTACGCACCCGGATTCGGTCCCAAAGCCTCTTCCGCGTTTCCCCTTGTTTCTAGTCAAACAAAAACACATATATTACTTCCCAATTCAATGCTAATTCAACCTTCAACCCACTTTGCAATCACAACCCAAATTCTTCCATTTCTCAAATCACACAATCTCCTAAAAACCCAATTTTCGTGCTCCCCTAAGAACTTGTTGAAAAATCAGTTTCCAAACACCCAAATGGCTTCCAAAGCATCCCAAAACACTCTCATACCATAGGTAAACCAACAACCCACCAATTTTAACACAAAACCCACCAAAAACTCAAGTTTTACAACCTTAAATCTAGCCCTAAGACATCTCTACGAATTTCTACCAAAATTCAACCAAATTTAAGTATATGGTGTATTTCATCATGCTTAAACAAACCCCCAACATAATTTAACAAAACAAGTTAAAAAGCCCCATCAAAATCCCCAAATTCCTTATGAACCCTAATTTTCAAAACCTAATACTCTTGAAATCCAAGACCATGGTTAGATAGGGGTTGAAGAGGAGAGTTAGAAAACATAATTACCTTTGAAAATGGTCTTGAAATTGAGTTGCAAATCAATGAAATAGTAACTTGGAACTTGGGAGGGTTTTGAAGGTGGGGTTTGGGTTTTCACGTGGGAATGGGGGAGTGGGGAGAGAGAGAAGAAAATTTTCAGCTTTCAATAAAAGGTTAACTAGCTTTTTGAAAGTCTTGGGTAAAATTACAACATTAGTCCCTCCCCTCTTTCAAAAGCTCAATCAAGCCATTAATTAAAGTTGAATTGTTTTAATTTAAATTTTATTGACTCGAATTAATACCCGGCTAACCCCTAGGCCCAAAACACGGGTGTTACAACTCTCTCCCACTTAAGGAATTTCGTCCCCGAAATTACCTGACTGAAAGAGATACGGAAACTGCTTTTCCATATCCTCCTTCCTCTCCCAAGTGGCCTCGTCCACACCTCTACGTTGCCACCTCACCTTCACTAACTCAATCGATCTACCCCTCAACACTTTGCTGTCAGAAGCTAAGATCTCTACTGGCTCTTCTTCATAAGTCAAATCCGGATTCAATTCAATTTCTTCTACGGGCATAACATGTGATGGATCAGACCTATACTTGCGAAGCATCGACACATGGAACACATCATGTATCTTATCAAGCTCGGATGGCAAACGCAACTGATAAGCAACGGGACCAACCCTCTTCACAACCTCATACGGTCCTATGTACCTTGGACTCAATTTCCCTTTTCGGCCAAATCTCATCACTTTCTTCCACGGAGACACCTTCAAGAACACCTTCTCACCCACTGAGAACTCAACTTCCTTCCTCTTCAAATCGGCATAGGACTTCTGCCTATCCGAAGCAGCCTTCAAGCGATCACAAATCAATTTTACCTTGTCGGTTGTCCCTTTTAGCAAATCCGGCATAGGTAACAGTTTCTGTCCTACCTCGGCCCAACACACCGGAGTCCTACACTTCCGGCCATACAAGGCCTCATACGGAGCCATCTGAATGCTCGACTGAAAGCTGTTATTGTATGCAAACTCTACTAGAGGCAAATGCTTCTCCCAAGTACCCTGAAAGTCTATGATACAACAACGCAGCATATCCTCTAAGATCTGAATAACCCTCTCTGACTGACCATCTGAATGAGGATGATAAGAAGTGCTGAAGTTCAAACGGGTACCCAAAGCTGTATGCAGACACTCCCAAAATCTAGAAGTAAACCGCGGATCTCTATCTGATACAATGGACTTCGGCACACCATGAAGCCTCACAATCTCACCAATGTACAAATCGGCCAATCTATCTAAGGTGTAAGTAGTGTTGACTGCCAAGAAGTGAGCACACTTCGTAAAACGATCTACTATCACCCAAACTGAGTTCTTCTTCGCAGGAGTCAAAGGCAAACCCGAGACAAAATCCATGGTGATGTTCTCCTATTTCCATTCCGGAATTCTCAACGGCTGTAACAAACCTGAGGGAACCTGATGTTCCGCCTTCACCCTCTGACACACTAAGCACTTACTCACAAAGTCGGCTACATCTCTTTTCAAGCCAACCCAAAAGTACTCATTCTTCAAATCACGGTACATCTTCGTACTTCCTGGATGCATAGCAAACGGACTACTGTGGGCTTCAGTCAAGATCGTACGTCTCAAATCACTGTCTTCAGGCACAACTATTCTGTCCTTGAAACACACGACCCCATCGGTACTGAAACTGTAGTCTGAAGATCTACCTTCGGCTATATCTTGCACGTGAGGTGCCAAAGATCTATCTAATAGCTGTTTCTCTCGAATCAACTGACCTAGAGTAGGTCTAACCTGAAGCTCGGCTACCAAGCCACCATCCCCGGACAAACTCAATCTAGCAAACATGGCTCTCAAGTCCACGGCCACCTTCCTACTCAATGCATCGGCCACTACATTGGCCTTACCCGGATGGTACTCAATAGTAAGATCATAGTCCTTTAGCAACTCTAACCATCTACGCTGTCTGAGATTCAAATCTCGCTGAGTCATAATGTACTTCAAACTCTTGTGGTCTGTGTATACTGTGCATTTCTCACCATACAAATAGTGCCTCCAAATCTTCAAAGCGAACACAACTGCCGCTAACTCTATATCATGGGTCGGATAGTTGCGCTCATGAGTCTTCAACTGTCTTGAGGCATAAGCCACTACTCTTCGGTCTTGCATCAGAACACATCCTAACCCTACATACGAGGCGTCACTATAAATCACATAGTCCTTCCCGGACTCAGGCTGAATCAAGATCGGTGCTTGGGTCAAAGCTTCTTTCAATTTTTCAAAGGCTCTCTGTCTTGCATCTGTCCACTCAAACTGAACACTCTTCTGAAGTAACTGTGTCAATGGTGCGGCTAATTTAGAGAAACCCTCTACAAACCTCCTATAGTATCCGGCTAAGCCTAGGAAGCTACGTACCTCTGTCACAGACTTCGGTTGCTTCCACTCAACAATGGCCTCAATCTTCTTCGGATCAACTCTGATGCCTTCAGCTGACACTACATGCCCTAAGAAGACTACCTCGCGAATCCAGAATTCACACTTGCTGAGCTTCGCATATAACTGATGATCTAGCAAAGTCTTCAAAACAAGTCTCAAATGTCGGTCATGGTCTTCTTCAGTTCGCGAGTACACCAAGATGTCATCAATAAACACAACTACAAACTGATCTAGATACTGATGAAAAATCCTATTCATCATGTCCATGAAAGCTGCCGGTGCATTAGTCAACCCAAATGGCATGACTAAAAACTCGTAGTGTCCATACCTAGTCCTAAAGGCTGTCTTCGGCACATCGACCTCTCTGACCTTTAGCTGGTAGTAACCTGATCTCAAATCAATCTTCGAAAAGACCGATGCTCCCCTCAACTGATCAAATAAGTCATCAATTCTCGGCAACGGATATTTGTTCTTCACTGTCAACTGGTTCAACTGTCTGTAATCTATGCACATTCTCATACTTCCATCTTTCTTCTTCACAAACAACACTGGTGCACCCCAAGGTGAAGAACTAGGCCTAATAAAACCTCTATCTGTCAATTCTTGCAACTGAGTCTTCAACTCTTTCAATTCTTTCGGTGCCATACGATACGGAGCAATCGAAACAGGAGCCGAATCAGAATAAGTCTCAATGCTGAACTCTACCTCTCTGTCCGGTGGTAACCCTGGCAATTCTTCCGGAAACACACTAGGAAAATCACACACTGTCCGGATGTCTTGAGGTCTAACCTCACTCATGTTAGGGTTCATCACATACGCTAAGTATGCTTCACACCCCAACTCAACTAACCTCTTAGCCTCTAGCATTGAAACCACATTGGACAAGAACTTCACATTCTCACCCACCACAACAATCTCATAATCATCTGTGAGCTTCAAAGAAATCTGCTTAGTTTCAAAATCTATCCTAGCTCTATGCTCCGTGAGCCAATCCATACCCAGAATCACATCAAAACCATAGAAGGGAAGCTCCATCATATCCACTGGAAACACATGTCCCTGAACCATCAACGGACACCTTCGGTACATCTTCCTAACCACTACCGTGTCCCCAAAAGAACTAGTAACACTAACTCCTACTTCTAACAACTCACAAGGCAAATTTAGAGACTGTGCATGCTCACTCAATATGTAGGAATGTGTAGACCCAGAGTCAATCAAAGAAAGCAAATCCAAAGACTGTATCGAGAAGTTACCTGCGATCACATCGGTGTCATGCTGCTCCCCGCGCTGAGCGTAAACCCTAGCCTGTCCTCCGCCCTCCGGCTGGACTGCAACTACATGAGCTAAATTTCTCTGACCATCGTTCCTTGGCTGGAAATTACCTCTACCGCGCCCGCGGCCTCTCTGAAAGTCATTGGCTCTAGCAGGAGCCTGAGCCGGTGCCTGTCCCACCTGATGTGGACATTCACGCCTAATGTGGTCCCTAGCACCACAACTCCAACAAGAATGGTAGTTCCCCCAACACTCACCGGTGTGGTTCCTCCCGCAAGTAGCACATGTGGGCAACTTCCCACCAGCTCTCTGACCCTGATGGCCCCTACCGTGGTTACCACCACCACGCCTATGATCATACTGATGCCTGTTGTCCCGATGCCTCTTGGCATCCCCTCTATCAAAGTTGCTGGACCTCTTACCTGAACTAGATCCACCTGACCGCCTGGTCAAACTCAGACTGTGCTCTAAGTCCTTGGCCCTCGAGACCAAGACATCAAAATCAAAGTAATCAGAAGCTAGAGTATAAGTCTTGATCTCCTCATTCAGCCCATATCGGAAGCGGTTACAACGCTCCACCTCAGTAGGTACAAGCTCGGGTGCATACTGACTCAGTCTGACAAATCGGATCTCGTAATCGGTCACAGACATACTCCCCTGAAGCAATGCCATAAACTCTCTCTTCCTCTCATCGAGGTATCGCGGACCCAAAAACTTCTTCCGGAAAGCTGTCTCAAAGAACCCCCAAGTGATCTCGGTCTCATCCATCCCCGAAGTAACGGTGACCCACCAGGTGTAGGCATCACCCTGTAGCAAGGACTCAACACAACCCAACTTACGATCACCAGTGCACCCCATCTGAGCAAGAATGCGGACGGTCTTCTCAAACCACATTTCTGACCTCTCCGGAGTAGCACCTCTAAACTCTTCGGCCCCAAGGCCCCGAAGTCTCTCTAATGGTAATCCGGTGCCCTCACCCTGATGATGAGCTGCCTGACCTCCAGCTACTGCAGCCTGGAATGCCCCGGCTATTGCCTGAACTAACGGAGCTAAGTCAATTCCGGCCGGTCCTTGGCCACCTTGGCCTCCTTGTGGTCCCATTCCTCTGGGCTCGGCCTCGCCTCCCACTCCCGGTGGAGGAGGTGGTGGTGGTGGAGGTGGTGGAGGAGCTCCAACTCCAACCACTGGCTCTCCCACTTGAGCCTCAACTCTCACAACTGGCTCAACTCTCGGAGCCTCTGCCCGTGGTTCCGGTCGAACCATCCTAGGCCTCCCACGTGGTCTCATGATTCAACTAGCAAGGTATAAACTACAACAAGAAACAATAGGATTACGTTAGCCAAAGCAAGGGTCCAATAGTGCTCAAGTATTCCTCTTTCAAAAATCCTTTTTAAATTAGTAGTAGCAGCAATAGGCACACACTCACACGAGACAAGACCATTCATGCATTCAAAACATCATACGATCACTCAAGCATCAAGGATTCATGGCAATTCATGCATCGGACAACACAAGCATTTAACACATTAATCTTACCTCACTTACCTGCCCGAGGTCTCGGTAACCTCAGGCTCTGATACCAACAAACGTAACCCCCTCATCCCGGTCTGGCCGGATGACCGGTCCGAGTGGCCACACGGGGAAAACCGAAGCGAAACCCAAAGGATTCCCCCTCGGTTAGCAACCCTATATTTTTTTTTATCTTGCCTAGATGAATGTTAAGTCCTATGTGATTTACAACAGCAGAAATCGTTCAAAGGAAAAACACATTCGAAACACAACCACGCACAAACAGTCAATTTTAAGCTTATAAGGCAGACAGTATCGATACCCTAATCAGGGGTATCGATACCCTCCTTCTAGGTCAACCCAGGAAGTCAACACGAGAAGGCCGTATCGATACCCTTACCAGGGGTATCGATACCCTCTTCCTCGGTCAACCTCCCTTGGTCAACAGATTCGACCCGTATCGATACTCGGGACCCCGTATCGATACGCTCCAATCTAACTCCCAAACCCAGATTCCAGAAACTTTGGACGGTATCGATACCCTAAGGGTATCGATACCCTAGGCAAAATCTGAGGCATTTGGGCAAGAGAGTATCGATACCCTTACCAGGGGTATCGATACCCCCTGCATTGCAACTCCTCAAACTCAACTAAAACGACCCCAACCGACTCTAAATGCATTCCTCGACTCACCTAAGCGTATACCAACACGCAAGCACACATATTTAAGCCATAGGTATCAATCAAACATGAATTCAAGCTTTCATACATAGCATTTGATTCAAGGAGCAAAATAGGCAATATTATGCACACATAAAGACTCAAAAGGATCTTAAGGCCACAAGTCATTCAAAAGAGGTTTGCACCCAGCATAAGACAACCTAAAGCATCCTAGAGCATATCACCATACACACCAACATTCATCAAAGTATTGCATGCTTACAAACCATAATCAAACTCAACAACATCATCAATCAAATGAGTCATACAAGCTCATACAAAGACCTTTGCCACATTGCTAGCTATTACAAAATCGATAACCATACTTGAGCTACAAACTTGGATGCCCTTCTTGCCTTGCCTCGAGCTAACACCACGCTAACGATCTGCATTGTTGAACATTGAGAGCGTAAGCTATAAGCTTAGTGAGGGTGCTCTAAAACGAAAAACAACAACAATGCAGGGTTCAAGCATGTAATCCTAATCTCACACATATCAAGCATTGCATAACCAAGTAGACTTAGCTAGTCTTTCAAGTGGCATATATGGTCTCTCAATCCTAACAAGATTTCACATCAATATCAAATATCATATACAATACCATATACCAAACCACATATCACCATCATATGTCACATTTCATAAACAAGTTTAATTGGCCACTTTAATTACCCCGATTGTGCGGATTAAAACCTTGACAACACTTTACCTCGGTGGGATTCCACTCATCACCGGACCTTGCATGTGCGGGATTCCACTCATCGCCACATGCCCTACGGATGGGATTCCACTCATCATCCCGTAGAAATATAATAAGCTTCCGGTGGAATGCTACATCACCGTACTCCTCCTTGATGACTTAACGCCATCAAGGCCACGTACGTTTTGACTCAATTTGTGTGCACACTACCCTAATGATCGATCATTTACAACCGGTAATTATTTAGTGCCAATTATTATAACCACAACATGTATCATCAACCACATATCATCAACACATTCATGCTCGATACATAAATCCACATCATGATATACAAGTACATGCACCATCTAATCACAAGCATTTGAGCATAGCCATCAAGCACATAGCATTCAAGGAAATTAGACTAAGTTAACTACTTGGATTAAAAGGAAGTGGCCTACCAAGCACACTTGCACACACACATACTACTCATGTTCGAACCAACTTGAAAACAAGTTTAGACCACTCACCGTCCTTCCTTAGCAAAATCGAACAATCCTCCTACGCACCCGGATTCGGTCCCAAAGCCTCTTCCGCGTTTCCCCTTGTTTCTAGTCAAACAAAAACACATATATTACTTCCCAATTCAATGCTAATTCAACCTTCAACCCACTTTGCAATCACAACCCAAATTCTTCCATTTCTCAAATCACACAATCTCCTAAAAACCCAATTTTCGTGCTCCCCTAAGAACTTGTTGAAAAATCAGTTTCCAAACACCCAAATGGCTTCCAAAGCATCCCAAAACACTCTCATACCATAGGTAAACCAACAACCCACCAATTTTAACACAAAACCCACCAAAAACTCAAGTTTTACAACCTTAAATCTAGCCCTAAGACATCTCTACGAATTTCTACCAAAATTCAACCAAATTTAAGTATATGGTGTATTTCATCATGCTTAAACAAACCCCCAACATAATTTAACAAAACAAGTTAAAAAGCCCCATCAAAATCCCCAAATTCCTTATGAACCCTAATTTTCAAAACCTAATACTCTTGAAATCCAAGACCATGGTTAGATAGGGGTTGAAGAGGAGAGTTAGAAAACATAATTACCTTTGAAAATGGTCTTGAAATTGAGTTGCAAATCAATGAAATAGTAACTTGGAACTTGGGAGGGTTTTGAAGGTGGGGTTTGGGTTTTCACGTGGGAATGGGGGAGTGGGGAGAGAGAGAAGAAAATTTTCAGCTTTCAATAAAAGGTTAACTAGCTTTTTGAAAGTCTTGGGTAAAATTACAACATTAGTCCCTCCCCTCTTTCAAAAGCTCAATCAAGCCATTAATTAAAGTTGAATTGTTTTAATTTAAATTTTATTGACTCGAATTAATACCCGGCTAACCCCTAGGCCCAAAACACGTGTGTTACAGAGTCGTTTTGATACGGCTGGTAGGTAAGTTGGTTATTTTGAATGTTAAATGTTTTTAATTTCTTTCGTTTTAGTCCCTGATCGTTATGCATGCAATTGAATGAGTTTGGATGATCTTTTATAGCTGAAATTTGACATGTATGCATGGAACCTGACTAATTGAGGATTGTTAAACCTAATTTCAAGTAAGTCTTTATAATTTTCTAGATTTATAATTTGGTCCCTTAATGTTTGTGATTACAATTGAATTCCATATTGATGTATGTTTGAATTGAGATTTGACACCGTGAAATGAAAAATTACTAGTCAAAGGGTGGTAACTTCAAATAGGCTAAAGTCCCTGTAATTTCTAAAAATTATGATTTGGTCCTCAGAATATGTATATTGTCAAGCGAATGTCTAATATGTTTGATTGAGTTGAGGTTTGTTCCGCTACGAGCTCAAATCACATAGGATGATAATGTGCATCTAGATAAGATAAAAAGAAAAAATGGTCATTTATTGAGGTAAACTTTCCCGGTTTACTTCAATATTTCCTGTGTGACTCACTAAGTTCGGTCTCGCATCTAGACTGAGTCGAGGGGTTACATTTGTTGGTATCAGAGCTAAGTTTGTGATAATTGAGAGGTAAGTTATTATTGATTAGAATTGTTGTTAATTGCTTAAACCAAGTTTGCGATTAAAAGGGATGTTGATACTGGTTGAATGTTGTTGATTGTGATATGCCATGTGGGGTTTATTTTGGGGAAACCATTACCTTATTACTATAGTCTAAAATGTTTTGATTTGAATTGGAAGTCTTGGATCCTTGCTTGAAGCTGGCCTGATTGTTTTTGTTTTGTTGAAATTATCATGCCTTAGAAATGTGTTATGTCACGATCGAGAGATGAAGACAGAACTAGAGTGGTTATATTGCCTTTGGGAAAGGAGTTGAGGAGAATGTTATATCTCTTGGGGGTTTGTCACCCTGAAGTAAGTACAACTTGCGCTAGTTGGGCCAGTGTTGGGTGACATGTCGCCTGGGATATAGGCGATGTTGGGAGCTTTTGAAGCTATCATTGTTGGAATGCATGAAACTTCTCCAAATGTTGGACAACTGTGAGTTGCTATTAGAACGCCTCCGTAGTTTGAGAGAAGTTGAGTTTCGAGGATTTACACCCGAGGTATCCGTGGAGTGGATGACATGTACTATTGGGATTATGGAACAAATAGGGTGTAATGATGCCCGTAGGTTGAAGATGTGGCGTGTCTCAGGAGATGTGTACAATTGGTGGACAACTGTGATTATGGGCACAAAACCCGGTGTTGTGACCTGGGAGTTCTTTCAAACTATCTTTAAGAAGAAATATCTGAGAGTTAGATACTTGGATGACAAGAAATGTGAATTCATGGCTAGGGTTCAAGGTAGTATGTTTGTGGCCGAGTTTAAGGTACAATTTGTTCAGTTGAGCGGGTATGCTCCTGAACTAGTATTGTATGTGAGATATCGATGTGATTGACTCTGTTACAGATTGGTACGTGATGTTAGGTTATATATGTTGCCTTTTGGCTACACCGTTTTCGACGTGTTGGTTACACGGGTGAAGTGCACTGAGTAGAACCTGGCTTTATCAATTCGTGTGGGAGGTTCTAGCTCTGTAAAGAGAGTTGCGGACTCTGGTTTTGATGGTAGTCAGTTTAAGAATAATCATGATAAAAGGTGTCGCCTGAGTTGAGGCGAGGTGGTGGTAATGTTGGGCGGGGATCGTAGGGTCAATGTATCCAGGCTAAAGTAGCATTTAATACATGTTAGGTATGTGGATCGTGTGATCACATGAGGTGGGATTGTCCACGTTTGATCCGTGGGGTATATACTTTTGCGTCTGTTGTTGCTAATGCTTGCGGGAGTTGTGGTTTGAACGATCGTCTTAGAAGTGTTAGATGTGGGAATGTAAGTAACTAGTTCCATTGGTGAAACGGTTGTTACAAGATGGTTGTTTAGGAGATGTCCTTTGACTGTTCAAGGTCATGAGTTTCCGGTTGGTTTGATGGTGTTTTTGTTCCACGATTTTGATGCAATCCTGGGTATGGACTAGTTGTTTTAGCATAGAGTTGTGGTTGATTTTGAAACCAAGCGAGTTACCTTGAAACTCGTTGATGATTACGAGGTAGTAATCATGGGTGAGAATGTTAAATTCTTGTCCAATGTTGTTTCGGCTTTGGAAGCAAGTTGTTTGATGGATTCGGGTTGTGAGACCTTCTTAGCTTATGTCATGAATCCGAGATCGAAGGAAGTGCGTGTTCAGGACATACGTATAGTATGTGAGTTTTTTGGTGTTTTTCAGAGGAATTGTATGGTTTTCCGCCGAATAAAGAGGTTGATTTTGGCATTGAGTTGTATGAAAATACAACCGTCGTGTTGTTGAGTTGATCAAATGATTGAAAATGGCCAAGATGGGGTGAATTGGCAATTAAAATTTGAAGGGAGAAAAGGATGAATGAAAATTGGACACAAGGCAATTTATAGTGGTTCAAGTTCCTAAATGAACTCTACCTCTACTACCTTAGCTCCTACTAAGGATTTTCAACCAATCCACTAATTGATTCTTCCCCTTTTCTTAGATGAGGAGGAAACCTCACAAGACCGATTAAGCTTTCTACCCAAAGCTTAATCCAACACACTTTTTACAAAGAAGGAATTTGGTAAACCTTACAATTACCTCTCAAAGGTTGATGTTTACCCAAATACAATCAATCACACCCCAAACTCTCAATAAAAATTACAATGAAAAACACAATTGAGTTGGGTACAAAGATTTGACTCTAAATGATCAAGGTTTGGATTTGAATGCTTTGATGTTTCTCGAAGGCTCAATTGTTGTTGTTGTGGATTTAGAGACTTGTTTTTATACCTTCTCATTGATTTCTAGCCGTTTGAGTGGTTGAGATCATCAATAGAGCCGTTGGGGCTCTCTCTTCCCTCCATAAATGCAGTTCTGCAACTACCCGTATCGGAACACATGACTTCTGTATCAAAACAGACACTCAAAAAAGAAAGAGTTGTTATGTGTAAAATAGGACCGCATCGAAACGGATAGAGGCCGTATCAAAATAGTAAAGGCAAAAAGAAGGTCGTATCGAAACAGATAAGAGTTGTATCGAAACATTTTGAAACTGTTAATTGGTGTTTCGAAATAGCTTAGGGTGTATCGAAACACTTAACCAAATCTTCAAAAATCAGTTTCTGACAAGTAATGACTAGTTCATTTAATGCCCAATTTTAAAATTACTTAACCCCTGTATTGAAACGGGTGTGAGCCATTTCAAAACGATTCTCACAAATCAAAAGCTCAGATGAAGGCCCTATCGAAACGGGTGTGAGCCATTTCAAAACAGATGTCTCCAGTGGCAAAACGTATTGAAACACTTTGAGGGTGTTTTGAAATGCCTGAGCGATTTTGTATGTTTTGGCTTTGAATCACTTAGAAAATTTTATGGGGTTTAAGTTTTGACTTCAAAACATTTTAAGTATAAATTGTACTTGTCAAAATCAAATATTTTGATTACTTAAAAATTTATTTACTTTGTAATTTAATCCTTGAATTACTTGTTATATCAAAATCAAATATTAGTTTTAAAATCTCCCACTTTTTGATATAACAAAACCAAAGTAAATTTTTAAGTAATCCCCCCTAAATTTAAGCTAGGTTTTGAAAATTTTTAAAAAAATTTAGCTTAACTCTTCTCTCTCTTTTTGTTAGATCAAAATCAATGAAGGAATATAGCAATATAGCACAAGTCAAACCACAATTAAAGCAACATAATTTCATTAAGCATTAAAAAGCAAAGCAAATTAAGTTCACAAATTTGAAACATAATATCCAAACCATAACATCCAAACATAAATCAAACCATAGGTCTTAAAGTAAAAACATAAATATGTGCATAAAAATAGGGAAATCCTAAACTAGATGAGATGTAATGGAATGCAATGATCAAAGGCTCATCATCTTTATCATCTTCATCATTGGCATTGCTCCTTCGGAATCGTCGTCATTTGCTATAGAAACCGGTAAAGGATATGTCCATAGAGGTTTTTTGAGTTTCAACCGAGGTGAGGCGATTTTCAACATTTTGTATACGACTCTCCACGGAAGTGAGGCGAGTATCAAGAGTAGAAAAACTGGAGTCTATGTGAGTGCGCAAGCCGTTAAATTGCTCGATAAGGAAGGTCATGAGGGCTTCATTTTTTTAAAGCAACTTAAGGTGGAGGTTCGAGGGCAGCGACGGGTGGAGGATTCTCAACACGAGTCCATTCACCATCAATATAGTGAAATTTGCTATGGAAAAGTGAACGCTCATAGATGGGATCTTTGAGAGGTTCCGGATAGTCAAGCGAGCAATCAATCCCCAACTTAGAGAACAAGTAGCTCAAAGTCGTGCCATAGGTGAAAGAGGTGACGAGATCGAAGTTGCGATTTTGGACAAGGTACACCATCTTGGAAAACATGATTTGATAGAGATTCGGTTGATGTCCCCCACGAAAGCATCGAATCCAAAAATCATCCACTTGCCTAATGTGGGAGAACTTGCCTCTGGAAGGGCGAAACCACCACGAGACCATGAGATGTAGGATGCGCATGAGCATCAAGGACTGTGACGGAGCCACCAATGGTATGAACCAACGAGTTCTCATCCGAGATTCCCTCATCTTCAAACTCGAACACATTAACTAAAGTTTCTGGATCAACCATAAACTTCTTCCCCATGAGATAGGACTCAATGGCAACCACTTGACCATCATTGGAGATGCAACGAGCATTGACATAAAATAGGTACAAAGTACTGAGTAAGCCCAAAAAGCCATAAAATTCCAACGCCTCAATAGATCAAGATAGCAGAATTGAAAACGCTCGGTATCCATAAAGGGAAGAGAAACGATACGCTCACGTCGGATAGCATGATCTTGAAATAGCTTGAAATTGGTGTAGGCATCTTTGTTTCGAAGAGACTTTTGGTAGAGCAAAGTAAGATTTGGAAGAGTAGAATCGTCATCAACATTGGAGCTTCCACCAGCCACATTGGTTCTAACTCTCTTCCTAGAACTCATATTTGAAATCTGAAATGAAATCAAGAAAAAAACATATGTATGTGTAAATCAACCAAATTCAATCCAATATACAATCCGATAATCAAGGTATTGATAAAAACTATACAATATAGTTTTAAAAATATATATAAACATAAGAAGAATTTTTGGAGAAAAGACTTTTTAAAAAAAGATTGAAAAATTATACGGTATTAATTTATATTCGAATAAAAAAATTACAGATTTTGAAAAACTTTGCAAAAACTCGAAAAACTACACTATATGTATATGTTTTATACAAAAAGGAATTAAAAAACAACCTATAAATTTAAACGAAAATTGAAAATAAAAAGAAAAAGGTTTTATACCTTGATATGGGATAAGGATGAATGAGGGAAGATTGATGCACCAAATTGCTTGCAAAGCTCTAGCCTTGATATGTAGATCGAAAACCCTAAAAAAATTGGTTTTGAAGTGAAAAAACAAGTGATTTAAAGGGTGTTTATAGGGGTTTTGCGGTTAGGGTTTGATAGAAAAAAGAGTTGGTGTTTTAATTAAAGTTGGATACCTTTTAATGCCTATTTAAAGCAGTTTGCACGATCGTGTTTTGATACACCACTTGGCATCTCGGAACATCCGTTTCAAAACACTATCGAGCCGTTTCGGTTCCAGACTCCTTTCGATACATGTTGAACCTGTTTCGGAACAACACCACTAACCCGTATCAAAACACAAAGAGCCCATTTTGATATGATTCACTACTGTAATCACCCTAAATTAAGCCCGTATTAAAACAGATTTAGCTGTTTCGATACACCCTTACCAGAAACTTCATTTTGGGCAGTTTCATGTCCAAAAAGCCAACTTAGATCGAGCCTAAATGCGTGTGAATGATATGTGAGCAATATTCAATGGCTAAAATTAATGCATACTCCCCCTAGCAACATGCATAGAAGCAAAATGATGCAAATTAACATAAGCATGAATATCAACCAATTCCAAGCAAAATATTTGACCATTTGGGACCTAAAAGGGTCAAGAAAGGCTAGTTAAACCTAACTCTCTCCTAAGGGTCCAAAAACTCTATTTATCTAAAGGTTTGGTAAATATATCCGCTAATTGGTTCAAGGTATCAACATATTCTAGAACAACATCATTTTTCAAAACATGGTCTCTAATGAAATGATGTCTAATTTCTATATGTTTGGTTCTAGAGTGTTGGACGGGATTCTTAGTGAGACAAATGGCACTAGTGTTTTCACACCTAAAGGGTATTGCATCTACTTGAACACCATAATCTAATAATTGTTGCTTCATCTAAAGGACTTGAGCACAACAACTCCCTAAGGATATGTACCCCGCTTCGGTGGTAGATAAGGTTACGCTATTTTGTTTCTTACAGAGCCAAGATACGAGCATACTATCTAAGAATTGACATGTTCCGGAGGTACTTTTCCTATCTATCTTGCATCCTCCATAATCCGCATCCGAATAAGCATGAAGGCTAAAGGAAGAATCCTTAGGATACCAAAGACCTAAGTTAGGTGTGTCTCTAAGGTATCTAAAAATTCTGTTAATGGTTACTACGTGTGATTCTTTAGGACTAGCTTAGAACCTAGCACACAAGAAAACACTAAACATAATATCTGGTCTACTTGCGGTAAGGTAAAACAAAGAACCTATCATAGATCTATAAAGCTTAGAATTGGCACACTTACGTTCTTTATCTTTGTCAAGCTTTATAGAAGAGCTCATAGGAGTGGGTTGAGGCTTCACATTCTCCAAGCTGAACTTCTTGAGCATTTCATTCACGTACTTTGCTTGATTGATGAAGGTGCCATCCTTTCTTTGTTTGATTTGGAGCCCCAAAAAGAATGAGAGCTCCCCCATCATGCTCATCTCGAACTCACCTTGCATTAGCTTAGAAAATTCTTTGCAATAACATTCATTAGTAGAACCAAAAATGATATCATCAACATAAATTTGTACTACTAAGATGTCATTACAATATCTTTTTATGAAAAGTGTAGTGTCCACCTTGCCTTTTTCAAAACCTTTTTCAATCAAAAATTTTGAAAGCCTTTCATACCAAACTCTAGGAACTTGTTTTAAACCATAAATAGCTTTGGTTAATTTAAAAACATGATTTAGAAATTTAGGATCCTCAAAACCCGGTGGTTGTTCAACATACACTTCTTCATTTATAAAACCATTTAGAAAAGCACTTTTTACATCTATTTGAAAAACATGGAAATCATGGTAACATGCAAATGCTAGAAGCATCCTAATAGCTTCCATTCTAGCTACGAGTGCATATGTTTCATCAAAATCAATTCCCTCTTATTGAGTGTAACCCTGAGCAACAAGCCTAGCCTTGTTTCTCACTATGTTACCACTCTCATCTAGTTTATTCCTAAAGACCCATTTAGTTCCTATAGTAGATTGATTACTATGCCTATAAACTAATGTCCATAATTTACTTCTCTCAAATTGATTAAGTTCTTCTTGCATGGCCAAAATCCAAAAATCATCTTTAAATACTTCTTTGATATTTTTAGGCTCTATGCATGAAATAAATGCAACATGGTTCATTAGTTTGAGAGAAGATCTAGTAGTTACCCCCTTGGATGGATCACTCAAGATTTCACCACCTTTCACATAGTTGAACTCCCTTGGGTATGTCACCTCCTTTTCCTCAAGAGCTAAGTCCTTCAAGGCTTCAAGAGGTGGATCTTGTGCATCTTCTTCTTTGGTTGGAATCTCATCCACCTTTGATGTTTGTCATCCATCAATGGCTTCAATGATCCCTACATCATCATCATCACAAGATTCCTTCCTCAGAAGGAGGTTATCATCGAAAACAACATGTATAGACTCTTCAACAACCAAAGTTCTTTTATTAAATACACAGTAGGCTTTAGAGTTTAGAGAATAATCCAAAAATATTGCTTCATCACTTTTAGCATCAAATTTACCTAAGTTGTTTTTTCCATTGTTTAAAACAAAACATTTACAACCAAAAGGGTGGAAATAGCTAATGTTAGGCTTTTTGGATTTTAAAATCTCATTAGGTGTTTTCTTTAAAATAGACCTAATCATTACTCTATTAATAATATAACAAGTTGTATTAGTGGCTCCTGCCCAAAAATACTTAGGTAAGTTGTTTTCACAAAGCATAGTCCTAGCCATTTCTTCTAAAGTTTTATTTTTACTCTCAACTATCCCATTTTGTTGAGGAGTGCGAGGAGCCGAAAAATTATGGTCAATACCATTTTCATTACAAAAATCTTCAAACCCCATATTTTGAAATTCAATTCCATGATCACTTCTAGTGTGTGAAATTTTATGATCAAGATCATTTTGGGTAATTTTTGTAAATGTAATAAAATTTTCTAAAGCCTCATCCTTAGTACTTAAGAATAGAACCCAAGTGTATCTAGAAAAGTCATCTAATAATACAAATGCATCTAATAATACGAATGCATATGACTTACCACCCAAGCTCATAGTTCTAATAGCCCAAAATAAATCCATGTGAATTAGTTGCAATACCCTACTAGTCGAAACATCATTAATGGGTTTAAATGAAGTTCTCTTTTGTTTACCCTTAGCACAAGCATCACATATTTTATCTAATGAAAATTTTAGTTTGGGTAAACCTCTAACTAGATTTTGGGAAGCCAGTTTTCCTAAAATACTTATGGTAGCATGCCCAAGTTTCCTATGCCACAACCATGCATCATTCTCATCATGTGCAACTAAAATGCATGGGATGAATGTATGTCATCTAAATGCACCATATAAATATTTCCTATGTGATGACTAATGAGCATTATTTTATTTGTTTTAATCTTCACAATTTTACACCCATTTTTATCAAAATGAACATTAAAGCCTTTATCACAAAGTTGACTAATGCTCAAAAGATTATGTTTTAGACCATTGCCATATAACACATTTTTAATGAGTGTAGATGAAAGATTACCAATGGAGCCTATGCCTTCAATATGCCCTTTGGAGTTGTCACCAAATGTCACACATCCTCCACTTTTTGGTTTAAGCTCCAAGAATCTACTCTTGTCTCCGGTCATGTGTCTTGAGCATCCACTATCAAGGTACCATGTATTTTGACTTGATGCTTTGGCCTTGTAGCAGTGCTCCCCCTACAAACAAAGATTAGTTTCTTGATTTTGGTACCCAAAACATTTTCGGTCCATAAGTGTTAGCTCCCAAAAGCTTGGTTCCCTTAGAAATCCAAGAAGCAATATCATTTACATTATTAGAAACAATGAGTTCCTTAGGAACCCACACACTCCTAATTCTTTTTACTTTAGATTGCTTTTGAAAGCTTCTTTGTTTGGAGTAAAATGATTTTCTCTTAACATATTGGGTTTTTGAAGAACTTCCTTTTTCAAAAGCATGTTTCCCAATAGTAAGAGAAGTTTTGAGATTATCCAATTCCTTAGTATGATATTCTTGGAAATCGGAAAGAAGTTTTTCAATATAAAGATTTTTCTTTTTAAGTTCATTTGAAAGATTTATCAAGTACAAAACCTTCTTTTTCAATTCGGAATTGATTTTTCAAAGAGACTCATTTTGAGATTTTAAATCGGAAATGATTTTCTTGTTTTTCAAAATAGACTCTTTATATTTGTCAACCAATTCATCATAAATATTTTGTAACTCATCATATTCATCATAAGTAAGAGATGAGTTAGATTTTACCATTGGTTCCTCCTCAAATGCCATGAGAAAAAGGTTAGCCACTTTCTCCTCCTCTTCGGATGACTCCTCGTCACTCCAAGTTGCCACTTGAGCTTTGAGTTTGTTCTTCTTCCCAAAGCTTTTCTTTCTCAATTGAGGGCACTCGAATTAGATATGGCCGGTCTTCTTGCACTCATAACAAATGATTTAGTCCTTCTCTTCTTATTTACTCCTATTCTTAAAGTCCTCTTTTCTATTGAATTTTCTTCCTCAATTGGACTTCATGAATCATGTGAATATTTTGGCCAACATGGCCATCTCCTCATCTTCCTCTTCACTAGAATCGCTATCGTTGTATGAACCTTTAAGTGAAATTCCAATCTTCTTCTTTTCAACCTCTTTCTTCTCAACTTTCTTCTCTTCTTCCCTGCCTTGTTTCATAATCTCATGAGTGAGTAGAGATCCAACAAGGGCATCAAGCTTGAGAGTCTTCAAATCTCTAGCTTCGATGATGGCCGTTCTTTTTCCATCCCAAGATTCGGGAAGAGAATATAGTAGTTTCTAAACTAGCTTATCTTCGAAAATGATTTCACCAAAGCCCTTTAATCCGTTGACGATAACTGAGAACCAATCAAACATCTTGGAGACGTTTTCAACGAGTTCCATCTTGAAATTTTCATAGCTTAAATTGAGCAGCCCGATCTTCGTCTCTTTAACATCGCTAGTTCTCTCATATGTGGTCTCGAGGGTATCCCAAACTTCCTTGGCACTTTCGATGGAAGACACCTTTGAATAGATATCGGGACTGAGAGCACAAAATATCATATGCAAGGCTTTATCATTGACTTGCAACCGTCTTCTATCTTTGTCGGTCATCTCGACTTTGATCTTTGGGGACTAATCTTCATTCACCATCTCTCTTCATAAGAATGCTTGGCCCATCTTCTACCACATCTCATACCATGTAGTCGTTGGATTTGATGAAGAGTCGCATCCAATTCTTTCAATATGGGTAGTTATCCCCATTGAAGAGTGGTTGTTTGGTGGTGGATTAAGATTCATAGATGTTGGGACCGGAGATGGATGTCGTTGCTTCAATTTGTTGTTGATCAAACTCTCCTAGAATCGACTCAAGAGGGTTGTAATCCTTCCAATGAGTGTGGCTCTGATATCAATTGTTAAGTTGATCAAACGATTGCAAATGACCAAAAGCGGGTGAATTGACAATTAAAATTTGAAGGGAGAAAAAGGATGAATGAAAATTGGACACAAGGCAATTTATAGTGGTTCAAGTTCCTAAATAAACTCTACCTCCACTACCTTAGCTCCCACTAAGGATTTTCAACCAATCCACTAATTGATTCTTCCCCTTTTCTTGGATGAGGAGGAAACCTCACAAGACCAATTAAGCTTTCCACTCAAAGCTTAATCCAACACACTCTTTACAAAGAAGGAATTTGGTAAACCTTATAATTACCTCTCAAAGGTTGATGTTTACCCAAATACAATCAATCACACCCCAAACTCTTAATAAAAATTACAATGAAAAACACAATTGAGTTGGGTACAAAGATTTGACTCTAAATGATCAAGGTTTGGATTTGAATGCTTTGATGTTTTTGAAGGCTCAATGGTTGTTGTTTTTAGCTTTAAAGACTTGTTTTTATACATTCTCATTGATTTCTAGTTGTTTGAGTGGTTGAGATCATCAATAGAGTCGTTGGGGCTCTCTCTTTTCTCCATAAATGCAGTTCTACAACTAACCATATTATAACACGAGACTCTTGTATCGAAACGGACACTCAAAAAAGAAAGAGCTTCTATGTGTAAAATGAGACCATATCGAAATGGATAGAGGCCGTATCGAAACGTTTTGAAATAGTCAATTGGTGTTTCGAAACAGCTTAGGGGTGTATCGAAACACTTAACCAAATCTTCAAAAATCAGTTTCTGACAATTAACGACTAGTTCAGTTAATGCCCAATTTTAAAATTACTTAACCATTGTATCGAAATGGGTGTGAGCCATTTTGGAACGATACTCACAAATCAAAAGCCTAGATGTAGGCCGTATCAAAACGGGTGTGAGCCGTTTTGAAACATATGTCTCCAATGGCAAAACGTATCGAAACACTTTGAGGGTGTTTGGAAACACCTGGGCGATTTTGTATGTTTTAGCTTTGAAACACTTAGAAATTTTTTATGGGGTTTAAGTTTTAACTTCAAAACATTTTAAGTATAAATTGTGCTTGTCAAAATCAAGTATTTTGATTACTTAAAAATTTATTTACTTTTTAATCTAGTCTATGAATCACTTGTTATATCAAATTCAAATATTAGTTTTACACGTGTCTATTGCTCCCTATCGTATGGCTCCAAAAGAGTTCAAGACGCAACTACATGAATTACTTGATCGAGGGTTTATTAGGCCTAGTGTTTCGCTTAGGGGTGCACTAGTGTTGTTCATGAAAAAGAAGGATAGCACGATGCGAATGTGCTTTGATTATCGACAACTGAAAAAGTTGACCAATTTCGTGGTGCTTTAGTGAAAAAGTATCCTTTACTGAGGATTATTGATTTGTTTGACCAATTTCGTGGTGCTTTAGTGTTTTTTAAGATTGATTTGAAGTCCGAGTATTATCAGTTGAAGGTAAAGGATGTGGTTGTGCCTAGAATTGCCTTTCGTATAAAGTACAAGCATTGTGAGTTCTTGGTGATGTCGTTTGGTTTGACCAATATGTCGGTGCGTTCAAGGATGTGTTGAATCGGGTGTTCCATGAGTTTTTGGATCAAGTTGTTTTTTTGTTGGTGATATTCTAGTACGTAAAGGTAAAGAGAAGGATTTTTATTTGCGTGTATGAATAGGCTAGTAGGCTTTTTTGGATGAACTTATATTGCTCTTTATTCGGGAAGTACGAGTTTTGGATATGTTAGAAGGAATATGGGTTTGAGAACGTTTTTTAGTAAGTGTGAACAATTTAACATGCATCGTTCAAAAACACTTATATGTGTATATAATTATGCCATTGCATGCATACATTAGGCACGACATTAGAGGTTTTGCATATATACACATAGACATCTACGAGGGCATATAAGTAATCATGCATACATGTGTTCACACTTACGGATGATTGTTCGGTGATCGATGGAGTGATAGTGTAAGCTAGGTTGCTTATGTAAGTAGCTTTGGTAATATGGTTTTCGGAGTTTGCAAGGTATGAAGATGATGTTAAACTTGGTTCTTGGGAGTTTGGCTTGTGCTAGTTTTGGAGCAACCAAGGTTGGAGTTAGAAGTTTGTGATTTTGGTAGATCCAATTAATTAACACCGAGGTTTGTTAAGGAATTTGCTAAGATTGTTGCATCACAAGCGAAGATTGTGGTTTATGCAACTAGACGGCTAAGGGTGCTCGAGCGCAATCGTTCCACGCGTGGTGTGGAGCTTGACGCAGTTGGGTTGGCGTAAAGGTTTCAGAGACACAATCTCTATGGTGAGAATGTGTTGTGCTCGTAGGCTACGTAGATGGTTGGAGTTGCTTAAGGATTATGATTTGACGATTGAATATATTCTGGGTAAGGCTAATGTTGTCACCGATGCTTTGGGTAGAAAGGGTGTGGTGGAGTTACGAGCAGTGTTTGCGTGGTTAAGTGTGACGTAGGATGGAGGTTTGTTGGCGGAGTTGCAAGTTAAGCAGTCTTTTTCACAGTTGATTAAAGATAAGTAACCTTATGATGAGGAGTTAGTACCGCATGTTAAGAATATTATAGATGGGAATTCGATGGATTTTCATTTTAATGATGATGAGGTGTTGTGTTTCAAAGATCGGATAGTGGTGCCTAATGATGATGAATTGAGGCGAACTATTCTGACCAAAGCGCATAGTAGTCCTTTTGTTATGCATCCTGGTAGTACTAAGATGTATCGAGGCTTGAAAGAAGAATACTATTGGGTTGGTCTAAAGAAAGATAAGGTTGATTTTGTTGCTAAGTGCATGGTGTGTCAGTGTGTTAAGGCTGAACATCAGTTCCGTCCAAGTTGTTGCAACCGTTGAGGGTATCGGAATGGAAATGGGAGAGAATAACCATGGATTTTGTGTATGGATTACCATTAACACCATCTAAGAAGGATTCCATTTGGGTGATTATTGATCGATTTACGAAGTGTGTGCATTTTGTGTCTGTGCATACGACGTGTACTTTGGATAAGTTGACAAATTTATGTATTGTTGAGGTTGTGCGCTTGCATGGTGCACCTAAGAGTATAGTTTTGGATAGAGATCCATAATTCACGGAAAATTTTAGGAGTGTTTGCGTTGAGCGTTGAGTATATGGATGAGTTTCAGTACGTCGTGTTATCCTCAGACGAATGGTCAGTTTGAATGTGTGATCCAGGTCTTGGAGGATATGTTGAGATGTTGTATCGTTGAGTCCCAAAGAACCTGGGAGAGACAATTAACTTTGGGAAGTTTCTTATGGTATTAGTTATCAAGCTAGTAAACAGATGGCATTGTATGAGGCTTTGTATGGTAGGAAGTGTCGTACGCTCTAGTGTTAGGCTGAGATTTGGGAAAAGCATGTTTCTTTGCATGATGTGTTGAAAATCACAAATGTGAAGGTGAAGCTTATTTGTGATCGTTCAAAAGCTTCCTCAGATTGTCAGAAATCATACGCGGATTTGAAGCGTAGAGAGATTGGGTATGCTGTTGGTGATCGTGTGTTTTTGAAAGTGTTGCCTTAGAAGAAGGTGATGAGGTTTGGACGTAAGGGTAAGCTTAGTCCGAGGTTTATTGGACCATATGAGGTTGTGGAACGTGTTGGTCCTGTTGCGTATCGTTTGAAGTTACCTCCCGAGTTGGAGAAAATTCCTGATGTGTTCTATGTTTCGATGTTACGGAGGTTTAGGTCGGATCTATCATATGTTATGTTGGTGGAGGATATGGAGTTGTGACCGAGGTTGTCCTTTTATAAGGAAACTGTTGAGAATTTTTATTCATGTAGTAAAGTTCATTATGGTAATAGTGGTGCTTGTGAAAGTCTTGTGGCAACACCGTGGTGTTGAGGAGGCCATGTGGAAGTGTAAGGCAGATTGGGTGGAGTGGTTTCTGCAGTTTATTCCTTTGGGTAAAATTTTGAGGACTAACTTTCCTAAGTGGGGGAGAGTTGTAATTCCTAGATTTTGGGCTTAGAGGTTTTGGGATGGTTTTAGGGTCTGTTGGACCGAGATTAGAGATTCGGGTAAGTTTCGGGATGAGTTCAGGGAAAACATATTTCAGAAGGTGATAAAAATATGAAAAATTATCTAAAATCCTTTTTAAATATATAAAAGGTTTTGGTGAAATCAATTTTGGAAAATGAGTTCTGGAAATGTGACATTTTGGACTAGTGACCAAAATGTAAAGTTTGAAAACTAGTTTTAGTGATGGTTTTGCAAAGTGTCAAAACTTTAAATCTTTAAGGAGATATTATACCATTTGGTCTAATCTGAGTTTTTCTTTAATTATAATTATTTTAAATGTGCTTAAATTAAAGGAATTAAAAGAATTTAATTAAGGAATGTGGTTATTTTCTAAAATCATAATTTAACGTAACTTTCTTTTATCAAGATTTCCTCTCAAATTCTCTTTAGCCAAACACATTCTTTTCATCAGAAAATTTAAGGTAATGATCTTGATTTCTTAACTCTTTGATTTCCTAAACGATTCTTCAATTTGTTTTCCAAAAATCTTATTGAATCTCTTTGATTTTCAAGAGGAAAACATCCAATTAAGGGGAAACTCATACATTGGAGGTAAGGTTCGTTCTTCTCCTCTAATGTAATGTTTTTTTTACTGAAATTCCTAAGTTCTTGATCCTTTATATATGTTTTCTAATGTGGTTTTATGATTTAATTCGATAATATGATTAAATCAAGGTTTTATTGATGGATTTATATAATTTTCGGATTGGGTCTGTTTTGCTAGGTTTATGATTGATTTTAATCATGATTTTGAAGTTTAATAATGTTAAGATAAAGGTTTCAACATTGCAATCCCAAAACTATGTGAATCTCTAATTGTTTAGGTTGGTATATTTGGGTTTTTGTGGAGTTGTGGCGGTTTTATGAATGTTGGAGGTATAAGGATGATAATATGATTATTTTGGATGTTAATCAATGATGATTGGTGGTTTGAAACGTTAGTTTGTGGCTGGGTTAAGTTTAGAAGTGTTTTGGTGATGATTTCGGATGATTTCGGTTGGTGATTGATAGTCGTTAGCAAGCCGATGTTGAGGTTCTATTTCACCGGGATTTAGGATGCATTTCAATGCATTAATTCTCTATTGTTATGTAGTTAAAACAAGGGAGGTTGATCCGAAAGAGATCAGTGGAGCTTTAGAGGCTTCAGACGCTTGAATTCGCTTCAGCGAATTGAAGTTTCGCATGTCGGTGAGTGAGAACGTGGATTTCAGCTTTGAAATGTTTTAAAGGTGGTTTGGAAATTTATATTTGAGCTTGAAACCCTTGTCTAAGTTCGTAAGTAAGTATAAGTGGATTTTCTCTCTTTGTCATACTTTTACGAAATGGTTTATGCACTTGTTTTTGGATTACATGATACCTACTGTTTATGCATGATTTAAAGTATGTTGAATCTTGTTTTTAATCATGAAATGATGAAGAATGCACATGGTAAGTGATCCTTGTAAGTATATGTTTTATACTTGGGTTTAAAACGTGGTTTGTTGCTTTGGAAAATGGTTTTATGTTGATGCATATGAAAATATTGAGGTATGTGGTTATAATGAATTATATTGGCATGTAATATGGTTTTAAAAAATCTATCAGATATAGTTAGTCAGCTATAGAATGGAGTGCACTATAAACAAGCTGCCTTGGATGTTAAGGGGTTTATACGGTGTACCAAATACTCTATCCAAGTACCCTAACGATCGATGAAGTGTAGTTTCCCATCTCTCGTTAGTGGGGTTATACATCTACCGATGAGTGGTGTTGAGGGGTTTATACGGTGTACCAAATACTCCACCACGTGTGTCACGACGATTGAGGGGTTTATATTGTGTACCGAATACTCCCGTGTGTGAACCTTGAGATGCCGGTGATAATGTATGAAGTGTTGGGACAACACTTGTGAATCCGTGTATCCGATGTTGTGTTTTGAGAATGGAACTTGGTTAGTGGTCACTTGTAAGCCAATATAATTGTTGATGTACCAAGAAAAGGTTTATGTTGTATAATTTGATTTATACATGGTTACTCTTTAAGCTTTGCATATGGTTGTTATGCATGGGATGGCTTAAATTGAGATTTAGCAATGGTATTTATTGTTGATTAATGATACATGAGGTATGTGGTTTAATATGCTGGTTTTGGAAAGGTTTAAGTGCATGATTTTCAAGGCATGATGTTTACAAGTGGATTGAAATGATAATTTCAATGGTTTTGAGAAAATGTTTTTAAATTGCATTGATGGTGTTTTGTTTTGAGCACTTCTCAGTCCTCACTAAGCCTAGTGTACTTACGCTCTCTTTTTCTATCAATACAGAAAATTAGAGGAGAGAAGGCAACAAGTGAGCAAGGAGGATCCAAGGGCTTCGCTCTTTGAAAGTATGGTTTCAAACTAGACTTTTAGTAATAAAGGCAATGTGGATTCATTGATGTTTTGGGAGTGTGTTTGTTAAACTCCTTGTTTTGAGCAAGTTTATATTGTTGTTTTGAATTTGTAAATGGTATTTGGTTTGGTTTGTGTTTCGGTGTTCAAATGGTCATTTTGCATAGGAAGCATGCCTATAGTTTGATAATCATGAGGAGTTGATGTTGGAAGCATGCTTGAGTGTTTATTGTCTTTGAATATATGCTCTAAATGGTTGATTAAGTCTTGGTAACATGTTGGAATGATTTTAAATGAGTTTAAGCATGAAAACCAGCATTTTTGGGCATTTCAGACCCATGTGTTTCGATACATTCGAAGGTGTATCGGTACGAGTATGTGTATTTGTGGACTCCGTATCGAAACGGGTGAAGGTGTATCGATATGCCCCCTTAGATTAAACGCATCTGAAAAATCTCGTATAAATACACCATCGAGACCGTATCGATGCGCCCCCGTGTATTGATACACTATCGAGCCGTTTGGATACGACTGGTAGGTAAGTTGGTTATTTTAGATGTTAAATGTTTCTGATATCTTTCGTTTTAGTCCTTAATCATTATGCATGCAATTGAATGAGTTTGGATGATCTTTTATAGCTGAAATTTGACATGTATGCATGTAGCCTGACTAATTGAGGATTGGTAAACCTACTTTCAAGTAAGTCCTTATAATTTTCTAGATTTAC
This sequence comes from Hibiscus tridactylites, assembly GCA_958450335.1. NCBI lineage: Eukaryota > Viridiplantae > Streptophyta > Magnoliopsida > Malvales > Malvaceae > Hibiscus > Hibiscus tridactylites. Next base: position 16,516,956 of record OY288275.1, on the reverse strand, counting down.
AATTTGGTCCCTTATTATTTGTGATTGCATTGAATGCCCTATTAATGTCCATTTGAATTGAGATTTGACACCGTGACATGAAAAATGACTAATCAAAGGGTGGTAACTTCAAATAGGCTAAATTCATTATAATTTGTAAAATTTACAATTTGGTCCTCAGAACATGTATGTTGTTAAGCGAATGTCAAATCGATGTTTGATTGAGTTGAGGTTTCTTCCGTTACGAGCTCAAATCACATATGATGATAATGTGCATCTAGATATGATAAAAAGAAAAAAAAGGTTGTTTATTGAGATAAACTTTCCCGGTTTACTTCAATATTCTTCGTGTGACTCGCTCGGTTCGGTCTCGCGTCTAGACCGGGTCGAGGGGGTTACATTGGAAAAATGGTGGTATAATACATCTCACCATTCATCCATTAACACAACCCCTTTCCAAGTTTTGTATGGACAAGAGCATGTTGTTCATCTACGCAATTTAGCTGGTGAATCTTTAGTAGTATTAGTTGATAGGAGTTTGCAGGCCAGGGAAGCTATTGTGAAGATGCTCAAGTTCTATCTTCAAAGAGCTAAAGAGAGAATGAAAAAATAGGCTTCTAAGAAAAGGAGTGAGAAGCAATTTTCGGTGGGTGATTGTGTGTATTTGAAACTACAACCCTACAGATAACAATCAGTTCAGACAAGAAGAAACCAAAAGATTGCCCATAAATGGTTTGGCCCCTTTTTAATCATTGAAAAGATAAGCAAGGTTGCATAAAAATTGAAATTGCCTTTGGAATCTATAGTGCACCCTACTTTCCATGTTTCACAGCTCAAACAACATGTGGGGTCTGATCCTGTTCAAGCAGATTTACCAGTGGTTGACCATGATGGAACTATTGTTAAGGAGCCCTTTAGGATTATGGATAAAAAATGGTTAAAATGGGAAACCGAGCAGTGACATAGATATTGGTTGAGTGGACGAATTCCTTTCCAGAAGATGCTATTTGAGAGCTTTTTCACAAGCTACAGCTGGATTACCCGCACTTCAATTCTTGAGGATAAAGATTCACTGCGAATGAGGGAGTATTGATGCAAACCTTTACCTTTTTAGTCTAAACGCAACATTTTTATAAATAATAGCTGTTGAGTTGTTTATTTTTCTCTTTTGAGTAAACAATGTTGTATTGTCTGTATTAAGTAGAGGGTTTCATCTTGAATTAGTGTATGTCTGATTTGAGTGAACTTTTCTCTATTGTCTTTACCTCTTTTCTTTGAAATACAGTTTTCTTCAGTTTTCTCGTTCCTTATTATCTTCATTTGTTAGCTCAATTAATTTGTCATAAGTATTCACTAGCATCAGGATGTAAAGCGTTGTGCTGGATCAACTCAGTTGGTGGAACAATAACAAGGCTAAAGAAAAAAGCATTCACTGGATCAATTGGAGAAACCTCTGCCGACCCAAGGAGCAAGGCGGATTGGGCTTTAGAAACCTAAGATCCTTTAACAAAGCTTTGATCGCTAAGATTGTATGGAGGATTTTAAAAAACCCGGAGTCCTTTCTGGCGCAAACCCTTAGAGGTATTTACTTCCCAAATGGGAACATTCTTGAAGCCCCCAAAGGAAACAACCACTCCTGGGCGTGAGCTAGTATCCGCGAAGGAATTCAGGTAATCAAGGAAGGATCTCTTTGGAGGGTAGGGAATGGGAGAAGAATTGCCACATGGAAGGACAATTGGATTCCAAACCTCCCAGGTTTCAAGATCACATCTCAATCACCTCACTCTGGCCCATGTCCAACTGTTAGCAGCTTAATGAATGAAGACCAAAGATCTTGGAACCTTTCAAAACTCGACTCCTTGTTCTCGCCTGCTGAAGCAGAAGACATAAAGTCTATCCCGATTAGGGGACCGGAAGTAAAAGATTCCATGGTATGGGCTGGAACAAAGAATGGGGAATACTCGGCTAAAGCGGGCTATTGGTACATTGAGAATAAGCTGAACACGTCATCTGACCCTTCCTCGAGTGAAGACCCTAGCATGAACAAGTCTCTCTGGAAAATGATTTGGGGACTAAAAGTTCCAGCAAAAATTCAATCCTTTCTATGGAAACTTTGCCACAACATCATTCCTACAAAAGGAAATTTGGCCGCTCGCTTCCATGGAGGTTTCCACGATACAGACAGTTGCCCAAGATGTGGAAAGGAAAAGGAAACTATTGAGCATCTTCTTTTTTTCTGCCCCTTTGCACAAGCAGTGTGGAGAGCCTCTGGTTTCAGTTATTCACCATCTCTATCAGGTTTTCTGAGATTCTCGAAATGGTGGCTGAAAATGAACGAAACAGGAAATAAGGGGTGCCCACACGAAAGTGGAGGTCTTATTGCCTCCCTGTTGTGGATGATCTGGAAATCGCGCAATGCTTTCGTCTACGAGAGCAGGAAAGATACCCCGGTGGAAGTGTGGCTACGAGCGGACTCCACGTATCAAGAATTTACTCAGGGAAACTACACCACTCCTCAAAGAGATATACCACATCATGACAAATCTCCTTAGTGGTACCCTCCTCCTCCAGGGTCTTTTAAGATCAATTGTGATGCCGCCTTCAATCACAACACAGGTAAGGCTACAGGGGCTGCTATTGTGCGGGACAGCCTCAGAAGGTTTGTGCAAGGGATCTCAGCACCTTTCCTCACTCCCTCGGCGGAAACAGCTGAAGCAATGGCCATTCGGCTAGGCTTATCTTTGGCTCTGTCCAATAACCTTGCTAACATCATTATTGAATCGGATTGCAAGTCCATTGTGAATAGTCTTCAGTTGGGTTCCTCCACCAACTGGATATCATCTGCTATCGAAGAGGATATTAGAATTGTTGCCACCTCTTTCGAGTCATGCACCTTTTCTTTCGTTCCTAAGATTTGTAACCTTGCAGCTGACCGACTTACTTTTCTTGCTAGGGATTTGACGGTTCAAACTGTCTGGGGACCCCATTTACCTCCAAATCTTCTTATGTATCTGTAATTTATGAGGAATGAAATCTTGTCTTTGGATCAAAAAAAAAATCTTGCTAGAAAATACTCCGTTGTCTCGGCATTTTGATTAAATTGATGAATGGTGTTGCAAAGAAACAAAAAGACCCATTTATCTATCTTGAAAATTTCTCGAAAAAAATTCTTACTTTTGAACCAAGCATTTACGAGATACCTTGAAATTTTCTTATTTGAATTCATCTTTATGCTGCTAAACCACCTTAGATGCAGTGAAATTTTGCACCTTTTTTTTCTCTGCCAACACTCTTGCATTTTTGAATTCCATGAATTTGCTACCAATATCCAGTTCCTGAAAACAACCCACACATTCAGAAGGAAGATGTCTTTTGATTGTTTGTTTTGACACTAAACATACACTCGCCCTTCAAATCCACATCACAAACCAGCAGCTTTTCAATGGGAACCTCATGTTTTCATGTGTTTCGCCTTCGAAAATTCAGGACCAAACACCTGCAGCTCCCCTTGTCGACACAGATTAATTCGGATATGGTAAACATGGAAAATAGGAGATTCGATAGCTTGAAATCGTGGTCGATGATTTTGGACTTGGAAAATGTTGAGCCCTGGGAAGTTTCTAAGGAGGACCAAGAAGAGTGGGGATGGGGTTTGGGGAAGGTGGAGACGGGAGATAAGGGTAGCTTTGGGAAATGAATATTTTAACTTATTAGATTTGTTTTATTTTATTTTTGGGAAAATTACACCGCTGACTACTAAATAAATTGGAGATACCTATTTGAACTGACGGAACTGTCACGTGGCAATTGATGGAAAAATTTTAAAATTACACATTTGTTCTCTGTTATTTACACATTCTTTCAATTTAGTTCTAATTTTAAATTAATAAAATAATAAATTATTTAATTAAATGGTGACACGTGTCAACACCTTATTGGATGATTTTAATTATTTATATTTAATTTTATTAATTTATTTTTCTCCTCCAATCAGGTGGTGACACAATTTAAAGGAGAAAAACAAATTTTTCCTCACCTGCGCCCAACAAGATTCGAACCCAAGACAATAAAAGGTAAAGCCAATAGCTTTGCCACTGCACCAAGCACAATTTTGTGTCATAATTCTCAATTATATAATATATATCTCTTATTAGTTTCTACATTTATAAGCCAAAAGCTAAAACCATAAACACTAATTTCACATATATAAATCCTAAACCTTAAACTCTAATCCTAAATATTTCAAATTAATTTCACGCTAAATATTTCAAATTAAATCCCAAACCCTAAAAAATTCAAATTAATTCCACGCTAAATATTTTAAATTAAACCATAAACCTCAAACCCAAAAATTCAAATTAATTTCACTCTAAATATTTCAAATTAAGCATTAAAACTTAAACCCTAAATATTTGAAATTAATTTTATGCTAAATATTTCAAATTAAACCCCAAACCCTAACCTTAAACCTTAAAATTTTCAAATTAATTACACGTTAACTATTTTAATTTAAACCCTAAACCGTAAATATTTCAAATTAAGTTCACTATAAATATTTCAAATTAAACCATAAACCCTAAATATTTGAAATTAATTTCACGCTAAATATTTCAAATTAAACCCCAAACCCTAACATTAAACCCTAAAAATTTCAAATTAATTACACGTTAACTATTTTAATTTAACTCATAAACCCTAAATATTTCAAATTAATTTCACCCTAAATATTTCAAATTAAACCCCAAATCCTAATTAATTTGAAATTTTTAAGGTTTAAGGTTAGGGTTTAGGGTTTAATTTGAAATATTCAGCATGAAATTAATTCCAAATGTTTAAGGTTTAGGGTTTAATGCTTAATTTGAAATATTTATAGTGAAATTAATTTGGAATTTTTAGGGTTTGTGGTTTAATTTGAAATATTTAGCGTGAAATTAATTTGAAATATTTAGGGTTAGAGTTTAGGGTTTATGATTTATATATGTGAAATTAGTGGGGTTTGAGCTTTTGGCTTATAAATGTAGAAACTAATAAGAAATATATATTATATCTGGAGAATTATGACATAAAGTTGTGCTTGGTGCAGTGGCAAAGCTATTAGCTTTACCATTTACTGTCTTAGGTTTGAATCCTGTTGGGTGTAGGTGAGGAAAAATTTGTTTTCTCCTCTAAATTGGTGTTGACACGTGTTGCCACTTAATTAAATAATTTATTATTTTATTAATTTAAAATTAGGACTAAATTGAAAGAATGTGTAAATAACATGGACCAAAAATGTAATTTTAAAATTTTTCCACCAATTGCCATGTGGCAGTTTCGTCACTCCACCGTTAAGTTTTTAACGGCGGTGGTCAAAATAGGTTAATTTTATAAGTTCGGTGATCTGATTGACGATTTCTATAGTTCGGTGGTCCAAATAGGTATCACAATTTGTTTAGTGGTCAGTGGTGTAGTTTTTCCTTTATTTTTTTATCCGAAAATTAAAAAATGGTAAAATACACATATCTTCACGGAACTATATTTTTACTCCTATTTTTGTCATTTAACTTTATTTTTTTTAATTTAATAATTAAACTTTATACATTAAATTTTTTCATGACTCCTCTGTCAAATTACTAACGTTGTGATGACATAACATTTTAAATCAGATTTTTCTCCGCTTGTTTGACTTTTTAATTTTTCCAATTTCCACCTATTTTTCTTTTTTAATTTATATTTTATATGGGTAATCTTCACTTGTGGTCCCTTTCATTTAGGGTGTGTTCTATTTTGGTCACCAAAATTTAAAAAAGATTATTCTGGTCACTTACGTTTAGAATCATTTCTATTTTGGTCCTTTGGCCGTTAGTCTCCGTTACTTAAAAAATTTAGTTTCTAATTTAATTTCTAAACTTTCAAACTTTTATTTTTCACCATCTTCCCAAAAAAAAATATTAAACTAAAATCTCAGAAAATTAATTCAAAATCCTAACCTATATATGCCTCCTCTCCCCTATAAAATCACTGCACACAAAGAACATAAAATCACACAACCGAAAATTGCAACTAAAAAACTTAACAAAATTATTAATGTTAATTACTACCCTGTTGAAATTGCCAAAAAATCAAATTTGTGTCATAGACATATTGGTATTGGAATTCAGGGGCTTGCAGACACATTCATCCTACTTGGTTGGTTGTTTTGATAATTCTTTAAAGTGCATTAAAAGAATTTAGATCAATTTGATTGCAAATAACAATGCCTTAAATTCTTGTTTCTTTATCTATTTTGCTCACTGTCGAGTTGTATGTTCAACTTCATGGCATTCTTCAGCAAGACATGTGGGGTGTTACTCTTTCAGATCGGTGAGATTGGACTGCTCTTAGGGACATGATAGCTAAGAATGAAGTGAGAAATTCACTTTTGTTGGCTCCTATGCCGACTGCTTCCACTAATCAGATTCTTGGAAATAATGAATGCTTTGAGCCATATACTTCCCAATATATATAGCCGTTGAGTTTTGAGGTATGCTCTGATTTTTCATTAATCATCCCATGCATTGATTTGTTATTATTTACTTAAAATATTGTGTATCTTTTACCTTCAGTGGGGAGTTTGTTGTGGTAAATAAGCATCTTTTATCTACATTGATAGAATTTATAGTGAGATCTCGAAAAATAAATAATTTTTGAGTTTATTAATCCCTTCAGGATCTCTGAGAGCTTGCAATGGAAGCTGACGCTTCTAATCTTGGGGAAATGGGTTGTAGTGCTGGGTTATAGTCATTGATTTAATTTTCTGGGGTTTTAGTTTTATAATTTTTGGGGAAGATAGTAAAAAATAAAGTTTTGAAAGTTTGGGGGTTAAATAAGAATTTTTTTTAAAGTAACAGAGACTAACGGCTAAGGGACCAAAATAGAAATGATTTTAAACGTAAGTGACTAGAATAATCTTTTTTGAATTCTGGTGACCAAAATAGAACACACCCTAAACAAAAAGGACCACAGTTGAAGATTACCCATTTTATATTCTTCAAAGGACACAACCATTGTTGAAATTAACTCATACTCAAGCTCATCTTCTGTAATAAAAGCAACTCTTCATTCTTAGTTCACAAAAGAAATATTAAACTCATCGACAGTGACGGAGCCACAGCTCCCATGGGAGGGGCTGTGGCCCCCTGGTTGGGGGAAATTTTTTTTTTACCCTTTGATTTCTTATATTTTTCTGGAAAAAATTGGGATAATTGTGAATTTGCCCCCCCACCTTTCAAAATTTATGTTTTGCCCCCCAACTTCAAATCCTAGCTCCGTCCCTGCTCATCGATTTAGTTTTCGTTTGCATCTCTATTGTCACGAATCAGTCTAGCTCGAGCAACGACCTCATAAGAATAAATCTCCATTGTTCTATGGTTAGAAAGAATAAAAGCTAGAGAACTGAATTCCTGAAAAACTTAGGAATTGAGTTCCTATAAATCACCTGAATATATTGTTTGGCTGAAACCCCAACAGTGATTTTGAGTTGTATCTTTTTCAGTTTTGCATATGGATAAAATATTTTTTAGGTGCAAATATAAATAATCTATAAAAACTGATATTAATTTTTCTTGTGTGCAAACACAAATTATCTTTAAAAACCATGTTATCGATTTGCAGTATTGCATCGAGTGACAACTACTATCATGTGGATGACAAATCAGCTCCATTGTACATAATGATAATGAGGTCGTTGCTTGAGCTCGGTTAATTTCATGATAATGAAGATGCAAACGAAAATTAAATCGATGGGCTTAATGTTTCTTTGTGTGAATTAAGAGCAAGAGTTTAATTGTATAGTAGAAGATGAGTTTGAGTAAGAAATTGGTCTCAACAATGGAGATGGTGTCCTATGAAGAAAAAGGAAAAGAGAAAAAAAAATTAAAAAAAGAAAAATATGTGGAAATTAGAAAAGTTGAAAAGTCAAACAAGTTGGGGGAAATCAGATTTAAAATGCCATGTCATCACTCTGTTAGTAATTTGACAGAGAAGTGATGAAAAAAATTAGGTGTATAAAGTTCAATTATTAAATTAAAATTTTTTAAAGTTGAGTGACTAAAATAGGAGTAAGAAGATAGTTTAGTGATGATTTATTTATTTTACTTTTAAAAAATAAATAGGCATGTTGACGTGTCATGATACTATTGGTTACAATTTCTTTTAATAAACGAGGTTAGATGTTTGGGTTATTTGGGTAACGTCTCAAACGTTAATGGCACAAAAGTTCAAAAAAATACGTTAAGTACCAAAATAAGAAAAGTGGTAAATATTAAGAGGCAAAAAGTCCATTAAACCTATTTTAAATGACCCCTTTAATAAATAATGCGGAATTCTTCATATCATTCGTTTGCAACCATGAAAAAAAATATTGATAACCATTTCTTTTATAAAACCATTATAGAATCAACAATACCTTCTTAAAAAAATCAGAACATCGTCAGCAAAATTCAGACAAGTTAATTAAATATTTTTACAATAATTTGTTTTTATGTTAAATAAATATAATAATTTTTAATTTATATATATGACATGTAAACATAAATGATGCTATGTTAATAACGTCTTTAACAATATGTGAAAATCAAATTAAATCAAGGTTTTATACAAATAATTGTACAGAATCAGAATTTATGTATCACCATTACATATTTGATAAAAGTTTATGCATAGTTTTGATATTTATCATTTTTATAAAAAAAAGATTAATATCACTGTTAACATAATATTATTTTAGGTATATATACTAGATTTTGTCATACACATAATGTGAATGAAAGAAAATAAATTATGTTAAAAACATATTACATAAAATTTCATTCGATGAATGAATACATGTGGACTGGTAAAAAGTTTATAAGTTATGTTTTCTAGTTGATTTTATTTATTAATTGTTGAAAATATATAAAAGATAAATCATCATTATAATGTTTATCATCTTTTAAGCAACGGACATTTTAGTCCTTTCTCTTTTAAGTTGATGTACGGTTATCTGTGAAATTGAGTGGGTGGGCAGGAAGGTGTCTACCTAGAGCCCACTAATTATATTTTTTTTCAATTATATATATATATAGTTTTCTTTAATTTAAATATTTATTAATGGAGTCTACCATCTCTAGTTAAAAAATTTATTTAGTCTAAAAATTAATAGTCTTAGTGTCACAATTGAGATTTTAATGATTGTTTAGTTTTTGTTATTAGAGGTTTATTTTTTCCAATACTTGTTGAATGTGGCTATTTTTTTCAATATTTTTTTTATCAATACTCAATTTATTCTCAATATTTATTATTAGGGGTCTACTATTTAAATTTATTTATTTTTCAATATTTATTAATTAAGGCAAATTTTGAGGCTCTAAAAATTAAACCATAAACTCTAAATTATATACCTTAAATTCCAAACACTAGCTTTAAATTCTAAATCATAAAACCTAAACCCCTAAACTTTAAGGATTAATATTTAATACACTGCCAGTGTAAGAAAAGTTTACACGAGCATGCCTATTTTCAAGCCTAAATCTAAAATCTAAATTTCTAACCTTAAAACCCTAAAAATCTAACCACAACCCCTAAACCCTAAATTCTAACCATTAATCCTAAATTCTAAACCATACAACATAAACCCCTAACCTCAAAACCCTAAATTAGAACCATAAACCCCTAAATAACCATGTTTGTGAAACTTTATTTTCCACTGCCAATGTATAAGATAATAATCCAAACTTTAAACACTACTAAACCTCTAACCTCAGGCTTGTGTAGTTTACACAAAAAGTGTATCGAATTTTTTTCTTAAAATATTATTGGTATATAATTTTTTTGTTCAAAAATATTATTGGTATATAAAAAAGTGTATAATTTTTTTCGTCTCATTTGACTTTCATTCTTTTTTTTTTTGTCAACTGAACCAACTGACAAGAAAAAGTAAAAAACTCGTTAAAGTGACCTTAAATATTTTCTCTTTTTGATGTTATAGTCAATCATTTAAAAAATTTTGTGCAAAATAATTTATGAAAACTATATCTAAAAATTTTAAATTATCAAAATCAGAAAATATGAACAATTGTAAAATAAATGTAAAAATTATTTTTTTCGTTGCTAAATGTAAAATTATTAATTTTCCGTCACTTGATTTAATTTGACCAAAACTTAGAAGTTTGAAAGACAAAAACATTAGGGTAATTATTTGATACATTGGCGGTGGAAACTAAAAGTTTCTACAAGCGCCTTAGTTTTAGGGTTTAGAGATTTAGGTGTATGAGTTTTGAATTTGGGATTGTGGTTGAAATTTCTAGTTTAGGTTTATAATTTAGGGTTTATAGATTAAAACCTAAATCCTTACCATATTACCCTAAAAAACTAAACCCTAACCTATAAACCTTAAATTCTAACCATAAACCCTAAATTCTAATCATTATCCCTAAATTCTAAATCCATACACCTAAACCCCTAAACCCTACACTCTAAACTAAGCCCATAAACCCTAAAACTAAGGCGCTTGCAAAAACTTTTAGTTTCAACCGCTAGTGTATAGGATAATAATCCAAAACATTAAGGGTAATTATTCCATGCACAAGCGCTTGTGTAAACTATGTTTCCACAAACGCCTTAGTTTTATGAATTTTGTTTAAGGTCTAGTGTTTAGGGGTTTAGGTGTATGAGTTTTGAATTTAGGGGTTGTGGTTATAATTTATGTAACAACCCAAATTTCAAAATTCATGAGTTGGTTTAACCCGAGTCGTAGGCTTGGTGTTGTAGGCCGAGAGTTGGGCCCTTGGTGGGGGTTCATAGATGCCTTAGTGGAATTCCTTTATGTTGTTAGGCTTGTATGTTAAGGTTTGGAAGAGGATGGAGGGCCTCTTTGGTAAAGTATTCCTTTTTTTGAAAGGAAAAGGTTGACTTTTCATTTATGTTGGCTGTAAAAAGAAGGATGACTTCATTCTTATCTCTTTTCCCCCTTCCATATTCCTTCTCCATCTTAATCTAAGGTTTCAAGATAAAGGGCAAATCTTTGTTCGTTTGAGTTGTAATCTTTGTTCGTTTGAGTTGTAATCACATATTTTGATTTGAGGGAGTTGTTACCAGCATCAAATGATCAATCTTTTAAGGTAAGGGTGGTTGGAAATGGTGGTAAAAGAATAAAATGAGTTCTTGGTGGGGGTTGGAGAAGATGAACGTGAATGGAAGATTTAACCACGTTTTTGTTGTTAGATTTTTCCTTAGTCATCTTTGTTTCCTTTTAGCAATGTTGTAATATGTTTTACAATATTTCGTTGTAGTGAAAGAGGTTGGAGATCATTCCAAGGAGTAAGGAAATAGGAAGGCTTGAGCTTGAAAAAAAGGGTTGTTTTCCAGCTTTGAAGGACGGTTAGTACACTTCTAATTCCTTTGTTTCATGCACATTCTAAGGATGATGATTATTATGCTTGTTTTGATGATTTGGGTGTTTAAATGCTTGAAATGATTGTTAATGGTAAATCTGAGATTAAGTGTTAACGGCTTGTAAAAATGATAGTAAATCACCCTAGTAATCTCCCATAAACTGTAGGATCAACTTAAGGGGTTATTATTTTCGATTTGGGGGCCTTAAGGATGATTCCCGAGCCTAAGAACGCCATTTTTGGGCTTCGGTACCAGTGCTCGAGGAGTAATACTGGTACCCTAGTGTTCTGGGTTTAAGAACATTGTTCCATTGCTACGAACTTTGAACGGGGTACCGGTACGGTGTTCAACCTGTACCAGTACACCGTGTAAAGCGGTATTGGTATGGGTCGACCCGTATCAGTACGCGAAGGGGGAATGAAATTCCTATCGAAACCATTTTTTAATCGATAAAAATAGTTTGGACGATTAATTTTAAAAATTAGGATTTTTTTTAATTTAATTTTTTAAAAGATTTGGAGTCGCCACCGATCACTTTGGTAGACCGGACACCGTAAAAATAATCAGAGGTTCGTTCTTTTAAAATTAGGATTCGGGAGTCAGTTACGTGTGGGGAATGATTAGCACCCCACAAATGCCTGGTATCGATACTTTTAATTTTTTGTGGAGTATTGGCATTTTAGAATAACAATTCAAATTTAATTTAATCATTAATTATTAACTGGTTTTATTATCCAAATGGAAATATTCCTTTTATAAGGAAATATATTTTTACTTCAAATATAAATTGGAAACACCCCTATACGCTTTGGGAACCTCTATTCATATTCCAAAAATATATTTCACATATAAAAGGTTTTATATGCATAATTATGTTCTTGTTTATTTTAAGAGCTAACCTAAAAGGCACTGTTTAAATTTGCGTGTTTAATAAATCTATGAATATTATTTAATTTAAAGGTTTACATGAGACAACACCCAATTGCTTGGGCACTGTAACACCCCAAAATCCGGTCTAGTCGAAATTTGGTTCCGGTGATCAGAAATCTCATATTGATGAAGTCTAAATATTGTATCGGATTATTAAAAGGATCTATTGGTAAATATCAGTAAGTTTGGTAATGACATCGGACATAGATATTGACATCATCATTGTGCACCGTTATTGATATAGTTATTGTTATTGGAACATTGTAAATGAATCATCAGCCATTGAACATTGGCATTGAAATAATGATATTGAAACATGTTCACTAATGATGTTATTGATGATATTGATCATCGGAAACCATCATTGAATATTGAATATAGATATTGTCATTGAAACCTTGGATTTGAACGAACCTTGGATACAATTGGCATGCCATAGAATTCATGATCTCAATGTACGGGTGGACTATGGTCCTAAGGCTACGACCTATATTGATTTGGCGAGGCGGAGGGATGTGTTTTAGTATTGGTCATATTAGTGAGGCAGAGGGACTAGACCATTCATTAATTTGGCGAGGCGTAGGAATTCGCGTATCCACTATCTTGATTCAATCCAAGGGTTAATAATCAATATGATATGTTAAGCATTGTACATTGAAACATGATATTAATATTGACAAGCATGAGAATATGTATATGAATCACTCATTGATATTTATATTGTATATGACTACCTCACTAGGCAATGTATGCCTAACGTGTCAAATCTCATGCATTTGAAGTTAAGGAATCGACCCATTTTGAAGATCGGAAAAGTCGAGGCAAGACAAGTCACTACAAGCCAAGATTAATGTATGTTAACCTTACAAACTCCTAGGAAGGTGGCAAAGTAGTTGAACTAGTCTTTTGTGTTCTTTTTGGTATGCTTGTATTATGTATAAGTTGTAATGTTATTAAAGGCTCTAAAATGACTTTTGGTATGTCTAAAAGATGGTAAAAATGGCATATTTGGCTCACTTAGGTGAAAACCTAGTAAAAATATTCGAATGATCATGAAATTTGGCATGCCGGTAGTTAATAGCATTGAAATATTGTGTGTAAAGTTTCATTGCATTTGAACATCGTTTGGTAGTTCAATTCGATTAAAAACCAGCAAAAATATGTCATTACAAGTCAGGCCGTATCGATATGGGGTAGCGGCATATCGATATTGTATAGCATAATTGAACCTAAGTAAAAGGGTGTATCAATACGGTTTGGGACTGTATCGGAACATTTGCCACTGGAATTTCTTGTTTCGATACGGGCCTAACCTGTATCGAAACGGGTCAAAGTCAATGGAAGTCAACCCGTACCGAAACAAGGCTTACATGTATCGATACAGGTAATGGGAAAAGTCAACCAAGGTTGACCATCATGCACCCGTATCGAAATAGCCTAAAGGTGTTTCGATACAGGGTTAGTTAAGTTGGTTAAAAAGGCATAAATTGAAGGTTCACAATGTTCACAAATTGGTCACTGAAACTAGAATGATTAAATTGGATGAGTAAATGAACTCCGAATAGTATGAAAATTTACAGACTTGTTAATATTGTATTGAATTTCATTATGGTATAATCAATTGCATCGAGGGACCTCTAATTTATTAGATTTACAGTTTAGCCTATAAAACTTGTAATAGTTAAGAATTGGTCCTAAATAACTAATTATTGTTTCATAATGGGTTAATTGGACTAAAATGCATATGGGTAATGTATTATTGTATAACATTGTTCAAGTATTGGTTATAAATTGAAATTTTATTGCACCGATCGTCGTACTATTCATCAGTAGCACCTTCCGACCCAGTTCTTGACTAGAACGGGAAGGCGGTGTTATATTTGTGGTATCAGAGCTAGGGTTTAGTTGATTCTAGGACTAAACCGAAGCTTATTGCATTGTTATTATGTTACTTTTCCACCTAGAGTTTAGCCTATTTCACATTCTTTTTCTTGTCTTTTGAGTATGTTTAGTTGCATTTAGGTTTAGAAAGCATGCATTTGCATTAAGAGTTGAGATTTGTTGCTATGCCAGTGTGAAGGGTTGTTTTTGACTTCTTTTTGCAGGATAGCATAGAAGTTGGCACCGTTGCTGGCAGGGCAGAGCAGACCAGCGAAGGAAGGAAGTGATGCCGAGAAGGATGTCAAGTTGTCGTTGGCACGGAAGGACGAATAATTCCAAGCACCAGTTGGCATAGAAGAGTACTTAATGCCAGACCAAGAAGTTGGTAACTCTGAAAAAATAGGACCAAATCAGGCAACGAAGAAATAGGGATTGGACCAATTCCCGAAAAAATCGAAAGCAATGCCAAGCGCGGTTGGCATGACCATGCCAAGCAGCAATGCTAGAGGAGCGTTGGCACGATGACGTTAGCCCTAACCTAATAAGCTATCACAACGAGAGGATAAGCCATCAAAATGATCGAATAGAGCTCTATCTCTTATTCCTTGATCATTTTAAATTCAAATACAAAGGCTTATCTCATCCTTTCCTTTACACGCCTATATAAAGGCCAATCGATCAAGCAATAAGGGGGAAGATCAGAGAGAGATCATGTGCAAAAGAAATTAGAGTCAACCATCGACCTAAGCCTGGTCGTGGAGTGCTACATCGAGAGAACCTATTCTAGCCCATCCTTAGTCAGCTTATTTTATTTTAATTTTGTTTTTAAGATGATGATTGTTGAAAACGATATTGGTTTGTTGGTTTTTAACCCCACCATGAACTAATTTCTTAATGGTGAGGGGTGTTTGGTTTAACGTTATGACATTCGCTTTCTTTTGAATAAATCACCACTGTGTTGGCAATGTTTTGTTTCTATCTGTCATGCTTTTAGTTTTCAAAGAGTAATGCCAAGCGAGAGCTGGCACTCATTGTTTTAAAATACTATGTCAAGCGATGACTGACATAATTGGGCTTTTTCAACTCAATGTCATAACTGACTTGGGTGGCAACGATCGAATGCTAGATACTGAGGTGAGATGTTTCGAGAGAAGATGTTCAAGTATATGAACTTACTTCGGGAGTGAAATCTACCCTCAAGAGTTAAGGTTGGAACTTAATCAAATTAATTAAAGAAATACTGCATTATAGATATATAAGGGTTTTTACTTGATTAATTTAGGGTATGGCCATCGAGAGAGGCAATGCCACAATTTTTGAACCTGCTCGATAAAGCAATGCCAAGACAGGATTTATTTGCAGATGGCATGGCATGATTAACGTGATTGCCAAGCACCCCTTGCCAACATTCATCATTTGCTAAAACTCTCTCTTGCCAAAGTTTTATTTTCTTTCCCTTCATTCAACTCAATTTCAACTCAAAACAAACATTTTTCTTTAAGACAAGTAAACCTGCAAAGCAATCAAAATTCCAAAACGCATTCCCTGTGGGATTGATAACTCAGCTTAACTGATGTATTACTTGCAGACCGTGTATACTTGCACACAATAGACTTTTCTTGGCATTGTTTTATTACTTTTCCAACATCTTTTACGCCCTATTACCAGCAATTTCCTATTCACGCCGAGAGTCTACAGTAATCCAATATGTTTTGGTTAGAAATAGTTGTATCAAATTTAGAAAATGAAATTGGGCTTTTATTTAGGCTTTATGTGTTTTTATAGGTAACGTGAACATTTTTATGAATATTGGACAATATTTTTAGGCTATTTATTTATTTAATGGTTTTATTTATATTAAATTATCGGTACGCATGTGACTACCGATACCCAAGGATTCCGTACTAGTACGCGAGGACCAATACCGGTACCCATTAGGAAATTTACCCAAAATTTTTTATTTTTTCCCGAAGGGCTAAAAAATTATATTGTGCGATTCAATAGACCCTTAATGGCTTGAAATGAGTTGTGAAACCGAGAAACTGAGAAATCTCTATATTCTCGAGCATAAAACTTAAGAACTTGGTAAACGTCTTGTGTGACTTATATGTTGATAGCAACCATAGAACGGACGATATGTTTATGTGATGATGTAGTGTGTCGTGCAAGCACATGATTGATGGGATCCGGCTACCCAAGACGTGTTGCAACACAATGGTAAAAGAAATATCAAAAGGAGGTTACCGATGCTATGTGACCCGAGCCTTATTCGAAATTACTCGAGGAGGATTCTGAGTATGGGTGTATGTTCTTATGCCAGGTGACCCGACCTCACCCAGGGTGTATGTACTGACGATGCGTGACCCAGCCTCACCCATAAAGTGTACGTTCGCGATGTTGTGTGACCCGGGCCTCACTCCAGTGTTGATGTTGTATGGTATGGTTGGGCCTTGTGTGCCTCATTTGATGGTTTTGATGATGTTAGCATGTGTTTAGGCGACTAACATTAGCACCATGTATCATTTTATTTGCCATATCGTCTTATCTAGCTACATACTTATGTTTATGATTTGCATGAATCATGGTAGAGTAAAGGTGTATCCACTGAGCTTTATGAGCTCAACGTTCGAAATTGTTGTTTCTGTTCGTAGGTTTTTAGGTTGTCGCGTTGTATCAGAGGAGCCCCATCGGAGTAGGCCTTCAACTCATTGATGTGATCGAGAGTATAATACTTAGACTTTTCGAGCAATATATTCATAGGACCCTTGATTTATGTCTGTAACTCTAATTTTGAATTTTTTGATCATATAGAATGTTTTTAATTAACTTGTTTTAAATTGGAGCTACTATGCAAACTATTTAACTACATTTTTAATCCATTTGGAAAATTTTATGAAATGATGTTGTTTGGGCTAAATCTAGTTGGAAATTTTATGTATGGGTTTGGGCTTGAGGACCAAATGTGACATCGAGTTTAGAGCGTTGCAATTTAGGTTTTTAGGGTTAAAATTTAGAGTTTATAGCTTAAAACATAAATCTCTAACCACATTACCTTAAATTTAAACCCTAACTTATAACCTCTAAATTCTAATCATAAATCCTAAAACATAAATTCTAAACTCATAAACTTAAATTTATAGACCTTAAACCAGATCCCTAAATCACAAAACTAAGGCGCTTATGGAAACTTTTCATTTTCACCGCCAGTGCACTTGATATTTTTAGAAACATTTTTTTTGGTAACAAATGAAACTTGTTCAGAGCCAAAATATTTTCCCAAACATTAAAAAAATACAAGAACTAAAATAATTTAAAAAGAAAACAAAGATAAAAATGTCATTAGGCTTTAAAATTAATTAACTCACCAACGTGAGATCCATTAATTAGTCTAATGGTCATAGATGTTCATCTGTTGCTCACTTTGCATGGGTTCAAACCCTAACATTTTACCTTGAAAATATTATTGTAGTACCAATGAATAAAAAAATAATCCACCAATATCTACTAATTAATCGAGTAGTTAAGGATGCTCATGTTGCTTCCAACCCTTATGATTTCGAATCCTGACTTGCCTTGTAAATGTAATACATCTTTATTTAATAAAAAAATTAATCCACCTAGGGCTGTAAATGAACCGAACGCTTAGCAAACCATTCGTGAACTATTCGGCGGGAAGTTCGTTTATGTTCATTTATTTATTAAGCGAACGAACATGAACAATATTTTTTGTTCGTTTAATTAAATGAACGAGCACGAACAAATGTCTTACTCATTCATTTACATTCGTGAACGTTCGCTAAGTTGTTCATTTATATTCGTCTGTTTAAATTTATTCACATATGTCCATTTATATTGGGTTAACTACTAAAATACACTTATGTTCCCCCTAGTATAGAGTTGGTCACCGATTTTAAAAAACGACCAGTAAGGTCACTTACGTTTTCGGGGTGTAAACTTTTGGTCACTCAGCTGTTTATTGCCGTTAAACGTTGACGACTTGGTGACCTGACAACAAAAAAAATGAGGGTAAATTACTGCAATGGCCACTAAAGTTTATCTCATGTACATTTCTAGTCTTCGATTTTAAAAAATAAACATTATGGTCACTATTGGAAAAGTTTCTTTCTAATTTCACCCTTGAATTTTTAAAAATTTATTTTTCAACCCTAAAACTTTGCAATCAATTAGTACAATAATATTATAAAGGCTTAAATAAAAAATATGTGCCTAAAATATGTCCTTTTTGAATTTTAGGTGTCGAAAGCAGTTTTTTTTTTTTAAAAAAAATTGGTGCCTAAAGTTTCAAAAGTTAGAATTTTAGGTGTTTGGCCGTTAATGGGTATTTAAAAAATATATTTAACCAATCAATGCTTGACATGTGGTACAAATTTGATTTTTTAAAAAGAACTACACCTAAAATTTTCAGGTTTTTATAAATCCTAAAATTTTGAAAATTTCGCAAAACAGTCCCAAAATCCCTAAAATTACCTAAACCCAAACTCCCAAATTGCCGCCGCTTCTGCCGCCAATCATTGCACCTGAGCACACCCCTTTGGTCGCCGGATCAAGGCAGTCATTTTCCCCAACACGACGTTGCCGAAAACGACGAACAAAATGATAAGATGAATAAGTCTCGGACCAACTCTGCTTTGTAATTATATATATATTATCTCATTTAAAATATATTACATTTATGCGATAAGAATCCATTACCTGGAAATTTTGTAATGCTTCAAAGATATAAGCAGTTTCCTCTCTCTCATTTTCTTAATGTATGCCTATTCTGATAATCTTTTCTTTTTCCCCTGCTACGAGTATTATTTATTTTAAACAATATTAAACTTTAATATTTTATTTTAAGTTGATTTTAATTTTTTAAAAACTAACTCGTTAACATTTCAATTTTTATCGCTTTAACCTCTACTAACCTAACCACTGTAATTATTAATGGATATATATTATAAATTTAATGAATTTTCCATCCATTTTGGTTAATACTAACATGTATTGGTACGAATTGATTGGTACAAGATGTTAATATTTTAAATAAATCTGTTAATAATATTATTGGTACGAATTGGTTAATACTTTCGGCACCTAAAATTCAAAAAAGGTATTCTTTAGGCACCTAATTTTCATTTAAGCCTTTATAATATTATTGTAATAATTGATTGCAACGTTTTAGGGTTGAAAAATGAATTTTTAAAAATTCAAGGGTGAAATTAGAAATAAACATTTTTAGTAGTGACCATAATGTTTATTTTTAAAATTGGAGGCCAAAAATGTATGTGGGATAAAATTTAATGTCCATTGCAGTAATTTACCCTTATTTTTTCGCTGCCAGGTCACCAAGCCATCAACGTTTAACGACAATAAACAGCCGAGTGACCAAAAGTTTACGCCTCGAAAATGTAAGTGACCTTATTGGTCGTTTTTCAAAATCGGTGACCAACTCTGTACTGGGAGAAAACATAAGTGACTATTCCAAAAGTTAATCGCATTTATATTTATTATTTTTCAAAACAAAAGTATTATATTTTAAAAAAATTAAAAACATATATTAAAAACATAAAATAAAAAATAAACAATACTCAATGTATAAAACTTTAGACTTCTTAGATAAAACTTAAACAATACTCAATGTTTGTTTGTGTTCTAAATTTACCCACAAATATTGGTTGGTTTATTTTATATATGGGAATAGAAATTCTCTACCCCTTTTTGGTGCCCCTATTTATGTCCCAACAATAAAAATTAGATTTATGGTTTAAGGTTAGGGGTTGTGGTTATGGTTTAAGAAATTTAAGGTATGATATATTTTTAGGGTATAGGATGTAGAGTCAAGGATTTAAAATTTAGGGTTAAGACTTGAAATTTAAATTTTTAGTGTTATGTAATATTGAGACATAAAAATGAGCAACGAAAAGTGGCACGGGATTTTTATTGTATATATGGGTAGCGTTGAGCTTTGATTTGGTAGGACATTCATTCTAAAACGAGGAGGGGCAATTTAAATGAATATGTATTTTTAATAATTAATTAGAAAAATAACCTCAAAACTTAATTATTTAAAAAAATAACTCATTTCAATTCACGTAATGTGAAATAGCGTCCTACGAAAAGTGAGTTTTGTATAAAAAAACTCGATAAATTAATTTTTTTCTTTTTTAACAACTTACTCAACACGAAACCATCGTTTTGTTAAAAGTAAGTTTCAAACTCACATCCTATAAAAAGTGAGTTCGTTTTTTGTTGACTGAAAGGGATCGTTCTTCTGGACTTTTCTAGTATGCGGCCGCCTAATATACGGCTAAGAAACGGCGTTACCGAAAACATTATAAGATAAATAATGTATCCGGTAAAGCGCTACCAGATATGTTGATATGAAATAATGTATCCGGTAAAAAACCTGAAAAAAATGAAAAAAAATGGTAACCGGCAAATTTAAGTTATCGGTCAAACATAACAAAATCGGTAAAATGACCTATTTTGTTGATCCGAATATCAATATATTCGGTAGCGCCTAAATTGTTGATAAATTTGAGCTGATGGGCCCTTGGAAATTCCCACGATAACAAAATCGGTAAAATTACTTATTTTGTTATCCAAATATCAATATATTCGGTAGCGCCTAATTTGTTGTTAATTTCGAGCTAATGAGGCCTTACAAATTCCCACGATAACAAAATCGGTAAAATTACCTATTTTGTTATCCGAATATCAATATATTCGGTAGCGCCTAATTTGTTGTTAATTTCGAGCTGATGGGGCCTTGGAAATTCCCACGATAACAAAACCGGTAAAATTACCGATTTTGTTGATACTCATATCAACATATTCGGTAGCGCCTAAATTGTGATTATTTGATCG
The DNA here is from genome assembly GCA_958450335.1 of Hibiscus tridactylites. Taxonomy (NCBI): domain Eukaryota; kingdom Viridiplantae; phylum Streptophyta; class Magnoliopsida; order Malvales; family Malvaceae; genus Hibiscus; species Hibiscus tridactylites. Next base: position 16,495,905 of record OY288275.1, on the reverse strand, counting down.
TTTACATTAATATTAAACATTTAAACAAACCGGTACTAAGGTAACGTAATAGGTAGCCAATAAAAATCGATACTTTAAACAATAATATCGATATTTTAATAAAAACATTGGAACTGGTTCAATTGTGGCTCGATAGTATGGATACTTAAATAAAACATATGGATACTTATATTAAATGCGTCGATACTTTTATTAGAAGTATGAATACTTTCGTTAAAAAGTATGGGTATTTGCAGGAAAAGTATGGATACTTATATCAAATGTTTCGTTACTTTTATTAGAAGTATGGATACTTTCGAAAAAGTATGGATACTTCTATTAAATCGTTTATATCAATTATATTTATGAAAAAAAATACTTCCCAATGAAAAGTTTAATAATATAAGGATGAAGAAAAATGATCATAAAAAGAATGAAGCCCCATTGCTTCAATTACAAATTACTAAAGTAAATAAAAAAATGAAAGTAAAACAATGAGCCTCCTCCCTTCAAGTCCCCCTGCCACCCATGGAACTTGTTCCAGCTCCAGCTCGCTGTCCAACCATCTGTGCATATGGTCGCATCTCAAACTTGACCTTTTGGTTGCCTAATGAACAATTTTTTTTTTTTGCATAAGTATGGGCAGAAGTGTATCTTGTTATTAATAATAGAAGAAAATGATAGAGAAAACCTTGGAGATGGCGGTTGAAGATGTGCATGTCTTCTTTTTCAGCCATATAACCATATAGTTGGCGCTGGCTGGATGGACCATACATTAAGCCCTGACAACGTTTCCAAGCATCTCTATCGAAACCTTGGGCAACAAACTGGGTATGCAAACACTGAGCATCTAGATAACCTCTTGTCGTGCTCTCAAAAATCAGAAGGCTCATCCCACGATGGCCTTCTGGACCGTATGAATGGCGAGCCTTGGCAACAGCACCATAGGAACTGAAATAGTCGAGAAGCTCTTGTTTCCCATACCAATCCACTGAAGCAGAAAATTAAAGAAATAAGAAGTTAAGTATTATAATATTAATGAAAACATAATTCATAAGTTATATAACTACCTTCCCATCTCTATCTCTATGAAGCCTTGTGTTCATTATCATCACCATGGGTGGCCAGAGTATTTGGTGATGAGCTTCCTGGTTGCTTGAAGGCGGGGGGGGGGGGGGGGGGAGACAATAGCAGCATCATTACTCAGACCACTCCATTGGCCTAAAGCTTGACCTTGAGGAGTAGCCGAAGTACCCCTTCTACGCAATTCCTCCTCCAATAGCTGACCAAGGTGGCGATGAATTTTCAGCTTTGGTCTTCCTTTGGTTTTTGCATGTGTGACTAGGGACTTAAGGCCACGAAACTTGTGAGAGGCACCAGGACCTCCTTAGCATGCTGGACACAGCTATTGAGTAGAAGAGTCGTTGATAGAGTTCATTCGATCGAAGGCCTGGAAGAACTTGTTGAACCATTTGCTGGATTTCATTGACTCATGGCTTAGTTGTTCCTCCTCATTATCAGAATCAGAATCAATATAGAAATCATCATCACTGTGTGATGATGTCTCGAAATCAATCTTCCTCTTTGCCAAAGGCTGAGGATTTTTACCCGAACTTCTGTTGGAACTCATTCTATAATAGAAGATGGTGAAAGAGAACTGATTATAGAAGTAAATGAAAGGGTTGAGTAGATTAATTTGAAGATGTTGTGAAGAGTAAATAGAGGAGTTGTTAATTTATAGGCAATTTCCGTTTGGGAGGGAAAGTGGGAGGGAAAGTGATAATGCATGAAACTGAAAAGGCAGATTCAGAGATTCGTTCGTTCTCCTCGTTTCCAGGGTTATAGAAATAAATGAGGAGAAGGTACATGAACAAAACGGTGCATGTGATACATTGAAAAGACACGAAACTGAAAAGGCAGAATCAGATTCGTTCGTCTCCTTGTTTCCGGGGTTATAGAAATAAATGAGGAGAACTACCCAATAAATGAAGGTCATGAACGGTGCATGTGATACAAGTGAAAAAACATGAAACTGAAAAGGAAGAATCAGATTCGTTCCGGGGATTAAGGGTTTCAGCTTTATACAGGATGAGCAGTAAACGGTGCATGTGATACAAGTGAAAAGACATAACACTGCAATGAATAATGAAAACAGTAATAATAAACCGGATACATTGATGTAATGAATACTGAAAACAGTAAAAAATTACCGGAAACATTAATGTTTTTGCAAACGTATCGATAATTACATTCAAATTTGGAAAAATGTATCGATAATTTTGTTTCCAGTAAGCTATGGGAAGCCTTTAGTTTTTGTTAATTATCGATATTTTTGTAAAAGTATCGATATTTTCGATCAAAATTCGTACCGGAAACATTGATTTTCTTTCAAAAGTATCGGGTTTTTTATTAATAGTGTCAAAATCGTATCGAAACTTTTGTTCCAGTATGCAATGGGAATCTATTTGTGAATAAAAAGTATCGATAATTGTTTTCACAGAGGATGAAAGTATCGATATTTTCGAGCATATTTGCTAACGTATCATGTAATTTTACAACAGGATCGATACTTTTACTGAAAGGGGGAAAAATGTATCGAAACTTTAATTCCAATAAGCTATGAGAATCCTTTGTTTCTGAAAGTATCGATATTTTTTATCGTAACGAACAGAAAGTATCGATATTTTCGAGCAGATTTGCTAACGTATCATGGAATTTTACAATAGGATCGATACTTTTTCTGAAAGGGGAAAATGTATCGAAACATTAATTCTAGTAAGCTATGAGAATCCTTTGTTTCTGAAAGTATTGATAATTTTTATCGTAACGGACAGAAAGAATCGATATTTTCGAGCATATTTGCTAACGTATCATGGAATTTTACAACATGATCGAAACTTTTTCAGAAAGGGGGAAAAATGTATCGAAACTTTATTTCCAGTAAGCTGTGATAATCCTTTTTTCTGAAAGTACCGATATTTTTTATAGTAGTGGGCAGAAAGTATCGACAATATACTACAATTTATTGCACAACTAACTTTGTAGGAAGGAAGAAATAAATGTTGTTACTGCTTTCAACCACCATCAACCACCACCACCTACCGATTTTACTACCTGAAAATGAAAGCAACACATAACTCCTGTGCAAGAAAAGTTTGGACCACTTCAACTGATCGTGTTTACGAAAATGGAAGATACTCCATCCAACGATGTTAATGGTAGCCGGAATTTGCAAGATGAAAAGTTGATCGTTGATGATTCGGAACGGTTGGTAGGTCAGCTCTTTTCTTCACGTGAGAAAGCTTGGAATTTTTACAAGGAATACGCAATGAAACATGGTTTTAGTGCACGTCGAGGAACAACACGGCTGGATGGCGAAGGGAATGTGAAGACACAAGAATTTTGTTGTTCAAAAGAAGGGTTTCGGTCATCGAAAGTTGAAACCGTTAATCGTCAACGTGCTCATACGCCAGTCACACGAACAGGATGCAAGGCCAAAATCGTTGTCACATCAACAAAAACAAATGATTAGTGGGTTCTAAGTAAGTCTTTCGACGAACATAATCATGCCTTGTGCACACCTCTTATGACACCATTTATGCGTTCAAATAAAGCTGTGAGTGAGGCTGATGTGGCTGAGGCAACAGAGTTGAAAGATGTTGGTGTTGGGACATCAAAGGTAATGAATTATTTCATGAATCAGGCAGGGGGTTTTCATAATGTTGGATTTACTAGTAAAGACCTGTACAATGCAATTGATAGAGGTAAAACAAAGGAGCTTGTCAATGGGGATGTGAATGCACTCATTGCTTACTTTGATTACAAGAAAGAAGATGATCTGGGGGTTTTTATGACATACTCCACAGATGAATCAGGGGCATTGCAGCATCTTATTTGGTCTGATTCAACATCGATATCAGATTACACTTGCTTCGGTGATGTTATTGCGTTCGACACAACTTACAAAGGTAATTACTATGCACGACCAATTATGCCTATTGTCGGTGTCAATCATCACCATAGCACAATAGTATTTGCTACTGCGATCATAGCTGACGAAACGACTCAATCGTTCGAGTGGGTGCTGCGAAATTTTCTACAAGCCATGATGAATAAATCGCCTCTTTCAGTTGTGACAGATGGGGATAGGGCAATGCAGAGGGCTATCAAATGTGTTTTCCCTTATGCTAAGCACAGATTATGTTCGTGGCATCTATCTCGCAATGTACAAGCTAACATTGGTGACAGCAAATTTAGCACAGCATTTAATAGATGTATGAGTTCGTGGTGGACAAGAAGCGAATTTGATAGTGAATGGTCTGCAATGATTTCCGAATTCAATGTCGGAAAGCATCCATGGGTGATTGAGAAGGGAAATACTCAGAACTTATGGGCTCAAGCATATCAAACGGGTCATTTCTTTGCGAATT